>OY728141.1:2136845676-2138192289 GCA_963277665.1 Viscum album | reverse complement strand
TGGCAGGGGGACAAGCAGGGGGCAGGGGGGGGGGGGGTGGTAGGGGGACAAGCAGGGGGAAGGGGGGGGGGGGGGGGGCTGGCAGGGGACAAGCTGGGGGCAGGGGGGGTTGGCAGGGGGGCAAGCAGGGGGCAGGGGGGGCTGGCAGGGGCAGGGGGGGCTGGCAGGGGGAAAAGCAGGGGGGGTGGCAGGGGGAGGGGGGCTGGCAGGGGAGAAGCAGGGGGCAGGGGGGGGGGGGATGGCAGTGGGACAAGTAGGGGGGTTGCAGGGGGGGACTAGAAGGGGGCAGGGGGGGACTAGCAGGGGGCAGGGGGGTGTCAGGGGCAGGGGGACTAGAAGGGGGTGTCAGGGGGCAGGGGGGACTGGCAGGGGGTGGCAAGGGGGGACAAGCAGGGGGGAGGGGTGTCCAGGCAGGGGGGAGGGGTGTCCCAGGCAGGGGGGACTGGTAGGGGGAAGGGGGGGGACTAGCAGGGGGCAGGGGGGGGGGGCTGCCAGGGGGACAAGCAGGGGGTAGGGGGGCTGGCAGGGGGACAAGCAGGGGGCAAGGGGGGGGGGGCTGGCAGGGGAACAAGAAGGGGGGGTGCTGGCAGGGGGACAAGCAGGGGGCAGGGGGGACTGGAAGGGGGGTGGCAGTGGGGGACTGGCAGGGGGTGGAAGGGGGGGACTAGCAGGGGCAGGGGGGGACTAGCAGGGGGCAGGGGGGGGGGGGGGGGGGGTATGGCAGGGGGACAAGCCGGGGGCAAGGGGGGGGGGGGGGGGGGCTGGCAGGGGGGGTGGCAGGGGGACAAGAAGGGGGCAAAGGGGGGTGGGGGCTGGCAGGGGATGAGGGGGGGGGGTGGCAGGGGAACAAGCAGGGGGGGGGGGTGCTGGAAGGGGGACAAGTAGGGGGCAGGGGGGACTGGCAGGGGTGGCAGTGGGGGACTGGCAGGGGGTGGCAGGGGGGTGTCAAGGGTGTGTCCAAGGGGTATTTTTTTTATGTATTTGGACACCCTATAGCCATGGTTTAAAACCGTGGCTATTGGTTTATTACCACGGTTTTTAACCGTGGCCATAGACATAATGCCACGGTTTAAAACCATGGCAATATATTCTATCCAGCCTTTAGTGTAGCCACGGTTGAAATCTTGGCTTTAGGTATACAGCCACAGTTTGAACCGTGGCTCTATACCAAAAGCCACGGTTGAAACCGTGGATATAGGTCTAGGCCTATAGCCATGCCAAACTTAGCCACGGTTCCTCAAACTGTGGCTATTACCTATATCGACGGTTTGAGGGCCTATAGCCATGGTTCTAAACCGTGGCAATAGCCCGAATTTACAGTAGTGACATATGACCCATGAATTTTTTTCCTAATGTTTCTATAGAATATGAATGCCTTTGGCTGGTTTTCCGTATGTCCGTTGTTGTATTCACTTAAAATGATGTCCTTTTGAAACAAAAGAGAGACACTTTGAGTGGTGCCGACCACAATGCGCCTCGGATTGAGATGAGGTTGACTCTTACCCATCAAAAATTACCAATGGATCATTTTACTAATGTATCAACAGAATCCGAATGCATTTGGTAAGTTTTCAATATGTCAGTTGTTTTTCCTTAAAAGCGTATCCATTTTAAACAAAAGAAAGACACTTTGAGTGGTACCGGCCACACTGTGCCTTGGATTGAGGTAGGGTTAACTCTTAAATGTCAAATATGACCCATGGATATTTTTTATAAGGTTTCAATAGAATCAGAATGCATTTGGCCAGTTTTCTATATGCCAGTTGTTGTTTTCACTTAAAATGCTGTCCATTTCAAATAAAAGTGAGACACTTCTATTGATACTGGCCACATCATGCCTTGGATTGAGGCGGGGTTGACTCATGAATGTTAAAAATTATCCATGGATCATTTTACTATAATATCAACACAATCCAAATGCATTTGGTCGGTTAAAAGTATTTCAGTTGTTGTTTTCACTTAAAATCTTATCCATTTCAAACAAAAGAGAAACACTTTGAGTAGTGACGGCCACACCAGCCGTCAGATTGAGGTGGGGTTGACTCTTACACATCACATATGAACCATGGATCATTTCCCTAATGTTTCAACCGAATCCAAATGCTTTTTGTTAGTTTTCCGTATGTTAGTTGTTGTATTCACTTAAAATGATGTCCTTTTCAAAGAAAAGAGAGACACTTTGAGTGGTGTCGGCCACACCATGCCTCGGATCTCGGCGGGGTTGACTCATACACATAAATTATGACCCATGGATCGTTTTCCTAAAGTATCAACACAATATGAATTCTTGTGGTCAGTTTTCTGTATGCCGGTTGTTTTTACATAAAAGCGTATCCATTTAAAACAAAAGAAAGACACTTTGAGCGATAATAGCCACACTGTGCCTCGTATTGAGGAAGGGTTGACTCATACACATCAAAAATGACCCATGGATCCTTTTCATAATGTATCAACACAATCCGAATGAGTTTGGTCAGTTTTCTATATGCCAGTTGTTGTTTTCACTTAAAAAGATGTCCATTTCAAAGAAAAGTGAGACACTTTGAGTGGTTTCGGCCACACCACACCTTAGATTGAGACGAGGATGACTTGTACACATTGAAAATGACCCATGGATTGTTGTTTTTTAGTATCAACCCAATCCCATTGCGTTTGATCGGTTTTCCACATTTCAGTTTTTGTTTTCACGTAAAATCCTGTCCATTTCAAATAAAAGTGAGACACTTCAAGTGATACCAGCACCACCGTGCTTCATATTGAGATGGGGATGACTCTTACATGTCACATTTGACCCATGTATCCTTTTACTAAATTATGAACATAATATGAATGCGTTTGTTCAGTTTTTTTAATTTCAGTTGTTTTTTTCACTTAAAATGTTGTCCATTTCAAAGAAAAGAGTGACAATTTCAGTGGTGTTGGCCACACCACACCTTAGATTGAGGCAAGGATGACTCTTACATGTCAAAAATGACCCATGGATCGTTGTGTTGCAGTATCAATACAATCCATTTGCATTTGGTCAGTTTTCCGAATGCCAGTTTTTGTTTTAACTTTAAATCCTATCCATTTCAAATAAAAGTGAGAAATTTTGAGTGGTTCTGCCCACATAGGCCCTCTAATTGAGGCGGGGTTGACTATTACATTTCATATATGACCCATGGATTCTTTTCCAAAAGTATCAACAGAATCCAAATGCATTTGGTCGGTTTTCCGTATGCTCGTTTTTTGTTTTCACTTAAAATCTTGTCCATTTCAAATAAAGTGAGACACTTCGTGTGATACCGGACACACCGTGCCTTGGATTGAGGCGGGGTTGACTCTTACACATCAAATATTACCCATGGATCCTTGTCCTAATGTTTTCATAAAATCTGAATGCCTTGGTCAGTTTTCTGTATTTTAGTTGTTGTTTTTATTTAAAATGTTGTCCATTTCAAAGAAAAGTGAGACACTTTGATTGGAGTCAGCCACACCGTGCCTCGGATTGAGGAAAGGTTGATTTTTTCATGTCAAAAATGCCGAATGGATCATTTTGTTGTAGTATCAACACAATCCTAATGCGTTTGGTCAATTTTCCATATGTCAGTTGTTGTTTTCACTTAAAATCAGGTCCATTTCAAATAAAAGTGAGACATTTCGAGTGGTTTCGACTACACTGGCCCTCAGATTGAGGTGAGGTTGACTCGTACACGTCACATATTACCCATGTATCCTTTTCCTGAAGTATCAACACAATATGAATGTGTTTGGTTGGTTTTTGGTATTCCAATTGCTGTTTTCACTTAAAATCATGTCCATTTCAAATAAAAGTGAGACATTTTTAGTGCTTCTGGCCACACCGACACTCAGATTGAAGAGGGGTTGACTCATAAACATCACATATGTACCATGTATTGTTTTCCTAAAGTATCAACAGAATATGAATGCGTTTTGTTGGTTTTTCGTATGCCAGTTGTTTTTTTTCACTTAAAATCTTGTCCATTTCAAATAAAAGTGAGACACTTCGAGTGATATTAGCCACACCATGCCTCATATTGTGGCGATGTTGAATTGTACAAATCACATATGAACCATGGATCTTTTTCCTAAAGTTTCAACAGAATTTGAATTCCTTTGGTCGGGTTTCCCTATGCCAGCTGTTGTTTTCACTTAAAATCCTGTCCATTTCAAATAAAAGTGAGACATTTTGAGTGGTGTCAGCCACACCAGCCCTTGGATTGAGGTGGGGTTGACTCATACACATCACAAATGACCCATGGATCATTTTAGTAAAATATAAACACAATACGAATGTGTTTGGTTGGTTTTCCATATACCAGTTGTTTTTACCTAAATGAGAATCCATTTTAAACAAAAGAAAGACACTTTCAGTGGTACCGCACACACCGTGCCTCATATTGAGGAAGGGTTGACACGTGAACATAAAAAATGGCCCATGAATCCTTGTCCTAAATTATAAATAGAATCTGAATGAGTTTGGTCAGTTTTCTATATGCCAGTTGTTGTTTTCACTTAAAATGTTGTCTATTTCAAAGAAAAGTGAGACACTTTGAGTAGTGTCTGTCACACCACACCTCAGATTGAGATGATATTGACTCATACATTTCAAAAAATTACCCATGGATTGTTCTGTTGAAGTATAAACACAATACCAATATGTTTGGTCAGTGTGGGGGTTGTCCAGGGGGCCGTCCGGGGGGGGGGGGGTGTCTGGGGGGCTATCCGGGGTTTAGGGAGGAGGGTGGGGGGGTTATTTGGGGGGTTATTCGAAGTCCAGGGAGGAGGGTGGGGGGGATTTTTGGGGTCTAGGGGGGAGGGTGGGTAATGTATCTAAAAATATATATAGGTATCATACATCAAATTCCGACAAGACTGCGAGCCGCCGCAGGGTGTCGTCCTGGAGAAGGGCCAAATCACGTCGTGACCGTGGTGTGACTGCGGTCATTCCGACAAGACTACAAACCAACACATGGTGTCATCATGGAGCAGGGCCAAATAAAAGTGTGACTGTGGCATGACCGCGGCGTGACGGCGGCGTGACCGCGGTGTGACTGCAGCGTGAATACGGCTTGATCGCGGCGTGACTGCGGTTGGGCTAGTCCGGTGACATCCGCGGGGCAGCATCTTCAGGCCAGGATTCCAAATAAATCCAATGTTGTTGTCCTTCACATTATAGAAACTGATCTTATGTTATAAAAAATAGACTCTTGTTTTGGGATTGTGGTATGATAAATATATTTATTTTATATTCATTGTTTTTAAAAGTTGTACTAGGTAGTTGAAACTATTGATTGAGAGTCAAATAATCACACCCTAAACTATAACCATGAGTTTTCGTAGACATCGCACCTCCGTTGGAGGGGTTTTGTTAAAAACATGACTTTATTTATCAAATGAAACAATTATATTGAAGAAAAAATATTCAAGATATTAAATTCAATATAATTAAGCAGAATTAGAAAAAAACTAAATTCAATTTAAAGAATTCTTAAATTAAAGAGGCTACGAGAGGGACTCTACCTCAAGGGGTGTCTCCCATGGGTGTCTTGTGGTTTGTAGTGTCTATCTATGATTTTGGTGGTGATTCAGTATTGTGGGAAATGTGTATTTCATGGTCAGTTTAATAAATACATTAGTCAATTAGAAAATACACCCATAGTCAATAGAGATATACCCACTTATGATAGAGAATACCATCCAAATAACCAACCCAGAAATCTGAGACCAACATTTTACATTACCAATTACAATTACATAATACAAGTAGCACCATTTTATGTTTTATGAACCATTCAATTAAATGGAGAGAAACTCCTCACAATAACCCACAAAATCTCATATATCATCACTCACCTCAAAACCATTATAACAACATTATGCTTCCATATTTGGTCGAAAATAAAGAGTTATACTGAATTCAAAAATATGCATTTCAGAGTGAAGAAACCATGTTAAAAAATAAAGAGTTATACAGAAATCAAAAATGCAATGGATCAATCTACCCTTGACCACCCTCACCATCACCATTGTCATCATCAGACTCATCCTCGCAACCATCTCAGTCCTCGTTGTCGTCCTCATCATCATCCCCATTCTCATCATCGACCCAATCCTCACCCTCAGCCCCATCCTCTCTATTGGCCCCATCCTCGCCCTCATCCACATTCTCTCCCTCGTCCTCTTCAGCATCCTCATCATCACTAGGAACGTCATCATATCGACCTCCAATAGAACTTCCTCCTGGTGCATTGGATAATACACCTATTGACGATATAAATGTATAACAAGCCATGCTGGCCTCTCGTGGAAGTGATGAAGATAAAGCTTTCATCAGTTTCATAAATTCTTTGTCCCTCATTTGAAGTTGTACTTCCAAATCGGTGAACCTTTTATCAGACTGTATTGCATGCTCCTTGACTTGTTCTAACTCTGTGGTACTAGAATGGATACCTGGAGAGGACCAATACCTCGTCGGGACTATATTCTTACCAGGTTGGCAGCGTACTCGACCAGAGTGTTGATCTCCCAAAAATTGATATAAATGATCGTGTGGCCCAAAATTGTTAGGATCTTGGGAATAAAGGGCTTCTAAGTCAGCCTGTTAAAAATATTAATAGATTATTAAATTTCAAAATAGATACTAAACATTGAAATAAACAAATTCAAACTTACAATATTTTCTTATGTCGGTTTATTAACCGCAGTTCCATCTTTTTTACTTATACTCGAGAAAAACATTTTTGCTCGAGGGATATGTCCTTCAATATTCAATTTGTGATTCTATAATGACATTGAAACAATATAATCTGCATGTATAATTCTATATTCAATATTCAATAGATCACATTATTTAAGTTTGAAATAATAAAAAGGTAATGTCCTAAAGAAAAATTATGAACAACTATATCGTACCAGCTTTCTCCCATGATATGACATAGTCGTGCGCCCCAAAGTGTGGAGGTATTACTTGGAATAATTTTTTTTTTCAGAAGATTCCTTAATAATGTTTAATAATTAATTAGATAATATTAATGAAAAATATGAAAACTGTCATTTAAATACCTCAAATGGGATCAATACCTTAAATTTAGCAGTCTCCCAATGGGTAATCATTTGGATATATTTCTCTATTGGTCACTCATCAACGATAGGCAATGTCTCTAACTCCGTTCCCAATCTATCACACCAGCTAACATACAACTCATGCTTATAAGCTCTCGAGAGCTCTCCTAGCTCCTTTAAACATGCCAATCATGCACCTTCTCCATTAGGGAAGTTATACCAAAGATGACACCCAATAGATTAATTTATATTAATAAAAAAAATACTACATAAAATCCAATAGATTTTTTACCCATATTTGTACCCACGCGTTATCCTTGACTTCATGTGGAAGATGTCTCCAAGAGAGAGGGCTGACCGGAATGATGTCCGAGTATTTGGCTAGCTTCGCCAAAAATCCCCGACATTCCAACCTAGATTTATCAATCATCTGTCCATCATCATTGTATTCAACCATAAACTGTGTCTGGCGGTTCCATACCGCATGAAAGTGAGTACACAACCTCCCCCACATCCTATCAGTAGATGAATCTATTATTAAAGAAAAAAAATACCAGTACAAGTTATAATAAAAATAAATTTTGGTATAAAAATTTGTTAGAGTTATATAAATATACCTGTGGTAGTCAGATCAATGGCGTCACTAGATGTGAAGAAGCTGAAATAATATCCTATATAGGTGGAGTGTCCCTCAGTGTATGCTCCTCAACCACATACTGTGTCGGAGCAGGAGTCGAAGATGGTGGAATATAATAGCCTGGAGATAATGAACTAGAAGGAAAAGATTATGGCACAGATGTCTGGGCAACTGGTAGTGTAAACATCAGAGGCCAAAATATCTCATGTGTCCCTAAAGACACACCATGATCAAAATGGTGTGTAGAAGATACATCTGTGGTAGGGGCATGATCCAATCGGGTATGGCCAGTGGATATCCTAAATCTCCCACCACGAGCCCTCATACCACCGGCCTCAGTACCCGTACCACCAGATGGTCGTCTAACTCTGACACCACCCCCCTCCTACCACCATCCTCTATACTGGGAGCAATATCAGGCTCTTTGTCATATATCTCTCATCTAGGGGGTGGATCCTGAAAAAAAGTTTAGCACAAAAGTAAACACATGATATTATAAGTTATTGAAATATATATATTTGAAATAAAATACTCACAATAAGGATGAGTGGGGGAATTCCCATCTGTGTCATGCGATGATTATTTTCTTTCATCTTTTTCCACCACCTCTCTTCAATGGGTGTCATTTACTACAATGAAGACAAATATAGAAATAATTATAAATAGATAACTAATCTATAACCCCAAAAACAAAATATATAAAAACAATTTTGATAAAAAAAACATAATGAAACAGAAGATTTATGATGGTTTGAAGGTAAGTACTAGGATACACACTCTAAATGATGTAGGTGAAACATGTAGGTGAGAAGACGACTGTAGGATTCAATATATTTCCCACCACAACTTCGGGTTCACAATCAACTCTGACAATTGAGCTATTGGAGTCATCATAAGTCATAAAAAGATTGCTTCCAATTGTAGTAGGGATAGTATCAACATCATCATCACCATCATTAAAAATATGTCTTTGATTTACTTCAATAATTACATCGAATTTAGGATGACGATGATCTTTGACATAAAAAACTTTTTTCACCATTGATTCCAATACATATGGTTCTTCAGTGGAATGAGTGTGAGTCATGTCAATAACTCGAAATCCACATTCATCAATAAAGGTTCCTTGCCTCATCATTGAATCAAACCATTGACATTTCATCATCATGACTCGACCATGCGGGTAATAATTCAAAATTATTATTTTCTACATGACTCCATAATAAGCTACATTTTTAGAACGAGGTTTATTATCCGATGAACTGGCATAATAGTCTGTTGTGGTAGTTAGCTTAACACCATCATGTTTTGTTCTCATGTTTCTTGCTTGTTCAGTGATAATAAATTTACATCCATTGATCACAAGTGATTTACAAGCATGAACCATAGTATTAGGAACAAAATACAAAGCTTTTATTTCCTCAGACAAAAATTCTGCAGGAAAAAACGATACCCGAAATATAAACAAATAGTAAAATTAATTAAATATTATTTTTATTTAATTATTATAGAAATATTTTTACATTCAATTTCAACCAAGCAGAAAACCATTTTCTATGAAAAGTCTCTTCCCTTCTCAAAGATAAAGAATGATGCTTTCTATATATCAATTTTTTTATCTTCCCTATAGATAACAATAATAATACTTTAACAAATATGTAAAATTACAAGAGATAAGATAAGATATACATGTATAATTTACTTACAAGATATACTCATCGAAGAAATCACAATTGAACAAAACTGTGCGATGTGCCATCTCTCACTCTTCAAGGATTAATGTCATCAATGTATATGATCCCAAAATTCTTCCTTTCTGTGGAAGTGATGGAAAACTGGGTTCAATTTTCCCATACTGTTCTTCTTCATTTCTCATTGGTCTATTTTTTCTTGTAGCAAGATCAGACAAATACATCTAGAAGAAATCCATACATTCTTGAGCCACGTAACTCTTCACAATAGAACCTTTGGGATAATTCTTGTTCCAAACATATTATTTCAATGTGCACATGTTTCTTTTTGTTGGATACATCCAATGGAAAGAAATGGGTCCTCCAAGAAGTATTTCGGTCGGAAGATGGACAGTCAGATGCAACACGCATGTAAAAAATGATAGAGGGAATATTTTCTCTAACTCACACTTAATTAATGTTGTCTCTTCCAACAAATTTTTCAAGAAGGATTTGGACAAACTCTTAGAACAACGATCTCTAAACAAATAAGACAACCGAAGAACTGAGACTCTAAAATTATTGGACAAAAGATGATATATTGCTATTGGAATCAACTCATGCAAAAGGACGTGATAATCATGAGTCTTCAAAGATTTCAGCTTGAACTCTTTTCTATTGACCAGTTTTAATATATTGCTTGAATAGCCATCAGGAACTTTACTTGTCTCTAGAACTTATAGAAATTGATTTTTTTCCGCAGGTGTCATCACATAAGAAGCACATGGAACTTGCCATTTATTTTCACTGATATATACAAGATGCAATTATGGTCTGATCCCCCAATCTACCAAGTCACGCTAAGATCATAAATCATCTTTTGTCTTCCCCTTGACATTCAGAAGAATCAAAATCAAAATTTCACATATATTATTTTCAATGTTCATTACATCTATGAAATGATGTAACAAGTTGGTTGACCAACACGATAACTCAAAGAATATACTCTTCTTCTTCCAATTATAAAAGGTATAATTGAAAACATTTTCCCTCTTTCTAGATTTCATTACACCCTTCCCAAATGAATAAATGAAATCTTTGAATTCATTAAGCACATCAGTTCTAGATATATGCTAAGGTGGATCGTTAGTCTCCATGGTATTTTCAAATCTTTGACGATTGTTTCTATATGGATGGTTCATTGGAAAGAATCATCTATTTCCCATAATACTAAAACTATGATGTTATTTCAGTCTTCGTGATCGAGTATTCTTCATACAAATAGGACATGACAATTTTCCTTTTGTGATCCATCCAGACATCATTGCATAAGTAGGAAAATCATTGATCGTCCACATAAGCACAACACACATATGAAATATGTCTTTCAAACATTCATCATATGTAGGAACACCCACATCCCAAATAAGATTCAACTCTTTTATTAAATTTTACATGTATACATATATATCATTGCAGGGATCAGAAGGGCCAGATATCAATATAATCAAGAAAGTGTAAGGCTTTTTCGTCCACAACCATGGGGAAAGGTTATAAATGGGGTTGAAAACTGGCCATGTGCTGTGTAAAGTAAGAATATGCCCAAATGGATTAGAACCATCACATTAAAGACCCTGTCTCACATTACACACGTCAGTTTCAAATTTAGGATATCAAGCATAAAATCATTTCCATGAAAATCCATCTTTAGGGTGAACCAACTCTTCATTATTCTTTTTTCTCTCGGTGTCAGGCCATCACATTTTTACTAATATTTCATCAGAAATGAAAAAATAATGTAATCTGGGGATCAATGGAAAGTGCCACATTACTTTTTGTGGCACATAAGATGTTGTTCCATAATTTTTTGGCTTCCATCAAGAGGTTCCACATTTTATACAATCATTTCTTTCAGCAGCTCCTCCGAAAATATGCTGCAATTGTAATGCCCTGACCCTTGTTACCAAGAGTCTCTGCATTATTACATAACATTGGCATGATCACATTGAAATCATGTCTCTAAAGACCGATCCGTTTAGTATTATTGGAAACAAGATTTATACATATGTTCAACATTACAGCTTTATGTGAAATACAACACAAATATATTTTATTAGGAACATCCAAGCCTCCTAGATTATGCCTGCAGGTCATTCATAACTAACTTCTTCATATCCTGGGAAAATGAAACATAAGAAAGGGGTGAGCTCAAATGCTCGGTAAGGGTAAGTAATACAGTGGAAAATGACATAAATATTAAGTATGTTGAATAATTTAAACCACATGCCTTTACCAATAATAAACATGAATACTTTTATGGAAAAAATATGATATGAGTAAATATTTCCATAATAAATCATAATCATGGGTATTCTACTAGTCTAATGACCACATGAACCATCAATATTATTTCCATAATGAGGGAATGTATAATGCTAGACATTCTGAAACATTTTGTCAAGGTCTCGGCCAAGACGTCTAAAAATGATTAAGGCCTCGACCAAAACCATAAATCAAATTGGGAAAGGGCCTCGGCCAATTCCACATCTATTTGTCTCATGAGACCTACTGATGCATCGATGAGCAATAGAGGGCTCCACCCTTCACTTACTAAGTCCAATACATTCCTCAAATGAAAAGGTTTAAACATATCATAAACATTCGTATTAAAACTAGCATACAAAATATCAATACATTAACAATAAATCATGAATGGTATAAAAATAGCACATCCACAGTAAAACATATCACAAAAACTTCAATACAATATAGAAGTTTTGTATCATAATAAATCAACTCCAAATAAACTTAAATCCATCAAAGGATGTTAACGTAGATGAAATCAAAACCCTTTTTAGAGAAATATTTCTTTTGATTTTGAAATAATTTAAGAGTCACATAATTATAAAATAAAACATATACTTTGAAAATATTATTATAACCTTGTAAGGGAAGGTTCGAAGATTTTACAATGGTGGAGAATAGCGGTACCCACCATATGAGTTAAAAAAGATATTCTAACCTTAAATATGTCGAAAAGGACAAAAAGAACCTTGTTTAGAAAATGAAGGAAATATTCATTCTAAAACACATAAGGGTATAAATTAATTTAACCCACTTTCTATTAAATACTAAAAATTATTTGAAATACATTTTTACAAAACATGGGTGTGGATGATAAATATGTCCCAGTAGATAATTACGTATAAACAACCACGAATAATGAAGAGATTGTGAAATAAACCCTTACCTTGTACTTTTACTTGGTTGAGGGTAGTTTAACCTCCTGTATAATGGTGAAATAATTGTTATGAAATTATAAAAGAATCATATACATTAATAGGATATCAAATATTATCTTTTAACATTTCTTTGTTAATAATATCTTAGTATTATCGTCGTTTCGGGTGTTAACTTACTCGTTTTCTTTTATATGTTTTGGTACAAAAGCCATGTTTGTTATGGATAGGTTTTATCTTATTCAAATAAAGAATTATATCAAGTCCTTAAACATTATTTTTAATCATCAAATGAAAATTATACTTGAATGGATACGATGGGGAATGAATCTCATTGCGTTCGTGGAGACGGTAGTCGGTACGTACGCACGAGTGACAATATCATTCTTTTGTTATTAAAATAATATATAATTGGATTGTATATCATATATAAAGAATCATTATAATGTTATATTTATCATTTACAATAATTACATATCATTATTATACCCATCCAAATAATAATGTATTGAATAACAATTACACCACGACGTGGAGACGGTAGGCCGTACGTACGCACGTTTGGTAACATGTAATTCAAAGGATGGATAGAATAATGAATATGGCTGTAACATATTTATAATAACATCAAAGTATATAGAATATACTATATTTATTATTTTATAATGTAAACAAAAAAGAATGAAGAAGTTGGATAAGAACAGAACTTGAAAAAGGGTGGTGAAAACATTACCTCTTCTTCGGGTTCTTCCTTTTGATATGATCAAAAGGGATCCTTAAATTGTCTTTATGACTAAAGTAAGACCTCTAGAATTAAGGGAGGGTATTTTAGAGGCTATTTGGGATGATTTTGTACAATCCAAAAGGCTTTTAATGTATGATGAATTGGTTAGAAGTTGTGTCCTTTTATAAGGGGGAGGAGGGGCTCTTTAGGAAAAACTTAAAGTATTAATTTAAAATAAATTATTATTCTGTTTATAATGGCTCAAAATATGATTATTAAAAGTATAATGTGGGAATAGGTCGAAAAATTTTCAACCAATTTATTTTAGATAGGTTTGGGTCACTAAATTAACCTTATAATTTATATTTAACTCTTTGTTAAATAGTTTGACATTTACCATGTCTCTTTGTATTTTTATATTATATGGTTAATAAACATACCATATACATCTAGGATAACCCCAAGTGGTTCATTAGTGATTAAAATATCATTATATAAGTCTCTTGGACAAACCTTATATTTTTAGGAATTTAATATCAATTAATAATATAATATTAGTTATAAAAACTCATTTATGTCAATTTTGACACTATTTGGTATTTAATTTTTTTGAAAATCATAAAAGCATGATTACTTTGGAAAAACATAATTAAATCATTACTAACATGTCATATTAACCTATAAAATTAGTGGAAGTCATAAAAAGTCTCATATTTCATTTATTTGGTTATTTATATTATCAATTATTTTAACATTTTATTAATTAGGTAATTACTGCATCACCATTGTGTCATAAATAAATTAAATTTTTAAATTTTTAAAAATTAAAAATAAAATACAATTATGTATTAAATCATTTTATATTTGTAATGACTATTTATAATCTAATTTATCTTATGTATAACCGTATATTAAAAATGTTTTAGTAATTAATCATTGATTTAAACTCTTTTAACTCTTCTTTGAATTAAATAATAATAAATGTCCCAATCTAATCCAAGTGGACCTAAATGATAATATTTTATTCCTAATTTTGTTTTTGGTCGACATACACTTGTCCAATAGAACGAGGACATGTTTTAGGGTTATATTAATATCATTTTTACCCTTAATTACCCTATTTACTTTTAACCGCGGTAAATAAAAGTAAAAAGTTACTATTCACCAAAAATTATTTTTATCTTATTGAACCACATTTTACTCTATGATATTAACCATTTCTCTCAGATTTTAGAAATTCCACTCACAAAAGCGGTAAAATTAAGTTTTATGTGAATTTTTAAATTTTCCTAGGAGGTGGGTAAAAGGCGGTGAAAAGTCCAATAAATTTTTTATATATCTAATATTATTATAAACTAACCCTAATGAATTACATTGAAATTATATAGGTATTATATATCTATTTTTACCTTAATTAAATATAAATAAATTAAATAATTAATTAAATAAAAATTCTGTTTTAAACTATAACTCAGTGTTTTTTCAGTATTCAACAAAAATTGAACGTTTTCAGAAAAATACCAAAATTTCACCCTAGGCTAATTTTGATATTCCAAATCCAAAAATTAAGTCAATTTTTAATGATAAAATGTATATAATTTCAAGAAGTGGGTATTACTATTCATAACGGCTAGTTTGATGAGTTGTGGTGTGTGTTAGAACTCGAAGTTGCGTACAACACAGGCCACAATATTATTCAAAGGGAAGCGTGCCATATAATCATGGGGTGTTACATTCACCCCTAATTCAAATAATTTTGTCCTTGAATTTTCTTGAATTCTACTGCATGAAAAGACTTAGGTGGTTCTTCATCATAAGTTCCTTGGGTTCCCACGTTGCCTCTTCCATCTTATGATTTCTCCATAGAACTTTTACCAGACGAGTTGTACGGTTTCTTAGAACTTGTTCTCTTGTATCAAGAATCCTGATGGGCTCTTTGCAATAAGACATATTGAGTTTCAGTTCTAATTCCTCGTAAGTATGTACACGCGTTGGGCTAGACATGTATTTTCTCAATAGTGATGCATGGAACACATTGTGAACTTTGGAGAGATTTGGCGGCATTGTCAAACGGTAAGCTACAACACCAATTCATTCTAGAATTTCGAATGTTATGATGTACCTGGGACTCAATTTACCTTTCTTACTAAAACGTATAACTCCCTTCCATGGATATACATTCAAGAAAACATGATCTCTTACCTAAAATTCCAAATCATTCCTTCGATTATCAGCATAGATCTTCTACCTACTTTGAGCTGCTTTGATGTGGTTTTGGATTAACATCACCTTCTCCATCATTTCCTCCACTAGTTCTAGGCCTACAAGTTTTCTTTCCCCAAAATCATCCCAACAGGTTGGTGTGTGACATCTCTTTCCATATAAAGCTTCATATGGTGCCATCTGAATACTCGAATGGAAGCTTTTGTTATAGGAAAATTCTACCAGAGGTAAATATTGATCCCATATACCCTGAATGTCATGTGAGAAAGATCTCAACATGTCGTCTAATGTTTGAATAGTCCATTCTGATTGTCCATCTATTTGAGGGTGGTAGGAAGTGCTCAAACGATGTTCAGAATCCAAGGCCTTCTAAAGACCCTTCTAGAATCTTGAAGTAAAACAGGGATCATGATCAGAAACAATCGATAGGGGTACTCCCTAAAGTCTCACAACTTCATTAATATATAGTCTTGCTAGCTGTTCAAGTGGTAAATCTTCCCTTATAGAATGAAAATGTTCTGAATTGATAAGACGATCAATAATGATCCATATTGCATCGTTCATTCTAGGAGTATTTGGTAGTCCAATGATAAATTCCATCATAATATTATCCCATTTCCAATCCGGTATGGGAAGAGGTTGCATGACTCCTCCAGGCTGTTGCCTTCCAGCTTTCACTTTTTGAAAAACCATACATCTTGACGCAAAATCAGTAATCTCCCTCTTCATGTTGTCCCACCAAAAATGTTTCTTCTAATCTCTACACATTTTGGGGCTCCTAAGGTGTATAGAGAAATTGTAACGTTGAGCATCATCCAAAAACTCCCATTTTAGACTAGGTATATTGGGAACACAAAGTCACTACCCAAATTTCAAAATTACATCTTCATACACAAAGTCACTCAATCTCCCATAATTCAGAGCTTTAATCTTCTTTTGAAACTCTTCATCACCGGTCTGAGAACTCTTTATCCTTTCTATTAAAGATGGTTCGGTAACCATTTGAAAAAGTATTGAGGTTTCACCTTCCAAGGTGATTCCCATAACCATCTTTAATAGATCCGTGTATATAGGATCCTTTTCAACTCTCATCTTGTTAAGAACTCTATAATCATTTCTACTCAAAGCATCTGCCACCTTATTTGCCTTCCTCAGGTGGTATTGTATCATAAAATCATAATACTTGAGTAGTTCAAGCCATCTCCTTTGCCTCATGTTGAGTTAATTCTGTGAGAAAATAGACTTCAAGCTCTTGTGATTAGTATAAATCTCACATTTTAACCATAGAGATAGTGTCTCCAAATATTCATAGAAAAGATTACAGAAGCTAACTCAAGATCATGAGTAGGATAGTTTTGCCTATAAATTTTCAGCTGCCGTGATGCATAGGCAATAACTATATCATTCTGCATAAGGAAACAATCAATTCCTTTCTTCAATGCATCACTATAAATAACAAACACATAATTTCCCGATGATAGAGTCAAAATATGAGCATTGTATAATCTTCTCTTTTGTTCTTCAAAAAATTCTTCACACTCTTTTTTCCAAACAAATTTAACCCCTTTACGTGTGAGATTTGTTAATGGGTTAGCCAATCGGGAAAAGTTCTGGATGAAATGTCGATAATAACCTACTAAACCAATAAAACTGTGTACCTCAGTTATATTCATCAGTGCATGCCATTCTTAGATTGCCTTGGTCTTAGAAGGATCAACAGAGATTCCATCCTTAGAGACAATATGGCCAAGAAAAGAAATATCATATAGCCACAATTCACACTTACTAAACTTCCCATATAATTCATGTCTTCTTAAAGCCTTCAAGAAAATGTGCAAGTGATTTTCATGATCTTCGTAGCTTTTTGAATATACCAAGATATCATCAATAAATACCACCACAAAATCATCGAGATATTCCATGAAAACTCTATTCATTAGATCCATGAATACAGAGGGTGTATTAGTCAATCCAAAAGGCATTACTGTAAACTCGTAATGCCCATACCTTGTTCGAAATGCTGTCTTCAGAATGTATTCCTTATTCAAACACAACTGATGGAATCTAGATAGAAGTTAAATCTTTTAAAAGTATTGAGCTCCATGCAGTTGATCAAATAAATCATTAATTCGAGGTAGGGGATACTTTTTCATTATTTTTATAGCATTAATTTCTCTATAGTCGATACATAACTTCATAGATCCATATTTCTTCCTAACAAAAAGGACAAGGGCTCCCCATGGAGAAACACTAGGGAGAATAAATACCTTATTACTCAATTCCTCTAGTTTTTTCTTTAGTTTAATTAATTCCACAGTGGCCATTCTATAAGGGGTCTTCGATATAGGCCTTGAACCAGGAATTAAATCAATGGAAAACTCAATTTCTTATTCTGGAGGATGTCCAATTAAATCATTAGGAAACACATCAACATATTCCCTCACAATAGGTACATCCCCTATTTGAACATTCCTTTCCTCACCCATAGTAATTTCATTTTTTTCTTCCCCGATAATTAAATTTAGTTGAGCTACTAGGGGTGGATCTAGATAAGAATCAGGTGGTAAAGATTCTACTCTAAAGATAAGGTGTTCTTTATCATCATCATCATCAACAATCGTATCCTCCTTCTTCTTACAATATATTTTTTAATCATGGTCTGAAAGCCAATCTATAATATGGATTATATAAAATTCAGTCATGGGTATGATGATGAGATCAGCAAATAAATAAAATTTATATGCCCTAATGGGAATGTATCCACAGAACTTTATAGCAATGATACTTCCCTTAAGAGTTTTAATTGCAACTCCCTTGTTAAATCAAATTGGAAATATCTAATTTTCTTAGCAAACTGGGATGATCTAGAATCAAATAAAGCATTTTTTAAACTTGAGGAAACCATTAAATTACCTACCACCATATCTTTCAGAGCTTCAACCTCAGTAGTAGTGATTGCATAAGCTTGGCCTTAGTCCCTAGGCCTTTTTTGTAGTAAGTTTCCTTGACTCTTAAGACATTCATTTTTATAATGTCCCATCTCCCAGCAATTGTAGCATTGAAAATTGGTAGGGTATTTATTTCCTTTACAATCACCAGCTAGATGGCCGTTTTGTCCACACTTGTAGCTTACTCCTTTTCCTTCTAAACAGGAACCAGGGTGATTCCTTCTCTTGCTTTGATATAAAGTCATAAGACTTATAGAATTCTTTTTCAGTCTTGATAGAACATTAGAAAATATCTTCGTATGATGTGAAGGATTGCGATACTAATGCTCGACAGAGAAATGGTTTTAACCAACCAAAGAAATGATCAATCTTATTTCTTGGGTTATGTATATAATCTGCAGCATGCCTCACTAACCCTGTAAAGTTAGCCTCATACTTTGCAAAATTCTCGTCCTCCTTTTTCCTCAGACTCAGAAATTGTCTTTCCATATTCACTCGATGGTCATGAGGAAAGTATTTTTCTAAGAAAATTTCATTAAATTCCCTCCATTCCATATTTGATACTTCCTCATCATCCTTTCTGTTTTGAATCAAGGACCACCATTGATCAGCATCTCCACTGAGGCGGTAAACTGCCATGACAAGCTTTTCCCTTTTGCTACTCCCCAAAGCATGGAATATGTTCTCTAAGGAGTTTATCCATTGCTCACCCACTAATGGATTTTAAATCCCATTGAATGTTGGTGGTTTTTGCCTCATGAAGAAATATAATATTTATCCTCCACGTTGTGGGTCTGGGTGCTCCATAAAGGTAAGGTTATTATTCATAACCTGAAAGAGTTGTCCCAGTATGGTGATTAGCTGTTAAACACCAGTTGCATCACTAACTCCACTATAATTATCTTGACAAGAAGGTAAATCCTTACATGGAGTGCATTCATTGATACAGTTTCCATTCCTTCCACTAGGCACCATTTCTAAACAATGGCATAAACTAGATTAGTTTATGAATCGAAATATATAATTGCAAACTTCTAAAACACTTAACATAAATTCAACAGTTTATGGATACAACCCATAATCATTAAAAAATGTTTTATTTGATTAAGTATATACTCATAAACCCTTCATAATATTTTGTAAAGAAAATGAGAATTATTCTAAGCATATCCCCCAGGAGTGTTGTAACCAAGAGTGCAGCAAGGCCCGTTTTCATGCACCAGTTCCCATTTGAGTCTAACTCAAAGTGGTGTTTTCGAGTTTTACCCCAAGGTATATCTGTCCTAGAGCCGCCTCTACCAGCTCGTATCCAAACAGGGAAGTATTGCTCAAAAAACTCACAAAATTTCTTCAATACCAAAATTCTAGGATGTTCTTCTATACTAATCCTCAAAGTCCATCTTAGGTCCATGTAATCTAATCAAAGTTTATCTAATTCTAGATTCCAAGGTTTGTACTAAACTTTTTCTGAGCATGATCCCAAGGAAATCATGTCTCGAAAGACTGATAAGTTTAGTATTATTGGAAACAAGATTCATACATATGTTCAACTTTAAAGCTTGAAGTGAAATACAACATAAATATATTTCATTAGGAACATCCAAGCCTCCTAGATTATTCATGCAGGTCATTCATAACTAACTTATTCATATCCTGGTAAAATGAAACATAAGAAAGGGGTGAGCTCAAATGCTCAGTACGAGTAAGTAATACAACAAAAAATGACATAAATATTCAGCATGGTTAATAATTGAAACCACATGCCTTTACCAATGATAAACATGAATAATTTTATAGCAAGAATATGAGCTGAGTAAATAATGTCATAATAAAAAATAATCATGGGTATTCTACTAGTCGAATGACCATATGAACCATCAATATTATTTCCATAATGAGAGAATGTATAATGCCAGAAATTCTGAAACATTTTGTCAAGGCCTCGGCCAAGACATCTAAAAATGATTAAGGCCTCGGCCAAAACAGTAAATCAAATTGGGAAAGGGCCACAGAAAATTCCACATCTAGTTGTATTAGGAGACATACCGATGCATTGATGAGCTATAGCAATCTCCACCCGTCACATACTAAGTCCAATACATTCCTCATATGAAAATGTTTAAAGATATCATAAACATTCGTATTAAAACTAGGATATGAAATGTCAATACAGTAACCATAAATCATGAATGGTATAAAAATAGCACATCCATAGTCAAACATATCACAAAACCTTGAATACAATATGGAAGTTTTGTATCATAACAAATCAACTCCAAAAAAACTTAAAATCCATCAAAGGATTTTGACATAGATGAAATAAAAACTCTTTTTAGAGAAATATCTCTTTCTATTTTGAAATCATTTAAGAGCCACATAACTATAAAATAAAACATTAACTTTTAAGATATTCTTATAATCTTGTAAGGGAAGCTTTGAAGATTTTACAACGGTGGAAAATAGCTGCACCCGCCGTATGAGTTAACAAAAAGACATTCTTACCTTAAATTTGTTAGAAAGGTCAAAAAGTACCTTATTTGGAAAATGATCGAATGATTCCTTTCAAAACACATAAGGGTATAAATGAATTTAACCCATTTTCTATTAAATATTAAAAATTATTTGAAATAAATTTTTATGAAACATTGATGTGGATGATAAAGAGGTCCCAGTAGATAATTACGTATAAACAACCTCGGATAATAAAGAGATTGTGAAATAAACCCTTACCTTGTACCTTACCTTGGTTGAGGATTGGTTAAACTCTAGTATAATACTGAAATAACTGTTATTAAATTATACATGAATCATATACATTAATATGATATCATATATGATCTTTTAATATTTCTTTGTTAATAATATCTTAGTATTATCGTCATTTCGTGTGTTAAATTACTCGTTTTATTTTATATGTTTTGTTAAATAAGCCATGTTTTTTATGGATAAGTTCTATCTTATTCATATCTTGATTTATATCAAGTACTTAATCATTATTTTGAATCATCAAATGAGAATTATACATGAATGGATACGATGGGGAATGAATCTCATCGCGTTCGTGGAGACGGTAGTCCGTACGTACACACGAGCGAAAATATCATTCTTTTGTTATTAAAATAATATATAATTCAATGTTATATAATATATAAATAATAATTATCATGTTTTATTTATTATTCACATGAATTAAACATCATTATTATACCCATCCAAATAATAATGTATTGAATAACAATTACACCACAACGTGGAGACGGTAGGCCGTACGTACGGACGTATAGTGACATGTCATTCAAAGGATGGATAGAATACTGAATATGGTTGTCCCATATTTATAATAACATCATTGTATATAGAAGATACTGGAGTTATTATTTTAGAATGGAAACAACAAAGAAAAAAGAAGTTGAAGAAGAAATGAACTTGAAAAAGGGTGGTGAAAACATTACCTCTTCTTCATGTTCTTCTTATTGATTTGATCAAAATGGATCCTTAGGTTGGCTCTCTGACTAAAGGAAGGCCTCTAGGATTGAGGGAGGTTATTTTAGGGGGTATTTGGGTAGAGGTTGGCCTATCCAAAAGGATTTTAAGGTATGATGAATTGGTTATAAGTGGTGTCCTTTTATAAGGGGGAGGAGGGGCTCTTTAGAAAAAACATAAAATATTAATTTTTAATAAAATTATATTCGGTTTCTAATGGATCCAATGTGGAATATTAAATGTCTATTGTGGGTATGGCTATAAATACTTTCAACCAATAGATTTTAGATAGGGTTGGGTCACTAAATTAACCTTATCATTTATATTTAACTCTTAGTTAAATAGTTTGACATTTACCATGTCACTTTGTATTTTTATATTATACAGTTAATAAACATACCATATACATCCAATAGAACCCCAAATGGTTCATTAATGATACAACTATCATTATATAAGTCTCTTGGATGAACCTTAGATTTTTAGGAATTGAATATCAATTAATAATATAATATTCTTTTAAAAAACTCTTTTATGTTAATTTTGACACTATTTGGTATTTGATTTTTGTGAAAATTATAACAAAATTATTACTTAGAAAAAACATAATTAAATCAATACTAACTTGTCA
Organism: Viscum album; assembly: GCA_963277665.1. Lineage (NCBI taxonomy): Eukaryota > Viridiplantae > Streptophyta > Magnoliopsida > Santalales > Viscaceae > Viscum > Viscum album. The sequence goes on along the minus strand of OY728141.1, from coordinate 2,138,169,669 downwards.
TATTAACCTATAAAATTAGTGTAATTCATAAAAAGTCTGAAATTACATTTATTTGGGTATTTATATTATCAATTATTTTAATATTTTATTAATTAGGTAATTACTGCATCACCATTGTGTCATAAATAAATTAAATTATTTAATGTCTAAAAATAATAAATAAAATACCATTATTTATTAAATATTTTTATTTTTTTAATGAATACTTATAATATAATTTATCTTTTGTGTAACCCTATGTTAAAAATGTTTTAGTAATTAAACTTTGATTTTTACTCTTTTAACTCTTCTTTGAATTAAATAATAATAAATGTCCTAATCTAATCCAAGTGGACATAAATGATAATATTTTATTCCAAAGGTTGTTTTTGGTCGAGATACACTTGTCCAATAGAACTAGGACATGTGTTTGTGTAATATTAATATCATTTTTACCATTAATTACCCTATTTACTTTTAACCGTGGTAAATAAAAGAAAAACATTACTGTTCACCAAAAATTATTTTATCTTATTGAATCAGATTATACTCCTTGATATAAACCGTGTCTCTCGGATTTTCAAAATTCCACTCACAGAAGCAGTAAAATTATGTTTTATGTGAATTTCTATATTCTCCTAAGAGGTGAGTAAAAGGCGGTGAAAAGTCCAATAAAATTTTTATATATCTAAAATTAATCTAATCTAACTCCAATGAATTACATTGAACTTATATAGGTATTATGTATCTATTTTGACCTTAATTAAATTTAAATAAAATAAATAATTATTTAAATAAAAATTCAGTTTTAAACTATAACTCAGTGTTTTTTTCACTATTCATAAAAAATGGAACGTTTTTGGAAAAATACCAAAATTTCACCCTAGGCTAATTTAAATATTCCGAATCCAAAAATGAAGTCAATTTTGAAATAAAAAATTTTTAAAATTTAAAAAAGTGGGTATTACTATTCATAACAGCTAGTTTGATTGGTTGTGGTGTGTGTTAGAACTCAAAGTTGCGTACAACACAGACTACAATATTATTCAAAGAGAAGGGTACCGTAGAAGCTTGGGGTGTTACAATAATCATTCGGGCAAGCATGATTTTTTTTGAGAATCCAAGTTCATCAACTAAATTCCATGCCATATAGTGGTTTGAGGGAATATCTGCATCATCTGGAAGAAAGTCCTTCAAGAAGGTAAGAATGTAATAGATTACAATATTTGGAATCCCATACATAGTTTTCCCATGAAACAATTGGATTAAAAATTACTACTTTTTCATTTTACCACATTGCCGATATACTGGAGTCGTCATAGCATCATTCAATTTTTTCACCCTCTCAACAACATCATTTTCATTGGACGCATCATATGTGTTTGTATCGAAATATTTTTGGTTGGACATCCTTTCCTTCTCATGATGCCGAATAAATGGAAACCTATCATATATCAAACTCTCCAATTCAGTCCTGTCATTTGGAGCATCAACATTTTGAGATTTTATTTTCTCTCTATTGTGATACCACACATAATAGTTTGTTTGGAAACCATATTTGGTGATATGATAGCTAACTGCTTCACGACTCAAACAAGGTCTTCCAACACAATTAGAACATGGGCACATTATGCAACCACTATCTGAAGCCTTGGCAAATGAAAAATCTAGAAATCTGTTCAAATTATTTTGAAAATTGGTTGAAATCTAATCAGTTTCGTACATCCAAATTATATCCATTCTGTAAAAAAATTGAAATAAGTTATTTCAAAGAAATTCAATAATATTGAAGTTCAATCAAAAAAATATTTAGGTAAATAAAAATTGATTACTTTAAATAAAATCACAACTGACACATTACTCTATATGAGAATTATATTATGAAATATAACAAAATATACTGTATATATTAAAATAATACATAGTATTTCTAATGCCTATATTCAAGGATTTCCTAGTAAGATATTCGAAGTGGATCAAGTAATACATAATCTTTAAGGGTCTTGTTGGGAGTACATGGGTTTTATACTTTAACTTCTTCAGGGAGATCAGGATGAGGAGTAGGATGAAGATCATGGGAGTGGTGAGGCTGTCCAAGGGGGGTGTGGCATGTCCAGGGGGTGCGGGTTGTCTAGGGGGTGGTGGGGCCGTCCGGGGGGTTAGAGGTGTCCAGGGGGTGGGGGCTATCTAGGGGGGTCGGGGTGTCCAGGTGGGCGAGCTATCCACGGGGGTGGTCAGCCTGTCAGGGGGGGGGGGGGGTAGGGGGAGCCCATGGGGTGGGCGGGATTTCCAGGGAGGTGAGCGTGGTGTCCAGGAGGTGGGTGGGGCTGTTCAGGGTGGGGGGGGGGGTACGTGGTGTTATGGGGGGGTGGGCGGGCTACCCATGGGGTGACAGTGTTGTCCAGGGGGTCTGGGATGTCCAGGGGTGGGCGGGCTGTCCAGGGGGGGTTGTCCACGGGGTGTGGTCGGGCTGTCCACGGGGGTGGGGGCACTGTGCAGTGGGATCGGGGTGTTAAGGGGGTGGGGGGGGGGGGGTGTCTGGGGGCATTGGGTTGTTCGCGGGGAGGTGGGCGGGTGTATGAGGGTGGGGTGGGGGAGCTGTCAATAAGGGTGGGGGGGTGCTGTCCAGGTGGGCACGGGCTGTCTAGGGGGTTGGGTTGGCTATCCACGGGGGTGGCGAGGCTTTCCAAGGGGGTTAGGGGTGTCCCGGGGGTGGGGTGGGGGGGGGGGGGGGTTTCAGGGGTGGGGGTTGTCTAGGGGTACGAGGTGTCCAGGAGGTGGGGCAGGGTGTCTAGGGGGGTGTCAGGGGAGGCAGGGTTGTCCAGGGGGGTACAGGGTGTCCAGGGGTGAGAGGGCTGTCTCTAGGGGTGGTGGGGTAGTCCACGGAGTGAGGGGGTGTCCAGGGGGTGGGCATGGCTATCCAGGGTGTACTATAACTTGTTCCAAATCATGCATTGGACAATACAAAAAAATGACTGATAATAACTACTTTTTCTTTTTGAGTTAGCGGTAGTTTAAATCACTTCTATATGGTTCTATGAAGGTTTCCAAACATCACTAATAAAATTGGTATCAGCATCCAACTCATGTTAGTTTTACAAATTTAGCGGTTGCTTCGGGGAATCATCACAGAATGTTTATTAGTGGCATTTTTGGTTTTAGCGATGGTTTTACATGCCAAAAAATGGAAAGGATATAGTAGTGGTTTGAACCGCCATTATATCATCAAAATTTTTTGTCTTGGAAAACAACTTCTGAATCAAAAAATGGTAAAACAATTTTGGCCATAAATAGTGGTGGTTTAAACCACTACTGAACAACCAATAGGAATATATAGCAGGGGTTTAAAACGCTGCTATATATTGTTTTAAAAAAACCCAACTACCGAATTTGCAACAATGGAAGATAAAAACAAAATTCAATACATATGTTTAAAATTCTATCCATATTCACAACACCCACCTATGAGATCATATAATCATGAAGGTTATCAACATGGTTTACTAGAATGTAAAACATAATTGACTATTCCAGGAATACATTACATTATTTATGCAAGGAAAAACATTCAAGTGGCTATTAGATTTCTAAGACATCCTTGGAAGACATTAATGAAGGAAGAAGTTAACTCATTAAACAATATAATGAGGTGTACACAATATAAAAATGGTATTATGCTATGGGATATTAGTGGTAATTCTCAAACATGGATCCAAACTTATAAAGGATTCACTAAGTATAAATATGTTTAATGAGATTTTAGAATACAATAAAAATGGGATCTATCTATGTACAGTTTCAAATAAACCACTTAGAAAACATTTAACCCATTCTATAAACATATATTTAAAAAACACTCATTTATATCATTAAAATATAGAAAGGTATCATTATTAAATGAAATCTAATGTCGGCATCATAAAAACATAACCAAATAGTCAGTCAGTGAGTCGAAACCACCTACAAAAAAATTAGGCACACTTGATGAATACAATGATCTCTAAGAAGAACTTAAGAATAACTCACCCGAAATTCATGACCAAAGGAACCCAATAAATAATCACTATAAATCCATAAGAAAATAAAATACATTACAAACCAACACTACAATCTCTATATAACAAAAGAAGAGGAAGCCCCATGATCCGTGGAATCACCATATTAGTGGTAGTATGTCGTATGTTTTGTTAAAAATGATATATGAAACCAAAGTCAACCCTAGTCAGAGACATCTACCAATCATGTATTAGTTTTTGATTCAATATTAAATAGTGTGAATCATAAAATATTCCAAAATCACTAAAATAGGAAAAAATGATGTGATTTGGTAGATATTGAAATTAATGAAGAAATCGAAGGAAGAAGGCTTCTATGTTTGTATTTGGGAAGATTTTTAAAGAGTATAACCTGGATGGGGGAGTTGCAGCTGATTTGATGGAAGAACATGGGTTATTGTTCACTGAGCGCCTTCTAGAAATTTGGGGAAATGATTTCTCTACTATGCTGTGGGGGTTTCTGGAAACTGGGTAGTGCTTCTGGAGTTGGGCAGTGCTTCTGGAGTTACAGATTCTCAAGGGCTTCTCGGAGTCAAGATGTGCTTATGGAGTTGCGACTTCAGGAATAAGGTTCTTCTTTTGGAATCGGGGTGGGGGTCGCCTGCCATGTCAAATTTGGTGGAAAATTTTCCCAACAGTTGTTAAAAACCGTTGGGAAAACTCCATCTTTCCCAATGGTTTCATAAAACTGTTGGCAAAACACATTTTTACCAATTTTTCCCAACGGTTTCATAAAACCACTGGGAAAAATCATTTTTTACCTATATTTACCAACAGTTTGCATAAACCGTTGGTAAAGAACACCTATACCAACAGTTCAAAGGAACTATTGGTATACAAGTGTTGGGAAATATGACAACTCTGTTTTTTATTACAACTTAGACATGATTTATTACATAAAACTTCACCTTATACAACAAATAATGTCAAGAGGTTTAGTGTCTTTGGGGATTAGGATCATTACATAAAAACTTAAAACATGAAATACAACATCTTTATTGAAAACTTCCTTTACATGACCACTACATTCCCTCGTACATAGCATTGCATGGGATAACCTGATGACATGCATAAGAAAAGGGTGAGATATAAATCCCATTAAGGGTTTACACATGGAATAACATGAGGATTACAATACATGTTAGACAATAGGAATATCAATAGAGAAGAAAAGAAACATGAACATTAAGGCATGATAAATCATTATAATCATAACATGGAAATGTGGCAACAAAACTTAACATGGAATTAGAATGAGCCAAGGCTCATTTCACATAGAGCATGAGTAAATCCTCATTGCACATAAAGCACGAGTAAACCCTCATTCTAATTGAATTAGCATGAGTCAACACTCATTGCACATGACGTATCATGATACTATACTTTACCCAATGCATTGGAGTGCTATAAGGGCGCACCCTTCTTAAACATTTCATTTCATGCATAAGTGTTCCACAAGGATCATAAAACATGGATTCATTATGTAACACCCCAAGCTTCTACGGTACACTTCTCTTTGATTAATGTGATAGCGTGTGTTGTACGCAACACCGAGTTCTAACACACCATAACCGATTAAACTAGCCGTTATGAATAGTAATACCTACTTTTTGAAATTATATATATTTTATATTTTAAAATGGACTTCATTTTTGGATTCAGAATATCGAATTTATCCTAAGGTGAAATTTTTGGTACTTTTCGGATAACTTTCATATTTTGATGAATAGTGAAAATTAATAAATTTTAATTAAAAACAACTTTTTTAATCAAAATAATTAATAGTGATAAATTATGAATTTTAGTAGTTTTAAAGTATATTTAGAATATATTTTTACCATTTAATATAATGTTGGTCATTGGACATAATTTTACAATTAAACCGAACATAAACAAGTGTCAATCTTTTGATAGTTATTATCTCTTAAAAACACGCTTTTTGTTTTGACAGCGGGAATTAATTTTAAATTAATTTCTGCCACTTCTGTGTTTTGAATTTAGGAAAATGGATTCCATATTTGGAATCAGGATGTTCAAATTGTGTAAATAGGTAACTTTTATTTTTAGACATTTTGAATAATTACTGCGGTAAATATTTTATTTACCATGGTTAAGGGTAAATCCGGTAAATAAGGGTTAAAAAATAATATTATAATAATACTAAATTACCCTAAAACGTGTCTTAACCCTATTGGTTGATACATGGTCGACCATGGGCATCTTTGGGTAGATTTTGGGACCCCATGGATCCACTTGTATGTGATAATGACACTTTATTTTAATTAAGTTAAAATGAATACAAAAATGACACAAGCATATATCTTTTAGCAAAACAATTGTTACATAGGGTTATATATGTTGGATTTTAGATTATAAATATTAATTAGAAAGATACAAAGATTTCCTACATAATGATATTTTATTTATAATTTTTCGACATTAAATAATTTATTTTATTTATGACACAATGATGATGCAGTAATTACTATAATAATAAAAAATTAAAATAATTGATATTATAAATACCCAAATAAATATAATATGAAACTTTTAATGAATTAAAATAATTTTATAGGATAATATGATATATTAGGATTGATGTAATGGACTTTTTTCGAAGTAATCAATCTGTTATGAGTTTCACAAAAATCAACTATTGAATAGTGTCAAAATTGACATAAAAGAGTTCTTAAAACAACTATTATATTATTAATTGATATTAAATTCCTAAAAATCTAAGGTTCGGCCAAGAGACTTATATCATGATAGGTTCATCATTAATGGACCACTTGGGGGTCGCTTGGATGTATGTAGTATGTTTATTAACCATATTATATAAAAATACAAAGAAACATTGTAAAAGTGAAACTAATTAACTTAGAGTTAATACTTAAAGATAAGGTTAATATAAGTACCCAAACCTGTCTAAATTTTATTGGTTGAGTTGTTTTCGACCCATCCCCACCTTAACCTTTGAATATTCAACTTTGGAGCCATTAGAAACCGAATATGAATTTATTATAAATTAATATTTCTAGCTTTTTCAAAGGTGCCCCTCACCCCTCTTATAAAAAGGCACTCCTCCTTCTCATTTCTTCACACCCTCAAAGCCTTTTGGTTCGGCCAAACTCTGCCCAAATACTCTCCCAAATTTCCTCAATACATCCTAGGGGCCTTAGTTTTATCATAAAGCCAACCTAAGGGGCTCTTTTGATCAAATCAAAAGGAAGAGCCCGAAGAAGAGGTAATGATTTCACCACCCTTTTCCAAGTTCATTTCTTCTTCCACTTCTTCTTCTTTTGTTGTTACCATTCTAAAATAATAACTCCAGTATCATGTATACACTGTGATACTATTATAAATATGGTACAACCATATTCAGTATTCTATCCACCCTTTGAATAACATGTCACCACACGTGCGTACGTACAGACTACCGTCTCCACGAACGCGATGAGATTCATTCTCCATCGTATCCATTCAAGTATAATTATCATTTGATGATTTAAAAATGATGTTTAAGGACTTGATATCATTCTAGATATGAATAATATACAACCTTTCCATTACAAACATGGCTTACATAACAAAACATATAAAAGAAAACAAGTAAGTTAACACCGGAAACAATGATAATACTAAGATATTATTATCAAATCAATATTAAAAGATCATATATGATATCATATTAATATATATGATTCTTGAATAATTTAATAACATGTATTTCACCATTATAAAAGAGGTTAAACTACCCCAACCAAGGAAAAGTACAAGGTAAGGGGTTTTCATCTCACTCCTTATTCCCGTGAGATTCATGCCATATTGCCACCATCACCTTTTGTGTGGTGTATGTACTGCCCATAATTATATTCTTTGTGTAATACACTATAATTTATGTGTATTTACATATTCATTGTATGATAACTCTTTCATGGGTTGTATGTTTCATAAGTTACCAAATTGGTAAGGGTTATTTCACAATCTCTTCCTTATCTGAGGTTGTTTATATGTAATAATCTACTGGGATCTCTTTATCATCCACATCCATGTTTCTTCAAAATGTATTTCAAAACATTTTTATTATTTACAAGAATTTGGGTTAAAGTCATTTATACCCTTGTTTGACTTTTTATTAGAGGAATCTTTCCGTCGTTTTCAAAATAAGGTCCTTTTAACCTTTTCGACAGAATTAAGGTAAGAATGTTTTTTTAACTTATACGGCGAGTGTGGTTATTTTCTGCCGTTATAAAATCTTCAAAGTTTTCCTTACAAGCTTATAAGAATATTTTGAAGAAAATGTTTTATTTTATATGGCTCTTAAATGATTTCAAAAATAGAAACAGATATTTCTCTAAAAAGTGTTTTGATTTCATCTATGTCAACATCCTTTGATGGATTTTACGCTTATTTGAAGTTGATTTATTATGATAAAAAACTTCTATATTTTATTGAAGGTTTTGTGATATGTTTGACTGTGGATGTGCTATTTTTATACCATTCATAGTTTATGGTGAAATTATTGACATTTCATATGCTAGTTTTAATACGAATTTTTATGTTATGTTTAAACCTTTTCATATGGGAATGCATTGGACTTAATATGTGACAGGTGGAGCCCGCTATAGCTCCTCGATGCATCGGTAGGTCTCATGAGGCAAACTAGTGTCTTGGAACAAGGCCTTGACAAAATCTTATTTGTAGTCTTGGCACGAGGCCTTGGCTATGTGGTTATGATAGTCTGGCATTATGCATTCCAACATTATGAAAGTGGTTAGTGATTTTGCATGTGATTATTCGATTAGTAGAATATCCATGTGAATGAGTAAATGGAATCATTTCATTTTATTTATGCCATACAAAGTTGAAAGTTCAAGTTTGAAAGGCTTTTGTTTTAGTTATACATTGCCTTAAATGTTTATTCTTATCTATGAAAGTTTCCACTATGTTGTTATCCTTACTGGGCATTTGAGCTCACCCCTTTTCTATGTTTTATTTTTCCCAGGAAGTGAAGAAGTAAATTATGAATGACCTGCAAGGATATTATGTGGGGATATGAGTGTGAATTATGGAGACATTATGTTGTTATAGTAGTTTTTCATTTTATGATGTAATGTAAAACTTATGAATATATCTAGTGTTTCCAAGGCTACTAAACCAATCGGTCTTTCGAGATTTGATCTTTCTCGTGATCATGCCAATGTTATGTAATAATGCATCGACTCTAGGTAACTAGGGTCGGGGCGTTACAGTTGGTATCAAAGGAAGTTTAGTACAAACCTTGGAAGCTAGATTTAGATAAACTCTGATTAGAGCACGTAGACCTAAGATGAACTTTGAGGATTAGTATAGAAGAACTTCCTAGAATTTTGGTATTGTAGAGATTTTGTGAGTTTTTTGAGCAATACATCCCTGTCTGGATATGAGCAGGTAGAGGCGGCTCTGGCACAGATGTACCTAGGTGTAAAACCCGAAAACACCGCTTTGAGCTAGACTCGAACGGGAACTGGTGCACGAAAACGGGCCTTGCTGCACTCTTGGCTACGACACTCCCGGGGGATATGCTTAGGATAACTCTCGTTTTCTTTATTAAATCATTGTGAATTGTTTATGAGTATATAATTCCTCAAAGAAAACATTTTTATGGATTATATCCATAAATAGTTCAATTTATGTTACGTATTTTATAAGTATGGGATTATGTATTTTGATGCATAAACTGATCTAGTTTATGCCATTGTTTAGAAATGGCACCTAGTGGAAGAAATGGAAACTGTATCAATGCACGCACTCCATGTAGGGATTGCCCTCCTGCTCAAGATAATTATTGTGGGGCTGGTGATGCAACTGGTGCCGATCAGCTAATCACCATACTGGGACAACTTACTCAGGTTATGAATAATAACCTTATCCGTATGGAGCACCATGATCCACAGTGTGGAGGATCAATGTTAGATCAATTCATGAGGCAACAACCACCAACGTTCAATGGGAGTACAAATCCCTTAGTAGCTGAGCAATGGATAAATTCCCTAGAGAAAATATTTCAGGCTTTGGGGAGCAGTGAAAGGGAAAAAGTTATCATGGCAGTTTACCGCCTCACTGGAGATGCTGATCAATGGTGGTCTTTGATTCAAAACATGAAGGAAGATGATGAAGTATCAAATATGGAATGGAGGGAGTTCAAAGATATATTTTTAGAAAAATACTTTCCTCGCGACCATCGAGCAGCTATGGAAAGGCAATTTCTAAGTCTGAGACAAAAGGAGGATGAGAATGTCACAAAGTATGAGGCTAACTTTACAAGGTTAGCAAGGTATGCTGGTGATTATATACGCAACCCAAGAAGTAAGATTGATCGTTTCTTTGATGGGTTAAAACCATTTCTCCGTCGAGCATTAGTCTTACAATCCTTTTCATCATACGAAGACATTGTCTCATGTGCTATCAAGACCGAAAAGGAATTCTCTAAGTCTTATGACTTTAAAGCAAAGCAAGAGAAGAAGAGACCTGCTGATCAATCTGGGAATGGAAATAAGGGGAAGAAGAGAAAGGTTGAATATCCATCTTGTGGTAAATGCAGGGAGAAACATCCTGGTACTTGCGTGAAGGGAATGGGAGTCTGTTACAAGTGTGGTGAAAAAGACCACCAATCTCGTGATTGCAAGGGGAAGAAGGAAGCTACCAACGTTCAGTGCTACAATTTCAGGGAGATGGGGCATTATGCAAATGCATGTCCTAAGCGTCAGGAGAACTTACCTCAGAAAAGGCCAAGGGATCAAGGCCAGGCTTATGCTATCACTACTGCTGAGGTAGAAGCTCCGAAAGACGTGGGGGCAGGTAATTTAATGGTTTCCTCAAGTTTAGAAGATGCATTATTTGACTCTGGATCGTCACATTATTTCATATCTTCCCAGTTTTCTAAGAAAATTAGATATTTCCAATTTGATTTAATAAGGGAGTTGTCAGTTAAAACTCCTAAGGGAAGTATCATTGCAACAATTTTTTGTGAATCAGTCCCCATTAGAGAACATAAATGTTTGTTATCTGCTGATCTCATCGTCATACCTATGATTGAGTTTGATATAATTCTCGGTATGGACTGGCTTTTGGACTATGATGCGAAGATTTATTGTAAGAAGAAAGAGGTTACAATTCTTGATGATAATGATAAGGAACACCTTATTTTTAGAGCAGAATCGTCACCACCTAATTCTTATTTAGATCCACCCCCAGTAGCTCAACTAAATTCAATTATTGGGGAGGAAGAGAATGAAATAACTGTCGGTGAGGAAAGGAATTATCAAATTGAGGATGTACCTGTTGTGAAAGAATTTGTAGATGTATTTCCGGAAGATTTACCTGGACATCCTCCAGAACGAGAAGTTGAGTTTTCCATTGATTTGATTCCTGGATCAAGGCCTATATCGAAGACCCCTTATAGAATGGCCACTGTAGAATTAGTCGAACTAAATAAACAACTAGAGGAATTGAGTAATAAGGGATTTATTCGCCCTAGTGTTTCTCCATGGGGAGCCCCTGTTCTTTTTGTTAAAAAGAAAGATGGATCTATGAGGTTATGTATCGACTACAGGGAGATCAATGCTATTACGATAAAGAACAAGTATCCCCTACCTCGTATTGATGATTTATTTGACCAACTGTATGGAGCTCAATACTTTTCAAAGATTGACCTTCGATCTGGATACCATCAGTTGTGTGTGAAGAATGAAGACATTCCGAAAACAGCACTTTGAACCAGGTACGGGCATTACGAGTTTACTGTAATGCCGTTTGGATTGACTAATGCACCATCTGTATTCATGGATCTGATGAATAGAGTTTTCAAGGAGTATCTCGATGAATTTGTGGTGGTATTTATTGATGATATCTTGGTATACTCCAAAACCTACGAAGATCATGAAAATCACTTGCGCATTATCTTGAAGTCTCTGAGGAGGCATGAATTATATGGGATGTTTAGCAAGTGTGAATTCTGGCTTCAGAAGATTTCTTTTCATGGCCATATTGTCTCTAAAGATGGAATCTCTGTTGATCCTTCTAAGACCAAGTCAATCCAAGAATGGCCAGCACCTACGAGTATAACTGAGGTACGTAGTTTTATTGGTTTGGCCATGATATTATATTTTTCTGGGTTGCTTGGATGGTAATGTTGGGAATTAAATTGGGCGGTGACATACCTTTCAGAAAGGGACTCTATAGAGGTGTGAAAGCTAATGAGATGAGGCTCGGTTTTTGTTCAAGAAGTATGGCAAAGCAGGCTGTTGATGCTACTATGAATGATGAAAATAGGAAGCTTGAAATTATTCCAAAACAATACATGGCTGATTGGAGGAGATGGCTTGGGAATATCCGGGACTGGTGCATTTCAAGACAGCTTTGGTGGGGGCACCACATTCCCAAGGCAGGAGAAGGAAGAAGTCATGCCCATCGAGGGCCTGTGGGGATAAATCTAAAGGCACTTATGGCTTGATGCGCCAAACTGTGGTGGTGAAACCCACCAGTTCCAGGATTTTTGACGACGAAGGCTGGATTTGATATTGGCTTGCTCTGCTGGATTGTCTTAACTTCTTTATTTGTTATCTCTTTTATTCCCTGCTGGTGTAAGTCATTTACACCTCGAGTCTGTAATGCTACTCTTATTTTTAATAAATTCCTTCGGGGGCATGAATTGGGGAACCAATTCCTGCCACCATCTTCTAAAAAAAAATCGACGTTTCATCCAGAATTTTGCCCGATTGGCTAACCCATTAACGAAGCTCACACGTAAAGGGGTTAAATTTGTTTGGAAAAAAGAGCGTGAAGAATGTTTCGAAGAACTGAAGAGAAGATTAGTCAATGCTCCTATATTGACACTACCATCGGGGAATGATGGGTTCGTTATTTATAGTGATGCATCAAAGAAAGGACTTGGTTGTGTCCTTATGCAGAATGATAGAGTTATTGCCTATGCATCACGACAGTTGAAAATTCAAGAAAAAAACTATCCTACTCATGATCTTGAGTTAGCAGCTGTGATCTTTGCTTTGAAGATATGGAGGCACTACCTCTATGGTGAAAAATGTGAGATTTATACTGATCACAAGAGTTTGAAGTATATTTTCTCACAAAAAGAACTCAACATGAGGAAAAGGAGATGGCTTGAATTACTCAAGGATTATGATTGCAGGATACACTACCACCCAGGGAAAGAAAACAAGGTGGCAGATGCTTTGAGCAGAAAAGACCATGGAGTTTTGAACTTGGTGAGAATTGAAAGGGATCCAAGTTTCATGGATCTAGTGAAGATGGACATGGGAATAACCAGGGAAGGTGAAACATCAATGCTTTTTCAAATGGTTTCCAAACCATCATTACTAGAAAGGATTAAGAGTTCTCAGACCGATGATGTAGAATTTCAGAAGAAGATTAAAGCTATGAATGATGGGAGATTGAGAGACTTTGTGTATGAAGATGGAATTTTGAAATTCAGGAAGAGACTTTGTGTTCCCGATTTACCTGATCTAAAAAGGGAATTACTGGATGATGCTCATAGTTCCAATTTCTCTATACACCCTGGGAGCACCAAAATGTATAGAGATTTGAAGGAACATTTTTGGTGGGACAACATGAAGAGGGAGATTTCTGATTTTGTGTCAAGATGTATGGTTTGTCAACAAGTGAAAGCTGTAAGGCAACAGCCTGGAGGAGTCATGCAACCTCTTCCCATACCGGAGTGGAAATGGGACAATATTACGATGGACTTTGTCATGGGGCTACCAAAGACTCCTAGAAGGAACGATGCGATATGAGTTATTGTTGATCGTCTTACCAAGTCAGCATATTTTCTTTCTATAAGAGAAGATCTACCCCTGGAACGTCTAGGAAGACTATATATTAATGAAGTTGTAAGACATAATGGAGTACCCTTATCGATTGTTTCTGATCGTGATCCCCGTTTTACTTCAAGATTTTGGAAAAGTCTTCAGAAATCCCTGGATACTGAACTTCATTTGAGCACTTCTTACCACCCTCAGACAGATGGACAATCAGAACGGACTATTCAGACCTTAGAAGACATGTTGAGATCTTGCTCACTTGATTTTTAGGGTATGTGGGTTCAATATTTACCACTGGTAGAATTTTCCTATAACAATAGCTTCCATTCGAGTATCCAGATGGCACCATATTAAGCATTATACGGAAAGAGATGTCGTACATCAACCTGTTGGGATGACGTTGGTGAAAGAAAACTTGTAGGCCCAGAACTGGTGGAGGAAATGGTGTAAAAGGTGAAAGTAATCCAAAATCACATCAAAGCAGCTCAAAGTAGGCAGAAGAGCTATTCCGATAATCGAAGGAAGGATTTGGAATTTCATGTCGGTGATCATGTTTTCCTGAAGGTATATCCATGGAAGGGAGTCATACGTTTTGGTAAGAAAGGTAAATTGAGTCCCAGGTACATTGGACCTTTCGAAATTCTAGAACGAATTGGTGCTCTAGCTTACCGATTGGCAATACCGCCAAGTCTCTCCAAAGTTCACGATGTATTCCACGTATCTCTGTTGAGGAAATACATGCCTGACCCAACGCATGTACTCACCTATGGAGAATTAGAACTGGAACCTGATCTGTCTTATTGCGAAGAGCCCGTCAAGATTCTTGATACGAGAGAACAAGTGCTGAGAAACCGGACGACGCGTCTGGTAAAAGTTTTGTGGAGAAACCATAAGATGGAAGAGGCAACGTGGGAACCCGAGGAACATATGATGAAGAATCACCCGAGTCTTTTCACATGATAAGTATTCTAGAAATTTCGAGGACGAAATTATTTGAAGGAGGGGAGAATGTTACACCCCAAGCTTCTACGGTACGTTTCTCTTTGATTAATGTGATAGCGTGTGTTGTACGCAACACCGAGTTCTAACACACCATAACCGATTAAACTAGCCGTTATGAATAGTAATACCTAATTTTTGAAATTATATATATTTTATATTTTAAAATGGACTTCATTTTTGGATTCGAAATATCGAATTTATCCTAAGGTGAAATTTTGGTACTTTTCGGATAACTTTCATATTTTGATGAATAGTGAAAATTACTAAATTTTAATTAAAAACAACTTTTTTAATAAAAATAATTAATAGTGATAAATTATGAATTTTAGTAGTTTTAAAGTATATTTAGAATATATTTTTACCATTTAATATAATGTTGGTCATTGGACATAATTATACAATTAAACCGAACATAAACAAGTGTCAATCTTTTGATAGTTATTATCTCTTAAAAACACGTTTTTTGTTTTGACAGCGGGAATTAATTTTAAATTAATTTCTGCCACTTCTGTGTTTTGAATTTAGGAAAATGTATTCCATATTTGGAATCAGGATGTTCAAATTGTGTAAATAGGTAACTTTTATTTTTAGACATTTTGAATAATTACTGCGGTAAATATTTTATTTACCATGGTTAAGGGTAAATCCGGTAAATAAGGGTTAAAAAATAATATTATAATAATACTAAATTACCCTAAAACGTGTCTTAACCCTATTGGTTGATACATGGTCGACCATGGGCATCTTTGAGTCGATTTTGGGACCCCATGGATCCTTTTGAAAGTGATAATGACACTTTATTTTAATTAAGTTAAAATGAATACAAAAATGACACAAGCATATATCTTTTAGAAAAACAATTGTTATGTAGGGTTATATATGTTGGATTTTAGATTATAAATATTAATTAGAAAGATACAAAGATTTCCTACATAATTATATTTTATTTATAATTTTTAGACATTAAATAATTTATTTTATTTATGACACAATAATGATGCAGTAATTACTATAATAGTGAAAAATTAAAATAATTGATATTATAAATACCCAAATAAATATAATATTAAACTTTTAATGAATTAAAATAATTTTCTAGGATAATATGATATATTATTATTGATTTAATTGACTTTTTTCGAAGTAATCAATCTGTTATGAGTTTCACAAAAATCAACTATTGAATAGTGTCAACATTGACATAAAAGAGTTCTTAAAACAACTATTATATTATTAATTGATATTAAATTCCTAAAAATCTAAGGTTCGTCCAAAAGACTTATATCATGATAGGTTCATCATTAATGGACCACTTGGGGGTCGCTTGGATGTATGTAGTAAGTTTATTAACCATATTATATATAAATACAAAGAGACATTGTAAAAGTGAAACTGATTAACTTAGAGTTAATACTTAAAGATAAGGTTAATATAAGTACCCAAACCTGTCTAAATTCTATTGGTTGAGTTTTTTTTGACCGATACCCACCTTAACCTTTGAATATTCAACTTTGGAGCCATTATAAACCGAATATGAAATTATTATAAATTAATATTTCTAGCTTTTCCAAAGGTGCCCCTCACCCCTCTTATAAAAAGGCACTCCTCCTTCTCATTTCTTCACACCCTCAAAGCCTTTTGGTTCGGCCAAACTCTGCCCAAATACTCTCCCAACTTTCCTCACTACAACCTAGGGGCCTTAGTTTGATCAGAAATCCAATTTAAGGAGCCCTTTTGATCAAATCAAAAGGAAGATCCCGAAGAAGAGGTAATGATTTCACCACCCTTTTCCAAGTTCATTTCTTCTTCCACTTCTTCTTCCTTTGTTGTTACCATTCTAAAATAATAACTCCAGTATCATATATATACTGTTATGTTATTATAAATATGGTACAACCATATTCAGTATTCTATCCACCCTTTGAATAACATGTCACCATACGTGCGTACGTACGGACTACCGTCTCCGCGAACGCGATGAGATTCACTCTTCATCGTATCCATTCAAGTATAATTATCATTTGATGATTTAAAAATGATGTTTAAGGACTTTATATCATTCTGGATATGAATAATATACAACCTTTCCATTACAAACATGGCTTATATAACAAAACATATAAAAGAAAACCAGTAAGTTAACACCCGAAACAATGATAATACTAAGATATTATTATCAAATCAATATTAAAAGATCATATATGATATCATATTAATATATATGATTCTTGAGTAATTTAATAACATGTATTTCACCATTATACAGGAGGTTAAACTACCCCAACCAAGGAAAAGTACAAGGTAAGGGGTTTTCATCTCACTCCTTATTCCTGTGAGATTCATGCCATATTGCCACCATCACCTTTTGTGTGGTGTATGTACTGCCCATAATTATATTCTTTGTGTAATACACTATAATTTATGTGTATTTACATATTCATTGTATGATACCTATTTCATGGGTTGTATGTTTCATAAGTTACCAAATTGGTAAGGGTTATTTCACAATCTCTTCATTATCTGAGGTTGTTTATATGTAATAATCTACTGGGATCTCTTTATCATCCACATCCATGTTTCTTAAAAATGTATTTCAAAACATTTTTATTATTTACAAGAATATGGGTTAAAGTCATTTATACCCTTGTTTGACTTTTTATAAGAGGAATCTTTCCGTCGTTTTCAAATCAAGGTCCTCTTAACCTTTTCGACAGAATTAAGGTAAGAATGTTTTTTTTAACTTATACGGCGAGTGCGGTTATTTTCTGCCGTTATAAAATCATCAAAGTTTTCCTTACAAGCTTATAAGAATATTTTCAAGAAAATGTTTTATTTTTTATGGATCTTAAATGATTTCAAAAATAGAAAAAGATATTTCTCTAAAAAGTGTTTTGATTTCATCTATATCAACATCCTTTGATGGATTTTACGCTTATTTGAAGTTGATTTATTATGATACAAAACTTCTATATTGTATTGAAGGTTTTGTGATATGTTTGACTGTGGATGTGCTATTTTTATACCATTCATAGTTTATAGTGAAATTATTGACATTTCGTATTCTAGTTTTAATACGAATTTTTATGTTATGTTTAAACCTTTTCATATGGGAATGCATTGGACTTAATATGTGACGGGTGGAGCCTGCTATAGCTCCTCGATGCATCGGTAGGTCTCATGAGGCAAACTAGTGTCTTGGCACAAGGCCTTGACAAAATCATATTTGTAGTCTTGGCACGAGGCCTTGGCTATGTGGTTATGATAGTCTGGCATTATGCATTCCAACATTATGAAAGTGGTCAGTGATTTTGCATGTGATTATTCGGTTAGTAGAATATCCATGTGAATGAGTAAATGGCATTATTTCATTTTATTTATGCCATACAAAGTTGAAAGTTCAAGTTTGAAAGGCTTTTGTTTTAGTTATACATTTCCTTAAATGTTTATTCTTATTTATGAAAGTTTCCACTATATTGTTATCCTTACTGGGCATTTGAGCTCACCCCTTTTCTATGTTTTATTTTTCCCAGGAAGTGAAGAAGTAAATTATGAATGACCTGCAGGGATATTATGTGGGGATATGAGTGTGAATTATGGAGACATTATGTTGTTATAGTAGTTTTTCATTTTATGATGTAATGTAAAACTTATGAACATATCTAGTGTTTCCAAGGCTACTAAACCAATCGGTCTTTCGAGATTTGATCTTTCTCGTGATCATGCCAATGTTATGTAATAATGCATCGACTCTAGGTAACTAGGTTCGGGGCGTTACACATTAAACATAATCATTTATTCCACGATAGAGGATTGTGGAATTCATACATGAAACTTTATAATAAATAAGTAAATGTGCATAAAGGTTAATACCCTTGATGGATAAATGGGTATGGTATTCACTACACAATGGCATTGGCTTAGAAAATCGGTGCGATTTCGGCAGCGTAACGACGTGACGTAAGAATTCATAAAAAAAGGTTAATTAGAAAGAAAGGGTTTCCTCATCATATTTACATGTAATGGAAAGTAATGGGGTCATATAGATACATGTCCCAACAATTCTAATGGAATTTAGATTCATGATACAAAAGTATTTGCTTGAATGTAAAAGAGGAGAGAGAAGTTCATTTTGGAATTTCAGCATAGTAACGAGAGTACATGGGAGGTATTTAATGAGAGAGAAAGGGTCTCCCATCATTCATACATAAAGAGGGAAGTATGAGAGAGGTTTTAAACTATTCCCCAACATTTATAATTGAAATTAATAGGGAAAAATAACTTAAATAAAATTGGACAAAAATGAGAAAGGAAGAAAAAACTCTTACATGGAAGTGTGCTTCCAAAGGCTAGAGAGAGGCTTTTGAGAGGCTTATTGGGAGCTTGGGGAACATTGGAAGGATTATAGAGAGAGTAGGGTAGAGGTTGGATGAACTCCAAGGGCTTTGAGTGAGGAGGAAGTGGGAGCATGGTTGGGTTTATTTAGGAAAGGTGAGGGAATTCTTTATTATTTAGGTTTGGGACCCCTTATATTAAATTAATCCAAACCACAAACCATCCAATGGTTTTTGCCCATGGTTTTAGGTAAATGTAATAGGAAAAAAATATTTTATATGGACAAAGTCCGAACTTCTTAAAATAATAAGGTTGCTTATGTGGTGGTGAGTCACACTCCCATGGAAATTAATTTAAAAGGGAAAAGTGTTGAATATGTCTTGAGGGGTCCATTAATGCTTTGAAAAGTAAATCAAACAAACCCAAAATCAAATTATTTTAATGGTAAAGCATATATTGGCCGAAAATAATGATTATATATTTTATTACATCACTATTGGGTCGTTATCATGTCATAAAACATATATATATTTAAACAGTATTTAATTTTTACCCAAAAATTTGACTGTCTCAGAAAATTATGAAAAATTCACCATTGGATAATTTAGACGTCTTGATTCTAGAAATAACATTTATTTTATCTAAATAATTTTCTAAATAAGTTAATTTTTACTTTTAAAATAAATACCAAAATTTATCGAAAATTCACAGGTCTTGACAGAAATGGATTTCAAACATTAATAAAAAATTTTAATTGCATTCATAAAATTATAAGATCATTTATATTTAATAAAAAAATTAATAATAATAATATTATTTTATAAAAATATTATTTATTTCAAAAATTCCTTAATTTAATAAAATAAATTTATTAATTAAATAATAACTAAAAACACCATTTGTACTTTAAAAACTATTTGCAATGTATCAAAAATGACTAGAAATTATATTCATTATTATATATAAAGATAATGTAAATGAACACGGTACTACTTATCTGTTACATAACCCCTTAAAACAGCCGCATAAGACCTAACGGTAAGGTGTGCGATGATGACAGACTCTTGGGGTGGCTCGGATAACATCGCTCGAGTGGTAATTTCAATTAAATTCCACTTTTCCCGTAGACGGTCACGTTCAAGCTTGACATGATGAAGCTCAACTTGGGCTTGGTCAAGGGAGAAGCCAAAAGACAACACCTCTTTTCCGAGCTCCAACAAATGGGCTCCATATGGAGCAATTCTACTAGATGAGGCCATCGCTTCCTTTGTCTGAGTAAATTGGATTTGTTAAAGTCCTATATTTATACTAATCATGTGATCACTGTTCGACGACTATATTAGCAACAGTAAAAATTCTTAACATAAAACCAAAGAAGTTGACATTTTATATAAACATAAAGAGACATTTAATTACATCAAGAGGGATTTCCATTAACAAAACTTTGGGTCGTTACAATATTCCCCCCTTAAGAAATTTCGCCCTCAAAATTTTCCTTTTCCCACACTAAAACAAATGTGTGTAACTCAACTTCATCATATCATCTGATTCCCAAGTAGCTTCTTCAATCTTGTGGTTTCTCCACAGCACCTTGATGAGGGGAATTGTCTTATTTCATAGAACTTTTTCTCTATGATCTAATATCTTCACTGGTTTCTCCTCATAAGAAAGATCATCTTCCAATTGTACCACCTCGAAAGAGAGTACATGTAAAGGGTCCGGTATGTACTTCCTTAAGAGGGATACATGAAAGACATCATGTACTTTCGCCATGGTAGGTGGAAGTGCTAGTCGATAGGCCACAGCCCTGACATGATCAATAATATCCAAGGGGCTGACGTACCTTGGACTTAAATTCCCTTTCCTTCCAAACCTCACGACCATCTTCCACGGTGATTTGTGTAGAAACACCATGTATCCAACTTTAAACTCAAGGTTTCATCGACAATTATTTGCATAACTCTTCTGTCGACTCTGGGCTGCCTTGATATGCTGCTGAATGGTTTTCACCTTCTCCATGATTTCTTCAACCATTTCTGGTCCAAGCAGCTTACGTTCACCGACCTCATCACAACATGCCGGTGTTCTACAACTTTTTCCATACATGGCATCATATAGTGCCATTTGGATGCTCAAGTGGAAACTTTTATTATAAGAGAACTCAACTAGAGGAATATGTTGATCCTATCCTCCTTTAAAGTCCATTTAGCATGATCTCAACATATCCTCAAGTGTATGGATAGTCCGCTCGGATTGGCTATCAGTTTGAGGATGATAGGCCATACTAAAGTTTAGTTCAGTATTCAGAGCATGTTGAAGACTCTTTGAAATCTTTTAGGTGAATCTTGGATCTCACCCAAACACAATAGATAGTGGTACTCCATGAAACCTTACCACTTCCCTGATATATATCTATGCCAGTTGATCCAAAGAGAAATCCACTCGAATAGCGATGAAGTGTTCAGTCTTTGTAAGATGATCCAAAACAACCCAGATTGCATTGTTGCCTTTAGATTTCCTTGGAAGTCCAGTGACAAAGTCCATGGTGATGTTCTCCCATTTCCATTTTGGTATGGTCAATGGTTGAATCATCCACTTAGACTTATACCTCTCTACCTTCAGTTGCTAACACAGCAGGCACTTTGATGTATATTCAGCGATCTCCTTCTTCATATTATCCCACCAAAAGATTTCTCAGAGATCTCGATACATCTTTGTGCTCCCTGGGTGAATAGAGAAGTCTGAACTATGTGCATCGTCCAAAATTTCCTTCTTCATCACCGGACTTGATGGAACACAAAGTCTTTTCCCAAATCGCACAATTCCTTCTTCATTAACATTAAACTTTGAGGATTTCCCTTTTTTGATAGCTTCTACTTTTTCCTGAATTCCCAAATCATCCTTTTGAGCATCTTTTATCCTTTACAAAATAGATTGTTCAACAATCATTTGTTAAAGGATTGATGATGTTACCTTCTTTATGATTCCCATGACCATCTTCATCGAGTCTTAGAAGATTGGATCCTTCTCAATTCTCATCCTTGATAGAATTACTGGGTCCTTTCTACTTAGGGAATCTTCCACCTTGTTCTTTTTCCCAGGGAGGTAATATATTGAATAGTCATAATCCTAGATGATCTCTATCCATCTTCTCTGGTGCATATTAAGCTCTTTCTGTGTGAATATATATTTAAGACTCCTGTGGTTAGTATATATTTGACATTTCTCTCCATAGAGATAATGCCGCTAGATTTTCAAGGAAAAGATCACCGCCGCCAACTCCAGATCATGCGTTGGATATTTTCGCTCATGGATTTTCAATTGACTTGAGGTATAGGATATAACTTTATCATTCTACATCAGCTCACAACCTACGCCCTTTTTTGAAGCATCACAGAAAAAACAAAAAGTTCCTCACTTGTGGGTAAGGTGAGCATGGGCACAGTGATAAGCCTCCTTTTCAACACCTTGAAGCATTCTTCGCATTCATCACTCCAAGAAAATTTTACCCCCTTTCGAGTTAGCCTGGTAAGAGGGTTTGACAATCGTGAGAAATTTCTCACAAATCGTCGATAATATCCAACTAACCCCAAGAAGCTATGGATATCTATTACTGATGTTGGCCTTGGCCATCCCTCAATTGCATCTATTTTGGAGGGGTCCACATATATCCCATTGCTTGTGATGATATGCCCCATGAATGAGACCTCCTTCATCCAAAACTCACACTTGTTATACTTTTCGTAGAGCTTCTCCTTGCACAATGTCTCTAGTACAGTTTTTAAATGCTCCTCATGATCCTCCTTGGTTTTTGGAGTATATTAGAATATCATCTATAAAGACTACCACAAATTTGTCAAGGTAATCTCTAAAGACTCTATTCATCAAGTCCATTAATATTGCTGTATCATTGGTGAGTCCGAAAGGCATTACTATGAATTCATAGTGCCCGTACCTTGTACGAAAAGTAGTCTTGTGGACATCTTCCTTCTTCATCCTTACTTGATAATATCCCGACAGCAAATCCACCTTGGAGAAGTATTGTGCTCCATGAAGCTGATCAAACAAGTCATCGATTCTTGGGAGAAGATACTTGTTCTTCATCGTGATTTTGTTATGTTCATGTTAATCGATGCAAAGCCGCATTGAGCCATCCTTCTTCTTGATGAAGAGGAATGGTGCACCCCATGGTGGATCACTTGGGTGTATAAACCCTTTATCCAGATTCTCCTGTAGTTGTTTCTTCATCTCTTCAATCTCTACAATAGCCATTATATTTGGAGTCTTGGATATTGGTATAGCCCCATGTATAAGTTCAATTGAGAACTCAACATCTCTTCTTAGAGGAAGACCGGGCAGTTACTCGGGAAATTCTTCAGCCAATTCCCTCACAATAGGCATTTCTTCAAGGTTGGTTTCTTCCATAGACTCAATCATCTAAGCCAGATACGAGTGCTCATAAGGCAGTAATATCCATGCTTGAGATGATAGAGCTATAGGAGATTCATCTTCCTTCTGACACTTGTAAAGAATCGGGGGTCGATTCTCCATATGGAGTGTAATTTCCCCCTCTCGACAATTTATGTTGTCTCTATATAAGGAAATCCAATCCATGCAATGAATTGAATCAAATTCCACCAGAGGGAGTATGAAAAGGTTCACCCAGAAATTCAATCCACATACTAGAATAGGGGAGGACTTATATATTCATGGGATGCAATGACTGACCCATTTTCTGTACTCATCGACATCTTTACTACCATGATTTATTGTGGTGCTGGGATAGTTCTACTAAACATTTGATATATAAAAGAATGTGTAGAACCTGAATAAAAAAGAACATTCTCCCTTCCTGAATGAATAACTAGCGTACCTGTCACCAAATCGTTATCGGGGTTCAGTTCAGCAGAAGTAATGGAAAAAGGTCTTCCTTGGTGTCTTGGAGGTTGTTGGTTTCCTCCGAAAACCCTTGGATTAGGGCACTAATTTGAAAAATGACACGGTTCTTTGCATTTTTAGAAATGAAAAACGTGTTGAGGTTCGAACGGAGCATTCCTCTCCTCTATCGCAGCTGCAGATCTTTCTTGCCGAAAGTTAACAGGTAGGTGCCCTTTTCTTCCTCACATGAAGCATTTCCCCATCCCCTTATGGAAATTTCCAGGGTGCTTCTTTCCGCACTTTTGGCAAGTGGGGTGCTGGATCTTCTTATCACCGTTGGATTTATCCATTGGACCACCAGCATTGAAGTCCACCTTATGCTTCTTTTCCCAATGATACCCTTCTGATTATCCGATCTCCATTTCTACCTTGAGGGCACATCGGACAATTTCCTCATTGCTGTCGAAGTCACGGATCACTAATGCTTTCCTCAGGCTAGACTTCAGCCCACCAAAGAAGTGGTCAACCTTGCATTCGGGGTAACGACAAAGCCGGAAGCATATCATGCAAGCCTTTTGAAGTTTTCCTCATATGCTCCAACAGATTCTTCGACTTTTTTCTTAAGGGAAAGGAAGTCCCTTTCCATCTTATGCCGGATGGTGCGCGGAAAATATTTATCGAAAAACATCTTCCAGAAATTCTTCCATTCCAACGCCTCAATCTCCTCCTCAGGATTCGTATTTTGGATTAACGTCCACCATTGAATAGCTTCACCCTCCATACAATAAGCCACTAGGAGAAACTTCTCTTGTTCAGAACATTGGAGTATGGAGAATATCTTTTCAATGGAGTTGATCCATTGTTCAGTGATCGTGGGATCGGATGACCCACTAAAAGTAGGAGGCCTTTTGTCTCATGAAGCTCTCGATAGGGACTTGTTCTTTCTTAGGGGGGGTTGAACTTTCCTCTTGACTCGTGTTTCTATTCAAAACATGAGTTATCTAAGAGAGAAGCGTGACAATGTTTGTGATTCCCTCTCCCATTGGATTGGGCATCTCATTAGTACAGTCATCCCACTAATCTTCACAATGGTTGTTAGCCCGTGTCCTCCTATTACCAACCATTGGATGGAATAAAAGGAATTTTAGGGGTAACACATAAAGGGTAATCCAAAGAAAAGAGTTGATGACTTATAAATAAACATTTATTTTCTTACTCAGAAGTCTATAGGCTTCAATCTATGCTTTTCATGATCTACTTTCTAAGATATATTCGCAGGGGCATTTTTTTAATTCCCTTAATAAGGGTTCATACTAAGCTTTGGAATTTATCAAAACATATCTCCCGGGAGTGTCATAACCAAGATTGCAGCAAGGCCCATTGTCGTGCACCAGTTCCTGTCAGAGTCTAGCTCAAAGCGGTGTTTTTGGGTAATACCCCTAGGATACATCTGTGCCAGAGACGCCTCTACCTGCTCGTATCCAGACTGGGATGTATTTGTTTGATAAACCACTTAATCAGTACTTTCCAAATCATAGGGATGTTTTTATTATACTTAGTCTTGTATCTAAGGCTTTACTAGGGTTTCCTAATCCCAAAAATAACTCAAACTATCCTATGATACCAACTATGACAACCCTGGTTTTTATTACAACTTAAACAAGATTTATTACATAAAACATCACTTGATAAAACAAAGAAGTTCGATAGTTTTAGTGTCTTTGGGGCTCAGGATCATTACATAAAAACATAAAACATGAAATATAAAATCTTTATTGAAAACATCCTTTACATGACCACTACATTCCCACGTACTTAGCATTTCATGGGATTACCTGAGGACATGCATAAGAAAAGGGTGAGCTATAAAGCCCAGTAAGGGAGTACACATTGAATAACATGAGGAGTACAATACATGTTAGATAGTAGGCATATCAATAGTGCATAAAAGAAACATGAACATAACGGCATGATAAATCATGATAATCAGAACATGGAAATGTGGCAAAAACACTTAACATGGAATTAGCATGAGCCAAGGCTCATTGCACATAGAGCATGAGTAAATCCTCATTGCACATAAAGCACAAGTAAACCCTCATTTAACTTGAATTAGCATGAGTAAACACTCATTTCACATGACATATCATGATACTATACTTTACCTAATGCATTGTAGTGCTAGAAGGGTGCACCATTCTTAAACATTTCATTTCATGCATAAGTGTGCCACATGGATCATAAAACATGGATTCATTAAACATAATCATTTATTCCACGATAAAGGAATGTGGAATTCATACATGAAACTTTATAATCAATAAGTAAATGTGCATAAATGTGAATACCTTTGATGGATAAATGGGAAATGGTATTCACTACACAATGGCATTGGCTTAGAAAATCGGCGCGATTTCGGCAGCGTAACGACGTGACGTAAGAATTCATAAAAAAAAGTTTGATGAGAGGTAAAGGGGTTCCTCATCATATTTACATGTAATGGACAGTAAATAGGTCTTATATATACATGTCCCAACAATTTTAATGGAATTTAGATTCATGATAAGAAAGTATTGGTTGAATGTAAAAGAGGAGAGAGAAGGTACTTTCGGAATTTTGTCATAGTAACGGGTGTACATCAGAGGCATTTAATGAGAGAGAAAGGGTCTCCCATCATTCAAACATAAAGAGTTCAGTATGAGGGAGGTGAGAAACCATACCCCAACATTTATAACTGAAATTAAAAGGGAAAAATAACTTAAAGAAAATTGGACAAAAATGAGAATGAAGAAAAAACTCTTACTTAGAAGTGTGCTTCCAAAGGCTAGAGAGAGGCTTGTGAGAGCTTCTTGGGAGCTTGGGGCAACTTGAGTGGATTTTAGAGAGAGTAGGGAAGATGTTGGAAAAACTACAAGGGATTTTAGTGAGGAGGAAGTGGGATCTTGGGTGGGTTTATATAGGAAAGGTGAGGGAATTCTTTATTATTTAGGTTTGGGACCACTTATATTAAATTAATCCAAAACACAAACCATCCCATGGTTTTCAGAAAATGGAAGTGGAAAACAATATTTTATAAGGCCAAAGTATGACCCTCTTAAAATAATATGGTTTCTTATGTGGTGGTGAGTCACACTCCCATGGAAATTAATTTAAAAAGGCAAAGTGTTGAATATGTCTTGAGGGGTCCATTAATGTATTGAAAAGTAAGTCAAAAACCCAAAATCACATTTTTTTAATGGTAAAACATATATTTGCCGAACATGACGATTATATTATTTTATTTCATCACTATTGGGTCATTATGATGTCATAAAACACATTATATATTTAAAAGGTATTTAATTTTTACACAAAAATTAGATTGTTTCAGAAAATTATGAAAAATTCACCGTTGGATAATTTTGACATCCTGATTCCAAAAGTAACATTTATTTTATCTAAATAATTTTCTAAATAAGTTAATTTTCACTTATAAAATAAAAACTGACAATTATCGAAAATTCACGGGTTTTGACAGAAATGGCTTTCAAACCATAATAAAAATTTTAATTTCATTCCTAAAATTATAATATCATTTATATTTAATAAAAAAATTTAATAATAATAATATTATTTTATTAAAATATTATTTAATTCAAAAATCCCTTAATTTAATAAAATATATTTCTTAATTAAATAATAACAAAAAACACCCTTTATATTTTAACACTATTTACAATGTATCAAAAATGACTAAAAATTATATTCATTATTATATAAAAAAATGTACATGAACATAGTACTACTTATTTTTTACATGACCCCTTAAAACAGCCGCATAAGACCTAAGGGCAAGGTGTGTGATGGTGACAGACTCTTAGGGTGGCTCGGATAACATCGCTCGAGTGCTAATTTCAATCAACTTCCACTTTTCCCGTAGACGGTCAAGTTCGAGCTTGACATGATGAAGCTCAGCTTGGGTTTGGTTAGGGGCGAAGCCAAAAGACACCACCTCTTTTCCGAGCTTCGACAAATGGGCTTCGTATGGGGAAATTCTACTGGATGAGGCCATCACTTCCTTTTTCTAAGTAAATTGGATTTGTTAAAGTCCTATATTTATCCTAATCTTGTGATCACTGTTCAACGACTATATTATCAATGGTCAAAATTCCTAACATAAAACCAAATAAGTTGACATTTTATATAAACATGAAAAGAAATTTAATTAGATCAAGAGGGATTTCCATAAATGAAACATTGGTTTGTTACAGGAAAATCATGATTTCCAGTAGTGGATGGGGGTGGGATACATGATATTATTCAAGAAATAGGAAATTTACTTTTAATATGGTTTACTTAATAGTGGTAATTTTAAAGAGAACTAAAAATATGTATAAAACCAACAACGAATATGATATTTAAATAGGTATATATGTAAGTGAAATTTATAAACAATGTAATAATTTCATGGGATGGAGATAGTGAAAAATGGTGAAAACGAAATAGAAAATGTAACTAAAAAAAAACCAGGTTGGTGCGGAAGATCCCTTACCGCATGTTAGAATTCACTAAGAACTAACAACTAAATTCCTAAAAATTAATTTTTTTTCATTATATCTTTCTCCTAATAAACTTATAAATATATATTTTATTTAATAAGGTCAATTTATTTTCTTTTTTTCTTTTTTTAATATATTTTATACTTATGTTGGTTACTCAATGCGGTTTAGTGAATTTTTCCAAATCACTTTATATTAGTTGACCTTAGTCAATGATATAGTAAAAAATATTCCCGATCTATAGAATTCTGGATGTTAATTTAATTTTTTATAATATTAGAATAACTATTATATAGTTTCATAGGAAATCATGAAATAGATCAAAATTAATAATTCTTACTTGATATTTTTATTTAAAGTGTTTAAAATTGAAATGATGTTTTGTGAATGTTATGATCCCTAATATAATGAATGTATCATTTTTTTATGTTGGAATAAAATGGATATGTATTAAATGAAATATTCTAGTGCTAATCCCCCCACATGTTTTTTTGTATTAAAAAAAATTCAATAATGGTTCGACATGATACAAAAATTCTCATTGGTGTGGTATGTTTGGTCATAAAAATCCTGACTATAATGAAATGATTCCTAAACAATCAATGAATGGGGTAAAACATTTCCAAAAAATGGAGGGAATATTTAATTAAAATGAGTTATGGAATTATGAAAACATGTTAATTTGGTTAGTTACTCTGGTTGGAAATCATCAGGATCAATATAAAAATGATCTGGTAAAGTTAAATTTTTTACTACTACAGTTGATATTGGACTATCTATTGAACTTAAGAGATTTACATTATTTATTTATCTAAATTATAAAAATTCCGGTATTGAATTTGGATCTTTACATTCCTTAATTTATTAGAAATTTAAAATAAAAAATGTAATATCTTCTCATGAGAAGATGATAGAACATTTAGTTAAAACTCCGAGTAGAAATATTAAATAAACCAATATTTATAGGAATATCACTCCAGTTATCATTGGGATGGTGTTTCATATAAATATTATTGAACTATCCATATTATATTTTAATATTTTTTGTGTATAGATTGGATTTATGTTTTTATTCCAAGATATATTATAGGGAAAATAAATTTCTATTAAATGTTTTCAAATTTTTGATAATATATCAATAAGATGAGAAGTTGTTTAGAGATGACTATAAAATTTACCAAGATCATTTTTTGAAAAGAATGTAATTGTTAAAATTATAGATTGACATGTAGTGAATGAATATATATATATATACATTTTATGATTATGAACATATTTTTATTCCAGATCAAATGGTTGTGTTTACTAATGAATTAGTGCTTGATTCTCAGCCTATTCCAAACCCCCTTGTTAAATGGAACAAGAAGGCCTTTTTTAATTTTGAAAATTGAATAAATCATTAGATAATGTATTGATTCATCATAGTGTATCACCATGGGTTCTCCTATATTAGTATAAATATAAATATAGATAAATGAGACTTTGTATTGATTATATTTCCTTGATTTACATCCCTATTATGAACTTGTATCCTTTTCCTCATATCGATGCTTTTTATGATTAAATCATGGGATAAATTTATTTGTTGAAAGATCAAATTAGGACAGGATACCACCAGTTAAAGGTGACATAGGAATATATTCTAAATATATTGTTTTGGAAAAGATATTGTCATAATTATTTTGTAGTCATTCAATTTCAGTTACCAAATACACCAACTATTTTCTTGGACCTTGTGAATAGAGTTTTCATTGAATAGTTACATAAGTTTTTGGTTCTGTTTATTGATGATATATTATTATATAATAAAATTCAGGAGGATCATGAAAGGAAGATAAAAATTAATTTCCAAACCTTAAAAATAAATAAGCAATATAAAAAATCTATTAAGGTGGAAATTTTGTTATAGATTATTTTTCACTTCTAGAATAATGTTTCTAAAGTTGTGTTGATAATTATCACTACTGAAAATAATTTTTTTAAGGAATTTAAATTTACTATAACTTTTATAGATGTTCATAGTTATTTTTAGTTGGTATCTTCTATCAGTTTTTCCAAATCTTTTCTCAGTTATCTAGCTCACCGATAAAGCTAACACGAAAATGAGTTAAATTCCACTAGGCGATTAAGTGTGATGATTGTTTCAATTAAATGAAAATAAAATTGGTTATTGATCTATCTATTATCAATCCCTAAAGAAATGGTGAATTTTTAATCTCTAGTGATTCTTCCATGAAGTTATATGGTTTTGTTCTGATGTATAATGATATATAATTTATTATGATTCACGTCAACTAAAGTATTACAAGTTTAATTGTCCTACACAAAATCTGGAATTAGTTTTAGTGGGTTTTTTTCAAGAAAAATTTGTATAAATCATTTATTTCCAATAATTTTAGAAATAAATATTGGTAAAAAATATTCAATTATATATTCACTTAGAAATTGTTGAAAATGAGAAAGAGAATAAGGGTGGAACTAATGAAATTTCTTCAGACACAATTTATTACCATCCTAGAAAATAAAACAATATAGTTATTTCTTTGGGAATAATAGTTAATTATATATTAACCAAGTTACATTTGGAACATGATACAATGGATAATTAATTAATAATTTATTTACTAGAAATTGTGCATGTATGATCTACCACTATTTTTATGGGGTCAGTACAATCAACTATATCATAATGAATTAAACAAGATCAAAAGAACGATTTTGTTTTATCAGAGAAGTTTGAATACATTTAAAAGGGTAAGCTTATAGATTTTAATGTTGATAATAAATTATTTTTCAAATTTTGTATGTTATTATGTGTGACTAGTGATTTGATGTTTTTGAGAAAATTTTTGTGTGATGCCTATAGTTTCATGTTTTCTATTCATCCTAAAAATACTAAGATGTACATATACCATCCAAAATATTACTAGTAAGAAGAAATCAAAAGTGATATTCCTGATTTTAAAAAAAAGTTTTTACTTTTCAACAAGATTATATAGAATGATAATTGATTAAGGGTTTTATTTATCCTTTTATTATTCCAAAGTTGAAATATATCAATGGATTTCATGATGGGATTTCCCTAGATATCTTGATGTAATAATGAAATTTGGGTTATTGTTGACCAACTAAAAAAAATATTTACATATACTTTCTATTAAATATACTAACTACTTAGAATAACCTTCTCAATTATAAAACATGGAGAAAATACGTTTACATTGAAAGCTCTCTCCACTGTATATATTCTTTATCCCAAATTCATAAATAATATTTTTAAAGTACTTTAGAATTCTGTGTTCATTGAATTAAATTTTTTAAAAAAATTTCATACTCAATATAAATGAAATATCAGTAGAATGATTTAAACCATATAATAACTTTTTTTTTGATATTTTCAATGCATTTATACAGATTTTTTAATAAAAATTATTTTGTTATTTTAACTTTCTTATAATAACAATTTTCATTCTAGTATACAGACAATAGCTTTCATGAAATTTTATAAAAAGTGGTTTCTGACTACAGCTTACTGGGACAAAGTAGGTGAAAGAAAGTTATTGGGACATGAATTGGTAGAATAAATGTTTTATAAAGTAAATAAGATTTAATAATATATAGGGATAGGTCAATGTTTGTATAATTGTTATATAGAAAACTGGAGGAAAGATATTTCCTATGAGGTATGTGATACTTTTGTTTTCTTAAAGTATCTCTATAGAAATGTGTTGTTTCGTTTGGTAAACAATGAAAGTTAATTATTTTGATAACTTGAACATATTAAATTCTATTTCTTTTGTGTTTTTTTCATACTACATGACCTTACCTTTGAGTTTATTTCAAATACATGATGCATTTCATGTTTCATTATTATGAAAATATATATTGAATGCATTTGATAACTAAGGTAGATTAGTTAGAAGAAAATATTTCTTTTAATGAACAACACTATATCTTATTTACCATAGAGAGAATGTTTTTATATATAATTTAATTAATTATGTTAATGTTTTTTGGAAAACCCTACTGTTGAACAAAAAACACGGGAATTAGAAAATGTTATGAAGAAAAAATATCCCTAGTTTTTTAATTAATGAATAAAATAGAGATGATGTAATATAAAAAATGGGATAATAATTTAACCAACAATGAATAGATAATAATAAATTTCATTCTTTATTAGTATTTATGAATTAATATTTATATAGTCATATTCATTATAATAGTTTTAAAAAAATTTCAACCAAAAATTAAATATGTTTATTCTTATTAAACTATCTTTATTATATGGTATTGCTTAGAATATTATTTTATAAATTATATAATTATAATTTTTTATAATTAAAATAATTTATTTAAAATAGAATATCAATGTAATTTCAGGTGTTTTTTTTGGATTTTTTGAAATTTTTGATTTTATAGTAAATAGTGAAATTATATAATTTCAATTGAAAATTTAATTTAATTCTCATGTAATTAAGAAGGAACATTATATTTTGGATTATTATTAAAATATAATTAGTTTATATTGGTTATAAACAATCCAATAAATTTTATTAAAAACAATTTTATACTTGAATTTGTAACAAAACCAGTTTTATACTTAAAAAGTTATTTTTTTGAGATAGAATTTTCCATATTATTTTGAAATTTTTATTTTAAATTATTATTTAAGACATCTATAAATTGACTATTGAAATATAAAAAATATACTTTCCATCATGAGGTCGCAATTTTTTAATTAGGTTAACTTATGTTTTATTCAATTTGAATATCAACCATAATAAATTACTTTACAACGATAAATGTAAAACAGATTAATTAGGTTTAATAATAATGTGAAAATGATTAAAATTGATTCAAGAACATATATTAATTCATCATATTAGTATAATTCATTTAAGATAATACAATATTTTATCATGTGATCTTTTATTTCTAATTAGGTTTTGTTTTTACTTTTTTTATATTTTTATTGAAGAGTAAAAACAAAATAACACTCTCTCTGTTTTAATATTTCTATTTTTTTCATAGCGATAAATGGTGTTTCTATTTGGTTTTAAAAAGTTATTTGAGATATAAATTATTTTTTCACATTGAAACTTAATTATAATTTTTTGTTATGATTTAGTTACTTAAATTTATATGCAACACCAGCATAATTATTGTTTAAGTAGTAGAAAAATCAAGTAAATATTTTTAAAAATCTAAAAGTAATATTGTTTGGATGATTTATAATGTGTCATAAATTTAATGGACTAGTATAAAAAATTACGATTTTTTAAAAATGTATGTTATAATTCAATCACTATATTTATGTAATTAGAGAGATATTAAATTAACAGTTCCAAACAATGAGAGTAGACATATTTTATAATAAAATATATATTATTAAATGATTTGAAATTCATAAAAACCTTTTCTTATGAAATGTGAATGAGAAATGGATGAATATATCTACCAATTTCTACTTATACGTCACTGAACCATTTTCATTATCTTTTTTCACTTTTACTGTGTATGAAAACATTGTCATCATAGTAATCAGCAAAAGGGGCGACTTGGGACTAAAACAATGAGATAAGGGTAAAAAAACCACAAAAACTTGTTCAGTGTTTATTGGATAAGGGGATTTAAAATCTTATAAATCATAATATAAATTTATATAAATTTTTATGAATGCGAACACATAAATTAATTTATAATAATTTAATACATTGTGTAATTCAATGAGTGGCACTCTGCAAAATTAAAAAAGGGAACCATCTTTCCTCTCATCTTGAAAACACATGAGCACTTTAAATTATAACTAACATCCCAAATAAAATCCTAGAATCCATAAACATATTATAAAGGTATTATTTTAGTAAAAATATAAACATTAGATGGATTATCATTTAATGAAATAGAGGTTTTCTGAAAAATAGTCATAGTTTTTAACCAAATGTTTTTGTTTTATTATTATTTTCCCATGAAAAAATATTCAGAAGAAAAAAGATAAAATAATATCATCAAAACATTCCATAAAATAAGTTATTATTTTTTTCAAATAAACTATGATTTTATTTTTTCCAATATAATAATATAAACCCATCAACTCATCCCACAAAAGGGAAACCAAACCATTGTTCTTATGTAAAATGAACAACTGCCTTGTCAACCAATCTAAATAATTTTCCATCACTGCCTCCAAAAAAATGTTTTAAATATGTATTTATTATATATATATATGTTGTATTTTTTATGTAATTCTCATTTGGGGAAAGTTATATATCATTTATTTTCTTACATTTCAATTCATTTAAAATGATAATGTTGTTCCATCGTATGTGTGGATTACCACCTCCATGAAGTGATGTAATTCATTTTTAATGACCACATCACATGGATCAAATATATTAGTTTATATATAGATATGATATGGTATTTAGGATATATGCATCGTTTCTGAAATATAAAATAATGCTTACCTTATTTCAATCATTGTCATTTAATAAAGGAAATATTACTCATGAGTACATACGACCTACCACTTCTATGAGTATAAGGTAGAATATTTATCATAAAAAACATTAATGGTTTGTTTTAAATTTATAATTTATCTATAAAAATTAATGTTATTCCATTTTTTAACAATTTAATAATGTCCTCATTTACCATTGTTTACTTATCGACATAATTTTTGACATATAATCAAAAAAACCAATGAGAAGTTAATTGATCATGTAATTGACTATAACATGGTATTAAAGAAAACAAATGTTTAAATAAAAATTAAAAAATAATAGGAATTTAAATAATTATTATATATTTATTATCAGGCAGATAAATAATTTACGTGATGAATTAGACTCATGGTAAGGGAGAGTTTATGTTAAATCCAATTTTTAAATTGTCTAAATATATATTTACAAAATCATTTTCTTCAATGTACATATTCTATAAAATAATTGTATAATTTTTTTTATGGATAGAAAATAACTATAACGAACATTTCATGACATTTTTTTCTTACTTTAAATGGTTTTATGTTGGAATATTTTATGTATTTTATACATAATGATTTGGATTTCATTGAAAAAGGAGAAATTTAATGTTCTATTCTAGCGTATATGGGCAAAAAGTATTTTACTAATATTAATACCATTATTTTATGTTTGGATTCCTTTATAATATTCTAGTTTTTTAGTGAAAAAACCTTATTCTCTTTTATGGGGATATTTTAGTTCTAAAAATGGGTTTGAAAATGATAGGGTATTTTGATATCTCAAAGTGTTTTTTATATGGGATTAAAAGGGTTTTAAAAGGGATTTATTTTTAAAAGAATAAATAATAAAATTTAATAATCCAGATATGGTACTTGGGAATTATATATTATTATGGGTTAGACCGACACAACTTATAATATGGTTGACCCAAATACAGATTATAGAATAAATGCGATTGATAAAACTTTTAAAATAGGTGATCTCAATGTAACATATATAACAAGTGAGATTGATATGTCTCTCCAATGTATTCAATATGACTCCACTTATTTCTAATATGGGTAAAGTATACAATACACTATTTTTCAAAAAATGTATTCTATTTTCTTTTTATTGAATTTTAATGTTTTCTTTTAGAAGAAGTGAGTGTTTTTCATATGGATATAATTTATTTAAAATGATCATAGCATATTGTAAAAATGGTAAATATTTTACTAATTTTTGGTATTTAAATGGACTTATAAATACCATACTTTTATATCCCTTACTATGTTTTTGGTGTATGTCCCTTGTATTAAATGTTTTTCACATTCATTAAGGATGATTTAGGAAATAGAAGAAGTAATGTTTAATGTTATGATTATTTTTATGAAAATAAAATGTTAATACATTTGAATTTTTTATATAGTGTGAGAAGTGGATACTTAGTGGATGTTTACACATTTTAATATATGGGTTTATTATTTAATAGTTATGACCTAATTATCTAAAAATATAAACCTAAATGATATTTTAGAATTAAAAAAAGTTAATTCTAGTCTATAGACACTAGATTATATAATAAATAAAGCTATATCATTGTAGCTGGTATCAGAGAAAATTTTTAAATATCTTTATAGGTTATAAAAATGTTAATAAAGTACCCATGAATGATTCCACCTTGTGATTATGTTTAAATGATATGGAATTTAAATATTACCATGTTTCTTTATCTAATATTTTACTATTTGAAATAGTTTTCTATAGAGGAAACAAGGAATCCAAAGTAGGAAGGTATGAAAAGAAAAACATCATTTAAAATCATCAATCTAAAATTGTTGGAATTGTAATTTTGAAATTTTATTCTAGTGAAGGATTAATTGACATACAATATAAATGGTGGTGGTTTCCATATTTGAGAGAAACAAGATTAACCACATAGAAACATGTTAATAGTTGATCATATTATGAAACTAAACCCTCTATATTTTTCTGGAAAAAATGATTTAGGTGTAGTTAAAGGATGAATCAATTATCTAGAAAAGATATTTTAAGTCATGGGTTATTTATAATTTCAAAAGAAAAATCTTTACATTTATTTTTTTAATAGTGAAGATGATTGATGGTGCTAATTCATTAATAATAATAGATATATATGATGTTGATTCCTTGTAATAAGATACATTTATGAATATTTTCCTTGATAAAAATTTCCCAAATCTATTCTACTCCAAATAGAGAAACAATTCATAGAATTGAGGAGAAAATATGAAAATTTAGTAGTTTTATATGAATAAAACTTTTAAATATCGGCCAAGTATGGAGAGAATTTTATTTATGAAATTGATTGTAAAATTAATATAATTTATTCATGTTTGAAATACTATTTAATAATATATTTATCATCATGATAATTTAAAATTATGGGAAATTTTCTCATTGTGTTGTGAAAGATGATATGGATTTTGTAAACACTTATTTCCCCCTAATAAGAAGTATCTAAGGAATAATCCTCCTAATAATTATAGAGGTAATCCCCTATAAATCCCAATGTGTGGTAAAAAAGTTATAAGGAATTTTTAAAAGGATCTTGAATTTGTTTCTAGTGTGGTAAGTTTGGTTATATGAAATGTGACTCCAAATAAAAGTTTCTAGAATAGTCCAGGAATGGGGTAACATATATACATCTAATAGTGATATATTTTAATTAAATCAAGATAGTTAAATATGATAATATGTGTCTTATTTTAGTTAATCACGGTCGAAATCATCAAGATCAATAGAAGAAAAGGTGTGATAAAATCATTTTCTACTACTACGATTGATTTTTTTCCAATATAATGAAGTTATAAAGAGAAATTACTTTTTTATTCAAAATATAAAAATTAACTGTTTGAATTTCGATGTTCACATTCCTTATATGTTGAAATGTTTTAATGTTAAATAGTAATATCATGTCATTAAAATAATATAAATATTTTTTGTGAAAATACTAGTGTTAATATTAAAGAGGCCATGATTTATAAAAATCTTGATATTTCTATCACTGGGATGGTCTTTCCAACAAATCGTATTGTACCATCCATAATAGAATTTGATCTTATTTTAATTATGTATTTAATTTGATTTTATCACTCTAAGATAGAATATAGTGACATGAATGTTTTATTTTATGATCTTATTCTTCTTATAACCTACTGAGAAGATGATAAATTTATTCGAGATGGTAGTCAAATTTACCTAGCTTATGTTGTTGAAAGGAATAAATTATTGAAGTTAATTATTTTGAAGTCATGAATGAATATTTATATATATTTCATAATGGTTTTCCTTTTTTATTCATAATCATGAAGTCGAGTTTTCCATTGACTCAGTACCTGATATTAACACTATTTGAAAACCCCCTTATCGAATGGCTCATGTAGAATATTTGTTGATGAAAAAGTTATTTCATAATTTTCTATATTAATGTTTCATTCAAACTATAACTTTACCATGGGTAGTACATGATTTATTTATTAAAAAAAAAAATTTCCATGAGATTTTGTAGTGATTTTAAATCCTTGAATAACATCACTATTAATAACAAGTATCATTTACCTCATATGGATGACTTATTTTATCAGATCAAGTGAGCATAGTATTTCTCAAAGATTGATCTCTGTTTTGGAAACCAATAATTTTAATTCAAGGCGAAATATATTTTGAAGAAATAATTTTATAGTAGATACATGCCACATGATTTTCTAGTTATTCCCTTTGGGTTATGCAATGCACCATCTATATTCATGGTTCTTATGTATGGAGTCTCCATGACTATTAAGATAATTTTTGTGGTTGATTTTGATGATGATATTTTAGTATATTAAAAAATCAAAATTATAATGAAGGACACCTAAGTATTGTTTTTCAAATCATAAAATAAAATAATCTATAAGAAAATTCTAGTAAGTTTGAAATTCTGTTTCCAAAAATTAACTTCTTCTATAATAGTGTTTCTAAAGATGGAATACTTATGGAAGATAACTAATTTTTTTTATGAATAATAGAAAATACATGAAAATTTAATAGATATTCATATTTTCATTGTTTAGTGGGTCATTATTTTTAGTTTATTGGAATCATTTCTTGTCTATCTAGCCCAATTACTAAGATAACATGAAAAGGAGTAAAATCCTTCTCAATAAAATAATATGGTGATTAATTCTGGGGTTTGAAAAAAACATTGTTGAATGATCTAGTTTTATCCCAACACCTAAAAATGGGGATGTTTTCTTCTTTAGTAAGAATTCCTTAAAAGAACATGGTTGTGTTTTGATGTTGACTTATCAAGTAATTAATAATGTTTGAATACTACTAAAAACCCAAGATTTAGAATGTCCTAGACCTGATTTTTAATAGATACTATAGTTTTTATTTTAAAATCTTTTAGGAATCATTTATATTGACTAATTTTTGTTTTATATAGTGACAAAAAAATTTGACTTATGAAGTCACTTAGAAAATTTGAACATAGGGAAAGGAAGATGTCTGATGTAATTAAGGATTACAATTTCTTGATTCATTACTATTTTAGAAAAGATATCATTGTAGATATTTATTTGAGTCAAAAAGACAATAATTAATTAAAAATGGTAATGTTGAAACATAAACCTTTGTAATTGATTTAATTTATTTTTAATAGAAATTGTGAATGAATGAACTACTAATATTTTTTAGCAGTGAGTATAATCATATTGGTAAGAAAGAGTTAAGTAATCCTAGTAGGAAGACCATGTTTTATAGTAAAAGATATAATATTTTAGTAAGGGTATGTTTAATTAATTTAATTTTTTAGAAAAATGTGTCATCATATTTTTGAAGAAATTATGTGTTCCTTATGTCTTCTAGTTGAATATAGAACTATTGAGTGAAGCTTATAGTTTATCATTTTTTGTTTATCATGGAAGATCCAAGATGTAAAGAGACCTTAGGATGTATTACTTTCATGGTATAATGAAAACAGATATTTATAACTTTATCATGAAATGTTTAAATTAGAAATTCGTTAAAGAAGAATGAAAATCACTAATGGGGATGCTATATCATTTTTTATTTTTGATGTAGAAATGAGAAAATATGGTAATAAATTTAACTATGGGATTACCAAATAATTCTAAAGGTAATAAAGTAATTTGGGTTATGGTTTATCAAATAACTAATTATATACTAATCATTTTGATTAAAGGTACCACGTAATTAGATATTCCTTCTCAATTATAACTAAAAGTGATAGTCAAGATTCATAGATCAACTCCTTCCATTATGTCTGATTGGGATACCATATTTGCCTTTATTTTTCAGAGAAGAAATTAAAAGTCTTTGGGTTCTGAAATAAACTTCAGTCAAACCATTCATAGTAAATCTTATGGACAATCCTAGTGAATAATTCAGACCATGGAATACATTATTTGAGAGTGTTCAATGCATTCCAAGGTACATGAGACTCATAAACATTCATTAGTCTAATTTTCATATAATAACAATTTTATTCTTGTATACCAATGAAAACTAGTAAGTAATTTTAAAAAAATTCATGTCATACTCCATATTTTTGGTCTTAATTATGGAAAACATGTTTTCAGGACAATAATTTGTAAAAGAAATGGTCAATAAGGTGAGGAGAATTCAGAAATATATATAGAAATATCATGAATGGAATAAAATTTAGGTGCATAACCAGAGAAAAGATATTTATTTTTAGGAAGGTGATGATGTTTTTCATCAAATATATCCAGGTAAAAGTGATATGTGTGTTGGTAAATAAGGGATTTTATGTATGTGGTTCATTATACCAAATTAAATTGTTAAGAAAGATATATCATCTTCATACTATGTTTCCTTTCCTTTGAGTTTATATTAAGTAGATGATGTATTTCATGTTTAATCATTAATAAAGTATATCTCAGATACATCTTTGGTTTTGACCTATGATGTAGTTCAGGTGGAAGAAAAGAATTATTATGAGGAACAACCTAAACAATTATTGACTATAGACAAATATTTTTAATAATTAGGTAATTCATCATGTTAAGGTCATTTAAAAAAAGAATATGGTTGAAGAAGCAACGTGTGAATCAAAAAATCCATTGAAATAAAAATATCCACACTTATTTAAGTGATGAATAAAATTATAGGCACCTAATTTCAAAATTGGGGGAATAATATAATTACCTAGGGAATGTTAATATTCAATTTCATGCCTTATTATTATTAATTAATTAGATTTTGTATAGTTATATTTTTTTATGAATATTATGTAATTTTGAAATTAAAAATGGAAATGTGTATTCATATTAAACTCTATTTATTATAAGGTTATATTTAAATGTTTAGTTTAAAGATTTTATTATTAAATTTTGTAAAAAAATAACTTCATTTTCTAAATGACCTCTTCAATATTATATTAATAGTTTTTTTATTTTTTTTAAAAGATTTATTTTTTAGTTAATAGTGAAATTATTGATATTTATTGAAAAATGTCTCTTCCATTCAAGTATTTACAAAGTAATATTTTATTTTAGATTGGTTTTAAAATATATTTACATTATTTTGGTTACATATAATCAAATAAATTTTATTTTAATAAAAAATATAACTAAATTTGGCATAAAAATATTTTTATATGTAAAAATATTTTTTTTTCGAATATACTCTTCTTCGACGGATTTTTTGAAATTAATTATAAATAAATTTATAATAAAATAAAGTTAATCATAAATAAGTATAAATTATTTTGAATCATGAGTTATAAAATTTTTAAATAGGCCGACATAATTATTGTTCAATATATGCTAAAATCATAGTAAAATTATGTTACCTTGATGAGGGTAAAATTATTTTTATATGGTTAAAAATAACATGACAAGGATTAAAATTAATTAAAAAACAGTTATTTATGTCATTTTATGATCATATGTTTTCCTTAATCATCCATAATTGTAAAATATGTCCTTTGGGATCCATTTATATTCAAATTTGACCAGTTTATTTTCTTAATTAAAGGAAAAGAAAAAATTATAGTCTTTTGGTTTTAATATCTATAAATATTTCTCACAGGGATAAAATGAGGTAGTTATCATTTTTAAATTATTATTTAAAATATACTTTTTTATCTTTGAATTTTTTTTCTAAATTTGTGTGATTAAATAATTACCATAAACTCAAACACAACATCGACACCATGCTTCAGAATGTTGTAGAAAAATCAAGTAAGTAATTTTGAAAACTTTTAATGTAATATTTTATGGATGATTTTTAGTGTCCCATTAATTAAATAGACCAATATAATTTATTGGGTATGCTTTAAAGGTTAATATTAAAATTTAATTTATATATCAATATAATATGTCTAAAATTAAATGATTAGTTCCAAAACATAACATTAATGATATTTTTAAATTTAAAATATTTTATTAGATGGTTTAAATTTCTGAAAATATTATATTAATAAATTTGAATGAGGTATGTTTTAAAATATCAACCATGGTCCATTTTTGGACCACTTTCATTTTTATACAATCTTTCATGACTCCTGTAATGTAAAAAAAATACGATGATGTGGTAATCATCCCATGGGTTAATGAGGGATTTATAAAAAAAGATAAGGGAAAAATCATCTAAACTCTTAAAAATTTTATGGGATGAAAAGTTGTAGACTAGTAATGATCCGATATTATAAATAAGTCAATTTATTTGGTAATTTTACATGAAAATTATATCATTTTTAATTTATTACTTTATATAATTCCAAATCTTCCCCTCACCTCACTTATAAAAAGGAACCCACTCTATTATAATCCAATTTTTTTTTATCACACTATCTCCAATGATAAATAGATATATAACTTCTTAAAATACCTATAGTCACAATATAAGTATTAATTTTGGAATAATAACAACCAATGAAGTCTTAATATTCCATGAAATTGAGGTTTCCTATTTAAGCGGTGTGGATTAAAACTATATGTTTAAGTTTTATCTTCTATTCAACTTATTAAAAGATTATTTAAACATAAAAAAAATAATATAATAGATATCTTAAATTTATAGTGATGTTAGTATATTAATTGAATAAACTATATCCATCTCCTCATCCATTAAATAGGAAATTGAAATGCTTTTCGGGTGTAAGGAGGATTATCACCTCATGAACCAGTATAACACATTTTCCATCACCACCACACATATATGTTTATAATGATGTATTTAATTTATATGTATCATACTCATGACATACTTATAATTTTTTAAATCTAATATATCAACTTTTTTCTTACCTTTAAGTTTAATTAGAAATGATAACATTATTCGTGCGTACATATGGATTTACAAATCCATGAAGTGATGTGATTCGTTTTTCATCACTATATCACATGGAAGGAATATAATTGTTTTTAAAGATATAATGTTATATATATTATAGAATCATAATTCAATAAATGTAAAATAATACTTTATTTATTCTCTATAAGATCATTGAAAAATATAGACATTACTCATGCGTATGTATAACCTACCATATCCCTGATTGAAATGTAATCTATTTTGTATAACAATATGTCATGGTTTGTTTTAAAGGTTTAATTTATGAATGAAAATTATTAATATTTCATGATTATAATTCTACAGATTATGGAATATATATGTTGTTGACCATAGTCAACCTAAAAAATTCATTTGGATATATGAATTCAGTATTATCAAAATATCCAACATGAACTTAATTGATTATGTATATGAATATAACATGGTATTAAATGAGAATAATGAAATAATGGAATTAAAAATAACCAAGTAGATAATTAATATAATTATTTAATTTGGATGATAAATAATTTCTATGATGATTCAGACTCATGTTATCGAACACTTTAACTTGAAACCTAATTTTAAATTTTTTTAAAGATTTGTTTTCATATATTTGTTTTCCATGTCTATATTATTCAAATTATTTTATGGTTGTATTATATGTGTATAAAATAAATATTGAGTGAATTTTATATCACCATTTTAATATTTTTATAGGCTTTATAATGAAATAAATTTTTTATTTTATATAAAATACTTTGATATTTTTTTAAATAAGGAAAAGGGAATGGTCTATTTTTACATACATAGAGCCGAAAACTT
Source organism: Viscum album (assembly GCA_963277665.1). NCBI lineage: Eukaryota > Viridiplantae > Streptophyta > Magnoliopsida > Santalales > Viscaceae > Viscum > Viscum album. The sequence continues at coordinate 2,138,125,408 of OY728141.1, read as the reverse complement.
TCCCCACCATTTCACCCATTATTTTTTGTTTATATTCCTTAATAATCATTTATTTTTTCTTAAATGGAAAATACTCTTTCCCATTGATCTCAAATCTTTACATTTTAAAATGGGGTTTTAAAATGATAGTGTATTTTTATATTCGATGGTGTTTGGAATTTGTGTTTAAAAGTGTTTTTAAAAAGATTTATTTTGAAAAGGTCTGTGAATAAATTTTTTTAATCACGATATCATAATTGAGCATTATAGATGATGATGGGTGAGCCTAATATAACATATATGATTGGTGATCCCAATAAAACGTATATGATGTGTGAGTTTGTACAACTTATATGATGAGTAACCCTAATACAAATTATGAGATTGGTGATCTGGTTATAGCTCCATAATGAATTGAGTAATGTTTTTCATATTTTTAAAGAATGTATAAGGTATTTAACCAGGGAGGTTTCTCCTATGTATTTTATTGGGATCTAATTATATCTCATGTGGTTTTGGAATATAATGGTCAATGTTTTGTTAATGGGTTTCTACTTTCTTGCTACAAAATTTAATTATTTTAATTTATAAAAATGAGTTCTTTTCAAGTGGATACGATCTATTTAATATTCATAATGATTATTGTGAAAAAGGTTAATATATTATGGTCTTTCTTTTTTTTCAATGGAATAATGAATTTTGTACTTTTATATCATTTAATGAGGTTTTTGTGCTCATTCCATGTTTTTAAATGTTTTAAAATGTTTTTATGGATGATTAAGAGAAAATAATAATTCATGTTGAATATCATAAATATTTTTCATTAAGAAACATGTTTTTTAATTTAATATTTTCGAAAAATGGATATTGAGTGGTTCTTTCCATTTTGTTATTTAATGTTTCTTTATATAATAGTTATGGCCTAATTCTATACAATTATAATCCTATAATAACTTTAGGAATTCAATATTGTTTATTCTCATGTAAATAAACTATTTTATTTATTTATTAGTACAAGTTTCTTATAATATAAAAAAATATTTTGAATGAATTATATGTCTATGTTATTTATTATAATTAATATTACCATATTTGAGATTTTTTATATTCATTGGTGATATTTCTATAATTAATTTATAGGTCATTACAAATACTGATGACAAATAAACATAAAATATCTAGTTCATTTATTAAAAAAAGAAAAAAATATTTGATTTAGAATATGAGGTTGGGATATAAAAATCTCATGTTATATGTGAAACATAAGAAAAGATACATTTTCAAAGTCCTTTGTTTAAAATCTTACTTCGATATAGTTTGTAACACCTATTTTTATGGAATGAATAACTCCTCAGGCTTCATGGATATTAATGAACCATTTAAACTAAGGCCAATTTCATTAATTCTTGTAGACAATTTTGTTCTTACAGAAGTTGAAATTATTTTTTTAAAACCCCATGTATTTTCTTTATTTGTGATTATTCTTATTTTACATGAATCTAAATACTCTCAAATAAATTTGATAAATTGAAAATTTTAAAATGTTTTGATATTTTATTCAAAATTAATTTAATTTTAAAATTATATATTTTACTTGTGATATTTAATGTGAATTTGAGAAAAAAATAATTTTAAAGAGTTTTATATTTCAAATTTTCCAGATATTTATTCTATAATAATTCTTAAATAATATAAACCTTCTAAAATACAGATATGGATACTTTTAGAAATAAAATATGAATATTTTGTTTTATTCTCTATTTATATTCAATGGAATCATCCTTAATTATATTATTATTTTTTTTATATAAAAACTATACTAATTTTTTTAAATAAATAGATATCCAAGAATGTGATAATTAACTATTTTCATGAGTTCATATTTAATTCCTAATACCATGGATCAAATTGGGAAATTTGATATTATTAGTGGTGAAAGAACCCTTCATGTATATTAATCTTCTAGAAAAGTCTATTGTTTTTTGAATAAATTGCATCAATTCCTTAATTGTTAATGACATGTGAAATTTTACTATATAAATATTTTTGAAATTAATGTTTTATAATGTGGGGGGACAATGAATATTTTTTAACATAAATTTTGATAATTGATCGATTTGAACTTAAAAAATGATTGGAACATTTTGCAATATAAATGAGCAAGATACTAGACCATTTAAAAAAAATCTTCTAATACTAAATTTTACCAAATAGGATAAGATCTCTTAGGGTCTATGGACTCAATAAAAAAATAAGAAACATTGATAACAAGAATAAAATAGTGATGTATTCTATTAAAAAATTTAGAATTATTATATACTCTCACAATAAAAACATATTTTTAAATAATACTTTAGGAGATGTAATATTTTGACATCAAGTCTACTTGAATTACTTCAAATGGACGGAAGTGACAAAAATTTTCCAAAGACATATTAATATTTACTTTAGATTTTATTAATTTTATTTTAACAGAAAAAAATTTGATGCTTGAAATATCATAATAATAATTGATAAACGTGTTGTTAAGTGTTTTTTCAAAAAATATAAAAGTTTTTTGGAGGAATATTTTATCCTTTTTTATATTTAGAATTTGTTAGGACAATATTTTCTTTCTTCTACACATTAATATTTTTCTATGTTTGAAATATATGTTAATAAGCATTTTATCAATGGTAATGTGTTAGAGGAGGGGTGTAGGAAAAAATATATAAACATACACACACATAAAAAATATTTTAGTATAATTTTCATGGTTAGAATATTCACTATTTTTAAATCACAAAGATCAATTATATAATAAATAAATAAAAATTAAAATATAATAATTATTTTTTTACTACATTAAAAGCTATAAATAAATGGAATATATTACTCAAAACTACTAAGATTATGTTTAGATAGTAATTCAAAGTAAATATTATATGTATAATGAAGAAACCATTTGGAATATTCTATCTAAAAAACATTATACCTTTATGAAACATGGTATTAAGGAAAAAAAATATAAACTAAAATATAATATTTTTTATAAAACTAAATTTTAATGAGAAATATAATTGGAATGGATTAAATTTATAAAAATATATATTTATTATCTATCAAATTCATGAATATTTAAAAAGGATAATTCAATTATTTGACATGTAATGTTTTCATTTACCATTAATGTATTGATTAAAAATAACTCCCATTCTACAAAATCCATTTTATTTGAGTATTTATTTGGTATTTTAATTTTTCATTGATATACAATTATATTATTGAAAATTGTATTGAGTTAATAAATATCACGTCAAAATTAGTTTGTGATAAAAATTTAGTCATTTTTAAAAACTATTAAATTTTCAGATGAATATTTGAACTCATTTTAGAAATATAGTATAATAATTGATATTATTATGATACAAAAATGATTTAATAAATATTATTTTTTTATAATAGAATGGGGTATTTTATATTTGTCAATATATATTTTTGGTATTTTTTTGAACATTCAAAAAATTTAATTATAAAAACATGAAAACATATTTTATCAAATGAGATATTATAGTTGATCCTGTACTTTATATAATATATTATATTCACATAATATAAGTTATAAAGGATTTAAAATTCCCTGAAACATAAATTTTAAATCAAATTCCATGTGGTGTTAATTGAATATCATGTGCGTAAAATCATTTATGGAAATTTATAGGGTAAAATTTTGATTGAATGGTTTTAAAAAACAATTAATAATCTATAATTTAATTATAACTATAAATAAATCCCATTTTATCCAATTATATTCACTCTAAATGGATTTATCATGGTTCTACCAACATTTCATCTTTCATGTCACTCTTTAAGAATTATATTGGGTTTCAAGGAGTCTTCCCTAATTTTCTAGTAAATCTACATGTATGGTGTGTGTAATGAAAAAAATGTGGGATTCATTTTATTTGTAAAAAAGTTAGTCTATCACCGGGATTGATGTTTGTTACCAATTTCCACAGTATTTCAACTTGTTAAGTTGTTTACAATATACTTAATTAGGAATTATTTCACTTGATAACTCCGTAAAATATGGAAGGGATTTTAATGAAAAATACACATCCAACACTTCCCATAGGTCGGTGAGAACTCATTTATAATATGTAATAAATTTAGAAGTTTTTATAACTAAACAAGTAATAGAAGATCCTAAAAAAGTACTCCAAATAATTGAAAAATAAACACAAGTCTTATGAATAAATATCCAACTAATATGTGTAAAAAGGAATGATAGACTAAAATGAAAGAGACAACATGTTGGGAAGATAATAAAAGTGTGTACATAATAAATTCCAAAAATAGACAAAAAACAATAAAAAACTTCATGTGATAGTACACATTTTTATGTTAAATAATATTCCAATCCGTTAATTTCTTCTCTTCCTTGTATCACAAAAAAGGAACTTCAAATCCATTATCTTTTATTAGGTCCCTTACTTTACAATTAACATACAAAACAAGGTCTACATATATCAAGTTGTTATATGTTAGGTGTTTTAAAGATATTTTAGTAGGATTTCCCCTCATTCCCTTTGTCAATTATTTACAAGACAAACAAAACCAATCTTGTTTTAACTATATCAATGAATGTAAAAAATTTATTATTTATTAAAAATTACATAGTTTATCACATATAAGGTTTAAAATAAAAATAATAAATGATTGTAAATTTTCATCTCGGGAGAAACAAAACTAGTGCATCGCGCCAGTTAATTACATGACATCATGTGCACCTCCTCATACACCATAGGCTGCCGACTAGTAGCGACGGTCTAAATATTAAAGCTGCGAGACTATAACCTCTTTATTATAGTATTACAACAATTTAAATAATTCCAAATGTTCCAATAATTAGAATATTTGTAAATTAAACAACATATGGAATGTTCCAAAAATTACCAACGAAATACATTATATAATAATCAGATGTACACACTATATATCAAGTAATTATTTAATGAAACCTCAAATATAAAAACATTAATGAATCTTGAATGAATTCCTATGTCCAAACATATTCATAAAATCCTATTCTCCAACCTATCAGTCCTAACATAGATCAAAATATATGTTCATATCTTGAATATGAACATCAAAAAAGTATCATCTAATTGGGAATCCATGTTCTATGGAGATTCGAGTAGGGTGTGAGTCCAACTCAATAGGCCACCCCTACTAGTTTCTAATGAAATTACCAGTCTAAACAATAATGTATGAATTTTAATATTGGAGAAAATAAATATGAAAATAAAATATTCAGGTTTTATAATAGATATTTGTTATCAATGCATTTTTACTCTTGGATTCCATCGTGTCATCCAACCAACAGAACCTGCTTCATCCATTCCGGAAGCAGGTTTTATAATTGAGTTGATTACTGATACTGCTTCATATTGTTAAAGTACATGGTTCACTATTTAGGCACTCTAGATAAACTTTTTGTGCTCTATGCCCATCATATAAAAGCAAGATGCTGATCACCATGTTGAGCCATCAAAAATCAAGGATATGTACCTCCATTTCCTATGTCCATACCCATGGTTTTGGAGCATCATTTCCACTATTTCAATATTCCATAATTTCCATGATCAAATATACTAGTACTATTTATTAATGTTATAATCATTCCAACATTCATTCATTCTCATGGTCCAATATACTTGACCTCTTAGTCCAATTACATACATAAAGCATTTGATAATTTTTTAATTTTACTCAACTATTAAATGTTCTTCAAAAATATTAAAAATATAAACTTCCACCATTTTTTATTTCCCATTTTTCTTTTCATCATTTCACCTCACATTTAAATTTTCAATTTCATTTCAAATAACTCCATATGAAATGAAAACATTTCAACACATATTCACATAATTTCTATTTTACTAAACTCTATATTTCATCATCTACAAAGGTCATAAAGAATCACTAAGTCCAGACATAGATGAAATCATACTAAAAACCTTTCATATGTCCTCAAATACTAAAACCAAACACCATTGTTAGAAATTGAAATATCATCTTTAATACAAGTATCCTCCTATTTGAGAAACATGTCATGATTTGAGAACTCTATTTTCATTAAAAACATAGAATTATACATTAATTAATTTTAAAAAATGGGTAACCACACCCTCATTTAAAGTCAAAATTTGAAACCCATTATAAAAAACCTATGATAAAACATTGAGGTCAACATGTCATTTTAAAAAATTATGCTCCTTAAAATATAGTTTTACCCCCCCATTGACTACCATAACCATTTAAAAATCAAAATAACAATATTTAAACCATTTTAAAAGCCTCATAGTCATTTAACAATATCATAAGAAACTATAAATTTGAATTCATTCTCTTAACAAGTCATAAACAGTATTAACCAAATTATACCAAGTAGTCTCTTAAGGATTATAACATAAAAATATAAAATTAATATTTTTTTATTTTCATAAATTATATATCTTAAAATATAAAATTTCATTACCAAATTTTCAAAGGATTAACATGTCCTATGGGAATCCATAAGATTAATCTAAAATTATCCATAGACCTGAAGGGGTCTCCAAAGTGTTTTACACACAATTGTAAGAACCAAATTATTTTTCACATTCATAGAAATAATGGAAGACAAAATGGAAGTTCATTGGAAAAACCACATACATATTTCCAATGTCAAGAATATGTGTAAAATTTTATAAACTGCCTAACTTATTCTTATTGAAAACCACTCATCAAACCATAAACCTCAATTCAATTTAGACATCCTTAAAAATGATGGTGAAGAATAACTTGTAAGTATGGTTCATGAGATTCATAAGAAAAGAAACAACCACACATATCCTCGTCTAGAAAATATAAGGAAATAGAGTCATAGACTTAACGTTATATTTGAATATTAAAAAACACTCCAAAAAACATAAAATCATAGGGTAATGATCCTAAAAAGATTTAGTTGGATTTGATTTTCACTGCTTCCTACTAGAGAACCATTGGGGGTAAATATCGAGGGGGTGGGGGATCAATAAGACTAAAAGGAAAAAATTGTAAATTTACCATTATCAATGAGTTTTATAGGTTGTCCACATGTTTTTTCAAACCCCACACCTATTACATGCCTGACACAGATGCCACTGAATGGTGACTTAAGCCCAAAGGGTTACACGACCTCAAGCGCATCTCCCCAAATTGAAGAGGATGCCAACGAATAGTGAGGTCCTAGGATAGTCTATGGGGATACTATGCCACCATTAATAGAGTGAATAATTGTAGATATATCATATAAATAGTGGATGTAGTAAACCTTACAACAAAAATATATAATGGAAGACATATAGTATAAATCAACCTAAAGTCGTATCAAATAGAAGATGATAACACATGTCACATGTTACTAATAAAACAACCAAAATAGTTAAACAAGGAAGGTGTAAATCCATATAAAAAATTAAAAGAAGTCCAAAAAATAAAACAAGTAGTATCATAGGCCTTAGCTTGGTCCCATGATCCCCTAATTCTAAGAAGCCTATGAAGTACCTATATATGGGTGCTTTCCCTTTCCGAATCCTACTATCATATAGTCTTTTTGGGTTCATAACATAACTTAAATTGGGTGTGAGATTAAATATGAGAAAGAAAAAAACCCATGTTTTGTGCCAATCTATTTATTAATATGTATATTAGATAGTGTGCAATAAGAAAAGTAGCTGGAAATAAAGAATTCAAAAGTAATCATCCTACATGCACTAGTTTTAATTTAATATCCATTTTGTTAAATTTAATAATCAACAATTCAAATTCACTAAATTCATAATTTTTGAGATCTACCTCAAGCTTGATATCCCTTGTGTAGCTGAAAGCACAATAGATGCCTTAGAATACCATGTAAACAATATAATCCAAGACCTAATCCAAGCCTATGTTTTGTCTTGGAGGTGAATCAAGAGTCATTTTTTTAATTCATTTAAAAATTGAATCTATCCTTAACATTCATAAGTTAGAATTCATGTATCAATATAGGTGTACTATACCAACACTCTATGAGCCCATCCATGGAAAAATATAATAAAACCATATGTCACTCAAGATGTGGTATAATGCCCATGTCATATGTTTCCATCCTTGGTGGTCTTATAATGAGTCCCCAAGTATCACACATGACATATAATCGATTTCCTTTGAACCCTTCCATGGTAATTAATTTTGATTCCAAGTATCACTTGACATATATGTCCAATATCAATGAGATCTTCCATGGAATCTTACATTTGGATCCATGTATCACTCATGAACATATCACATTAACCATTGAGTATGTCCGTGGAATTCTAAGCCGAATCCCTGAATCACTCAAAGATTAAAATTTAATTGTCACATGAGTCTATCTATGGAATTCTAATTTGAATACATGTATCACCGAAGGTTATTTATCATTTAACCAATTAAAATTCATTTCAAAAATTCATTTAATATGCCCTGGTCAAAACTAAAGGCATTCAAGATTACTCTACTCAAAAGGGTAACTCAAGCAGGGGGCAACCTCACGGTCTTGGCCATTCATTTAATCACATGGTAATATTTCATATAATAAGAATCACTTACTTAATGAACCAATATATGAAATTGAAAACATTTAAATCACATGGTCCTATAATGGTAACGATATTCCCATGCCTAACAAATCCATGACATAGCATGGTCTCATCATAACCCACAAGGGCAAGAAGTTAAAGGGCCATTCTAATTCTCACATTGCCATTTTACTTTAAAAATCCAAAAAGGTAAAGAATCTCTCAAATGGATTACATATAATATAACTCACATGAAAAAAATAATTAATTAGAGAAATTAAATCTAATTTCATTAATTCTAGTCAGAGCCTCTACTTTACTCACATGGGAAAGGTAATTCCAGAAAAACATGCATAAACAAGAAATAAAATCCATGGGTTAAGGGGTAAGTCAACCATACCATTACCTTTACCAATTCAATTTAAATCTAAAATAATTTCAATTCCATCTATAACAAATTCCATTTTTAACAACCCATGACTGGGATAAAGTCACTCCTCAAAGGGGTGTCCAATGCATTAAGCCATAAAAGGACATTCAAGGTATCTCACCCATGGAGTTGTCCTTATTCAAGGTATAAAAACTATAATATTTTTAAAAATTCATATTTAATTACATAAACCATGATATAAAATAATATGTATCAATTTTAATTAAGGTGACACCTGAGAAATGGCTGCACGACACCCCGACATATATAAATAGCTTGAAAATCAGTGAAAGGACTAAGACCACCTACCTTAGGCTTGTGCTAGATAGCTCATCCAGTATGAGGATATGATTCTTCCTTGTTCTGAAGAAATATGAATAATGGTTGAAGAATGATAAATTATGGTATATGATCCTAAATCCAAATAGTTCAACTGATTCCCATAATAATGGGGAATGGATAGAAAAGAATCAAGGCCTTTCCTTTAATTATCCAAGGAGATGAACCACACTTGAATCAGAGTTCGGACAAATAGTGGATATGAAACACTACATTAGTATTAAAGGAGAGCTTTTATATATGGAGTCTGAGGCTATTGTGTGATTGGTGAATCCTTCATTTAGGTTTAAAAATATTTTTAATTAAATTTAAAATTTATAAAATTATTAAAATTATGGGGCTACATCATTTACCTGCATGGTTTTAAAAACAATGCACAACTTCCTATAGGCCTAGGGAATAGCACACAGCTACCCCACAGGGTTTATAAACCATTATAATACCCTCTATCAATATTTTCTAAAAAGTATGACCTGGAACATGGTTTTGTGGCTTAACCTGCTTGGTTTATCAAACCATAAAGCCTCATCTTTTAACCTAAAACATGGGTTTTGGGATCCGGAATAGCCCCATCCACCCTTGAGTTCTCTGTGACCTCAACAAGAACATAAATTTGGCCATATTTATTCATTTAAATAGAGAATAGATGGAAAACAAGAGATTTTTACCTCAAATAAGAACTAGGTTGTTATAAACTTCCCACCGTAAAGCAACTATTCCCTAAATTTCCCTTCCATGTGTGGTGAAACATGATATGATAAAAAATCCAGCCTCTATGATCATACATTGGCCTCCCTATCACATGACTTGTTCTACACTCATATGTTCTAAAATAGAACCCATATTAAAGGTTCAAAATGACCTTGGAGGACCTTCATGCAACGATCCCCAATTTGTATTGCATGCTTCTTGAAGGAGGCATGTAACTATAACTGAAACTCCTTATGCCAAAAGGTATGAGATGGGTCTAAATAGTAGTTTCACAATTGCGAAACATGGAATAAATCAAGTGTAGTCTGGTACCTATGAGGTAACTGCAACCGATTGTCTATTAAACGATGAATCTCAGTGAAATATTACCCAGTCTCATGATTCTCCTATGTACGTGCCTCGTTGAAACGTGTAGGAAAACCCGATCCCTGACCATGAAATCTTGTGGTCCCCTTCAAAGATTGATTTAAGATTTATGACAAGAATCTGTAGTATCAACCTTATTCTGAATAAATTGAACTTGTTTGGTGGTCTCATGGACCAGAAGAGGTCCCAACATAGCTACCACTGCTACCTCCAGCCAACATAGGGGAGATCAGCATGACCTGTCATATAAATACATATATTGAGACATCGGGAGAGTATCATGAAATCTATTGTTGTATGAGAACTCATCCAGGGATATATACCTCTTCCAAGAGCCCCCAAAATCTAAGATGCATGCCCGTAGAATGTCCTCATGCACCTTAATCATGCATTCTAATTGTCCATCTATCTGGGGGTAGTATTTCATGCTCAGAATCACCTAAGTACACAGTACCCTCTGTAGCCCTTGATAGAATAAAAAGAATAACCAGGAATACCTATCTAAAATTGTAAAATATGGAACTCCATGTAGCCGTATATCTTGTAGATATACAACATCCCAATTACCTCAACTGGAAGGGTCTACTTAATAGTTAAAAAGTGAGATTAATTCATTATCCAATCAATTAAAACCCACAAAAATCATTTCTTCAAGGTGTCCTTGGTAATCCTATCATGAAATCCATCGCGATGTCTTTCTATTTCTACTCTGAAATGGGTAGATAATATAGAAGCACATAGGGTCCCTAGCATTCTGCCTTAACATGCTAACAGGTGGAACACCTCATGAACAAAACCAGCTACATCTCTTTTAATGACTGGTCACTAGTACTGATGTTGTAAATATCAATACATATTGGTGCAACTCAAGTTCGCTTCCCAAACTAAATCATAAAATCATGCATCATCTCCTTGAGCATTTCTGAGGATACCCACTCGCATCCATGTACCCATATGATCTCTTCCTTGCCTATGGTTTAACTAGTGGAAGGTTCCTCACCTAACACACACTCATGTAGAACTAGGCCTTCAGAATGAAATAACTTCCTCATCATCACTCTTTCCAATAACATCGATTTCATTGATAATGATGATAGGATTGTACTCCCCTGACTATGAAGCACCTCCAAATTCATCACAGAGAAAAAATCCATGATCTTTCACTCACTACTGTATTTCTACAATGCATGTATCTGAGTCCTCTTTCTTAGTGCGTAAGTCATTGCATTTCATGTACTAGGCATGTTGGAATGCTCTAAATTCAAAATTTTATAGGTAGTAAACCAACCTTTTCTGCCTTAGGTTCATATAATTCTTTGTAAATATCTATTCGAGGTTTTTTAGTCTATTTACATCATAAAACACAATTCCACTTGGTAATGTATCAAATAAAGCAATGAGTAAACAACCGTATCAAACTCAAGGTCATGTGTTTGGAAGTTCATGCCACGTGTCTTCAACTATTGAAACTTGTACACAATGAATTGACCCCCCCTCAAAAGAACTCCACCTAGCTTGATACAAGATGCATCATAGTACATAGTGTAAATCCTGCATGGATTTTGAAAAAAAAGTATCAACACCGAAGTCAATCTTCCTTTCAACTCATGAAAGGTCATGTTACAAGAATCTGAACATGCATAATCCACAACAAGCTTAGTAAATCCCTTAAACGACCCTGCTAATCAAGATAATTCCAAGAATATCCATCTTTCTCAAAAAAACTCTACACCTCAAAGGCATTATTGGGATACTCCAAGGTTACTACCACCCTCGCCTTTTCTTGATCCACTGATACTCCTATCTCTAAGAAGATGTGACCCAATAAGTTAATATGATCCATCCAAAAGTGGCACTTTGTGAGCTTAGTATAGAACTAATGCTCTCTCAATGTATTCAAAATGATCTCAAGATTTTTGTCATATTCATATAGATTGCGAGAATACACTAATATATCATCAATGAAAACCCCAAAAAACAAATCAAGGAAAGGACATGACACTCATTTAATCAGTTCCATGAAGACCGATGGCTCATTCATGTGACCAAATGACATGAATAAATACTCATATAGACCATAAAATCTCTTAATGGATGCGAGATATATTTTTTATGGTCTAACACAAAAATTATTTTAACCATATCTAAAATAAATCTTTGAGAAGACCCAAGTTCATCAGATCTGGTTGAAGAGGTCATCTATTCGTGAAAGAGAATACTAGTTCATAACAATCAACTGGTTCAATTTTTGATAATCCAAAAATATCATAAGGGTACCGTCCACCTTTTTAACAAAATTAATTGCAAACCCCATGAATAAGTTCTGGGCTGGATGAAACCCATTTCCTTTAAACCCTCTAGCCACCTCTTGAGCTCTTGCAACTCCATCATAGCCATCCTCTAAGGAGAAATGGATATTGGTGCAGCTCTTGGCACTAGCTCAATAGAGAAATCTCACTCTCATACTATAGGTAAGTATGAGATGTTATCTGGGAATATTTCCATGAGGTGATCAACTACTGGAGGGATATAAGTCGGATATGTCCCAAGATCATTTTTATATAAAATCTCAATCTAGATTACCATCACATCTATCCCAAGATTCTTAGGTCTTAATCAACTCATCTGGACATCCCATTAACCCTTTTGAATGAACTCCCTGCCCTCTGGTGATGTAAAACTCACCCTGTAGAAATATAAATAATTGAATGAATGGAAAGTAAAAATCTAGTCCATCCCGAGAATAAAATTGAAGCCTTTCATCTCAAGGATGTTAAGGTCTCGTATGATGTGACACCTGCCAACCTCATGACAACACTCCTTGCATTGGATAACACCTTTCATTCCACTCCCTAAAAGAGTTTCTAGACTCATAACACCATCAAGAGTATAAACATAGATCCCATGGATCTTCAGACTAGCACTAGTAGAAAAATTGATTTTAACATCATTATTTTGACGTCAGTTTCATATAAACCAATGTAATATATTTTTCGGGATAATTTTTGGTGTTGGTGTTTTTAAAATCCAACGCAAAAATGAAAAAAAAATAGTTTGGGCATTGGTTCCTTTAAAAATCGATGTGGAAAATTTAAAAAATATATTTTTGGCCTCTATTTTTACAAAAAAATAACCCAAAAATTAGGTTTTTAACTAAGTTTTAGATTATTTTTTAAGCTTCAATTTGATAGGTCATGGAGCAAAAACGATGATACGGATTAAAAGTTATGGTTGTCGAAATTTGATCTTCTCTAATAGAAGACATAAAGAAGTCCATCTTTCAAGGACTATAACTTTTAATCCATAACTCCATTTTAGCTCCAGTACCATTCAGATAAAAGCTTAAAAAATTATCTAAAACATTGCATTTTTTTTCATTTTTGGCAGCATGAAAGCCGACCACAAAAATATTTTTTTTTATTTTTTCACATCATTTTTAAAAAAAGATGATGCCAAAACGTGTTTTCTATTAAATTTTAGAATCAGTTTTTTTAAAAACTCACACCAAAAAGATAGAAAAAAATATTTTTTGTATCGATTTTGAAACAAACCGAAGAGAAAAAGTTTTTTCATTTAAAATTTAGCTTCGGTTTATTTAAAAACCGACACGAAATTTTTTTAAAAAATATATTTTTGGAATTGGTTTTTACAAAAAAACTACACAAAAACTTATTTTTTTACTAAGTTTTAGATTAACTTATAATCTTCAATTTGACATGTCATGGAACAAAAACAGATTTATGGATTGAAAGTTGTGGTTTTCAGAATTTGATCTTCTCTAATATAAGTCTTAAAGAGGTCCATCTTTCAATGACCATAACTTTTAATCCGTAACTCTGTTTTAGCTCCACGACCAGTGAAATCAAAGCTTAAAAATCATCTAACACATTTTAAGTTTTTTTAAATTTTTGGAATAGGTTTTTATGAAAACCTTTGTGAATAATTGTTTTGTTTTAAATTTTCACATCCATTTTTTAAAAACCGACAATAATTTTTTTTACTTTTTAGTGTCAGTTTAAAAAAAAAATAGATGTGAAAATAAATTTCATTTATTCTTTTAATCATTGGTTTATTTAAACACCGATGACACAAAGGATATCTATTGAAATTTCTGGCATCAGTTTTCTACAAAACCGACACCAAATATTATTCGCCAATACACGAGATCAAAATTTCAATTTTTTCACAACGCGCATTAAACATTTTAAAATCATGCCTACATTTCCATACAATGCTATCAAAAATATTTTCATTTACTATATATAAATACATTTTATCCTTCGTTCAATATTTTCATCCTCTTCAATTCAATCAATTTTGAAACATAGATTCAATCATTTATTTAAACATGGTACCTATTCAAATCATTTATTTTCATTGTTATTCTTTTCCTTCATTTCATAACAGCTCTATTATCTTGCTTACAGTGATGATTTATTATTATTTCAAAGTTACAAATATAGAAAATTATAATAAGATTTACCTACTATTGTGTAAATTTAATTATCAATCACCATTTTCATTTGTTGTATGCAATTTTAATTTAGGTTTATCCAAATTTTTTTGAAACAATTTGTACCAATCGAAACATTGACAAGTCCAACTTCCAATGACCATAACTTTTGATCCATAACTCTTTTTGTTTTCTCCAAAACCTATCAAATCAAAGCTTAGGAAATTCTATAAAACATTGAAAAGAAAAAGTTAATTTTTGGCATTGTTTTTTGTAAAAAATGATGCTGAAAATATTTTTTTTCCATTTATGGCACTGGTTTTTCGAAAAAACCACTACTGAAATTATTTTTTTACTTTTTGGCGTCAGTTTTTAAGGAAACAAACACCAAAAATGACACGGATTTATTTTTTTTCCATTGTTTATTTATAAAACCTATGCTAAAAACAAATGTAATTCATTGTTGGCATTGGTTTTAAAAAACCGATGTAAAAAGTCATTTTTTATGTCGGATACTTCAACATAGGTTAAAAACCGATGTCAATATTAAAAAAAACTGACATTAATGACCATTTTATACTATTTTAGGTACACATATAAACTAATTTGAAGAACCTATATCAATGAGTGGTGAAGAAAAAAATGGAGGCTATAAAAATAGTACCTCTAACAGTAGAATATATGGGATCCTTCTCCTAATGGTTATGTTACACTACATAGGACTAGTTTGTACCGCGCCCCTATGACATGACCTGGCTACCAAGAGCTGATTCACCCTATTCTCCTTGTGAACATAGTGTATGGATACTATAGAGAAAACCACTACTATGTCCTAATCGACCTGATATAACCCATATCCTTGTCTGGGGAGAAGCTTCTTACCCTAATTCTAAATGTGGTGTTACAGGAAACCCTATCTCACTGGCTACTCGAAGAAATGTTCTATAGAAGCACTATAAATGACCTTTCCTATTGCATTAATGACACTTGACTGGGTCCCTTATACACATTGGCTTCATATATCCCATCCTACCGCATTGGTAGAACCTCAACTATCTACATGAAGAGATATTATGAATTCTAGTATCATTGTGTGGAATAACTAGATGAAACTTCCTACTATCAGTATATGCAGTTCCATATCTTAGTGTTGAGTCTCCATGGCTCACACGTCCATATTTCCTCATGTTATGATCTATAATCCGTGCCTGAATCGCTATCTTATATACAATAGTTAGATAGAATACATTTACCTATGTTAAGATGTCATGTGTGATATCATCCTAAAATATCATGGATTTCAACAACTCTTAACCCATCAAAATAGTTTTGGAGCATAAGAACACAAACAATATGCTGAATAGTGGACGAATGATAGTGCACCCTACTCTAGATAGAATAACACCCAACCTATATCGGCCCTTAGTATCCTGGGATAGTAATAGTAATTTAAGGATTTATAAAACTCCCCATTGAACATATCCTAACAACAATCAGTCTGGGTTACAATATCCCACCATCTCTTGGTGAAGTCACAAAGTATTTATATAGTAAACTTTACCCTCCTCTCAGGAGGCGTATCTATATTCCTGAAGATAAGAATCACATACCCCATCCTTGAATCCATATCCTATTGTCCTCCATTCCCTGTAAATGTTGGAAGATGTTGCAGTTGAAACTCAAATGTCAATTCTTCCAAAGATGGGGCAGTTTGTGGTGCTCTATGAATGGTCTTCATGAACTTCATAAAGTTTTCATGGAATTGTGCCTTATCACCTACATTCGGTATAATAACTGGTACCATAGTTGGAATGAATAGTTGATCCACTAGTTTCCCATGGACCACCACCTTTGAAGTGTGATCATCTC
This sequence comes from Viscum album, assembly GCA_963277665.1. NCBI lineage: Eukaryota > Viridiplantae > Streptophyta > Magnoliopsida > Santalales > Viscaceae > Viscum > Viscum album. The sequence goes on along the minus strand of OY728141.1, from coordinate 2,138,108,658 downwards.
CACCCTCTTGGTGTAAAACTATAGGTTTTCTTGGTGGAATGACTCAAGAATGCCGAACAAACACCCCTGTTCAAAATTATTAAAGAATTTATGGCTCAAAAACTAAAAAATAATAGATAGGAAAAGTACAATCATTCCTTTGATAATAAACCCCTATTAATTTCCCATGGATTAGGTCTATATGAAAAATGGATAACATAAAATTGAGACACCTCGAAAATACCACTACAATGGCTGGGTCGGGTAAAGTTCTCTACTATAAGCCATTTCAGTTTCATTTGGATTCATATTTTCTTCATTTCCAACTGTGTTCACATTTATATTCATTTAATTTATAATCATTTTATTTTTGTCCCATCCCTTTTTAAGGGTAAACCAATGGTACACTGGATTCCGATCCATGGGGGCCAATACTCTCATTAGATCAATGCTTGGAGACCACCTGTGGAACATCACAACACTTTTCACTTTAATAATGAACCTTGATCTGCCAGATTATGATCTAATGGGGCCCACACACCTCAAAAAATAAAGCATTTCATCCATCTATTTCAAACCGTATATGATCTCAATATACATAAAACAACACCAGGAATATGTATCACATCCCATATCATAATATTATACAATCAGTAATACATCCTAAATGACATGGCATAATTCATGGAATGTGAAATCTGGCCAGATCCTATATGTTTTATAAGATGGAATACCCTCCTCTCATTGGATTTCAACACAATAATATAAAATAAATCATATCACAATAAAATTGTAAATCAAGTGCATCACCCAATGTGGGATCAAATGAACTATAATAGTAAAGAGCCTAAAAATAATATCTCAATTCGTGGAAAATTGGTTTTTTTCCAATACCTATGTTGGATACGCTTGGGCATAAATCATTTCCAAACACACATTCTTCTCTATCCCTTTCTATTGTCACTAAATAGAAAAGAAAATTTTAAAATAAATCTTTCCTCTAATACCACTTTGTAACGTCCCAAACCGGGATTCCACCAAATGGTGCCCCGTGCTTGGTGGGTCACATGGCCTCAAGCGCATCTTCACAAATGACAGAGGAAGCCGACTAACAACAATGGCCTAGGTTAGTCTGTGGGGAGACTATTCCTTCATTTCATGAGTGTATCATAAAGGAAATATCATATATATTGAGGATGTTTTAAACTTTACAACAATAATAAATAGTGAAGGACTGATAATATAAATCAACCATAAGCTATATCATATACAAGATGATGATACATGTAACATGTTTATAATAAAACAACTAAAACATGGATACAAGGTAGGTGTAAAATCCATATAAAAAAGTAGAAAAAGGATAAAAATAAACCGATTAGAATCATAAGCCACAGCTTGGTCGCATGCTCATCTTCTCTTAAGTAGCATATCATGTACCTATAAGAGTGAGCTTTCCCTTATCAACACCTGAAATCATATAGTTTTTTGGGTCCAAAACATGACCCAAACAAAGTGTGAGAATAAATCCCAATATAAAACCTCCCAAGGTTTGTTCCAATCTGTCGGTGAAGATGTATAGTAGGTGTCGTGCAATTAGAAATGCAGCAGGCAAGGAAGAACGCAAAAGTAAACATCCATCATTAATTGGTTTTCATTTAAGATGCATTTCATTAAATATATACATCTATAATTCAATTACATTGAATTAACAAGTTCTGAGCTCAACCTCAAGCCCAACATCCACCGTGTAGTTGGAAGCATAACATATGCCTCAGAAGCCCATCTAAAAAATATAATCCAAGAACAAATCCAAGCTTTTGATTTGGATTGGAGGCACCTCAAAAGTCATTTCATTTCATTCAATTCATTAAGAACCTATGTATGTCATTAAAATTCCTATGTTAGAATCCAAGGATCACTCTTGTTGTATTCATCTAACACCCTATGATCCCATCCATGATGAGTCGCTCATGAATCCATGTGTCCCTTTAGATGTGGTATAATATCCAGGACATATTAGTACGTCTTCGGAGGTCTTTTATGGAATCCCATAGTATCCCCCATGACATATAATCAATTCCATTTGAATCTTTTTTTTTTGTAATAAATTTTTATTCCTAGTATCACTCAACATATAAGTCTAGTCTCAATGATTCTTTCCATGGAATCTCGTATTTTGATCTATGTATCACTCATAAAAACATCACATTAACCATTGATTCCATCCAAGGAATACTAAGGAAAATCATTGTATCACTGAAGTTATAAAGGTCAATTGGAACATGGGTCCATCTATGGAATTATAATTTGAATCCATGTATCACATAAGGATATTTATCATTTAAGAAATTCCATTTCATTGAAACTAATAATTTAACATTCTAAGGTCCAAACCAAAGGCATTCTAGATTGATCACCTTAAAATGGTGAGTCATGCAAGGGGAAAACTCAAGGGAATGGCCTTTAATTCACTCACATGGGAATATTTCATATAAAAAGGATCAAATTCTTAACAAACAAATACATGGATTTAACATCATTTAACTCCTATGGGAATATACTTGTAACATGTTTCTCAAGACTAATAAATCCATTACATAGCACGATCTCAATATAACTCACAGGGTCTTGTAGTCCAAGGTCCATTCAAATAATCACATATCCATTTTTACTATAAAAAACATAACAAGTCTACAAAGCTATCACATGGATTAATTCTAATATAAATCATATGGGAAAAAAATTATTACAGAAATTCAGTAACATCACATCAATTCAAGTCATAGATTCTACTTTACTATCATGGGAAAGTCAATCCAAGACTAGCATGCACCAAAAAGGAATTTCATCCATGGGTCAAAGGGAAAGTCAACCATCCCATACACTGGAACCAATTAAATTAAAATATAACAACCATGAAATTTCATACATAAAAAAATTCCATTTTTAACAACCCATGAAAAAGATAAAGGCACGCCACAAAGGGGGTTTCAATGCATTAATCCATAAAAGTAAATTCAAGGAATCTCAACAATGGTATAGACCTTATTAATCATATAAAACCTATAAAATGTATAAAAATTCTTATTAATGTAGCTAAAGAATGAAAATAAATAGTAGGGTTAAATTTCATTTAAGGTGAAGCTAGAAAAATTGCCGTGCAACATCCTGGAATATATAAATAGCTTGACAGTCAATGAAAGGAATGCAACCACCTACCATAGGCTCGTGATACATAGATTGTTCTGTATCATGCTACAATTGATCCTTTTTTGGAATAAATATAAAGAATGGATAAAAAACTAGAAATTATGGAATATGATCCTATATCTAAATAGCACAACCAATTCCTATAAGAATGTGTAATGGTGAAAAATGAATCAAGGCCTTACTATTACTGATCAATAGGCACAGACCACATTTGAATCATATTCTAGAAAGAGTGTAGATCTGAAATCCTATGTTAGGTTCAGAGGAGATCCTTTCTAGGTGGGTCATGAAGATACTATGCGATGGTTGAATCCTTCAATTTTGTTTAAAAATAAATTCTAATAAATTTATAATTTATATAAATCTTAAAATTACATAGCTTTTTGGTTTAAAAACATAGTTTAGAAAAATGGTGTGGAAATCATGAAAGGATTATTTTAGGATTAGGGCATACCATATGGTTACCCATCACTGTTTATAAACCATGCATATATTGTGATAAAAAATTCTATCAATGTCGGCTAAAAATGAAGATTTGGTGCATGGTCGTGCGACATAAACCACAAATTTTATTAAACCATGTGACCTCCTCTTTTCACCCAAAACATGGGTTCGAGGCTCTAGAATAGACCCGTACACACTTGAGACCTCTATAACATCATTATGAACTCACATTATGCAATATTTAAGCATTTAAACTAATAATATATGTGGGAAACCAGATTATTACCTCAATGAAGATATGGGTTCTTAAAACATCAACCTTGCATGATCTTATATCCGTCAAGCAGCTAAGACACACTATTTCATTATTCATTCATATTGTTTTTGAAAATTATGTAGAAATAATTAATCCCCTTATATATAAAGAAACTTCTAGCCACGATATCTCCTAGGACACATCAAATGGTTTAAAATTTTCCCCCTGCTCACCAAATATTGTTATGGTGTATGGATAGTTCTAACAGTGCACCAAACACATTCCATGCACTGCAAGGAATTTCCTTCATCATTTTCATGTATTGAATGCCTAGGAAACTCTAGCTACCAGATCCTATCCAATTTAATAGGTATGATCATGTATATATTTTTAGATAACTCTATTGACAATGGGTAATGAAATGTTTCCCTAAAATGAGAGGAGATCGGGTGTGTCCTGGGGTTTTGGGACATGAAAAAGGAAGAAACTAAGATATACTATGCATGAATCCTGCATAAAAAATGGTTAGTACTAACTATGTTCCTTATCCATGAAGTTTATAGGGGGATGGTTCGTGAATAAAAAACCATAAAAGTGGATGGTGAAAACCATGTAACTTTTGATAGGGCCAAGCAGATCGCCTCCACACATTTTGGAAAATCGTGTGGTCTCCCAAGGAGACCAGACAATATTTACCCCCTTTTGGATAGAGGATATAACGACCCGTACTTTACATACATTGTTATTACTTCAGAATTGAAGCACAATTATTACAACATATAACCAAACCAAGAAAGGAACGTATAGGTATAGTGTCTTTAGAAACTGGGAAACATAAACAACTGGTTCATAAAGCATCTACTTTTCCTCCCATTTATTTCATCATATCTAGAGTCCCTTTTTGGCATATTCTACTTCATAACCTTCTTCCTGACCTGGGGAAACAAAACATATAAAAGGGTGAGCTCAAATGCTCAGTAAGGGTAAACAAAAGAAATATCAATCACATCATATACATAAGCACATAACTTTTGGAAATCTTATCCTGCAAAAGAGATCATAATTTCATAACATGGAATAAGTCTTAGTAGTGAAATGTAATCCCAATAATCATAACATAAAACATGAAACTTTGTGGCATACACACATAATCATAGAGAATTATTTCTTATTAGTCAAGACTCATTGCCAAGACTATCTTAGTGGACAAAGTCCATTTCTGAACTGAGTTCACTCCTCGTTTCAGTCCTGTTTCACTGAACCGGTATAACCTACCGTTCCAGCCATGTCTATCTCATGAGATATAAAATCTTTACCCAATGCATTGGAGGGAGATATAGGTCCCACCCATCTCATAATGATACCATTCTTATGTGTGCCACAAAATCACAAATCATACATCATTGCATAACCCATGTAGTAAAAATGGGATTCTTAAACAACATGACATCATAAAAAAATTCATATAAGATAAAGGAATTCATAAAAATATTTCCATCACAACATAATCAAATCCATGTAATAATAGGGATAGAAACAGAACCCTATATTATCTTATATGGAAAATAATTTTGATAAAACACTTTAACTCCATTCTTGAGGAAAATATCCTTTCTACTTCAAAAACACTTTTCCTTTCACAACATGTTGTACAATTCTAAACAAAAAGAAGTTGATTAAAAATAAACTTGAAAAATTGTAAAGGAATCTTCTTGGAAATAATGTTTTAAAATTCCATTCATGTCGTATAAGTTAAAAAAACATTTTTCTTGTACTTTTTTCGAAAAAGTCAAAAAAGTACCTCGTACGAAAAACGACAAAAGATTCATTTCATATATTTTTATAAAAACTCACCGAAGGGTAAAATAGGATTTAAAAAATTGTAGGTGAATGGAAATAATATTACATATTGAGGAAACATGGATGTGGATGATAAAATACACCCCAGTAAATGCCAAAGTATAAACAATCTCAGATAAAAATGAGATTGTGATATCTCCCTTACCTTAGGTCCGATATGCTTTGTACGTGTCCGAACCTCTTGTATAATTATTTAAATAATGTTGTTGACTTATTCCAGAATCATACTTATTTTAATGATATCATATTTGGTTATATTCTTAGCTTCATAGTAGTAATATTTCATTGCTGCTTGTTATTCGGGTGTTTATAACTTTTTGTTCTTATGCGTGTTATGTCGAATAAATTCTTATTATTCTCTATAGGATATAGATACCTCATTTACAGAATGGTATTAGTGTAATATATATCATATTCATTCATTGAATTCATTTATATAATCATGATGAAATGAAGATCATGTAGAACGAGTCGCATCACATCGTGGAGACGGTATTCCGTACGTACGAATGAGTGATGATATCGTTCTTATGATCGTGGAATTGTATTGGAGTGTATGTATACTATTTCAGAATCAGTATCAATTTATAATAGTCATATATAGTCATTATTTACACCATTATACCCATCCAAGTAAGGTGGTGGTGGAAAATAGATCACACCACGGCGTGGAGACGGTATTCCGTACGTACGCACGCGCGGTGATTTCTTTTTCCGTAGGATGGATAGATGGTGAAATAGGGTTGTTTCATAATTATAATAACATATCAGTATATGAGTAATACTGATGTTATTACTTCATAATGAAACAACTAAATAAGAAGAAGTGGAAGAAGAAATAAAGATGAAAGAATCGGTAAGGGACATTACCTCTTCTTTGAAGTTCTTCTTTGAGACCTTCTTTTAGGGCACTAAAATTGGTCTTTGAAGAAGTCCAGGACCTCTAGGATGTCTCTAGGGAAGTGGAGAGAAGAAAGTGGCAGGGTTTGGCCGAGATTTAAGGCTCAAAGTGGTGTGAGGACGAGAGGAAGGAGGTTCCCTTTTATAAGGGAGGAGAGGGGCACCTTTGGAATAACTAAAAATATTATTTTATTATAAGGTCAAGATTGGTTTTAAATAGCTCCAAATTGATTTATTTCGAGGCTAAGGTGGGGATGGGTCGAAATACTCTCATCCAATAGAATTTAGACAAGTTTAGGTTCCTATTTTAACCTTATCATGTAGATTTAACATTAAGTTAAATAATTTTACTTTTACCATGTCTTCTTGTGTTCTTATACTATAAGGTTAATAAACTTACTATATCAAGCCAAAAGAACCAGAAGTTTTTTATTATTAATATATATAACCTTATATAAGTCATTTGGCAGAACCTTATATTTTTAGTAATAAATTAACAATTAATAATATAATATTTGTTTTAAAATATATTTTATGACAATTTTGACACTATTTAGTAATTGATTTTTGTGAAAATCATAACAGAATGATAAGTTAGAATAAAGTTAATTAAATAAATACTGACATGTCATATTAGCCTATAAATTTATTGGAATTCATAAAGTCTCAAATTATATTTATTTTGGTATTTATAACATCAATTATGTCAATATATCATTAATAAGATAATTACTGCATCATCATTGTGTCATAAATAAATTAAATTATTTAATGTTAAAAAATTAAAAATAAACTACCATTATGTAGGAAATATTTTTAGCTTTATAATGAATATTTATAGTCGAATTTATCTTATGTATAACCCCATATTAAAAATGATTTAGTTATTAAACTTTGATTTTAATTATTTTAACCCTTCTTTAAATAAATTAATAATAAATGTCCTAATCTAATCCAAGTGGGCCTAAATGGTCATATTTTATTCCTAGGGTTGTTTTTGGTCGAATTAAACTTGTCCAATAGAATTAGTACATGTGTTAGGGTAATAATAATATCATTTTTACCCTTAATTACCCTATTTACTTTTAACTGTGGTAAAAAAAAGAAAAAAGTTACTATTCACCAAAAAATTATTTTCATCTCATTGAACCACATTTTACTTACTGAAATCAACCTTGTCTCTCAAATTTTCGAAATTCCACTCACAGAAGCGGTAAAATTAAGTTTTATGAAAAATTCAGTTTTTTAAATACCACTTAGTGGTTGCACTATTCATCAAAAATTGAAAGTTTTCAGAAAAATACCAAAATTTCACCTTAGGATAATTTCGATATTATGAATCCAAAAATGAAGTCCATTTTGAAAAATAAAATTTATTATATTTTGAAAAGTGGTTATTACTATTCGTAACGGCTAGTTTTAATAATATTTTAATAGTATATCATTGTTCAGTGAAAGTCGGTGTTGCGTACGACGCAAGCTATCGAGGAAGCTCACGATTTCGTGTAAAGCATGACAAGCAAGTGTTGTGTATAGAAAAATATTCCTTTAATGATTTATATAACATAAATGTCTTGGGTGTTACATTCTACCTCCCTTAAAATGAATTTCTCTCTCGAAATTCGTCACTTTGTAACAAACAGATGAGGATACCTCTCCCTCATCATATCCTCAAGCTCCCATGTAGCTTCTTCTAATTGGTGGTTCCTCCATAAAACTTTCACCAATCGAGTGGTCTTGCTTTGTAGGACTTTTTCACTATGATCCAGAATCAAATAAAACATTTGCTACTTTAGAGTGGATGGTAAGTGTACCTTTCACCACATCCTTATCGTACTCCACATCGCTGATAGAAATTGCATGGGACTTTACTTTGTCTTTAGCCTTAAGAGTTTATTGACGTCGACCATCATCATCAACCCTTGGATTTTTGCATTGATTGGCATAATGCCCCATCTCCTTGCACTTGAATCATTGAAGTGTAGTAGGTTCATTCTATGCATCCCTTCCTTTGTTTGCATCATTAGACATCTTCTTCCCATCATTACAACATTCAAATGACCGATGACCTTTCTTTCCACATTTGAAACATTTACTTGTCCCTTTAAGACAAATCCCTCCATGTTTCTTTCCACACTTTGAGCATAAGGGAAAGCTTATCTTCTTTTCAGTGTGCTCTATAGATTTTCCTTTGAATTCCATTTTCCACTTCTTATCAAACCCATATGACTGATGGGTTACTCCAATCTCCATCTCAACTTTGATAGCACATCAAACGATTTCCTCATAGCTATTGAAGTCCCTTATGGTTAAGGCCCTTTGAAGACTTGGTTTTAAGCCACTAAAGAATCAATCGATCTTACTCTTAGGTTGGATAATAATACCAGAAGCGTACCTTGCAAGTCTTGGAAAATTTTCTTCATAGGTACCAACAGATTCATCATCCTTTTGCTTCTATTCAAGAAAATCTATCTCCATCTTTGTTCGGAGAATACGAGGGAAGTACTTATTGAAAAATAAGTTCTTGAACTTTTCCCATTCCATGGACTCAATTTCATCCCTTTTCCTCGTATTCTTAATAATATTCCACCATTGATCAGCATCACCTTCCAAACAATACACTGGTAAGATGACTTTATCATGCTCAGAACATTGAAGAACTGAAAATATCTTTTCAGTAGTACTAATCCATTGTTTAGCAACTAATGGATCAGTAGACCCGCTGAATGAAGGTGGACGCTGCCTCATGAAGGATTCAACAGAATGTTGCTCCTTCCTTTGCTCGTTTGGAAGTCCTGCATGATTCATAGATTGAGAAAGTTATGTGAGCATGGCTACAAGATTTTGCATTCCAGCTCCCATAACGTTTGGTTGCTCCGGGGGACAATCATTGCATTGCCCGTCGCATTCCGCATTAACACGGTTCCTTCGGGTTCCATCCATTGACTAAAACCAAGAAGAATAGTGTGAGCAACACTAATTATAATAGGAAAACCACATAATCAAGAATACAATTTCACACTTAAGTTCTTATCATAGGTTGTTCATGGCCATTTCTAAAACACTAAGATTGTGTTCTATGCTTAGACTTATCCTTAGGGTTCTTACTAAGGATTTCACATCCAAGTTTCCAAAGGTTGACTATACCTTTCCTTTGAAACCAACTATAACGACCCATACTTTACATACATTGTTATTAAATCAGAATTGAAGCAAACTTATTACAACATATAACCAAACCAAGAAAGCACTGTATAGGTATAGTGTCTTTAGAAACTGGGAAACATAAACAACTGGTTCATAAAGCATCTACTTTGCCTCCCATTTATTTCTTCATATGTAGAGTCCCTTTTTGGCATATTCTACTTAATAACCTTCTTCCTGACCTGGGGAAACAAAACATACAAAAGGGTGAGCTCAAATTCTCAGTAAGGGTAAACAAAAGAAATATCAATCACATCATATACATAAGCACATAACTTTTGGAAATCCTAACCTGCAAAAGAGATCATAATTTCATGACATGGGATAAGTCTTAGTAGTGAAATGTAATCCTAATAATCATAACTTAAAACATGAAACTTTGTGGCATACACACATAATCATAGAGAATCATTTCTTATTAGTCAAGACTCATTTCCAAGGCTATCTTAGTGGACAAAGTCCATTTCTGAACCGAGTTCACTCCTCGTTTCAGTCCTGTTTCACTGAACCAGTATAACCTACCATTATAGCCATGTCTATCTCATGAGATATAAAATCTTTTCCCAATGCATTGGAGGGAGATATAGGTCCCACCCATCTAAAAATGATACCATTATTATGTGTGCCACAAAATCACAAATCATACATCATTGCATAACCCATGTAGTAAAAATTGGATTCTTAAACAACATGGAATCATAAAACAATTCATATAAGATAAAGGAATTCATAAAAATATTTCCATCACAACATAATCAAATCCATGTAATAATAGGGATATAAACAGAACCCTATATTATCTTAGATGGAAAATAATTTTGATAAAACACTTGAACTCCATTCTTGAGGAAAATATCCTTTCTACTTCAAAAACACTATTCCTTTCTTAACATGTCATACAATTATAAACTAAAAGAAGTTGATTAAAAATAAACTTGAAAACTTCTAAAGGATGCTTCTTGGAAATATTTTTTTAAAATTACATTCATGCCGTATAAATTAAAAAAACATTCTTCTTGAACTTTTGTCGGAAAAGTCAAAAAAGTACCTCGTACGAAAAACGACAAAAGATTCTTTTCATATATTTTACTAAAAATTCGCCGAAGGGTAAAATAGTATTTAAAAAATTGTAGGTGAATGGATATAATATTACATATTGAGGAAACATGGATGTGGATGATAAAATACACCCCAGTAAATGCCAAAGTATAAACAATCTCTGATAAAAATGATATTGTGATATCTCCCTTACCTTAAGTCCGATATGCTTTGTACGTATCCGAAACTCCTGTATAATGATTTAAATAATGTTATTGACTTATTCCATAATCATACTTATTTTTATGATATCATATTTGGTCATATTCTTAGCTTCTTAGTAGTAATATTTCATTGCTGGTTGTTATTCAGGTGTTTATAACTTTTTGTTCCTATGCGTATTTTGTCGAATAAATTCTTATTCTTCTCTTTAGGTTATAGATACCTCATTTCCAGAATGGTATTAGTGTAATATATATCATATTCATTCATTTAATTCATTTATATAATCATTATGAAATTAAGATCATGTAGAACGAGTCACATCACATCGTGGAGACGGTATTCCGTATGTTCGCACGAGTGATGATATCGTTCCTATGATCGTGGAATTGTATTGGAGTGTATGTATACTATTTAAGAATCACTATCACTTTATAATAGTCATATATAGTCATTATTTACACCATTATACCCATCCAAGTAAGGTGGTGGTGGAAAATAGATTACACCACGGCGTGAAGATGGTATTTCGTACATATGCACGCACGGTGATTTATTTTTCCGTAGGATGGATTGATGGTGAAATAGGGTTGTTTCATAAATATAATAACATATCAATATATGAGTGATACTGATATTATTACTTCATAATGAAACAACTAAATAAGAATAAGTGGAAGAAGAAATAAAGATGAAAGAATCGGTAACGAACATTACCTCTTCTTTGAAGTGCTTCTTTGAGACCTTCTTTTAGGGCACTAAAAATGGTCTTTGAAGAAGACCAAGACCTTTAGGATGTCTCTAGGGAAGTGTAGAGGAGAAAGTTTCAGGGGTTGGCCGAGCGGGAAGGCTCAATGTGGTGTGAGGAAGAGAGGAAGGAGGTGCCCTTTTATAAGGGAGGAGAGGGGCACCTTTGGAATAACAAAAAATATTATTTTATTATAAAGTCATGTTCTGTTTTAAATAGCTCTAAATTGATTTATTTGGAGGCTAAGGTGGTGATGGGTCAAAATCCTCTCATCCAATAGAATTTAGACAGGTTTAGGTTCCTATTTTAACCTTATCATGTAGATTTAACATTAAGTTAAATAATTTTACTTTTACCATGTCTTCTTGTGTTCTTATAATATAAGGTTAATAAACTTACTATATCAAGCCAAACGAACCCCAAACTGTTTATTATTAATATATATAACCTTATCTAAGTCATTTGGCCGAACCTTATATTTTTAGGAATAAAATAATAATTAATAATATAATATTTTTTTTAAAAAAACTATTTTATGTTAATTTTGACACTATAAGTTCGAAAAAAGTCAATTAAATAAATACTAAATTGTCATATTAACCTAGAAAATTAGTGGAATTCATAAAAAGGATCAAATTATATTTATTTGGGTATTTATAACATCAATTATGTCAATATTTCATTAATAAGATAATTACTGCATCATCGTTGTTTCATAAATAAATTAAATTATATAATGTCTAAAAATTACAAATAAAATACCATTATGTCGGAAATCTTTTTAGATTTATAATGAATATTTATATTTGAATTTATCTTATGTATAACCCCATATTAAAAATGATTTAGTTATAAAACATTGATTTTAACTATTTTAACCCTTCTTTAAATAAATTAATAATAAATGTCCTAATATAATCCAAGTGGGTCTAAATGGTCATATTTTATTCCTAAGGTTGTTTTTGGTCTTATTAAACTTGTCCAATAGAATTAGGACATGTGTTAGGGTAATAATAATATCATTTTTACCCTTAATTACCCTATTTACTTTTAATCGTGGTAAAAAAAAGTAAAAAGTTACTATTAACCATAAAATTATTTTCATCTCATTGAACCACATTTTACTTACTGACATCAACCGTGTCTCTTGGATTTTCGAAATTCCACCCACAGAAGCGTTAAAATTATGTTTTATGAAAAATTCAGTTTTTTAACTACCACTTAGTGGTTTCACTATTCATCAAAAATTGAATGTTTTCAGAAAAATACCAAAATTTCACCCTAGGCTAATTTCGATATTACGAATCCAGAAATGAAGTCCATTTTGAAAAATAAAATTTATAAAATTTCAAAAAGTGATTATTACTATTCATAATGGCTAGTTTTAATAATATTTTAATAGTATATCGTTATTCAGTGATACTTGGTATTGCGTACGACGCAAGCTATCGAAGAAGCTCGTGATTTCGTGTAAAGCAAGACAAGCAAGTGTTGTGTGTAGAAAAAGATTAATTTGCTGATTTATATAACATAAACGTCTCGGGTGTTACAGAGGATGTATCATGATTGGATCCTGGTTTGGAAAACATTTTGGCCAAAACATGTACCTTATTAAAATTAATAGTTTTCCATTTTCCATCTCAAGCTTTATGATTTCATAAATATTATTCTACTCCTTTCTCCTTTAGCATATAGAATTACAATATAAGGGATACCTCCTCCATTAAGTGTGAATATCACTCAATGTTGGGTCATTGGAAGAATCGTTGGTTGCAAATTAATGATTTTTTGTGTCTACCACTCATATTTCTTATATATTATAGAAGAGGACGTATATAATTTTTTATTGTTTCCAGGAGTGAAATACAATGTTTTACAATAGATTCATAGATTGGGTGTTGAGGGTTGTTTGGATTAGGATCAATGACCATTTTTTAGTGGTCGTTCCTCTATGAAATTTAAGTAAGTGGTATAAATGTTATATAACATAGTTTTTGTTTTTATTTTAGGTATATGGTGTTGTGACTTTGTTCTGTTGAGCCTAATATTTTAACACTTGGTATTAAATGACAAAAGGGGTGTGTAATTGGTGTTTTGAACACCTAACAACCCCTTTTGGAGTCATTTTTGGTAGATTATACTGGGGTTATGGTCACTCATGTGGTGTGCCACTTACATGAACATGATGACATGATAAGTCTATGAGAATAAATAAATTGTATTTATTTTTATCATGCTAAAATGGAATAATTTGTTTTTTGTAATATATTGTCTATGTTAATTGAGTTATGGAATATAAACGGATACATGCGATAAACAATAAATGGGGAATTTTCTTTTGGGTAAATGGTTTGAATGAGTGACCAATGGATATAATTTCATTTAAATGATGAAATGTTATAATTTTAGAATTGTGTAAAAAGTTTAATGTGATGAACCTTGGTATTTTGATAAATAATGAGGTGTAACCTTTTAAAAGTTTTTAGTAAAAACGGTCACTATAGATAAATAATAGAATAAATGAGAAATAGAATGGATGGGATGTTGAAATGGGGTTCCTTACCCTTTTGTTGGGATATACTGATTCTATGAACCCCAGTAATTTATTGTATGGTTTATAATTCTAGACTGATTCTATAACCTCCTATGTCACAGACATGATATGGGCACATATACTGATGCTCTAAGGTAAATTGTTAAATTAGATAAATAAATAAATTCCCATGTGATGTAAATTTTTAATCACCATTTTGTATTCCTTATAACTTTGGAAAATTCCATGCTGGGATTAGTGGGAAGGTATCCCAGTATAACCAAATCCCATGAGTCTAATAAATAACTATTAAAAGGAAACAAGATTAATTTTCACACTCTTGATTATTATTTTTGGATGTTTTTCATACATATTTATTTGACTAGATATTATTCTATACAACATTGGTGGTGTTATACTAGGTTGAAATCACACCCCTCTCAATCCACCATTTCATACATGAGAATACTTCATGGTTTTATTCCTGGATAAGGTAAAACACCATATAGAAAATTATTGATATGGGGGTTATATAGAAGCATAGATTTAGGGAATGAAATTGATCTCAGAACCCATTTTAGGGATATTCATAGGTATCTATGTTCTATTTTCCATTATCTCATTAGTCTATTTTGATAGGTTATATTTATTATATTGGGATATTGTACATACATGGTTTGGGTAATTGAATATATGATGCATGGTTGATCATTATTATTACATTGTTATAATTGTTCTATATTTCTATTGTTGTTACACTTTAATAATGATGCTATTTTTTCCACACATGTTTCTTTATATCCTCACTCATAGTTAGATGACTTTGGAATGTCGGGATATGCGATTGAAATCATGTGGAAAACTAGATCGGGGAATAATTAATTGTTGATCTTGGGCAAGAAATTACAAAGTGGTATCAGAGAATTTTAACTTTTCTATTAATTTAGTTTTTTAAAATGGAATGTGGGAGATTATGAAGCCAATACATGGTAATGAGAATATTCTTTGGTGTAGATTACCCATGCCTATGGGAAACCTCATGTACCAAATTTGGATTATTGTTCTTAGTATTATCTTCCTATAGTTGTATGTAATTTTACCTTGGGTGATCTACATGTGGCATTGCATTTTTATTTTCTAAGACATTAATCATCATATAGTATTACATGAGTTTTTTTATACGCATGAATAATTATAGGAACTTTGTGATATGTGTCACATACATCATGTTAGTAACATATGTAAATATATTTTTGTTTGAATTATGGGATTTAGAAATGAATTTGGACTTTATTCAGGTTTTAAGGAATTTGTTACTAAATAAAATGGTTCAATTGTTTAAATTTAAATGATGCTAAAATGTAAATGTTTAAAAATTTTCATGATAAAAAGTTTTACATGGTTTTGATTGTGAAGTGTTGAATTATAATGATTATAAAATTGTTCCTAAATGAGAAATATTTACATTTAAGAATGTTAAATGGTTAATAGGGTATATAATTAATGGTTTGTGATTATGTATGTTTTATTTACCCCATTTTTTCAATGACTCATTATTGGGATCGTTTTGTGTAGTGATGGAGTGGTGTTTTTACCATTTGTGATAGTATATGTTGGACATAAAATTTATAACAATATTGGGTCCCTCTTTTGTGTAATTGTGGGAACCATATTTTATGTGTTTTGAGAAATACATTTTTTGGATTTAGATTCTCTACTCTGAATCCAGATTCCACCATTCTATTCGAGGTGGAGATGTGTGATGGGCATCAACGGTCTTTGGTTTGTCAGTCTGAACAAACGACATTGGGAGGAGGGAAATGACGACGATTTGACCATCAAAAACATGGTTGTGTTCAGCTCCGATGAGATTGTGATGGTGGTTGGCATTGGTGTGATTGAAGTCAGTGAGGTAATGATGGGAGTGAGGTATTCTATGGCGGCGAGGTGTTCAAGGGTTGTTTTCTCAAGCGGAGGGTGATGGTTGATGTGTCATGGTTCATGGAAGGCGTGTGGCTTGTGGGTCGAGGTGATGGATTGTAGTTGTTTCAGATTTGGAATTTTGAATTTTGTACTCTGGTCTCTGAAAGTGGTTGTAATGGTCTCCTTGTGGGTGTGGAATATATGGGATCATTTGGTTATGTTCAGGTTCACACTTTCCCTTAAAAGTATCATTTTAAAAATAAAAAAAATATGGATTTTGAGGTGAGATAAAATGAAATCATTAAGAATTCTTCTACCTTAGTATGATAAGAACCTATATTAATTTCAGATAATAGGCGGTAGAGAAGTTCCATGTGATATTTTTCCATTTTTTTAGTTCATGGAGTGATACCTTAGAAACCTTGTGCCGTGTTTGTTTAACATGATGAGAGAGTTTCAGGTGAAGAACTATACGAACATTACATAAAAGAGTGGGCCTGGGGTTTCCATGTTCAGGATATGGTCAATCTAGATGATTTTGGACCATTTAGATAAGCATACCATGAATATGGTCATGTTTTTAGTATATACGTTACTAGGATTGTAGGAGTGCTAGTGGGTCATTCGGGATTAGAACAAGAAGTTAGATTGTATGTTGTTGAGGTAATTCTAGGAAATGGTTTGTGAGTATTTTTATGTGAATACATTGATATAAGAGAGTGATACTAAATTTATGGGGTTGACTGAGGGTACTATGAACATGCTAGTTTTCATAGCTCGCTTCCCTTATTTGAAAACATTTTCCTAGTATTGGTAGAATATGAGGTAGTAATAATGAGATTCTTCTTGGATGGATTTTGATATGAGATCTAGTCCTAGGTGAATATCTTACATTTAAATAGGTTTTCTATATTAGTGAATCAGTCCCTCATTTCAAAAGGAAACCTAAAATAGGATTCTAGTGGTGGACATGTGGATTCATATAGAAAGTCTAGTAGTATGAATTCTCAAACTAGGAATTATCATTTAGAGAGATTTTACAGGCATGGATTATGACAAAATATCCATGGTAGAGGATTAGCCTCCAAGGGATGTGATTAGGTTTTCTTCTATTAGTGTAGTATGCAAGGAAACATGAATAGTCAGTGTCTCTGAACACCAAAAGTGTGATGAGTATTTAGTGAGATGGTACATGTATTGAGGTTATGTAAGAACCGTGTTAAAGAGAGCAGTGATACAAGATCACGACTGATACAAAGTGAAGGATCATGGCCCACTAACCCATAACATGCAGATAGTTTGAGTTCTACTAGCCATACTGGTTGGAGTGTAGGAAATGGTTCTTTGGGATCATAGAGAGAATATAAGTAGGGTAGTGTAGTTTAGGGGTCCCGAATAGGATCTTAGGATAGATGGATAGGTCTTCTATATGCAATTCAACCTTCTCCAAGTGGAGGAGAAGCTGGACCATTGATTGTCTAATGTATGATTCTTGTATCTTGCTCACTTTCTGATGCTTTATTTCAAACACTATCCTTACATTTTTATCAATTCTATCTAGATTTTAATTAGACTTTACATGGTAGTAAAGTGTACATTTGGGGTGATGTTGATCAACATAATTCTAGGGGGGGATCATAGGGTATTTTTCAATATAAAGATTCCCCCCAAGGATGGTGAGTACCAACTCCATTGGGACTTGCATGTTCTTTTGATGACATGTTTTGACCTAAAACTATGGATGGATTGTATTGTTACAAACTAGGATGAAATTAATTTTTACCAAAGGAGAGTGAGTTTCACATCTCGAAAGGTGATCCTTATGTTTATTGAGGTGAATTAGAATGCTATAAATCCGTGAAGGGACTATTTGTACACAACATGGTGAGATCATCAGCCTTGTTGTGAGTATTTTTCTATATGACGAGGGTGTGGAACAAAATATCTTCACTCTAGTGGTGGATTAGTTTTAGGACTTGTTTCATGAGGAAATATTAGGGATAAAACCTATGAGATAAGTGGAGTTTTAAATTATGTTAATGTTGGGAGATATGAAAATTTCAATTCTACCATATAGAATAACACCATAACAACTCCAACCCGTTAAATATCAATTAGAGTATTTGGATAATAAAGGGTTCATCCATCTGAGTATGTCACCCTGGGAATCTCTAGTGTCTTCTTCTAATGAAGGATGATGGAAAATTGTGGCTATGTGTGAATTACAGGAAGATGAATCAGATGTTAGTAAAAAATAAATATCCTCTTCTACGTATTGTTAATCCATCCAACTAGAAGAAGGGATATTATTTGTTCTCTAAGATATATTTGAGGTCAGGGTATCATTAGTTGAGGTTGAGACAAGATGATATTTTGAAGAATTTTTTTAGAAGTAGGTATGGTTAATATGAGTTAGTTAGGATTGCTTTTGGGTCAAAACATGCACCTTCTTAGTTTATCAATTTGATGAACCGAATCATTTCACCATACCTAGATCAGTACATAGTTCTTTTTGTTGAAAACACTTGAGTGTACTCCAAAACATCTTTTGAGAATTCCCAATGTATTAAAATCCTCTTTACTACAATAAGAGAGAATCTACTATAAAATAATATATAAAAAAAATCATTGGAGAATCGAAAAGGTACAATTATTGGGTCACATATTCTTTGAGCATAGTATGTAAGTGGACCCAGATAATGTTGAAGTTGTTGTATATTGGGAGAGGGCTAAGAATGTTTTTGACATTCAAGGATTATTGGGGTTTGGGGAATATTATTATAGATTCCTGATAAATTTCTTGTCTTGAAAGTTCCATACTTGTGATTGACCAAGAATGGTATGAGGTTTGAGTGGTTTGATATAGGTGAGAATGATTTTTTAAGAGATAATGAAACATTTGACCAAAAATCCAATCTTTATCTTACATAATTTGGGAAAAGAGTATACATTTTTTGTACTATATCAAGAATTGGACTTGGGGTAGTGTTGATGTTGGAAGATCAAGTTATGGCTTTTGGATCTTGGGGGTTGAGATCACATGAATAAAACTATCCTATATAAGATCTTGAATTGTTTGTAGTGGTTTATTCATTGAAGTATTGGTGAAATTATCTTTTGGCATAGATGTTTTTTGTCTATACAAAAAAATACTTATATAAATTTTATCCAATTTTGATTTGAATATTTATAAGTGGATATGGGTTGAGTATATGTTGTATTTTGAAATTGAGTTATGTTATACACTGGTAACGAGGAACAATGTCCTTGATACATTGAGTAGGAGTACATAAATTCCAGTGTTTTTGGAGTCTAGTTCTGAGTGGAATATGATGAAATTGTTTTTTATGATTCTTCTACATGTTAAAGAGTTTCATGAGATGATAACACTCATGCCCCATTAATTTCAAATATCTCTTATCAACCGAGTAATAAAAATTTATTTTAAAAATTCATAATTTATTGCCTTAATAGATAATTTTGAAGGTGGGGATCCACATTTCTGTTGGACTGTTGACAAGGATTAGATTAATCACATTCATTGTTGTGTTGTTGTACCCACTTGTATACTTTAATAGTTGATACATGAGTTAAATTCTTTTAAGTGGATGGTATAACCTGGTTTCACCAAGATGTACTGAGGTCTTATGATATTGTATTGTTTTTTGGGAATGAGAAAGTATAACATAGTTTTCATGACATGATGATACACCAATTAGAAGTTTAATGAAAAATAAATAGTGATGGCATGGTCTGTTATAGATGTTTCCCATGTAGGAATGAAAATGGGATGATGTTACACTAGATTTTTTGGTAGATATTTTGAGGGAACCTCAAATGAATTAAAAAATTTTGGTAATTAGGGATCATTTATTCAAGGTATCTCATTTCATATTGATTTGAGGGACTTTTCCTTTAGACCAGTTGGGTGACATGTACGTCTGGGAGGTAATACGGTTGAATGAGGTACCTTACAGTATTTTTTCGGATCAAGATCATAATATTACAAAATACATATGTAAGGGGTTACTGAAGGTGGTTATCATGGATGTGTTTTTGTGTACATATTTTCACCCAAAGGAAAATGAGATGTTTGAGTGTACTATCCAGGTTTTAGTAAACATGTTGAGGGAATGTTTCAAAGAATTTGGTGTATCTTGGGAGAACCAGTTATAGCTCATTGAGTTTTCCGATATCAACAGTTACTAGGAGAATATTCAGATGAAACCATATGAGGAACTCCATCGTATGCCATGTATATCACTCTTATGTTGGGTAAAAGTGGCATAATTATATTTTTTCGGATTGAGTATTGTATAGAAGAAATAATAGTAGGTCTAGATGATTCAAAAGATTACATATATGAAGAAAAGTTAGACAGAAATATTTTGATTACCAATATCCTCAAGATCATGATTTTGTAGAGGATAACTATTTATTCCATCGACCCTTAATGAGGACGGGTCATCATCAAATTTGTAAACAAGAAATTTTTGTGGAGAGGTATATGGGGCTGTTCTAGATTTTTGAGTGGATCAAACTAGTGGTGTTCCAATTGGATCATCCATAGTGGTATTGTGATATTAATGATTTTTTAATGTGTCAAAACACTAATAGTATATCCATGATTCTTATCATGTGATTTATATTGATATTGTTTTGTTTGAGACCATTGTTTCTTTAGAGGACCATCTGATATGTATTTTGGTTCACAATGATAAGACTCTTTGGGGTAGTATAATGAATTTATCTTTAATATTTTTGAATCATGGTCATGTCTAAGAAGAACCCTGGGCATGGGAGATAGATATATGTGACCAATAACTTGACCATTTTACCATTGAGGCTTAGTGGGGTTTGGGAGTGAAGCTCAATGATGATCTGTTATAAGGTGGGGAGATTGTTAAAACCTGACCATTTGTGGAGTTATGTCCTTGTATAATTTTTTATAAAACTAATTATAATTTTTTATGAAATTTTTTTCAATAAAATGATGGTACTTAGGAGTGTATCCGGGGTTCGAGACCCAGAAAAGAAAGAAAAGGGACTATACTATGTCGGGGGAATAGTTTATGCATAGTTAGTACTAACTATAAGCATTAACCATTCGTCCTTTAGAGAGAGGCTGAATAGTTTAAAAACTATGCAAGGGGTTCCTTAAAACCATGTAATGATAGAAATATCCAAATTTGTGGACACCTCATGGTTTGGGAATCCATGTAGGCTCCCCAGGATATCATGCAACACATGCTACCTCTTGGATAGAGTATGGTATACTCTTTGGACAACCATGTGGCCAAACTATTCACCTTATTAAAAGAAGGAATCTCCGATTTCCCTTCTTAGGTTGTATGATTTATTACCTAGTTTTCTAATCACTCAACCAACATTAGCTGGAGTGACGAAATAAATCCTCCCTCTTATTTAAAGGGTAGTTATCCCTCAATCTTGGGTAATTTGAGGTGTGTTTGGTTGTGAGTTGAATCTTTGGGTGAGTATACTACTGCCCATTATTCTATTTTATAGAATTAAATATGTATTATTTTTTATCTCTATCTGAATCCTAAAAACCCTTATTTTCATGAATATTCATAAATTGGGCATTAAGGGTTGTTTGGGTTTTGATCAAGGGGAATTTTTGTGTTGGAATTCAGCACATGAAGAAGTTGGTCAGTATGTAATATCCCGTAGTATTGTTTTTTAATATATATGTATTAGGTTTTGACTTTTTGCCTTTATAATTTTCATTTTAATCCTTTGTATGAAATGAAAAATGGTTGTGTAAATAGTTTGTAAACCCTCATGACCCCTATTGACTTCATTGAGGATGATTAGACCAGGTCTATAGTCACTAATTGGGTGTGCCACTTCCATGAACATGATGAATTGATGGTTTTAAGAGATTAACCCAATTTTAATTGTTTTTATCATGATATCATAGAATTAGGTGAAATTTAGCTTGACTTGTATAATTTATATGATTTATGGTATGTAAATGGTTAAATGTGATATATAGTTGAAGAGGCATTTCCATGAGGGGAAATTGTTTAAAATTGTTACCAATGGTCTTAATTGTGTCCAACTGATGAAATAGGATAGTTATGAGATTTATTAAAGATATGAATGTGATGAAACTTTGTGAAGTGATAATTTAATAGTTGCACCCTTGTTGAAATAATTGTTTTAAAAGGATAGGGATGATGAACATTGGAATACATTATAAATGGTATGGCTTTGATATTAGACAGATGATCCTCACCCTTGGATTAATAAAATAGGATAATTTTGTAATTTTTTAAAATAGGATTTATAAATGAAGGGCCATGGTATTCAAAGTGGTGAACCCATTTTTTATGGATTAGATCTCCAACGTAGGTCGAGGTGGGATTATTAGTTGGGATTCTCAGTGAATCCTGAGGGCCCAGAGTCCAATGAATAATTGTTCATAAGAAACATGATTATTTTTCATAGTCTTGTATATTATTATTGTAACTTTTTATGAACAATTATTTTAATGGATATTATTTCAAAAAACACTGCTGGTTACATATTTAGTTGCAATCAAACCCTTCTCAGACCCCCATTGGGTACCTGTGAAGACTTCATGGATATAATTCAGGAGATAGGGAATGTATCTATGTTAGATGGATAATAAATGGGTTCGGATGGATCCTGGAATAGGGGAATGAACTTTCTCTAGGGAACCATTTTTGGTATTTCCATTACTGTCTTATTTCTATATTGTTTTTTCACATGAGACACTCATGATATGATATATTTATTATGTGGGATTTTTGTTTGTAAAAATTATGTAGAATTTATTATATGATTCATGGTTGTTTTTTATTATTACCTAGTTATTATTTATGATGATTTATTCTATTAGAACACTCTATTAAAGGGGATATAGTCTCCCCACAGGTTCATTTAAAACCTTACTACTAGTAATCTTACATTATCTTATGAGGATAAGTGATTTAGATCATGTGGAAAACTTGATTTTGACACCCGTTATAGTGGCTCTTGGTCTTGAACATTACAACATAGACCATCCCTACCCCTGCGAATCACATAATTAATCATTTAAAAGGAGTGTAAACAAAAAAAGTACCATGAAAGAAGGTTCAGAATCATACGACCTCCCCGCTATGACACTTTCCATCCCCAAAAAGTCCTAGTTTACATCCATCCAAAACCTCAGTCCTACGTTAGACACCAATTATCATTTATGTCCTAATTTATCATTAGGAAGCCCAATACCATCCAAAATGGACACTAATGATGTTATTGTTCAGTTACCAGATTGTCCCTTGGTGCTCCCCACCATAAACATTATCTTATAACAAGCCACTTATAAATATTTTCACCTAATACATTTACAAAATCAATTAGAATATCAAACTCATTCTCCAATAATGTCCCTAGTGTGGTAACTGATATACCAAGCATAAACACCCATGATAACACTGATAAGAATCAACATCCATCCATTACATTGAATAAAAAATGGAAAATACACATACCATAATTCATGCATGAGATGAGAATAATTTATATTTTTCTCAAAATACAAGTTCAATTTCATTAGTATACCAAATTTCTCTAATATGAGACATCTAATTTGTTTTTTATCTCATCACATATATTTTCATGAAGCACACATAAAGAATTTAAGAACAAAACAAATTGGATCCTTATTGGATACCAAGTTCTAGTTTTATTGATCCTAATGCAGTTATACATTCCCATGGCACTTCTAACATATGGGGAATACTCCTATGATAGGCATGTTACTTCCCAACATAGGTGTATTACTTTCACTCCCTAACTTCAGAAACTCCAAACGCATTGTTGATGCTCCAATCATAGTAAACTAGGGATTTAAAGGTTGTAACATCATGAGATTTTCAGAAATACATTTAAAAAAATATATATTTAATCTCTTCAACAGCTTGTGCTACACCCAACTCATATTTTTGGAGAATCCAGATAGAAAATTATTAAAATAATTATTTAAAAACAACATTTATAAAATGACTGTTAAATTGGAGAGAATGAATAGGGATACCTAATTTATGATTTACAAATGAATAAAATAAATTAATTTGTTTTTAATTGATTAGAAATAAAAATGATACTTACTTGAAAGTAAACAAAATGTTTTTTATAAGAAATTATATTTAACAAAACAAAGGGGTTTTTATCATAATTAATTAAATTTATAAATATTGGTGAATTATTTTAATGAAAAATTTATATTATATCATCAATAAAATGTTTCATCATTTATCTAATATATTTTCTTAATATTGGATAATAATAAATCTAGTTTTATTTTTTGAAATGATTTATTTTTAAAAGATATTTCATCACATTATATACACATATATTAAAAATAATTTTTTACACTGTTAATTTTTTATTCAAAATTAATTTAATTCATGAAATCTAAATTTGGAAACTATCATAGGTAGAATTGTTTGGAATTTTTTTAAAAAATTAATTTTTCAAAAAGTATCATAAAATATTGATATTTACCGGAGAACAATTTCATTTAATGAATTTATACAGTTACTTTTTATTAATATGGATTAAAATGTATATTTAGTTCCATTGTATAATTATTAATCCAATATATTTCATTATAATCAATTCTATTTTAATTTTTGACATCAAGTGTTTTTTTAGTTAAGAAGACTTTTTCTTTGGAAAACCTCTTTTTCATCACATCTGTTGATTTAATTATAAATTAAATTATTCCCCATATATTAATTTTTTTGGGTAAAATTAATTCCATATTCATAATCAAAATGATTAATATTATGTAATAAGGAAAAAAATTATTTTTCAACATAATGAATAATAATATAGTAAAAATTAATAAATGGGGTTAATGTTAATTTAGGTTTAACATGGGTTAAACCAAAAGGGAAGGGTATGATTTACAAAAAAACATTTATAAAACCTAGTGTATGGACATATTTCAACCATATAATATCCCAAATTAAAATATATAACTATTTTAAATAATGTTTCTTCTAAATATTTCTTCATTTTGGATTATTTTGGAAACTTTTCAAGTAGTTTCCAAGTGGGTTCCCTTCCCCACTTATATAATGATATTTCTTATCCTATCCTCTCACCACTCCAAGATCCTTTTTTAAGAAAATAAATTTATATATCCATTAATTAGTCCCTCTCCTCTATCCTATAGTAATCATTTTTATTAGGAACACCTCCTATTATTTATTTTTGTGTGAACCTATGGAGGTTGTTTGATGAATATATATCATTCATATCCGCACTGTTTTATTTTATTTAATTAATTTACTACTTCAAATATTGAGAAAAAAATGATGATATAATAACATAATTCTATTAAATTTAATAATATTTTATTATGTTAATTCCATAACCTATATCCATATCCTCTTCCATAAATTTGGAAACAAAACTGTCGATCATGTGTAGAACGAACTAATCCCTCACGAACCGATGTAATGTTTTTCCATCACCGCCTCTAATGGGTGGATAAAATGATAGATTAATTTAATATATATATATATATATATTATATTTATGAAATAATTACGATTACTGATTTATAATATCACATCCAACTTCTTACTTTCCAACCTATTGATAAATGATAATGTTAATCCTGGGTACTTGTGGACTACTGCCTCCATAAAGCATTGTGAGATGTTTTTCAATTAATTTTGGATTGGTATATAATAGGGGTAAATATATGAATATATATGACATAAAAATATTTATTTTAAGGTAGATTAATATTTACCTTTCTTTGGTTCCATATTTCAAGAAATTAATGCAACGTTCATGCATATTTATGACTTACCCTCTCCAACAATATTAAAATTTATTTTTACATATATATATTTTTTGAATGAATATGAATATGTATATAAAGAAAATATATGATTTTTATGTCATTATTAATATTCATGATATGATTTAACCATAATAAGAGTTCAAGGAACAATATTACAAAACTATAACATACATTAAAAACAAAGTAGTTATTACCTGAAATAATGATTTTAACAAATAAATTTTAATAAGCTGCTGATAAAAGATTATATGTAAATCATATGTGTTATTATATTTCTATTTATTCATAATTAATATATTAATAATCAATCTATAAATATAATATATTATTTTCTAATGTTAATAAAGAAGGTCAAGAGTTTAGGTAAGGGATTTATAGTCCCACAATTATTTTTGGGAGACATATATCATATTCACCACTCATTTATTTTATGTGGTTTATATAAAAAATATTTTATAGTTTATATCCTTAACCTATTTCTATTCAGTTCATTTAAATTTTTTTATGTTATTATTTCATAAAGATTATGATTCAAATGTAACCAAAGTGGTAAGATTTTTTCATATGACTTTTATTTCATTAAGGAACATGTCCTATTCAACACTTATTTATTTTTATTATGGTATGTACAGGAGATAGATGTATTTTATGATTATTATAATGAAATTTATATGGATATACATGTCCAACTAATTTTTTTGCTTTCATGGGTATTTTGATCATGAAGTTTCCAAAGTGGAAAGTGTTTGATGTTACAATCTCATTGTTTATTGAGATTGATTCTGATTATGACTAGAATATGGAGATATTTCAATATATATCTCATTAACCTCATGAATTTTATTTTCATCTAGATAGATCATTGAAATAATTTTTCCCATAATTTTCTTCTCATTATATACCCAAGGGACCAAAATAATTTTTTTAATAAAAATCGACATTATTCATACCTTTGGTTGAACATCATTTTTATACATTGTCAATGATTTTTTTAAAAATTATATTAAGTGTTTACTATTAAAAAATGATTTTAAATTAATTTTTTTACAAATCTTTTACTTTTTACAAAAAATTGTTTGAAGATAATCTTCTTTTCATATGCCAAATAAGGATCCTTTTTATTATTTCCGAAAATGTGAATGTAATATTTGTTTTGACATAAATTGTTGGAAGGGATGTTTTCACTATCATGACCAATCAAATATATGATTATTACATAATAAATTTTCAAGGTTATTTTCAAAGAATATTTTTTCTTTATTATTATGGAGAATTTTTATATTTTAATGGAGTTATTTCCAAATGAAAGGGATGTTTTGAAAAAGAAATGTTCTAAGTTTTCTTTTAAAGTCATTTTCTATCTATGATATCATCATTGAATGATACATAATCATTATTGGGTATATAATCCAATTCTAATATACTGATACCTTCCTTGAATTGTTTATTATTACAATGTGAAGATCCTTATGGAACCCATTTCATTTCCATGGGTTATATTTTTGAAACACGTTTCTTTTCCGTGGATTATGTTTTGATGAAAAAATTAAATATTTTGGAAACCCATTTCTTTTCCATGTTTAATATTATAATCAAATGTTTATAAAACCTATTTAATCATTAAGTATTATTTTATTATGAATGTTTAATGATATTTTTGTACATATTTTTTTTACCTTTTTCATTATGTGATCATTGGGAAAAGAATTATATATCCCTCCAATAAATTGGGTAATTAATAAGGTTTTATGTGGTCAATGGGAATATGAGAGGTTATACCAAGACTAAAATTGGGTACATGAGATTTTATCCCAAACTTAGAGCAAGTACATGTGTGGTTATCCCAATCCAATAAAGTTATGAATATCTTGGTGAATAGGATTGAAATTTTATTTTATTTTCTTATATGTGTTATAAAATTATCGGTATTTTGGTAATGTTATGATATCGTGGTTTATATTATTTTATTTTTTATAAATAATGTATTACAAACTACCATGATTTATTCCATGACTCAAATGTATGATATATTATATACTAAGTATAGTTTTAAAATATTATTCTCAATTTCTCATACACTTATGCTCATCTTATGCATTTTTTATCATTGATCAATCCTTTTTTACCCTTAATAAAAATGTTACCTCACCTATTATTATGTTTCCTTTACCCAAAATTTGAAGAATGTTATCATGTGAGATATGTATTAGAAGAGTGATAATTATGAAGAATTTAGTGGGTGATTACATAGCTCACCTATGGACATTTTTTATGTGTAAAAGTTTTCAAGGATACTATAAATATATGATTCTATCAGTGATTGTTATGTTATATAATAAATATTCATCTACTAAGATGTAATATCTATGTAAGAAATGTATAACTCTTTATAGTTAGTATTAGATAAAGGTTTAGTTAACCATTAAGAACTAGGATGAGAAAACATTTGTCATAGCCATATTGAAAATTCTAATTTTAAGAAAATATTCTAGAATTTTGGTAAAATATATAGGGAGTGGATTCCATGAAATCACATCCCTATCTAGATTCAATAAATTGATGTTTCTTTAAAGTATTAGTGTGTAGGGGTGATAAATCTAAAAAGTATACCCCATGCTTTGAATTGATCATCACCTAGTAATAGAAATAAGACTTGAAGCACCTATAGTTTTACACTCTTAAGGGATATGTTTTGGATATTAATATAAACCTTAAGAATCATCATGAATTATTTGAATAATGACCATGAATGGAAAAGGCTAAGAATAATGTGTCATATATTGAGATGAAGGTGTCATTATTTAGGCATCAGATAAGTGATTTTTCATGACTATATATGTCCCCTCTCCGACTTTTGTGCATTACACTACAAATTTTGGTTTTTTTCAGTGTTTTGAATTTGAAGGAACACTATTAATGATAATGTTAAATGTAAAAAAACAATTCATTGATTCTCCTCTTGAAAAAAATACGACATGATAAGGAATGAAAAATATCATTTTCTTCTCTAAAAAATTATCATGAAATAAACCATACTGAACTTCTAAATTTGAAAAGGAGTGAGAATTATATTTTTTATTCTTTTAGGATGAAATACACACCCTTTTTAATGGTTCAATATATCCACTAGTTTTTGAGTGATTTATTAGATCCAATTAATAGATATTTTCCATTCTCTATTATTTATAGAATGAAAATTCATTTTTATGGTCAATAATTTAGAAAGTTAACTAGATTAGTGGTCTAATATTGTAATGATTAAAATTTAGGATGATGAAATTAAATCTATAGAGTGGTATGAGTTAAAAATATATTTTTTCAATAATTAATTTCTTCTAATTTAATGAATGATAGTGCTGAAATAATTCCATGATGTAAATTAGAAGGATTATGAATCCATTGTAAATTTTCAGTATAATTTATAAGACATTCAATGTAAAAATTTGGAATTAGTATCCAAAGTTAATATAATATGGATTTAATCATCAATGGCTTAAAAAAATTCCTATAAAGGTTATTATCCATAATGTACAATACTAAATATGATGAAATCGGTTGATGTTCTATCAAGAGATAAATTGTGATTTTAGTTTCCAATAAATCCCATAGTTTTGATAAGAAATGAATGGTGGAATCGAAATGAGTCTCTAAAAAAATGGATAAAATAAGGTAAGGTTTCAATCACCTTTAAAGTGTTGATATAAACATAGAGGAAATTTTCATAAAGGGAATGGTAAATGAATTCTTTTTAAAGGAAGTTCATTGAGTAGCTGAATTCCAATGTAATGGGAATTAGTTAGATAATGGTAAAAATAAGGAAAAATCTCAAGAGAATGAACCACAAGCACTTCAGTGATTCAAATTCACATATTTTTTTTCATAATGAAAACAAATTCTCAAAATTTTTGGTTAATTATGATAATGAACACCAACAACCAGTTAATCCAAGGGGAAAAAGGGAAATATCTTGTGATCACTATTTATGATGAGTTGTATGATAATGATGTGGTGAAATTTATAGTTACCACACACTCTATAATTTCTCTTATCCTATTTTATTCTATGTATATATACTCTTTTATATAAAAATAATTTTCCAAGGGTTTCAACATTCCATAAAAAATTATTAAATATTGAATTATTAGAAAAACACTAATTATACAATGATAACATACCAAGTCTATGATTCCTTTCATGTTGAATTTTACTGGAATGTGCTTCCCACAAATCATTTTTTTCTCTCTACGGTTGAAAATTTTGTTATATTATACTTGGATGTTCATTCTCAACAGAACACCCTCAACAATTTACAAGGAAGCGAAGTTACTTTTGGTGTTCCAAAAAAAACATATAACCATATATGATTGGGATGATTAATATTAAATTATGATGGAAATTTCTCCCATTTTATGGGTCTTTATTCCAATTAAAAAAGGTATTTTATCTCATATGGTTGGGGATAAAGTCATCATTGATGATATTCCTATTGTGTTGGAGTTTTTGATCTCTTTATAAAATAGTTTCACAGTCCTCCACTAAAAAATGAAGTTTTTTTCCCAATAGAACTCATACATGGTTCTATTCTTATTTCACATCTGCACTATAGAATGGGCGAAATTGATTAGAAAAAATTCTAGAAGAAACTACAAGAGAATAATGACATGGGATTTATTCATAAATTTGTGTCACCTTGGTTAGCACATGTTCTTTTTTTAACAAGAATAATTATGGATTGATGCGAGTTTTCATTTATTACCAATAACTAAAAAAGATCAAAATTAAGAAGAAGTATCCCTCCCCTGTGTTGATTATTTTCTATCAACTTCATGGAGATCAAT
Organism: Viscum album; assembly: GCA_963277665.1. NCBI lineage: Eukaryota > Viridiplantae > Streptophyta > Magnoliopsida > Santalales > Viscaceae > Viscum > Viscum album. Next base: position 2,138,077,647 of record OY728141.1, on the reverse strand, counting down.
ACATTTCTATGATGGAAATTTATTTAAGATATCATCAATTTAGTGTTAATAAAGAGGGTATACCCAAGAATACATTCTATTCAAGGTTTGGACACTATGAGTATATAGTTATTCAATTTGTTCTTACTAATTACCCTAATATCTTCATGGATTTACTGAATATAGTCTTTAGTGATTACCATTATCAGTTTTATTTATTTTTATAGATGATATTATTATATATTCAAAGTGCATGGAATATCTTGAAGACTAGTTAAGATTTTTTTGAAGACCCTAATAAAAGAGAGGTTTTATAAAAAAATTCAATGTGTGAATTTTGGTTATAAAAAGATTCATTTTTGGGTCATATAATCTCATGCGATGGTATACGAGTGGATCTATCAAAGACATCGGCTATTGAACATTTCCATAGACCAACCACTATAGTTGATATTAGAATATTTCTTGTCTTGGCATGATATTGTCGATGGATTATGGGGGAATTTTTCAGGACTATAAATTCCACTAACAAAGTTAACTAGTAAGTGACCCATATTCATTTGGGCAAATAAATGTGTTGAAAATTTCAAGGACTGAAGGTAAGGTTAATGAGATAATGTATTACCCCTGGTTTCTTGTATGTACACCTTTATTTGTTTATGTATATAATGTATAATGTTGAAGGTTGGGAGATTATGGGGAACATTCAAGGAGTTTTGGGGGCTAAAGGGGAAGCTCACAGGCTATGCATAGTTTGATTAAACCATTGGGAAATCATAGGAGAAACTATGATGCTTGGAAGTTGTTGGAATGTGGCTTCAGCATGGTGTGAACACTGTTAGGGAGACCATGCAAGGAGGACATGAAAGAGTCTTCCCAGATAGTATCTAACACATGGTTCACACACAGTTTGTCTAACTATGTGAACTAACCGTGTGCAAGGTCAAAGTTAGATCTTAAAAAAGTGTATCTCACATATTTTCACTCCAACAACATCATTTTTTCTCCATTGTATCCGTAACTCGGATTCATCTCCATTGAATTTTCATGAACCTCTCTAAAGCGGATTGGAATTGTTCTGAATCCTTCCTTTGACATTTAGAAACACGATTCTTGCAGTAATCACTTATTCATCATAGTTATTGTCACATTTTATAAGATATACCTCACCCATATTCTCGAATTCTTTGATCTACACCCACTGTGGTTATATCTATGATTATAGATTCCAAATAAGTTCACATTTGTTCTTTATCAGGTTAGGGGAAGAGATCTGAAGTGGTTTTAGGAAATTCATAACAAGTTTCTTGATTGTTCTTCATCCATTTACCATTTTTGTCAAAATTATCATGGTTGGTGGATTATCTATTGTATTCTCTTACTAGAACCAGTTAGAATTATTTAAAATTTATTACTTTATGTGGATTGGATTTTTAATTTGGTGATTTAATATTTTTAGGAACCGTCTTCAACGATAGTCTGTGGAAATCATGAAAATTGGTGTCCTTGAATAATGTGATTTGATAAATGATTTTAAAATTATGATTTTAAAAGGGGATTTTTCTGGAATTGTGTAAATTATATTTTCTTAATGTGTTTTCAATAAAAGGAATTATTTTGGTGAAATTGAATGGTTGAGTTGAATTGGTTTGTTTAATGGTTCTCAATTAAAGAATGGATTTATTGAAATAGATTGAAATTGTTATTTGAAAGGGGTTTGGAATAGATGGGGTTCTGTGTGAGTTAATGTTGATGGGACATAAGACACCTGTACTAAATGATTACAAGGTAAATGACCCTATATCGGGGGAGTCACTTAGTAAGATATAAGGTGATTAGAAAAGAGATAGATCATGAGTATGGAAATGTCAAAATAATATTTCATGTGTGTGTGTGTTGTGAACCATGGAATGAATATTCCAAAATGATACTAAGAGATTTTATTAAATACTTTTTGGTTTGTTTTCTAGAAATATAACTTTTTAGAAAGGATGTTAAAGTAGATCATTTTTACGTTTGGTTATAAATGGTTCTAGAAATTTTTTATATTTATTTATAAACTATTTTGTATAACTTTTTTATATAAATGTTTTTATATAAATCGTAGAATCTTTTATATCATGGTGGCATGAGTAGGTAAGTCATTGGGGAAAACCTATTAAGTCTTATATTCACCCATGCTTTGGAACTTTGGTACCTTTTCATATTCTATCTTCAGGGACATGGGAAAATTTAATGTATCACAAGTTTTAGCACTAACTCATGATACTTGGGTCGTTTGGGGTTATTAGAGTATGGAGCTTGAGGTCAATGAAGTATTTTTACTCTTATATTCCTTAGTTTTTTTTCATGTTTCATTTTGATTGTTGATTTTTCTTATGTTGTAGTAAAATTTGGTGTGGTTTCAGTATAAATGAAGTGGTTGAGTTGTCTTTTATTTATTCATGTATCATCTAGTTAGTTATTTTTTATGGTTTACTGGGATAATGGTTTTATTTATTAAATGGTAAACTGTACCCCACTTGTTTTTTAAATCCCTTATCATTAATTTACATCCTTTGGTGTCTTGGGAATATTTCTTCAGGACTATGAATGATTCACCATATTCTCAATCCAATGAGAGTAAGAAGGTCAATACAAATGGTACCAGTTTCTTCATTCTTTTCTTAGAAAGTCGTCATAAGATTCTTGGTCATGGTGTTGAATTTATTGTTATCTATTCCTTGGATTGGAATATTAGAAGGAAGTAGTATTTTTGGGACATGAAATGTAGATCATAAAAATATGTATGTAACCTTTTTATAATGAATTTCAAGTTTCTAGGGTGTTGGGTATAAAAGTGTTTTGAAGTCACTTATAGGATTATGGAAATACCACTATCACGGGGTTAGCCAATGAGACGAACATGACATGAATTAGATGAATGACTTCCCACAAGGATTTCACATTTCATTTTAGGAAACAATTATATAATATGTGATGAATTGTGTTTTTATTTTTGAAAAATGTTGATTTTTTTTCAAATGAATGATTCTAAAAAAAGATGGTCGGTAAATTTTGAAAATTGGTTGATTGTCAAATGTAAGAATGGATTTTTCAAAAATATTTAAACTTTGAAAGGTTATTTTGAGAAATAAATATTGTGATAGTTGATGTGATAGAATTTTAAATGACAATCCTTCAGTTGCTAGAGAGTGAAACTTATGGAGTTTTTTTCATATAGAAAATGGAACTCGATAGATTCCATAAGAACGAATGACTAGATAATAATGAGAATTTAATTTCACCTAAGACATAAGTGAAATAATAGTTGGTTCAAAGGATCAATCAGGCTTTTAAAAATGTTGAGATAGGACTACAACTGAATATTGCTGTTAAGATATCTATTACTACTTATGGTTCAATTGGAGAAAGTACGGTTTTCCTCACAAGATGAGGTGATGAATTTAATGCTAAGAGAAAGAGGAAGGGAGACATCATCTCTAATAGAGGTGGAACCAATTAGAATTATACCACAAGATCAAGTTTCCTTCCTATAATACCCAAGACAAGTCCTAGATGTTTTCAGTGTGGTTAACTAAAGCAAATTAAGTGAGAGTGAATGAAACAACCTAGAGAATGTCATAACTGTAAGCAGAAGGTTAATATTCTGTACTATTATCACAGTGCTATGAGGTCAAGTTCTTGAGACACTCCTCGAGTGTTTCAAGAATCATATTCTTCAACAACAAGAGAGAAGTAAAATCAGACCCATTAGTATGACATGGCTAGCCATTGTGATTCTAGGAACACCACGACTACTCAACAAGGGTATTCTCATCATGGGGAAAAGAAGTTGTCACATACATGACATATTTTAAAGGTATTTTTTTTATTTAATTTACATTATTTCTTTTTTTTGGGGGTTTTCAATGCATTTTTGAAGGAAATGGTGGGTTTCCATAATTTGGGTCAACTCGAGAGCCCATTTCCAGTTTTGACAATGAATTTTGTTTGTTTAATAACTCCCTCGTTTTTCAACATTTTTAACTCATTAAACTTAAAAAATTACCTTCATTTAACTATTAAAACCACCAATGAATTTTGGCCCCCTTAAAAATTCATTTGCATCTTGGATTTGGGTTATCAAGTTAGGTATTGGGCCAACCCGAAAGCCCATTTCCAGTTTTAAAATTGTTTTGTAATTATTTCATAAAATATTCAATTTGTATTCTTTTTCGGTGATTCGACCTCTCACCTTCTCCCACTATACCTGGCCTCACCCCCAGCTTCGTTTCCCCCTCTTTGGAGATCGCATCTGTCGTGAATTAGGGCCTAACTTCTCTGGTTTCTAAAAACGTCCAGTTTTCTCAAGTAAGTGACTATCCTTCTAGTTCTCTCCTTTTCCTTGAGATTTATCTTTTTCTTCTTGAATCCCCAAATTTCCAGAAGCTAGTGCTTCGTACCTAGGGTTTCATTTTGGGTTTCATGGTTCAATCCTCTGGTTTTAGGTTTGATATCACTTCCTTGTGGCGCGGTGGTCGTGCGGTTGAAGTTCCGCACTAGGATTTGCAGTTCTTGAATCTTTTGGTAGGTGATTCCATTGTGTGTGCAATTTTTTGGGAATTTGCTTGCTGTGTTGAGGGTGAATTAATGCTTATTGAATTTTAATGTTTCTGTAAAAATTTGTTTTAGTTGCATTTACAATGCAAATGAATTTTATGTTACAATTTTTGGTGAAATTGAGGGTTTTTCATGCAAGTCTTTTATTGGTTCATTTTGGGATGAACTCTAATTACATAGTTGATTTTATTGAACTGTATTAGGAATTAAAATAATGTTTTAAATATTTATTCTTTTTGGTTGTGGCTGAAAAAGTTTGTTTAAATTGTGTTTGAGAACAAATGGGCATTAAGTGCCATGTTGGTGTGAAAATGGTGGTTTTTAAAATATATAATTTCTTGGTTCACATTGGGCTGCCTCATAACTGAATTTTTGGTTTTATTAAATTGTGTTGAACTGAAATTTTGTTTTGATGACTTACAAGTGTTCACATACTCTGAAAAGTGGATATTTTAAAGAGTTTTGGGTGTAAAACAATGTGATGTTTTGAGAGGTTGTTTTATTGAAGGTCAAAATATTTTATTGACTGTTTCAAATGATATAAAATGTGTGTAGCTACTGTACTATTTGTTTGTGACCAGTAGTGATACTTTACCTGAAAAAGTATGTGTGTTGTTTGCTGAAATTGTTTGAGCACAAAAGGGGGAATCCTGGGTACTTAGGTGGGCGGATATGTACTAGTACGGCTAGTGGACCGGATGGGTTGTGTCCCTGTTTCACTGAGCAAATGGATAATGACAACACTAACTGAACTATGTGGATGTTATTTGGGGACCACTAGGTTATGGGTTTGTTCCCTACTAGTGGCTCGTGCATGGGAAAGGATTGTGACTTGGATACTTTACACCGAGGTATGAGGTACATAGGGCCCGAGACTATCTAGTTGCCTAGGGGTGTTCCCAATTTTTGTGCTTATTAGAATTGTAGTATTTACCCTTGTTGTGGGATCTTTTGGCAGTACTTTAAAGTAGCTCACATGTTTATTTAATGTGTTATCATTCTGAAATTCATGGATTGAAAACAGTTTTCATTTGAAAGTTGCTTTTCTCGAAATTTTTAACATTGTTTCACCTTGTGTGTTAAAATTGCTAGTTTTGTTCCCATTGTATTTCATCCTCTTTGGAATCATCTGGTGGTATCCTATTGGGCTTAGGCTCACACCCTACTTACGCCCCTTGGGTGTAAGTAGAACTTCTTATGCTTGACTCAGGTAAAGGGAAGGCTAAGGGTGATGGCGCTTCAGGGTGTTAGTCCCCATCGTTGGGGCAGAGTTGTGGAGAAGGCTTGCTGGTGATGACACCCTTGTTGTGTGAAGTGATTGGGGATGTCTTGATGTTTTCATTATTTGTATTTGGACCACTTGTAGTGTCTTTAAACATATGTATTCAGATCTGGTTTTGTTAAGAATGGTTTAGCATGGAAATTTCAGATTCTTATTATTGATTGTTTTATTTGTTTTATGATTTCATACTCGGGTAAATCGTTCCCAAATCATATTGTTTTATACCCGGGCACTTGTGCCAGTCCGTGGGGATAGGAAATGCCCTTCGGGCCTTGTCATGGGCCGGGTTGGTGCCATTAATGGTGGCGACCAGATCTGGTACGTGACAAAATGGTATCAGAGCAGGTTAAAGTTTTTGGGTTATATTGCTATTTTGGGATGAGTCGGGATAGACCGGATCTAGGACTATCAGGGCTCAGGGTTTTGGTTGTGAGTAAGGTGCCTGGCCCACACCTCTCATAGAAGACCTTGATTCACCATAGGATGTTGTAATTTATGAATTGACTTCACTTCCAGGTGATACATGTGGGCTGCAGACCACATGTGGACATCAGGCGGATTTGAAGTAGTTGTTTCTTTTTTTTATTGGAATGTGTTTAGTTTATTTATAATCGATGTATTTGATTAAAATTTTCAGAATTTTGGTATTGACTATTGTTTTGTGACTGTTGCATTTTGTAGCAACATGCCTCCCCACAAAGCTCCCACGCGCCCACAAGAGGATGTTGAAGAGAGTTATCCCACACCGATTGATCAGAGGCTCGTGGAGGCTGTGGTTCGGGCTGTCCAAGCTTTGGGACAGGGACAGGCTCCTGCCACTATTCCTATTAGGGTAGAAGATACAGGTGCTAGAGAAGATAAAGCACAAGAGTTTCTGAAAAACAAGCCTCCTACCTTCCGAGGTAGCTCAAAACCCTAGGAAGCAGAAGAATGGCTCGAGAAGATCGAGCATATGTTTGAGTTCCTAGAAACCCCCGAGGAGCTCAGGGTGAAGTGTGCCTCATTTCTATTAGAGGGTCCAAGCCGTAAGTGGTGGGAGTCAGTGCTTCAGGCAGGGAAGAATGAGCAGATGCACTGGGGTGATTTCAAGGCTATCTTCAATGAACAGTACTGCCCGGAGGTATTGGCTTATGCAAGGTCTAGAGAGTTCATGGAGCTTGTTCAGGGGAATCTATCTGTGATGGATTATGCCAACTGTTTCGCTGAGTTGGTTCGATATGCTCCAGAAATTGTCTCTAATGAGCAGGCGAAGGCCCAGAGGTTTGAGAAAGGCTTGCGACCAGAGATATACTCCCAGGTGTTCTTGTTTAAGCTGAGGACCTATGCTGAGGTTGTTGATCGAGCGTGCATGGGGGAGATTGATAGGAAAGACAGGGCTGGTTTCTATGGTTCAGTATCAGCAGTGGGAAGTGGTAGCTCCTTAGAGAAGAAAAGGAAGCGGGAGGATCATGTGAAGAAAGGAGGGGGCAGTTCAGGCCACTCTTCCAGGCAGTGTTCTTCTGCTGCTTCTGATGCAAGATCGGTCGTGTGCCACCAATGTGGGAGGCCTGGGCATATCCGACCAGCATGTCCACTTCCTCTGAAGCCTTGTTTCCAGTGTGGAGGTATGGGGCATTTGCAGCGTTTTTGTGGTGTGGCACGTCCACTTCCGAGTGGGATTGGTTCAGTGGCTTCAAAAGGAGTGTCAGCACAGTCTGAGCCATCGAGGACTGGGGGATCTCGATTTGGAAGTCGTGGTGGAAGGGTTGGATCATCTTCTGGGCAGAGCCAGTTCAGGGCACAGCCTCAAGCTAGCGGTCGTTCTCAGACAGATACTGGACACCTCCATGCAGTGGATCAGACACCAGCAGGATCAGAGGCGGGACCGTCGACAGTTCGAGGTACCGTTCTGATTGCATCTTCTATTGCTACTGCTCTTTTTGATACTGGTGCCTCTATTTCATTCATTTCTGCCCATTTTGTGGACATTATGAATTTTCCAACTGAGTTGATGTCTTTAGCGATGGAGTTGGTGACACCGCTGGGAAAGAAGAAAGAGCAGGGCCTTAGGTGCCCCTCATGTGCACTTTCTATATCAGGGGTCGAGATAGAGTGGGACCTTATGGTCTTAGATATGGACCTTTTTGATGTCATACTCGGGATGGATTGGCTAGTTCACTTCCAGGAACACATCGACTGCTACAGAAGGCGTGTGAGTTTCACGGCACCTGATGGGAGTCGTCAGGTTTTTCATGGTGAATGGGATCCTCGGCCTGGTCACGCAGGGCCTCCACTCCCAGAGTTGGGAAGTATTATCTTCCAGTTATCTTCGCTCATGCTGGAAGATAGTATTTCTTCTAATGGTTCACTACCTCATGTAGTGAATGAGTTTCCAGAGGTATTCCCGGATGATTTTTCGGGTTTGCCCCCAGAGCGGGATGTGGAGTTTTCGATTAATCTGGCGCCGGGAACACAGCCGATATCTCTTCCCTCTTATCGCATGGCCCCCACCGAGTTTAGGGAATTAATGATGCAGCAGTATGACTTAGAATCCAAAGGATTCATTCGCCCGAGCGTCTCTCCTTGGGCCGCTCCTGTGTTGTTCGCAAAAAAGGCTGATGGATCCCTCCGTCTGTGCATTGAATACCGGAAGCTGAATAAGGTAACAATTAAAAAAAAATACCCTTTGCCCAGAATAGATGATTTTTTTGACCAGTTGAAGGGAGAAAAGTGGTTCTCAAAGATAGACATGCGTTCAGGGTATCATCAACTCAGGGTGAAGGAGTCAGATATCCCAAAGACAGCCTTTCGGTGCAGGTACGACCACTTTGAGTATTTGGTCATGCCCTTCGGATTGACCAATGCTCCAGCAGTCTTTATGGCACTCATGAATAGGGTGTTTCATCAGTATCTCGATTCCTTTATTGTGGTGTTCGTGGATGATATTCTGGTATACTCTAGCTCTGAGGAGGAACACGAACATCACTTAAGGATCGTTTTAGGTACATTATTACTGGATCACCGCCTCTATGAAAAGTTGTCAAAGTGCACCTTCTGGATCAGAGAGGTGAGATTTCTGGGGCATGTGATCTCAGAGCACGGAGTTTCAGTGGACCCTGAGAAAATTAGTGCGGTTATGTCATGGGAGCAGCCGAAGAATGTGTTCGAGATCAGGATTTTCCTTGGCCTAGCTGGTTACTACAGGCGATTCATTCGGGATTTCTCTCGGCTTGCATCACCAATGACTGCGCTCACCCGGAAAGGGGTGAAGTTTTTATGGGGTCCAGAATGTCAAGCATCATTCGATGAGATGAAGAGACGGTTGACTACCGCCCCTGTGCTGATTTTTCCTGAGGCTGGGAAGGGTTATGTGGTTTATTGTGATGCTTCAGGTATGGGTCTTGGGTGCGTGCTTATGCAGGATGATCACGTGGTGGCTTATGGCTCTCGCCAACTCCGACCACATGAAAAGAACTACCCTACCCATGACTTGGAGTTGGCAGCGGTGATGCATGCTTTGAAGACATGGTGTCACTACCTCTTTGGCGAGAAGTTTGTGGTCTACTCTGATCACAAAAGCTTGGCTTATATCTTCTCGCAGAAGGACCTCAACTTGAGGCAACGTCGCTGGATCGAGTACTTGCAGGGGTTCGACTTTGACATTGTCTATACCCCAGGCAAGGGTAATGTGGTGGCTGACGCTTTGAGCAGAAGAGTTCCAGTGCAGGCTTTGAGGAAGTCTAGTGATGAGTGGACATTGATGGGGCTCTTTTCTCAAATGCATGTGGAGGCTAGGGAACACAGTGGAGGGGCATTCTTGGCGAGTGTCCAGTTGACTCCTTCTCTGTTTGAGTTGATTCAGCGGGAACAACCCAGTGATGAGCTTTGTCAGCGATCTAGGAAGTTTCTTCATGGTGGGGAGACATCCTCTGATTGGTCGTCGTCTCCCGAGGGCATATTGTGCTTCAAGGGCCGTTCAGTAGTACCGTTATCTCTACGGAAGGCAGTGATGCATGATAGCCACCAGTCTTAGTGGGCTGTCCATCCAGGTGCCACTAAGATGTATTATGATGTCCCTCGGCATTTTTGGTGGCCTGGTATGAGACGAGACATAGCATACTTTGTTTCGAGATGCTACACATGCCAGCAGGTGAAAGCAGAGCACCAAAGGCCCTCCGGTTTGCTCCAGCCATTACCCATTCCTACCTGGAAGTGGGATGAGGTTGCCATGGACTTCATTGTTGGCTTACCTCGTACACCTCGGGGTAAGAATTCTATTTGGGTGGTGATTGATCGTCTGACCAAATCATCCCACTTCATTCCGATCAGAGATACATCTAAAGTGGATGAGTTGGGCCATTTGTATCTTCAGGAGGTGGTGAGACTCCATGGTGTACCATCAGATGTTGTCTCGGATAGAGACCCCCTCTTCACTTCTCGATTTTGGGAAGGCCTTGGGCTCTCAGATTAAGATGAGCATGTCGTACCACCCTCAGACGGATGGTCAGACAGAGCGGGCAAATCAGATTTTGGAGGACATGCTTCGTGCATGTGTCTTGGACTTTGGAGGTTCTTGGGATAACCATTTGGGATTGGTTGAGTTTGCTTATAATAATAGTTACCAATCCTCAATTTGAATGGCCCCTTTTGAGGCGCTCTATGGTCGGCCATGTCGGTCCCCCCTATGTTGGGCTGAGGTAGGAGAGACTTCACTATTGGGGCCGAGCCTTGTGCAGGAGACTTCTGAGAAGGTCAAATTGATCAGGAAGTGCTTATTGACAGCTCAGAGTCATCATAAATCTTATGCTGATCGGAGGCGTCGAGACCTAGAGTTTACTGTGGGTGATAGGGTATTCTTAAAAGTGGCCCCTCGTTTGGGCCATCGTCGATTGGGGAAGAAAGGTAAGTTAATGCCACGGTATGTCGGGCCCTTTGAGATCAACGAGCGTATTGGAAAGGTGGCATATAGGTTGGCCTTACCTTCTCAGCTGACGTCCATCCATGATGTCTTCCACGTCTCTCAATTGAAGAAATACAACCCGGATCCGTCCCATGTGTTGAATTGGGAAGAATTGGAGATAGAGCCTGACTTGTCTGTTGTTGAGAGGCCAGTAAAAATTGTGGACTCCCAAGAGAAGATACTTCGAGGGAAGTCTATTCCATTAGTTCGGGTTCTATGGCAGCATGGGAATGATACACATGAGACTTGGGAGGGAAAGTCATGGGTCGAGGAAGAGTACCCATTCTTGTTTACCAACCAAGAATCATGTTGACTTTCCGGGGCGGAAAGTCCTTCATGGTGGGGATAATTGTCACATACATGACATATTTTAAAGGTATTTTTTTATTTAATTTACATTATTTCTTTTTTTGGGGGTTTTCAATGCATTTTTGAAGGAAATGGTGGGTTTCCATAATTTGGGTCAACTCGAGAGCCCATTTCCAGTTTTGACAATGAATTTTGTTTGTTTAATAACTCCCTCGTTTTTCAACATTTTTAACTCATTAAACTTCCAAAATGACCTTCATTTAACTATTAAAACTACCAATGAATTTTGGCCCCCTTAAAAATTCATTTGCATCTTGGATTTGGGTTATCAAGTTAGGTATTGGGCCAACCCGAAAGCACATTTCCAGTTTTAAAATTGTTTTGTAATTATTTCATAAAATATTCAATTTTTATTCTTTTTCGGTGATTCCACCTCTCACCTTCTCCCACTATACCTGGCCGCACCCCCAGATTCGTTTCCCCCTCTTTGGAGATTGCATATGTCGTTAATTAGGGCCTAACATCTCTGCTTTCTAAAAACGTCCAGTTTTCTCAAGTAAGTGACTATCCTTCTAGTTCTCTCCTTTTCCTTGAGATTTATCTTTTTTTTTCTTGAATCCCCAAATGTCCAGAAGCTAGGTCTTCGTACCTAGGGTTTCATTTTGGGTTTCATGATTCAATCCTCTTGTTTTAGGTTTGATATCACTTCCTTGTGGCGCGGTGGTCGTGCGGTTGAAGTTCCGCACTAGGATTTGCGGTTCTTGAATCTTTTGGTAGGTGATTCAATTGTGTATGCAATTTTTTGGGAATTTGCTTGCTGTGTTGAGGGTGAATTAATGATTATTTAATTTTAATGTTTCTGTAAAAATTTGTTTTAGTTGCATTTACAATGGAAATGAATTTTATGTTACAATTTTTGGTGAAATTGAGGGTTTTTCATGCAAGTCTTTTATTGGTTCATTTTGGGATGAACTCTAATTACATAGTTTATTTTATTGAACTGTATTAGGAATTAAAATAATGTTTTAAATATTTATTCTTTTTGGTTGTGGCTGCAAAAGTTTGTTTAAATTGTGTTTGAGAAGCAAATGGGCATTAAGTGCCATGTTGGTGTGAAAATGGTGGTTTTTAAAATATATAATTTCTTGGTTCACATTCGGCTGCCCCATAACTGAATTTTTTGTTTTATTAAATTGTGTTGAACTGAAATTTTGTTTTGATGACTTAAAATTGTTCACATACTGTGAAAAGTGGATATTTTAAAGAGTTTTGGGTGCAAAACAATGTGAAGTTTTGAGAGGTTGTTTTATTGAAGATCAAAATATTTTATTGACTGTTTCAAATGATATAAAATGTGTGTAGCTACTGTACTATTTGTTTGTGACCAGTAGTGATACTTTACATGAAAAAGTATGTGTGTTGTTTGCTGAAATTGTTTGAGCACAAAAGGGGGAATCCCGGGTACTTAGGTGGGCGGATATGTACTAGTACGGCTAGTGGACCGGATGGGTTGTGTCCCTGTTTCACTGAGCAAATGGATAACGACAACACTAAATGAAGTATGTGGATGTTATTTGGGGACCACTAGGTTATGGGTTTGTTCCCTACTAGTGGCTCGTGCATGGGAAAAGATTGTGACTTGGATACTTTACACCGAGGTACGAGGTACATAGGGCCCGAGACTATCTAGTTGCCTAGGGGTGTTCCCAATTTTTGTGCTCATTAGAATTGTAGTATTTACCCTTGTTGTGGGATCTTTTGGAAGTACTTTACAGTATCTTACATGTTTATTTAATGTGTTATCATTCTGAAATTCTTGGATTGAAAACTGTTTTCATTTGAATGTTGCTTTTCTCGAAATTTTTAACATTGTTTCACCTTGTGTGTTAAAATTGCTAGTTTTGTTCCCATTGTATTGCATCCTCTTTGGAATCATCTGGTGGTATCCTATTGGGATTAGGCTCACACCCTACTTACGCCCCTTGGGTGTAAGTAGAACTTCTTATGCTTGACTCAGGTAAAGGGAAGGCTAATGGTGATGGCGCTTTAGGGTGTTAGTCCCCATCGTTGGGGCAGAGTTATGGAGAAGGCTTGCGGGTGATGACACCCTTGTTGTGTGAAGTGATTGGGGATGTCTTGATGTTGTCATTATTTGTATTTGGACAACTTGTAGTGTATTTAAACATATGTATTCAGATCTGGTTTTGTTAAGAATGGTTTAGCATGGAAATTTCAGATTCTTATTATTGATTGTTTTATTTGTTTTATGCTTTCATACTCGGGTAAATCGTTCCCAAATCATATTGTTTTATACCCGGGCACTTTTGCCAGCCCGTGGGGATAGGGAATGCCCTTCGGGCCTTGTCATGGGCCGGGTTGGTGCCATTAATGGTGGTGACCAGATCTGGTACGTGACAGAAGTAGAGTGGGAAAATGAAGAAATTGTATGGAGATAAGTATGTGATTGTGGATGATCAGGATAGTCCATCTATAGTGGGAGGTATGATTTTATTAAATTCTACCCTTATGAAATTTTTTATTGATACATATTCATTTCACTCTTTTATAAAATCACATTCTTTTGATTTTCAATGTTTTAAACATGAAATGATTCCATCTGTAATAAAACATCAAACTCTTCTTGGTAGAAGAGAATGTGAAGCCTTTATTTGTAGAGGATTCTCTATAACCATTGACAGAGTTGAGCTGAAATGGGATTTCTTCATATTTGAAAAGGATGTGTTTGGTGTAATCTTGTGTATGGATTGGATGGTAATGTTCTAGGATCACATCGACTATTATTGAAGAATGGCTAGTTTCACAACTGAGGGCGGTGTCAAGCATTTATCTAGAGGACAAAGTGTTGTAAAGACATGTGAAATGGGATTCTTGGATCCAACAGTGGGATCAATTTATTTCCATTTGGAGGTGTTTAACATGGAATTGATACAAGGGATCTAGGATATCATCTTTCTAGAAACTGTGGGTCAATTTATAGATTTCTTCCACATTAACCTCTCAATGTTTCCAGCTATAATGGAAGTGGAGTTTACTATTGATATCCTCATTGGGATCAGTCCTGTTTTCCTTCTATCTTATAGGATAGAACAAATAGAGTTAAGAGAATTGAATGTGTAGTTGGAAGATCTGGATAGAAATGGTTTCATTCAACCGTGTACATATCGATGGGCATCAATAATCTAGTTCACAAAAAAAACTAATGGAACACTAAGGATGTGTGTGGATTATCGTAATATTCAAAAAGTTGCGATAAAGAATCAGTATCCAATTCCACACATTGATGATATTTTAGATTAGGTAAGGGGATCATAGTGAGTATCTAAAATTGTATTGCAATCATGAGATCACTAGTTACGAGTTCCAAAGGATAATAGTCTAAACAATGTTTTCAAAAAGTAGATATGGACATTATGAATATGTGGTAATGTCTTTCGATATTATGAATTCATGTTAAGTAATTATGGAATTGATTATATATTTAATTGATATATGTATTCTTTTTTTCTTTTGTTGTTTGGGTGAAATATTGGTTTATTCAAGGACAAGAGCTGAGCATCAAAAACACTGGGAGATAGTGTTTAGTCATCTGTTTTATACCAAACATTCAAATACTAAATTTTGGATACAAGAGGTACCCTTTTTGGGACATGTAATTTCTGAGAAATGCATCTTAGTGGATTCATAAAAGATATAAGGTATTATTTGTTGGAAACCACCAAAGAAAATCATTGAGATACAAATATTTCATGATATCTCTAGTTTTTATCAACATTTTGTTCATGAAATCTCACAACTAGCATCACTATCGAAATATTTCACAACAAAGAATGTCCCATTTCAATGGAGTGAGTAATTCTAGAGGTCTTTTGAAGAGGTAAATGTTCATCTTACTTCAACACATATCTTGAATTTTCTGAAATCAGGATAGGGTTATTTTGTGTATTCTAATACTACAGGATCCAGGTTGGGATGTGTTATCATGCTAGGAGAAAACAAGTTTTTTTATGGTTCAATGTAGTTGACAGTGCAAGAGAAGAATTTCCCAACACATTATTTGGAGTTAGTTGCTATCATCTACAACTCAAGGACTTGGCGTCATTATCTCTTCTCTAAGAAATTTACTATGTTCATAGATAATAATATCTTGAAGCATATTTTCTCACAACAATATTTGAATCTGAGGAAAAGGAGATGGAAGTAATATCATCAAATGTTTGACATTGACATGAAGTATACACCAGGGAAAGGTATTTTGGTGGCTGATGAATTAAGAAGAAATTCAGATTCTTAGTTAGAAAAAGAAGCCTTAGATGTGTTGTAGTTAATGTTGTTCCTAGCTGATATGCATGTTGACTATGGAGACCGAGGTGATGTTGCAGTTTCTATGATTCCAGATTTAATGAAGATGGTTAAAGGGGAACAAACATCCAATGGGGAATTCCTGGTTATGAGTTCAAACCATAATGGCGGGGAGACCATTGAGGACTGGAACCTCAATAGGAGTTTGGTTTTGTGGTTTATAGACCAGATGGTTGAACCTTAGGCATTTTAGGAACAACTTCTTCATGCTTACCACTACTCAAGTGGGTTGTATATCCAAGAATACAAAAGATGTATATGGCGTTGAAGGTGCATTTTTGATTTATCGATATGAAACAGAAAGTGGGAGAGTTCATTTCAAGGTGCTTAAATTGTCATCAAGTTATGGAAGAACATAAAAAATATATTTGGTATGTTGCAGTCTTTAAATATCCCAATGTGGAAATAGGATCAGATAGCCATGGATTTTGTTACAGGTCTCCCAAGAATTGTTTGGAAACACAATTCCATTTGGGTGATTGTGTATTGACTCACAAAGTCAGACCATTTCATTCATATTTGTGAAACACAAATAGGGGAGGGTATTTCCAAGATTTATATCCAATAACTGGAAAAGATACATGACATACCACTTTCTATTTTGTCAAACTGAGATTTGTGGTTCAAGTCTTATTTCTATAAATCCTTAAATAAATCCCTTAGCACTCAATTGAATATGTTTGTGGAGTGTCATCCTCAGATGGATGGGAAATCTGAAAGGATGATACAAAAATTTGAAGGCCTGATGCATGATTTTGTAATAGTTTTTTTGTCTCATGGGAGGATGATATACCCTTAGTTGAGTTCTCATATAATAACAGCTCCCATGACTCAATATACATGGATCCTTTCGAAGCATTTTATTGGCATCTTTATCATTATCCACTTTTTTAGGTGGAAATAAGTGAGAATTCCTTAGTTGGGATAAGCCTTTTCCAAGAAACAACTGAGAAGATTCAATTGATTAAAAGAATAATTCAGACTTATTAGAGTCATCAGAAATCATATTTGGATCATTATTGATGACCAATTTCATTTGTCGTGAGTTATCATGTGTTCTTAAGGATTTATACAAGGCCTGAACATTATCATTTCTAGAAGATGGGGAAGATATGTCTTCAAAAAATTGGTACTTTTTAGATACTAGAATGGTTGGAGAGGTGGAATTCAGGAAGCGACTTGGAACATATGAAGGATATGAAAGAACAATTACCAGAACTCTTTCAAGGCTAGGATGGATTTCAAAATTTGGAGGACGGAAAGACCAATGGTGTGGAGAATATAGTACCCCCATTTTTTGGTATGTAGCCCTTTATTTATGTTTTTATGAGTATAATGTATAAGGGTGAATGTTGGGAGTGTCCTGGGAACTTTCAGGGAGTTTTCGCTGCTAAAGGGAAAGCACACGGGTTGTGCATGTTTTTTATAAACAGTGTAGAAATACTAGGAGAAACTATGCACTTTGGAATTTGTTGGATAGTTGCTTCAGAACAATGTGCACATAGTTATAGAGACCATGTGATGGGGATATTTGAGTCTCTTCCCATATAACAGCTAACATAAAATTAACTAATGGTTTGTCTAACAGTGGGAACTAACCGTGCGCTAGGTCAAAGTGAGATCCTAAAAAAGAGGACATCACACATTTTGACTGTAACTCCTTTTTTGTAATAATTATAGTCCCTAATTTACAATTCTTCTCCATTGAAGGTTATATAACCTCTCCCAAGAAAATTTTAATTGATCTAGAGCCTTCCTTTGGCATTTTGAAGCCCGTTTCTTTTTGTATGTGCTTGTTTTTCACCGTTATTGTCACGTTTTCTTAGATCTACTTCACCCCTCTTCTTGGATTCATATATCTACACCATATTTGGTAATATCTAAAATTATTCTTGCCAAATATCTTGATATATATTCTTGATCATGTTTTTTTGAAGAGATCTAAGGTGGTTTCATGAAATTATTAACCTGTTTCATGAGTGTTCTTTATATATTTACCATTTTCATCAAAATGATCACAGTAGGTGACTCCTCTATTGGTTCCTCTTAGTATAACTAATTTTAATTATTTCATTTTTATTTAATTTTTTATATTTTATTTTTAATTGGTTTCTTTACAATTTTTAAAAACCCTCTTCGGTGATGGTTTGTGGAAAATAGAAAAATTGGCGTCCTTGAATAAAGTGCTTTAATTATTGAGTTTAAAATAAAGATTTTAAAAGGGGAATTTTCAAGAATTGTTTCAATTGAAGTTGATAAATGTTTTTTAAATAAAAAGTTTTTTTTAAAAGGAATGGTTAAATTTAATTGGTAGGTTTAATTATTTTAAATAAAAGATATGTTTTGTTGAATTTTTTTTGAAATGGTTAGTTGAAATGGTTTTGGTATATAAGGGATTCTGTGTGAGTTCATGTTGATGGGCCCTAAATAAGGGACATGTACCTGTGGGTACAAGGTACATGACCCAGGCTCGGGGGCATTTGTTAGTGGGACACTATGTTATTGGACAAGAGACTGCTCATGAGTGTGGAACTATCGAAACAAGCATGTCTGTGTGGGTGTGTTGTGAACCAAAGAATGTTTATGCCAAAATGATATTGAGAAATGGTTTTAAATACTTTTTTGGTTCCTTTTCTAGAAATATGACTTTCTAGAAATTTCAGTAAAATATAACTTCTTTACCTTTGGTTATAAATTATTTTGGAAGATGTTTATATTTAGTTATAAACTATTTTTCAAATTTTTTATATAAATATTTTTATATAAATGTTACAAACTTTTATATCCTAGTTTCGTGAGTTGGGAATTAATTGGTGGAAACCTAATGAGTTTTATACTCACACCTGATTTGGAACTTTGGAACTTTTGTAGATGCTATCTTCAGGGACATTGGAAAAGGTAATGTATCACACATTTTTAGAACCACCGTGTGATACATGGGTTGTTTGGTAATGTTGGATCATGGAGCTTTTGAATCATCATGTCTAGGTAATATTGGATTCTTTAGTTGTTTTTATTCTTTTTTTTTATTTGATAGTTTCCTTGAATTACTTTGTAGTACAATTTGGTGTGGTTTTGAAATAATATAAGTGCTTTAGATGACTTTAATTTGTTTATGCATCATCTATTTAGTTGTTTGGTTATTGTTTTTTGGGTTAATGATTTTATTTCATGAAAGGTAAATCACCCCACATGTATTTGAATCCCTTTGATATTTATTTCTATCCTTTGGAATCTCGTGAATGTCACTTAAGGCCTAGTAAGGATTCAAGATATTCTCAAGCCAATGATAATTAATGGTTCATTATAGTTATCATATTCTTACATTACTATGTAATAGAGGAGGGTTTATAATCCATTGTTATGTACTAATGAAGTGACTGGGATGAATTATCATGCTTAATGACATGGTTATAGATTATTCCTTATGGAAATTGAAGCTTCATAATAAAAATTACCTATCTCATGAAATGGAGTTAACTATAGTAAAATTTACATAAAAGAATAGGACACATTATCTTAATGGAGAAATGTGTGATATATATATATAGCATAATAATATGATTTTATTGTATATATTCACACAGGATGAGTTTTACATGATATAGAGAATATTTTTTGAGTTGACTAATGATTATGAATACTCAATACATTACCAACCTAAGAAAGAAAACAATGTGGATGATTTTTTTAGTATAAAGGATTATACTAAATTAACTATGATAAGGATAAAAAGTATCTAATATTTATGGATTTGAAATGGTTGTGTGTTTAAATTGTGAATAATGGGGTGAAATATTATCTTTCTGAAAATTGTGTTTAACCATATATCCAAGTGAAGATTAATGTGGAAGATAAGGATGATGTAGATCTCTAGAAGAAGGTTAGTTGTGTTCATTAGGTCAAACATGGTTTTGATGTAATTATATGGTTAAAGAACCATGTATGTGTTCTGTCTATACCCTGTTTAAAGAAGGAGTTGTTCAGAGATTATCTTAGTTAACCATTCCTTATTCATCTTGGAGGTAAAAAATATGTATAGAGAATTGAGAGCATATTTATTTTGGGATGGAATGAAGAGATATAAGGTTGAGTTTTTAACATGGTGAGTGTAATTTCATAATGTTAAGTTTGAGAATAAAATTTTTAATGGTATGGTAAAACCATTATCCATACTAGAGTGGACAAATCACCATAGATTTTTTCATCAAACCACAAAAAACTTATAAAGGGAATAATGATATTTGAGTTTCAGTAACATTCCTTAAAAAATTAACACAATTAATTGATATTAGATAATATTTCTATATATTTCTTATTTCACAGATATACATTAAGGAATTGGTAATTTTTCATGTAGAACTACATTCTATTGTATATGACCGAGATCTGATGTTTAGTACGCAATTTTATCAAAATATTTCGAAGGATTTTGTTATAGAGTTTTCTTTTAGAACTACCTATTATTATCTAATACGTGGTTAGTATAATAGAACCATTAAAACCCTTGAGGATGTTTTGAGATATTAATGTATGGATTTTTAGGGCGGTTCGGATCAACACCTTCCTTTAGTTTTGTTTTCATACATCTATAACATTCACTCCAGAATTTAGATGGATCCTTATGAAGAACTATATGGAAGGAGGTGTGTAAATACAAAATGTTTGGATGAATGTGGGAAAAATATATTGGGATATAAATTGGTAGAGGAAATGGAAGATAATTTCATAGGTATTCAACAAACCATCAATGTGACTTAGAGCTGATATAAACTTTATATAGGAAATCATTATTGTGGTCTAGAGTTTGAAGATGTTGAGAAATAGTATATGTGAATTTCCATGGAATAAGTTAATTAGAGTTAGGAATAAATGAAATCTAAACACTATGATTTTTCCCTTTCAATATTCTTGGTAGTGTCAGGATGGTTTCTTATCACTGGGAGGTTCCACCAAACATCTCTCAAGTCCAAGATTTATTCCACATATATATCCCAAGAATGTTCATACATAATACTTCACTTATTATGTACTAATAGGTCATAATAATTAATCAGGATCATTACTATGATGAAAAATCTATGGAGATTCTAAATAATAGATATAAGGTGGTATGAAATAAGACCACTAACCTAGTAAATGTTTTGTGGTGAAACCACCAT
Source organism: Viscum album (assembly GCA_963277665.1). Classification (NCBI taxonomy): domain Eukaryota; kingdom Viridiplantae; phylum Streptophyta; class Magnoliopsida; order Santalales; family Viscaceae; genus Viscum; species Viscum album. The sequence continues at coordinate 2,138,056,994 of OY728141.1, read as the reverse complement.
CTTGAAGAATCTAAACGAGAACATAAGGATATGATGAGGAAGAATTATCCCTATATTTTTTATCAATGTGACATGATTTATAGGGTAAAATCCATTTTAACAATGGTAGAATTTAACACATTGATATTTTAGGAAATATTGTTTTTCTCAAATAGATTTAATGTTTTGGTATCTTTCATTACATGACACGCCATGTTTTAGCGAACCACAATATTCTATTAATAATATTATTTAAACTTGAAAGTCATTACCTAGGAATTATATTAGTGTGTATGGATAGAAATAGCTAAATTTTGTAAAATATAAGGTTTAGACATGAATAAAAGATATTCAATTGTAATTAATTGATTAGAAAAGAAAAAAAATTAAAAGTAAACGAAATGTATTCTAAAAAAATTATTTTTAGGCATAGAAAGTGTTTTTATCATTATGAATTAAATTATTAAATATTGGTAGATAATATTAATAAATAAATATATATATATATTTTCAATTGTTTCGTCATTCACTTATTATCTTTTATTAAGAACGGGACAAGAAAAACAATCCACTCTTATGTTTAAAAATGTATTTTTCTAAAAATTAGTTTAATCATGATTAGAACACTTATTTTAAAAATTACTTTTGAAACATTCATCAATTTTATAATAAAATTTTAAAATCACTTTTGAAAAAAAATGTTTCAAAGATATCTTATGTTGAATTTTATATAATTTCGTGAATATATTAATTTTTAAATGAATACTAAAACACATTTATTTTTATTGAAAAAATCCTTTTTTAAAGAATTTATAAAGTTAAAATTTTGTTTTAATATGGTTTGAAAATTAAAATTAGTAAAATTAAATTTTTATTAATCCAATTTATGTCATTGGAACCAGTTTTATATTCATCTTTTTAATTTATTTTTATTTATGAAAAATTTGGAAAACCACTTCTATATCATTTATACAGGTTTAATTTTAAATTCAAATTTTAAACTAATATGAATTTATTTTATTAAAATAGATTCGATAGTGTTAATAAAAATATCAAATTTTAAGTACAAGACTAATTTAATTTTTTTCATAGTGAATAATAAAAATAAATTAGTTCAGTTAATGTTAAAACATATTTGGATGGGGTTAAACCAAATGATAATGGTATATCTTCAAATAAAACATTTCTAAACCCTTTATTATGGAAAAATTTAAGATTTATAGTATCAAAATTTTTAATATATGTATGTTTTAAATCATTTTACATTGGAATGAGTCTGTCATTTTTGATTAATTTGGTAAATTTCCATGTAGTTTCAAAGTGGGTTCTATTCCCAACTTATATAGAGACATATCATCTCCTCTCTACTAAAAAAAAAAGATAATTTTGGTATAGTATATCATTACCCATAACTATTAATTAATTACATTAAAATTAATTATAGTCTTTATTTTGATTAGAAAATCCTCCTAAGAAGGTTGTTGGTGCTCACCTAAGGAGGTAGTCTAGAGAAGTAGTATCATTCTTAACAGAGTGTTTTTATTTTATTTATTTAAAAAATACATTATCTGTTATTAAACTATAGTGATTTTATAAAATATATATCTAAATTATACATAAATTATTTCATGTTAATGGAATAATCAATATCTATATCATCTTCCACAAAATGGGAAATGAAACTATCGATCATGTGTACATTAGACCACCACCTCACGAACCAATGTAAATTTTTTTCTATCATGACATCACATAGGTGGATATAATGAGTAATAAAATGTAAATATATGTAATTTAAGACATAATTATAATTTTTTAATTATAATATCAGATATCTCTTCTTACCTTCAAATATTTTTAAAACGATAACATTTCTCGTGAGTACGTGTAGACTATTGCCTCCATGAAGGGATGAAACTTGTTTTTGATTTAACTTTTATACTGGGAGTAAAAAGTTTATATTTATTGAATAAATATGAGATATATTATATAAAAATAATTTTTTAATGATGAATTAATATTTACCTTTCTTAAATTCAATACATCCAAAAAAATGAAAACATCATTCATGCATACATACAATATACCCACTCCACGAAGGGGAAAATTCATTTTTCATTCTGTAACTTTTATGGATAACCCTAAATTTTTATATAGAGAATATATATTATATATAATTCATTGTTGAAATTATTTTTTTGAATTGTCCATACTCATAGTACGTGGACCAAAACTACCAAAATAGAACAAATATGAAAACTAAAGTAATTATTACATGAAACTGTGATTTTAACAAAGAATTGTTCATTAACGGGTGGTAAAATGATATAATAAAATCATATATGGTATGATATATATTATTATAGTTCTATAATATTTTTATAATAAATAATAATTTACTATACTGGGTGTTCAAACATGCATTAATAAAGACAGGACTTAAGTTAGTGATTTCTAGACTCAGTTTTATTTTTTTCATGCATTTTCTACATTCAAAACTAATTTGTTTTTAGTGGTGTATATACATCTCCATTGAAGTATTATATAATTAATAAAAATATACTCATACTATCTTATGTATATTTTTATGTATTTATTTTAGGGGGATTCAGATTCATTAATTATAAAAGTTGTAAAATATTTTCATCTCATATTTATTTATGTGAGATAGATTCTAAATTAACCACTTGTTTCTATGTAATGGTATATATACTACCGAAGAATATAGTTTATGATTATGATTATGAAATTTTTTGGGATTTAAATTTCTATATAATGATATATATTTCATTACGATTATGATTTAAAAGTGACCAGTGATATAAGTGTTTGATGGTATAATATCATTCTTTATCGAGATGTATTATGATTATGCTATATTTTTGGGATATTATTATATATCTCTCATGAAACTCACGAATTTTATTATATTATTGTTATTTAATTAAAATAATTTTTTTAACTCATGTTATTCTCTTTTTGTAGTCAAGGGTCAAAAATAATAAAATTAATAAAAATAGACTTTATTTCACATTTCATTCTAAAAACCTCTTTAACCCATTTCCATATTATCTAAAAATGTTTTAAATTTATTTTGTACTATTATAAAATTGTTTTCAAGAAAATTTTAAAAATATTTTAATTTTAATTTTTTTGAAAAAAAGAATCATTTTATTGTTTTAAATGAGGTATTGTTGACTTTTTACAAAAAAATTCAATAAAATATTTGTTTTAACATATATAGTATGAATAGAATTTTACAACATCATGGGCAATTTATTATTTTAAGCATCAATTTTATTTTTCAATGATAACTTCACTAAATTATTGTCATTAATATTTGTGAAATGCTTATATTATATAGAAGTTATTTCAAAATAGAATGGATATTTTCTTAAAGAACTGTTCCAAGTGAAAATTTAAAATAATTTTCCATATAAGAAGATTTTTATGATGTTACATAGTATTTAGTAAGGATATTATCCATTTAGAAAATTATTATCCCTTTTTAATGGTTTATGCTTATAATGGCAAGATGCTAAGGGTACCCATTTCCTTAGCATGAGTTATGTTTATGAAACTTTTATCTTTTCGATGGCTTATGATATGATGAAATGATAAAATTGTTATTAAATAAGTATCTTTTAAAGGAGTGATTTTTCTTAAATTTATATAAATCCGATTTACATTATATGGACTATGAAATGATGAATTATTTAGATTATCATTTTATGGACATGTATTATTTTCATTCTGTTATATATGGGCCTGGAATTGTTTAGATCTCCAACGCATTGGAAAATATTTAATGTCCTTTGAGCTCATTAGGTACACAAGTGATTATCCAATGACCAAAAGAGTGTACCTGTGATTTTATCCCATTATAAATAATGTACATGGGTGGTTATCCTAATCCTGACATGTTATGAGTTTCTTAGTCAGTATCCCCAACATAATATTTTCTAAGATTTTTTATATGACATAAATATATTTCTTATGAAATTATTATCACTCATGGATTATGTTCTTTTATTCATGTATGATTCATTTCTTATAAAATTATCCAAATTATTCCATTAATCATTTTTGTGATTCACAATATGTAGGGTATTGTTATCAAATGTAATTATACTATTCTCTAACCCTTATGATTATGTTTTGCTTATCTGATCATTGATTTCTCCATTTTTTTACCTTCACTGATCGATTGAGATCTCCCATTCTATGTTCCATTTACCTAGGTTAGGAAGAAAGGTATGATGTATTTTGTGTCCTATTATTTTTACAGTTATGAAGAAAATTGTCTAATATAATGTATGTCACTTTAAAATGAGTTGTTTATATGCCAATGTTTCTAAAACTTCCTGACATATATGATTTCAGCATCAATAACTATGTAATGTAATAAATAATCATATTCTAAGTTCTAATATATATTTTTGAAATGTATAGGTCATTATAGATGTGTCCATCTCACTCTAACATGAATGAAAAACAAAATTTCAACTAACACCCATTTTCATATTCTGATAATGATGACCATGAAATTCATTAATATTTATCCCATACCAAGGCCCACACTCATAGATGACTGATTGTCGACAACCCATGGAACAGTTTCACTTACATTACCCCATGATAATTACCTCAAGAGAGGCCCCTCCACAAAAAAAATTCATTTTGACATCATGGTGTATATCCCATGACCATTCAACGTAATTATGATAATGTTAACTTGTAGTGAATGATCATGTATAGTCTAAGATTAAACTAATATGTAATTTAATAATACCACCATAACCTCACTTCATTTTTGATGCCACCTTTATCTACAACAAAATTTTAAAATCCAACCAAGGCCTTGAGTTTTTCTTCTCACAATTATCTAATCACATTTTGGTCACCACGATTCAAGAGGGATATAATAACTAAAACTCACTACCGCCTCACAATTCTCTACAAAGTATCCATACACTAACATTTTCTATTGTAATATCACCACAAAACTACTCGATTTATTCCACCATGAACCAGATTATTCTCAATAAATAAAAATGGTCAATTATACTGATAAAAAACCAAATGACCAAGCACATTGAAATAAACACCACCCTAATTTCATCAAAAATTGACAAGTGATTTCTCTTATTCTATCTGTTCATTTATCAAAAATGGTATCATGGACCTCTATCATATAACTACCACCTTGACATCAAAAAAATATCTTGTATCTTAATTTTATATGACCATTCATTAACCCAAACTCATATTTCTTTATGTCATATGTCACAAGAACAAGGATCAATCACCCACTCAAAAAACTAGTCAGGCCTCTTGTCTTATTAGACTTATTAAGCTTGCAGTGTCATCAATGTTTCCATCCAATGAACCATCCTTTCCAACAATTTAGTTCTAACCACATTACCACCAATAATCCCAATAATCATTCCTAGATTAAAAGAATCTATCCAAACTCTAGATTCCCTAGGAACATCTATCCATGGTAAATACTAATCATTGTATCAAACACCATGAAAACAACAAGGTCATACATCTGAAAGATCCAAGACTTAAAAAAAGACTTAAATCCAACCAAATGCCTCATGGAGATTATGTTAAAAAATAAAAAAAACATGAACAATCCATTTACAATAACTAACTAGAATATATCATTCACCTATTCCACCAATGAAGCATCAACCCATGCTATACACTCCAAATCTCCCATAACTCTATGAAAACATCCCTCATGTATACCCCCAATTACAAAAATCCACCAACAAATGGCCACCAAAAAAGTCAAATTATCAAAACTAATGTCTCCCCCACTAATACATACACATAAAAAATAAACAAGTCACTTCTTCTGGGTAGAATTTTGAAGCTCATTCCAAAAATCATGGATTATATCAAACCAAAACCAATAAATTACTGTAGTCTATCCCCTATAACAACACAACCACTACAAACTACACAAAAATCCCAAACCACCATTTCAATGTCCAACACAAAACTACCATGATTTCATCCGATTAGGGTCCCCACATCCACTAAAATAGATTAAAACCCATAAGCTTAGGGTCAAATACAAACTGATGTCACTCCAAGTAACATCCCTCTATCTAGCACAACGAAACCCATAAAGCCTCACAACCCCTGACCAAGGGTCTAAAATCTAGGACACTCTTAAATCAATAACCAATAATACATAAAGTAAGATTAAAAAATAAGGTATATCCATTTCTAATGTCCCAAAAGGTTCCATAATTTCTCATTTCCCTTTAAGAAAACTATTCCATTTTGAAAACCCATGCTTTTACATTTCAAAACATTACATTAACTCATGTTTTAAAAATTCTATTATTTATTAAACTTTATGATTCCAGATTTTGGATATATAGAGTGTAAATAAAAATTAATAAAAAGAAAAGGCCTTATAAATTTATTATTGAAACATTATTTAACATGAACCATCACTTTTTAATTCATTTATACTTTACTTTTATCCAAAGGTCATATGAGGACCTAGTCAGATTATACCATATACTTATATAGAAATCATATAAATGGTTGTGTATAATTCATATACCAACCCATATAAACTGATTAAAACCATAAGAAAATATTAATGAACAAAATATATAAAACACATACATTAAACACACTACAAGAATAATGAATCCCATGGAACTATCAATAAATGAATTCATGTAGATGATCTAATAATCATATGTGCCTAACAAGATTCATTAATGAACACCCTTTCTTCTCATACCATTCCAAGAGATAGAATATCATTAATTCTATAATCTGACATCCATGTGAAACACTTTTGGTGGAAAACTATTTAGTGGAAAAAGAACATGGAAAAACATCAATTTTTTCACCGATAGGGAATCTGTTTTTCCCATATATGTGGGGTTGCAGGCACCTAGGAATGAGCTCATTACCATGAACCTAAAAGATTTCATTTTCCAATAGACCATTCTCAAATTGAAGGACACAAGAGAACACCACTTATATAACATTCAACATCCAATCCTAAGAGACACTAAAATCATACAGAAAACTAGTTCATTATTTGAGATCTGGTAAACCTCCCCGTATGTTAGAGGTTTCTGAATAGTAGTGAGATACTAAAGAGAAATGTGAGGAGACCATAGCCTCCTTATTAGAGTATAAACAAAACTAGAAAATTACAAATATACCACAATTAAAATAATAATTTAATGAAACAACATATATTATGTTAAAACAATAACCAATGAAAACATGATATAAAAATGATATGTACACTCTAAAAATTATAATGACATACAATAAAACTATAAATATACAAGATTTGAAAAAACACAAACATGGTCCCATTTCTAATATTATTAATAAAATTCCATCCATTAACCAATCATCCTTGGAATAAAACAAAATCTAGGTCCCTTTCCATAAACCTTATCTAAAACAACTCAAATATCATTAGGCACCCAAAATCCATAATGGTAAGAGAAGGGTTTCACAAAAACTCAGTAGGTTACTGAAAATGGTGTCTATAGAAAAACCATTATAAATAATATTATATATATATATATAAATTGAAAACTAACAAGACAATAAAAGAACCATGTTTCAGAATAATCATTTATTAGTTGTCCATTTGGACTCCTAGGATTAATCATGTCTATTAGCACCAAAATATGTGTGTAGGAAAAAATAATTAAAGGAAAGTAAATGGAGTCGAAAGGGGGTACTTCACAAAGAACCCTTGAAAAGGAATAGGCTTTTCAAAATCCTTCATCACCGTGGATGGAGTAAAGTTGAGGCCTCCTCTGCACCCTCCGTAGAAGAATGCGATGGTCTAATCCGTAGTTATGACAAACATGAAAGAAGTGTTTTCACCATATAGGGAAGGCTGTTTACCTACACGAGTACTTTGAACTTGAAAAAAGAGTCTACGACCACCGTAGAGGGAATGAAGAAATCCTCTGTGTCAGGGAGGGGATGACAGTTGAGTTGGCGGCTCAGAGAAACTTGATGCATTTCTACCTTCGATGGTGAAGCACAAGTTACTTTGCGGTGCGACCTCAGAGTATCACACCCCCTGTGCACCTATAAGACCCGTCTACCCCATTCTAAAGAATCTAGAGCCCGACCATTCCTCTTACAAATTCCAACATCTTGAACCACCCATTTCTCTGTGAACTATAGAGAAATTGAATCATCTAAGGTACTTGAGCATTGCAAAATCCGTTTCCCTTTACACAAATTTACACCCTCTTTATAGATGGATGCCCTTCATGGAGCCTATGGGCCATAGTAAAGGAATGAGACCCCTTTGGGTACTTGGGACCTCACAAAGCACCTGAGCTTCATGAAGAACCCTCAAAGATATTTTACTCAATTATTAGGCTGGTATACTATTCTCTGAAATGGTCTCCTCTTTGAAAAGACATATCCTCAGTGAGCCCCTATTCTTTAAGATCCCATGATCTCTTTGAGCAACTGTTCTCTACAATCCCATGTTCTCTACGAGCCTGTGAGCTCTGCGAAGCCATGTGCTTTGCGGACTTATGAGATCTATGAAGCCACATACTCTACGAGCCCTGGATTTTTGTGAATCCCCTATAGGTGAGGCATGTTGAATCCGAAACCCTTATCCTGTATGGCCCACCAAGATTGTATGATATGATTTAAATGTTCATTTGGTGGTGATTCATGTTGATTTTCTTTTCCTCATGATTCTTCACATAGGAACTCTAGTGGTTGTTTCTTCTTCACATAGCCATGCTAATGAGAGTCCCTTAGTGGATTACTCCACAACACTGTCTCCATATTGAATTGATGGTTCCTTCCATTCACCAAGGGTTAAAGTGTGCCAGTTATGTAAGTCCTAGGGGTGAGGAGTGAATCGTCATCGTCTGAGATACAAGATGTTAAACTACCAAGAATCATCATCCCTGAAACATGATGTTAAACTATGATCACCACATAAGTGACATGTCCTAAGAGGACCATGAAGAGGATGGGTACCAATTCCTTCATACACCCCTCTCACTCTGAGCTTTGTCTCCATTCACATCTCATGAAGTCTTTGTGTAAGCCCTAACCCAACTTCGCAGGGTGTTCTAGGTAGGGAATCTCTATCATCCCTATACACCAGGACACCTAATTGGGCCTCCCTCCAGGTGTAAGTCTGAACCTTCATTTCTCTGGTCTGCAAACCATGCATAAGACCTGCTCTATTATTCACAAACACACCATTCACGATGTGATCATTAGGCCTTTTTCCCTCTTTTTTCTCATACTGATCCCGACTCACATGGGATTAGAGTAAAAAATGACCATGATATCCTCTTTTGCCCACCATAGAATCTAAGACTCAATCCCCCCATCCAAATAATGCGGACTTTGATCCACACCCTTTTCATGCAAGGTATGTAGGAAACCTCCCTAGGGTTCAATACCATCATCTATCAGTCTCAACCACTTTATGTCGGTTCACTTTTCTAACACATGATGTTAAATTTTATTCACCTTTCATCCCAGACGACACTAAACTATACACTTTTGAACTACAAGGGTGTTGTTTCCCGTCTTCTATATTTTGTTTGTTGGAAGCCTCCATGAGGTTCAACCCCATAACACTGGTAAACATTGGTGTCCCCATTATTGGGTTGCACACCCTTGGTATACCACCTAATGTTGTTAGATCAGTCCTTCTGTAGATAACGATGTATAAACCCCACACTCATCCTATAATCCTGTAACCAAGAGTGGCCCTCTTGCAATGGGTAGCTAACCATGCATAATCCCCTATATGTCTTTGGGTCACTACCCTTTGTGTACACCCCAATTATATTCCCATCACGAACTACGTAGACTTTGAATCCCTACCATGGGGATATAGAGGAATCATACTTGAGGTTCAGGCCCATCACCCATGTACCATCTTGGTCCCTCCTGAGACTTTGTGTTTTGTAAAGTTCATGCCCCAACCTAGAGGTTGTACTTCCTTTGGGTATCATCCAGGAATCAATTATCAAAAGCTTCATCATGAGGTGTCTCATCACCTCCCTTAACTACATGGACTCTAATTCCAACCCACTATAATATGCTTCAAGCCTCCCTGAGGTTTAAGCCCAACACCACCATCATCTTCACATTGGTTCTATCCCATTCATCTCTTTCACGTCATCAAATCATCAATCATCCATCATAGTTTAACCTAGGCAGCCACATCCCAGTGAGATCATATTATCCACTTCCTCACTTCCCCTAGTAGTGCCCGAGCCGCTAATCATACATATTTCTCATCATGTCTTTGGGTTGTTTCCCATTGTGCACACCCTAATCCCATTATTCATCTTCTCGGAATACATGGGTTTTGATCGCTATCGTATATACATCATATGTTGGATGCCTCTATGAGGTTCAATCCCAACCAATGGTAATCCTTAGTGTCCCCCTTTTTTGGGACCCAATTATCCTCACATCCATCCCCATTGGGCATCTTGATCCACCTATCGAGTAAACCTCCCAGGTGCTCCCCTATAAGGATATACCTATCTGATCAACTCCCATCTGCGTTCCGATCAGTATGATCTGTCTTCGCTAGATGTTAAACTTGATACATACCCCTCGTTAAACCTAAGAATCCTTGTAAAACCATGGGCACATTCCTATGTAATATAATTCTTTGCAATCGACTTGGGATGCTTTAGGCTCCCTCTCCCTTGAGATGCCATATCATAAGGGGAAGAAATCAAGGTGTTGTAGTGTTTCAGCATCCACACATGCCAGTGATGTCCAACATGACTTCTCTGTTGACCGAAGGTTGCTGACCTGACTTGAACACATGGAATATCCTGATAGAAGCTGTGTAATTTACTGACATCCACAAAGATATGGCTCTAAGAAGAGTTTCACGAACAATGTATTAATATTAAATGGATACCGGGACTAGGTGATGAATTCCAAGGAGGATTCCATAGATGGAGAGACTAATATCCCATCATCCCATTTTGATCATGGATAAAACGTCCCTAAAGAAGTGATGTGTTCCCCGATGAAAGCACCAAAAATAGAAATGGTGAAATTTTCATGAATTTATTCTGTTCAATATGAATATTAGTAGTGTTTGAGACATCAATATACAAGAGTGTCACCAAATCATGATATTCAGCACCAGGTCCCACCATGAAAATAATAGGCCTTGCATGAAACTCACCAGGAGTCAGGGCATTTAATCGTTGGGAATCCCAGTCTAAGACATTGTTAGCATGAATCATTCTATCCAACCATGGATTATTGAATGACACTAGGTTAGTGGGCATCAATTTCTAATTATCTATATTGATGGGATAATTTTCTTACTTTGCAGGACCCAAGCTAAAGCTATAGGAAACCAATCACCTCCCACCCGAGGATGTAGGGGTAGGGGAAATGCCAATTTGGTAGTCCTAAATGACTCCATCTCTTCTATAGAAACTTCCATGAAAATGGATACTGGGCTCCCAATCCCCCTCTCAGCCTTTGATTTTTTAGAGGGTGATGATTAATACTCTTTTCTATCAGTACAAACGAGAGGGGGTTATCCCAACAAGGGACATGGATCGCCAAGACATGGGGGATTCTATGCCCATCAGAACTGCTACCCCCAAGGGCTATGTAGGGAGCCGCAATTCTCCACTCCATCCTTCAAATTTTGTGGGAGGATATCCCTGGAGTGCTCTTATAATTCTCTACCTTATGTAGATGATGTAAGGGATGTCTGAGTCTGTCCAGCTAGGAATTCAGCCAGGGAGCCATGAAGGAGGTCTCCTACTAAGCTGAATCTGTGTCTCTAACTGGTCCCATAGACTATGGAGTAGGTGGTCCATACCCCTGCACAACCATACCTAGTTCAGCTAACCTATTGTCAACATCTAGTGAAAGATCAGGAAGATGCTCTCTAGGGGGATTCATCTTCCATGGCTCCGATGTCCCGAGACACCACTGGCACATACTGTTGGCCCCCAATTGTTTTCCGAGAGTAGGGGAACAACACTATCCCAGAGTTTGGATACTTCAAATCCTCATCTGAAGTAAGGCACCGATGATCTCACAAGTAGGTCGAGTTGATATCCCCGATCACCATTGCATGTCGTAGCCATCGCAGGCCGATCTACGATGATATCATCTAGTATGGAGGTCCTCCCTATACCATCATGAAATGGAGTTGAGGTGATCTGTCCTACCACATCCATCATGAAGGACCTCCCCATTCCATGATCATCTAATACAGTAGAGGCCCTCCAAACTTCAGCAATACTCAACACGATGGTCCTCCCTGTTCTCATGGTCTCAGGTATTAATATTTCCCTTTCCTACCGGGTTATCAATGCGAGGACCCTCTCTGACATGTCACCTACCGGTGTGGGGGTCCTTCCCATGTTCTCACCTACCCCAATAGTGTCCCTCCTTGCTTAATCGACAGTCATCATGAAGGTCTATCTTATATCCCATATGGTCAAAATAAAGGCCCTCTTTGTAAAACATCTACCAGAGCCGGTCGATGTGAAGGTCCTCCTCGTGCTACAAAAAATCACCATAGAGGCCTTCTAGATGTTCATTCCATATCTAGAAGAGGTCTTCCCTACTAAAACACCCTCAATCATAGGGGTCATCACTGTCTTCCATTTGAAATTTTCCCAGACACTCCTCACACCACGGTTGTCCAAGTGGAGGTCCTCTCCACTCAAGAAACAATCCAAGAAAAGGTCCTCTCCACTCTAGAACCAACCCATATAGAGGTCCTCTACTTTAAAAAATCTACCATTCCTAGATGAACCATCATGGTGTAGGAGGGTGGCTCATCACCACTAGAAGATGAATCCTGAGAAGCTTCAATCCGCAATCAAACAAGTCTACTTCTCAGATTATAAACGAGAGTGAAATTTTATCATGGAAAATTCACCCATATCCTTTGTGTTAGGGAATGGGGAAGGAAAAAGTCATATCCACCTAATGATTCCTGAATGTGAGGTCCATCTGATCCCCCATTCCCTTTGAAGATACATACAAGAGGAGAAATATTTGTCCCCTTTCTATGGCATGGCCATAAAATCCTCTTTATCATCAATAAGATCATTCTCAAACTCAAAAATAGATCACAAAGAGTTATTATACAAACCAATAGTGAATGAGTGAAAGCATGACCCTTCGTCAATGACTGAATCCCCTATGTGGGAAATAGTGCTCATTAGTCTATCTTTTATGGAGGTGGTGTTGTAGACGGTACTTTCTTCAGAAGACAGACCAAGATGTGATGACTTGTTAGCTCATGCATCATAGTGTACATCAGCCAGTCTATAGTAACAAAAGTCCACTTCAGTGTCATTATCGGTCCCATGACTGCCTCCAGTCAAAGAGTGGGGAAATCATGGGCCGGATCCCGTGTCTGATCCAAGATGCTTTTGGGACATCCTTGAAATGGACCATTTTAAAAAGATGTATGGCCAATGGCCATGACTAACTTCAACATTATGGAGTCCCTTACCTAGGATGTGGTTATGTTCCACTTCCAAACCTTGGGGATGATGCATTTTTGTCTCCGTTATTAGTGTTTACCTTACCCCAAGAACTAGGAACACTATGACGACATTCGACAGTAATGCCGCTTGGTTGATTTATCCACACTTCTTATTTCTCATCACCCTATGTTTCATGGTTATCAATCAGCCTTCCATCAAAAATGCATACAGAGCTTCACTGTGCTCCTAAAATTTATCAATCTAGCTTCCCAAAATGTTCAGATCCATCACTGGGGCAGTACGTTGCCCAACATTTGAATCCTATCATGTGTCATCCTGGTTCACCCAGTGATATCGAGGATATGCCTATGTGAATCATCACAATGAACATGGGTGTTCCTTAGATATAACTCAAATAGGGCAATAGAATTAGGTCTGGAGAAGAGGATTAGACCATTGGGTAATTATAATAACTGACAGATCTTGCAAGAAAACATATTCACCATCAAAGCACTTTTCTTGCCCCTCCTACACCTTTCGAATAATCGCCTCTTTATCATGAACCCAACAAAGGTAAGGGAATGTTGGTAATGACAAACCCTTCGACATGTCTGGATCAATTAGAAAGAAGAAGGATGACCCTGAAAAGGTGGCATTTTGTCATGAACATGATGAACATAAATAGATGGTTGACGAGCTCCCTTCTGAGCACACCATAGAACAGTGGACAGATTACAATAATCATCGACCCGGGAAATAGGGACAAGGGAAGCTACAAACTCCTCCCACTGATTAAATTCTACTAACCTCTACCACACTAACTATCTAGATAGGGTAGAGGCTAGTGTTTTTTTAAAGGGGTTGTGACATGCATCACCCAATCCACCTGAATTGCATGACAACCTTCTATAGGACTCAGCTCTTGTTCCGTCGGTCGCTCCATAGGTCTGATAGACTGTTCTATAGTTTTTCCACCAGCAACATGGGTAACTCCACCAGTCACCCCACAAGCCGTTGGGCCCGATTAACACATTTAGGAACCTTCCAATGGTTTGGTGGTTAGGGTCCCTTTTCAAGATTAGAATCCTCATCCAAATGATTTGATGGAGGCACTTATTGCACACCTGAGGCCCTAGATACTCGATTGGTGGAAATTCCACCAAAAGGAAAATTGTATCTGACATGGGTGGATGATATGCTAGTACCCCCTATGTTTTAAAAATCCAACCATCTCCCCCTTTAATTGTACAAGAAATATACTACAGCATGAAGCCTACTTTATTTCATGGTGTAGGCTAATGCTGGGAACTCCAGCGTAGCAGGAGGCCGCCAAGTTCCAGTGTTTCATATTGTCACTGTAAGGGCCCGCATATTTTAGGTACAACAAGTTACCCATTGGGTATATAGCTTGTTGGAGAGATATTATTAGGAAGTTCTTCTACATGTTCAGTTCCACCACCTAGAAAAAAAGAATTGATGACCTCTTCAAGTGCAAGAAGAGGCCTGATAAGCACGTCGCAGACTTTTTGGATAGGTGGAAGGGCCTCACATATTCCCTTGATATGCTACTAACAGAGGATATGTTGCTGAAGATGTGTATGGGGAATGTTAAGACAACAAAATTTCCCTTTTCTCATCACTTAGAACTTCCCAGGTGGGTTCTATGATTTCTTGGACAAATCTAAATTTTTAGAGAAATCCTTACATCAAGCCAAGAAGGCACATCCACTACCACCTTTAGCTCTTAAAAAAGTGTCTACAAAACCGAGGCCGCCGAAGGATCACAAATAGAGTCCCCTAGGGAGTTGGAATTGTTATCGGGAGATCCACCTGCATTGATTCTCCAAGACACACCACTTCAGGCGCAACCTCTGACCCATCAGCGCCTACCTTAGAATTGGTAGTCCCCCCCTGCATAACGTGACACCGCCAACTAAGTGAAATAATCAGGTTCCATCCTCTTGTTAGGCATCACCAAACCCTTTTCCATGTGAGGATACCATATCTCCTTTACCAGATCAGAGAAACTGAACCTACTCTTTTAATGAGGTTCATCTTCCTTTTTATTTTTGAAGTACCTTGGACTATATAATCTTGCTTTTCAAGAATACAATAGGCCCGAAGAGGTGGGTCTCATTGATCATCCCAATTACTTCCCCTATCACTGTTTCCTTAGGAACAACCTCTATAAGTGATATGTGTTTAAATAATAGATCCATGAATAGGTTTGTAACAACATAGTGAGGTTTGGTCCATCGCCTACATAGGTGGCATGTGTGTTTATAAAGCCAGACAACGACAGTGAGGGTGAATAGAAGCAGGTTTCTAACCACAGGTCTCCAAAATATGATGATAAAAGGATTTGAAGGAAGTTTAATATGTCAATGCTATTATTTGTGCATATATTAATTGATCCAATCCTTCAGAAGTCACTTCACTACCTTCAGATACTACCTTTTCATTATTATATTAGACGCAGTCTTCTTAGGGGAGAAAGCACCAACAACGCAAGGGAAGACAAAGTCATCCGCCTAGGCCAAATTTGTCCCATACTCTCAGTGACTTCATTCCACTATAGATGGGTAGTTCCCCCAGAATTCATCCAATAAGGGAGTATTCTTCAAGTGATGTCCATGGGTATGCTTTCGTCAACACCATTGAGCTTGTAAACCCTTACATGGTTTTCAATAACGAAGAACACAAGACAAACCCTATCAATTCCCCCAGTTAATTCCAGTGTTGAAGAATCCATGGGTATGGGAATCATTGGAATACATGCATTAGTGATTCTAGCCAATCCACAAATGCCACAAAAACTAGACAGCAGGCCCAGTATAGAGATCCACACACACAACCTTCTCATCTCGTTTCATCATATCCCCCTCCACCGCAGTCTATAATTATTTATTAAGATAAGCCACCATGACCGTGCTGTGATCAGTCATGCTGGGTCATGAATGTACCTTTGTTATCTGATAATCATCTAGTATCCATTCTATACAGTTTGACTGGTGAGTAGTGGGACATTCCCATCACCGGCCAGAATCTACTGGTTCATCCAGAAGCACCCATCATACCTCCTACCACAAAGTGACATCTTGTTAGAAAAAGTGCACATCTAACATAGAAATATGATGACCTAAAGAATCTATCCAGTATTTCAGTGAGGATCTTCATCCTCAAGGATATCTTCCTTTTAGTATATGTCCATGAAGAGCTTGTAAATGCATTAAGAAGTCCCATCCAGTTTGAGATAGATTTAGTAGCCACTGAAGCCTTCTACGCTCATATAGTAGAGCACGATGAATTTCAGGCCATCATATATTTATTTGTTGAATATTAATGTTCTCTTATATAGGGTCACATACTTCCACTTTACATCACTGGATAGTTAAATTACAAGGAGGTCCACCACTTTACTATCGACATGGTCTCTAGGATCATCCTTTTCCCAACCCAGACACTCCACATGATGGGGCTCTCTAAAACAGATCTGAGTCCCTCTAACATGAAGATTCAAAGTTATGACAGGATTGAGAAGACACCAGTTGACATGATTTTCCAAAAGACCATGTTTGGAGGCCTAGTTTCTGAAGGTTCCAGGTACAATGGAAGCACGTTGGTGGGTTTGCCCAAATTAAATTTTAACGTTAAACAATGTTCAATCCGAGATCCGTCACGATTTAAAACACCGAATCTTCAGAATAGAACGCAGAACAGAAAAGAAAAGAAGAGTCACGAAACCCTTGAGATAGGATAATCATATGTTGGTTATAATTAATTTAATTAATTCATTAGAATTACCTCAATGGAATTATTTCTTCATCGATGTTTCCTATCATGATTCGGTGATCCGTCGTTGTGTCATAGAATCTGAGTATAGGTTTCCTCTAGCAGTGATCCAAATGTGCACCACTTATCTCTAGATGTCTCTGAAGGGATCTCTAGGTGCTAGCGTGGAATATCCTTCACTTGCGATGTCAGCCTTCAACCACCTTGATCCAGTGGAGGATCTCGCTCCTGAAACATGAGGGAGTTCTTGGTGGAAAGAGAATTCTCTCTTGATTGAGAGTATTTTCCAAATCCTTTGTTCACAATAATGGATCTCATTATGAGAATAATGTAACTAGGATTATAATACTGAGAATATTAAAATGAATTAATTTCCTGAAAGAATTTAACCATTTCATTTAATTCTTCGTAATACCCCATGTCTTAATAATGACAGTTGACCATCATTATTACTTGACATGCGCCTAACGTATTACATTTAATGTCATTTAATTAAATAAAAAATATTTTCTAACGAATCCCAAAAACAAACTACACAACGTGTTTATAAATATACACAACGTGTACTTTTATTTTTCATTTTATTTATTTCCTCCATCATATATATTAGACCTTGAGTAATGGCTATTTATTTCACAAATAAATGTAACTGCATTACTCGCTAATAAATATATATATTATTTCGCCCACAATATATTCTCTTAAATAACCAGTGTCGAAATAAATGCGATCAAGCATCCTTAAATAATTATTAAACCACAGCGAAGAATAATTTTTTTTAACTTGTTAAATAAATATTTAACTCAGATACATGGACACACTTAGTGTGTGGCCCTCTAGGACTCTTTCTCAGTGGAATTAGGAGGAGACTGCCTAAAGTCCATGGATAGCATCTAGAAACATGCCAAGGCACCCATAGAGAAAGAAGTTAACGCTGAAATGACGTGTCACCACCTACAAACACTTACTGTGTAATATAATCCCTTTGTCTCGATATCTCCAATCAAGCGGGTTTCATGCTAGTGCCATCAACCCATGTGCTCGATTATTCCTTCGATGACTTCCTGGAATCGAACTGGTCCATACCTTACCATGGCCATGGATTTATTTAGGCTATATCAATTCCATCAGAGGGACTAAGATATCTACTAATATCATGGAATAGAATGGAAAAATCCTTTCTCACATTATCTATTAATGCAGTATTACTCGTGACGCGCCCATCATATCCTACCTCGCTGCGAACAGTGTGTCCTCACAGTTTTCCTGAATACATCTATGTGCGCGATTTTTAATACCCATTAATAATAATTTTAAAGTCTAAGGACCAATACACACGTCCACAGATAGGAACATCCAATGACACTGTGAAATGTGGATTTCCTTCTGGCAGGTCTCGTTATCATAATATCCTCCTAGATATTACCAAGGTCTCACACCATGAGAAGGTGCCTCAAAGTTTTATGAGTCCTCACCCCTAATGTCTTGTATTATTTATGTCCCTAAAATAATATCATCTGGCCATAGAACATATATTCAAGAACAGTGTTATGGCACTTCCGAGTTCTCATCATAGCATGGATCCGCTTTGACCCATTAATGCAACAGCTGTCCTTAAGACATTATCACATGCATTGTCACACATAAGAACAATAAAGATGTGAAAAGGCATTTATTAATGAATAAAGTACAAAGTAGTTGGTTCTAGACCACCAACTCCAACAGACTCCCACTTGGACTAGAGCCAACTGCTAACAACCTTTAATCTCCTATCTCTCACATGATATTCATGCTTCTGCTGAGATATCCCTTTAGTCATGGGGTTTGCCACGTTCTCTTTCGTGGACACTCTGCTCACTACAAATTCACCCCTTTTATAGAAATCCATCAAGAGGTGATACTTCCGGAGTATGTGCTTTGTCCGTTGACGTGACCTTGGTTCTTTTTGCAAGAGACACCACTACAGTAATTTAACAATAAAGTGTAATGGGATATTTACTGATAGGAACCACATCAAGCTCCTGGATAAAGTTCCAAATCTAAACGGCTTCCTTGGATGCATCATAAGCTGCTATATATTCGGACTCCGCCTTAGAATCTGTGACAACTGGCTACTTTGAACTCTTCCAGCACACAGCTCCTCCATTGAGACAGAAAACATATCCAGATTGTGACTTCAGATCATTATGATCTATTTGAAAACCAACATCAGCATTCCCCTTGATGGCAAGGTCCTTGTCTCCTCTATACACCAGGAACATATCCTTAGTTCTTTTCAGGTACTTAAGGATAGTTTTAATAGCAGCCCAATTCTGTTCTCCTGGATCTTCTTGATAACTACCTACCATGCTCAGTGCATAGGAAAATCAATCCTGGTACATAACATGGCATACATGATAGATCCTATAGCCAAAGTATATGGGATCATACTCAGTCTATCTTTCTCCTGTTGTTTCTGGGGACCCATTTTCTTAGAAAGATGTAATCCATGTGACACTGGAACCAATTTCGTCTTGGATTGTTCCATACTAAATATCATTAGTATCTAGTCAATGTATGTACCATGACTTAGTCCAAGCAGCCTCTTAGATCTTTCACGAATGATCATGATCCCTAGAATGTAAGCTACTTCTCCCAAATCCTTCATGGAGAAACACTTTTTTAACCAGTCCTTAACTGACTATAATACTGGTACATCATTGTCAATAAGTAATATGTCCTCAACATATAATGCTAGGATAACGATTGCATTCCCATTAAACCGCTTATAAACACAAGGCTCACATTCATTCTTAAGGAAACCAAATTCCATTATGGCTTCATCAAATCGAATGTTCCGTGACCTGGATGATTTCTTTAATCCATAAATGGATTTCTACAACTCCCAAACCCATTTGGCTTCACCTGGTGTCACAAATCCTTCTGGTTGTGTCATATAGACATCTTCCTGAAGGTTCCCATTAACGAATTCTGTTTTGAAATCCATTTTCCAAATCTTGTAGTCTTGGTAAGATACTATGGAAAGTGTGATTCTTATGGATTTAAACATGGAAACTGGCGAGAAGGTTTCATCATAGTCAATTCATTGACGTTGTCTGAATCCTTTAGCCACTAGACTTGCTTTATAGGTGCTAACTTGACCTTCCATGTCCAGTTTTCTCTTGAATACCCATTTTCATCCAATAGGTTTTACATCAACTGGCTCATCGACGAGAACCCGGACTTGGTTATGATACATGGAATCCATCTCAGAATTCATAGCTTCTAGCCATCTTTCATCTTCTGAGATTTATACTGCTTCTTTGTAGGAGAGATGTTCATAATTGTCCAATAATAATGATTCACCATCCTCGGTGACTAGGAAACCAAATCTCCATGGTTCCCTTACCTCTCTTGATCTCCTTCATAGTACTTTTGTTTCTGGAACTTCTTCCATGGGGACCTATGGAACTTGTTCTTGTACCAAATACTGTGTATCTTGAGCATCAACTTCGTCGAAGTAAATCTTTCTCCCACTATCCTCTTGGAGGACGTGCTCCCTCTCAAGAAAGACGACTTGTCTAGCGACATTCACTTTCATTTCTAAAGGGTTATATAGGTAATATCCTTTCGTTTCCTTGGGATATCCTATAAAGATACACCTCGTGCCCCGGGGTGCTAGTTTGTTGCCTGATAAGGCCCTAAAAAATGTCCCACATCCCCATACACATGTGTGTGACAAAGTGGGTTTCCTTCATTTCCATAACTCGGATGGAATTCCATTTTCCGCTTTAGTTGGTACTCGGTTTAATGTGTATGATGCAGTTTGTAATGCATATCCCAAAAAGGATAATGGAAGATCCGCTTGACTCATCATCGACCTCACCATGTCCCACAAAGTGCAGTTCCTCTTTTCACTAACACCATTACACTGTGGGGTATAAGGAGGAGTGAGCTAAGATAGAATCCCAGACTCCCGTAGAAGATCAATGATCTCTTGGTTCAGATATTCTACACCTCGATCCGATTGAAGTTTCTTTATCTTCTTACCAAGCTGCTTCTATACATCATTCTTGAATTCATTAAATTTCTCTAAGGACTCTTACTTATACCTCATTAAGTATACATAACCAAATCTAATCAAATCATCAGTAAATGTAATGAAGTAAGAATATACACCTTTAGCTTCTACTAGAAATGGTCCACACACATCCATGTGTACCAATCCTAAAAGCTCTGTGGCACTTTCAACTTGTCCACCAAAAGGCGGCTTGGTCATCTTTCCCTGTAAACAAGCATGACATCTATCAAGTGGTTTTATCCAAGTAGAGTCTAAATAGCCATCTTGGTAGAGCTTTGTCAAGTGCTTCTCGTTAACATGACCGAGATGGTGGTGCCACAACTGGGTGATGTATGAGTCATGTGAGTTTGTTTCGATATCGATTTCCAACACTTGGTTTTCGTAATTTAATACATACAAACCATTATTTAAATGTTCCATTCCATAACATACGTTGTTCTTATAAAAGAGACAACCCTTATTTCCAAACATAAAAAAAATCCATCCATATCCAAACAAGATACATAAATTATGTTCTTGGTAACAATAGGCACAAAATAACTGTTTTTTAAAATCAAAATCATGCCAGTTGGTAACGAGAGGTGATACTATCCAATAGCCAAAGCGGCCAGCCTTACGACATTGGTAGCACGAAGACCCAACTCTCATCTGGCGATCTTTCTAAATCTACTTGGTTCCTATATTTGAATACATATGTGAGCCCCATAATCTGTATCTAATACCCAATGTGTAGAAATAGAAAGATTGCACTCGATAACAAACACACCTTTTGCGTCCCCACGCTTTTGGGTGTAGTTCCTCTTCTAGTGGCCCTACTTGCCACATGCAAAAGACACTGCCTCTTATTCCTTGCCCTGCCTATGGATCATCCCCTTCTTAGAGGGATGGTGCTCTGGGGATTCAGACCATTTATAAGTATTTGGCCCCTTTGTGTTGTCCTTCCTTTTCTTGTTCACTATTAGGACTACGGGTTTGTCACACCCCATGTCCTTGTCTACCTGGTTAATCATGGTCAGATGCTCTGACAGACTCTTCTCATTGCCGCTCATGTTATAGTTGAAAATGAAGCTAGAGAAGGACTTGGGCAGTGATGATAGGATGGGATCTGTATGCAACTCATCCGGGAATTTAATCCCTAAGATGTCCAGGCGTTCAATGTAGCCAATAAGCTTGAGTACATGAGGCCCAGATAGCGTAGACTCTAAAGATTATTTGTAAACAAAGAATTGGAGATCTCATACCTCTCCTGTCTCGTATTCTCATGGTAGAGATCCTTAAGGTGAGACATCATGCTATACGTGTCCATGTTTTCATGTTGCTTCAAGAGCTCATTATACCTGGCCGATAGCATGAAACATTGGACATCTGTGGCATCAACCATGTGGTTCATGTAGAGAGATAATTCCTCATCACTAGCCTCTTTCCCAGGCGTAACTGTAATAGGTTCTTCCAGCACATACAATTTCCTTTCATGGTGAAGGACGACGCGTAAACGCCTCTGCCACTCTTGGAAATTATTGCTGGTGAGAAGGTTTTCTTTTTTGAGTATGGTGTGCAATGATATGTTTGAAGTCATTTTCTTGTCATTTCTACAAATTAAGATGAGAAAAGGTTTAGTACCTTATTACAAAAAATGAGACAAATAAATAAATTAATACTTATTAGTCTCCAACTATTTTATCGAAATCCAATAGCCCTCACCATTGACTTCAGAATATTCTTCTGCGTGAATATTTAATAGAAAAGATCCATATTTCCTTTTTCATTACCCCAACAAGGGTTGGTCAAGCAACTTGAAGGGTTTTAGGCAGGCATTCCAAATGCCAACTGCATTAACTCGCACCTCCTTGATCCGCTAAGTGGACTCCCCAATCCTAAAATCCTTTAATTTTGGATTTCATCATCCTTTCCCTCTTGGTCACAACAAGTCCTGTTGTGGCAGTCAACCCTTGATGTCAACCAAGTCAAGTCAACAAAAAACCTTGAATTAGAATTCCCCAATAATTGAATGCACCCCGACTAGGGTTGTTCATGCACTTTTAAGTATGGCTCGATTCTAACCATGATTATGGAAGGCTATGCAGACTTAATATTTCTTTTGAGGGATTTTATCCTTATATGTAAATTTCCATTTTCTTATCTTTGATGACATGCTTGTTAATATTAAGTGGGATATACTTAAGTGATTAACCATGTCTAAGATAATATTTACGTATAAGTCGGTTTTATTTTAGTTCCATCTTGCATGATCATTTAATTCATTAAATGTGTGATCATGACAACAAACCCACAATAAATAAACCATGAAACTGAAAGAAATAAAATAAATGGTATGATCATGATCCTTTCTATTGTTTAGTTTATCTAGCTCTTGATAAACTAACCCAAGACCTAGGGGAGAGACACCTTGAACCTCTCGGGTTCATGTTTACAGCTTTCCACCTGTCCACCTATGTATCTCCATGGATTGGTTTCACCTTGGATCCTGAATTGAGCCGCCTCCACTAGCATGGGAGGTCCATCCATTACATATGCATTTATCTCACATGCAGGTGAGGGGTAAAAATGGGTTTTAAAAAAAAGAATCCTTGGGCGCGCAGACCCTACATATTGATGAGGAGATGGCTCGTAGTCCAACAAATTTAATTTAAATAAATAAATTAAAAGAAACCATTCACATACAATGGTCTTGGTCTAGCTCATGATCATCCATACATGCAATGATATTTATGCATAAATAAAACTAGCATTCAGTTCTTTAATAGTTCTTGTTTAAGATAAATCACGCTCGAATTAATTAATTATCTTTAATTAGTCAATCCTTTTATCTTAAATTTTTTTTTGAATTTCCTTAAGATTCTCATTCATAATAATTTTAATCAAATAAATTCATTTAAAATTATACTTGTACGTAAATTGTACCTTGGAGGCAACCCGGTGAATTCCCGTTCATTACGCAGATGTTAAATTAAACACATATATATAAAACACATATCATGTGTTGTGCCTCAGCTTTACGCCTGCACCATGGTACACGTCGAAAGGGTTTGTATAATATAATAATAAATTTTAATAAATCTGCGTAATTTGGGTGAGTACAC
This sequence comes from Viscum album, assembly GCA_963277665.1. Taxonomy (NCBI): domain Eukaryota; kingdom Viridiplantae; phylum Streptophyta; class Magnoliopsida; order Santalales; family Viscaceae; genus Viscum; species Viscum album. Next base: position 2,138,032,557 of record OY728141.1, on the reverse strand, counting down.
GGCGTGTAGTTCCGACGACATGATGTGTACTTTTCTTCACCCTCCATACGAAGTACACGCCTGGGGATTGGGCGTGTAAATGTACATTAGAAATTTTCGGAATACATAGCATGTTCTGTGGGACACACGTCGTGTAGTTTCCGCATTACACGGTTTCCATCCAAGAAAGCTGTGTACAGGGTACACGGCCCAACCCTAACCAGAAGGGACTACATGCCGTTTTCATTGGACCATACATCATGTAATTCGGAAACCGTGTGCCACCTGTTTCTGGTCAACAAATGTTGTCTTAAATTCTTAGAAAGAATCCCATACACGGCCTGATTTGGAAGTTCATCCAATGCATTGAACCTAGACTACACGGCATGTACTTCCGAATACATGCCATGTATTCTGGTGTTGTACGACAAGAAACGATTGGCTCCTCCGGATGAGTTCCTCTATTTTATTTTAATCAAAATTAAAAGAAAACATTTGTTTCTGTGAGGTGAACGAGAAACAGGGGAGGAGGAATAGATCTCGAGATTCAGATCTCCAGAACGATGAAACATGAATTGAAATAACTAAATTATTAAATGCGTAAATCACCATTGAAAAACTAAATAATTATAATCAACGATATGACCCCTCTGATACCACTTGAAAGTTCCGGGTGTAGCGGAAGCGCCTTGGTGGGTTTTCCCAACTTTAATTTTAACGTTAAACAACTTTCAATCCGAGACCCGTCATGATTTAAAACACCAAATCTTTGGAATAGAACGAAGAACAGAAAAGAAAATAAGAGTCCCAGAACCCTTGAGATATGATCATCATATGTTGGTTATAATTAATTTAATTAATTCATAATAATTACCTCGATGGAATTGTTTCTTCGGCGATGTCTCCGGCCATGATCCTGTGATCCGTCGTTGTGTCGTAGAATCCAAGTATAGGATTCCTCTAGTGGTGATCCACACATGCTCCATGTATCTCTGGATGTCGTCGAAGGGATTTCTGGGTGCTAGCGAGGAAGAGCCTTCGCTTGCGATGTCCACCTTCAACCGCCTTGATCTAGTGGAGGATATCACTCTCGTAACATGAGGGCGTTCTTGGTGGAATGAGAATTCTGTCTTGGCTTGAGAGTATTTTCCAAATCCGTTGTGCACAAAAATGGCTCTCATTATGAGAATAATGTAATTGGGATTATAATAATTAGAATAATAAAATGAATTAATTGCCTGAAAGCATTTAATCATTTCATTTAATTCATAGTAATACCCTATGTCTTAATAATGACAGTTGACCATCATTATTACTTGACATGCGCCTAACGTATTACATTTAATATCATTTAATTAAATACACAATATTTTCTCATGAATCCCGAAAAACAAACTACATGGCGTGTATTTAAATATACACGGTGTGTAATTTTATTTTTCCTTTTATTTATTTCCTCCACCATATTTATTAGACCTTGAGTAATGACTGTTTATTTCTTAAATAAATATAACTACATTACTCGGTAATAAATATATATATTATTTCACCCACAATATATTATCTCGAATAACCAGTGTCGAAATAAATGTGATCAGTCATCCTTAAATAATTATTAAACCACAGTTGGGAATAATCTGTATTTAACTTGTTAAATTAATATTTAACAGAGATACATGGACACACTTAGTGTGTGACCCTCTAGGCCTCTTTCTCAGTTGCATTAGGCGGACCCTGCCTAATGTCCAAGATTATATTCTAGCAACATGCCAAGGAACCCATAGAGAAAGAAGTTAATGATGCAATGATGTGTCACCTCCTATGAATGCTTACCATGTAATATAATCCCATTGTCTCGATATCTCCAATCAAGCGGGTTGCATGCTAGTGCCATCAACCCATCTGCTCGATAATTCTTTCTTTTACTTCCTGGAATTTAACTCGCCCATACCTTACCATGGACATGGATTTATTTATGCTATATCAATTCCATCAAAGGGATTGAGATATCTACTTCCGTCATGGAATAGAAGGGAAAATCCTTTCTCGCATTATCTATTAATGCAGAATTACTCGTGACGCACCAAACGTATTTTACCTTGCAGCGAATAGTTTGTCGTCACTGTTTTCGTCAATACATCTAAGTGCACGAGTTGTAATACCCATTAATATTAATCTTAAAGACTGAGGACAAATACACACATCTATAGATAGGAACATCCAATGACACTATGAAATGTGGATCTCCTACTGGTGGGTCTCGTTCTCATAATATCTTCTAGGATATTACCAAGGGTGCACACCATGAGAAGGTGCCTCAAAGTTTTATGAGTCCTCACCCTAATGGCCTGTATTATTTGTGTCCCACAAATAATATCATCTGTCCATAGAACATATATTCAAGATCATAGTTATGGCACTTCCGGGTTCTCATCGTAGCAGGTATCCGCTATGAATCATTAATGCAACAGCTGTCCTTAGGACATTATCACATACATTGCCACACAGAAGGACATTAAAGATGTGATAATGCATTTATTAATGAATAATGTACAAATTAGTTGGTTCTAGACCAAAAATTCCAACAGTTTCCAACAATGAGTTCATGGTTGTCTCACAAGACACCACTTAGAACATGTTGATGGCTAGAACATGGCTCTATCTGCTTGTTGATGTCTCTTTCTCATATCACCAATGCTTTTAGTACTCACTTATTGTTCGAGTAGGTGTACTACAAGGAGATGAATCTCCCTTTTCTTCTTGTGAAGCCCAATACTTAGATTACGACTATTACAATATAAAGGGAAAGAAGATTCAGGCTAATGAGGTTGAACAAGGTACGACTGTGACCAACTCTTGGACACACCGGGATGGCGCCTATGTTTTTCTGATACACCAATTGGAGGCCACAACCTGGGATTTGGGGAAATTCTTTGTTGTCTCTAGAATGAGGGGGAACTTTGTTACCAAGTATAAGGAATCCTTTGAGATCACCTCGTATTCCTACATGAATCAGGCTCGGGTGATCCCAGAACCCCCAACTCCTATAAGGTATCAGGATTTCCACCCAATGGAAATAGTGATACGACATAACTGCTTGTTTCTTCCGGATGGGATAAAAAGGATCATGCTGACATGCAACTATTTCTTTGATATAATCAATCTTAGACCCTTGAGTTTATGTAAATATTGGATCAGGTCAACATCTTTTGTCACCAAGGTTTTAGTAGTGTAGTAGTCCCCCAATACGGATTTTGCTGCCACTCATGCTGGCACTAGTGTCCCATTAGGATTAGCCAATTCAGAATAGTTTCCTCTTACTTATGATCCTCTCTATGTGGATGATAAAGAGGATTTGGAAGAATCCCGTCCACCATTTTAAGAGGTAATCTCCACTACGGTTGATGAATGTGTATAGTTGAACCTCAATACTGAGAAAAATCTGATCTCAACACTAATCAACACTGCTATGACTTCATAAGAGAAACAATAATACATGTATATTCTAAGGCAACATCGTGATGTTTTTTATGAAGTTATAAAGAGATTCAGGGATAGATCCTTAGGTCAACATCCATAGTTTAGGTCTCCCAATAAATCATCACAGATTCAAAAAACTTCCCAGAAAAATTCATCATTCTCATGGTTCCATGGTTATGGCTAAGGTTGATAAGATAAAAAATGACAACATCATCAAAGAGGTCATGTACCCCAGATGGCTAGCTGACATTTTTCACATTTTGAATGAGAATAGACTGATCAGAGTCTTCATCGACATCTATGATCTCAAATTTCACTTTATGAAGGATGATTTTCCCCTTCCTGCAGCAGAAATATTGATTGATACCACCGTTGGGTTCTAGGATCTCTCCATCATGGATGGGTATTCCAGATATAATAATTTCCAAATGGCCATATGGATAAAGAGTCTACCACCTTCAGGGAACCAAAACTTACTTTCTTTTACCAATTAATGACTTTCAGTCTATTGAATGCAGGTGCCACCTATGAGTGTGCCATGTAGTGCATATTCCAACTAATCATGGATTTTTTTTGGAATTATACATGGATGAACTAGTGGTTCAATATCTCTAGTGTTAGGACCATCTCATAGATCTAGAGAAATTGTTCAACTTCCTCTATTCTCACTATATGAAGATGAAACCATTGAAGTGTGTGTTTGGGGTCACCACTATAAAGTAACTTAGCTTCATTGTCTGACACATAGGCATTGAGGTCAATCCAAAAAATTTCAATTCCATCATTCTGATATCTCCACCGAGTAACATTCAGGAGATACAAGGATTTAAAGGCCACGTAGCCTACATACACCAATTCATCACAAATCTTGCTGGAATGTGTTATCCCTTTACCAGTATCATAAATAATGGTTCTGATTATAAGTGGGATGAGGATTCAAAATGACTTTTAGGATACAAGTAAGTACCTACTACAACCTTCGGTCTTGATGCCACCCATTTCCCAAAATCCATTGGTCTACTATGTGACCACTCTGGAACGGTCCCTCGGAACCCTTCCCTCCCAGAAAAACGGTGAGAGAACAGAGAATGAATTATACAATCTCATATAAAATCTCCTCAATACAGAGAAAAGATATTCCTTTTTCAATACAGGTTTCATTACGCAGGTATACACTGTGCATAAATTGTGACATTACTTAGAGCCCCATGAGATACAACTAGTGTCCCAAGTGGATTTGCTGAAATACATTATGAACTTTCCCATGTTGATAGGTCATCTAGCTTAGTGGGTAGTGATCCTTTAATAGTTCAACATCATGTTTTTTCCCTAAAAGGATATCAAGGGATAGGCATTGTAAAACTTTCTTTCCACCCATCCAGCCCCCATTAAGAAATATATGGATCATGACTTTCCAGATGAGGCAATCATCTCAATGGATCAAGAAATTTTGTGTCAGCATATGCACTTTGATGGAACTTCATGAAGACCTACCGACAAGAGACTCAATGATCCCAGACTCAATAGAGTAATCCGGAATATCATGTTCATCATTAGTTCCTAAGATATGAGAAGGTTGTACCAACAATGAGGTAGAGTATCAAGATCTCATAACTAGTCTCGAGCTAGCCCCTGAGATGGACGTTACCAACCACCATGTGAAGGGGGAATCTGAACTATTCACCAATAAGATCAATGGTGACTACTTCCTTAGGAAGAAAATTCTTGTACCTCAAGCAGAGCACACTCACCAGCTGATGGACCAGTTCCCCTATTGTCTAGAAGTTACTCATGTCCCTCAATCGTATAATGGTCGAGTAAATTCCTTGGTCAACATTTTACCATCTATTTCAAAGAATGAACATGATGATTTGATTATCCATGTGGATCATCGATAATTCATTTCTCTCGTAACTCAGGGCAATCATGATATCCCATAGGTAATCCACCATACCGATGATGCCTCCACATCCGGACATCCAAGTCACCCTATTGTAGTATTGGAGTCCCTTGACTGGATGAATCCCTTGGTGAAGTTTCTCCAACATGATAATCTCTCAATTGAATGAGATGAAAATGATTGAATCTGATAACCCGTAGTGCTGTTCACCCTCTAGAGTGGTTTCGGTCTTGAGAAGATCCTCTAAAGATGTGGGTTTCAGAGGACTCTCCTCTGTTTCATTCACGGGGTCAATATTTCTTAGTTTATGAAGGAAGTTCATTATGGTTCCTCTGGGGATCATCAGGATGGGTTGAATGTCTTTCATCAGATCTGAATATTGGGATATTTTTGTCCCACCATGATCTGTGACTATATTGAGTTCATTGGGAGGTGCTATGCATGCCAAATCCATGCTAATTTTGTGCATCGGCCACCTGAGCCTCTCCATAATACCAATTACTCTTGGCCCATTGTGGTCTAGTGACTTGATGTTGTGAGACCATATCCACTGAAAATAGACCACCAGTGCAGATTATTCTGGAGCACTACATATTTCTTTTCCAAGTGGGAAGAGACTGTTTTGCTCAAGGATGTTAAAGCCAATTCCATTGCCAAGTTTTTGATCTCTAGTATCATCCACTGATTTGGGGTTCCTCATGGCATCCTCACCAATAATGACCCTAACTTACTTGTAGTCAAGATAATGAAATTAACACCAAATACAACATTTGTTCTAATCATACATCTCACTATCACGTGCAAGAAAATGGGCAAATCGAGGAATTCAAAAAAACCCTCTATAACATCTTATAGAAGAGGGTTGGTCAGAATTAGAAGATTTTTCTATAAAAATTCCCAAATAATATATAGACATACCAAACAATGACTCATAATTCAACCCAAGTAACTCTATATTCCCATGTGTATATAGAAGAGATAGTCATTCCCATCAAGAATCAGTTATCCTAACTACACATAGCTATCTACGATCAGCATACACCAAAACTATTATCCAAAATCAGTTTGACTGAGTTGGAATCACATGATGAGAATAGGATTCATTCCTTACAAAATCTGGAGAGTAATAAAATCAAAATTTCTAGTGTTTTCAATAATAAATTTTACCTCTGAAATTTCTTACAAGGTGACTCAGTATTGGTTCTGAGAACGTCAATGATACCCGGGAGGTAGCCACCAATACTAGAGCCCAAATGGGAGGGACCTTATATCAGTCACAAGGTTTACCCCAACGTTGCATAATATTTGGTTAATATGGATGATGAATGAATTACTCCTCCTTCTAATTCCAAATTCATCATGTAGTACTTTGGGTTAGGGAATCTCCATCCTGATAGATTTTAAACTACCCATCCTCATACTAAAAGATGTTAAACTATAAATTTTCTAAGTTCTATGACCCTAATCTAAGATCCCTTTCATCCTACAAGATGATAAACTTTGAATGCAGAATACACCACATGGTACAATCTCTATGAACTTAAAATAAGATTTCTCTCATCGAATAAGATGTTAAACTACATGGTATAACCACACATTAGGCATCCTGTCATTTGAGTTTCCATCATCTTTCACAACCGAAAGGACCCCCTAGAGCCCTGGTCTCACAACACCTTCTCTCACCTACCATTTGGTGTTGAAGTCCTATAGGTTCTGAAATTAAATTTTGATACATGTCCCGCATTGCAAATGTGGTCAGTGGTTGATACACAATTGATTATTCCCATTCCAAGTCACACGAGATGGATACTATGTTGAGAACATGGTTAGAAGCTATCCTCAATTGTTATTTTTATCCCCATGGTCTCCCAAATGAAGGGCATGGCGATTCCACTTTTTTTCCCTTCTATCCCACACACATGACATTAAGCTGGGTATCTATGGTGTGAGATCTACGAATTTAAATTAAGATCTTTCATTCCTTTTCATATGATGTAAAACGGTACAACTTTTCAGAACAACATATTTCTTAATTCCCATCCTTATGGGATATGTAGTGATGCCCAGACCTTTCATATGTGGCCCTACCTCTGGTCCCTCAACCTTTCTATCCTCTTGGCCCATGTTCTATTTTAGGATTTTATGGGGTGGTACAGACTCTATGTCCTCATTCATGTCGGGATATTTTTTCCATGCCACACATATCCCCTTGAGACACTCCTCCTTCATACATCCTTGCCGAGGGTTGAATATTTTTTCCCTCAGGTTTAGTTCTCTTAGAGGGTTAAATATGGTGTGGTATGTGCTTCTTTCATCCCCATTCACATCAGGTTTACAGTGGCAGCATCATGTACTCCACCATCCAAGAACTTTTTTCTTGCAACGTCCTTGCCGCATGATGTTAAACTATAAGGCTTTTCCAGAACTATGTGTGGATTGATTCTCATCATCATGGGATATGTAAGAACACCCTAAATTTTTTTCCTTGGGTCCAACCCTTGTACCCTTGATAATTTATAGCCCCTTGGCCTGAGGTCCACCTAGGATTTCACAAAGTGTGGTGTATAATTTTGTCCTCATTCATGTCGAGTATGCTTTATCAAGACATGAACATTCCCTTTAGAACCTTGGTATTCTGTATGCATCCAAACCATATGGTGTTAAACTATACTAACTTATCCCTCAAGACTTTAAACTATTACGTCTTCACAACATGATGTTAAAGTGCATGTGATGGTCCTGTCATATGACCTAAAACTGTGACACTATCATCCTGGCCGCAAGATGAAATATGGCACCACATTGTGGTGCCCTCACATGATGGGACAACATGTTTGGCATTGGTCATCCACCATTACATTTGTCAAGAATTACATATGGATTGATTCCGGTGGCGACACTCGAATTCTATATCATAGGTTTGTTGCTCCAAAAAAACACCCACACTAATGAATAAAAAATATGCATAAAATGCTACCTCTTTTTGTTCATGGTTCAAACCTGATCGACATTTTTAGAAATATGTGGGGCTTGATTCCCTATTTTTATAAGATACGTAGGAATTCCAAGAAATTTTGTCTTTAGGTCCAGCCTAAGGTACCTCAAATCCAACATTCATTCCATCCCATTATCCTGAACTCTATCGAAAGCACGTGGTGTGGAGAGGACCTATTTGGTCCTCATTCGCACTGGGTTTATAATAGCCATTTCATGTAATTCCCTTCACGGATCTCCTTTCCATTCTACCTCATCTTTACCGCATGGCGTTAAACTACATGACATTTTCAGAACTACATATGGCTTGACTCCCTATCTTCATCGGATACATAAGAATGACCATAAATTTCATCCTCAAGTCCAGGATTATGTTCTTCTAATCATTATCCTAGCCCCTTGGATTAGGTTCTCTCCTATGATCGTGAATGGTGTGGTATGTGTATGTTTTTGGTCCATATTCATGTCTGGTTAATTTTCCATTCCATACGTCTTACCCTCTTTAGAAACCTATACCCCTTGAGTCCTTATAACATGACATTAAACTATATGGTGATTTCATGACCTTTGTTTGGATTGATTCCCATACTCATGGGATATGTAGGAACACAAAGATGTTTTGTCTTTGGTTCCATCCCTAGGTTTATCAATACCTTTTACCCCTTTTCCTCCACTCGCCTCCTCAAGTTGTCCTCCCATAACTAGATCCCTAGACCCTTTTCATACCTCACCAATTTAATCAGATGCACTATGGTTTAGGACATATATTGTTGGATTCTACATGGACATGATTTCATATGTTTCCATACTTCATGAATCCCTTTATTTGGGTTTCCATCAACCTTCACAACCAAAAGGACCCCTAGATAGTATGGAAGCTCATTCTTATTTCTTTCCTACTACTTTGGGACAACATTCCAGAGGATTTTTAATGAAACTATGACACATGTTCTATGTTTTGAATATGATCAGCGGCCAACCTTCAAATGTTAGTTCCCATTTCAGGTAACATGATATGGATGTTGTGTTTCTAACACAGCCAATAGTTATCCTCCATCATTATTCCACCCTAATTATTCCCAAAATACCAGTATCATGATTCATACCCCTTTCGACTTCATCATGTTCAAGTGGATGTTTGGAACCCTTGGTGTTATCCCTCTGTGCACCTTTTCGCATTAAAGAGGAAATATCATCATTGTGGGTTCATTTAGACTCCACACCGTTTCCCCTACTAAGTATTCCATGTGTTATAAAGATCTTCTTCACCCATGTCCCCTATTCCAAGAATAGCTCACATGGGATTTGCGATATTTGTTAGGTTTGTTCTTACATGGAAGAACCGCAATTCCTTTGGTCTTAACCTTACCACCATAAACTTGGAGTTCACATCGTAAATGATACTCCTATGTTCAGGCATCATGTCTCTAAACTGTGTATGTTCTCTTTGAAATTTGTGATGCGGTGTTGAATTTTATGTCCCCATTCACATCAAGATTGCTTTATAGAACTATTTTATATATATTCACCTTGGGAAACTCTCCATCATTATCCAAGCTCTATGACCATACACTAAGATCCCTTACATCCTTATTTTATGATTTTAAACTATATCTTCTTCCCCCAGGTTGTGTAATGATAAATTACCCAGCCTTACAATGTCTTCACTCAAGAAGAAGTTTCCCCTCTTCGGTATTGGATGCATACCATACAACATTCTTGAACGACACATGGATTGATTCCCATTCTTATGGGATATGTAGTGATGCCGGGACTTTTGTTTGTGGTCCAGCCGCATCACTAGGATCCCTCTTGATCCATTTTGTATGTAGTTTCCTTGAATGTAAGTGGTGTGGAGTGGACTTATTTTCTCATTCATGTCAAGTGTGTAGTAAACATGCCACATATGTCTATTGAGAGTTTTCAATTTCTCATCCGTAATTCATGATGATATACTGCATGGGCATGTCCCACACACATGACATTAAATTGGCCACCTTGTGGTCTAAGATCTAGAACCTTAGACTATGATGGTTACCATAAATGTTCACATGATGTTAAACAACATAAAAATTATTATATTACTATATAAAAGGGGATATAACCCCTTTTTGATATTTACTACCTTTTTTACCACTTCCAAAGACTAGGTTTGACATAATTCTCATCTTTATGGGATACATAATGATGCCTAGGTGTTTCATATCAGACCTAGACCTAGGACCATTAACATTCTGGGTTATTTTCCTCTAATTATGGTACGAACTATATGACCTTATACGAGGGGTTCCCAGACCATGTAACATGTCTTTAAACTATTGAGTAGGGTCCAAGCAGTACGACCATAAACTTTGTGAAACATCTTTATCATATAGCATTAAAGAATTTCATGAATCATCATCACCGTATGACAGTAAGCTGCATGTTTATCGTCCCCATTTTTTTGACATAAGACTATTGACCATCTTAGGTCCTTTCCAGTGAGGTCCCTCCTAGAAGAAGGAATGATCTCACCTAATTTCAAGAGTGATGGACTTAATCAAAATAACCATAATTCCATCACAACCCTTTGTGTTCCCTCAATTTAGGATACCCATTCCCCCCACATTTAAAGAACCCCCTAATGGTCAGGATGCTTAGCCTTAAGAATCACCCACAATCTTGATCCAATGCTCTAGAGGACATCCAACGTCACTTTGATTTTGGCCCTGCGTTTTTGAATGAATTCAGTGGTTGTCCCTCATTTGTTTGTTCCCACATCAGGTTAACATGATGCAAATGTTGTGTTTCGAATTTGGTCAACAATTATCCTCTTTTTTCATTCCTTCCCCAATGCATTCTGAATTTTGGTTATTGTAATTCACATTATTAATTCCACTTTGTTTGGGATTACTCCAACACCCCTTGAATCATCTCTCTTGTGTGCTAGAGCATGTCGGAGGAGAGAAGTTTGGTGGTTTTGAGAATCCTATTCTCTAACCATGGCCCCTTTCTCTTCCTAGAAACTCAAAGTGGTCATTCAGACCCAGGATGTCCAGTGATTTTTTTGGCACTCTCGTATTCAAGGGGAATAATTATGTGCCCATCCTTTATTTCTCACATTGAGCACAACCCACGTGATCTTAGAGATTGATCATAAGATATTTCATAGATGATGTTGAGATGCCGTAATCAAAGAAAATAACTTGACTCATGCATGCAACCAAAATTAATAAGCAATAATTAAAGTATGTTTGAAAGTTAATTCAAATTGAGATGACCATGGATTGGAACATCCAATAGATGGGTTGAACTCTTTAATGGAGTTTCCTAGATCCACCACCCTCTAGCATGTGACATCCAAAATTTTCTTTCTCCTATTAAGCTCATGCTCATCTTCAATAGAAACGAGTCAAAGTTCATTGGTCCTAATCCATGTCTAATCCTCATACACCTGGATAATAGCCATCTCTTATAATTCTCACCTCATCTTTTCCTTGGCCTCTATCTACTATTCCTTCAATCACTCTATTAGTTCTAATTGTTAATTGATGAAAGCCAGAATGTTCTTTCACCCACTCCCTCAATCATTGGATCACTTGATCAACCTCATGATCTTTCTTGATGTTGAAAAACTTCCTACACGTCTATCCAACACATAGGATGCGTTCATGTTCCAAGATTTTATCTTCCATGTATTCTCAAATGAGAATATGAGGGTGTCAAGCATCCACTCCTCTAGAAAATTGTTTGAGAAGCTGGGAATGAAGTCTCCCCATATGGATTATCTACTCTACTTGTGGTGTCTCATTGAGGAAGTGATTGATTATTTTCCATGAAAAACAGTAGAAGGCCTTGATATCCTCTTCATTGGATGTAGTCTTGCCCTGGTCCTCTTGGTCTATAGGTTCTTATATAGGGAACACCTCTAGAAATTCATCAGCAGGGTCTTCTTCGGGTGTCAAATCAGATATGTTGGTTTCCATGTCATCCGGTTGATCCTCTAAACCAGATTCCACCTAGATAGTCTTAGGTAATATCTCTTTATTTTTCCTATCTATTTTTGTGATCACTCCAGTACGGTTCGTGTGAGCATCTGATTCAATGAAAATTAGAGTACCCCTCTAAAGGGGATCCCCAAGAGCCCCAAATATCCTTTCTAGGGTGCCCCAAGACATTTTATAAACTATGCAACTGGAAATACATAGTTTTTATCTGCATAGTTCAATGGAAAAAAATTATGGATTCTACAAAGGGAAGGAAATATATGGATAAAGTAATTTATCTCTCCCTTGAGATGCTACTACCGGAACCTCAGGATATGGCCAGCCACATATGGTTGGGAAATTTTAAGACTCTGGGGGAACAACCCTAGGTGTCACAACCCTGTGAGATCCTACAATCACCCCTATCATAGGTGAAGTCCCCCAAGGAACATATGTTATTGTGTGGGAATATGTTTTACATATGAGGTTCTCCAGCATAAGAGAAATTTTAGTTGAGAAAGCCAACCTAGGGGACCTAGATAAGGAACACATAGAAACAGTTCATTTTTTACCTCAAGAGCCTAAAAAACCGTCCATCTCAGACGTTGCAACCTCAAATTTCTCTAAAGGTATCCCTCTACCATACTCTTCTCCCTTGGAGTAATATTCCAATTCATTTGGTAAGGGAAATTAGTCCCTCAACTCAGCAGTGGAGATCTATTTTGGGACTATTCGGTTAAGAAATACTTTCACCATATTTGTCACTAGACATAGAATACCCCGACACTACACAAAGTCCTCTAGATTAGTGATGTACGGCTCCCCTTCCACTAGAGACACCAGAAAGACGACCTTGGAATGGGAGATTTTTGATTGACTCTACCTAGATGGTTAAGATGGTTCCACATCTGAGAAGGACTAAGGAATTTTATGTTAACTTCACAGGGGTCCCAAGTGTTCAGAAAATATCATCTTTAGGCATGTCTATATGGAATATCCGCTTCCCTAGAGCCTAAATGGATACCCTGTAGTCTGGATGGCCTCCATTCCTATCGATTCTAAAAAACTGGGAACTCTAGGTCTGTTGCTTCAACCTTCCTCCCACTCGATGCAAGTCCTAGAATAGTCTGATTCATTAATAATGTAGCCCCAACATCACAGTTTATTCTTGACACTTTCAAACTCTAACCTTGAGGTTGAGGATACATCCCTCCACCAATACATTCAATTTATCTATTCAACATTTCCCCTGGGTATCCTACCTACCATCTCTTAGAAAACTCCTTTACAACCCTGAAGATAATTGTGGGTTGAGGTAGATCATTCCATATCTTCCCTTCCTCACACATTAAAATGAGCCACATCTTCCCCATCAAACAATGAAGTTCCTCATGGAATACTACCATGTAGAATTGTAGGTTCAACCTCTACATGAATTGGAAATTCCTTTCAAAGTGGTGAGGGGTGTAGGGCTTACAGATAGGCCTGCTATCGATCTGTACCATGAAAACTCTACACTGAAAGGATCAGAGATATGATGGATGATCCCCAGTTCTTCGATTGTTGTTAGTGAATACACCAGTTGGCAACATAAATGGATGGCAGTTGAATTCATTTTCCCTCCAGACTCTGGTGAGTACCAGTGGTGGAGTCAACATAATAGAAAAGCTCCACACTGCATTCAAAATGTCTGGTCAGAGGTCTGATCCATGTAGGGAAATGGGGTTCATATATTCATAGACTCCCTTTTGTGATACTATTAATCCATAAAAAAGATGGAGCGGTCCACACACCCTATGTGGATTCTTTCCCTCACTAATGTGCCCCAACACCTTGTATAACTTGGCCAGCACTAGGATCCCCATGTTAACATGATCCCCCATCACCAAAAAAAATTCCATAATTAATGTTATGAGTCATACACCTAAGTCTGTGTCCCTGACCGGAAACATCCAACCACAAATAATAATATAAATGAACCCAACTAGCCTAACCACTTTTTGCTTCTCTATGTTGAAACTATACCAACAAAAAATTCAATGTCTATCCTCTAGGGTTATCCCAAAGGTATTCTATTTACTACATTGGTAACCCTTTGGATAGGTGTGAGGCCTGAATGATAGCTTCATGGGAACCTCCTTCCCTTCAGTAACATGGTTTGGTGGGAGGTTTATGAAATGCTTAAACCACAACTTGAAATGGACATCCCTGACTGAATACGTGTCCTCGCCCGACACCAAATCCATCAGTGCCTTTTCAAGCCATGAAATATACTCCAAATCCTCCCATGAGTTATTATCAGGGAGTAATTCATCATAAATCTCCAATAATATTGGAATCCTTGGAATCTTTTGAAGGTCCCAGAGGCTAATGTCGACCTCCTTTGGGTGAAGGTTGAAGGTGTAGGTCCTAGAAGAACACTTACTCATCAACATTGGAATCATGTGTTTTTGCTGATAAATGATGAATTTGAACCCCCACATAGCTTCATACACCCTAATCGCTTCTTCTCTACCTCTAATTCCTTATAGGATCCACAAACCCAACAAGCCGATGCCTAATCCTCCATAAAATTACCACCCTGACACTGGTCCCAATAATCAGTCCACCCCTTATCCGTGTTCCCAAAAGCCACCTTGAAGATGCGTTGGTACTATGGGGGAGATACTTATGGATATATTTACTTTCCATAAACATAACTGACATGATTATATAGGATGTAAATATTGACAGGTTTGTGGTATTCCCATGTATGACCGTCGAGATCCATGAACCACTGGAGCTGGCATGGAATACACCTGAAGCAATAAGTTGGTTCATCCCTACTTTCATCAAGGATGAGAATGTAATCCCTCAGAACAAATCCATATCGGGGAAATATTCTAATAAAGGGATAGTTCATTAGGATTTCATATACGAGATCTACTAGGGATTAATGTTCTAAATGGAATTGTACACATTCCCCAATGCCCAGATTTTCGGCTATCTCTTCCCTCTGAGAAGCAACCATGAGGACCCTTCGAGGAGCTTCTTGGTTGGAATTTTTTTCCCAAAACATTATATTTTTTCTGTTCTAGTTCAAAAAACATGATCGTAGAGATCAATCATAGATATCGGCTCTAGAGTTCTAGCACATATCTCATAGAAACAACTCACAGAGCGCACGATCATAGAGTCTAAAGAGTAACTATTTGGAGAAGAGGAAAAGAGAACCTGATTCATAAAGAGTGATCATGAAACACATAGAGCCCCACAAATCGAGAGATCAATCATGGATATGTGGAGACAGGTAAGGGAAAAAGGATCATCCTCCATTATTTAAGTGTGACAACCCTCTAGCTTTGTGGTGTGCCTAACCATGATGAGTTTCATGTCGTTCTCAACTCACGCACCGCCTATCCACAATATGACCAAGCTCTGAAATCACGCTTTGAAATGTACCTAATTTTTTGTGATCTACCCTAAAAATACAACACTTGTTTCACATTATCTCCTATTCCGATGGGGGGGAGGTTTGGTGCCAAAATATGTGCGTAAAGAAAAATAATAAATGGACACTAAATGGTGCTAATAGTGGATTCTTTACAATGCATCCTTGTAAAGGAATCACCTTAAAAAATCCCTTCAGCACTACAGATGACACAAAGATGAGGCCTCCTCTATGCCCACCATAGAGGACAGTGATGATCGACTCTGCAGTTATGACAAACCTGATGGGAGGCTCCACAATGTGGAGGGAAAGATGATCGCCTTTGTAGGTCCTTCTAACTTGATGGAAGACTCCGTGACTGCCACAAAGGGAATGAAGAAAGACTCTGCTTCATTGAGGAAATTGTGGTCAACTTCATGGCTCCGAGAAACTTGATTCCATATGAATCTGATGGTGAAGTGAAAGTCCCTTCATGGAATGCCCTCATAGAATCAATCCCCCTAGAGCATATAAAAACCAAGTTTCCCCATTCCAAAAGATCCAGAATCCAAACTTTGATCTTTTTAATTCCCAAATCTTGAAGCACCCATTGATTTTCCAACCATTAAGAAAATGAATTATCTGAGGTACTTGCACATTGAAAAATCACTTTCCATTTACTAAAATTTACCGCTACTTGTAGAGGGATTCCACTTGTAGTGCTTATGGGCCATCACAAGAGAAAGAGACCCCTTTGGATACTCATGACCTCAAAAAGCACCCATGCTTCACAAATCACCATCCAAAAAAATTAGTACTCCATGATTTTGTTAGGACACTATGCTCCAAAATGGTCTCCTCTTTGCAATTCCCTATCTTCTGCGAACCCATGTATTCTACGCGATCATTAGATCTGTGAAGCCCTTTTCTTTATGAGCCTAAGATCTCTAAAAAGACATGTAATTTGATAGCCAATGTGCTCTCTAAGCCCCTGATATTTTCGAATCCCCTATCTGCAAGGGCGATTTCTTCACAAACCCTTCTCCTGAGTATCCCAATAGGCTTGTACGAAGTGATTTCAATTTCCCTTGGGTGGTGATTCATGTTTTGTTTCTTTGCCAAATTCTTCTTCACATAGGCACACTAATGGTTGTTTCTTCTTCAAATTACCATGAGAACATGCATACCTTAATGGATCACTCCACAATCCCATATCTAAAATTTATTTCTAGTGCATTCCCTTCATTAAAGGATAAAGTGCACCAGTTATGTATGTCCTAGGGGTGATGAGTGAATATTCATTTTTCAAGGTGCATGACATTAAACTACCACACATCCATGTCTCCGAAACATGATGTCAAACTATGATCAACATATAAGTGACAATTCCATAGTGGAACACGAAGAGGATGGGTACTAGCTCCTTCTCACTCCCCTCTAACTCTGATCATTGTCTCTTTGGGATCTGAGTCAATCTTTGCATTAGACTTGACTCAACTTGATAGGGTGTTCTGGGTATGGGGGCCATATCCTCCTCGTATATCTAGACCCCTACTCAGGTATCCCCCTTGGATTATGTCCCAAACATCATTTCTATGTACCACTAACCCTGTGTAAGCCCCACTCTATTCCTCACTGAATCACCTTTCACAGAATCACCCTGAGGTTCAAGCCCATCAACCATCGGTCTCGACCACTCCATGTCGGTTCACCTTCATCCGACATGACATTAAACTATATTCCCCTTTCGTCTGGAATGAAACTAAACTATACACTTTCTAAATACATGGGTTTTGGTCCCTGTCTTCAAGGCATGGTACGTATGAAGCCTCCCTAAGGTTCACCCTCCAAACAACGGTATACTTTGGCATCCCCTTTGTTGGGAGCCACACCACTGATCCACCCTTTAGTGGTGTCAGTCCAGTTCTGGGGCAACTGACCATACATAATCCCCCCACTCAACCCATACTCCACCAACTAAGATTTCCCCCTTGTGATGAGCTGCTAACCATGTGTAATCCATAACATGTCTCTGGGTCATTGTACTATGTTTACACCCTAATTACATGCCCCATAATGAACTAAGTGGACTTTGATTCCCTACCACATGGACTCATAGGAATCCTCCCCGAGGCTGAAGCCCATCACCCATGTCCAATCATGGTCTTTTATAAGCCTTTGTGTTTGGGGAAGGTCATTCCCCAACCCGAAGGTTCTACTTCCTTCGGGCCCCATCCAAGCATCCATTCTCATGAGAAGCCTCCTTGGGTGTCTCATAGCCTCACTGAACAATGTAGACATTTATTCCTACCCATAAGGATGCGTAAAAAACCTCCTTCAGGTTCAATCCCAACACCAAAATAATTTTCACGTCAGTTCCCTCTCATTCATCTCATTCATGTCATCAAATTATCCATCATCCATACTAGTTTTACTTGGGCCACCACATCCTGGTGAGATCATGTCATCCTCTTCCTCACTACTCATAGTAGCACCTAGGCCGATAATCATGCGTAATCCCCATCATGTCTTCAGGTTGTTGCCCATTGCGCACACCCTGATACCATGATTCACCCTCTCAATCTACATAGGTTCTTATCCCTATCTTAGTTATAGGGTATGTAGGAGGACTCCATGAGGTTCAATCCCATCCAATGGTAAATCTTGGTACCCACCTTTTTTGGGACCCAATCATCCTCAGATCCGTCCTTATTGGGTCTCTTTATCCACCCATCTAGTAAACCTCCCAGGTGCTCCCTCCTAGTGATATGCCCATCTGATCCACTCCTATCTGTGTTCTGATTATTCTTATCCATCTCCGATAGATAATAAACATGCGACATACCCTATTTTATGTATTGTAATCCAAGGAAAACATTGGTGACATGCTTATGGCATACAATTCCCCACACTCAATGTGGGATGCCTCAAGCTTCCACGACCATGAGAATCCCTATCATAAGGGGAAGAAATGTAGGTGTACCAGTGTTTTAGCGTCTAGACATGCCATCAATGTTCAACATGACTACATACCTGTCTGAAGGTTACTGTCCTGACTTGACCCCATGGAATGTCTTGAAAAATTAGTGTAATTAACCGTCATCCAAAAAGATATGGAACCCGAAAGAGTTTCACGAACAACATCTTAATCTTTAATCGATACCCCCAATATATGATGAATTCTGAAGAGGAATCCATGGAAGGAGAGACCTATATCCCATTATCTTATTTTGATCAAAGAGAAAATGTCCCTAAAGAAATGAAAAATTCCGGCTGCCTTTCGGAAGTGGGAATGCGGGGAAATAGTGGGCACACCCTCAACATACAGATTCACACCCCGGTGAAAGCATACAAAAATTGCCCCAACCAAAAAAACCCACTTCTATCAAGTTGAAAATAAGAATCATTAATAATACACCTTATACATTCTAAATAAAGATATTTCATTCATTAATATTTTTAAATCATGGTACCAAAGAGTGTCGATACAGTTAAAAATACACTATCAAATGCTCTTAGTGCCAGAATCATCATGTCAGCATCCTAGAAAAAATTTAAAATCACCATATCCTCCATATAAAATCAAATATATCAAATTCCATGTCAAGAAATCTTCAATTATGTTTTAATAGTTCCATTTCCAATATCCTTACCCATTTCCATGGACCATCATATCTTACATTTCAATGTCTCGCAATTTTCAAGTTCCAACATACTTGGAATTTTTATCAACGGTGTACCTATTCAAAAATTCATTCGTTATCATGGTTTTACATACTCAACCTCATAGACCAATTCCATCTGTGAACCATTTAACTATTTATTCATATAAATAAACAACTAGGATTTATTTAAAACTATTAATCATAGAAGCATTCCCCATATGCCATTTCCCATTTCCATTACTATCATATAAGAACATATTTAATTTTTCATCGTAAGGTCCAATGACCCATATAACACCCCTGCTATTTATAGAATATTTTTTTAAATATTTTTTTTTATTTTTTTTTTAATTTATAATTTATAAAACTAATCATTTAGTTTATGGTTATTTATTTCAATACTTCAATTCTTCAACCATGAAATTTTATTTTGATTATTTTTAATTTCTATATTCAGAATGATAAAATTATCTTAGTATTAATTTTAAATAATTTGGTTGAAACATTTATTTTTTGGTGAATAGTAAGAAATACGTATGTTTATAAAATATGATATTTTTTTTGTGATGTGAGGAATACATTATTGTGATATTAAATTTATTAATGTTTTTATAATTAAATATTGATATTATAATAGTAATATTGTACAAAAATAACTTAGAACATCAAAAATATATTTTATTCATGATAAGTATAAGGATTATGGTCAATGTAGATATAGTGTCCTCATAGCATTGGCAATTTTAATTTTGGTTTTATATAAATCATAATTGGGTTGTAAAAAATATTTTCAAGACTAATTTATTAATTATTTTTTTATTGATTTTTTAGCAATTAATTATGAATTTTATAGTCATAAAACATTAATCTTTTCCAAATTTCAATGCAATGCTCGCATAGAGAAAGAAAAGAACCAATAAAAAATTTAAGATGTTGTATTGAATTGTATATGAGTGAATATAAATAATTGATGAATCTATAATTTAATTTTAAACCTAATTAATTTTTTATGATAGTAATTTATGTTTATCATTTTCATATGAAATAAATAACACTAATGTCTGTGAAATGCCAATTTTGTGCTTGTGAAAGCATAAGAATAATAAATAAAATGTTTTTAATTAAAATTATAAGAATTATTAAATGACACAAATATTGAATAAGTTTTTTAATTTAATCAAATAACGATCATTATCATGTCTTTTGATTTGACATTAGGACATTCTAGACCTATATGGATCAATTTAGATGTTTTATGTTTTTTTATTAAAAATAAAGGCAACTTGTTCACAATATAACTCTCAATTAGTGTAATATTTTAATTTGATGTTTTCTATAATTTTTTTCTAAAAACTTATTTTGGGAAATATAATGGAACTATGTGTCTCAAAAAAATTATTTTCAATTTATTGGTGAAAAATAATTACCTCAATGTCTTGATTAATTATTATGTAGTGAATATTTGATTAAAGAATTAATAAAATTAATGATTATAAAAGTAGTAAAATAAAGTTAATTTGATATTTCTAAGTCAATTAGGTATTTCTAAAGGAAATTATAATAATTATGATATATACTAAAAAAATTAATTTGAATCGGAAAAATTATTTAGATGTGTTGAATGATATAATATTGAATAGTTTTTAAATTAAAATTTTTTCCATGAATAAAATATTTTATCAAATTATTTTTAAATCAAAAAATTATTGAACAAGGAAAAAAATGAATGTATATTTTCAAAAATTTGAAATCCTTTTCATTTAATCAATTTTATAATTCTAAATCCATGTAATACATTTACTATAGTTTAATAATTTATGTAATTCTTATGTTATCCCTCACCTCAATTATTAAAGGAGGCTCCCTCCAAAATGTTTCATCAGGTCAATAAATCTTGTTTAGATAACCTCAAAAAAATTCGATCATCCTCATCCCTTTCCAATTTCTTGTGCTTATGGTATTGTAAAAAGACAATTTCCATGATCTTTAAAGGGGTTCTCAAGGGGAATTTTTCAAGAAGTAAGATTTTGTTTTTCTCTCATTTAAATTCCTTTTCACATATATAATATCCCCACCTCTTGTCAAATGTTTCATGAGAACATTAGTATAAAATATAAATTAGTGAGTTGTTATTTTATTGGTATAATCATCATAAAATCTATCACATTCTTCTTTATTTCTTAAGTAATGAAATCATAATTTGTGGTGCGTTAATACACTGCCTTCGTGGGCGATAATTTATCATTTAATTTTTACCGAAATCATGGAATGTTTAATTTCAAGTGTAATTGTTTAAAATGAACTATATATATATGTAATCAATTTTGGATTAATTTTTCATTTTTATAGGGAAAACCATAAATAAACCGACCTTGGAAACCATAAAAAGAGCACACCCGAAACAACAAAAATAACAAAAATATTATAAATAAATGGGTGTAAACATTTATTAAAAGAAAATTTAAGGAATTTTAAATGTGAGTTTCGTTCTATAATATATTAATAACAATATTAAAACCATTATTTAGGATGTTCTAATACATTATCATGAATTTATCCTGAGATAAAGGATCTCCCATTTAATTTTTTTTAAATGTCTCTTTTACAAAATTCAAAAAGATTGTATTTTTCTACAGAGATGGTGTCAATGGTTTATCCTGATTTCCTGATGCTATATTACATTTTTTTCAATTATATGTTTCCATAATTATTTTTTACGAACATGATTTCATTAATACGTGGAATATTTTTATATTTTAAAAGCATTTTGTTTTACGAAAAAAGGTATTATGAAAATCTGAATGTATTTTTATCAAGGGTTAAATTGTGTTACCAAGTGTTTAATTCTTAATATGTTCCATGTACGTAGTTTATGTTGATTTTATCCTCTTATAGCTGATGATATAATGTGTTTATCCCCATAATTTCTCAAAATATGTTGGGTTGATCTGATTATAGCTCCATGTATGATGGGTTGAGCACCATTATAGGTCAATATATGTTGGATTGAGCCCATTATAGCTCATGATATGATGGGATACCCTATAGCTCTTCAACACATTGTGTACTATAGAGATTGAAGTTGAAAGAATTTTTATTCCATGTTTTTGGTTAAATTTAAGAGTGATATGGTAAATATGTCCCAAGAAAACTACATGATATTTTATACTTATTAATGAGAATTATAGAAAAGGGTTTATAATGGGTTTTCATTTTTTCACTAGAATAATGGGTTTTCATTATTTATATCTCTTACTGATCTTTTTGTTCTCATACCACGTTATAAATGTTTTTACAGGTTATAAGGATGTGTATGAGAAAGGAGGAAGTCATGTAAAATATTATGAATATTTTTCACTGAATACATTTTTAATTTTTAAATGTTATATATTATGAAAAAATGAATTTTATTTTAGTAGTGTCCTCTTTATATGAGTTTGGGTTTTTATATATTATGCCCTGATCTTCTAAAATTATAAGACTGTAAATTTATTAAATGTTAAAGAAGGTTAGTTCTTAACTAATAGTAAAGATTTTGTAATGAATTAAGACCGAGTCCTTACAGTAGGTATTAGAGGATGGTTTAGATAACAATAAGGGTTAGGGTGATATTAATAGAAGACCATAAATAATTTTTTTACTTTATGCATGATTATAAATTATATATAATTTCAATATTACTATGTTTTTTTCTAAGATATATATATTCATAATGGTTTTCTTTGGAAGAATCATAAAATTTGAAGAAGAATAAAACTAAAAGAATGATATCCTTCGGAATCTGCAACCTAGAATGGTGGGATTCCGAACCAAGTAGTTTGTGATAGTAATGGATTAGTTGACCCGAAAGATAAATGGTGGTGGTATCCATTCTATAGAGGAACCTAATCTACCATGAAGAAACATGTATTTTGTAGGGAATTTTATGAGGCAATATCCTCAAGCATTCTGTGGAACCAATGATCCAGTTCTCATTTAAGGATGGATCAATGCTCTTGAAAAGGAATTTGATTTCATGAGATGTTAGAAACATGGAAAGGTAATACTATCCATTTATCGTTTTAGTGGTGAAGCTAATAAATGGTGGTTCCAGGTTAAGCATACGAGATAAATAGATGATCCTGATAGTTTGGAATGGGATGATTTTAATAATATTTATTCTGGAAAAATAATTTCCTAAAACTATTCGCATCAGAATAGAGAAAAAATTATTGGAACTCATGAATAATGATAATACTTTTATGGAAGCATATAAAGCCAATTTTACAATAATGTTTATGTAGATACCATATTTTACTCAAGATATTGATTTCAAATTTAATATATTTTTTTCTAGTTTAATACCCTTTTTACAAAGATCATTCTCTTCAAGAGAGTTTAAAATATGTGGGAGACATTTTCATTGTGATGAAAAATTTGAGATGGATTGGACTAAAACATATGTGCCTTGTGAAGAAAAGAATATAAAGTTGTCAGGTTAGTAGACATTGGGGAATAATTAATCAAAGAAATATCGAGTTAAGAAAATCAATTTCCCTTATTTTGAAAATTATGGGAAAAAGAATCATAGAGAATGACTTTTAAATTATGAAAAATTCTACCAAGTTTAAAATTTTGGGCACATGTCTGATGAGGGAAATTAAAATGATCTGAAAAATAATGAGAAGATAATGGTGAGATTCTTTAAATATAAGTAATTGTGTCATTCTTTAAATTTTTCTTTGATGATATCCACTATTATAGGAAATCATCAAGATTGTAAGCACACGGGTGTGAAAAAATCCTTTGCAACCACTTCAGCATATTTTGATCCCTCAAACAAAGTGATATCACATAAATTTATTATTTTTAATGATTTTAGAAATGTGTTATTTGATTCAAGGTCTATATATTCCTTAATTTCATAGAAATGTTCTTCTAAATTGGAAATTTCACCTCATGAAATGAATCCAGAACTCATAATAAGAACACCTAGTGGAAATATTTTAGTAAAAAGAAATTATAAGAATCTACCTATATTTTTCTATGGAAAGTGTTTACCAAAAGTGATTTTTGTATTGCCTCTAGTAGAGGATGATGTTATTTTTGGTATGGAGTAGATTTCGTTTTGTCCTGCTGATATATATTGAAGAGAAAAAGTGTTTTTTCAGAAATATTATCAATTTTTGTACAAAAATAAACCCATACCATTGATAAAATATTAGTAAGATAGCAAAATATTAAAATATCAAGACGAATATTATCTGGAACACATTTTCAAAAATAAGGGACCCATTCTGAATAATGATGTGCTTGTGGTAAATGAGTATCTGGATGTATTTCCTGATGATTTTCATGGTGCTATCATTGAGTGAGAGGTGGAGTTTACTATTGAATTAGTTCTTGATGTTAAGATAATTTTTAAACCCCCTTATTTAATGGATTGAATAGAATATTTAGTGTTAAGAAAGTAGTTGTATGAATTATCAGATAAATGAATCATCTGACCCAACACTTTACCATGGGGTTATATAATATTTTTTTATAAAAAATGGTTCAATAAGAATTTTCATTGATTATAGATCCTTGAATAACATTAATATTAATAAATAATATCCTTTTCCACATATCGATTATTTTTTTATCATCTCTAGGGAGAATAATATTTTTCAATGGATGATCTAAGGTCAGGGTACCATCAGTTGAAAGTAAAATAAGAAGGCATTAAAAATACTATTCTCTATACTAGATATGGGAATAATGAATTTGTTGTTATGTCTTTTGGGTTAACTAATTAACTTAATGTATTCATGTAACTTATTAATATAATATTTCATGAGTTCATGAATATTTTTTGGTTTTTTTATTGATGTCTTTTGGGTATAATATAAATTTAAAAAGGAGTATGAAATACATCTAAGTTTTATTTTTCAATCCTTAAAATAAAATAGACTGTATGAACAATTCAGAAAGTGTGATTTCTGGTTACAACAATATTTTTTTGGGTCCCATTCGTTTTTAAGATAGGATAAAATGTTGATCCAATAAAATGATAGTTGTTGAAGAATGGATAAGAATCACAAATATAATAGATATTTTTAGTTTCATTGGTTTGGTAGGCTATTACCGGGGGTTGGTTGAAGACATTGAATGATTATCTTGTCCAATAACTATGTTAAATTGAAAAGGATAAAAATTCATATAAATAAAATAATGTGTTGATTATTTTTAGGAATTGAAAAATTAGATTG
Organism: Viscum album; assembly: GCA_963277665.1. Classification (NCBI taxonomy): domain Eukaryota; kingdom Viridiplantae; phylum Streptophyta; class Magnoliopsida; order Santalales; family Viscaceae; genus Viscum; species Viscum album. The sequence goes on along the minus strand of OY728141.1, from coordinate 2,138,006,935 downwards.
GTGAATGATCTTATTTTGACTCTATCTTCTAGAAGTGGTGAATTTTTCATCTATAGTGATTATTCTTTAAAGGGACTTGGTTTTGTTTAGATTTTGAATGATCATATAATTTATTATGCTTCAGGTCCATTGAATCGTCATGAGTTATATTACCTTACACATTATTTGGAATTAGATTTTGTTGTTTTTTTCATTAAAGGTTTGGAGGATTCATTTTTATTGAGTAAAATGTGAAATATATAATGAAAATAATATTTTCAAGTATATATTTACTCTGAAGGAATTGAACATGAGATGGATAAGTTGGCTGGAACTAATCAAAATTGTAATTTCATGATACATTACAATAATAGAAAAATAAATATAGTGGATATGGCTTTGAGTTAGAAAAAAATGGTACATTAACCATGATAAATTTGGAACATGACCCACAAGAGAATGATTGGATAAATTTTGGATTGGAAGTTGTTTATTTAGAAAATAAAACTATTTTGTTTTAGGTGTTAATGAAATTGCCTATATTAGACAGAATTAAGAAATCATAGATGGAATACAGTGAGTAAAAAAAAATTAGAACTTGTTAAGAATGGTAGGTCGACGTAATCTAAAATTGATAAAGATTTTTTTGAGGTTTGGAATGATATTATGCATTCCTTATGATTCATAATTGAAGAATGAGTTGTTATGTGAAGCTCATAGTTCCCCATTTTCAGTTCATTTAGAAAGCAATATGTTGTATAAGGATAATTGAGATTATTATTGCTGGGATTGAATAATAAGATATATTTTAGAGTTTATCATGAAATGTTTGAAATGCCAATAGGATAAAGCACAATTTATGTTACCACATGGGATACTTCAGAATTTTCTTGTGCTGTGGTGGAAATGAGAAAATATATCCATGTTTTTTGTGGAGGGACAACCAAAACATCTCAATGTAACAATGAAATATGGGTTATTGTTGATCGTTTGAATAAATTTTATAATTTTTTCCTATACAAGACACTCTTTTTCTAGATTGGATTTCGCAACTATACCTCTAATGAATTTTATGGTATCATGGAGTTCCTATATTCATTATATTAGATCATGATCACATGTTCACTCCAAGATTTTCAAAATGACTTCAGAATTTGTTATGAACAGAATTAAATTTAAGTAAAAATTTGCATCCTATATCAGATGGAAAATCTGAATGAATAATTAAGACATTAGAGGACATGTTACTAGCTAGTTCAGTGGATTATCTGGGATGCCAGGATCATCATATTTCTTTTGTTTATCTTTCTTATAATAATTTATTTCATTGCAGTATATAGATGGTAAATTCTGAGGAATTTCATAGAAAACATTGTTGAACTCCATTATTTTGGGATGATGTACAAGAAAGGATGTTTATGGGACCAAAATTAGTAGAGGAATAGGAAGATAAAGTTTAGTTGATTCAGGAAAGCATGATAACAACTCAGAGTTGGTAGAAACATTATACAAATAACAATATGAAATGACTTTCATTTATGGTAGGATATCACATTTTCATTGGAATATCACCTTTAAAAGTGTAATGTGTATTGGTAAGAAAGGAATGTTATGGCCATGGTTCATTATACCATTCAAATAATTAGAGAAATTTTGACCAGTTTCCTATCGTGTAACTTTGCCTCCATGTTTATGTTAGGTACACAATATTTTTCATGTTTAGATGATAGAAAAATAAGTGCCATATCTATGTAATGTATTGATCCTAGATTTAGTTCAGATGTAAGAGAACATTTTTTATGAAGAGAAATCTATTTAGATTCTTGTTCACAGAGAGAATGTTTTTCAAAACAAGTTAATTTACCAATTTATGGTTTTGTGGAGAAGCCACATAGTAGAATAACCAATATAAGAATATAAAAATGCTATGATGCAAAAGTATCCTCATTTTTTAATAAGTGCATAAAAATAGTGAGGAAACAATTTAGGGGGGGCGGGGGTGAATGTAAAATCCAATGTACTTATAGAATAATTTTTTATATATTTATTAGTTTTAATGATTTAATATTAATTATTAAAACAAATAATTTATTATATGGTTATTTACTTTTAAAAATTGTTTTTTCAATTATAGATTTTTATTTAAGAAAACAATTTTCATTTTTTGAATTCTTAATTTTCAAATAATATTGATAACTTTTTTTGATAATATTATGAGAAAATTTAATTTTTGGTGAATACTAAAAAATACGTTTTTTATAAAATAATTTATCTTTTGTGAAGTCATGAAGAAATTTTTGTGATATAAAATTTTTTAAAGCTATTTAGTAATTAAATAATTATATCATCAGAGTAATATTGTACATAAATAACATATAACATGAAAATTATATTCTATTCATGATATTCATATAAATTATTGTTAGTGCCAGCGTAGTGCCTATGCAACATTGGTAATGTGAATTTAGTTTTTTATAGATAATAATTGAGTGCTAAAAATTATTTTAAAGACTCAATTGATAATTAATGTGTATTATTTATGTTTCTAGTAGTCAATTTATAATTTTTTAGTTATATGAAATTAATATTTCCCAAATTCATGTATACTGCTTTTACGACACAATAGAAGATCAGATAAAATTTTAAGATTTGGTCTTGACTTGTATATAAGTGAATATAAATAATTATTGAACTAGGATTTTTATTTTCAATATAATTAACTTTTTTTATTTGAGTAATTAATTTTAAATTTTTTTATATGTAACAATTAAAACTAATGATTGTACAATGCTGATGCAGTGCTTGTGGAAGCGTACGAAAAATAATTAAAATATTATTATTAAATTTTAAAGAATTAATAATGACAAAATATTGGATTGTTTTTTATATATAAGTAAATAATGACCATTATCATGTCTTGAATCTAATTTGGGAAATTATGAACCCACATGGATCAATGTTTCCCCTTTACGTTATTATATTAAGAAGAAAGACAACTTTTGAACACTATAAATTTAAATTAGTATAATATTTTAATTTGAGGTTTCCTGGAGTTTCATTTCCAACAAAATAGTACTTGGGAAGAAAATAAAACTATATTTCTCATAAATTTTTTTTTTAATTTTTTAGGTGTCAAATAATTACCTTAATGGCTTGAAAAATTATGATGCTTAAAATATTTAATTAATGAATAAATCAAATTAATGATATGAAAATTAGTTAAATAAATATAATTTCATATCTCTAAGAAAATTCATGATATCTATATGAAATTATAATATCTATATGATATTATAAAAAAAAAAAAATTCTAATTGGAAGAATTTTTTGTTTTGTTTAATGTCATTATTATGAATAGTATTTAATTTGAAAAAAATATTTTTCCATAAATAAAATACATTATAAAATTATTTAGAAATCCAAAAGTTATTGAACAAGCCCAAAGAAGATAGGATTTGGTCTAAGAGGTGATATAATGTTTTTTTATAATTTTTATGGCTTTAAACACAATAATAAATTTATTATATTTTAATAATTTGAGTAATTCATATGTTACCTATCACCTAAATTATAAAAGGAGTCCCCCTCTATAACAAATATTCTTCACCTAAAGCCATATTTTTTTGAAACCTCTACCCATGTCCCTCCTCCTAATCCATTTCAATTTTATTTTTCTTATTTTCTCACAAAATGATCACTTTCATGGTCCTTTAAGATGTTCTCAAGGGGATTGTTTCAAGAAGTAAGGTGCATTTTTTTCTCTTTTAAATTATTTTTCAATTATACCTTATCCAAACCTCTTATAGAATGTTTTATGAAAGCTTCAGGATAAAATATATAGTGTATGATTTTTTTTTATATAGTATATTCATCATAATATATCTCATGTTCTTTTTTATTTATTAAGCAACAGAAAAATCATTGGTGGTGCCTTAACTCACTACCTTTATGGATGATGATTTTTCATTTCTCTTTTTCCAAAATCATGAAAAGTATAATTTCACATTTAATTTTTAGAAATAACCTATGTATATATGTTACGACTTATATATTATTATTTCATTTTTATAAGTAATACCATAAATAAACTTACCATGTAAACCATGAAAATAATGTACTTGAAACAACAAAAATAACAAAATATTGATAATAAATGGGTTGAAATTATTATATGAAGAAAATATAAGGTAATATAAACATGTGTTTAGTTATGTAATGTATTAATAATTCTATTCTAAATATTATACATGATATTTGAACAAATATTAAGGAATTCCACTTTGAGGTAAGGGACCTTCCTTTTAAAATCCTTTTAAATATATCTTTTTAAAAACTCAAGAAGATTGTTATTTTTTTAAATATGGAGTTTAGAGTTTATACTGATTTAATGATGACATATTAAATTGATTATTCCATTATATGTTTTCATATTTATTTTTGAATAATTTTATTTCATCATTATGTTCATGTATTTTATATTTTAGAAGGGATTTGTTTTACCAAAGAAGGGTATTTTGAAAATCTGAATTTATTTTTCTCAATTATTGAAATGAGTAATCAAGTGTTTTATTCATGATATGTTATGTGGAAATAGTTTATTTTTGTTTCGTATCATTATATCTAAATATATGAGCGGTTTATCCCTCTTATTTCTCATGATATGGTCGGTTGAACCCATTATAGCTCAAGATATGATGGGTTGATCCCCATTATAGCTCAATATATTTTGGGTTGAGCCCATTATAGCTGAAGATATGATGAGTCAACCAAATTGTATCTCTCAATTTCATTAGGTTCACTAAATATTTAATTTCACCATATGGTTATTCTATTTGTAAGGGTTAATGTAAGGGTGATATGTTAAATTTGTCCCCAGGAAAGTACATGATGTTTCTATGGATGATTATGAGTTAGAAAAAGGGTTTATTATAGATTTAATATTTTTCACTACACTAAATGTTTTTATTTATTTATGTCCCTTAATGAGATTTTTTTCTCATCCCATGATTTTAAATTTTTTTCATATGTTATAAGGATGTGTAAAATAATGGAGGAAGTCATGTTAAATGTTATGATGATTTTTCAAAGAAAACATCGTTTAATTTAAAATGTTTTATATTATAAAAAAATTGAAATTATTTTATTAGTACCCGCTTTTTCTAAATATTGTTAATTATTTATTATTTAATAATATTCTACAACCCTAAAATGGAAAAGATTCTCAAGGTGAAATAATGTAAGTTATTGACAAAAATTCATGATTAATTAATGATTTAAGGTTGGGTCCTTATAACACCAATATCATTCAAACATGTAAAACCATGTGAACAATAGGATTGATCTCATATACCCTCCACTTTATCATATAAAAAAGTACTAATTTACCTTTAAAAAAACAGGGATCAAATAAAACCAAACCCTATTTACATATCAAAAAATACTAAATCTAAATACCGTTTTACCCATATGAAATCCACCATTTAAAACATGGTTCTTCCTCCTTGAAAAATACAAGGAACTTGCCCTTTATTTACATTATATCCAATTAAATGGATATGAAAGCATTCTACCCAAAATGTGGAACCATACCCTAATTTCAAATTAACATTTGAAACAAATCCAAAGACCCGTTTAAACACCCCTTAAATTAACACTGTGTTTAAAAAGAGTACCCCTTTAGTAATTGTTTCTTCCTCAACGGAAACGACCACTATTTAAAAATGAAAATCACACCATTTACACCATTTCAAATGACTAATACTAATTTCACTACATCTTAGCATAGAAAATATATTAATTTATATTCTTAACATGAAATAAAAACTTATCTTGAAATTTTACCAAGTATCCTATTAAACGTGCTAACATAAAAAAAATGAAAGCCATTCATTATCATAAATTATCTCTATCAATATTTGGTATTTCTTTATACTACATTCAAATGGTTTGAATTCCCCATGGGTATACCTCTGAAAAGTCTCAAAGTATCAACAGACCCAATGAGGTCTTTGATTATTCTCACACACCCAATTAAGTACTCAATTAGTTTTCTTCATCATGGAAATAAAATAAATCGACAAGGTAACGTTTTGTCACTACCAAATACACAAGAAAAAAATCAATAATATGTGTAAAAACATATCAACCAAATATATTATACTCATATAAAAGTATTACACTTGATTTGAGCTAAAATGACCTCAATCACTAAGGTGAATAACTCAATAGAAATAGTGTTCATGAGATTCAATGAAGTGAAACAACCAACCAGAACCTATTCTATAAAATAAAAATAAATAGAGTTGAATTATTACCCATACTTTGGAATAACAACCTAAATCAGTCCAAATTACCTAAAATTGAAGGGGAATTATCATTTGAAGTGGTGAAAGGTTTTTTTCACACCCCGTTCTACGGGAGAAGAAATAGGGTTGAACATCTTGGGAGAAACAAATATGGTAAAATTACCAATTTTAATGTGGAACATGGATTGGATTCAAGGATTTAGAAGATATGTTCCAACCATGTGTTTCTTCAATCCAATGGGAAGCAATGAAATATATATGATTTATCTATAATCTTTGTTTTGGAAAACTCTACAGAACATGTTATTCACCGTCTTTCTAAAGGAATCTCTAGGCACATGGTATTTTCAAATAATAACATAGTTTGAATACTGTACTGCTCCTCCGAGAATCCACATAGTGATGGTGCATGATTAGTACTGACTATTAACCAATAATGTTCACAACCTATTTTGGGACATTTTTCCTCTATTTCATGTACCCAACACTTAGGACTCTCACAAGATCTTCCCTACTGTAGAGAAGAGTTTAATTTTCAATTTAAAAGGAGTTTGACCAATCAATAAACATAAACATACCACATAAAATGGTTAAGAATTATAACTAGGTTAAGTTAACTAAAAAGTAAAGAATAAATATATTTCAATAAGTTAATGAGTCATGGGTAACTACCCCATGATTGGGATTGGGAATCCTAAGATCATCATGCATAAAAATGTGTATAGTATATATCACATTTTTCATTATAACGATAATGAAATATAAATATATATTCAATAATGAGTAGGATTTTAATGAGAGCATAATCCCAAACTCCTGGAAAACCCATGATAGAATTGTTATATTTCTATCATGATTACCAAATCTATTCAAAGCCTCATTATAACAAATATTGCATAAATAGGGTAGATTTTCATCATAACCAAGTGAGACATTTTCCCTAAAACACTTAAAGTACCTAATTTAATTTTCTCATTATTTTTTCATTGAATTAATGTTCTATTATAACCAAAACAATTCCTGAAATTAAAACATCATTAACTCACACTTATACCAATTATAGGATACAATGAATCTGAAATAATCTATTAAAGGATATTAACCAAATGAAACATGGTTTTATAACAACCATCTTTAGGAATCCAAAAAATCATTTATAATACTAAAATCATTAACACCAAACAAAAATCTAAATCAATTTAAAATAAAACAAAAAAAATCTTGAAAATAATTTCATTTAGTTCTATGAAAATTAAAGTCTGAATTTTTCATGTTTTTATTATTAGAAAAATTATAAACCAAAGTAATCATAAAATTTTAAGAAAATTAATATATATTAAAATTTAATATCCATAATAATATAATAATTTAGTTTATAAAAATCATAAGACGTAGTAAATATAAATTTATAAGTACTAAAACTATCTTGAAAATAATACAAAAACTCATGGTCTATAGAGTAGTGGGATAACTATAGTGCCAACTACTAAAAAAATCAATGAATCAACTTAAACGATAAGTTTTATCGGGAATATAAAAGAGTGGGAATTCTTAATATCAACAATACATAAATAATGTTTGTAAAAAGTGAACACAAATAAATGATTATAAAAATAGGAGAAGGGGATGAAGGATATAGAAAAAAAATATAAGTAAAGAGATTATAGAAACAAAAATGATATAGTCTATGAGTATTGATATACTAAAAAAATTATTTTAATAAATATGAGAGGGATATGGAAAGGGGGTTGACATCGTGTGAGTAAGTGGAAGTTTTTTTTGTGAAATTTGAATAAATAATTTACACTTATTTAAATGTGGTGACCATGGGGTTATCATAGGAGGAGGGTGCACACCATGTCATCAAAGTAACACATCATTAATTTATTTTCATTAATGATATTATTAAAAGAGGGGATTTTTTTTTAAAAAAAAGATAATAAATCTAAAATTAAGGTAAAACATGATGTAAAAAATTAATGATTGTATACACAGAAAAAGAAATTAGAAACTGAAATTTTGATAAAAACATTAGACATGATTTTATCCTTGGATAATCTATTCTTCCACATTTAATTGGGTTATCAAAATATATTTCTCAATCATCACTCAAAGACCTCTAATTTGTTTACTTATACTGCATATACACCATATTTAAAATTCAAATATGGGTGTTTATCAACTCATTATAGTTATTCAATTCCCAAATATATTCAAGAAGGAAAAACTAATTGAACTTGTTATTCACAAAAGGATGACAAGACCTAATCAAAATTAAACAAAAGGAAAATTATTTTATATTAATAACATGGTAAAACATTCATGAAAAAATAGAATAACATGAATTCAAGGGAGAAAATTTACCTCCTTCAATCATAAAATAGTTTATATAAAAATATAAAATGAATAAATTGAATTACTGAACTAAAAAGTGATGAATCCTCGTATCTCTATTTCCACCACCACTTAGATTTTAGACCTTTTAAGAATTATTTCTCCATTTTCCCTACTGTATCATCCATTATGCTCCACTTTCACATCTATGGAATGGATCCCAACCACTCCCTTGGAAAAGAGGAAGATATTAAAATATATAATTATGGGTGTTAGAAAATATGTTTTCCTTTTAATGTCCATCAAAAGTTTCATTGATTTTATGATTTATGGAGGATGAATATTGAAATGGTAAATTATAGAGAGTTATTTTTACACTAATAAATATTATCCCAAAAATATTTAGATCCATTGGACATGTTTTTAAAATGTAGAATGTGATATAATTAAGTGGATATTTAATGGATGAGAAGGCTATTCAGTTTCTCCATTTTCACAAGCCATTTTTCCATTATAATGAGAGTATTTGAACATAGTATTTATTTTATAGATATGGAAATGATTTATCACTTGTCTCTAGAATTAATTACCTATTTTGGAGGGTTTTAGCTGTTCTTGTGCCTTATTTATTAAATCCATTCCAATTATCTATAACCATTCATATTTAAATTTTGAATTATTTTTTTGATCCCAAATAAGGTCGATTCAACACTTGAATGAATTGGAAGAATTGATTATCAGGATTAAATAGATCAAAAAATAAACAATTTATATAATTTTATAGTATTAAAAATCTTATCTATAAAATACCAATGTGATTTGAAAAGTTAAAATCCTAAAATTTATGTTATTTTATAATTTTGGATTTAAAATTATCAAAATTCCAAATTTTATGCAATTTATGTAAAATATAAAAATAGGTGGGTGAATATTTACTTTGGTACATATAAAAATAATGAAAAAATATGCAATATGGATTCCCCCACACTTAATAATAGTAAACATGGATAGGTTAGCACTGAAAATAAATTATTAGTGAAAAATGAAGACACATGTTAATGAAATTACATAGGCATAAAATTAAGGGAAAAAACATCACACCTATTTATTAGACTAAATTAAAAAAATTCAATTACTTATATATTTTCCATACCCATTTATTTCATTCTAATATGCACAAGGATACCTACTCACATATTTTTCTTCTCATTGTATTATTTTTTAAATAATATTTCGAATTTCCAAATAAATTATAAAGATATCATAGGATTAAAAAATTTATAAATATATACCCATTTGATTTAAATAGTTATATCCATCATGTAGACTCAAGAAAGGTTATTATGAGGATTGAATGTTTTTATGTTTAAAATCTCAAAAATTTAGAGTTATTGTGAGATGGATTGTGTATTTGTTGAAGTAGGCCTGCATGATTTCAGTTTCGACTAAGGCATAGTTATTTCCTTTTTCATCATAGAATATGATTAGCTCCAAAACAACTTTATAATAAATTTTAGGGAAACCCTACACATTTTCCAATTTATTAGTAATTGTTTCACTATACGATGTTTAATATATTAAATTTTTTAATAAAAGTGATGACTTATTTTAAGTTTATATAGTGGTGATGATTCCAACAGATTTATCCAAAAGATTTGTCCCTAAAACATTATAAATTTTTAAAACTCTAGGGATGAACATATTTTACCCTCTTTTTAAGAATTTTAATGGAATTTCTTTTCCTTGAAAGCTACATTAAGGTATAAAATTAAATCTGAAAAAATGTTCTAGTTGTAAATTTATTTTTATCATGACATTTTAACCCAATGTCGAATTATAATTCCAAAATCACCTCCCAAAACATTATTCATTAGTAAAACATTTTAATGTTCTTTAAGGGAGAGTTTGATAAGGAGACTGACTTTTAATGAGGTAAAATAAAAAAGAAAAATTTTAGATATAAAGAGCTCACAAATAACAGTTTTAAAAGGTTGGATGAATAAATATAGTTTAATTTTCTAGAAAGAGGATTTTATTAAAAAAATCCCTCATTCGTTTTATACAGAATATACTAAATGATCATATATTTTGATAGAAGAATAGAAAACTCAAGTTATAACAAGAATTATATGGTTCAATCAATAAGTTTTGTTATTCTGAATAAGATGTAAATGTTTTTTAGTTTCCTATATAGAAAGTGATTTTCATTTTTGGGAAGAATTGATGCAATAGAATTATAAGTCGATGGTCTTTTCATGAACATCCAATGCTATATTATGTAATAAACAACAATTCCTCCATAATTTATTTTCATTTAAATTAATCAATTTGCTTCCTCTCATTGAAAATAGTTTTTAATTAATTGGGGTAATTACTTTGAATCTCACATGTATTATAAAAAAATGAAAAACAACCCACAAAATTTGAAAGAAAAACAAAAAATTGAACATTTGAATTGAAATAACAAAAAATTATAATATACCATGGTTGTCCCTACCCAAAACTTATTTTTTTCACTGTTATAGTTTTAAATTGTTTATATGAGAATTGAAAATCAAGGAGATATGATATTAAAAAAAATAGATGGAAAGACATAACCAAATTTTTTTATTATAAACTAAATACCTTTATGATTATTTTAAAATAAGAAACATGAAAACATATATCAAAATAATAATAGAATTACTATTTTAAAAAAATTTATGAAATAAATATAAATATATATAGAATATAAATGAGCATTGGTTTGAAACCATCATGTTGGTACAAGGTTTCAGCTACCACCAGCTAGAAATTCCATTGGGTTTGCCCCGATCTAATGGTGGATGTTGTTTCTTCCTCATGAAATTATAAAATAATATATCTCCAATATTTTATATCTTTCATTGGTTGTGGAGGAAGCCATGGATAAAGTACTTTAGTTCCACCACCATGGAAATTATGTGTATATTTCATGATGGGGGAAAGAAAAATAAAGGGTCCTCATAATATTCTTTGGGCACAGATTATTTGGAAAATTATTCAACATCATCCACAAATTGTGTGTTTGATTTTACTGATATAAGAAATACTGGAAGAGGAAATTCAACTAAAATTTTGTTATTAGTTGAATTAATCAATGAGCAATAAAAATATGAATATTCCCTGGCATGTAAATCTTGTTAAAAATTGATCAGTTTTTTCAGAAATAGTTCTGTACTAACACCATTATGTAAAATAATATACTCTTTAATCTAGAACGAAATTATTTCATTCATTTACTCCTTCAATTTATATTTTATTGATGAATATGTTTACTCGAACTAGTTGGAATAAAATCATAATAGGTGGAATAATATAAAAATTCATTATAAAAATAATCTGATAAAAATTTGTTTAAATTAAAAACTTCCGCCTCTATTATCATGGGAACCAGCTTTGTTTGGCAGTAGATAGTAGTTATATTCAATGTAAGAAATTTCGTAGGTACCTCTAAATAATCTTAAAAAATGATTGGATATAGATTCTCTGTCTCTTTGTAAAAATATTGATCTATGGGATTTTATTTTTAATCTTCCAAACATGGTATTTCCCATGGCATTTCATTTTCAAAAATGATATACCAATAATTTCTGAAATAATTCTTATTTCCAATATTTAAATAAATATAAATGTTATAATTATTGTTGTCCATTGGATATAAAAATAAAACTAAATGGTACAATTTATCTCCCAACTCCTCCAAAAAATTATATTCAATATAAACATTTTGTGGGATGACATCTTAATTTTCATTAAATTATTTTTTGAAATTTAATTCATTAAATTCTTTCAATTTAGTGAAAAATGTTATTATTTGTTTTCAAAATTCTGGAAACAGGAATGTCTTTCCCTGAATAATTAAATAATTTTTTAATAATGAATTATTTTTTTGGAATTGGGAATTTTAAAATTAATAATTACTATAATACTAAATTCTTTGATAATTTGACAAGGAAAACAGATAGTCATTATGAAATTCCATTTTTTTAAAAATTATAAATTATTGATTAAAATCATAGAAATTTATAACAATATAAATAAAAACGAATTAGGAAACCTCATTAAAAATGATACAATTTTATGGAAGGGTTTTTTCATGTAATCCCAAAAATTAATAACCCCTATAAAATGTATCGCAGTGGTGACCACAAGATTGTCTAATACAGAGGTTTGAAGCTTTGCTATCAAAATATCACATTGTTAATTTGTTTTTTTAGTGTTAAATGAGGTTATTATTAGATTCAATAAAATAATGAAAATTAAAAAGTTGTGAAAAAATGATGTTTTAATTGAGTGGTAGGATAGATTAAAAAGAGACGAGATACTAGAATTGAGATAAATGTAATGGAGAAGATTTGATTTTTTGACACTAATATTATCCTTATCTAATTGAAATACAAAATTATATATCATAATGGCCACTCAAATACACCCATGTGAATAATAAGATAACATAGATACTATTTCAAGAAATAAAATATATGTTTCTATCCAATTAGTAATGTTATTTAACTTCTCAAAAGACCTCCTAGTAGTAAAAACTAATTAAAATTATTTTTCTCAACCATAAAAACTATTTTAAAGAATTTTAAAGAAAAAAAAATTATTTTATAGACATAAGTTAGTAAAAAATCTAGTGAAAATATAACAAATTTAATTGAATTGTGGAAAGATATGACACTCAATCCTGGAAATTTTTTCTAGAAAAATATAATGAGAATATGTTGAAATACTAATCTCAAATATTGAGAATCTATAGATCTCTACTGAAACCACCACATGAATTTTATTTCTTCAAGGATTGATTAATCTATTTAAATTCTTATCTCACAAACCATATCCTCTTTCATATATATGACCTCCCCCTTCAACCATCCCCTTGAAAAGAAGTGGAGAAGAAAATATATATTGAATATGGGTGTGAAATCTGTTATCTCGTTACTATTTTCCAAGATATTGATTCATTCATTCTTTGTTGGGGGCCAAATATCGATAATGCTCCTTCTAGAAATTTTTTCGAATGTATATTTTCACTTTACCAAAAATATTTGAGATCTATTGGCCATGTTTTGAAAACTTTGTATATGAATTACTGAAGTGAATGTTTTATTCCCAAACCAAATGTTTAGTTTGACACATTTTCACATTCCCAAAATTAATATTTCTTATCCAACAAGAATCACCTCATTTTAAGGTATGTAGCTCTGTTTATTCCTTATTTAATAATGGTAGATCAATTATGTCCAACCATTTACCATCTAATTTGGAATGATTGTTTTGTGGCCCAAAGTAATCATTTTGGCAGTAATATCACTTTTAAAAATTGAATTTTATTAGACAAGGAATCCTACCAAAAATAAATTATGATTATCAGACAAGTATTTAAATTTTTTGGCCTAAAAAATCCAAAGTGGTAAAAATCTCTTAAAATTCGACAATTAATTAATTTTCACATATTAGCTCAAAACTCACCAAAATTTAAAAAAATGATGAAATTTAACATGAAAAGATGAATTTTTAAAATATATTAACTAAAAAACATGAAAAATAATGTGAATATAATTTATATAAAGAGTTTTATAGGATTCATGATAATTGTGGAAATAATGAGAGTTCTTCCTATTAATTTTAATTTTGAAATAAATAAAATTTTCCATTTTTAAATGGGTTACACTATCTTCTTGAATAATGATCTATATATTGCATATAAATTGTAAATAATATTATATATATAAATTAAACCAACATATATGGATTACAAAATTAAGGGATTATTTACTCTAACAATATAGTTTTTAAAATTTCAATTTATTTTGAAAATATTTAATTACAAAAATCATAATTAATATAAAAAATAAATTCTAAAATAAATAAAAATTTTACATTTTGGGAATAAAAATTCTACACACCATATCCATTTTTAAATAATAATAATATAATAATAACTATTATATCATAAAGCAGTGAGGATTTTTATAAATTATTTTTAATTTTTCCTCTCGTGTCTCATGGTAATCATTATCATGATTACCTTGGAAGTATACTTAAGGAAATAATTTTCCTAGAGAAAATTTATTAAGATAATTGGGAGATTCTATTGGTTTCTCAACCATTATTTAATGAGATTCAATCTCTTTTCCCTCTTAATTTTGGATGTCAGAATGATATAGTATATATTCCTTTAAATGGGATTCATGGAGAACAGTGGAAATTTATATCACATAAGAATGAAACAATAATCATTATGTAAGAATTATGTTTCATTAAAAGCTTTTGAAATGTAAGAAATGTGTTGGAATCAAAAACCACTTTTTACTCATACTTTAATGAACCAAATATGTTTAAATACTCAGGAATACCTAATCCCTAATCAAAAATAGAAAAGGATTAAAATGATTACCAGTATTATATATTTTTAGATTCTTTGTTATAACATGAAGTTTGAATATTAGATAAACAATCTATAATATATCTTGAAACATGATAGTCCCAAAAAGATAATTTACACCAACAATTTACTAAAAAAGTGGGGTCCAGAATTTTTATTAAAATAGAGCCTCAAGAGGACCCATCATTGTTGATTAATTATTTTTAAAAAAAATCAAACCATGATAGATTAGCATACTAGGAATCTTTAGAATCCATGAGACAATTACAAACCATATACTATATGATATCTCAGTATACCCCATGTAGTTTCACTATCTAATTCCAAAACATATTTCAAAGATGTTAGACCCTTGAACAATCATTAAAAAAATCCCATTTTGTCAATCTATCAATCATCACCAAGATATAATTTTTTCCATAAAGGGAATGAGGGAAATAAATTATTATTTTTTTTATATAATCCTATTTCTATGTAGGATTTTGTAATGGTTGAACAATAACTTTATTATTTAAATGTTTATCTTTCATTTTTTTCTCATGTGAAGTATATAGATGCCTAATAATCTATTTCCCTTCTTATACAAGGCCATTATTATTGAAATATAATATCATAATACAATATAGAAGTTACAAAGAAATATTCTCCCCAATAATAATGAAAATACCCCATATAATTTTATCTTATTGGAAAATTGACCACATTTTGATTCCATAAACAAATTATGAAAATAGAAAAAAGTGACCAATCAGTTGTGATCTACCTACTATTTTGGAATAATATGATTTGCAAACATTCTTCATCCCTAGTTTCTCTTAAAAAATGAAATATGTAAGGGAAGGTGTAATTTAAAAAATAATATAAAAAATCACCTCATTATCCAATTTCACATTAATGAAAATTTATATAATTAAACTCATCACATTTTAAT
The DNA here is from genome assembly GCA_963277665.1 of Viscum album. Lineage (NCBI taxonomy): Eukaryota > Viridiplantae > Streptophyta > Magnoliopsida > Santalales > Viscaceae > Viscum > Viscum album. The sequence continues at coordinate 2,137,990,977 of OY728141.1, read as the reverse complement.
CTTGATTGGATAATTTTAATGCATTTCATGGAAGTATCCTACTAAGTGTATCAGTGGAAACATTTTCTATAGTTGGTATATATTTTAAATTAGAGTAAAAAAATTTTAGTTACTCCCCTATAACATCTTTCTAATGTTAAATTTGGTTTGGAGGAAAATATAACTAAGACATAATTATTTGGTGTAATCCATAAATATCTCACAAAACTAAAAAATTGCTATTATTTCATAGTATGTATAAATACTAAAAGCTTGTTTTCATGGGGAAGGTAATTTTTATGAAATATCCCAAATATATGTAATCTATAAGCCACTATAATGTCTCCATGTATAATAACTAATCCCAATATCATTATTGATACATAAAAGATATTCAATTGGAATACTCAAGGATGTGAAAAAATGATACCAAAGTTTAGGTGAAACTAAATTTCAATTCATCCTAAGTTGTATAACATTTCTCTCTCCTCTAAAAAGTTATATCCTTATAGGAAATGTTCATCATATATTATGTAATCTTATTATAGTTAATTATGATCTATAGATATTATACCACCAATAAAATGAATTTTCATGTATTTAGGAGATTCAACAGAACTTCTAACTACCTATCTACTTTATCATTGTTATGATAGACTAAAAATCATACATTTAAAACCACATGTCAAAATAAGTGTATATATATAGTCCAAAGGGGTAGATTTATAATATATTATAATGGATATGGTAATAAAGAAAGATAAAGATAACCCCATAGGGGATACTTATTCTCCTATTGAAAATTTCATTACACAATGATATCATCCATCATAACCATAACAATAGTGTAATGGTACAATTGAAAAATATATTTGTATGAGCCACAAATGACTTGTGATAACATATTAGAGTAAATAAAATCAATATTTATTCAAGGTGACCATATATACATTTTAATGAAATACAATTTATATTAAAATCTTAATCTCAATAATGATGATAAATAAGGTTTAGAACAATCATTAAAAAAATAAATTTCCCTATTTAACTTGTTAAAAGTATCATCAATGTGTAGTAAATGGTATTTACTCATTATGGTCACTGGATTTCTCATTCTATAATCATTTAATATTCATATTTTTCCATGATCCTTATTATAGAGGATTATACAAGCTACCCATAGAGACATAATGATATTTAAAATCCCGTTTGCTTCAAGATCAACCAACTTGGTACTCAACAATTTCAAAACATCTAACACTATTTTATTTGAAAGAAATGACATGGTTTATTTAATGGCATACATTTTAGTAGATATTTATATATCCCATTCAATATGAGTCCTTGATAAAATGAAATGGATTATTTATTGAAATTACATTACTATGAGAGGGAACACCTTATTCATGTACCCTCCATCAGATCCCAATGAAAGAGAAGATACATAGTAAGAAATATATCAAATTTAATAGAATGGTATCCTAGATCTAAACAATCTTCTGTCCCATTTTTTTTGAAATAAATTAGGACCCCCATTTATATTATGGAATAATAACCTTTATAGATAATAATTTGTATGGTGTTTGAATGTGATCGTCTAATCATTCCCATGGGTGAAATTAATAATATTATTTTCAAGAATGAGGATGTTCCACATTACTACCAATTTGTTTTTTGAGATTGGAATATAAGTACAATAAAGAACCATTCACTCTAAAATAATTTTACAACTCTATCACATATAACATAGGATCACATGTTAGATATTTCATTTCCATAACACGAGTTTATATAAACAATTTGATTCCCCATTAACTAATAAAATAAATATATATAATGGAATGAGTATAGTATATTATACAATTTAATACTCCCCATACCCATTATCCCAAATTTGTTATATTTCTTATATAAAAGTAATATATAACATAAAAAATTATTTAACTTAAATGGTCTAAAAAATCATTATTTTTAGTTTCTTCAAAAACAAATACATAAATAAATTAAAACTCACAAGTTTTTTATTCTATAATTTCGAAGATATATATCCATTATCCTATACACTGTCTATCCTTAAAAATATAATTTAATTTTTGGGGATTATGGAATGTATAAGAAATGGGATGAGCTTGGATTCTCAGTCTCGGAAATAATTATTATGGATTGGATTGTAATAATATTCATTCATAATGAGTGGAATAATCATATTAAAAAATATTATGAAAAGATAAAAATTATTTTAAAGAATTAAATGATATATATGAGAAAAATAATTCATAAGAAAATCGTGATAAATAAGTGATGTGTGAAAACTGGAATATCATAAAATTGTGAGTCAAAGATCTCTCATGAAATGGATACCTAACAAATTCATTGAATCAAAATATATATAACAGAAAGGATACTCCCCAATAAAAAAATATCTTAAATTTTCCATGGAAAGGCTACTTGACTATCCAAGAAAATCATAATTTCATCAACCGAAGGGATACATTACCGTACCATGATATCATTATAGCTCCAATATAATATCTAACCACCAATACCAAGATTTCATAATTCCATATATTGGAAGGCTACCCACCAATATAATGATTTCATATTCATTTGACATATATGTTATCTCCATAGATTAAACATTACATAAGGAATTATAGTGTTTTATAATTAGTCCCAGCCATATATAAACATGTCTAAAAAATTATGAATAAACTAAAATATATATTCATGATATCAAAAAAATAAAATATTAATAATTTGAATCAATATTCAATGATATCCCATGATTAGGAAATGTAAATATTATCATCATAAATCCACCTTAAATGATGATAAAGGAATCATGGTATCTACTCATCAAATAAAATAGAAAAGTACAAAGTAATCAAATTGTAGGTTATATGAAAAATATAACCACTATAATATTATGTGAATGGATTTCATGAAGGTTTTTTCAAAGTAATATTAAAATTTATCTCTATAGAAAGAGAATAATCGGAAATGATTTTATCCATGCTAGTATAAATAATACACAAGATATGTGATATTGTATCATAATACACAACTAAGATCCCCCTCTTTTGAGCCTACCTTATGTGTGTTGTATTTTTTTAAAGAATTATTTTCAAGAGATGTTAATATATCTGGAAGAAGATTCCTTTTGTTAAAATTAATTCCCATGATTGTATTTAATGATTATCAAATATCATATAAGATTATTTTTATATTAGTTTTTCAGAAGTTTATTGAATTTTTGTTTTGGAAGTATATTTATGTAAGAATGTTATTTGAAGACTTTGAGTCCAATGCAGAATGAAATTTAAAATGAATATGTTTATAGAACACTACAATGAAGGAGTTTCTAAAGGTTATTTATCCATGTTGTTTCTTATAATTAAAAACATACCTGGTTGATGTGTTTGAAGGTTAGTTTGTGAAGTGTGGTCTCATGATTACCCAAATAAACACCTGAGGAAATGAAAACCTACCACTTGAATTATTTAATATCTTTTTCATATAGTTCAAGTGAGTATGGTATGACATGGTAGGTTGATTGGCCGCATGGTCAATTATATGGATACTCAAGTATTGTAACAATAGGTAAATGTAAAATATCATTATGAATAAAATAACATGTAATTGTCACTCTATTTTATAAATTAATATAAAGAGAATGATATAGTTAATTTAGTTGAAAAAAACCGTGTTCTTGTAAGTTTTAAATTTAATTATAATCATTATAATGATTCTGGAAAAAGATTCTTGGATGGATTATGAGTGAAGGAAGAGATTCATAATATGGAAAAGGATGAAGTCTATAAAATGGTTAATGAATCACAAAACTATGTATGTGAATTTTGATAGATTCTCTATGTAAGGAAATACACATGTATGGTCTTTCCCTATGTTGCCAAAAACGGATATCCAAATTCAATATTGTATATCCAAATTCCCACTTATATATATATATATGAATTTATCATTATGGAAAACTAGTCACATAAACAATTTTATATAAACAAATACACTATTTCATATCCAACTATTTACAGAATTATAAATAGACATATGTTTAGTTCTGTAGATGAATCAACACACCCAAATGTTATTCTACGTATATGAACAAGTCCCATAGGAAAATAATTTGTGCATATGAATGGATAAAAATAGGTTAACGAGTCAGATATAAATTTTTTATATTGATGTGAATTTGAAACATTAGGGAATTTGAATGTGAAGCACAATGTATTCAAAGTGGTTCTCTATGTAGTATAAAGAGGAAGTGGATAAAATGTTCGTGGTGAAACTTTGTGTCTGATAAGAATATTTTAGATAATGTTTGGTATCCTCATATTGACAATTTACACATATAAAAATATTAGTTATCTTTATATTTTAGAAATTTGAAGTTAAAGAAGTCCAAATGAAGAAAAAAATAAGTTGAGAATTAGGTATGAAAAATTATACATTTCTCTACTTTCTACACACAGATTTTATTTTTTTCGATAGAATATATTTAAAAAAACATTATTTTCCAAAATTGATTTTGATTATGAATATTCCAATTAAAGTGGTATTAAATAAAAAAAATCATGATAATTATCATTAAGATAAAATCTATTTAATGAATGTTTTGGAATTTAAATTTAGAAGGAAAACTCACCAAAAATGAATGAGTGTTTATTTAAGATATTTAATAAAGGATAAAGAATAATGTACCATGAGTTGGGTAATATAAAGGAAGGGAGACATGACTGAAAACAATGAAAATTTTATATGAATATTTAAATGAAATTTAAATATGTGGATTTTTTTTTTGAATTATGACTGCATGGTAAATCCATATATAACTCAATGAAAAGAAGAATTAATAATTGAGTCTTTATAAATTTATTATCTGAATAATTGAGAGATATTATAGATATGAATAACATAGAATTGTATATTTTGTTAAGGATAACGAAGGCCTATATCTAATGGTTTCAAATTACTGATAATATCAGAAATTTAAAATAATGAATTCATGTGGTATTATGAATATCAATGAAAGAGAAGAATGGGAAGCCAATAGAAAATACATGTTCTATTATATATACACCCTAGATTCTGAGAAGAAAAATTGATTAAAAAAGATAGATAATTTTTACACTGTGATTTAAGAGAAAATAACATGGTTTATAGAATATGGTGATATAAATTTGATAGAATACTCCTCAAAACATGTTGTGAGTTAAATACAAGAAGAATATAACAAGTGTTGATCACATGTATTGATGATGAAGAAGTGGAGAGAATGAGGGGAAGTATGGAGGATCATAGAAGAAGGTCTTTTGTATATTTGTTTTTATAGAAAGTAGAAGAAGAAATAGATGGGTTGGCTATGGAGTTGACAAGAAGAAGAAATCATTGTGCAAATTTATTTTCATAGGAATAAGAATAATTTTTCATGTTGGATGTGAGGTTTACAATAAGAATAACATGATTTAAATTCTAGTCACACAAATTTATGAGAGGTCATTCATCTACTGATATAGAATAATTGTTTAAAAAAAATAATTATTTCACATAAATAGGACAATAAATAGAGGTCACTACTAGGGGAGGACATTCTTATTGTTTTATGGAAATTGAATAACTTGAAAACATATTAGGTAGTAAGTGAAAGGATTAAGAAGGATTTTCTTTTGTATGAGGTTTTACCTTGTATAAGTAATCTATATTATATTCCAACATTATCCTAATATACAAGGAACCACACATTGGTTGATGATTATTTTCAATAACAACCACTATAGTTGGTACCTCTTTATAAAATTGAATATGTATATTAGTCACCATAATAAACAATTATTATTAGCTACTCTTGTTCAGTAATGAACCTTGTAAAATAGTTACCATCCATCATTTAATTTCTTTCACCTATATTCATGTGAAAATGAATAGATAAAAATAAAATCATGATCTTAATATATCTATGATGAAAATTTATAAATTTATTTTAATTAATCTAAAAATTAATAAAAACTTATTCTCCCTCTCTCTATGTAGAGAAATATCCAAAAGTGGATACAACACCCTAATTTTCTAAAAATACCAATTTTATTAACATTTTACAAATATTCCTTCCCAGTTATGTAGGAATATTATAATGAAAAGAATTTTCCAATTGATTTGAGTACATGGGTATTGTTTGGGGGAAATATATATAATCAGAAATTATTGATAATAAGTATTTACAAAGGAAGTGTTGGATAAATCTCTTCAATGTTACATCATATTTACAGAATCATCGATTCGAAGGAACTCTGGTAATGAACATAGATCTTCATACCATTTTGGAATAGTAACAAATTTCGAGCAAGAAGTAATGAGATGAAATAAGTAACATAATATTTATAATAAATCCATATTATATTACTAACTATATTTATCATTTGAAAATATTTATAAAGGATAATACAAAATCTATTTTAATAATATAATCACATGATAAAATAAAATACAATTGTATATAAATAGTTATTTTAATATGGAATAACATTTGAAAATGGTTTAAAAGTAGGATAAGAAGATATCTAATGGATAAGATATTAGAGGCATGATAAATACATATTACAATTATAAATATTACATTAGATTTATGTATTGAATGTGTTTTAGGAATAAAATTCATTTGAGAAAAAACAAGATGATTTGAAACCATAATCTGGCATGGAAATGACATAAAAAGGGGTATAATGAGGATTCATGAATAGTATATCCTAAAAAAATATTAAGGATGATATAATACTTTAAATAGAAGAATATTATTATTTCAATACAATTTTAAAATAATTTCAAAGAAATAATTATATTTTTAAAAGATATGGAAAACAAGAACACTTTCCCAACATTAACATTGTGGAATAGAAGAATACATTCAATAAATATAAACTACTCATAACTGAAGAGAGTGGTATGTTATTGACACCATGAATAATATTATAAAAGTGAATTTTGAGTACTATATATATATAAATGGGAGGAGGGGTAAAATATTTATAGCTGTGTAGAGTGTAATTAAATTGATATAATTTTCAAATATTTTATAATTCTATTATATCTAGTTCTCAACAACATCCATAGTTCCCTATTACCACATTAAATTATCAAATATAAAGATAATTTTGGAAATAAGTACAAATTTTCTATCTTTTTTTTTCAATTTTATCATGATTAGAAGGATTTTATTTCATATTCATATAAATTTACTATATTTCACTATTTTTATCATATTTTACTATTTTTACCAAAAATTACTAAATTTGACCACATACCTAAATTTTAATACTAAATTCTAAATAAGTAATCTATTTTATAAAATTTACCTTCCAAATAAATGAAATCTATATATTAAATAGGAATGGAATATTTATAAAATATTAATGTATTTGAATAAAATAAATCCTATTACTAAAATAATTTAAACAATAATACTATATTAATGCATAGATTCATAAAAAATTATCAAACCCATATAATAAGACACTAGTGCAGAAAACGTTTTTTACGTCACCATTTTTTACGTCGGTTATATACAACCGACGTCATAATATGTAAAACTAGGTTTTTTACGTCTGTTATTTAATAACCAACGTAAAAACCTGTGTTTAGTACACCTTTAATGTCGGTTATTTTTATAACCGACGTTATTAATCGCGCGGCTTCGTTTTTTACGTCGGTTATACATTAACTGCCGTAAAAAACAGAAACGGGGGGTGTTTGTTACGTCGGTTATTCAATAACCGACGTAACAAATCGACATATGTACGAGTTATTACGTCGGTTATTAAATAACCGACGTAAAAAACGCGGTTTTTGAAGGCCTTTTTACGTCGGTTATAAAATAACCGACGTAAAAAAAGAATCCGCAGATGTTTTTGACGTCGGTTATGGAATAACCGACGTAAAAAAACGCGGATTTTGAGCCCTTTATAACGTCGGTTATTTTATAACCGACGTAAAAGAAGAATCAGAGGAAGGTTTTTACGTCGGTTATTGAATAACCGACGTTAAAAATGTTTTTAAAAAATCTATAATGTCGGTTATTGAATAACCGATGTGATAACTCATTTAAAAATTTACCCAGACCCGTGGATTGTCATTCGCGAGTTTACCTTCGACAGTCGCGACTCGTCTCTCTCGCGCGTAAACCCGAATCAGCTCGTCCATTTTGTTGGTTTAGATTCGTTTTGCGATCATCGTTTCTCATATTTAATCTCCTCGGATCAATCATCTAAACTCGCAGCACTCAGGTAATCCTCCCACTCGTTCGTTTTTTTTCGCGGATAGTATATATATATGTGTTGTGATTTTTTTTGTTGAAACTAGCTAAGATTCTTCGATTGCGAACCCTTTTTACTCGTTTTGGCACCATAATCTTATTTATCATCCCTAGATCTATTAGTTTGACTTGCAATATTGACTAATTTTATGATTTCACTAATTTTTCATCGTTTTCTATAAATCCCCGAGAGGGTTGGGGCGTGTCCATTTGGATGGGTTGCCCTTTTACAGTTGTTACTACTTTATTCACACACAACCATGGCATAGGTGCATGGATTTGGGATCACATCACCATTTTCACCCCCTGCAAACAAAGTTTCACGAGAAGGACTCGCCAGATTTCCCCTCGGCATGTTAAAAATTTTAGATACCCTCTTTTCAGCAAGTAAAAAATTAACTAGTTTTTTCTTCACTACTTATCCTAAACATATAAAACCACCATTATTTCTAGAACCTCTACTAGATCCATTGCATCCATCAACATACATATTTGGATCTGAAAGCATCCCTTAAGCCTTATGTTCGATGCTAACATCCTTTACTGATCAATAGAAAATATGATGGTCTGCTAAGCTCTCCATTTAAAAGTCAAACCCCACCAATTATTCATCCTCATCAGGAGAAAATGGCACAACATCTGAATTTCTGATTCAATCTCTTGGGTCACTGAACAAACATTAACTCCTTCAAATCCACACCTGGAATAGACAACCTAATGTCGAGATCCTTCTCTATCTATTGAAACTCAGTTCTTCCTCCACACCTAAAAACATTATTTGAATGGCCCAACTTCTTTTTATGGTAAATTTTCAGTGATTCCAGGGGGGGTGGGAGGGCTATCAAGAGGGTTGGGGGGTGTCTAGGGGGGTGTCCAAGGGGGTAGGGTGTGGGGGGAGGTGTCCAGGAGGGGTGTGGGGCTGTCCAGAGGGGTCGGGGGGTGTCCAGGGGGGTTTACAAGGGGGTGGGTGGGTGTGGGGGGCTGTCCAAGGGTGTGGGTGGGTGTTGCGTGGTGTCCAGGGGGGTGTCCAAGGGGGTAGGGGGTGGGGGTGGTGTTTAGGAGGGGTGGGGGGCTGTCCAGAGGGTTGGGGGTGTCCATGGGGGTGTCCAAGCAGGTCGGGGGTGGGGGTTGTGTCCAGGAGGGGTGGGGGTGCTTTCTAGTGGGGTCGGGGGCTGTCCAGAGGGGTTGGGGGTGTCCAGGGTGGTGTCCAATGGGATGGGTGGGTGTGGGGGGCTGTCCAAGGGGGTGGCGGCCTGTCCAGAGGGGTCGGTGGGCTGTCCAGGGGGGTGTCCAAGGGGTTGGATGGGTGTGGGGGGCTGTCCAAGTGGGTGGCGGCCTCTCCAGAGGGTATTTGGGGTTGTCCGGGTGGGTGGGGGGGGGGCTGTCCAGAGGGTTGGGGGATGTCAAGGGGGGTGTCCAAGGGGGTAGGGGGTGGGGGGTGGTGTCCAGGAGGGGCGGGGGGCTGTCCAGAGGGGTCGGGGGGTGTCCAGGGGGGTTTACAAGGGGGTGGGTGGGTGTGGGGGGCTGTCCAAGGGTGTGGGTGGGTGTTGGGGGGTGTCCAGGGGGGTGTCCAAGGGGGTAGGGGGTGGGGGTGGTGTTTAGGAGGGGTGGGGGGGGGGGGCTGTCCAGAGGGTTGGGGGTGTCCAGGGGGGTGTCCAAGCAGGTCGGGGGTGGGGGGGTTGTGTCCAGGAGGGGTGGGGGTGCTTTCTAGAGGGGTCGGGGGCTGTCTAGAGGGGTCGGGGGGTGTCCAGGGTGGTGTCCAAGGGGATGGGTGGGTGTGGGGGGCTTTCCAAGGGGGTGGCGGCCTGTCCAGAGGGGTCGGTGGGGTGTCCAGGGGGGTGTCCAAGGGGGTGGATGGGTGTGGGGGGCTGTCCAAGTGGGTGGCGGCCTCTCCAGAGGGTATTTGGGGTTGTCCGGGTGGGGGGGGGGCTGTCCAGAGGGTTGGGGGATGTCCAGGGGGGTGTCCAAGGGGGTGGGGGGTGGGGGGTGGTGTCCAGGAGGGGTGGGGGGCTGTCCAGAGGGGTCGGGGGGTGTCCAGGGGGGTTTACAAGGGGTTGGGTGGGTGTGGGGGGCTGTCCAAGGGTGTGGGTGGGTGTTGGGGGGTGTCCAGGGGGGTGTCCAAGGGGGTAGGGGGTGGGGGTGGTGTTTAGGAGGGGTGGGGGGGCTGTCCAGAGGGTTGGGGGGTGTCCAGGGGGGTGTCCAGGGGGGTTTCCAAGCAGGTCGGGGGTGGGGGGTTGTGTCCAGGAGGGGTGTGGGTGCTTTCTAGAGGGGTCGGGGGCTGTCCAGAGGGGTCGGGGGGTGTCCAGGGTGGTGTACAAGGGGATGGGTGGGTGTGGGGGGCTGTCCAAGGGGGTGGCGGCCTATCCAGAGGGGTCGGTGGGGTGTCCAGGGGGGTGTCCAAGGGGGTGGATGGGTGTGGGGGGCTGTCCAAGTGGGTGGCGGCCTCTCCACAGGGTATTTGGGGTTGTCCGGGTGGGTGGGGGGCTATCCAGAGGGTTGGGGGATGTCCAGGGGGGTGTCCAAGGGGGTAGGGGGTGGGGGGTGGTGTCCAGGAGGGGTGGGGGGCTGTCCAGAGGGGTCGGGGGGTGTCCAGGGGGGTTTACAAGGAGGTGGGTGGGTGTGGGGGGCTGTCCAATGGTGTGGGTGGGTGTTGGGGGGTGTCCAGGGGGGTGTCCAAGGGGGTAGGGGGTGGGGGTGGTGTTTAGGAGGGGTGGGGGGCTATCCAGAGGGTTGGGGGGTGTCCAGGGGGGTGTCCAAGCAGGTCGGGGGTGGGGGGTTGTGTCCAGGAGGGGTGGGGGTGCTTTCTAGAGGGGTCGGGGGCTGTCCAGAGGGGTCGGGGGGTGTTTAGGGTGGTGTCCAAGGGGATGGGTGGGTGTGGGAGGCTGTCCAAGGGGGTGGCGGCCTGTCCAGAGGTGTCGGTGGGGTGTCCAGGGGGGTGTCCAAGGGGGTGGATGGGTGTGGGGGGCTGTCCAAGTGGGTGGCGGCCTCTCCAGAGGGTATTTGGGGTTGTCCGGGTGGGTGGGGGGCTATCCAGAGGGTTGGGGTATGTCCAGGGGGTGTCCAAGGGGGTAGGGGGTGGGGGGTGGTGTCCAGGAGGGGCGAGGGGCTGTCCAGAGGGGTCGGGGGGTGTCCAGGGTGGTGTCCAAGGGGATGGGTGGGTGTGGGGGGCTGTCCAAGGGGGTGGCGGCCTATCCAGAGGGGTCGGTGGGGTGTCCAGGGGGGTGTCCAAGGGGGTGGATGGGTGTGGGGGGCTGTCCAAGTGGGTGGCGGCCTCTCCAGAGGGTATTTGGGGTTGTCCGGGTGGGTGGGGGGCTGTCCAGAGGGTTGGGGGATGTCCAGGGGGTGTCCAAGGGGGTAGGGGGTGGGGGGTGGTGTTCAGGAGGGGCGGGGGGCTGTCCAGAGGGGTCGGGGGGTGTCCGGGGGGGGGGGGGGGGGTGTTATATCTTACTATATTTTGTTTAAAAAATAATATTCAAGCATATTTTTTTAAATACACATCGATTTGTTTTATACTTCAAAATTGTTTACATTCAAATTCTGATTTTTTTCATATAAACATATATTTGTCTTATCTAAAAAAAAATATATTTTTTCTATTTGTTATAGGTAATAATGAGTCGAAGTTGGATTACGGCACATCGAATGAGCAATGAATATGAGGAAGGTGTTGATGCATTTTTTGGAATTTGCTAAACAAAATGTTCCAAGTAGTGACATTTTTTTCTGTCCATGCCTGAAATGTCAGAATATGAAGAAGTTGAAAAGTAGAGAGATAAAAGATCATCTGATTTGTCATGGTTTCAATCCGAGTTACAACCCTTGGATTTGGCATGGCGAAACTGGACAGAATGTCACTGATGATAATGATTCGCAAGATGGTAATTCCGATGGAATTGAAGAAATGATTCGCGATATTGTAGCAGAACAAATTGAGATAGAACCGACAGTTGCACGTCTATATGGTGATGCCGAAAAACCATTATATCATGGTTGTACAGATTTTACGGTTTTGTCGGCGGTGTTAAGATTTATTAACCTGAAGGCGAAACATGGATGGAGTGATAGAAGTTTTATAGAGCTGCTACAATTGGTGAAAGATATTCTTCCAAAAGATAACGATCTTCCAGATTCACATTATAAGGCCAAAAAAATATTATGCCCGATGGGATTGGGATACAGGAAAATACATGCCTGTCCGAATGACTGCATTATATATAGGAAGGAATATGAATTTCTGAAAGAGTGTCCTAAATGTGGGACATCACGGTATAAGGTGAAAGAAAAATCACAAGCTGATGTAGAGATTACAAATCTCCATTCAAAGGTATTTTGGTATCTTTCTATAATTCCTCATTTCAAACGTTTATTTGCTAATTCACATGATGCAAAAAGGTTAAGATGGCATGCTGATGAGCGGGTATGTGATGGAAAACTACGTCATCCAGCTGATTGTCCACAATGGAAGAAAATTGATGCCCAGTACCCTATATTTGGAAATGAAATTAGAAATCTGAGACTAGGCTTGTGCACAGATGGAATGAATCCATGCCGAACCCTCAGTAGCACACATAGTTCATGGCCTGTTTTATTGGTAATTTACAACCTCTCTCCTGAAGTTTGTATGAAGCACAAATATGTCATGTTGAGTATCATAATCTCTGGTCCAAAGCAACCCGGCAATGATATTGATGTATACTTGTCACCGCTGATTGATGATTTGAAACTGTTATGGGCTGATGGTATTAGGGTGTATGATTCTTATAAAATGGAATATTTTCAACTGCATGCAGTGCTTCTATTCACTATAAATGACTTCCCAGCATATGGAAATTTGTCTGGATACAGTGTTAAAGGGCATAAAGCATGTCTAATTTGCGAACAACAGACGTCATATTGTCAATTGCATCATGGGAGGAAAACAGTGTACATGGGTCATCGAAAGTTTTTGCCTATGGATCACCCTTATAGAAGACTAAAAAAGGCATTCAATGGCTCACAAGAATTTTATACTGCTCCAAAACCTTTATCCCTAGATTTGTATTTTGAGAGGGTGAATAACCTTGATGTGACATTGGGAAAGACACAGAAATCTGGTAATGATAGACATATTTGGAAGAAACGGTCAATATTTTTTGAGCTACCATATTGGAGGTATCATGAAGTCAAACATAATATTGATGTCATGCACGTGGAGAAGAATATCTGTGATTCTTTGATCAGAACATTGCTAGATATTAAAGGAAAGACAAAAGATGGGTTGAATGCAAGGTTAGACCTACTATCAATGGGAATACGTTTGGAGTTAGCTCCCACTCCTAAAGGAAGACAAACATTTCTTCCCCCGGCTTGTCATACATTATCTAAGAGGGAGAAAAGTAGCTTCTGTCAGTGTCTTCATGATATCAAAGTGCCTCAAGGTTATTCTTCAAATGTAAAAAATTTTGTCTCATTGAAAGACTTGAAGTTGATAGGTATGAAATCACATGATTGTCACGTCATGATGCAACAAATTCTACCAGTTGCACTGCGTGGAATATTGCCCATCCGTGTCAGAAAGACTATAATGAGGTTGTGTTATTTTTTCAATTCAATTTGTAACAAGGCGATTGATGTGAATGCTTTGAACATTTTGGAAAAGGATGCAATTTTTATACTTTGTCATTTGGAAATGTATTTTCCTCCAACTTTTTTTGATATGATGGTACATTTAATGATTCATCTGGTTTGAGAAATAAAGCTTTGTGGACCTGTATATCTTCGTTGGATGTATCCTTTTGAAAGGTATATGAAAATATTAAAGGGATATGTTAAAAATCCATATCGACCTGAAGCCTCCATTATTGAAAAGTATATTTCTGAGGAGGTAGCAGAGTTTTGTACGAGCTACTTGGCTACGACGCAACACATAGGTTTGCCTCCATCTCGCCATGAACGGGTTAATAATGAGGGAAAGGGGATTCGTGGCTTGAAAGTCAAATCACTGTCAGCTGAACAGATGAAGAAGTTAGAATCATACATCTTGAATAACATAGCTGATGTTCAACCGTATATCACATTGCATATTAATGAGTTGAAACAATGTAATCCAAAGAAGAAAGAAATGTGGATTTTGAATGAGCACAACAAAACATTTTTGCCATGGTTTAAAAAGACCTTTCTTGGTAGATCAGATGTATCAGAGACATTAAAATGGATAGTGGGTGGTCCATCTTTAAATGTGATAACATGGTCCTCTTATGACATTAATGACTATACATTTCATACGAAAGCTCAGGACAACAGAAGTGCAGTTCAGAATAGTGGTGTATTGGTGTTTGCAGAAGCAATGCATTTTTCGAGTGCTAAGGACAGAAACCCAATTTCGGCATCAAGTGCATATTATGGAGTGATTGAAGACATATGGGAGGCTGATTACTTTAAGATTAAAGTTCCTGTTTTTAACTGTAAATGGTTTATCGGTAACAACAGTGTCAGACACGATGAATTTGGAATGAAACTTGTTAATCTGAATAGATTGGAAGACACAGCTGATTCTTTTATAATGGCAACACATGCCAAACAAATTTTCTATGTAGTAGATCAATAAGATATGCAGTGGGCTGTTGTTTTACAAGGGAAAAACAATATGTTGGTGAGGATGAATTTGATGAAGATGCTGATTTATGTGAGATCCTTACTTCCATGGAAAGATTAACAGAACATAATGATGAGTATGTTGAAGACATGGTTTGTGCCATAAGGAACGATCACGACGAAGGAATTTGGGAAAACAATCCAACTGTACATTCCTAAAATTACAGGTAACACATGTTTATTTCTTGTTTACATTTAGTTTTTTCATATAATGTAAGATATTGTAAATTTTTTACTTATTAAAACATGTATCAAACCAAAATGATAAAACAATAAAAACCGTAAAGAGGAGAAGTCCTGGGCGCACCGGCTGGCCGGTGGTGGATCACCAGTTGGCCGGTGGTCCAGACAGTAAAAACACTTGAAAACAAGTTAGAACATAATAAGAGTGATTGTGATCATTAAAATCCAAGAGAGAGGGGTACAACAGACTGTGTTTACCATGTTTATCATTGTTTAACATGCTTACCATATTACCAATGTTTACTATTATGTAATTTAGTACACTTTTCTATTTTCTGATTAAGTAGTATTACAATATTTGAATTTGTATATTTGTGAACTAATGTTTGTTTTTTTGATTTGAAGGAAAATGACAGATCAATCAGTTGATCAGCCACATGATTCTGGAGATGAGCATATTGGTCATACATCTGGGGAGGAACATTCACATGCTCCTATTACGAAAAAGAGTTCAAAGGTTGGTAAGCGTGGGTGCACACGTTTACCAAAATTATCACTTGCCCGTACGAAGGAGGAGAGGATAGTCGTGGAGTTTGATGATGATGATCTTTCTAGAGGTCCAAATGTTAAAGATTTTAAGGGTTTTGTAGCAACTCAGGCTAAGAGAAAAGTAAGCATTCTCTATGATGATTGGAGAAGTGTGGATAAGGCGATAATTTCTCAGCTGTGGGAGACCATTTTGTTAAGATCTTTTGCTATTGTTTGACTGTTCTTTAAATGTTTCTAGTATATATAATATTTTTAACTTCTTTTTTATCAGATGACATTTGATATTCCTGACACTGGAGGAGTCAGGAAGAAATGCTTATCATTGGCTGCTAGGAGATGGATGGATTTCAAATCAACCCTCTCATCTGATTTCATTTATGGTCATAGGAGTTGTGAGAATCCATGTCGTATATATCCTTTTATAGATGAAGACACATGGAGACAATTTTTTGAAAGTAGAAGAAAAGAATCATTTTTGGTAAGGGCAATGTAAACTTTTATAAGCTTTCTTATATAAATGATCTTATTATTGTTTTGTTAATGATTACTTATTCTTAATTTACAGCAAAAAAGGAAAGCTCATCAAGAGATCCAATCTAAAAATGTATACCCTCATAGGTTATCTCGGGGAGGGTATGCATTATTGGAAGAATAAATGATGGCAGAAAAATTTCAACAACTAAGAGCTGAGTCCTCAAGCTCTGGAGAGGTGGCCCCTCCATCCCCTCCATCTAGACATGAGAAATAGAAAAGAGCTCGGAAGGGAAAAAAAGGACAATATCTTTCGGAAGAATCGAGACTCGTAGTTGAGAGGATTGTATGATATCTATTTTATTTATTTAAGTTTACTATTTTTGTCATTTATTTCCAATCATTGTAGAAATGTTCAATTAATTATTACAGGACTCTCTTGAGGAGCAGAGTTCACAGGGGACATTTACACCATCTGGGAGGGAAGATATTTTATCTATGGCATTGGGAAAGCCCGAACATCCTGGTCGTGTAAGAGGATATCCGGCAGGTGTATCGGTAAGAAAAGTGTTGCCACGTTCCTCAACTTCTAACATTGAGGGAGTTTATAAAAAAAATAGAATCCTTGGAGGCTGAAGTCCATAATATTAATGCGAAAATGGAGGACAAGATTAGAGCATCGGTGCAGTTTATGTTTGCAG
The DNA here is from genome assembly GCA_963277665.1 of Viscum album. Classification (NCBI taxonomy): domain Eukaryota; kingdom Viridiplantae; phylum Streptophyta; class Magnoliopsida; order Santalales; family Viscaceae; genus Viscum; species Viscum album. Next base: position 2,137,974,138 of record OY728141.1, on the reverse strand, counting down.
ACTTGCAAAGACAATTTCAGGGTGCAGCTCCCACTCCACCTCTCCCAGTAGCTCCCACTCCCCCACCTCAGCCTGCGGACCCCATTTTTGATCCTCCTCCTCCACCGCATCTACCTACTTATTGTGAGTTGTATGTTGATGATCATCAACATCATATAGTTGCATATGGGATGGTATATTGTATAGGAGATACAGTTAATCATCAACAGTTAGAGGTAGAGAATCAGAGGGTCACTGTACAGGATATTATAGATAGATCAGCTGGGATACCATTACCTACAGATGAGGTGACGACATTTGGACATAGTATCGGCCATTTTTTACTTTGGCCATCCAGACTTCTTCGACTCATTACCATAGAGGTATGGATGTTATATCTTTTATTTTATATTTTTATTAATGTTTTATCATTTGAAAACTAATATATTTTTCAATTTATTTTTACAGGAATACATCAAAGGTAAAGAAATACTGTATAGACAACAACAAATACAGATAGCTATGACATCAGATGCAGATACTAGCAGTCTTGACAAATTGTCAAGATATTCAAATTTGTTGGCGGATCATTATGACTTTACAATGGAAGCTCATGTTTGTGGACGTGAACTAAGTGTGGGGATTATGAAAACTGATATCATGGAGTTGGTCACTAGAGATAAGTTGGGCATCAACGTGGTGTAAATTTTTATCATGTAAGTCTTAACACCTTTTCCTTGCGTTATATTTATTAAAAATGTATACTTATGTCTGCTTTGTATTAGGTATCTGTATAAAATTTTTGAGAGGAATGAGCTGACAGATGTATATGGATTCGTGGACCCACAATTGATTTCCCCTGAAGCATGTGCATTGGATGAGGAACAAAGAATGATTTATATTGCTGATAGATTTGAAAAGAATGTAATCACACAGTGTTGGATGATGCCTTTTTGTGAGAGGTATGAAACACATCCCTCTCAAAGAGTTAATTATCTTTTAACATAAAAAACCACTAATGTTAAATTTCCTTTTATCAGGGATCATTGGATGTTAGGGGTTTTTTTCCCTAGGGAGAAAGAACTTTATTGGATATGCTCTCTCCATGATGATGTGTGAGAAAGTTTTAAGAATATATTGGAAACGTAAGTTTCAATTTCACAATAGTTTTATATATTATAATGAATTTTAAATTTACCCCATTCGTATTATTTTCTAATAGGGCATGGGTCCACTTTCGAAAAAGCGCAAAGAAAAGGAATTTCAAGATCAAATATGTACATGCGAAGGTAAATATCCATTTATAATTTTTACATTTTGATTTATTACATAAAAATAATATATTGAATTTACACTCATTCAAACAGAAATGTCATGAGAAACAAGGCATCATCGAATGCGGATATTACATGTTATGATTTATGTATGAAATAATAACAACTGGGACACTTCTGTGTTTTGACCTGGTAAGATTTCCTCTTTCTCATAATATTTCAATTTGATTTATTCATTATACACGTTGAATACTATCCTTTTCCTTTGTAGCTTTTTGATGACCCTCAACACTTTACTGCTGAAGATATCAAACACTTACAAGTGGAGTGGTCAAATTATTTTAAAGGATTGATTGACTTTTAGTTGTTTGTAAAGTAAAATGTAATTTTGAATATTGTCAATGTAATTGTGTATTTTGTAGTCGTTTAGGTTGGATTTAGTTTTTTTTGAAGTTGACAGTGTATGTTTTGATTGTTATATAAGTGAATGTTTAATTTTTCTCTACTTCTTGTTTTGGTCTACTGTTGATGGTTTTTCTGGTCTGGATTTTGGTATGGGGGGGGAGACGTTCCAAGGGGGTGGGTGGGTGTTTGGGGGGTGTCCAAGGGATATGGGAGGGGTGTCCAAGGTGTGTTTGGGGCTGTCCTAGGGGTCGGGGGGGTGTAAATGAGGGTGGGGGTGTCCAAGGGGTGGGGGTGTACAAGGGATATGGGAGGGGTGTCCAAGGTGTGTTTGGGGCTGTCCAAGGGGTCGGTTGGGTGTAAATGAGGGTGGGGGGGGGGGGGGGGTGTCCAAGGGGTGGGGGTGTCCAAGTGGTGGGGGGTGTCTAAGGGATATAGGAGGGGTGTACAAGGGGTGTTTGGGGCTGTCCAAGGGGATGGGGGTTTCCAAGGGGTCGGGGGGGGGGGGGTTCCAAGGGGTCGGGGGGGTGTCCAGTGGGTGGGGGGGTGTCCAAGGGGTGGGGGGGGGGGGGTGTCCAAGGGATATGGGAGGGGTGTCCAAGGGGTGTTTGGGGCTGTCCTAGTGTTCGGGGGGTGTAAATGAGGGTGGGGGGGCTGTCGAAGGGGTGGGGGGGTGTCCAAGGGGTGGGGGGTGTCCAAGGGATATGAGAGTGGTGTCCAAGGTGTCTGGGAGTTCTGTCCAAGGGGCCGGTTGGGTGTAAATGAGGGTGGGGGGCTATCCAAGGGGTGGGGGCTGTCCAAGGGGTGGGGGGTGTCCAAGGTGTCTGGGAGTTCTGTCCAAGGGGCCGGTTGGGTGTAAATGAGGGTGGGGGGGCTGTCCAAGGGGCGGGGGGGTGTCCAAGGGGTGGGGGGGTGTCCAAAGGATATGGGAGGGGTGTCAAAGGGGTGTTTGGGGTTGTCCAAGGGCTCGGGGGGGGGGGGGGGTGTCCAGGGGTTGGGGGGGGGGGTGTCCAAGGGGTCTGGGAGGGCTGTCAAGGTGTGTGTGGGGGGGGGGGGGGTCCAATGGGTGTTTGAGGCTGTACTAGGGGTCTTGGGGGTGTAAATGAGGGTGGGGGGGCTGTCCAAGGGGTGGGGGGTGTCCAAGGGGTGGGGGGTGTCCAAGGGATATGAGAGGGGTGTCCAATGGGTGTTTGAGGCTGTACTAGGGGTCGTGGGGGTGTAAATGAGGGTGGGGGGCTGTCCAAGGGGTGGGGGGGTGTCCAAGGGGTGGGGGGTGTCCAAGGGATATGGGAGGGGTGTCCAATGGGTGTTTGAGGCTGTACTAGGGGTCGTGGTGGTGTAAATGAGGGTGGGGGGGCTGTCCAAGGGGTGGGGGGTGTCTAAGGGGTGGGGGGTGTCCAAGGGATATGGGAGGGGTGTCCAATGGGTGTTTGAGGCTGTAATAGGGGTCGTGGGGGTGTAAATGAGGGTGGGGGGGGGGGGTGTCCAAGGGGTGGGGGGTGTCGAAGGGGTGGGTGGGTGTCCAAGGGATATGGGAGGGGTGTCCAAGGGGTCGGGGGGGGGGGGGGGGGTTTCCAATTGGTCTGGGAGGGCTGTCAAGGGGTGTGATGGGCGCTCCAATGGTGTGTTTGGGGCTGTTCAAGGGGTCGGGGGGTAGTCCAGGGTTGTGGTGGGGCTCCAATGTGGTGGGGGAGGGCTGGCTAGGTTGTTAGGTTGGTATAGATGAGGGTGGGGTTCAGTTGGGGCTTGGGGGAGGGCTGGCATGGTTATTTTTGTTGTTTAGTTTCTGGTTGCTTTTTGGTGAGAGCAGTGTAATTATTTTTTAAAAAAAATATCGCTTTCATGTCAGTTATTTTATAACCGATGTGGTATATAAATAGGTAGGGGTTTATCACGTCAGTTTTTTCGAAAACCGACGTGATAAACCATTCCCGGGCCTTTTATCACGTCGGTTCTTAATATAACTGACGTGCTAAAAGGCCTGGGAATCGATTTACCACGTCATTTATTGGATAATCGACATGCTAAAACGTTTCCCATGCCTTTTTATCACGTCGGTTATTTAAGAAACCGATGTGATAATAGGCCCGGGGTAGGGTTATTCACGTCGGTTATGTCATAACCGACGTGATAAACGATATCCCAAGCGTTTTATCACGTCGGTTTAGAAATAACCGACGTGATAAACCCCCCCGCGCATATTTATCACGTCGGTTATTATATAACCGACGTGCTAAACCCCCCACCCGCGGTTTATCACGGCGGTTATATAATAACCGCCGTTATAAATCCCCATCCCCCATCAGTTTTAACGTCGGTTATTAATGAACCGACGTGATAAACACCGTGATGTTAGAGATGTTACATCAGGTTTTAAATAACCGACGTCAAAAACGTTATTTATAACGTCGTCCGTATTAACGTCGCCTAAAAACCGACGTAAATAATGAAAAATAACCGACGTAAAAAACGTTTTCTGCACTAGTGAGAAATGATATTAAATAAATTTATATTACATTCATTATGTGGTTCGACCAAAATTTATTTCATGGTGATTTACACTAACTTCAACATCCTTGGTAGATAATTCTTCTCAAAAATTAATTATTAATGTTTTACCAAAGTTTGGTGAATGAAAAATTCATGTAATATGACATCATCCCAATATAAAATAAATGTGACTCATATTTATTTTAATATTAGTTTAATTCTTGGTTTTCCTTTTATTCACTAGTTTTCAAAGGATATTAAACCATAATATACAATAATTTTATGGTCACAACTAAATATTATATTATCAATTTTCATGGGCCTATGATTCATAATGATTCAATGCCCATAATGAAAAATGATCGTAATGCTCAATGGTAATAGTGAAATCTTATCAATATATTATCTCAAATGAAATTTCATAATTTTCTCTCAATACCACTTACTTGGACTATATTACTTTTCATCAGTACTACAAATGAAATAGTCTGTTTTTTATAGAGGAATATGAAAAAATATTCATTTAATTTATAATAATTTTATTTTTTTTATTTCATATTCTATACTCTATAATTCTTAATGCGTTTGTATCGTGAATTTATATGTAATGATTAATAATAAGAAAATATCTTTTCTATGGATTTTTTGGGTATTATAATAATGAAATTATATAAATTTCTTTATCAAAATTTTAAATCATAGTTGTTTTTGTTAGCAACACCTACTATTAATTTTTTCATTTCTTCATCAGGTTCCCATGTTTCTTTTTTAAAATTTTAGTTCCACATAAGCACTTAAGCTATCAGGTTTTGATTTTTTTTGGAATTCCCTCCTTTGATAGAGAATATTAATTTTTTAACCTTTATGTGATAAATCAATATCCAATTTTACCTATTTAGTATAATGTATATGTGGTGGGTTTTTTTTCATATACTTCATAAGTAGATATAGATGAAAGAAATCATGTACCTAGGATAAATTTGGTGGTATAACAAATTTATAATAAACTAATCATGATCACTATAATAATTTTATGGGACTAATATACATTTTTTATAGTTTCTGCTTTCTTATAAATATCATGAAGCGTGTATTGAGTTATTACATTATGAATACTCCATCACGAACCCAATGCACTAAATCATTACATTTATTTTCCACATAGATTTGATTTTTTTGTTTTTGTTAATTGATGTGTTATTTTATAAGTAACAAATTCTTGGTTGTATCTTGAATCAACATCAAACAATGATATTTTCACTCTAAAACATCTTTCAAGATTTTTTTAGTATTTATTATCTTTTTATGGACATCCTTTTATGATTATATCTTAATGTTGGAATTATATTATTTAATAATTAAATAATTACACTAAGGGGAGTGTTTATGTAAATTTACATGAAATGAAAAAGAACATGGATATTAAATGAAATATAATGTCAATATAGTCCCATTGGGTTTTCCACTATTATGACAATGGTAATCGATGATACAAAATATATCAATAATCAATGTTTTTTGAAGTTTCTTAGAAATGTTCAACAGGGTTATAAGATCATAATCAGACACAATAAAGAGTGGCACAACCTAATTCCTTACCAATTATGATATTTAAATATTAACATGTTATTCAATAAAATTATTGTAACTTAATGGAATACATCCTTGAAAATATTGAATTCATGAAACATCTCACCTTGTATCGATTTAATTTATTTCATTAATGAAATAATATATCATTAAGTTAATTTTATATATTATTTTAATGATGTTAGAGAAACAATAATAGAATGATATATGGTCATTCCTTCCATTATGATCCCCAAATAAAACCTGACATGATCATTTTTATGTAATTTTGATAAATTATTAGAGTAGTGAGAGTTCTAAAACCATTTTAGGTTATGGCACAACCTTTATTGTTTTAAATTTTTGGATGATAATCGATGGTAAAATTAAAATACTATAATAAATCAATCCATTACCTATAAAAAAAAGTTGATAAGTTTATGGTATCATACAAATTTATGAAATTTATGGTTTCTGTACATATCACTATTATCTCCATAAAGATAATGATTTTATATAATTAATTAAAATATTACTGTAATCAATTACAAATATTGAGTTATAGAATTCTTTTAATTACATTATAATTATCATAATATTTATGTTATAACCTACTCATTTTTCATTAATATAATATCAAGAACCTAAAATGATGAATAATTATTGATTGGAAATTCATAACCTCCAAAATTTAAGGTTAATACCGATGAAATAACCAACATTTTCTTAAGATCCAAAAATATTTATTCATACTCTTAAATACGTGTATTGATAACCCCAATCTAGATAAACATAGTCAACTAAAATACATTTATTGAATACCCAAATAGCATGAAATTACACTTCATGATGGTAGTATTCGCATATATAGAACATGGAATGTTACTTCCTTACCCTTATGGATTGTACAAAAAATTATCAAATGATCTTCCTTATCTTTGATATTTTTTAATAAATTATAATATCATTAAATATACTACCAAAAACATTTTTTTGTAATCCATATATACTTTAATAATTATATATGTAAATATAGGTGTTACATTCTTCAATCCAAAACAATTACCATAAATTAATTTTTTCTACTCCTAATTTGAAATGTAGTCTTCAGATTAGCAATGTTTTGTACCTCTATTTGATGATATCCATATCCTAATTAAATTTCAATAATGTATAAATGAATATGTATATGATCTTATAAATATAATATTATCAATAAGTTATTTGTGTTTTTAATTTTAATTCCATTATCTTTTATGTAACCAATAATTTATATTAAAAATAAATCATACTTCTCCACAAATAAAATAGGATTTCCCTATGGATACCCAGTAGGATGGATAATTCTAGGGTTTAATAGATATTTTAGTTATGTTTTTACATGATGTATCTCAAATAGAGACATTTTCTAAGAATTATATAATATAAGAAGATATCTAAAGACTATATTAGTATAAAACATCACTTCTATATTCCAGGGATGTCTATTAAATTAATTTATAAATAAATATACAATTTATTACACAATAGGTATATAAATAATCATTATTAATTACTTCAGATCTATTATTTATGAAAGTCATCAATTAATTTTCCTTTCTTCTATTGTTTCTATTTCAAAATAATATTAAAAATAATAAATTTTTTCTTCTTATTAATATTGAATAATATTCTTAGTTGGACTAATACATCAGAGGTAATAAATTCATCTATAAATTTTATAATATCCATGTATATTATGATAAAATCTATACCAAAATTAATATAAATTTAATTTAAGGGTACAAGTGTAAAATAGTATGTAAATACTTACCAATAAATCAGAATATAATAGTATCTCATTATATAGATATCAACCAGTGAACAATTTTTTGGCACCACAAATAAGTTAATATCTAGTCTTTTTAGAATAGAATTTAAATGTACCATGGATTTTCATTATAAAAATGTGTGAGTTGTTATATAATTAAATAATAAAAATATCATAGTTCAAAAATAGATATAGTACTTTTGAAATAATTATTGGGTGGTTCTCTATCTACTAATCTGAGAAAAAATAGTTTCCCATAACCTTGTGGATTTTGGGGTTTAGGATGTTGATTCATTTTATTGAACTATTTCTTGGTAAAATTATTTTCATAATACACCATTCCATTACAATTGAATTATAGAACTTGTGATCGAATAATATCTAAAAGAGTACATTATTTTCATGTTTCCTTTAATGAAATCTCACTAGATCATGATTCCATTACTATAAGAATGTATAGTCCATATGACCATTCTTTCAATATTTTAAGCACCTTCTTCTACCATGTAATAAATTTTAATAATGATTCCATCCAAATTTATGGAATGTATTACATTCAAATTTTTTACTTTAATTAACTATATTTTATTTGACTCTAATGTGATGATGTATTATATAATTTTTAAGAGTGACTTCCGGAACCCATTGACTTTTTAAGACCTTAATTTCTACCATTTTAGTATCCCAAATTATTTCCATATAATGGTCTAAATCAAGAATTTCAATTTTTTCGAAAATATTTATTAAATAAAATATAAATATATCAATGAAAAATTATATATAAATAAAAAATTTAGAATCATTCTTTGATAAAATTATAAATTTAGCTTAAAATATGTTGTTAGATTCATCACCCATCAACTTTATCATGAGGAATAGTTTCACTATCATGATTCATTCCATCCAAATAACATATTTCCTAGGGAATAACCTTCTTGATATCACTACATAATCTAGATACTATATTCTAATTACTAATTTAATTATCTGTTAATTTATAACACCGACTAGTTTCCCCTTTAAGATGATAAATAAATTGCCTAAGTTCTTACTATTCAATGTTTTCCACAATAGCACATATCTTTTCTTATTATGATGTCCACTATTCTGTTCATGGTGGATCTATAATCCCACATAATTAAATATATTTTTATAGAATGAATTGATCAATTTTGTTAGGTGTAAATCATTTTGATGTAGGCATATCGATATTGTTTTCATTATTAGTCATAAAATGATTCTGTTGTTGTTGTAACCATGATGTTTGGAAAATAATCACCCCTAATATTATTTTAATCATTAGGAAAATAATAATATTTTCCCTTGTCTCTATACTGACCATTCTTATTACCATATCTCCTTCCTCCAAAATATCACATAAATTCAATAAAAATAGGATATAACTATAAATAATGAATTAGAGATTTTAACAATATTCACATATTCAAGTTCATTATATCTGAGTAATTTATCTTATAATTTTCATCGCAATTAAAAAATATAAATAATCATTAAAATATTAGCACTTATGAATCCAATGAAATTAACACCCACATTTATTTCGATACAAATATATTATTGTTAAATATCATGAAATTTTATTACTCTTTATCACTATCTAAAAAAATTATGTATGATTTTATTGGGAACTAATATATAAAGTCATGAAAATTTAGAAAAAATCATTTACATTTTCAGCTAATAGATTTATATATTTTTTAATAGTTTTTATATAACTAAAATATAAAATTTTTCTTGAAGAATTGGTAAAATATAATAAATTGTGTCTATTAATATTCACAAGATGTTTAACGATTTGCATGATGTTTTTTCATGGACAATAACACTAGTAGTCATGTAATAATTATAATAAAAATCATTAAACTTGATGAAGGTATGGTATATTCAGGAAAATATTATGTGTAATTAAAATATAATATATATTTATATATACAAATATTGATACATATGTAATTTATTAATACCAGAATATCATAGGAAAGTTGGGAATGGGCCATCAATCAAAAGGATACCTACCGACGTCATGGTATTTTGAATGGATTAGATAGAATAAATACATGACCATGTCCTTATTTCATAATGTTCTCGATAGGATGGAAAAATTATAATACCATGAAATATTAGTCTCTCTAAAATAACTTCTACCGAACAAATCTATGATATTTTAATGGTTCTATTAGAATGACCCCCCGCTAATTCAATGATATTATAGTTCCTTAGATGAAAATATTACCTTATAAAACTGAAATATAATATTTATTAATCATATATAATATATTTGACGTTCAAATAATACACAATGAATTATATGGATATTTAATAGGCACCACATATGTTACAATAGGTCTAGTATAATTCATTACATAAAACATACATTCAGGAGGTTATAAATAAACATTCATAATATATATCCACATTCAATGATAGCAAATGAGAAATTCTTTCCTCATTATTATAAATCCCCAATGAAATTAAAAAAATGAAATATTGGTGAATATCAACAAGTTATAATTTGAAATTCGATTGTAATTACGGGGTAGGTATATGGAAAAAGTAACCCCAATAACATTATTTCAATGGATTTTATAAATTTCTTTTTAATTTATCATTCCAATGTATCACAAATAAATGAGGAAATATGGAATTGATTCTTTTAGAGAACAAATGATGAAATCATAAGACATATAATCTTGCTTTGAGAAGGCATATGGGATAATTAACACCTTAATTTTCATGGAATTTACCTTTTTAATAGTATCTTATCATCTTTCTTTAATAGGGATGGATGAACACAGTGATGAAAATGTTAATTATGAAGATTTAACTACATGTGAAATTTTTTAGTGAAAGATTATAATAATGAATTTTTTAATATAAGGAATTATATTGTTTATATTGGATAATAACTTAAATGATATTTAATATACAGAGTGTTATGTATTTATAGGTACTTTTAAAAAAAATACATGATCATTTGACCATTTTTGAAATATAATTACTTGTAATAATAGAAAAAATGGATGGAGAAATGAAATATTAAATTGATATTAATTAAATATCATAATAATATACAATACATTGGATTTTAAAATATATGGAAAAGAATGATTAAAATGGTTTATAAAAATATGATCATAATATGAAATTAATTATAAATTAATAGAAATGTTTTAATTTCAAATTTTATGTCATTCAAAAAGTGATTAAAAATATTTTGAAGATGGTATCTCATGGATTGAAGATAAATATGATAATAATACCATAGAAAAATAAATGAGGAAAACCTTATAGGAAGGGGTCAAAAAGTGTTTTGATCAAAATAATTTTATATGGAATAGAAAAGAAGAAGAATAAGTACTAACACTTCTCCCTGAAAAAATATTATTAAAAATATTCTAATATTATTGAATAAATAATATATACTATAAAATAAAATGGTATTATAATATACATTAATAAAATAATATTATAATAGTAATGTAATTTTCAAATATTTTATGTTAAATAAATTATAATAATGAAATAATGGGAGAGAAAATATTATCCCTTACCCAAATTGAGATTCTTATCCTAAATCTATCCCTACAAAGAAGCAAAAAACATCACAAAAGAATAGATTACTATCAGAGATTCACATTGTAATAAATTTATAGATATAATTAATTATTTTTTTACAGATGTGAAAATGGAGTATGTATTTATAAGATTTATGTGGTGACTTCCATGGAATAAATTATTGAATATTATGTAATTCCAAGGTCTGAAGTGAATTACTACACCAATAGTGCAGTAATAATATCCTCAATGATCATATAAAAATTTAAGGGGAAAATTGGTCAAAGATAATTTACATTTCCAAATGTTTTTATTATTATAAATGTTTTATGTCATATTTTATATAATTTTTGTAATTTATAATTTTTAACGAAACTTTATAATTTTTAAATAAAAAATTAAAAAACATTTTTCCTAAAAATCAATCAATATACTGATCCCAATGGTTTTTATCAGTTTTATAAAATTAATCTTTTAAATATGTTATATTTATATACTAAATAGTAATTAAATGTTTAACATGAAATTGTTTTCGGATAAAATCTAGTTTATTGTGAATATAATTTACATAATAAAACCTCATTATCCACTATATACATTATCCCATATTATTCCAATTTAATCCATAAGGGTAAATTGTGAAAGCGTGGCTCATACAAGGTGTTTATTAACCAATGTTGATCTCAGGGTGATATTCACAAGCTTGAACTTCTCCCATATATAACTCCACACTGCGTACAAATGATTAAGTTTATACAAAGAGTTGTCTTGGGAAAACACTAATGATTATACCTCATTATCATTATTTAATTATTGTGAATCATACCATATTTTAGTAAAATTATAATCATGATTTCTATATTTTTACAAAAAAATAGGGGTTATTACCCTATATTTATACACTAATTATAATGATTATATTTAATTATTATATTATCAGTGGTAATGAGGAAAACTATCATAATTATTTAATTGTTATAAAAATCATTGGTTAAAATAACATTGTATAAGAACATAACGTAAAATGTAACCTATTATTATTCTATCTATGTATTCTATATGGATTAAATTATATTTCTTTCATATTATACTTTTTATAGTTAATATTTTTATTGGGGAATATGATGCATGAGTTATTTACATTGAACTAGGAATATTATTAATTTTTTATTTTATTTATATATTTATTTAAGTTTAATAATATCATATATTTTAGTCATATTTAATCATTTAAAATAAAAAAATATTTATTTCTATGGATTTCATCATTAATATACTTTATTAAGGCTGAATTTATATTTAATTGCTAAATCTTCTACTAAATATAATTTACCAAATTTAGGTTGGGTGTGAGACTTGCATATATCTTTGAGAAAATTACATTGTTTTCAATTACCATGTGAGGAAATTCCTAGGAATATACTATCATAGAGTTAATCCCCCTTTTATTTTGAGACATCTAGAAACACTTAAATTTCATTTTGATTTTTGATCTTGCACAAAATATATTGAATAGGTATTATTATATGAAGACATTGAATTTATTTTATTTTTGCATAAGAATGAAATATATTGTGATCCTATTAGAAAAATATATAGGAATGTATTTAGTTTCTATATAGATATAATATATGAGGTTTACTACCAACTATTAAAAAAGAGATTGATTGACGTGGAAACTTATATTTACCAGCCCCTCATTATTTTAATTATTCACATTTCCATCTCCACTCAAGAATACCAACATCCCTATAACATTGAAAATAGGGATATGTCTCTCCCAGTAATAATGGTTAATGGGTTAATTTTAACTATCACAGAAGAATTCCCACTACATGTCCTACATTATGTTCCTAATTTTCCTATGCTAGCGACAAGAACCTTGATTTAATTCTATGAATACATGAGAATGATTTTACCCTGAATAAATAATAGAACACATCTCATGTATTCTATGAGATACAAAAAATATATAATGGCACCTACACCACCAATGGTGTAAACACATCCACATTAAAAAATTGTGAGGGTAAATTAAGATATCATATCTTCAGAAGCCTATATATATAAATGATAGAACCAATTTTCCATCGAAATCTATATATTAGACCTTGATAGAGCTCATGTGTTCCAATACGTGATGTAGAAAAGAGATCAAAGAGTGAACTCAAAAGAGGTAGTGAAAAAATGTGGAAATTATAGTACATGAAGTATAGATCCACCATGATAAAAGGATAATCACTAATAAAAAAAGGTAGGACCTCATAGAATATCAATTAATGGTTAGGTTGAGCTAATAAGATATTTGGGTATGATTTGGGTCAAAAAAGTAGAAAGGTATTGGGGTAATTTTCTATTTTTATGAAATATGTATGGATCACCTAGCTAGGAATAATGGTTAAAAAAACTGTTAAATAACTATGCGGCCCCAACTAACCATGAAAACCAAATCACATGGTCACGTGAGAATCGATATCTAGTTATTAAATCCATATGTTAGACGTGAATCTTCATCTGGTCTGAAAACCAACCTCATGTGATGTTTTCGTAGAATCATTCATGGTTAAAAAAACCATGATAGGATATTGAAAAATTACACTAGAGTTTATAGACACATGTCACATGCTTATCACATGTTTACTACTAATCATTAATAGACCATACAACTGAAGTGTTTCTCCTAAAATTTGAAAAATTCAAACCCAGCTTCTATGGGCCTTCATGCCATCAATAGAGATAAACTATGCCCAAAACAAATCATACCTATAACACAAATGATGAAATAACTCTCCCCACTATACCACATTTTGTCCCCAAAAATCACATAGGATTCTATAATCACATGGAGATAAGTCCATGTTTGAATCATAGTCACTTCATGCTCCAATATCTCATGGATATATTAATATCAATACCCTAGTACAAGTATCATATGAATTATTTTTTCTATTAAATACCTAATTCTGTTGATCCTTAATATGTAATATTTCATCATCCATTGATATACTCAGATCCTAATCAATATATTGTTATTATATAAAATGAAAAGAGTCAATTTTTTACTTAATTTGTTGGAAAAAATGAAACACATCATGAATTATCATTAATAGAGATGATAATTACAAATTATGTTATAAATTTCCATGATTATTGATGATCCAGAAAATACCCCAAAACCCTTTTTCTAGCATACTCTATCATCCCCAATGATGATGAACCAAATGAACAAAACCTTTGAGAAAATCATGATCTCCTGGTGAAAAATTTAAAAGGTGATGCATATAGTTAACATAGGATTTCTAGTGACTCAAGACTACTTCTAAATTCTTTCATATCAAATTAAATTTTTTATAATACCTTTTTAGAAAGACTCAGACCAACTAAATTAAACTCTCCAAAATGAAACCAATACAATGGAGATCTACATAGAGATCCATAAAATTACGTAAAATAATCTATATTAATCAAACCCTAAAAAATATTTTTATAGGAAAAATCAACAAAAGGAAAATTATTCTTCCATGTGACACATATTTCATGAAATAATTCCCAAAGTGTATGTTTATATATTTCATTGGCATACATAGTTTTTTATCCATTTGAGGGTGATACACCATACATAACTTTAATAGGGTACCTATTACTATTTTTAATCCATTTCAAAACTAAAATGAAAACTATATTTCTCTACTGGAAAAATCAATTGACGGAACTCCATAGAGCATCATGATTTATCAAACATTCAGGTTATCATTAATTTTCACATTATTAATGTTTTTAATAAGAAGGAAATTAGCAGATTTCATGATTCAATCAATGATCACCCATATAAAATCATTCTCAATAAGATTTAACGTTAAATAAAAAATAAATATCAGGGATATTCTATCCCATTTCCATATTGAAATAGGAAATTTATATATTAATTATATATTTATTTAGTTCTCCAAATTCATCTTTAAGTAGTTAAGGCACCATGATATGAATTTGAAAGCTGGCCAACTCATCCCCAACCAAAAATACCAATGTCTCAAATCAGGACCCATTTTCTTATTCCATGGGTGTAAAATCAAACTAAACTACTATCCACTATCAATTAAATAATGCCTTATAGTTATTAGAACAAAAAATATTCCATGGAAGCACAAGATTGAATAATGAGTGGGTGACCTGCCACTTAAGGTATCACTACCATAATGGATTTCACTAAAAATATAATAATCTATATCTAATTGTTCTCTAAAATAAACCTGATTACCAAACTAAGCATTAAATTTCAGATAAGGTAAACACACCTACCTATCATCTTTATCCACATCCATGTGTATCTTAGAAAACAGACTCTTCCAAATCAATTCTACACACGATTTATTTAAGGATATACTTATTTATTTCTATGTCTATAAACTATTGAGAACACTACACTTACATAGTTTGTAAAAATATATAAATTAACGGTTTTATGATAATCAATGTTGTGTCTCTATTATATATTATAATACCTCTTATAAGAAATAAATATCATGCTTTTATGATATGAAACTATGATAAACCAATATGAAAAGAGATAGTTTCATTATGTATTTGTGGAATGAATCACCAAATCTATGTCAAGATCATAGGTAGGATATCTATTATCAATAAGGTATAGGTGGGGAGAGTTTTAGTCCACCAACTAATACCCTTTAACAAAAATAAATCATATCCTATACCAATATAAGTATATAATACTTTATAACCCAATCCAAGTTTCAAATAAATAATATATGGATTCAAATTCAACCTCACCTCTAGTGATTAAATTTATCTTTAACAAATTACATTTGATTAAAAATTTACACCATTACGGTTCAAATTTTCTCACTGGATATGAAATATTAGAGAAATATTTAATAAAAAACCAACAATGAATATCCAAACCTAGAAATCTATGAATTTAAAACACATTCTTGAAATTCAAAAAAGGAATAACCACTGGAATATTCTTCATGTCCTCTATGATTCTTCCTAATAAATGATTCCTAAAAATAAAAAATCATGGATCCAAAACTATAATTTTATAGATTTTGATATATATGATGATCATTCAGTGATTTGAGAACAATATCATGGTGATCGAAGTGTTATACCTTTTTCATGGTATATAATAAAGTGAAATATAAATAAATGCTATTGAAATATTCTAAAACCTGATGAGTTTTCAGTTCTATCAAATATATAATCATTGTATGTGTGTTTGTAAGACCATGTAGTATAACTGAATACTCTAAATGTATATACATAATACTATATTCTATATTTGGAATATATTTCTATAGGTTTCTTATCTAATGTTGCCCTGATATTAGATGAATCATATAAAATAATCAGGATCTCATTTGTTAATCTGATAGATCATCAATCATAGGAAAAATATTTTTTTTAATATTCGTATGATTAATATTTTAGTAATCAACATAGTGGAAGAGGTTTCGATCAACCTTCTTTGTGAAGGGAAATGGAAAATCTAATGGTGACACGATTATATGAACAAATAAATTATCCCCAAGGTCCTCGTGAAGACATTTACTTTCAATCACCATAGTAGTTACCATATGATAATATGGAAATGTAATAGGTCTCATCCCAATGAGTAGTTTAACAGTAAAATTGAAATATCTCTGGGGTGGTAAACTAGAAATTTCATTAGGAAATTATTTTGGGAAGTCATTCATAGTTGTAAGAATAATACCACTAAAATTATGGTCGAAATTTTTAAAAAACATCTATAAAATTTGTAAGGATACCATTCTATCCTTTGTAAAATCATGAACAACACTCTCAGATCTTGGACCCCACATACCTTGAAAGACATGATAACACCTAAGAAAAGATATAAACTAGACCTAGTAATGATAGTAATATATTTGGGCCTTAAAAGTAATTATGAAATCCATTCTAATGAAGAGATATTTGATATAAATATCAATGACTAAAAATCCCCAATATCATTAGGTTTAATAAGAACATGAGAATAGGTATAGATTGAATCTCATGTATCAGGACCATATCAAACCATGTAGCCTTAAGATAATAATTAGTAACAATTTATGAAATTATATGAACTAAATATATTAAATGAGTAGAATACTTCATTACTAAACATTATCCTTTAATAATGGTTGAAGAATATGAAGACTTTACCATAGACAATGTATCTCGATAGAATTTTTGATTTATGGATTTTATGATAGTGGTCTATGCAATATCCCTTTGTAATATATTTGGAATGATGGAATCCATTTATTTCCTCCAAGGTCCGTTATGAATATAATTAGAATATCCAAACATAGAGTCCTCAATAACCTTTAGAAATTATAAAATCAATATTTTATTTCAATACCTTAGTAAGGTAGTTTGGTTCCTTTGTTATTTCAAATCATTGATGGGTTTTTTCAGTGAACATAAAAGAATAAAACACAAACCATTCACAGTTTCCACAACCCAAATAACATAGGGATTGTATAGTACAGATAACCATTCCCACTAATGAAGTGAAAAATAGAGGTTTTCCTTGGGAAATTGGCCATAGGTCGTTCCCTAAAATTCAAGGATATACATCTTACTAGAATTATATATTAATAAAAAAATATTGAACATGATTCGATTATGAATAAATATCCAAATCAATTTATGAAAATCAAGTATTTATATGAAATCCCATAAAAAATAAGAGTTTTAGAAAAAAGAAAAATCAACAGATAAACATGAAAATGATCATCTTAATATACCGAATATCAAACAAACAATAATGATAAAAAACCCCTTTCGAACCATGGTAACTCGAGGTTAGTACATATGTGAACATTCCTAGAACCCATTCACATACAAAACCATTTTTATAAAGGTTGTAGCTACATAAAACTATTAAAATATAAATATTGTTGCAGAGACTTATGTTGTTCCAACATGTCCTAATTTTTTACTTGTTTTTGAGGATTCAAAAACTCCTTGTTTATCTTTTGACACAGTTCTCATAAGTGCTTAAAACCCTCACACCTAGGTATTCTTAATGTTTATAAGATCATTTATGTATAGATCATTATTTAATTTATTATATGGGTGTGAAAATATACTTATTATACTATAAATATCACAATATATTCATCATCCTTCTAAATTATCACATGGAATAGTTTCTCTAACTTGATTCATTCAGTCAGAAAAACATATTTCCCATGGAAAAACATCATGAAATAACTACATAAAATAGATTATATATCCTAATTATTCATTTAATTCTCCATTAATGTATAACATTGACTATTTTCACCTTCACCATGATAGATAAATATAACTACATTTTATTATTAAATGTTTTCCATAAAAATACATGTCTTTTCTAATGATGTTATCCATCATTCAGTCCCAAGTGGATCTAGAAACCCACTGAATTACAGAGATTTTTATAAAATGAATTGATCAATTTTCTGAGGATTAAATCATTGTGTTGTAGTCATATCCATATTTTTGTTGTTATTAGTCCTAAAATGAGTCCTTTTTTATAACCCCAATGTTTTGAAAATATTCACCCATGATATTTTTTAATCATTAGGAAAATAATATGATTTTCCCTTGTCACTGTACTGATCATTCTTATTACCATATATAGTTCCTCCAAACATCATATAAATTAAAAAAAATCAGATATAACTAAAAACATTGAAATGTAAATTTTAACAATATTCCCATATTCTAGTCTATTAGATCTATGTAATTTATCATACTATTTTCATCCTAATTCCAAAATATAACTAATCATTACATTATTACCACCTATAAAACCACTAAAATTAACACCCATATATATTTCTAAAAATACAAACATTTATTAAATACCATGAAATTTTATTAATCTTTATAACTATCAAAAAAATTAAGTACGATTACATTGGGAACAAATAAATAAAGACATGAAAATTAAGAAAAAAATCACTTACATTTTAACCTAATTGTTTTATAAAATTTTTAATAATTATTATATACTCTAAAAAATAAATTTTTTCTTAGGGATTTGGGAAAATATATTAAATTTTGTTTGTCAGTATTCAAAACATGTTTAGTGATTTGCATGATATTTTGAAAAGGAAAATAAAACCATAAGATGTGGAATAATTATAATAAAAATAATTAAACATACGGAATGTATGATACATTTGGGAAGAAATTATGAGTAATTGAAATATGATATATATAGTAATATTCATACATATTTAATACATGAAAACATGAATATCATAGACATGTTGGTTATAGGATTCTAAGGAAAATTATACCTTTTAAAGACATTGTATTTTTAATGGATTAGGTAAAATTAATACATGAACTTGTCCTTATATCATAATGTTCCTAATATGAAGGAAAATGTCTAATTCTATGATATTTTAATTGATCAAAAAAATGGATACCTAGAAAATCTATGATATTTAAATGATTCTAATGGAAAGACCACCTGCTAATTCAGTGATATTATATTTCCTTATATGAAAATTATACCTTTCAATACCAAAATTTCATATCCATTACATTAATATAATATATTTTTTGTTTAAATAATACCCAATGAATATATGGATATTTATTTGGTCCCACCTATTTTAGAATAGGTATAGTATAATTCATTACCTAAAACATACATTCTTGTGGTTATAAAAACTAAACATTCATAATATATATCCACATTCAATGATAGCAAATGAGGGAATTTTTTTCTTATTAATATAAATCCTTAATCAAAAGAAAAATATGGTATTTTGGTGGAAATATATATACTAGAATGTGAAATTGGAGTGTAATTATGTGGTATGGTATATGTCGAAGAAAACCTCAATAACATTGTTTCAATGGATTTTATAAATATATTTTTAATTTAACATTCTAATATATCACCAATGAAAGTGGAAATAAGGGATTGATTCTTTTAGAACATAAATCATGAAATCATAAGGCGAGCGATCTAGCTATGAAAAGCCACAAAGGATATGTTACCCCTTCAATTCCATAAAAATTACCCTTTTAATGTCATCCCTTCATATTTCCTTATTTGGAATGGATAAACACTATGATGGAAACAATTATTATTAGGATTTAACTACATGTAAAATTTTTGGGCGAAAACATTATAATCATGATTTTTTTAAAATAAGGATGAAAATTGATAAAATTTGATCAATATCTTCAATTATATTTAATATATACAGTTTTATGGATTTATAGGTACTTTTTTGATGAACCCTTGATCATTTGATCATTTTTTATATGTAATGACATGTAATAATAGAAAAAATGGACAGAGATATGAAATATGAAATTGATATTATATAAATAGGATGATAATATAAAATAAAGTGGATAAAATAATATATGGATATGAATAACTAAAAAGGTATATATTAACATGATCATAATATAAAATTATGGATAAATGAATAAAAATGTTTTAATTTTAAATGGTATATCCTGCAAAACGTGAATAAAAATATTGACAATATGATATCTCATATACGGAAGAAAAATAGAACAATAATACCATAGGAAAATAATAAAAAAACTTATATTAAGGGTTTTAAAAGAGTTTCAATCTAAATAATTATATATAGAATAGAAAACAAGAAGATTAAGTACTTATAATTCTCTTAAGAAACATGTTAAGAAAAAAATTCTGATAGTGGTGAATAAATAATATAGCCTATAAAAAATATGATTATAATATACCTGAAATAAAATAATATTATCATAGCAATAGAATTTTTAAATATTTATGTCAAATGAATTATAATAGGAAAATGATGGGAGGGTAAATATTTTCTATTAACCAACCTGAATCTCTTAGCCTAAATCTATCCCTTCAAAGTAGCAAAAAACCTCACAAATTAAGAGATAACTATGAGAGATACACATTGATATAAATTTAGAGATACAATTAATTTTTTTAGATGAAAATAAGGGGTAGGCATTTATAGGATTAGGAAGGGGACTTCCATGGAATCAATTGTTGAATATTATATAATTCCAAGATCTGAAATGAATTACTACACTCGTAGTGATGTACTAGAACCCTCAAAGACTGAATATATTTTTAAAGGAAAATGTGGTCCAATATAATTTGAATTTAAAAATGTTTTTATTCTTATAAATGTAACCTTTCATATTTTCTATATGTTTTGTAATTAAAAAATTTTAACCATAAATTAAAATTTCTACAAAAAAATTAAAAACAATTTCTCTAAAAAAACCTACAATATAATTATCCCAAATATTTTTACCTATTTTATAATATTTAAATTTGGAATATGCATATTTATCTTTTAAATAGTAGTTAAATGTTTAAAAAGAAATATTATTTTGATAAAATCAAGTTTATTGTGAAAATAATTTATATAATAAAACCTCTCTATCTTTTATATAAGTTATCCCATAATAAGAAAATATAATCCATAAGGGTAAATTTTGAATGAGTGGTTCATATATAGTGTGTATTAACCAATGTTGATCTCATGATGATTACACAAGCTTTAACTTCTCCCATAGATGACTCTATCTAGCTCACAATTGATAACTTTTATAATGATAAATATCTTGGGAAAACACAATTTATTATACATCATTTTCATTATTTAACTAATTAGAATCACACCATATTTTATGAAAATTATAATGTTGGGTTTTATATTTTTACAAAAAAACAATGTATATTAACCTAATTTTATACAATAATCCTAATGATAACATTTAACTATTATATTATCAATGGTAATGAGGCTAAACTATCACAATTATTCAATGGTTATAAAAATAAATGGTTAAACTAACATTTTATAAAAAGATTTTGTAAAATGAAAAATATTGGATTTCTCTCAATGTATTTTCTAGGGATGTAATTATTTTTATTTAATAGTATACTTTTTTGTATTCATGATTTTTTATTAGGGAAGATGAAACATGAGTTATGTACATTTTACTAGGTCTATTATTATTTTTTTATTTTATTTAATTTATATAGAAGTTTGATAATTTAATATATTTTACATAAATCCAATAATTTATGATACTAAAATATTTATTTATATGGATTTCATAATTATTATTCTTTATCAAGGTCAGATTGAGAGTCAGTGGGTAAATGTTTCTCAATATATAATTTCCAAAATTCATGTTGGATGTGAAACATACAGATATCTTTAGGAAAATTACATTGCTTTCAATTCCAATTGGATGAAATTACTATGAATATACTCTCCCAGAGTTGATACCCTATTTGTTTTGAGACATATAGAAATGCATAAGTTTCATTTGGATTTTTTATCATGCACAAAATACTTTGATGAGGTTTTATTCTATATAGACATTTTATATAATTTATTTTTTCACAAGAATGAAATGTATTATGATACTCTTAGAGAAAAGGCTTGGAATGTATTTAATTTCCACTTAGATTTATTATATGAGGTTTACTATCAACTATTGATAAAGATAATTAATGAGGTGGAAACATCTAGTTACCTGCACCTCATCATTTTAATTCATTACATTAACTTTTTTACTCAAGCATACGAACATCCTTATAACAATGAACATAGAGAGGGGTTCCACCCAATAATAATGGTTGATGGGAAAATTAAAATGTCACACATACTTTCCTCACACAAATAATACATTATGATTCTAATTTCCACATACTAGCAATAAGAACCAAGATTTTAACATTTGAAGGCATGGGAATGATTTCATCCTAAAAACATGTTAGGAAAAAATACATCAAGGTGACTTTGAATCATTTTTAAAGTGATTGTATTTGTTTAAAAAGTTTGTTTTATTGTTGAAAAAGAGGGATTTAATGGGTAGTTGTTGATTTATAGAGATATTGTTGACATGCTATGTTGAAAATGAACCATAAAAAAAATAAAAGATGATATGGAGGTGGTACAAAAATAATAGATACCGGGTGGCTCCATTTTCCAGTGGTTTCCAATTTTTCTGGCCTAAAAATTAGAAAATGAGGGAACATGTTTTTGGAATAGGAATGTGTTTAAAAGATATAGGGTGGTTTGTAATGTTGTATGCAATGCATGTTTTGGGATCAGAACATCAACAAATGGTAAAGTCATGATGTGTGCAAAAGATGAGGTTGCATGAAAGAATCTTTGGCACCCAATTGAACGTCAAATTAGATTTTTCACAGTCGAGGAGGTTCTTTCATGACACATATAATCTTTCACATAGGTTTCAGTAAAGCTAATAAATAATTGGTGTCCCCCCTCATTCAAAGCAGCTTGACATTTAGAGAGAATATAAGCTCCATATCATGAACTAATTTTAAGCAAATGGATTTGCACGAATGATTATGGGTTGTCTGGAAGCTAAGAAAGCTGCATGTAAGATTTGAGTTTCACATAATATTGAAGTTACCCAAAAGGGGTATTTTGTGACAAAGGTGGAATCTTAGGTGTAAGGATGAAAAGTTACATGAAATACATAGTAAGGGTTGTATAAAAATCAGATGTTTCCTAGTACACATACGGTAATGTTGTATTCATCAGTGGAAGAAAATAAGACTTCAATAGAGAATCTACATATAGTGGAGGATTAATTAATTAGAGATAACGAATTGAACTACATGTCATTAAAATGTGAGTGGATCTTTTGAAGAATCAGTGGGCTCTATTTAGTTGAGAGAGTAGTTAACTTCTAAAGTGTGATTGGATGTAATTGAGGAGGGAAAATAAGTCTACTCCAGACATTGCAAATGATAGTGTGCTTTTAGTGGATTTGGTACATTGGCACATCACATGTTAATGTTCCTTAGGCACAACCTAGTAAAGGTGAACCATGTAAAATTTATATGTCCTATTATTACATTAATAATTTTCTATACTCTGTAATGGTGAGGAGAGTGAAGAGAGTTTTATCAAACTATGAAACAAGATCAATTGTGGTAGTTGTTTTTATCTATTATTCCCTAATTCCCCACCCTCTTATGGTATCTATCCTAATGGAACTAACAAAATTCCATAGAACACATCTCTTTTAAAATAAGATATAGAAAAAAAATGTAGTACCTCATGGAATAATAAGTAAAAACCGTTACGAATAACCCCTAGTGACTCGATACTCACTATGGTTTCATATATCTATAACCTGATGCACCAAAGTTTTTGGTATTTTATGTTAAATCAATATATCCAAGTAATTCTTTTTGAAAACATTAAAAACAACATCCTCAATTGAATCATTATATCACCCATGACTGAAAATCCATTTTAGATTTAATCTTATATTTGATACATTTCTTTGAAAAAATATTGTGTAGAATTTTTTAAAGGAAAATCCCCTTTCAAAAACATTTTCCATGCTAAAAATGATGTATTCCAATAGAATATCCCTTATAGACACCAAATAAATCTTTCACTTAATCTCTACCAAATGAAATTGAAAAAAAATAGTGGCATTCAATGAGATGAAACAAATATATAAAGCCACCGACAACCCCAATTGTGTAAACATAGTCACATTAAAAAATTATGAATGTAAATTAAGATATCATAGTCCCAAAGGCATAGATATATAATAAATGTAAAAAATTTTCCATAAAAAATTATACATTTGGCTCTAATAGACATCAAGTGATCAAATACTTGATGGAGAAAAGAGATCGAAGAGATAACTAAAAAGAGGAGGTGAAAATATGAGGAAATTATAATATACATAGAATATATCAACCAATATTGAATGAGAATCAATAATAAACAAAAAATAAGGACATCATATAAAATGAAGGTATATAGGGTTGAGCTATTGAGATATTTCAGTAAGATTTATGTCAAAAAGGTAAAAGGGTATTGGTGTAATATTCTATTGTTATGGAATATGTTTGGGTCACATATATAGGAATCATGGTTAGACAAACTATGCACAAACCATATAGTCCCTACAACCCATGAAAACCAACTCACATGGTCACATGAGAATTGATACATGGTTATAAAATCTATATGTAAAATGTGAAACTTTATCTGGTCCCAAACCCAAACTCATGCATTATTTTTCTAGAATCATTCATTGTTCAACAAACCATGAAAGGATAGTGAAAAATTATCCTGGATTAAATAGACACATGCCACATGATTATCACATGTTTATTAGTAATTGTGGATAGACCATGCAGTTGATTCATTTATCCTAAAATATAAATAAGTCTACAATGGCTCCTAAAGGCCATCATCTCCTTATGAGAGATAAACTAACCCCCAAAAAAGCATACATATGACCCAAATAGTTTAATAACTCTCCCCACTATACCACATTCAGTCCCCAGAAATCACACATGATACTATAATTTCTGGGATATAAGTCCAGGGTTTTATCATTATCACTTCATGCTTATATTTCTCATGGATATCCTAAAAACACTACCCTCGTACAACAATCATAGGAATTATTTTACTATGAAATACCTGATTAGGATGATCTATAATATGAAATATTTTCTTAACCATTGAGATATTGGGATCCCAATCAATATATTGTTATTATATCAAATAAAATGGGTCATGTTGTTACCAAATTAGTTTTTAAAAATGAAACACTTAAGGAATCATCATTAATAAATATGACAATTAAAAATGTTATGCTTGATTTAAAATATAATTGATGGTCTAATAAAGCCCAAAAAACAATTTTTCTATCTTAACCTATATTCCTTGATGATGATGACCCAAATCAGGAAAGTCATTTTGAAAATCATGATCACCTGCTGAAAATTTTATAGGTGATGAATATTGTCCACATAAGATTTTTGGTGACTCTAAGCTATTGCTATATTCTTTCTTACCATATTCAATTTGTTACATTACCATTTCAGAAAGGCTCAACCCAAATAAAGTAAACAATCCCATATAAACCCAATTCAATAGAGATCTATATAGAGACCCATAAAATTCCTTAAAAGATTCTATATTAATTGAACCCTTAAAATGTTGTTATAGGAGAAATCAACAAAGATAATTCTTTTACCATGTGACACATAATTCATGCATGTATTCCCAAAGGGTATCGTTTTTTATTTCAATGGATTACTCATTTTTTTCATTCTTCTGATGGTGATAAACCATACATAACTTCTAAATGGTACCTATAAATATATTTAATCCATTCTAAAATTGAAATAACAACCATATATCACTATTGAAAAAAATCTAATGTAACCCCATAGAGCGTCATGATTTATAACACATACAGGTGCCCATTATTTTCCACCCTTTTATGGTTCTTAATATGATGAAATTTATAAGATATCATGATTCAATAAATGATCTCCCAAATCAAATCATTCTCAATAGGATTTCATGTTCAATTTAAAATAAATGAAATGGGATATCCCATCCCATTTCAATACTGAAAATTGTAATGTATATATTAAATCCAAATGGATTTGGTTCACTACATTTATCTTTAGGTAGTAATGGATTCATGGTACGAATTTGAATGTTGGCCAACTCATCCCCAAACAC
Organism: Viscum album; assembly: GCA_963277665.1. Lineage (NCBI taxonomy): Eukaryota > Viridiplantae > Streptophyta > Magnoliopsida > Santalales > Viscaceae > Viscum > Viscum album. Next base: position 2,137,947,490 of record OY728141.1, on the reverse strand, counting down.
CAATACCAATGTCTCAAATCATGACCCATCATGGTATTACTTGGGTGTAAAATCCAAGTAGACTGATTTCCAATATCAATTAAATAATAACTCCAAGTTATCAGAATAATCAATTTTTCACAGAAAATCAAGACTCGACCATGAGAGATAGACCTATCACTTATGGTATCTATACCATAAAGTATTTCACTAAAACATTGTCAAAATTTATCAATTTATTCTATAATATGAACCTGATCACCAAATTAAGAATCAAATTTCACAAAAGATAAACACACCTACCTATTATCTTTATTCACATACAAGTGAGTCTCACTAAAAGACTCATCAAAATACATTTATCCCCTGGTTTATTAAAGTGCTGAGTTGGTAATTTCCTTCTCAATAAACTGGGGATCAAATTAGACAAATCTATTGTTTAAAATTATATTAATTAATGGGTTGACGTTACTCAATGTTGTGCCTATATTATAAGTTATTATCCATCATATCAAAAATAAATTTCATGATCTTGTGATACTAAATTATGATAAACCAACATGAAAACATATTGGGGAATTGTGTATTTTTTGGAATGAATCACTATATCGAATTCAAGATAATGGGTTGGATAACTGTTCTAAAAAGGTATAGTTGGGGAGAGTTATAGTCCACCACCTACTACCCTTTTACTAATTTTTTTAATCCCATACCTATTGAATTGTAGAAAACATCATAACCCAAACCCAATTTCAGATAAATCCTAATTGGATTCAAAATCAACCTTACCTATAGTGATTCAATTGATCTTTGAAACTTTAAATTTGATTAAAAATTAACACCCTTATGGTTCAACTTTTTTCATTGGATATGAAATATTTGATAAAAATTTAACAAATAACAAATTATAACTAGACAAACCTAATAATCTTTAAATCTTAAACACATTCTTGAGATTCTATAAAGGAATCACCACCATAGTAATCTCAAGATCCTCTATGATTTCTCTAGAAAAAAATATTTCCTTAAAATAAAACATCATGGATCCAAAAATAGAATTTTATAGATTTCCATATATGTAAAGTTTTTTCAGTGATCTGAGAACAATTTCGAGATAATCAAAGTGTTATACTTTTGACTTGATATTCAATAAAATTTAATCTAAATAAATATTAATGAAATTGTCTATAAACTGATGAGTTTTTAGTTCTATCAATGATAAAAATATTGAATGTATGATTGTAATACCAAATGGTATAACAAAAAATTCAGAATGTATATACTTACAATTATATTCTGTATTTGTAATTTATTCCTAATGGTTTTTTATCTAATGGTACCCCGATATTAGACGAATCTTATTAAAAAACAAAGATATCAAACGTTGATCAAATAGATAATAAATCTGAGGGAAAATATTAATTTTAATATTAATCTAATTAAAATTTTAGTAATCAACATAATGGAATGGGATTTTATCAACCTTTATTGTGAATAGAGCTGGAAAATTCAATGGTGACATGATTAGATGAACAAATACTTTATCATAAAGATCCTTGTGATGATGGTTACATTACATTAACCTTTTAGGTACCATATTTCACACTAGAAAAGTAATATTTCTCCTCCTGATGAAAAGTTCAATAGTAAAATTGAAATATCTCTATGGTGGTAAACTAGAAATATCATTAGGAAATGATTCTTGGTACTCATTCATAGTGGTAGGAATAATACCACTTAAATGATGGTCTATATTTTCAATTAACATCTCTATAAATTGTAATGATATCATTTTTGCCTTGGTAAAATCCTAAACAACACTCCCAGATAATGGACCCCTCTTACCACAAAAGACATGAGAACACCTAATAGAATATAAATACTATACTTGGTGATCATAGTAATCAATTGGGGACTTAAAACTATCCATACTATCCATTAAAATTTTGAGATATTTGATATCAAGATTAATGACTAAAAATTCCCAACATCATGGTGGTTAAATAGATAATGAGAAAAATCCTAGTTTGAATGTCAAGCATTAGGACCATCTCATTCCATTCAGCATTAATGTTATCATTAATATGATGTTTTGAAGATAGATTAACTAAATATATGAAATGAGTAGCTCATCAATAAACATTCTATATTAATGACGGTAAGAAAATCTTAAGGCTTCACCACAAATAATGTATCTGGATAGAATATCTGATTTATAGCCATCTTAACAGGGGTATATTAAAGTTACACTTGTAATTTATCTTGAATGATGGTATATATATATTTAATCTTATGTAAATTATTAATATAAATATAATATCCCTCTATAGAGTCCTCAAGAACCTATAAAAATTTATAAAATTAAAACTATTGTTTCAATAAATTAGTAATGTACATAGGTTCCTTTGTTACTATAGAATATTGATGGTTTTTTATAAACTAAAATGTGTGATCCAAAATCCATTCTCAATTTGCACCACCCACATAAACTAGGGATTCAATAGTATGGATTACCATTCCCACTAAATAAGGTAAAAATGGTGGGTATTCCTTGGTACATTCCCCACAGGTCTTTCCCTAAAATGCAAGGAGATCCTTCTTAGTTGAATTATCTATTAATAACCAGAGATAGAACATGATTTTATTTAGAATATATATCCATATAAAAGTACTAAAATCATGTATTCATATAAAATCCCATATAAAAAATGTTTTTTAAAAAATAAAAATCAATAGAGAAACATTAAAATTATTATATGAATATACTAAAGATCAAACAATAAATTATGATAAAAAATCCATTACTATCCACAGTAACTTGAGGTTAGTACATATGTTAACGAGAGAAGAACCCTTTTACCCATACCACCATTTTAATAAATCTTGTACATATAGTCTTCTATAAAACTCCGGTAACTATGTTATAAACTTATGTTGTTCCAATATTTCTCAATTTTTTTACAAGTTTTGATGATTCTAAAAATCCATGTTTATCTTCTAACACAATTATCTTATGTTCTTAAAAACCTCACACCTAGTCATTCTTAATGTTTATTAGATCATTGATATATAAAATTTTATAGAATCTGTTAGATGAGAGTGAAAAGATACTTATCCTACTATATATTAGTTATTTGATTTATATTAAGATGGGTGATTATATTACACCTAACATAATTATTTTATGTAGTAAATTTTGTATCTCTATTGGATTTAAAACCTTATCTAATGTATTTTATCATATGGGTGATCAGTTTTAATATATTATATTTTTTACATAAGTAAATCATCATAAGAATTAGTAAATTATCTTCCATGTGATCAATGTTTGAAGGATTGGTTGGAAGGAAATTTTCAAATAAATTATCTTATTAATATCCAAAAATACATGGAAATTTAATATGAATAATCAGTAATATTTTATATTATGAAGTATAATTATCATTCATAGTGTAGAATTAAATGATATATTTTATCTTATAAAAGTTCTATATAAATAATATTTTGAGCAGAGTGCAATTAGATTTTTATCTAATGAATACTAGGCCATCTCTTTAGATCATCGTGATTATATATGTATCATCAATGTAATATCATGTTAAGTATACCAATTAAACTAAGATCAAAATAAAAAATATATTTCTAAATAATGAATGTTCAATTTAGATAAAGTGTATTTTTTCTAAAAATGGAAACATCTGAAAAGATGATTTTTCACATCACCATTGTATAATTTCCTTCCATATTTGGAAAATAAGAACAAACCCCATTAAAAAAAATATCATCAACTTTTGAAATGATTACTCACTCGACCATTGTGATTATAGAGTGTTCTTTTGTTCAAATTAAAATAAGAATATATAAACAAAATATTTTGTCACTAGATGTGTGGGTGAGGATGGATATATACATGTGGAAGAAAGAAATACTTAATCTATTCTACATGTTATATGATGAGAAAAATATCATTTCCAATTGAAGAACATCAAAAAGATAATGAATAATATTTTCATTTTCTCTTGATATTCCATCAAATATTTTAAGTTGTTTCTTGAGACTACACACTGTATCATTCTTCATAATTTTTTTACCTTATATCTCTTTCAATTTGGTGATATTGAGTGTGTTAATTTCATTGATAGGTATTATAAAGGGAGAAACTAATTGATATCTCCTAGACCATTGTAAAAAGTAAAAAAATTTTCACACAGTTGGGAAATTCTAGAATAATTACTGATATAGAAAAAATCACAATGCTTATGAAGTAAAGTGTTAGTGGCATGTATAGAGAGATTTGTTTTCTCAAATCCACTATAAATATATTTTGTTATATATATTTTTAATTATGCATTAAATTTTACAATAATTTATTTTTTAAGGAAAATATTATAAATCACATACCTTTATGAGGTAGGTATTAATATAAATAAATGTCATGAACTCAATTCACCACCTTTTGAGTTTTCAGTTATTTGTTATGTTGGAGAATAATTGGTATTATAGATCCTGAATCATGAACTCTTAACTATTAAAGGTTGAATACTAATGATCATATTTTAAATAATGATTATGGATGGTAATATAGAAGGTATATTAATAATTAGAGATCCCAATTTTAATAGTTGGAGTTACAGTTTTTGGAAGGTTCGAATGACCATTTACTTGAAGAGCATTTCTATTTTTTTGTATCAAAAATCCATGAAACCCTATATAATCTTATTGACACAACCATAAACATGAGATAATAGCACTGAAGCATGTTATGATCTGGATTATATAGCTATTAATGATGTTATCTATGGACTAAATCTAAATGAGTTTAACCGAGTTTCTCAATGTCATACATCTAACGAAATATGGAATACTAGAGTAGTTTTTTAGGAATCCCAATACAATGTGTGGCCTCTCATATATTATAATACGAAATTTATTTTCAACATATTAATATTTACTAAATGGGAAACAATTAATCTATTGAAGGGAAGAATCATTGGGATTTTACCTAATAATGCCACTCTAGGACTGAAAAATATTGAGCAAGAGAAGGCTATGAATGTTTTATGAGTTATACCACCTACATATAAAGTAATATCAATAGATATTATAAAATATATAGAGGTCAATCATTTGAAAATAAAATATTTCACTAGAAATCTTATAATTCATGATGTGAAAATAGACACTGATGTTAGATTACATAAATTTGTTAAGAAGGAAAATGGAACTTTGAAGGCTCAACTTCGATTGATGAAAAATTGAAAAAGCATACAATAATTTATGAATCATTTGAAGGATAAGATTTTCAAAGAAATTTGGAATCAAATGATGAAATTTCATTATTTTCAATAATTTTAATGAAATTCTATAATAATTGTGGATTTTTTAAATTACCTTTCAATAGGTACCAGAATCTTTCTAGAAATAGTATTTATGTGAGAAGATATAAATTTAAAAATATTTTACACATCATGAAAAACTGTCATCAATGGAAAGGAAATAAAAAGTCTAATAAAATTTTTTAATATGTTTGGGTGTAATTATAAATATAATAAGGATATTAAATATACATAGCATACCTCTGAAGACTATAGTGATTATGCATTTACATAAAAATAAGATAAAGTGTCTAACCATAGTATAACATGTGTTTCACATGACATGTAGATATAGTGCACTTGTATTATTCATATGATATTGATATTGAGTATGAAAATAAAATTTATCATATGATGAATTAAATTAATAATGTTTCATGTTGTAACTAAGTAAAAAATCTTGAAAAAGAATAAAAAACCCCTCAAAAATTACTAAAAAATTGTCAATGAAGTGGAGGATTTAAATAAATAAATTTTTCATTTAGAAAACAATTTGGAAAAGTATACTTCATCATAAATTAATCACACTAAAATAAATTATAGTTGAAAATAGATGTTCCGAAAATTAAATAAGTTGCTAGTGATTTTCTTAAGGGGGAATTAATTGGATAAAAACTATAGTAAAAAACAACCCATAAGAGAAATGTGTTGTATATATATAAAGGGGAAAAAAAAGAGATTTAGATAAATAATTTTACACCATGTTATAAAAATAAGACCATTTATAGTATTATTTTCATTCAATATGGAAGAAATGGGGATTTCAAAAATGGATTCTCTCTATGAAATATATAATTGTGTGTATTAATGAATTAATTTATATCATCATAAATATCCAATTCTAATTTTAATTTTAGAAAATTCAAACATATTTAGTTTCCAAAATCATTTTTAGTTAAAATTTATGGACCTAATTGTATTTGGTTACAATAAATTATATATTTTGAGTAGTAATTTTATGGAACTATCCATATAAAAAGAAATTTAAAATTAATTATAGAATGTGTCTATTTAAGGTATATGATTGTATATTTATATATCATTAACTCATTATCTCATACTTTTGGAGGCTATGACACATTTGGTGGAAATAAAATAGTGAATACAGTTTGAATTTGATCTATTAAAAATCAATAGTCTATCCGCATCAACAAAGTACATTTTTTGAAGGCTTAAAGTACAACCTGATTTGTATTTCACAAATTTGGTATGATGGTTATTTGGTTTATTTTTCTAAAAATTATTTCTGATTATTTAAAGAAAAATATCTAATGACTTGGCCAATATGAAAAGATAATTTTGTTACTCTAGATCCTAATTCATTGTACATAAAAAATGTAAATTATTTGAATGATAATGCAAATGAATTATATATTTTTATTTAATTCATAAACACTGTAATTTATAATCTTTGACAATGTAATTCAAAATAAAATTATTTTATAATTTCTCAGATAAAAATTTGGATGAAAACAAACAACGCGTTTTGTGAAAACTTTTAATTGGAAAAACAATATTTTAAGCCAATTAAATTTTTTCTACTTCTACATCCCTAGATCATATCCAAACTGATATGTTTGGATCTTCTAGAATAGAAAGACTTAATGGAAATTATTTTTTTTATATTTTTGATTATTATTCTTAAATATTTATTTCATTTCTATTTTTGTGATATAATAGTGAAGAATGTTATATTTTTATTAATTTTTTTAAACATGTAAAAAATGAAAATTATTCCCAAATTGAATTTTTAAGAACTGATCATGTAAGAGAGTTTGAGAATAATTATTTTAATTCATTATACCCAAATCATGGTATTTAAAAAAACCTTTTTTTACCCCCAAGAGAACTCAACAAAATAGAGTTTTGAAAGAATTAATACAATTTTGCAACAAATTTCTATAAAAATGATGGATGAATGCAATATGAATATTAGTTTTTGAAATGAAGCTATTATGACATAACGTTCTGTCATTGATATAGTTTTAATAAGTTATATTTTAATTAGTACACCAATTAGTTATGGAATAATATATAATAATTCGAGGAATTCCTTAATATCTCTGGATAACAGATTTATATTTTTAATACGAAGGAAAATCATGGTATTTTTTTATCCCAAATATGACGAATAAATGTTTATTAGTTATTCTAATACTTCCAATGAATTTGGAGTTTTCGATAAAAGGTCCATGATCATAAAGAGTCAAATCAAGTTATTTTTGATATAAGTGATCATTTTGATCAAAAAATGACTCAAGATGATTAGTTATGTGATTCCCTTGATGACATGAGACTTGAACCTCTTTTAAAAATAAAAAGTATGGTGATTTGGATTTTTAAAATATATTAGAAATCTTATAAGTCTTGATACAAGTGAACTAAAAAGTGAGTTACCAAGGAAACCTAGAAACCAAAAAGGACATCCCCTATAAAAACTTATAGTGTGGTTAGATAGAGTAAAGATGAGCGGAAATGGGTATTCGGGAAAAAAATAGGTTGATCAATATAAGGCCCGAACTTTAAAACTTTATATAATATTGATTTAATCTAGAATTCACATTGAGGATCTTTTCATATATAGAGTTTTAGAGAATTGGGGCATAACTATTACATATCAACTTGAATATTACATGTTGAAACTACTACTCAATATCTATTTTTTCATAAAATAAAAACACTTAAAAAAATCATTTCTAGTTCTATGTTTTAGAAAACATGACTTTTCCTTGATCCCATCCTTGACCCTATTCTACTTTATGTCATGTAAAAAACATTTAAAAAACATGGGATTATAAAAGAAGCTCAGTAAGGGATACACAAAGAAGGAAAAATCTTAGTTTTTCAAAAAAACATGTAAACCATGAATACTTTATCATGAGTAATACTTTTCACCTTTATGAATAAGTAAATATTCTCCACTGAATAAAAAATCACTGCCAACCCTTTTGTAAAAAAAATATTACCATAAAACCCATAGAAATCACCCATATCATATAAAGGTATCTTGGGACGTAAACATAGTTAGATGGAATAATCAAACGGTCGACTTCCACTCATATCACCAAATAGAATATCCATACAATCGACATTAATTCCCAATGAATTATAGGTTACAACAAAACCACGCTTCATATGGTTTACCACGTAACCACCCGTCAAATGTCCAAGTACCATTATAAAATCATAACATAAGATATATTGAAAATATAAACATTTCACTAATTACATATCATTTTAAATCACAATAAATCATTTCAAGATATTGAAATAATCCATCCATTTCAAAAACAATATTCAATAACCAAACACACAAAAACTGAATAAGGGATTTCTTTTCCTTTTGAAAACATTTAGGTATACAAAAGAATCCAACTAATAATTATGGAGGCAGAGAGGTCATTATTTCCACAAAAATAAAAAAAATTCCTTTTTTCATTTACTAAAATTCTTCATCGGAAAAATAATCCCTTTTAATGAAATTAAAATTCCAAGGGTTTTATTATATATCGTATAAAAGAAAGATTTGTATATTATCAAAACATGCCTCAAGGAAAGGAGATTGAGATGAAGTCCATTACAAAGAACATTTTGTTAATAAAATTGATCAATTATGAGTATTCATTATAAATACATATAAAGAAAGTATAAATAAAAGATAATATATCAAAATTTATTTCTAACAGAATGATAGAATACCATATTAAAGAATTAGATGATAAACCCAAACAATGGAAATTACGTTAATATGTTCCCTTACAAAAATTCAGCAGCCTAGCGATGTCAATTAAAAATTCAGAAAATGAGTTGATGAGAGAGAAAATCAGTATCTCATCAATTGGACATAAAATTTATAGGAATAAGGATATAAAAAAACATATCCCAACATAATAATATGTAAATTAAAAGACATAAAAAAAAGAAGTCTTTTAAAAAGAGGAGGCTGAAAGGTTCTCTTACCAATTTGGTAACTTACGAAACATTCACCACATTTAAAAAGGATCATACAATTAAAATTTAAATAACCATAAATTAATGTATATTACATAAAGAATAAAATCATTGGAGGTACATACACCACACATAATAAATAATGGAAAAATAGCATGATCTCACGTTAATAAAAAGTGAGATGAATACTCCATACCATGTTGTAATCAACCAAGTCATATGAAAAAGAGTTAATAACCAGAAAATGAATAACAAAATACAATGAATATAAATAGAATCATGATAATATATATCAAATGGCAGTACACAATACACCACATGCAATAAATAACTGGTGAACACTGGAAATCACATGGAATTAAAAGTGAGATAAAAATCCCCTTACCTCAAGTCTGACTTTTCTTGTGTGCTCCTTGTTATTCCTAAATAATAAACATAAATTAATTTATAATTTATTAATAACATCTTTTATGTTTTATTATTCCTTTCATATTAATTATTATCTTTCTATAACAATTAGTTAATTATTTGAATTCATATCCGACATTTTGTCGATGTTTTTAACTTGAGGGAAAAATGAACTTATTATTATCACAAATTGTCCATGGGGTAAAAATTATATTATATATAGAATCATATTCATGATTTAAATATCATATATATCATATATATACAGTATATATATGTATTTATAATAGTACATAACATTTGGAGATAAGAAATGAAATACACCATTCATGGAGACGGTAAGCCGTACATACACTTGAACTCTACTTTTATTTCTATTTCATATTTTAATGGATTGCAAAATTAATAATACATTGGTATATTATAATAACAAAATAATATCATATATAATTTCATTAAATTCCTCCTTTATATGTCCCACGTATGGCATGAACAAGTAAAATCACTTTGAGGGGGCGGTAGTCCACACTTCACCAAAGGAAATTATTGTATTTACCCATTATGGAAACCATAACGGTATGATATAAATGAAAAATACAGAAGTAAATAGAAAATATAAATATCATAAATATCACATATAAAAACTTTTCCATTATAATTTATACCATGAGAGGCGGTTGGAGATATTTGAACAATCATTGTTTCGTGAGGCAGTAGTTCGCCGTCCACAAAAAAAGTATGTTTGTATCCATTAGATAGAGGTGTGTGGAAGTGTAGTTCGAATTCTTCTCATAAGAAACCTTGTATAAAGAGGATAAATGTGCTTCTATAAAATAAATTAAGAAAGATATTTTAAGGGGTTGAAGAAGTAAAATAAAATAAAAAAACATAGGAGAAGACATTATCTTTAAATCAGGTAACTAACTTTGGATTGAACAAAAAGGATTACGTGAATTGCCTTATGCCTAGGGAAGGATTATAGTAAGAAGAGAGGGATGTAAGGAGATTTATTGGGTAGTGTCTGTATGATCCAAGGAGCTTGAGAGGTGTGAGTAATGGGTTAGAGGTTATGGATTTTTATAAGGGGGAGGGGCTATTTATGAAAGTTTAAAAAATATTATTTTATTATATAATTATATTCGGTTTCTAAATGTCCAAAACTCATTAAAGTATAAGATAACATGACTCATGTTTTAAATAAAATAATCCAATAATAATTGGATAGGTTTTGGATATTGTTTTAATTTTTATAATCTTATTTATTTAAATCATTCATTAATGAGGTAAACACAACATCAGTTTTATGCCACAAATAGTTTTAATTATTTGATGTCAAAAATTATTATAAATACCATGATGTAAGAAATTTTTTTATATTTCCAATTAATATTTATAGTTGAAGTGATAACTTATATAACCCCATGTAATGATTGATTTACTAAAATATATATGTTTATGCTATTTTTTCCTTTATTTTAAATCAATTAATACAAAGTGTCATTATCACTCCCATGTGGCTCCATGGGTTCCCAAAATCGACCTAAATATGTCCATGGTCAGACAGTTATAAACCAGTAGGATTATAAAACGTGATAGGTAAATTTATTATTATTATAATATTATTTTTTACACTTATATACAATATTTACTCTTTAACCATGGTAAATAAAATATTTACTAAAGTAAATATTCATAATGTATAAATATAAAATTTACATATTTATATAATATGGACCTCCTGATTCCATATATGGAATCCATTTTCCAAATTCATAACAAAGAAGTGGCATAAATTAATTAATTCCCATTGACAAAAATAAAAAACTTGTTTTTATGAAATAATAACTATCAAAAGATTGAAACTTTTTTATGTCCAATTTCAAAGTGAAATTACATCAAATGACCATCATTGGATTAAATTTTAAAAATATAGTCTAATTACACATTAAAACCATTAAAAAAGATAGCATAACCATATAAATAAATTATATTAAAAGGAAGTTTTGAATTAAAATACAATATTTTTCACTATTCAAAAAAATGAACTTTATCAAAAAATACAAACAATTTACCCAAAGTAAATTTTGATGTTCCGATTCTAAATAATAATTTTATTTTTTATATAGAATATATAAAAGTTACAAAAATTATATTTAAAAAGGTTTCGTCATTAAAAGGCGCTAAATCAACCTTTTATGGAATATTAGAGTATCTATGATTAAAATTGGATTCATTCACATTTAAGCCTCTAAAATTTCATGGATAAATGTTAAAAAAATTAAAAAGAATATGTAATCATATTTTAGTTATTTCTATTCATTCCCACCAATAAAACGGTTAGGCGTTAACTACCATATAAATTAATAATATTATTATATTATTTTTCAATATATTTCAATGTTGTGTGAAACTTAAGTTTTCAAATATATCCATTGTTGCGTACTAGGTATGCCATTGAACATAGAATCCCCTTTAAATTCAAATTAATATTTAATTTAAAAATATTAATATATATGAAAATAAAAGATTCTTTATTTATCTAGGACGTTACATCCTTCCCCCTTCTGAAAATTGCATCCTCGCAATTTTAAAATTGGGATTGTTAACTTCATTGAAAGTCCCACATCAGAAAAAGTGTAAATAAAAATATTATTTTAAAATAAATAAAGATATGTACAAAGGTCACCCGAGATAACACATACCTGGATTCCATAAAAACATGGATATAGAAGAGAAACTATGTGTCAAGTTCTGATGGAGAGTGATATAAAACATGATTAGGAGAAAATTGACCACAAAAAAATCACAGACTTGTGATGGTTTAAACGGTCTGTGATTCCCCAGTATGAAAATCTAACAGATAATTTTTTAATATTAATTTTCATAATTTTGATGAATTTATTTATGAGCTCAACTAAAAACATATGGAATCATACTTACTTGCAATCTAGAATTTCATCTTTTACTAAATTCCTACCACAAACTTATCTATTCTCCAAATGACATGTATTCCAAATGACTTGGTCACATATGAAGTCATAGAATCAACTTCTATAGTATCACATAATCTAAAAAAAGAACTATATATTTCCCCTGTCATTGGACATTAACCAAAATAAAAAATGGTTAGTACAAGATCAGATAATCCCCAAAAAGCATAATCCATTATTAAAAGAAATACTACTATTAATCATCAAAATTTACACAAATAGTACCCAACGTTAAGAAAGACCATTAAATACACAATTCTCTTTAAAATTATTTAATATAATCCAAAGTAATATTGAAACTCAAAAATCAAATAATTTGATCACATAGTCCTCCATGATAAATCTTAACATTTATCTCTAAATAACATCGAATACTATTAAAGTCGCATACTAAAGTGTAATTAACCTAATAACATATTCTATATGATAGATTAATCATTTCTAGAAATAACCCAAATCAACATATATCCACAATAATTATATATATTCTTCCAAAATAAAATTTCACCCATTACTCCACAAATGAGATCTCATAGTATTCTATTTTCTTTAAGCATACAATGTTCCAAAAGTGAAAACTTCTACCAATATAACATTTATCACTTAATCACCAAATCATTTTCTTATATTTAGTATTTCCATTTGAAAAAACATAATTTCCCAAAATCAACATATTCTTTATCCATAAAATCATTTAACTAAAAATAATAAGTCATACTAACCAAGGACTTCACGTAGGCTAGTGGTAAGCGATGTACCATTGTCTCCCTACGGTTGTTGGTTCAATTCACATAGCCTTGCCAAAAGTAACGTGTTTTCACCCATATTATGGTTTGTAAATTTTATAAAACTCAAAAATAACCCTATCATGTTTTAACCTAAAATGTTTTCTTATATCTATCATTTTCATCCCGACACATTAAGACCTCAACATCTTAATTCATGAAGCCATATATATTGTCCTTTTTTCACCTTTATATAATAAAATAAAACTATTCCTAATATAAAGAACATCATACATTTATCATGGTTTTCATATGGTTTCATCATTATCATATTCATGTTGATAGATGGTCCATTCATTGAAACAATGATTTAGATATCCTTCAAAATCATTTGCTTCCTTCATCCAAATTCACTATGAAAAAAATTGGGTCATGTGGGTGTTCCCAGAAAAATAGTTTTGCAAAATTATCATATATGAAATATAATTTCAAAACATCTTATAAAACATGACTTTTATAAAACAGTCGGACCAAGTTTGAGTTGAAACTTTCATCAATAGTACTTTTAGAATACCATAAGTATGTGTTGAGAGACTATATTGTAAAAGAAAATATAAATAGGTTGTGCAAGGGTTTATTTCTTCAGTACCTTTTTCAAAATCATAATATGATTCATAATCTTATGATAAGGTAAAATATTTTAAGATTCCTTGATAATATGTACCCTTCATGAAGATATTAGAATATTGAGAAAATAATATTTGATAATATACAATCCATGATCCACGATGAAATCAAGGTATAGTGGAGTTGTTTGATATCTCAAACAACTTCTTGAAAGTTATTTGTATGCTAGAAAATGTTTCACAATCATCTGAACATGACTTCGCAATAATTATTTCATGCATGTCATCAAGAAGAGACAGGAATGTTGGTTGATATCCTTCTCCATCCATTTGTAACTGACTTTCCATGATCTGAAAAAGTTATGAAACAAGTATTAAACTAAAATAATAGACATAGGGACTAAACATGTTTTTAAAGAAAACTCATAATCCAGAAAGTTGTCTAAACCAACCTCTGATACCAACTATATGGCCCATGGCTTAAAACATTATATAATCTTGAGTTAAATCAAGAAATCATGTCGAGGATGTTTCCAGGTTTAGAGTTTTAGAGAATTAGGTCATAACTATTACATATTAACTTAATTATTACATGTAGACACTACTCTTCAATATCAATTTTTTTATAAAATAAATAATCTTAAAAAGAAACATTTCTAGTTCCATGTTTTAGTCAGAATGACTTTTTCTTGATCCCATACTTGACCCTATTTCTCTTTATGTCTTATGAAAGACGTTTCAAATAAATGGGATGATCTAAAAAGCTCAGTAAGGGATACAAAAAGAAGGAAATATGTTTGTTTTTCAGAATAATATGTAATCCATGAATACTTCATCCTACATTTTACTTTTCACCTTTATGAATTTTTAAATACTCTTTAATGAATAAAAGACCACTGATTACCATTTTGTAACAAAAAAATTACCATAAAAACTATATAAAGAACAGATAACATATAAAGGTAACTTGGGACATAAATGTACTTAGATGGAATAATAATATAGTTGACATCCGCACATATCACTAAATGGAATAGTCATACGTTTGACTTCCATACCCAGTGAATTTGTGGTTATAATGTAACCACCCATCCTGGTTTATCACGACAACACCAACCATATGGTTTACCACATAACATCCCATCAAATTTCCAAGTACCATTATAAAATCATAACACATAAAATATTGAAAATATAAACATTTCACTAATTACATTTAATTTGAAACCAAAATAAATCATTTCTAGATATTGAAATAATAAATCCATTTCAAAAACCATTTTCAACACCAACACCCGCAACAATAGAATAAAGATTTCTTTTCCTTTTAAAAACATTAAGTATTATTGAGGAAGCAAACTAACGATTACAGAGGTGGAGAGGTGATTGTCACCACAAACATTAAAAACACTCCTTTTCTATTTAGTAAAATGATTCGTAGAGAAAATATTCCCTTTGACTGAAATTAAAATTCAATGGGGATTATTATATATCGTATAAAAGAAGGGGGTGTATATTATCAAGACACACCTCAATGAAAGGAGATTGATACAAAGTCCATTAAAAGATCATTTCATTAATAAAATAGGTCAATTATGAGTATTTACTATAAAAAACATAATGAAATTATAAATACCAGAGATGATATCAAAATTATTTTCTCACATAATTATAGAACAACATATTAAAGAAGAAGATGATTAACCAAAATTATGGAAATTGGGTTAAGAAGTTCCCTTACAAAAATTCAGTAGCCTAACAACATCAATTAAAAATTCAGAAAATATGTTCGTGCGAGAAGAAAAAGGGTATCTCATCACTTGGGCATAAAATTTACAGGAATAAGGATATATAAGAACATATCCCAACATAAGAAGATTTAAATTAAAAAGACATAACAAAAATATGTCTTTTAAAAAGATAAGAGTGAAAGGCTCCCTTACCAATTCAGTAACTTACTAAACATTCACCACATGAAATAAGGATCATACCATGAATTTGTAAGTACCCATAAATTGATTTATATTACGAAAAGGATACAATAATTTGTAGTTCATACACCACACAAATGAAATAGTGGCAATATAGCATGAATCTCATTGGAAACAAAAGTGAGATGAAAACTCCTTACCATGTGGTAATTAATCAAGTCGTATGACCAAATGTTAATAACAACCAAATGAATAACAAGAATAAAATGAATATAAATAGAATCATGATAATATATATCAAATGGAAGTCCAAAATACACCACTTGCAATGAATTAGTGGTGAATAATAAAAATCTCACAGAATTAAAAGTGAGATATGAAACCCCTTACATCAAGTCTGACTTGTCTTGTATGTCACTTATTCTTCATGAATAATAAATGTAAGTTAATTTAAACTTGAAGAAGAAAATTTTATAAAGTTTTTTACCCTATTAATATCACTTATTATCTTTCAAAAACAATTTGTTAATTATTTGAGTTTATAACGGACATTTTGTCGAAATTCATTTCTTGAGTCAAAAATGAACTTGTTATAATTACAAATTATCCATGTGGTCAAAAGTAAATTATATCTAGAATCATATTAACGATTTAAATATCATAAATATCTCGTATATATATGTATTTATATTACTACATAACATTTGGATATAACAAATTAAATGCATCGTTCATGGAGATGTTAAGCCATACGTGCGCATGAACATTACTTTCATTTATATTTAGTTTTTTTAGGGAATGAAAAATTTATGATATATAGGTGTATTATAATTTCATTATAATATCATATATAATTTCATTAACTCTGTCCTTTTATACTTTCCACGTATGGAATGAAGAATTCATATCAGTTTGAGGGTGTAGTAGTCTGCACTTCCTCAAATGAAATTATCATATTTACTAATTATAGAAACCATAAAGGTATGGTATAAATGAAAAATATAGTAGTAAATTGACAATATTAATTTAATATATATCACATATGAATACATTTCTATCATAATGGCCACTATGTGAGGTGGTTGGAGATATTTGAACAATCATCGTTTCGTGAGGCAGTAGTTCGACGTCTACAGAAACACTATGTTCTTATCCATTAGATGGAGGAGTGTGGAAATGTAGTTTGAATACTTATCATAAAAAAACTAGTATATTGAGGATACTAATGTTTATCTAAAATAAATAAATAAATAGATTTTATTTGGTTGGAGAAGAAAAATAAAAGAAAAGAACTTAGGAGAAGACATTACCTTTAAATCAGGTTACTCCCATTGGTTTGAACCAAAAGGTTTACTTGAATTTACTTCTTCCAAGGGAAAGGATTATAAGAGGAAGATAGGGATGTAGGGAGATTAATTAAGCAGAGGTTGGATGATCCATGGGGCTTGAGAGGTGTGAGTAATAGGTTAGAAGTGAGTGATTTTTATAAGGGGGAGGAGGGGCTATTTAGTAATGTTTAAAAAAATTATTTTATTACACAATGATTTTTGGTTTATAAATTTAAAAAACCCATTAATGTTGAAGATAAGATGAATCATGTTGTATATAAAAAAATCCAATAATAATTGGATAAGTGTTGTATATTTTTTTAATTTTAAAAATTTTAATTATTTAAATCATTCATTAATGAGGTTAACACTGCATCATTGTTGCGCCATAATTTTTTTTATATATTTGATGTCTAAAAATTATAAAAAGATACCATGATGTAGGAAATTTTTTATACTTATAATTAATATTTATAGTCTAATATATATATATATATATTATAACCCCTTGTAAAAAATGATTTACTAAAAAATATATGTTTATGTAATTTTTTCCTTTACATTAAATCAATTAATATAAATGGTCATTATAACACCCAAGTGGCACCATGGGGTCCCAAATCTACCCAAGGGTGCCCATGGTCAGAAATGTATCAAAAAATTGGATACGAAAACGTGTTTGGGTAATTTATTATTATTATAATATCATTTTTATCCTTATTTGACAGATTTACCGTTTAACCATATTAAATTAAATATTTACTGAAGTAAATATTCATAATGTATAAAAATAAAATTTACATATTTATATAATTTAGACCACATGATTCCAAATATGGAATCAAATTTTACAAATTCAAAACATAGAAGGGGCCAAAATTAATTTACTTCCATTGTCAAAACAAAATGCATGTTTTGTAAAAAAAATAATAACCAAAAAATCGACATTTTTTATGTCCAATTTCAAATTGAAATTACTTCAAATTATAAAAATTAGATTAAATGGTAAAAATATATTATAATTACACTTTAAAACCATTTAGAAAGACAATGTTACCATATAATTAAATTAGATTAAAAGGATGTTTTTGAATTAAAAGATAATATTTTTCACTATTCATTAAAAAATGAACTTTATCAGAAAAATACCGAAAATTATTCCATAGTAAATTTTGATATTAAGATTCTAAATACGAATTTTATTGTGTCAAATATAACATATAATACTGAAAGAACTATATTTTTAATGGATTCTCCATTGAAAGGTGATAAATCATCCTTTTAAAGAATATTAGTGTATTTATGCTTAAAATTGGATTCATTCACATTTTAAGCCTCTAAAATTTATTGGATAAATGTAAAAACATTTAAAAAACATGTATGATAATATTTTAGTTATTTATTTTCATTCTCACCAATACAAGAGCTAGGTGTTAACTACCATTTAAATTAATAATATTATTATGTTATTTTTCAATATAAATCAACGTTGTGTGAAACTTACGTTTTCAAATAAATCCATTGTTGCGTATTCGGTACGCCATAAAACATAGCTTCCCCTTTAAAGTCAAATTAATATTTAATTTAAAAATATTAATATATATGAAAATGATATACTCTTTATTTACTGTGGATGTTACAATTAATGTGTGGTCACTAGATATAAATCTTTTTTAGTTGAAAAAGATTATAATCAAGAATAAGTAATTTATTATACAAATATCTTTTAATAAATATATTTATATAATTAATTATCATTCATATAGAATATTATTCTCTTATGAATTTTAAATTATATCAAATGGATGTAAATTATGCATTTTTAAATGTATTTTAAATTAAATAAGTTTATTTTGAATAACCTTTTTGTCTAGAAGACCATAATCTGTAAAATTATATTTCTAATATTTAAAAAGATATATATGGAAGAAAATAGATTATGTTATAAAATATTTGGATGTTTATTTTTCTAAATGGGTTTTAACATGGTACTAGAATACGCCACATTTTTAAGAAAAATCATTAAAATGTACTTTTATATTGAAAATATATGTGGATTATGTTATTTTTTGATATAGAAATAACCAATTGTGCAATAATTTCATTAAAATAATTTAAAAAAATTATAAAATATTCATGATGGGTGAGTTAAACCATTTACTTGGATTTTTAATTTTATGAAAAAATTATTGGAAATATTTTTTTGAAAAATAAAATTCCTAATTTATTTACTTAAAATGTTTGGATTTTAGAATAGTAAGACTTAGTCCACTCCTATGAGTTCCCACATTAAACAAGATATGGATTAGTCTAGAAAATGAACCAAAAATATGTTATAAAGTGGAATATGCAGATTTTTTCTTTAATATACTCCAAATAGGGTTGACATAATGTATTCAATATGTCTTTGTGATCAATTTCAGTCCAATTGAAAATAATGTCATCTAAATTCTACCAAAATAAATTAACGGTTTTAAAATTAATTATTATTCTTTCTATATTTCTTAAAAACATATAATTTTAGTTTAAAATAAAATTCATATTCTATATTTTGTGGATATATAATAGATTGGATAACCATGTAAACAATATTTCATTTTCATGGTAAATATTTACTATCATGCTCTACTAAGAAATAATACTCTGTATCATTATCTACTTCCAAATCTGAATATATTTAAGTTGACAAATTTTATAGATTAAAGACCCATTAAGGGATTTTATATTTTATTTTAATCAGGTTCCAATAAAATGAGATAACGCAAGTTAATTAACTATTCAAAAAATATGATGAACTCTTCTAAAAAAAGAACATTGATTTATATCTTCCTTTCATAAGAGATCATGCACTAGAAAGAGACATATAATTGAATAATTATTCAAAGAAAATCTATTACAATATATTTTTACAAATACCATTCCTATATATATATTTTAAATTAATAAATATGAATTATTATTTGAAATTTTACATAATTCTATTTAAATTATTTAATCATCTAGTGAACAGAAATTTGAATATAGTAAATTTATATTAACAATATTTTACAAGATATTTTTCACTATCATTAGGAGTATTATTCACCTTCTAATATGACATATAGGCTAGTATTTGAGGATTATTATACAAATCACAGTGTGTTCACCTTCAATTAGAATAAAAACAAAACAATAAAAAATAGTCTAATGTGAGAGCTCTTTTTGGACCCCATAACACTCATAACCTTAATCTAAAACCTCATAAACCTAATCACTCATACCTTCAAAATATCTTCCATAATGGGTTAAATGATGATATTAGATAGTTCTTCCACTGGAAGCTCCAAGTATTCAAGATGATTTATAAAAATATTAAGTGGAAAATTTATTCATTTTGAACGGCATGATAGAACATACATGATTAAAAAAAATAATGTTAATCATTAAGGATGAGAGTATGTATATGATGAGAAGAGAACTGAATTTTGTTTTCAAAAAATAAGTGTGTGAGTTCAATAAAACCATTTTGTTTCATTTTAGTGATTTTTAATACTTTTTTTATCAAATATAAACTAGAAATAATTTTTATATACTTAATAGATATGCCTGTAGATTTAAAATTTAGTCCTGAAGGTTATACCTATTTTTGTACAACCCTTGATTTAATTGTATAATTATTACATCTATAGATGATGATGTCCCTATTTTTAACTTATAATGTTGAAAATATTCAATTTAAAGTTTTATAAATTTAATGAAATTTTCTGGGGATTTTTATTCGATCATTGATAGCTCAATAAAATGGTGTGTTTGAGAAACATTTATATCTAGATATCACTTTGTTATATGTTTTTTGAGAGAAAACCATTAAATTTTGATAGATATATGGTGATGTAAATATTCCATGTTCATAGTAAATATGCTAATTTCAATACATTTAGAATATTCTATACTATAGTTTTATTATTTTTAGTATGTATTTTGATGAGAGTTCTGCTACTCGATGTCTCAGTCTGTTTAATTTGAGTGATGGTGCTTTAAAAATGAGTCTTACTTACTAATTTATTCAGTAAAGAAGTTTCTTCATGTTTTTATGGATTATAAGATGGTCATAAAGGCTTTTCGTGTTCAGGGGGGGAAATCTCTTGAAATTTATTCTATTGACGTACTTGGTCATGTTACCTCAAGTGAAATTTCACCATCATATGAACATATTATTGTCTATTGGGAAGTTGATGACCCTTTGGATATAGAATCCCTCATGGAAGGTCATCCTAGAGCCCAAAATATTAACTCATAACAAATTCAAAATGAAGGAATAAGTGTACCATAGTATTAGTTAGAATACAATCATAAAGTGTAATCAACCCTAGTACTTTACAGGATTCAAATGTCAATTCTCAAAATTTCTAATTCAAGGAATGTAATGTCAATGACCATAAATTGGTTAATAAAAATTCATCAAGGTCATTCTATACCAACTAAATTTGAATCCACCCCAATTTTTGAGATATCCCCCCATTTTCAAATCATGTTGAAATGTTAAAATATAATAAATTATTTTTATCGATCAAAATGATATTAGTGGTAATGATGAAGGAGATGAATAAGAAGAAGCCACATTGCATGTTGTGACAAGGACTTGATCAGTTTATGATGACTATTCTGTAATTAGAGACTGAAATGATGATTGTAAAAACTAGAATGTTATCAAAAATCCTAATGAACATGATGGAAGATGAGTAGAAGTGCATAAATAATTTTTTTTTCCAAATTCTTACATCCCATACAAACTCTAAAATATCTACATATGATGTCGATGCTTCCACTGAAAAATGTCGTACTAGTTATTATGTGATAATGGATGAAGCGTATTCATTTAAAGATGATTTGATCAAGTCCCAAGTAAAAGAAATTCCTTTACATGATCTTCCTTATTAAAAAGAAGAGTTATACACTATTCAGATAATAAAGTGGATTCATTCTAAATGTATCAAGAGGATTCCAACTGATGAACCAGAAGTGATCCCTAGAATTCATTTTTATGAGTTAAATGTGTTGGTTCAATCCCAAATGAATAATGTGATAATAGAATCCACATAATAATCCATTCACCAATGA
Organism: Viscum album; assembly: GCA_963277665.1. Taxonomy (NCBI): domain Eukaryota; kingdom Viridiplantae; phylum Streptophyta; class Magnoliopsida; order Santalales; family Viscaceae; genus Viscum; species Viscum album. The sequence continues at coordinate 2,137,925,077 of OY728141.1, read as the reverse complement.
TCATTCTATTAGGTAGTGTTAGAATTGAAATAAGAAGATACCTCTCATGCAATTGACAAGCTGTTTACTAGAATAGCCTAAATGAAATGTCAGAATCCTTTATAATATTTTTTTTTCATGATTTCAAGCATGAAATAGTTTATTATGTTAGAATAATTCCATCAATATCATGAATAATCATAGTAAATATTTAAATCTATAAAAAAGTTATTTGTACTCTTATAATGTATAAAATACTAGTAATTCATGACGCATCTGTTGAAACACAAAAGTATATAATATTTATTATAAGAGGGTTGGTAAATTGTTTCTCAATAGGGAGAAAATTTAATATATTGGAGGAATAGTTTGTTAATTTTCCTCATTTGGTTATGGAAATCATGATATTAGACCCCACATATAAATAATAAGATGAATTTGGTGATCCAAAGGTGTTTTGGGTATGCTCCAAATGAAAATACATAGCTCATGCTAATTTTCATCAAATATAAATTTCTTCTTCTTCATTTTTCATTAATTTGGATGGAATTTCATATTACAACTTATCTGTGTCGAAGAAGTTGATTCTAAAAATTTATAAGAAATTCTATTTTAAAAAATTCTAAATTTCTCATAAATAATGGGGAATGGGGTTTCAAGGCTTCTATATTTATTAAAAAATGATATTCTACTGAGAATTGATTTGGATGTAGATGATTTGTATCATCTCATTGGAATAAATTCTCTTAGAATTTATATATCATATCACCATACTATAACATCTTAATGGATAAAATAAATATTTAATCCCACAAATATCTATTCAAGGGAGAACCCCATGTTTCTTGATGAAGTTTTATTTCCATTACCTAAACCTTATTTTTTGTTACCCTTCACCCTCATAGATCAAATTGATTTGACATGAGATCAAAAGAAATCTCACAACATAAAGTTTACTTCTATATAGATCACTCACAATGACAATGGTGGGTTTAGAGGATATAATCATACTTTGGATAATGTTGTTGTAGAAATTATTGATGCGCCTATGCCTACATCCTCATTACTAGACGACCAACATCAGTCCTTAAAAATTCATTTTCCAAAATGTTGACTCACCACATAATAAAATTTAATTTCATGATGGGATGTTTTAACAAATTATGGCATCTCAAATTTTTTTTAATGGTTTCTTAATTTTTATTCTATTTTTTTAGTGTTAGTATTTTTTTGATGATTATCTATTGTATATGCTTTGTCATTTATTAAATTTTTGAATAAATTCATGTATTATCATCATTTATTATTATTTATGAATTATGGTTCATTTTTATATTTTATTATTATTAGTTTTATATGTTTCTATGATTATATATTTTTTCTATATCTTATTAATAATTATTTTTGAACAAGTCCTCGCTATAATCTATCCATATTTTTTATGACATATTCGAACAATTTACCCCTGTTCCTATGGAATAGAAACAATATTATTTTTCCTTTTATAACATATTCTTGACATTAAAAATTTAGAGAATAAAATTCTGAGACATAGATTAAAACTTGATAATATATTTTTCTTTTCATTTTTTGGTTATCATTCAATGGATTTGTTCATCATAAAAAGCGGTGGTTTTGGGGTAGACTTATGTCATAACAATATCTCTCAATTTTATATGATATATGATTGATCAAAAATTAAATGTTTATTAGCTTAATTATTTTTCTTACTTGTTTTATAAACTTCCAACTTCTTATTCATAAATTTTATAAGTTGTTTTATGTAAACATTGTAATAGAATTTATCATATGTGGTTCTAAATATAATTATTCTATAGAATTTTTTCTATCTGATTTATATAATTCATAGTATTATCTTATGAAATGGATCATTATTTTATAAACAAGGTTTATTATATTCATATGAGTTCTAGATTATACCATGTTAGTTTATCTTACTTAATAGAGTTTTAATATATTGTTTTACTAGGTGAGTAAATCCTCTAATAGAGGATGTAAATTATCTTCCACCTAATCAAAGATAGAAATATCATTCATAATAAAATTATGAGAATTATTTTAAAATATAAAATGAAAATTCATGAAATATTATCTTTTGGAAATTAGATAAATCCATGGAACTCTACTATCATACATTAGTATGATATTATCTTAGGAAGATAATTTATCATACACACACTAACACAAAACTGGGCAAGGCCAGCGCCAACCTTTATCAGCGCTAACGAAAAAGCGCTGATGAAGGGGGTGGGGGTAATTTTATTATAGCTTTGTAGCACTGATAAAGGTACCCCGTTTAACAGAATTTTTTTAGCACTATTAAAGGGTACCCCTTTATTATCACTTTTTTAGTAGTGCTGATACATGGGGGTTTTTATCAGTGCTTTTTTAAAAAGCGCTGAAAAATGGTGTACTTCAAAAAAAAATTCATTAAAAAAATATATTTATATTTAAATATATAGATATATTTATATTGATATAAATATAATATTTATTATTTAAATATAATTTTAAATATATTTTGGATAAGTATAAATATAAAGTTACACATAATATATAAGATATTTAGTCAAAATGGATTATAAAAAAAATTAAAAAATATTTTTAATATGTAACTTGCTAATTATTATTGTGATGTAGTCATTTTATAACAATTTGAAGAGTAAAAAAAATATACAAAATTAAAAAAGATCAAAAATATGTTGAGAACGCAAATTGAACTTCTAACAGCCATAACTTTTGATCCAGGTGTCCGTTTGAGCTCTACAACATATCAAAGAGAAGCCCTTGATTATCTCTATGCGCTGGTGGCCAAGTCGAAGCCTTTGTCACATTTTTCAAGGCCATAAAGGCCCATAAGTCCTATGAAATTTAGTTTTTAGTCGGGATACCCCGATTTTTTAACATTTTATTGATTTTCAGCCTCATTTGAGGGGGTATTAATTGTTTTTTTGATAGGGAATGAATTTATTCCAAGGTATTGCATTCATATTGATATTATGTATTTGAAAGTTTATCATTTTTTATAATTCACTACTATTTATAATCAAATATAAGAACATATATACATATTTTTTATATATTCACACATAAAATTTTAATTATAAATATAAATAATAAAATATATTTACATATAAAATATATTAGATTTATCAAAATAATAAATAATATCCATTTTATTTGAAATAAAAATATATAAATATTTATATACCTATATATTAATCTAACTATATATATATATTAATATAACTACATATATATATTAATATAACAATAAATATGTATATTAATATCACTATAAATAAATATATTAATATACCTATATATATATTAATATAACTATATATATATTAATATAAATATATATTTCTATACAAATAAATATAACCAAATATATATATATAATGATATCATGAAATGGAAAACAAATCAAAATAGAGGAGTGGTAAGAGCTTAGGCGCGCAGGAGGGGGGTCTCGAGTTCAAAACCTGGTGGAGGCAGGAGCGCGCGCATGGGGGTGGATTTAGGGGGATAGCACTGATAAAGGGTTTAGGGGGTGTAATCAAGCACTGGAGGGGCTGGAAAAGCGCAGTTAAAAGGGCTGGGGGGGGGGGGCTCAAGTGATATAAAGGCCCACCCGATTGGACATAATTTTTTAATTTGTTTTGAATTTTTTGATTTTTTTTGAATTTTTTTAACTTTTATCAGCACTAAAAAAAGCACTGATAAAAGGGGTCTTTTATCAGCACAAAAAAGAAAGAGCTCATAAAAGACCCTTTTATGAGCGCTTCAATTTAGCGCTGATAAAAGAACCCTTTTATCAGTGCTTTTTTTAGCACTGATAAAAGGGATCTTTATCAGAGCTTTTTTGGAGCACTGATAAATGGGACCCCCCCTTTATCTTCGCCGGCTTTAACAACACTTTTCTAGCACTGTTAATGGCCATTTTTAGCACTGATAAAAGACATATTTGTAGTAGTGACAACACAGATATAAAATAACTATTTTATCTAAACTAGATCCTCTATTAATCAATTACGATAACAGTGGTATCATACATTTATCATTCTAATAAAAGTCTATTTTTAATATCTTCATTATTACACATTTGACGATGGTATAATCATTCGTTATGTCAACTCATGAATTTATGAGAATAAAAAAAAGATAACCGAATTTGGAAAGTTCAACTTAGGCAAAGTGTCTTTTTTCCAGGAGTGGAATGATCTGAAGAAGAATATTTCATACATTTTCTTTATAGAATTATGTTACATACTGGTAAGAGATATCCACAAGCCATTAATTACCCATCCCATAAACTTTCAAAACTTATTATCCTCTATAAAATTCTTATTATCAATGGTGAATAAGTTAAAATAAAAAAGATAGTATATGAAGATAATAGTTTTTCCTAACATAAGCATGTGGGGATGGATGTATTCCTGTGAAACGAAGAACTCCTAATGATTTTCTCTATGTTTTTTGATAATAAGAACATCCTATTCCATTGAATAATTTTTAGAGGTAGAACTAGAATATTTTTATCTTCTCCACTTATTTAATCTACTACTATCAATTGATTCTTACAAATCTATGTTGCATCATTCGTCAATTTTTTTATATTTATTTATTTTTTCACTTATTGAGATCAAATGTGGTAAGACTCTAGAAACATCATTTAAAAAGAGATATTGATTAAAATAAATTGGACCTTTGTAATACGTAAAAATATATTAAACTCATATGGGATTTCCAATAAAAAGATATGAAATTATAAAAATCACCTAGATCACAGATTATAGTGATGGTGGATTGGACTAGGGGATTTTTGTTCCCCAAATAAATATATATTTTCTATTTTTGATATTTTTCTTTTATGATTTTATTTTTCAGTTTTCTGGTATATTTAGGAAAATATTAGAACTCACATACCATGAATAGGGTGGTTTTAGAGTAATGAAAATTTAAATTACTCAAATCACCCCTATTGAGACTTTAGTTTTTCATTTTCTAGGACAACTAAAACAATTACCCTATTGATACCATTTTTTAAACACCTAACATTGGTCAACCTAACCTATCACCCAGGTTGGCCCAAGACATAATTTATATTCCCAATCTTCATAGGCTTGTGAAATGTAACTTAGTACGAATATATGAACCAAATGAATTATTTCACCATGAAAAAAGAAGGTAGTATGTGCCACATATAAAATGATATAGATAAAAAATGTATACGTATTTAGAGAAAAATTACACAACCATTAAAAAACCAACTGTTTCGTAAGTGTAATCTCTAAAACAAAACAAGTCCACAAACATTAGCATTTTACCATGAAATCATCCATCATCACTATCCAAAACCACCTTAATGTTCCAAGTTCAATGAGAATTCATCATGATCTATAACAACCTTCCCTTTAACATTATCTTATAAAAACCAAGTATTAATACACTGAAAATCATTTAAAGGTTTTGAGGAAAAAGCCAATATGAAACCACTATGAATCTATAAAAATAATTATCATGAAACGTTCTTTTATAAATTAAAATACTATATTCGTAATGAATTTATTATGAAAACATTTTCTCACAAAACACTCTTTGGTTTCATTTTAAAAAATCTACATTCAACTCTATAAATTTAATTGCCTTGACCCAGGTTCCCAAAACTGATTTCTTACATTATTAGACTGGTATGTCGAATAAGGAAGCTTCATCCTAAAGGACTGAATTGTTTAGTTGTTTCTTAAAACCATATAAAAACATTAGTTTTACAGTAAGACATGAATTGGGAAAAAATAGATATTCAACTGGAAACATCCATAACTCCTAGATTATCCATGTAGGTCATTCAAAATATATATCTTCATATACTGGGGATAAACAACAAAAGGGGAGATCTCAGATGCCTTATATGGGTATGTCATACTGAAGAAGATAATATAGACAACAAGTCATGGTTGTAACTGTAAATATATCCCATTAGAACCCAATCCTTTACATAATAAAAATTGAATAAGTAATACCACATAAATAATCACATGTGAATGAAGCATAACCATTGTTGTCATATTAGTCATATAATGACATGGAATATCAATTAATAATATCATATTTAGATAATGAATAATTATATACATCATAACAATATCTTGATCGTCTTGATCAATACGTCATAAAACAAATTGTTATGGTTAAGGCCAAATCCATCTGTATTTTGTCACATGAGATATACAGATGCATCAAGGGGATAGAGTGGGCCCCACCCATCACATACTAAGTCCAAATAATTTATAATATCAATGGGGTTAAACATAAACAATATATACATATTTAATTTAAATAACTCTCCCTAATCTTTAAATATAATCACTAACCATTCAGAGTAGTATGGTGAATTGTATCAAGATAGTGCATACACAATAAAATAGATCAAAAAATATTTATAAAAATATTGTAGATGACAATAATAATATACCAAACTCAAGAAACAATAAGAATCAAAATATTTATTGTAATATATGGAAATACCAAAATAATATCATTGAGGAATTCTTGATAGAAATACCACCTTTTGACTTTGCAAAGAAGTGTTATTCTAGAAGAATTATATGTATTTGTCATAATTTTTTGTATAATACACTGAATGAGAAAATATTTTTTCCTGATAAAATCAGTAATTTTATAAAAATAATAGTTCTCTATAATATATTATAAATGGTACTAAAAAAATGAGTTATAATCCATGAAGTTCCCTTTAATCGGATTTGCGTATTTAGAATAATTGAGGAAGAAACTTTCTTAAACATGTATTTAGCATAAAATAATTATGAAATGATCAATATAAATGAGTATGGAACATCAAAAAAAATTATAATATGTTTATAAAAATAATAAATAATTAAATTGTTTTAATTAGAGAGAATATATAATCCGAATGAAAATTGAGGTTCGGGAAAAAACCATTTCCTTATGTGAAACAATGTTCTTCAGATGCACTTATTTAACTTGATAATGAAATTATGATTCATTAAAAAATTGACAAAAAATATATTAAACAAGTATTAAATCAATGATAATTTTATTAATTTTATATTTGGCCCTTTCTATGAGATACGAGATTCAATTTCATCATTTGGGAGTGTTCTATTCATTGATTTGATGATCGGTTTAAATTTACACGTATATTGAAGTTCATGTAGGATGGAAATAATTATCAATAATTTAAAGTATATGTTATGAATAAAAAACTTGATTATATAATGATATTTTATATTATCTATACTCTATATTAGAGGATGTCTCATTGCATACAACTTTAATGATAGTCCTTTATAATATTTTCGTGACTTTTTCGATCATCACGAACTATTTTTGTCTTATTAGTTAGTATAATTTATATATTATGTTTCTAGAACACTAAATACCTCATAATATGTGTAATAAAATATGGATGAAACATAATTATGGTTTTATAACCAGCCTTTAGTGCATAATTGAAAAATGAAAACACATGATCCATAATGGTGGAAAATCAGAACCTCTCAGATGATGTATTCATATTTAAAATAAAAGAAAAAAAAGATGAGGAATGATGGTGGATTTTCCATAGACATAAAGACATATAGTATATACAATATATTGGAATTATATTTTTTTTACTTCGGACATGGGATGTGAGTTAACGAAAAGAAAAGAAAATAAAATGAGATGAAAATAAATGAAAATACAGTGGATTTGTACCTTTTGAATTATCCTTATTAAGAACCTCCTTAATTGGATTAATTTTGGTATTTATTTTATCAAAAAAGGCTAATGTAAGAGAGGTAGGAGATAGGGAAGAGGATTTGGAAGAATATTGAAAAGGATCAAATCACAGAATGTGTGAGGAGAAGAGTTGGTAAGGGGTTGTATTTATAGTGTAGGAATGGGGTGTTTTCATATTATTTTATTCATTTGTTTATAATTCTTCTCAATACATGAAATAGTTATGATTATTGAGACAAGATATAGTAGTTAGTCCATGTGAGATAGAACCAATAACCACTTACATCATCCATGACTGAAGTATGGATCACAAATTTATTTATTTATATATATTATAAATTACTCTGTTTAACTATTCAAAAAAATTCAACTCTTTTAAAAAAATCTCAAAATTTTACCGTAACCATTTTGAAACAACTAGAATTCCAAAATTGGCTCCATTTTATAAAAATAATTTTATATAAAATATGAATTAAATTTTTAAATAAAAAGATCATTTATTTGGAAAATAAAAATTTCAAAATGATTAATCATTTTATAACATTTTGAAAAAATAATTAAGCTCTAATAAAATTATGTTATAATAAAAAGAAAACATATTCTTAATTTATTATTAATTTTTTTTAAAAAAAATATTTTAAATCCTTATATTAATTATAAAATTGTAATTAAATTTTAATGACCGAAAAAATTCAAAAATTTAACTTATTACAATTTAATTATTTTGTTACTTATATCCATTTATAAAAATATAATATTTTCATTTATAAGATACCCAATTTTTTATACTTTCATAGGTTAATTTACTATTCTATTATTCATATTAATATTCGAAATGATCACATTACTATTCAAAAGGTCATATTATTATTCCATTAGTATAGGTTCCTTAGCATTTATATATACCTCTCATTTTATTAATTAACAATTTATATTATTTATATTATATTCTATAATTGATTTTATGTGATTCAAACTATATAAAGTCATTATAATAAGGAAAATCTATTTGATTGAATTATGGGTCAGTACATTCTCCCCTAAAGAATTTTTATCCATGAAATTTCAAAAATGACACATCATAAAAATATTTGGGTATTTCATCATCATAACATATCTCGTTCCCACGTCACCTATTCAGTTTGATGATTTTTATAAAGAAACATTACTATTCGATTCGTATGATTCACAAAAATATATTTTAAAATGTCTATTTTTTGATAGGCTCTTCAAAATAAGATAAATCAGGTTCCAATTATATATTTTTTTCAGAAGTGAGAACAATCATTGATTCCGAAATGTACTTTCATATTAATGTTATATGGAACACATCATGAAATTTAGAAAGTCAAGGTTGAATTTCCAAATGATAAGCCATATCTCTAATTCTATCCATGATTTCAAAATTTCTAATGTACCCAGGGCCTAGTTTCCCTTTCATACCAAACATTATGACAACCTTCCATGAGGATACAATCAAAAAACAAAATCTCTGACTTGAAACACCAAATCCTTCATCTAGTTATCGACATAGATCTTTTTCTACATTGTGCTACTTTGATGTGTATTTAAAATGTATTTTCCTTTGTCTTTGTTTCCTCTAAAATCATTGGACCTATAAACTTCCTTCGACTAAATTCATCCCAACAAGTTGTTGTATGACATATCTTTCTAAACAATACTTCATATGGTGCCATTTGAATACTTGAATGGATACTATTGGTACAGGAAAATTATACCAAAGGAAAAAATAATAATTCCACATATTTTGAATGTTGATTGATCATGATCGCAATAAGTCTTCTAATGTCTGTATTATCCATTTTGAATGGTTATCAGTTTTTGGGTGATAAGAAGAACTCAAATTAAGAAAAGTATCCAAATTCTTCTGAAGACATTTTAAATTTTTTAATTTAAATAATGGATCACAATCAGACAAAAATTAAGAAGGTGCTTGATAAAGTCTTAAAAATTCATCAATAAATATTTGTGTAAGGGGGTCTAGTGGGTAATCCTCCATTATAGCGGGGAAATGTGCAGATTCGGTAAGTTGACCAATAATTACCAATATTTCATCACTATTCTATGGAGTTTTTTGAAATACAGTGACAAAATCCATATTATTATCATCCCATTTTCATGTATGAATAGGTATAGGATGAATTCATCCTCCAAATTGTTATCTTTCATCCCTCACCTATTGAAAAAATAATCATCTTGATACATAATTAGAAATTTCTCACTTCATATTATCACACTAGAAGTGTTCCTTCAAATCTTTAGATATATTTGTTATAATAGGTTGTATAGAGACATCTGAAATGTGGGCATCCTCAAATAACTCTATTTTATGCTAATGAATATAGGGAACAGAAAGACCCTTCCAAAATATCATAATTCCATCCTTATACATGAAGTCTGTCTAGTTCTCATATTTCACAACATTAATTTTCCTTTGAAAATTCTAATAATCAGACTGAGAAATTTTAATCCTTTGTAATAATTTTTTTGGGAAATCATATGGAAAATGTAATGACTTTTCACCTTACTTAAAAATTCTCATATCCATCTTCAGTAGATCCATTAACACATGTTCCCTTTCAATCTCAATTTTCTTCATAAATCCCTGATCATTCCTACTCAATGCATTAGATTCATTATTTTCCTTCCCTAGGTGATAGTCTATTGAACAATCATAATTCCTGAGTAGATCAATCCATTTCCTTTTCCTTATGTTTATTTTATTCTGTGAGAATATATATTTCAAGATCTTTTGAACTCTATATATATCACATATTTTTCTATAGAGATTGTGTCTCCATTTTCACTAAGTAATTTTTACGAATGCTAACTCAGGATCATGATTTGGATAGTTATTTTAGTTATATTTTTATCTTCCTTGAGGCATAGGTATTAACTTTATCATTCTGTATAAGGACACAACCAAGTCATTTCTTTGATCCATCACTATAAACCAAAAATCAACCATTTCATGATGGGAGAGTCATGATTGGGTTAATTCACTAATATCCTCTTCAATTCCTCAAATCATTCCTCACATTATTTTATAAAAACACAACCCCTATATGAGTATGGTTGGGGAATTGGTTATCTAATCGAGAAGTATTTTAATCAAAATTTTTATAGTAACCTTCTAAACCAATGAAACTACATACCTCTATTATGTTCATTGGTGTAAGCCATTAATGAACAACCTTTTTCTATGTAGGATCAATTGATATTCCATCCTTAGAGAGAATATATCCATTAAAACAAAATTATTGAAGAAAGAATTTGCAGTTGTTAATCTTTCAATATAACTCATTTCATCTAAGTGTCTTCATAAAAATCCACAAGCGGTTCTCATGTACTTAATTGTTTTCATAGTATAAAAATATGTCATCAATAAATACAACATAAAAGTCATCAAGTTATTACATAAAAACTCTATTCATTAGATACATGAAAATAGAGGGTGCATTGGTCAGTCCAAATAAAATTACTATAAACTCATAATGTTCATACCTTGTGTGAAATGATTTTATTTTAATATCATCCCTCTTTATAAGAAATTTATGATATCCAGATTTAAGGTAAATATTAAAAATATTATCGAGCTCCATGAATTTAATCGAATAAATCATAAATGCATGGTAGAGGATACTTGTTCTTTATTATAATATAATTTATTTCTCTACATTCAACGAACTGCCTCATGGTTCTATATTTTTTCATGACAAAGTGAATAGGGGATCTCCATGGAAAAACACTAGGGAGAATAAATACATTAATAATCAACTCCTATAGTTGTTTCTTCAGGTCCAATAATTCCACAGTAGCAATTCTACAAAGAGACTGATGTTTTCCTTGCATCAGGGATAATATTGATAGAAAACTCAATTTCTGACTCAATTGGATGTCATTGAAAATATTTAAGAAATATATTAATGTATTCTGACACAATATTTACATATTAAATTTAAAGATACAATGATGATTTTATCTTCCTCTATAATAATTTCACTCAGTAGGCCTACTATGGGTGGATCTAGTTTAGAATTATAAGAAAATTTTTGTAATCTAAAGGTAAGGGATTCTACAACATCCTCAAAAAATTTATCGTTTTTTCTGGTAATATATTTGAACATTATATTTTGAAATATGGTTTATAACATGGATTATATAAAAAATAAACCATAGGTATGATGATAATATTTTCAAATAAAGCTTGTTTATGTTTTTGAAAGGGTGTGACCGATGTGTCTTAATTGTAATGATACTTCTATCAAGAGTTTTTTTTTGAAAAACCATTGTTAAATCCAAAGGGAAATTTCTAATTTTTATTTAAAAATAGGGAGGATATAAAATAATATGATGATCTAGAGTAAAATAAATCATTTTCAATATTTTAGGAAACCATTATACTATATTCCACAATATCACTAGAAACATCAACTTGCATAGTTTTGATCACTAATGCTGGGCCCCACACCCTAGGCAATTTATAGGAAATGTTTCTTTGGTATTAGGTGAATCATTTTCATAGTGTCTCATATCCATGTAATTTTATCATTTACATTTGGTATCTTCATTTGTTACCTTGAAATAATTGGTTTAGTATCATTTTTCTCCATAATTATAACAGAATAATTTTCCGTTCATGTATTCATTACGGTGTTTCCTTCCAAAAGTACCAAATTATGGAAAAATATCTTTTTTATTCTTCCATTCATCCATTATTTCCTCTTCCACCCTATTCTTTTCTAATTTTATATTAAATTCATAATGCATAGAGAATTATTTCATAATTTATAGTGCATGAGATGATATATTCTATATGATTAGAATTTTTGGGAGAGTATTTCTCTTCAAAGGAATTGTTTTAAACATCAAGGAATCAATCAATATTACTCTTTGGATTACATATGTAGTCTGTAACATTCCTTTTTATCTTGATAAATTTTCCTTCATACTTGGAAACATTTCTATCCTATTTTTATTTTAGACTTAATAATTTATCCTCCAAATCCCCTCTTTTTTCACGAGAGAAATATATATTTTTGGAAAATATACTCAAAATTTTTCCATTCCATATTTGTAATTTCTTCTTCATTCTTTCTGTTTTGAATTTAAAACCACTAATGATCTGTATCTCCTGAGAGATGGTAAAATTTTATAATAACCTTCTCCCTTTCAATACATCTCAAAGGGAGAAATATATTCCTTATGAAACTAATCTACCAATCAACTACAAATAGGTTTGTAGTCCCATTGATTGATGAAGGTTGTTGTATCATGAAATAGTTGAAAATTTTTCTTCCATGTTGGGGATCATGATTCTATATATGGGTAGTCCACTATCCTAGTATAGTAATATGTGTCTTATCACCAGTTGGTTCTCCAATAACAACATTCTTATCTTGCATATGAGTGAAATCCCATCATGGGATACACACATTAAAATGGTTTCCATTCCTTCCACATGTATCCTTTTCCAAAAAATGGTATACACTAAAATGGGTTATAAATCATAAGGCATAATCTCAAACTAAAAAAACACAAAATAAATTAGAAATTAATGTATAACTAATCTCTTTGTCATAAATATTGTTTTTTGGGGGGTGTATTTACTTTTGAATCCTTCATAATGGTTTGTAAAAAAATAAGAATTATAATAATCATATCACCTAGGAGTTTTAAAATAGGTGTCTAGTAAGGCTCATTTCCATGTACCAGGTCACCCTGAGTGAGCCTTATGACACATTCTCAAAGTTTTTACCCCAAGGTACATCTCTTACAAAACAACATCCCCTGTTATTATATAGACATTATTTTATTTCTTCGATGTCCCGCATAGTATCTACCATACCAAAATTATGGGATGTTATTATATGTTTATCATTAAATTATATCTTAAGTGTTTTCCCTAATAAAGGTTTTCTAAATCTAGTATCCATGTTCTACACTAAACTTCCTCTGATAAAAACAAGAAAGACCATGACCCTAGTTTCCTAGATCTAGTGCCTTAATTTGTTAAATTGGTATAATAAATAATGAAGTGACTTCCCAAAAGACCTAGTAAATTGTAGTCTTGGAAAACAAGAAACAATACTATGTTTTACAATAAAAAGATTAATAAAAAACAACATAGAAACTCCATTGAAAACATACATAACTCATAGATCATACTTATATGTCCATCATAATATACATCATCAAATATTGGGGAAAATTAAAGAAAAGAAATGGTTGAGCTCAAATTCTTAGTAGGGTAATGTAATACAACATAATATAATATATACAACAGGGAATGGTGAATAACTAAAAACACATCCCATTAGAACATAATCATAAACATAATAAAATGAGAATATGTAATGCAATTAAAATAACCACATTATAATGAAGCTTAACCATGAATATTATTCTAGTTGAATAATAAAATTTATTATCAATAACTAATATCATAATGAGGTAATTCCAAATTACAGTCATCATAAACATACCATTAAGGGATAGACTTTAACATCTAAAAATAAATGTGTTTTCCTCAACCAAACCCATTTATATTTTGTGTAATGAGGCCTACCGATGCATCTAGAGGACATATTGGGTCCCAAATATCACTTAATAATTACAATTTATTCCTCACATGAATGGGTTTAAATATATAAAACAAATATATATGAAATTTATGTAGTTTTCCATAATATGTAAACATAATCACTAACCATTATAATTAGTATGGGGAATGGTATAAAGATAGTATATCATGATTAAAACTAATCAAAATACATTTAATCAAATATGATAAATGATAATCGTCAAATATAAAACCTATGAAAAAATAATACTAAAAATTGGTATGGAGATATATAAAAATATTATAATAAAATCATTGAGGAATTCTTGAGGGAAATACCCATTTTTACATTGTAATGTACTTTTGGAAAAATCATTTGTATTTTTCATAATTGTTTGTATAAAAAAATAAAAAAAAATATAGTTTTTAATTATAAATTTTGTGACTATATAATAATAATTGTTTCTTATAAAACATTATGTATAACACTTGAGAAAAGGTTAGAAATAAAGAAGTTCCCTATAACCGGGCGTCCATATCATGAATAATTGACCAGTGGACCTTGTAAAACATGTATTTCCAATAAACTAAATATGAACTAAACTTGATAAATGATTTTGGAACATATAAAAAAATTAGAATAATTATATATGAATAACTAATAATTAAATTTCTGTAAAGAGGGGGAAATTAAAACCTAAATGAAAATGTAGGTTGTAAGAGAAATCCTTACCTTATATCTGAAAGTGTTACACAATTCCGCTTAATGTCTTTGATAGTGAAATTATATTAATTAATAGATTAATTAATAACATATTAAAAAATTATTTTATTTAGTGTAATTTTATTATGTTTATTTATGTCCTTTTGGATGAGTTATGATATTCAAATTCTTCTTTCAGGAGTTTTAATTTCCTCAATTTCCATGATTAGTTTACTTTAAACGTATACAGAAGATCATGACAAATATAAATAATTATCTACAATTTAAATTTTATTTTTTTAATGAATATATATAATATTTAATGTTCTTATATATTATTTTGTTTCCAGATTTTATGATTATTCATTAGATATAACTATAATGATAATCATTTATATTATAATGGGATTTTTCGATCATGACGAACCTGTTTTCTCTTATTAATTATTAAAATATATATATGTAGGTTCTAGAAGACAATATAACATATAATATGTATAATAAAATATGTTTTAACAATAATTTTTGTTTTATTACAATCCTTGAAGGATGAATTGAAAAAAAAATACTAGTCACCTATGATGACGGAAAATCGGTACCTCCCAAATGATGTTTACATATTGAAAGGAAAAGAAAATGAGAAGATAATTTATTATAGATTTTCTATTAACATAATGACATTAAATCATAATAAATATACGACAATTATCATGTTACTTTAGATAGGTGTGTTGAGGGAAGGATAATAAAATATAATAAATAGTGAAGGATATAAAAGAAAAGAAAGATGAATTTTACCACTTGAATTATCCTCTTTGAGAACCCACTTAAGTGGATTAGTTTTGGAATTTTTGTTGGCGAAAGGGTCATGGATGTGGGATAGGGGGTTGGGATGATTATTAGAAAGATTATTGGGAATATTTTGGAAATGGGTATAATCTTGGAATGTGTTAGTAGAGGAGTGGGTGATGTATGGTATTTATAGTCGAGGAGAGGGGTCTTTTCTCAATATTTTATTTATTTATTTATATTTTTTTCATGAAAATAAATAGTAAGTATTATTTTAAAAAAATATAGTAATTATTTTATTTTATTAGGAACCAATGTTCACTTACATATTCCATGAGTAAATCAAGACACAAAAATTCATTTATTTACTTATACTGTAAATTATTGTATTTCATTATTTATAAAGAATTCAATTATTTTTGAAAAATTCCAAAATTTCGATGAAACTATTATTAAATTTCTAGAATTAAAAGATTGACTCCAATTTATGGAAATTTTCTTACATGTGATAAATTAATTTTTTAAATTAAATCATCATTTATTTGAAAATTTCATATTTTAAAAGTATGACTTATTTTATAACAATTTAATGAATTATTTCAGGTCACATAGTATTATATTATAAATTTAAGGCAAAAAATTATTAATTTATGAATCTATTTTATGAAAATTAATTTATTTGAAATCATTATATTAATTATAAAATTACAACTAAATATTTATAACTTACAAAAATACAAAAACTTAATGTATTATTTTTAAAACATTGAGTTACTTTTATCAAGAAATAAATATATATTATTTTAATTTATAAGATTCCCAACATATTTTTTTAATTTAACATGTGAAGTTACAATTCTATTAGTTTTATTACTATTCCAAATTTTTACATTACTATTACAAAGGTGATGTTATTATTCCATTACCATAGTTTCATTTAATTCAAGAAATAACTCTTATTTCATCCATTCTTCATTAGTAATGTTTATATTATATTATCTATGTGATTTTATGTGATTCATACTATACAAAATTACTATAATAATTGAAATCAATTTCATATAGTTATTAATCATTACATTATCCACTCATACAAAAATATCTTAAATTTAATTTTATAAATGTCACATCATAAAAAGATATGGGTAGTTATTCATCATAAATTCCCATGGTTCCCACTTAGCCTCTTCAATTTAATGCTTTTTCCAAATTACCTTTACCATCTGAGTCATAAAATTTCTCAAAAACTATTCTCTAGTTTCCATAATATAGATAGGCTCTTCAGAGTAAGATAAATCATGTTCCAATTCTATTTATTCATAAGTGACAGAATACGTTGGGTCCAGTATGTACTTACTTAATGAAGAGATTTGGAACACATCATGAACATTGGAAAGGCTAAGTGGAATTACTAAATGAAAAACCACATCTCCAACTTTCACTATAATATCAAAATTTATGATCCAATTGGGGCTCAATTTCCCTTTCTTATAGAACCTTTTGACATCCTTCCATGGATATAACTTTAGAAAAACATGATCTCCCAGTTTAAACTCCAAATAGTCACTTCGGTTATAAAAATAGACAATTCACCAAGTTTTTTATTCCTTGTTACATGTTTGAATAGTTTTTACAATTGATATAGATTACTTCACATGATCTGGTCTTGAAAAAATCCATTCATGAACTTCATTCCAACTAGTTGGTGCATGAATTTTTTTTCCATACATTGCTTCATATAGTACCATTTGTATATTTGAATGAAAACTGTTGTTATAGGAAAATTCTACGAAAGGAAAATATTGATCCCACATACATTTAAGGTAGAGTGACCATGATCACAACATGTATTATACAGTTTATACTCTCCGTTCTGAGTACCCATCAGTTTTATGGTGATAAGCGGTACTCAAACAAAGATTATTATCCAAATATTTCTAAATAATTTTCTATAATTTCAATAACAATAGTGGATCATGATCATACACAATTGAATGATGTGCCCCAATGAGTCTTACAACTTGATTAGTTGAGTCGTGTATGTATATCCAATAAAAAATCATCCCATTATAGTAATAAATGTGTTGATTTCATAATACAGTCAACAATTACCCATATTTCGTCATTATTTCATTGATTTTTTTAGAAATACAACGAACCAATTCATTGTAATATCATCCCATTTTCATATGGGGATAGGAAGAGTTTTCATGAATCATCTAGGATGTTGTCATTCAGCCTTCCCCTATTGACATGCTAAAATATTGATACATAATCATCAATTCCTTGCTTCATATTGTCCCGCCAAAAGTGTTCCTTCAAATCTTTATACATCTTTGTGCTACTACGGTGTATAGAGAAATTTGAGCTATGGGGACATCCAATGACTCTCTTCTTTTTATTCCATTACAATAAATATGTTTGGTAAAAAAATTAAAAAATTAATGATGTTTCAACATCTATGATAATTATCATATCCATCTTCACTATATCCATGAACACATGATCCCATTCAATCCTAATTTTGTATAGAACTCCATGATCCTTTTTGTTAAATAAACCAACTACATTATTTTACATATTAAGGTGATTTTGTGTTGAATAATCATAATACTTGAGTAGCTCAATCAATCTAATTTTTTCTCAATCTTCATTCTTTTAGTGGAAAAATATATTACAACCTATTATGATTTTTATATATCTCATATATTTCCCAATAAAGATAGTGTCTCTATATCATCTGAGTAATGATTATGGATTCTAACCCATGATCAGAAGTTAGATAGTTCTTTTTATGATTTTTAACTATATTGATGCATATAAAATAACTATATCTTTCAACATAAAGAAAAAACCTAGTAATTTCTTTGAAGCATCCCTTTAGTACACAAATCCAGCATTTCCCAATGGTAGGGTCATGATCAGAGAATTCAAAGACCTCATAATAAATTATTCATAACATTCCTCACATTTTTTTTGATACTAACTTAACCCCTTTACATGTAAACTTGGACAATGGGTTTTCTAATGGAGTAAAATTATGATTAAAACCCCAATAGCAACCTACTAATCCAACAAAACTACATACATATGTTATGTTATTCAGTGTAGGCCATTCTTCAACCACCTATTTCTTCATAGGATCAACTGAAATTAAATCTTTAGAGACAATATTGCAATTAAAAGAAACTGAATAATGGAAAAATTCACAATTTCTAATCATCTCATATAACTTTTTTCATATAAGAGTCTCCATAAAAAACCATAAGTGGTTATCCTTGTGTTTATTTGTTTTAGTGTATACCATGATATCATTAATAAATACCACATAAAATCATAAATATATTCCTTGAAAACCCTATTAATTAGATCTATCAAATCACTGGTTTCATTATTTAGTTCTAATGGAATTACTGTAACTTGTAATGTTCATACCTAGTTTGAAATGTTTTCTATGGAATATATTTCTTCATTACATGAAATTGATGATATCGAGTACAAAGAGAAATCATTGAAAAATTTTGATCTCCATGAATTTTAGCAAATAAAACTTCAATGTCACATAGTGGATACTTGTTCTTTATTTTAATAGCATTATTTATCTATATTAATTTTCCATCGTCAAGGACCCAACATTATTCTTGATAAATAAATTAGGGGATCCCTATAGAGAAACACGTGGATGAATAAATCCCTCTTCACTCAAATCCTTTAATTTTTTCTTTATCTCGTGTAATTCCACATTATCCATTCTACAATGATTCTTTAAAACTAGCCTTATAAAAGTGATTCAATCAAATAAAAACCCAATTTCCTACTACATAGGATGTCCAGGTAATTCCTCTATAAATTCATAATTTTCATTATTCAAAATAGGTAAATATTTAATTTTAATATCCATAGATTATATTTTCTCTTCTTACCCAAGAATTTCATTCTTCATGGATACTTGAGGTGGATATAGATAACAACCAGAAAATGAAGTTACTCCTCTAAAGATAAGGGATTCTATATCTTCCTCAAAAATTGTAACTTCTTTTTTCTTCCGATCTATTTTCACATCATATTTCACATCACAGTATATAAGAAGGATTAAATAAAAAACGACCATAGATATGATGATAATCTTTTCAACTAATGAACATTTATTTTTCATTATCAGGACTGATGAACACATATTTTCTATAATGATACATCCAATAAATGTTTTGGATGAAAACACCTTTATCAAATAAAAAGGTAAATATATAAACTATTTGAAAAATGAGAAGCTATAAAATAAAGTGATGATCCAAAATAAAATAAAGCATTGTCTATGTTTGATGAAAAAATTAAAGTACAAGGCACTAAATCATTAGGAACTTCATCCTAAACAGTTGTGATCACATAAGCTTGACCTTGCTCCCTTGGCCTTTATAGGGAATGTTTCCTGGGATATTGGGAAAATAATTTACACAGAGTCATATATCCTAAAAATTTTATCATTGAATGTTGGTAGCTTCTTTATTTCCTATATAATAATGGGATTGGTGGCCTTTTTATGCACTTGTAACAAACTCATTTTCCTTTTGAGAAGGAACTAGGGTTTTCCTTCCACAAGAATCACATGGTGGGAAATAAACTTTTTTATTCTTAAAATTTTCCATTATTGCCTATACAACCCAATTATTATATTTTTCCCATGAATTCATAAAAAATAGTGAATTATTTCTTAGTCTTGAAAGTTTATAAGACTATTTCTTCAGATCATAAGATATTCTAGGAGAATAGTTCCCTTTAGAGGAATGGATTAAAACCATCAATGAATAGATAAATCATTCTCCTTGTATTATATATATAGTCTATGAAATTCTATAAGGACCTTGTAAAATTCGATTTCTATATGGAAACAATTTCTTCCTCTTTTTTATGTCATACTTAATAATTTTCTCTCCATATCTACTCACTATTATCAAGGAAACATATTTTACTAGGAAAAGTTTCTTAAAACATTTCTGTTCTATATAAGAATTTTCTTCCTCCTTATTTTTGTTTCAAAATAAAACACTAGACTGATCTATATCTCCCAAGATATGATAAAATTCCATAATAACCTTCTCAATTTTGTTAATTCAAATAGTGAAAAATATCCTCCCAAAGAGACATAACCACTGATCAACTAAAAATGGGTTGGTTGCCCCATTGAATGATTGAGGTTGTTGTCTCATGAAGAAATCTTGAATTGTTCCTCCATGTTTTTTATCACCATTCTCCATATGGGTAAGGTTATTATTTAGAACCAAAGTCATTTATCCCACTATAGTTATAATTTTCTCATCAATATTTGTAGCTTTTGTACCAACATCATTATATTTCATAGGAGGGAAACCACTTTATAGGATACTAATTTGGATATGGATTCTATTCCTTCAAATTAGTGACATTTTTAAATAATGTTATACTCTAAATTTGGTTATGGATCATAATACATAATTTTGAACTATCAAAACACTTAACATAATTTTGTAATTAATGCATAACTAATATCATAGTCGTAAACATGGTTTCTTTGGCGACATTTTTACTTTTAAATCATTCAAAATAGGATGTAATGAAAATTTTAATTTTCTTAATAATATCCACTTGAACTGTCAAACCAAGTGCATAGTACATCCCATTTTCTTATACCAGGTTACCCTAAGATAGATATGTGACACATTATCAGTGTTTAAACATCTATGTACATCTGTTCTAGAATCATATCCACTTGAAACATCCATAAATAGATTTATTTGAAGGAATACCCACATAATCTCTATAGTACTGAAATTTGTGAATGTTAATCACAATTTATATTTAAAGTCTATCTTAGGTTTTTTCCATAATCAATGTTGTCTGAATACAATTTCAAATTTTTCTAATAATGTTCTTCTGAAACTAATGATAAAGACCATGACACCAGTTTCCCATATCCAATGCCTTGCTTTGTTAAATTGGTATAATAAACAAGGAAGTATTATCCTTAAAGACAAAATATTTTAGTAGTTTTGGAAAACCAAATACAAACATAAACATTACATTATAACATTATAGGGAAAACAACAAAGAAAGTCCACTATAAACATCCATAACTCCAAGATTATCCCTGCAAGTCAATCATAATATACATCTTCACATTATGGGGAAAATAAAATATAAGAAAATGGAGAGCTCAGATTCTTATTGTGGGTAATTAATACACTAAGATATAATGTAAACAATAAGGCAAGGTGTGTAACTAAAAACAAATTCCATCAGAATATAATATTGAGTATACTAAAAGTTGTATAAATAATGTTATATAAATAACACATTTGAATGAAGCTTAACTGTTGATATTCTAAAAGTTTAATAATAAAATAGATTACCTATTACTAATATCATAACTTGGTAATTATTAATATATAACACTACAAAAATATCATTAAGGAATCGAATAAGATATCTGAAAATAAATGGTCATGGCCTCAGCTAAATCAATTTCTATTTTGTCTCATGAGACCTACCAATGTATCATGGGAATATAGTAGGTCACACATGTCGATTAATATGTCCAATTAATTCATCATATTAATGGGTTTAATCATAAACAACACATATATATGAAATGTAAATAACGTTCCCCAATTTGTAAACATAATCACTAACCATTTTGAGTCGTTTGGTGAATGGTATTAAGATAGTATACCCCAAATCAAACTGATCATAAACCATTTAATAAAATATTTTAGACCATAATAATAATATATAATCCTTAATAAAGAATAATGTTTTAAATATTTATTAAAAAATATAAAAAATACTATAATAAAATCATTGAGGGAGTTTTGAGAGAAATATCGCTTTTTTACATAGCAAAATAGTTCTTTTGGAATGTTTTTTTGGTATTTTTCATAATTGATTGTATAAAATTAGAAACGAAAAAATATATTTTTTTTCATGATAAAAGTAGTTATTTTATTAATATAATTGTCTCCAATAATATATTATGGATTTTACTTCAATATGGGTAAGAAACTGAGAAGTTCCCTTTAATATGGCTAGCGTATCAGGAAGAATTGAGAAACAAACTATGTAAAACATGTATTTATGAAAAAATAAAGATGAAATGATCTAGATAATAGAGTATATAACATATATATAAAATTAATAATTATTATATAAAACATTATTAATTATTTAGCTGTAAATAAGGAGAAAACATAAACCGAATGAAAGTGGAGTTTTGGGAAGAAACCATTACCTTCTGCTTAAAAGTGACATTCACTTTTGATTAATATCATTAGTAATGAAATAAAACGAATTAATAAATTAATTCATAACATATTAAAAATTTATTTTATTTATTATAATTTTATTAACTTCATTTATGGACATTATTTTGAGTTATGAGATTCAATTTTATATTTCAGGAGTGTTCTTTTGGTCGGTTTTCTTGATCGGTTTAGTTTTACACATATTTGGAGGATCATGTAAAATGGAAATAAGTCTCCAAAATTGAAATTATATATTATTAACGAATATAAATAATACTTAATGGGATTATATATAATATTTTTTTCAGATAATATGATGATTTTTTAGATAGAACTTTAATGATAATCGTTTAGATTATTTCATTGTCTGTTTGATCATCGCGAAGTAGTGTTGTTTTATTAATTAATATAATTTATATAAACTGGTTCAAGAAAACCAAATAATTTATCATATTTATAAATAAATATTTTTTGACCATAATTATTGTTTTATAACTATATTTAATAGTGTAATTGAAAGACAAAACATATCATCCACAAAGGCGACAAATCGACTTCTCCCACATGATTATTTCATATTTAAAATAAGTAGAAAAGGAGAAGAGAATTGATGGTGGATTTTCCATTAAAATAAAAACAATTCAGTATATAAATAAAACTATATTTTTCATGTTACTTTTGATATGGGTTCTAAGGGAAGGACAAGAATAGAATATAAATTTAAAATAATAAAAAATGTAAGAATCCTTATTTGTACGTCTTAAATTATCCTCCTTGAGAGCCATATTAATGGGATTAGTTTAGGATTTTTTTTGATACATATGGCTCCAATATGTGGGGGAGGGTCCTAGAAATATCATTCAGAAAACATTGGGTAGGGATAAAAGCCTTGAAGGTGTGTGGAGATTTGGTGGTGTGGGGTGGTATTTATAGTTGAGGAGAATGATGTTTTCTCATTATTTTATTTATCTGGTTATTATTTTTCTCATGATAATAAGTAGTGTATATTATTGTGAATAAATATAGTAATAAGATAATGTGATTCTTAAGAAATGTTCACTTTCATTCTTCATGACTCAATAATGACTCAAAAATTCATTCATTTATTTATACTGTAAATTACTATATTTTAATACTCACAAAAAACAACTATTTTAGAAAAATATAAAACACCATTCTGACAATTATTCAATATCCAGAATTCAAAAATGGAATCCATTATATGAAAATAATTTTTTAAATTTGATAAATTTAATTTTTAAATAATATCATTATTTATTTGAAAAATACCAAATTTAAAATTGTGACTGATTTTATAACTCTTTATAAAATTCACTAATTACTCATAAAATTATCTTAAAATCATAAGACAATAAGATATCAATTTAGGAATCTTTTTTATAAAAACAAATTTCTTTTAAATCATTATATTAATTATAGAATTGTTACTAAATATTTATCACTAACAAAAATATATACAATTAATTTATTATTTTTAAAACATTCAGTTACTTATTTTAATATATATGTATATTAAATTTTCAATCATAATATACCAAAATTATTTTATACCACCATAGGTGAAGTTACTATTCTATTTTTCATATTAATATTAATAATGGTCCCATTAATTTTACAATGGTCATGATACTATTCTAGTGGTATTGGTTCATTAACATCTAAAAATCCCACTAATTTTATTAATTTTTAATTTATAAATTTTTGTATTGTATTCTCTATGTTATTTTATGTGAATCATGATATATATAATAAGTATATGAAGGGAAATTTCTTTTATAGAATTATATTTCATTTCAATAAAATAAATGAAATAATAATCATTAAAAAATATAGGAAGTGATAAAAACATTCATATATCAAAATATAATCTTGTTAGAAATCAAATAATGAACATTAATATAAAGAATAGAACAAGAAAAAATGATCTGAAACATTTAGTAATATATTATTAGAACCCACAATAAACACTAGGCAATATAAATTTTATTCAAATGATACCAATTCCTACAAAAATATATAGATTTCAACAATATCTCGTAGTGGTACTACATTCTCTTTGTTTATCATATATCTATAATTCAAGACACTGATGTTTACCATGTTTTATGTTTCCTAAAATCATCCATGTATATTATATTCATAACTTTATAAAATATTTACTCAAGAATAGAATTACTGCTTCCATTTTTGTAAAACCATTTTAGTTTGAAAATTATTTTGAGGCCTTTATCCAACACATGATTTGAGTAAAACTATTTTGCAAGATAAAACCCTCTCAAAACCATTTTCCTTGACAAAAGTGATAAATATAAACAAAATAACCCTCATATAAGGAACATTAAACATTTTTCCAAGAAAATACAATGCAAAAACCATAATAAAATGTTTTTTTGTGAGAAAGGACCATTGTATAGGTACACCTACATCACCATTAGAGAGAATATAGTCACCATAGGAAACTGAGGAAGGAAATTATGATATCCTATCCTCACAAGCCTATATCCATAAGAACAATCATGAATTTTCTATAAAAACCACTAAATATATCCTTGAATATCATAAAATGTTTTAACACATTAATAACAAGGGAGATCGAGGAAATATCTATAATGAGTGTGATATAATGTGTGAAAATCTGAAAATACCTTGAATTAATCCACCAAAAGAAAAGAAGAATCATCGAGAGGCCAAATAGAGAACATCTTATAATGTATTGGAATTCATGTTCTAAGATAATGATAGATTAGGGTGCGATTAGGGTTAAAAATAAAATGGTTATCCGAGAAATTATCTATCCTATAGAATTTCTTTTGTGTCAGGTGGTTAGACTACACAATTATACCAATAGTGCGATAACTGTGTGGTCCCTACTACCCCTTTATAACTAAAGTACATTGTTACCATGGAATAGTTGAACTGTTAGTCAGACCATTCAGAAGACATGTAACCACCTATGGACCCAAACCCAACCTCACATACTATTTTCATATAATTTGAATTTTTTTAAAAAAACATACATAAACCAGGGAAAAATTCAATGGAGTTAACATAGACATGTCATATGATTTTTTATGGATATTAATAAATATGTATAGATAATACACCTCACATGTTTCCACATAATCCCAATATCTCATCCCTAATTCCAAGAATGCTTTGCAATATTTTGAGAGAAATGTAAATCCTAATGAAACATACCTCTGACTCTAAGGTTGTCACACACACATCCTATATAACCCAGTTTTTATTCTAAATTATCAAATCGATTTATCCACATAATTATATGTGGGTAATTATAATAGAAAGAAAATATATTAGATTTACATGTAGAGACCAATTAGAAATCATTAAGACCTTAATTTATCATTTGATTCTACATTTTATTAAATGAACTTGTAAGGAGAATTGATTTTCATATTAAATCACTGTTGTGTTACCCTACTAGAGGAAAATACCAACCATTATTTTTTCAGCTCTATCATATTTGGGTAAACCATCTATGTAAATAAGAAATTATTTTCATTCAATGTATTTTTTGAATCATTAATTTTCCAAATAAATAAACTCCCACAATTTTTAGTTGGGCCCCTAAAGAAAAAAGATATAACACACCAAATTTAATGAATTAAGAGTTTCATGAAATTTAGATATTCCTTAGACCACTGCCATATATTCCTCATATACCTATGTATCGCTATATAAAAAAAATAGGATTTTTGTTAGGGATTAGTTTCAATGAATCCCTATCTTGAGTAGTACTAGGATTTGATCCACCTTTCATTTACCATATAGCTTGGGAAACTATTTATATAAGACAATGATCAATATAAAGTTTCAGTAATTAGAAATTTTCCACTACTCCATGTGATGGGTTGAAATTGAACTTTTAATAGGCATGGGACCATATAATGTCATATATGAAAAAAATCTAAAAAACATTAAAATCAAAGGAAAATCATATAAAAAACATCATTTTATGTCAAAAAACATTTTAAAATAAAGTAATTAATTATAATTTTAATGTATATAAAAAAATAAATTAAATTTTCAAGGATTCATAGTAGGTTCCCTAAGGAATAAAAACCAAATAATGTGAACGTATAAAAAAAATTTTTCCAAGAGAAAAGTTTTTTATGTAGGATATCTAACACTATGATCTAATTGTGTAGTCTTTGTTAGACACTATTGAATATATTTAATGGTGTATAGGAATGGTATGTATCTATTACACACAATTTGATCATTAATTAATTTCACTTAAAATTTTATATTTTAATCCAATATTCCCTATAATGATTAAAAATTAAAAAAACCAACACCAAAATGGAAATTCCCCAATATCCTGAAGGAACTCAAGGTTTATTAAGATAATCATTGGACAAGAAATTACATATAACATACCTTTGGGGTTAATGATATTTTTAACTATATCTACTATGACATATAAAATATAAAACATATCAATACTGAGATCAAATATTTTTTTAATTAACCAAGCTATGCTACCCAGTCCAATTTTCCTCAAGGACTATAGTCCATTAAAAATAACTATTAAACAAAATCCAACAGAAAGGAAACCATATTTCACCAACAAAAATAATTTCCATGTGCAGATCAGAAAAAAAAATAATGGGGATTAAACTAAGGAAACATCTATGATAATCCCCTAAGATAGTAAATAACATATGCATTATAAGAAAATAAAAAAAGGATCATAACCAAAAAAAATAATAAAAAACAAAAAATAATGCAGACGAAATAATCCCAAAACAAAAATAATCTACAACCAATATAAATAATACATTTCAAAATAATCCATGAAAAAATCAAGAATAATAGAAAAAGAAATTAGTCAAAAATATTGGACACAAATATAACAATTTATATAAAAAATAAAAAAATATAGGACCAAGTTAACAAGAAACATATATTAATATTATCCATATATTTATGAAATGTATTTCTCATATGATTTAAAAACTTCCAAATATTTCCATAAGAGACCTTCAATTATTCATACCATATTAATACATTTAATTTTACTATATTAGATACAAATTGTCTATATACACTAGGAGGGACTATATAGGTTGTGATAAATAAATTCCTAATAGGATTAAATAAAATTCCCCATATAAACCATTTAAATGATTACCCATGAAAAATATATTTTTCACTACATCGAACATGAGCCTTATCCGATTTCGGGACCTATCTCTAAGTGAATTTATGAGACCCAGGTTCAAAACTAGGGGTGGCATAATTGCAGCTCAGTATAGCAGTACTGTAATAGTACTATGAATGTACTATAGTAAGTACTATAGCTGTTACTATAACTGGTATTGTTCGATACTGTAGTAGCCGGAACTATTCTCCTTGGGACAACAGTTTGGAATTGGAGTCCTTAAGGCCATATGGCAACCCTATACTTTTCACTAGTAAGGCTTCAGGGACACCTTTATGGAATTCGGGACACCTTAAGGCCTTCGGGCCACCTCAAGGTCTTCAAGGCCACATGATTTGTAGATGCCCAAATTGATGCTACAAGGTAGTTCGTCCAGAGGAGGATTCAAGAGCATGGCGCATTCACCAGAGTAGAGTTATTAGATTTTGAATAATGGGAGGGTATGACATTGAATTCAATACCAGGCATGTGCATCTCTACATTGGACATATATCGGAACAACCATGCAAAGGTGGAGAGCTAATCCCAAAGCAGATGTTTGGGAGGGGTGGTTTCAAGAAGTCATTGTCTGTATGATTTCTTTAAGACCTGTGGGTCCTATAATGTCTCCCAGACTACATGAAATTTAATATCTATGAATGTGATCCTTGTAAGGGTTCACCCTCATTCTTTGAATAGGGGTTTATAAAAAAATCCATAAAAAAGAAGGCCTTCGGGCCATTCAGTCACTCTTTAAGTCAATGTACAACATTTATTTACTTTACAAAACAAATTTCATGGGGTAACACATATAATGTTTTAGATAAATAAATAAATAAATAAAATGACATTTAATTTTAAATATAAATGCAATGGACAATAAATACACATTTAATAATGTTAAAATAAATATTTTAAATTAACTATAATTCAAGGAATAAATATACCTATGGAAATAAATATTAGTAAGGTATTGTATCATTAGTTATTAACAAAGAGATGATGTGGTGAACCCCATGGTCCTATTGATAAATAATCCTTCTTCCTTATCCCAACCAATATTTTCCACTTTCAAATAATAATCAATATGTAACATCAAATTGGTCATTCTCTGTTTATTCATAATGAATAAGAAGAATGGATTAGATGAAATAATAAATTTCATGTTACAACTATCCATCATAGTCAGAGCAATATATTGACTAAGTGGGAATAAGTTAGGGGTAGTTTATTCATATCTATGTAGTAGACTTTATTAGGATCTCTCATAGTGAAAAAGTTATTTTCCTTATGATTTTTTCATTAATATCATGTATTATACCTATTAAAATATTCATGAATATAAATCATTGATTATAAAATAATGGAACCCTTATATAATTTTGTACATGTGTCCAAATTCAAAAATTTAAATGCAAAATATAAAATGTAATAGGGAACATGAAAGGATGACATTAAAATCTATAAAAAATATTTTAAACCATGACAATATTTTAATCAAAATATATTGATAAGTCCTAAAAATTCAAATATATATATTTTAATAAATTTATTTTTGTTAATTCAATGAAAAATATCCTTGTATTTTCTTCAATTAACATACAGGTATCACAATAATGAAATCTGATATCAATATTTCAAACACACATATTGTCAAAAAAATCAAAACCCACAAAAAGGCAAGGTTTTGGATGTAAATAAATGATAAAAAATATTATAATAATTTTTTTGTTCCTCAGAAAATCATTTATGTTACTCCGGAACACATGGTTGACAGCTTAATGGTATTTACATATGGCCATAAACTACTAAATCATTGAATCAACTTAGAAGAGAATTCTTCTCACTAATAGAGAAGAGGATGGGTCCATATAATCCATGATGAACCAATAATACAAAAAATACTAATATAATTTTAATTACAATAAAAAATAGGTAACTATGTCTACTAGAGGAAGAGGGATTAGGGATTTTGAAAAGATCAAGATGAAGGGAAGAGATTAGAGAAAATTGTTATTTTTTAATACATGAGTTTTCAAAGTGAAATATTGTGATCAAAGGCATGAGGTGATGGAGTGAAAGGGGCCCAACATGTGGAGAGTCGTGGAGGTATATGTATATAAATAATGAGAATAAAATGGGGTGTTTTTGTTTTTTAAGGACTAATATATTTGATTTTCTTAATTTTCTCCAGGATGTTTTAACATTCTCATAAATAATGTTTATAAACCATAATGGTGATACTTCATCTTAAAATTGAACCCCCACGAACATATATCATGTTTAGTGTACTATAAACCCAAACCATGTTGTCTATAAATTTACTCAAATATTTAAATTTTTTTCTCAAAACATAATAAATAAATGAAGAGAAAAAAAAAAAAAAATTAAGAGTTGGAAATGAAATCTTGGGTGTCAATGTAAGGGTTTCCTCTTATAATATATCAAATTATTTATATCTTGCAATAAAAATAAAAATAAATTTTACTTTCATACATAATATTACTTATATATATATTTATATACCATTAATTTCAAATACTATAGATTTTATATTCCAAAACCCTTTTTTAAACCCCATTTTATGATTCTCTAGTAAGAAAAGTGCAATTATCTCTCAATCTATTAAAACATTATTCTATAAATCCTTATTATGTGATATATCTAAGGTGTTTTAATATTTAATTTATGAACTGGAACTATAGATATTTTAGGATTGGAGGATCTATTTCAACCATTATAGGTACTCAAACAAGATATCTTCTTATATTGACATATAAAAACATTTCATATCAATTCCATCAATAGTGAAAGTTCATTTTTGAATAGTTTACAAACACATAATTCTAGTGTGGATAGATAAATAATTTCATTTTTCTTTATCTTTATAAATCTATTTTAAACTATTTAAAAATAATGATGAGAAATTTTATTTAAATATATTACCCCCATGGTGTTATTATTGTCCTCATATATAAGATTTTGAGAAGAATTTGTTAAAATATTAGATTATATTTACCTACATTTGTTCCCATTATGAATAATTATTTATTTATAAGGAAACATACTTAAATGATATTATTCTATAAATGATTATATATTTAAATGAGTACCCACTTCCTCTGGTCTTAAATTGCCTAGTATGATTGTACCTTTCTGTTATATGTTTTATGTTATGTGATATTGTATATAATCTTTTTACATGCACTGCACTATTTACTGGACAAGTTATGGAATGGGTGGGATTTAAATTTTATATTCCCCAATGCATTATGTAATGTATCATAACAAAAAAAAATATACATGTTTTTTTATTTTGGTTACCATGACATTAGTAGCCATCCATTTCGTATAAGAAATTTTTACGCTAAGATAATGAAATCTTTCCTTATCATAGAATCTATTTTGATCATAGGTATATGTTATCTATTTTTCGATAATTACTTATTTGTCAATGACATTGATTATAATTCCATGTTTTATAACTAATTGTTTTTTAAATATGTATTTATAGAATAATATTCTTAGTAAAAACTATAATAATATTACAAAGTTTATAGCATTTGTGTTCCAAGAATAGTTCTAAAAGGCGATTAAATAATTTTGGTTATAATATTTTCCCATGTATTATGTATTATGTTTGAAAATTATACTAAACATAATATAATGATATTTTATTCATGGAATAAATTAAAATATAATATATGTGTAATGTAAAATAATCGTAATTGATAAATGTGGGTATGGGGTATCATAGTTGATTTCATAGAGAAATTGAGTTATTTTTTGTAATTATGACATGAATCCATAGGTTAACTTATTTTAGTTCCATAGAAAATGTTAACATATATCTAATATATATGTATATATTGGGTTAAAATTTCTACTATTTGGTTCATCTAATTGTTTTCTAAATCATGATAAATATTTGGGAATTGTTTTGATGATAAAAGGAAGAATATTCCATAAAAAAACATCAATA
The DNA here is from genome assembly GCA_963277665.1 of Viscum album. Lineage (NCBI taxonomy): Eukaryota > Viridiplantae > Streptophyta > Magnoliopsida > Santalales > Viscaceae > Viscum > Viscum album. The sequence continues at coordinate 2,137,892,791 of OY728141.1, read as the reverse complement.
ATGGTCATGTGAGTGTCCATTGAAATATTATTTTTAATGTTGAACATATGGGGATGTTGATGGTGATAAAACATAATGTACATGTGAACTCAAAATAAATAAAATTTAATAATCATAATAAGTATATGGAGTTATTTATATTAACATATCATGTCCTGTTGGTGATTGAGTAATTCGATAGGAAGTAAATGTTTTTATATATAGTGTATTAATGATTACTAATATTTATTGAACGTATATATCCTCTCTAAAAAATATATTCATTTTATTGTAATTATGATTATAATTAATATCTATAAAATTAATCTTTTTTATTAAATAATATGCGTAGAAGTGGGGGAAAGTAATAAATAATATGAAGAATGAATAAGATTTCAAATATATGATGTTAAAATATTAAAAGAATGTGTTTATTCATTTTTTGTCATACTCATTTTGAATTAAACTATATAAGTAGTGTTAAATATAAATAAAAAGGAATATGAGTTCTTCATTCTATATGGTGGAAACTATACTTTATTGGAAATATATACCATAAAATTATGAATTTATTAAAAGAGTAAAATTGTGTAATTTTATAAATGATTAAATCTAATTATTTTTCTTATTTTTTACATTGAACATTTCGATTACTACAATGGGGCTGTAATATATGATAAATTTTTTTGAAAGGTGTTATAAATTATTATTGATCACAATGATTATTTAATGATTAGTGTAAAAGAAGAATCATAATTGATGTTTAATTAATTGAGATAAATAATTAACATATAATATAACACAGTTTAAATGTTTATATAGAAATCCACGGGTAGTATCTAGAAACAGAATTTTAGGGTTTTTAAATTTTGGAGGAGGGGTTTTATGCTTTGGAATTTCAAAATATATTCATCAGGTGTAAGGAATCATCCATTTTGGGGATCAAGTTGAGGTAAATAAAATTTTTTAAAATCCCAATCAAATGATTGAATTATTTTGAGTTATTTATGTAATGAATTATAAAAATAAATTAAATAAATAAAGAATTCATGATTAGCAATAATATATTCCAAAACCAAGCATTTGGGTTCAATATTTTACACATTCTACTATAATAAGTGAATTTTACCACCTCCATAACTTTTTCATCACTACTGTATTTTATTTTATATAGAATAAATATATTTTATTTCATTTTAAACAAAAAAATCATTTATATATTTATAATTCATGATTAAAATAAATTTCATGCATCAATAGTAAAGGGTTTATTTACCTGAAATAATTTCTAATAGTTCATTTGTTATCCAATATATATTCAAACCTATTTTAGTCACTATTTGTGTGACATTATTACTTGAAAATTTAACTATTCTACAATTAGTGGAATTTTATTCTATTTTTAGGTATGGATTGACTATAACAAATTAAAAATTATGTAGCCAACCTCATCCTCTTAAAACAACCCATGTTTTTATGATGGGTAGGAATTCCTTACACAGATAATGGATGTCAATGAAGAAATAATTATGGTGGATGTTCCAATTTTTCAAGAATTTGTGGATGTCTATCGAAATGGTTATTCTTAACCTTACCTAAATAAATATTTATTTTTATACATTAAACTCCATCACATACCTTATCTCAAATAAAAATAAATATATCAATTAACTTAAGAAAAGTTATAGGATATAAGAAAATGATATCCTGATATTTTAGGACAAGGGATCATTTTTCAAGTCCATCACTTTAGGGTGATCATTTTTTATAAAATAATTACATAATAATGTGGTAATAAATTTATTATTGAGGTCTAACAAAAATTATTTTTATGAATATATTTTCTATTATTACAAATTAAGTATTTATTAATTATATTTGTGTATATCAATACCTTTTTATGATTAAATGTACATAAACAAATCACTTACTATGTTAAGGATTTATGATATATCAAATACTATATTCTATACCATGTTTGTGATTTAGTTTTTTGAATAAAATAATAATATTTTTTATAAATAATTAATTTTTTCATTTTAAATTACTTTTAAATTTTTACTATAGTATTTATCGATTATATTCTTATTATGGAACCGACATGATATTTTTGTAACTCTATCAAAAATAATAATGTAAATTTGTGTTTAGAAGAATATATTAAATGTGTTTTGGATAAACCAAGGATTTTTATGGGAATATAGTGTTAATTACACATGAATGGTGTCATTATATATATTGTTTTAAATAATCTACAATTATTGGAGAAAAAACATAGATCTAAGAAGTGATCATCTTTTTTAACTCAGATAGAAAAAATTTGATTAACCTTCTTCCACTATTCATATATATAAACTCACATTGAAAATATGATTGACTGATTAGGTGAGAAAAAGAGGAACTATTGAGGTAGAGGAAGATATATCAAAATTATCTATTGGGTATTTATATAATGTATAATATTTGGAATTATTCTTGTTATATATGATGTCGAAATGATGTTATTGTAGTGTAATTTTAGGATTTTGAGATGTTTTGATGGGGTTTGGGAAAGTCTGTTGTTAGTCAGAATTCATGTGAATTTGTAAAATGAATGATCTATAGTTACATGGGGATTTAATTTAATCATTATGTTCTTTTATGGATAATCCCAAGATCATAACTGACTCTTTATGAATTAATTATACGTAATATGTGTTCCATGATTTCAAAAAAGTGTAAAAAGATATATTAAATTAAATATGTGGTGAAAGTGCTTTTTGAAAATCAATTAAACTCAACATTAGATTAAAACCAAATAAACTAGCTCACATTTTTTTAGACAATTGAAAACTATAAAGCTTAGGAATAATGAAAACATTTGGATGATTGATCATACATGCTATAGATGAATCATATGATCTCCCATTAGATTAATTTTTTATATCCCAAGATACATGTTATTAACTTATTCAATAAATGATCCATATAAGATCACATGGTATCTTTATTTTGAAAATGATAATGAATCCCCTCTTCGTATAAATTATTAATATCATAATTTAAAAAAAAAATTCAATGAAATAACATAATATCATTTTAAAAGTTATCCATAAGAGAAAAATTCCAGTTAACACTTTGAAATATATAATGAATTTTTTCAGAGTTAGACACTAATCTAGTGTGAGATTTTATAACTTGTAAAGCCTTGAAAAAGACCAAATAAAACTACTATGTATATTATATTAGGCTCACACAATTTTTCCAATAAAATTGTGTGACTCCAAAACAGTGCATCATGTGAGGAATATGAGACCACTGATAGGTTTGATACAAAGTGTTTACCCTATGAAGGGTAAAAATTTTATTCAAGTCAGACGTTTGGATGCCTCACCCATGAAAATAATATATTTTATAAATTTTATTATAATATTTCTGAACATAATTTTATATATCCAAAAATGTGCATCATAGGGAAAATTTAAGACCATCATTAGATCCAAAATGTGGTCTTTACCCTAATAAGGTTATAAAATTTGTATTTATTAGTCATTTAGATGCCTTTCTAATGATAATAACATTATTATATTTAATTAATTATTATAATAAATGTTTCCCACATTAATATACTAATATCCCTCAACTGTTGTATTATATGAGAAATCTGAGACCATTGTTGCGTTCGGAATTGGGTTTTTACCCTACGAAGGGCATAAATTTTATGAACAATGATAATTTGGTATTATTTAATTTTTTTATATTAAATAAATAAATTAATTAATTAATAAATAATCTGATTTTTAATTAAATAAAATAAAATATTGGATCTTCTTCTCCTCAAAAACAAAAGGACCATATTTGTTTCACGCTCAATGTTTTAAAACCCATTAATTTCATCTGTTTTTGGTCAGGAAATCATGTAAGTAACTTCCTAGAAAGAATCTAAACAATCCACATTAATTTATTCAATGTTTAATGGATAAAATAGTGGTTAAATTTTCAGTTTCATTAAACCATAAAAATATTTGGTGTTTCTTATAAATACTAAGATACTCTTCATTATAATTCTAGAAAAAAGTCTAATACACATCCTCCCATGTCACTGATTCTAAAACAGATCTATTTTCTCTATTTTAACATTGTATGAGTATTTTTCTTTATCCTTTGGGGGACCTATAAAATTGTTTCTTGGTTCTTCCAAATTAATTTAAGTTATTTATTTTATCATACAACTTCTCCCCTTGATATAGTTTTTATTATTGATCAGATTGACAAGCCGTCAGTTTTGTTGGATTCTCATTGACGAGCTTAATTTTAATCCAAATATTATTTTTGAAGGAATAAAGGTATGTTCAATTCGGTTTTTGAATTTTTTTATTAGGATTTTAAAAAGATAAATTTTAAATAAATTATCAAAAGATAATAAAACAAAACATTATCAAAAGAAATTATACTAAGAGATTAAGAATAAAATTTGTGTATCAAACAATAATTAGAAGGAACTAACAAACAATAATTTCATCAAATTATTTAAAGATAATTCTGTGTGTTATGAAATGATAATTAAATGGAATTAATAGATGATAATTTATTATATAATCATATGATAATATAGAGGAAATAAAAATATAATTAATTAATTAGCAGAGATTAACGATGAGATTATCAATGGATAATTATTCAATTATCAATTGTAAATTACAAGGTTATCAAAGGATAATTGTAAAATGTAACAATTGATAAATATGAAATTATCAAAGGATTAATTATAGAAGATAATTTGTAATTCAATTATCAAAATATAATTATAAATAATAATTTATAATAAATTATCGAAACAAAATTATAAGAGGGTAATTTTTATAGAATTATCAAGAGATAAATATAAAGGATAATTATATAATAAATTATCAAGATATAATTATTCTTAAAGGATAATATTTTATTAACATGCTTTGACCTAAATGATGATTTGGAAATTAATTAGGAGAAATAAAACATCATCGCATGTGATATTATTAAAAATAATTCATGAAATTATCGAGAAGATTGAAAGTATTGTGCAATGTGGTATTTTGTTTATTTATTAAATAAAAAGAGGGTTTTGGATTTAATAACCCTTAAAAACATCAGACATTTTTGAATTGATGATTACAATAATAAGGTTGTGATGAGGGGTATTGAACCATACATGGTAGTTTTTCCTTCCCGATGACATGAATGAACATGGGGTTGGAGGTTCCTTCCCATTTTCAGTCATATATATATTTATATGATGTTATCATGATGTGATGTTTATACTGGACAAACCCATGCTTCTGTTGAATTGAAAATGGGTTTGTTAGTAGCCCATGAGACCTATTGTGATTCTATGAGTGATATTATTCTACTGTTTCCATGTTTTATTGTAATCACATGATGTTATGATTTCAAATTTTTTTCCATTATGATATGTTATGATATGCTAGTCATTTTATGTTTCATCTTGTGTGTATGTTTACTTGCTTTGGAGGTACCATTTTTGGTGCTCCGAATATGTGTACCAGCATAACATGTTTACCCATTAGAGGGGGAGTATGCTTGAATTGATTTTTTTAAATTATATACCCAAGAATAGGGTGGACAAACAATGTAATTACAAATTTAAGTATTACTTGATTATTATGTTTCGGGATGCTCGATGACTAGTTGATTTTCAAGGAGCGCACTTGATGCCTGGTTGATTTGAGAACAACGTTCTCAATTCCTAGTTTATTTGTGAGTGGTTTACTGGATGACTAGTTTATTTTTGAGAATTATTCAACACATAAGGTCTATGAGATGATAATCATAGAGTAGTGTTGAAGATTCACTCAGAGAACTGAAATCGAAGCCTTGGGTTGCTCGATGTCTAGTAGATTTATGAGTAGTGGACTTGATGTCTAGTCGATTTGCGAGAAGTATACTCACTGCCTAGTTAATTTGTGAGTGGAAGAGTCAATTCCTAAAGGTCAGAAATTATGAAATAACTGAGTCGTGGGATGGAAAAATTACATGTTCACATGATATCATAACGTTTTCAATAAAAAATGTACTAATCTTCGGATAAGATTTCGTAATAATGATTTTTTCAAGAGATGGATTCTGAATGCAATGCACTAGTCTATTCTATGATGGATCTTTAGTGTGATGCACTGGTACTTTCTCCTTCAAAAAATTTAATGATTATCTTCTGGCATGGAGATGAAGTTGGGGGGGGGGGCTGGACTTCAGGGCAGCTTGGTCAGTCCACAATAACGCAACACATGTATGTTTATTGAGCAATTACATAAGTAATGATATACACTATTATATATTTGTTGTGAACTTATGGTAAGGATGAATTGGTCATGTCCAACAGATTATTGTACTCACACCCTACTTAGGTATTTTGGTGTGCATATAGATTTAATGTCCAGATATCTAGTGAATAGAAGGGGACCTATAGGGAATGGTTTATCAGTGGAGCATGGAGCTATGGATAAATTGTATAGTCATTGGAGTATTCTATAAATTGTTGTTTATTTACATTTATCTTCTATTCTCGTTATTATTTTTACTATGGATTGAATTATCACTTTGGGATATCTTAAATGAATGTCATTATTATATTTGTATATTTACTCTGATTGCTTATTTTTTTTAATTATTACTATCGATCCTTTGGCATGATATAGATGGTATAGTATCCCCAAGGTTTTACTTGAGACCCTCGCTACTAGTCGAACAACATTTTCTGATGGGGAGATGCGCATGAGGTCATGTAGCATTACAACTCAGATTTTGTGGTTCAAGTACGGATGTTAGAAAATGGTATCACAGGATCAGTACCCACAAACATGTTTCTTCCCTTATGTTGGGCTGGGACATGTTAGTTATGAGATAATAAATTGAGACTTGGGTAAGGTAAATATTAGAGTGCTTGGCCCACACTGAATAGTGGACCTTTAAGTTTCCATAATGTTGGGAATTGAAGTTCAACTTTTACTATTGATTCACCTTGGGAGACACACATTATTTTTTATGTGAACTATGAGATTTCATGTTTTCTCATGCATCATGACTATGAATATAGGTTCTAATTCCCTATATAGACATGTTTTTCTGTTTTATAGTATTCATAATTTAAATTCCTTGATTTTTGCTATCTGGTTGGGATAGTTTCCTTGCATGATAAATCTATGTTATCATAGTGTGTGATATAACATCATTGGAAATAATTAGTTGAATATAGCAAGTTGTTGTGTTAGTATATATATGATGAATTTCACTAACATGTACGGATAGAAAAAAGTTTTATATCTAAGAGGTGTATACCTTGGGTTATGCCCATACTCTTAGGAAAATATTGTATGATCCCAGAGACTGGTTTAGAGAAATCTAGTTTGATCCCATAGACTTTTCAGACTTCTTGTCTCCACAATTATTCTTTTGTTGGAGAGATTCCTCCTGGAAGACATTTAATCAAACCATCACCTAGAGAAACCCAAGATTATCCCATGGAACCACCTTTGGTACTTGGGTTTATTCCCAAACATGATCCTTTACCCGTACATGTAATACATTCGGCAGAGCCTTATCAACCACAACTTTTTGGCTAATTCCTATCCAAGGTGGTGTTATTCAAAGGACTATGACCAAACATGGTTGGGATTCCTAGCTTCATCATCCTCTAAAATTATAGGGTATTGATGGGCCACAAGATGTAAAGTATTGGATATACTATATCAATAAAATTTTCTTACTAGTTTTGACCCATAAGAAAGGAAGGTTGATTCTGAAACCATTTTATTCGAAGGACTTAACAGGTGATGGTGGACTTCCACGAATCAAGATGTGAGATAAGAATTTATTACACGGATGACATTAAAGAGTTATTACTCAAACATTAATTCCCTAACATGATAAATATAGACCATTCCTAAGAGTACATGTTGATATTGAAAGGTTTTATGACTTTCTCTACATACTATGTGTGTTTTGTGAAGTTTTAATGTTTTTATACATTATTAGCAATGAATGATGAACAAAAATCTGGGAAGGTTGTGAATAGTTTAAGAACAGAGTTGAGGAATATGGTTAGAGTATTTGAAATGATGACACAATCTTATCTTCTTACTAGGGCCCTAACCTTTGAGAAAGATATGCATGATATGTTCCAAGTTTGATAGCTTTGGAGGTACATGCATGATCTCATGCATGTTTGTGTTTTCATGGACATTGAGATGGAAGAAGTTGTATCTTATGTTGATTGTAATTTGAGTAATATAAATTATTTTAATAAATAATCTAAAGGGATAATGATACTACTAGTCTGGTTTCAGTTTATAGATACAAGAATAGATGTGAAAACAAGAGTTTGATGTTCGAGCTTAGTGGTCTGAGTTGATAGATCAGGACTACTAGAGATGCTTATCAGGGATGAGAAGTCGATAGAGGGAGATAATTTCAATATCCCATTTTTTAAAATGACAATAAAAACCCTCTTATGATAAATAATTAATATCTTAATTGGGAATATCATTTATCAATCAAATAACTTAATAATGTGTTAAATATTGTGCATAAGATATGAAGACTAGTTTACACTTTAAAATATTCAGTGGAAAATTTTTGGAGTCAGACACTGATTTATTTTGGGATTAAATTATAGTAAATCCTCAATAAAGATAGAATGAAAAATCTAAATATATAATACTATGTTTGTGTAATTTTTTCAAAATGTTTGGATAATGCCAAAACGATGTGTTGTGTGAGAAATATAAGACCACTGATTGGTCCGATATGTGGTGTTTATCATTGGAATGGTATAAAATTCATATGCATTGGATGTTTGGATGAATATCTAATAAAAATAATTTATTTAATAATTTTTATTATATTTTTATTAAAATAATTTAATATCTCCAAATAGGTGAATCTTATAGAAAATATGAGAACACAGTTTGGTCTGAAAGACAGTGTTTGCCCTAGGAAGGGTATAATATCTATATGTATTTAAAGTTTGAATTCCTCAATCATGATAAAAAAAATTTATATTTAATTAATTATTTAATCCATTATTTAACATTAGATAATTAATATCACTCAATCGGTAAGTTGTATAAGAAATATGAGATAACAGTTGGGTCCAGAATGGGTTGTTTACCCAATACAGTGAACAACTTTTATGCACAATGAGCATTTGGAGTTTTAAAATATTTTATATTAAATAATTATTCTAATTATTAATTAAATAAAAACAATTTTTGGTTATTATCCTTCCCAAATTGAGAAGACCAACATTTTTACATGCTCATGATTTTAAAATCCATCAATTTTATATGTTTTTTTTCCAGGGAATCCTAATAATAACTTCACATAAAAATTCTAAACACTCTCTATTGATTCATTCCGTTTTTAATGGATTAAAATTGAGGATTAATTTTCTATTTTTAAAACCCTAATCATGTTTACGGTTTCATATAAATACCCGTCTACTCCATATGACACATCATTTTGTAGATATCAAAATATTTTCTAATATAAAATAATAAAATTATTAAATAAATTATTTTTTCAAGAGAGGCATCCAAACGTCAGACATGTACAAATTTAATACCCTTAATTGGGTAAAAAATTCCTCAGACCTATCTATGGTCTCATATTTCTCATATAACACACCTTTTTGGAGTTATCAAATGTTTTTTAAAAAATTCTTGAGTTTAATATAGTATAATTAATATTTTTATTATGTCTTTGCTGAGCCGTTACGAGCCTTGGAATATCACACTAACTTAGTTTTTGAATCATAAAATACTCCATTGAATATTTCAAAGTGTTAACTAGGTGTTTTCTCTTATGCATAGTCATTAAGACATTATTATGATATTCCACTGATAAATCATTTTTCCCAATTAAGATAATAATAATTTATTACAATAAGTTTTTATTATCACAGAAAAAATTGAGATATTACTGATTAAATATGATTCCATTTTAGATTAACTATGAGGGGTTTAGAAGCTCGCATTATTAACATTGGATTTCATGTATCTTATATAAATGAAATATAAAGAGGAAAACTAAAAATTTAATGGATTTTTTAGGATAGATATGAATTTATTTATTAAAAATTATTCTTCAAATATTACATGATACATAAGTTCTTTTAGATGAAAGGTATTTTTTTTATAAATTTGAGGTGACAATTAATGTTATATAAATGATAGTTACTATTATTTATCTGATATTTATGTTATTTTATATTGAATTTTATATTATAATTATATTTGTATAAGTTGAAAAATTATTGTACTATTTTTTTGTGATATGAATATCAAGATTTCTAAAACAGTCATGATTCAAGCCAAGGGAATCAATGATGATGATTAACAGGAATAATGAGTTATCATATAAATAATGTTTTCACACCAAAATTTCATGTAGTTAAAAATATAAAGAGAAGTATAATTAGATAAAAAATATTCATTATGATACTGAAGTTTCCCTAACATAGTCTGAAATAACTATTGAAGAATGATTATTTTTATTCATTATGAGAATATACTTCAAAAAAAATGTAAATTTTTATATTTAATTCTATAATGGATTATAAATATATTATTTTTATGCAAAAATAACGATGAAGGAAAGGGTGTACAACAAATAAAGTATATCATACAAAAGAAAAGCTTATTCTCAAAAGGATTAAAATAATATGTTGACTATAACATCATATGATTATAGAATACACTTCATTTTAATAAATAAACAACATTGGTATATTATAAATAACAGAAACCTAAAAGTTTGTGAATAATTAATAAAAATTAAAAATGAATCAAATTTTTTTAATGAAATATAATTTTCAAATATAATTTCTAATTCAATTTATAAATACTATTATTCCTAATGAATTTTCCTTTAAAAAAATTTTATGATAATTATTTTTATCATATATATTTACTGAAAATTTAATTTTCAATATTAAATTTGTTTCGTTTTATTATTTAAATATATATGAAGAGAAATATTTTTCTATTAATTGGTTAAAAATGAAAAGAAAAACGCGTGAAGTTAAACACTAGAATTTTTTCTAGAAAATATATTTTATTCCTGAATTGTGATTATATTTGAAAAAAATAAATTATTAACTATTGATGAATTATTTTAATGAATTATATTTATAATATATTCAATAAAGTTTTTTTACTATTACTTTAATTTCATTTAATTGGTAAGGAAATGAACTAAAGTCAGTAAAATTCTTAAAATTTATTTGTCTAAAAATTATATTTTTTGTGATTCATTCACTTATTTTAAAATTAATTTCATCCCATAATACAAATTTAATTCAATAAAATTTACCACATATTTGGAATTATTGTGTGAAAATGTGGAAAATTTGTTGGTTTCATTTTTTATCGTTACAAATAGTAACCGTTGGAATGATTTTTCACCACTGTATCAATTAATGGTATTAAAGGGGTTGGTGGATAACGTTAGAAATAAGGAATAAAATATCTCAAAAACATGGATACATTTGACTGGTTTAAAGTATTTAAACACAAACATATGCTACCATATACATTGGGTTACCTTGATTCCACTTTCACATGTATATGACTTTATTATCCTTTTTATATTTACAAGTGTTCCACAAAACATACATTATATAGGGAACTCTATCTCGTCACATATTCACACACATTGAGCCCTCTATTTTAGAGAAGAGTAACCGAAATGTCATTATAAATTACTTCACTATGTGTAATATCTATCAATATTCCAAAATGGATATCCTTTAATGGATTAAAGCACAATACAAAGGTGGTTTTCCATCTATGTAATTATCTTTACTGATATGTTTTCTGTGTCATTATTCTATAAACTCCATTAAATATTATATAATATAATTATAATTGTTAAATACATATTATTAATAAACATAAATGTTTTTATATTATTGGTAAATTGCTTTTATACATTCTTTCCATCCCATACGAAAAGGAAACAATATTCGTGTATAAGTGTGGACCACAACCTCCACAATGCAATGTGATTCGTTTATTAATTCCATCATACATGGTTGGACACAAACATGTTTTTAATGAATATATATGGTATTTATGATATTAATATGATTTTGGATCATTATATTCTTAATGACTTTTTATATATTAATTTGATAATGAAAACATTACTCATTCATGTATATGAACTACCATCTTGATGAAATGATGTAATTAATTTACGATCAACAACATACATTAATGGTTATAAAAAAGAATATATAAAAAAATATGATAATTAAATAATTATTAAAATTGAATAGATGATGAAACCATGAAAAATGTGCAAGGTCTGGAACTATCAAAGTATAACATTCATGTGAAATAAAACATGAAACACCATAATATTGATTTTAATGAAGAATTGTTAATAAAAGGCTTATTGAAAATTATAATGGAAAGGTATATCTTAATATAAGTATCATCATAATATTGAAATGATATATGAAAAATATATTTATTATATTGGAATTTAAGAGTGTTTATGAATAAATTATATACCTAAGGTAAGGTTTAGTTGTCTCACTTTTAATTCTTTGAGATAAATCCCATATTACCCAATTGATTATTTTTCACTATTTATATACTTCACATGAATATATATTATGATTATTCTAATGAGAATACTAGGGTTTAAAAAAATATTTTTTTGTTATCTCTTTCATGTTGTTTTCATTAATATATTTCTAATAACAAAATATTACTTTATTTTAGTATTTTTTTGTTGAGGCTTATTTCATTTTATGAACCTATTTTGGTTTACATGGTGTATATACTAACAATTTTAAAATGGCATATCATGAATATATTTATATAAAAGATAAAACCCAAGATTCAGTTATAGTAAGTGTAAATTTTATCTTAATTTGACTATAATAAAATTCAAAAAATTGAAAATCATTTTAATGAAATTCTAATTTGATAGGGTGCTTATAAATTTTGAGATTATAATGTCAAAATAAGTCAATAATGATTTCTGAAAATTTTACCTCAGAAATATGAATTTATGAATAATTAAAAAAGAATTATTTAAATGATTTTTTTAGTTAGAATAATTTATTATAATATTTAAAATTAAACTAATATTTATTATAATATTTATATAAATACACAAAATACTATTTGTATATATGAAAGGGATATTTTTTGGAGAACTATTTGTAAGTCCATATTTCTTTCCCATTTTAATTAATTGTCATAATTTATAGTGATGAATTTATTATGTGTAATATATATATATATATATATATATATCTATGTATGTATATTATATACTCATTTATGTAAATTTATTTTCATATAATGATGATTACTTGTTATAGAATTAACATAAGATCATCTTATGCTTGAAAAATCCATTTTTCTAAAAAGCCCTTTTTCATAATGTTTTGTGGGATAATTTTTAATTTATATTCCTGCAAATATAGAAATTAACATTGATAAAATTTCATTCATATTTTTAACTTGAATTTATACATTTTATAATATGTTTTATTTTACTTTTGGCCAATTTTAATTGTGAAAATCGAAAAAATTGTTTAGCATAGTTAAGGTTAAAATGGGTTTAATGAGGGTTAATATGAAATGATAAAGGTAAAATGATCTAAAACATGTCGAAATAAAATTATATAAACTTATTTAAAGAATATATTAATTAAAATTATATATAATTTTTATTTTATACATATTTTCAATGAAATTGTATTATTAATATTCTAAAATATTGATAAATTAAAAGTGTACCACCCATCTCAATTATACAAGGAAAAATCCCCCTTAAAATATTCACACAACTTCATCCATTTATGTTGACGAAAACCAAGAATATTATCTCCGTAAAATCATTTTACATGATCTATATGTTCTTCTTCTTCTTCTAGAAAACTAATCACAAGGTCTATAATAAGAGATATAATATAGTTTCTTCAAAGAAGAGGAAATCATTTTAATAGAACAATATCACATTTCATCTTGTTTTACCATCATAAATTATTTAATAATGATTGGAATATAATTATACCTAGATCTCTTATATAATGAGATGTTATTTTGTTGATGGAATAATATATATCCACCTTCTTCACCATAAAATTGGAAACAAATCCATCTTTCATGGGTATGATAGGTTAACACCTAATGAACTACTGTAAATTTTTTCCATAACCACGGCACATAGAAAATGTATATACTTGGATTTAAAGAAATAAAATTATATTTAAGATATATTTTAAATTATTTAATGATAAAATAACACTTACCACTTTCTTTATATATCATTTTTAAATTGATAGCCTCACTCATGTGTTTGGGTGGACTACTACCTCTATGAAGAGATGTGACTCATTTTTCATTACAACTGACATGGATGATTAAAAAAATTTATATAATTAAAAAAATATTATTTCTAAAAAATAAATATAATTATTGAGTTTACCAAAATATATCCTCTTTATAAGAACTAGAACTACTAGAATTAACCGTGTATGAGATATTATAATAACAAACAACCGAAATAAAGATGATATTGAAATTTTGTTAAAAAACATGTGATAAGATATTATAAGTGGATAATATATTGTTTAATAGATATTTTTATAATTAAATATATATATTTTATTAAATATAAACGTATAATATAAGAGGTTGAAGAATATTTAACTATTTTTAACTTTGAGGTAAGGGATTTCAGTTCAATTTCTACTTCATTGAGATATTTTTGTCATTATGAACATATTATATTTTATGTGCCATATAAAATAACCCATTTATATATAGAACAAGAATGTATTTCTATAAATTGTTAATTAAGTTTCAATTCATGTTAACTCTTTCAAGGTGAAACAATTTAAAATTAACAAAACAGGTAAGAATTTATTTTGTAGTGTAAAATTTTCGATTTATTATATTTTTTTAAGGAATTATATATATATATATATTCCCCTATATTTAAATTATATTTTTTTAGTCCAAGGATATGTATGGAGTTTCATAATTTATTCAATATTTTCCACTAGTTTTCACTATAATTAAGAAATGAAATATTTAAAATAAAAGCTGGTCCTATATCAATTTTTGATCTGGTATATTTTTTTTTGTGTCTATATTTTTCAAAAAAAATCACAAAATCCCTTTCTACCTAATTTTATATATTATTAATGGCATAATATGTCATATATCAATTCATTTAAAAGGTTCTAAACATATCATTATTACATTTTCATAAACATTCATTGTTGAATTTCATTACAAAAAATCAAAAGTAATGTTACTTTTTACCATATATATCATTAATGAATTTTCCCACCATGAGAACCATTTTGTTATATTTATATTTATGTAGTATTTTAACATGATTTTAAAATGAAAAATATCTAAATATATTTTAATTAATTTTTTTACTTCCACTATTTTCTATTCTCATAATGATTTCATTTTATAACAAAACTAATATTTCTGTTGATTTGATGGTAATATTTTATCTCTTTTTAATTTTGTAGTCCTTAACCTTCTCTTAAAACATTAACATTCTTATAACAATATTTCATCTATAATATGATTTTACTTGTCTATCCATATTCATTATATAATTGGTAATATTAAAACCTAAAATGTATACAATACCTATAAATGGTGTTTTATAATGAATGCTATTATATTAATGGGGAAAATATTTATATTCCACATTCTTTACACAATATGGATATTTGATGATAAATCACACAATTTGTGAAATACATTTATACATTGATATATGAAGAATTAACTATACATATTGGTTCATGTAGGGTCTGGTTATATTTAACCAATTGATACATTATCACGTCTCATTAGAAAATGCATTTGGAATTCCTTCTTAAATCAGTGCTTTGTGTATACTAACCATTATTTTAAAATTTCGTGGAACAAGGCCTTGTTCATTAAATATAACATTATGTTTTTTCTTAATCTATAATTATGGTGTAAAATTCAATTAGATTATTACATTGATATTAACTATTTACCCATTTTGTTCCCATGTAATTGATTAAATGGAATGTTTTTTAGTTTTTTACCTTTCTATATTGATTATGCCTTATTTAATCATGATAAATTTTATAAAAAAAGAACCATTATTGTGTATTTGATATCTCCCTTATTTAGTTTTCCTTTTCCCCTAATATGAATAATCAATCATCAAATGAGTTTTAGGGACGAAAAGTATTTCTTTTCTTATGTTATATAATTTACTTCTAATGTAAAATGGGAATCATATATATATCCTGATTTTCAATATTACTAAACTAATAGATCATTGGTGATGTGATCCCTTGTATATTTACTAATTTAAGAAATTATAGACTAGTTATGGGTTCTAAAATTGATATTTATGTTAATATCATAGGGTTTTTTTTAGAAACTAAGGGAACTACTTTTAGGAAAAACTATTGGTTAGCATAACCATTTCAAAGAATCAATGGAAATATATAAGTATAGGATAATTTCAAATGTTAAATAAATGTATAGAATTTGTTTTTTTCCTATAAAATACATCATTTTATTGATACTAGTATGTATAATATATTACGACATAGATGCATGTCATGGAAACAACTTAGAATGGGGAAGATTGAGCAATAACATGATTGTCAAAGGTACACAATGATTGGGACTAAGACTACACACTTTACTAGAAACTATCCGAGGGATATTATTGAGGTATATTGAAATTTCATTTATGAACTATTATGAATTATTTTAAATTATTTTTACATTTTATGATATTCAAGATGAAACCAAGTTTATGATTCTAAATTTTGGAATGCATAAATTTTCAATTTATGTCATTTTTTTACCATATTTAGAAATATTAATTATAAATTAAAGATAATTTTTATGAGATAATTTTTTATTGAATTTTTTATAATAGGCTCTTATAAGATAATAATTATATAATTACTCATGGATAATATAGAGATTACCCTAATCGGGATTCCAACACAACAATTATTGGAATTGAGTAGATTATGAATATTTTAGGGAAACTAACCATTGTTGGAATAGAAACATTTATCATATGAGGAAACATAATATTACATCATATTATGCACCTATATTGGATATTTTAATGTTACATATTCCTATGTCATTATGTTGAATTACTAATCCATTATTACCTATGCATTGGATTATGTACCTTGAAATGATATTTCTGGTCATGGGAAGCTATAAAGAGAAATGTTATGTAGGAAGTGTACTATCTTAGAGGTAATTTTTCTCAAGGGTATCAATTGATCCATAATATAATAGAGGCATAAGAAATACAATATTTGGAATGGAGAGCTTTAAAAGTAAGGTTATTTGAAAAATAGTCTCCAACTAAGAAATAAACAGAAAAGATTAAAATTTTATTCATCTTAAATCAAAAGTAAGAAGAAATTGTTTAAAATTATGAGGTAACAATTAAAATAATAATTAGGAATGGTATTTATTACATATGAAATCTAGAAATTAAATTTGACCATTTAATTGTATCGGTTAATCCAAGCCTCTAAAGGGAACTATATTCTCAGACTTTTCAAAAATATGGTGAAATAGTATTATTTTCCATGAAAATAGAGACTGGGCTTTCTAGATCCTATATATTCAACGTAAATAATAATAATTAGAGGCAATATAACACCTATGATAATGTTAAATCATTAAATAATATGAAATGATGAATATATTTCTATCACATGGAAATTGTTTCAAGAAATGTCCTAGGAAATTCCTGAAGGGCATGTGATTTTGTTATAAATGGGGATATATGGGTTATGTAACTAATGAATGTAAGGTAAATAAATAAATAAATTATATTCAGTACTTTAACTTTTTTGAAATGGTAAATTAATTAAACTAATGTCTCATAAATCAATTGAACCTATTGTAGAAGAGGACCAGAGGGAGGGATACACATATACTATCACCACAGTTGATGATAAACTTTTAGGGTATACTATTCATAGTACTATGATCATAGAAACAAATTCAATAATTTATTTTGATTGTGGATCATAAAAATATTTTATATTTTCATTATTTTACATGAAAATTAAATATTTCCCTAGAACCATAAGAATATATTTTTTCATCCAATACAACACGTGGAAATCATAACACAACAATGATAATCCATTCAATTCTCATTTTTACACATAGGTGTACCCTATTTAAAGAAATTTTTATTAAAGCGTTGGTTTAATTTTGTAAAATTATTTCTATTGAACATATTTCAAAATATAATGAAAAATATAATTTTTTAGAGAAGTAACAAACAATTCAAGAGGAATATATGGAATGAATAGTTTTATAGGGGAGAATTCAGCATCTGGATCCTGTCTAGAACCACCTCTAATACATATTCTGAATGAGATTCTTAGGGAATAAGAGTATATAAAACCTATATATGGAAATATTAAACATAAAATTAAATACGTACCTATTGTACATAAATACATAGATGAATTTCCTAAGTCATTATATAGACATATATCACAGTGTAAAGTAGAGTTTTACAATAACTTGATTCCATTTCCAAGATCTATATCAATGACTCTCTATAGAATGGACATAGTAGTATTTGTTGAATATAAGTAACAAATATATTAGTTCTGTGATAAGTGATTTATATTCACTATTGTTTCACCTTAGGAAGCCCCTATTATTTTTATTAAGAATAAATATGGATATATATATATATATATTCATTGATTAGAAAAAATGAATTTTAATAAAAAAATAAGTTTATTCTATCTTATGTCAATGATTTATTTGATCAACATCAAGGTGGTCCATATTTTTGAAACATTGACCATATTTTTGGGTATCACAATCCCATTTAATGAATGAGGAATTTAGAGTGATAATATTTTAAATGAGTGATATATATTTAAAGTATACTGTAATTTTATTTGGACTAATACATGAAAGCATTATTTTTTATCAATATGATGAAAAATGAATTCAGGTAAAATTATTGCATTTTTTGGTGGTATTGATTTGTGATAACTTAGTTTACTCTAATATCTATATGGACTAGGAGAATCACATGGAAATCAATCTTGAGTCTCATATATGTAAATTGTTATGTGGTAATTTTAGAAATCATGAATTATTGGTTTTTAATGAGACTTTTCTTGGCCATATTATCTCCAAATATGA
Source organism: Viscum album (assembly GCA_963277665.1). NCBI lineage: Eukaryota > Viridiplantae > Streptophyta > Magnoliopsida > Santalales > Viscaceae > Viscum > Viscum album. The sequence continues at coordinate 2,137,873,583 of OY728141.1, read as the reverse complement.
AATATCATTTGGTATTAAAAAGAAAATAGTAGTCATAGAATGGCCTCCACCAAAAAACAAACCCAATTTACATAGATTCTTTCGATTTAAAGGTTTTTATTAGTGATGCGTTCAAAATTATTCAAAACTATGTAACCTCTATACTAATATTACAAGTAAAGGGGGTATGTTTATATAAAAAATATGAATGTGAATAATTTTTTTATGGAATTGAATATGAGAATATTCAATGATTAGATATTGACTCAACCATCAAGAGATGTTGTATTTGAGATATATATTAATGCAATTAAGAAGGGAATTGGTTGCGTCCTTACACATAATGATAATGTTATTTATTATGAATCAAAATTTTAAAAGAATCATGAATAAAAATATCCAACCCATGATATTGATTTGGGAACCATATTCTTTTATCTGATTATATGAATAAATTTTGAATATGCAGAAATATATGGGATATACCCCAATTATAAGATTATGAAATAAAAATATTCACTGAAAGGGCTCAACATGGAAAAAGGGAATTAGATGGTGCTTCTCATAGAATATGATTTCTCAATAAAATACCACCAAGGGAAGGAAAATAATTTAGTAGATGAATTAAATAGTAAATATCATGTATTCCTAACTGAAATAAGGATTTTTAGAGATCCAATGTATATAAATTTTGTAATTATTTATATGGGAATTAATATGGAAGGGAAACATCACTGTTTTTTTAAATTATAGAAAAACCGTATTTATTGGACGTGATTATAAATTCTCTACCAAATGATGAGAATTTTCAATTGATAATTAGAGATATTAATTGTGGTATGTTTTTTGAAATCATTTACATAGTTTTTGTCATGAAATTTTTAAAGTGTATATAAAATCCTACAATTACTGAGATGAAAAAATTAGATTATTGTCATGTATCAAATTTCTATATACACCATGGTAAGACCAATAAGTATAAAGTTTTTCAAGAAAATTATGAGTATATTATAATGTGGGAAATTGATGGTTATGTATCATGACAATTGATTTGTCTATAAGTAAATAATGATATAAAATATCTCAAGGGATTCATGAATCCTCTACCTATTCTTATGTTTAATTGAGATGATATTAGTATGGAAATTGTTACAGGATTTCAAAATACTATAATAATGAATATTTCTATATGGGTTATTTTTTTATCACCATACAAAATAAATAAATTCTATTTCTATTAGAGAATATTTAGATCATGAGATACTCTCATATTTATATATTAATGTCATTTTAAGAAATCATGGTTCACGCATTTCAATTGTGATTGATCATGATCTTAGATTTACATTGATAATACAGAACAATATTCAGTAGGCTCTTGATACAGAGCTTTGTTTGAGAACTTCCTATCATCCATAAACTGATGGAAATTATAAATCTAATTTTCAAACATTAAAATGGATTTTTAGGTTCTTCTTATATAACATTTATGGTATGCGAGAACAGTATTTACATATGGTGGAGGTCTCCTACAATAATAGTTTCCATTCATGATTTAAAATAGGGCGGTTCCTGACATTATATTGAAATATATTTCATACTCTAACCTTTTGGGATAAATAATGTTAGAGGAATCATATAGGGCCACAACATTTGAAGGACACCATGATAAGGATAAAGATTATTTAGGCCTAAATTAATGTATCTACATGTATATTATTCAGTCATGCTGATAAATGAAGAAATTTATTGGAATTTAAATTGGTTAATCATTTTTTTTATTTTTTCTCTATGGAATAATTTTATACGGTGTGTCATGAAAGGGAAACTGATACATATGAACATTTGAGCATTTGAAATTTTTTAAATAAATTTAGCTATAGATTACCATTTGAAAATAAAATAGAGCCTCACAAAAGTAATTAGTGTGTTCAATATTGCATCATTAAATAAGTATATGCATAAGCCAATTCAAGTTCTTAATTATGATTAAATATATTTGGAACCTAATATATCATATGGTGATGAGATTATCCAAATTCTTAACACTAGAAAAAAGGTTCTCAAGAATTGGATTAATTGACTAGTAAAAGTAAATTGGAGAAGCCATAAAATATAAGAATAAATATAGGAAATTTTTTCTGTTATAAATATGAAAAACACTTAAATTTTTATAATTTAATATCAATGGAAATTTTCAAGATGAAATTTTTAAAGGTGGTATTCATTTAACATCTAAGATTCAATTATAGTAAGGAAATAGTTTATCTAAATGAAGTTATAATATAATGACTATTTTAATATTTTATGTCTAAAAAAATAAAATTTTTATAATATGAACATCGATATGAATATTTCATTATCAAGATAAACATAGAATTATTTTTCAAAATTATGTTGATGAAATATATTTTTACGAAGAACATATTATTATTATTGTTTGGAGTGAGTAACTCTAGTGGTGGGGAATTATGATCCCAATAAAAACAATATTTTAAAAAAATTGAATGATAAATCCCCCAAATTAATAAAACCTAATAGATAATCATAATATTAGAAATAAATTAATTTTTTATTTCTTGAAACCTCTACAAATAATGATTAATGATTAGTAAAAATATTTTATAAATAAATTAAATTATGAAGTTAACTAGTTTAATAAAAAGGTTTATATAAAAAAATTAAGATTGATAATCAAAATAAAATTTTATATCAATTTCATTCATAGATACATTTTAAATTAAAATTTAGAAAAATAACAAAAAAACTAATAAAACACAAAGTGGAGTAAAACAGGGTTCAGTCTCAAGATGAGACTTAATCCCCACTACATGGAAATCACCTACCACTAATCAGTTTATTAGAAAATAAACATGATAACCTACTTGATTTTTTCTTTAAAAATCAAAAAAATATAATGATATCTGGGTTCAATACCTCACATATAGTTATATGTGGGAATAGATATAACAGACGGGTCCCAAATGACATCTTCCACAGTTTCCATGGGTAAACAATTAATAAAGGGTTTCAGATAGTATCATATATTCTATAATTTATTTATAAGAGATAGTCTGTATAGATAAATAGATTAAAAATAACACTAATCAATATTAAATCATAAGTAGATATAAAAAATTTATTATATTTTTCAAGAAGCATTTCTTCGTAATCTGAATAGACTCAGATGTTCGATGGTCCTTGTATTTTTCTTTATGGGTATGCCAAACAGGTTTTGTTGAATGTGTAGGAAAAAATGTTTCATAGATTCCTGACGAGTTCTTCTATTTTTAGTATGTCAATGTATAGATATTTTTCATCATGATAAGCCTATAATCTAGAATCATATATAACTATTATATTTCTAATATTTTCTAGGTTTTATATAGGTAGTTTCCCAAAATACATGACGTACCCATGTGAGATAGTTCGGTAGAAAATATAAATATCAACCTATAATTATCCATTTTAGAATAATAATTAATAAATTCATCAATTCTCATATTGGTAACTAATTAAGGAACATTTAACTTTGTCTTTAATATATCAATGGAGTAGTTTATGAATAATGATTTATAAATATACATGCATCTTGGATGCATTAAAGTCCATAAACTAGCTATTTGAGTTATTAAATATGATTGAGAGATAGGACAAAAATGGTAGCATATTGTTGATAGATCATATCTGGGGGTATATTATCCTAAATGAAGATCTAAAATAATGGTATCATGGTCATGAAGATGGTATATAAATGGTAGATCAATTGAATTAGTGGAATATCTGATCAATGACAAATCTTCCAACTAGTGGTAAATCCTTTCTTGTAGTAGATCTGGTCAATCATTGGAGATCTCTAGTTGAATATTAGCTCTAGTTGTAACATGGTCCAAAAGTAGAACTATCAATGGGGTTTCAACTAAACAAGGTGTAGATGTTATCAATGGTAGATCTACCAAACTAGTGGTAGATCTACTTTTTTGGGTATGATATTTAGTGGTAGATAAGCTATGGAGGTAGATGTAGTTCACTTGTAGATTTACTGCAAATACTGGAAGATGTTCCCAATGAAAGATCAAAAAATGGTAGAGTCTAATAGTAAATCTATTCTTCCAGTTGACCATATTGAACTAATGGTAGATCAACACAGACAATGTTTTATCCTTAGAACAAAATGTAGAACATTACCTTACAGATATTGATCGCAAAATACCTTCAAATAAGATTGACAATCACACAACCTTGGACTTGTTTGAAAAAAAATCCAGAGTTTGGAGCATTAATATAAGGAATTTCCAAAAAATTCCCAAATATTTATGATAAAAATCATGCACTTTTAGAAATACTCTTAGAAAAAAACCAAATAGGTGAATATAAAAAGGTGGATTTAAAATATGATATTCTTTTCATCTGAAAGCACCAACTTGATAAACTGATTTATCCATACCTAAAATAAAAATTTATTCTTAAATACCATTCTTAGAATAATCACCTTTTGGGATTTTAAAAAATACATGAATATAAGATAATAGATAAATAAGTTACAAAATAAGAATAACATAGATTCTTCCTTATATACAAATGTCAATGGACTAAATTATCAAAAGAAATATAATGGAAAATACATTACCTATCAAAGATTAATCATAATTAGAATCATTCTAATATGAATGAGATGAAGGTTCAATATGGTATTTTACTTCTATTGACACATTAGGAACAATTTTAGAGACTATGGTTGTAGAGGTAGAGTAAAACGAGTCATATATGAAACTATCCATCGTTGTTGGACTTATTCTATGAGAGACTTTACAAAATACTAAAACTTTGGAGGCAGATGTGTAGAAGAGGGTGTGAAAGTAAAAGAAAACACCTTTAGATATTTAGGTTCCATGACTTCAATTCCTAATACATACAAGAAGTGTTTCATCATGTTCAAAAAATTCATAAAGATGTTGCCACCTTTCCACATTTCTATGAAGAAATCATCTGTTCCTCTATAAGAATCTTAAGAAAAAATGTCAAAACATTAAGTTGGTTCACCTACTTAATGAAGGCTATGGTTATAGGAGGAATCCTTAAATTCTCTAAATGTAATTTAAAATGATAGTTAAGCTCTCTATTTTTATAAGTTATAGAAAGTTAATTTTTTATAGATTTAGTGATAGTGTCACTAATGCTTTTAACTTCATTTAAACACTCCCTAACAAATTTATAGATGTACTCACCATGTTTTTGGATCATCTGAAGATATTAATAGAAAGATAAGGTTATATCAAATAAAATAAAATAAATATACTCCCTTAAAATAGATATTATCATCCTTTAATCAACACAATATGTAAAAGTGGAGTACCAAAATCTGAATCAAAGGTTGGAGGTAAGGTTTCTAACCTCTCTAAGAGGGATCTATAGCCTAAAAAAACATGATATCCAATAATCCATGATTGAATTCATTGATTATAAATAATTGTAAACCTCTCATTCTAAAACTCATCCCCATGCATTATCAACATAATCTAAGGATTAATGTGAATGGAATCAATATCAATGATATGTATTGTATATTCTTCTAAAATATTTTTTATGAAATTATTTTTAAATATATAGATCCCACTAATATCAGAGAGAATCCTCACATTAAAGAAATGAAAATCGTCCCTAACAACATAATTATAGGATAGTGGATTATAAGGTATTAAATCTGTAATCCCCTAGGTAAAATATCCTCTATATGGTCAAATCCAACAGAAGGATTACATAATAAATGATTCCAACTATCTAGCCTCATTGATTTTATCAAATAGGGATTCTTTAAAAACATATTCATCAAACGAGATGGAATGTCCAACCTAAATATGTGGACATCCATGGTTAATTTCATCATAATCATCACATTCACCAATTGAATCAGGGTAGGAAATACCTAACTTATTATAACATAGAGATGTATCCCCCAATGGATGGTGCATCATCCATAGTAGTGGATGAAAGAGATGATTCCACTTTATGAACTTGTGTCTAACAAGAAGAGTATTGAGATTCATCCTCCTCAATAGATGATCTAGGACCATCTATAATATAGGTAGAACCATGAGCATGATGAATATCCAAAACTCTAACATCATCACCAATATAACTTGAATCAGAAACAACTAGATATAGATGTGACTATTCTCTCTAAACAATATCAAGATCATATCTCTTTAAGGCCTGAGGTCCATAACAATTCCCATTTTCAAATACTTTAAATACATTTTAAATTTGAACTACATAACATGATATTTTAGTAGAACTATCAACCTATTATTATTATAAACTTTAGTATACTCTTCTTCAACTTCAATCAATAAATACAAAGAGAGGGGATAGTAGCTCTTATATAAGTCTAGGGTCTCTTTAAATCATCTTGGTCACTCCCATCTTCAACTGACAAAACTACTTGTTCTTCTCTAATTTCAAATTTTTATTTTACAACTTATTCATCATAATAAAATAGAACATAATTTGGATCTATGTTAGGATAAACTACATCTTTATTTCTTAAAGGGTGATACATAGTATTAAAATTCCCACATATAATATCATTATTCTCCACCCATTTTTTAAACCCTAGATTCCAATTTACCATCCTCATTTTAACGTAAAATGGATCAGAAAAAACCACCACACTTGACTACTACTTATTCATTATCATATTACATTCTCTTGGCTTCCAATGTGGATGATATATTATTTGGATGGATCTAGAAGTTTTATCTAGATAAATTATTGATCATCTCTATTATTTATACAATAAATTAAAAAAAAAAGGTTTAAATATCCCAAATCATCACATGTAATAAAAGTAAAACCAATCGGTACATCACCATGCTAAAATCAACATTTATGTGTCAAATCATGTGTTTTGTGAGTTAAAACAACAGTTTACACTCCCCGTGATGTTCTATAGCAGCACATCATCACATTGTATCAGTTCTATTCAACACTAGAAGAGAATTCACAAAAAATCAGTATTACTAGTAATAGATCCTTGAAATTCATTAAATATACCTCAATGAGGTATATTGATTCATCTGTCCTACAAGTTGATGAAAAGGTGACTTATTTTCCATTAATCATGCTCCTTATCAATTATTTATTTTACTAGAATCTATACTATGCATACTGGTAAAATTAGTGAATTATCATAGGAAATAATGGTATGTTAATCCTTTAATCAATTCTATCCATCCTGAGTCTTGTATCACCTTCAAAATTAAATAATTTCCAATATCATCATTTCTACATCATTACCTTTCTAAGAAATAGCTATTCGAGTCATGAGTTGTGGTTTCTTTTGTTATACTGTAGCTATTCAAAAAGATTTTTATTAATACATACACTTGGGTTGAGATCCTTTAGGTACTAACAAAGAATCATGATTCAATATCACCATTGAACCAAATCAAAAGTAGAAGGTGAAGCATAAGGAAGGTTGAATATGGGAATGAAGGGAATTAAAATGGTTCAAACTATGACATGAGTGAGAGTGTTCAAAAAATCAGATTTAAAGTTCAATATTGTCATTTAAGTATTGGATAATTTATAATATAATAAAAAATAAATAAATAAATCTAAAATAAATTTAAACATACAAAATAGTACTGGTAGAAAATAAAATAATAACTCACCCGATATATCTTAAATGGTGGACACCCAATGGTGGATCGACAATAGTGGATCATCAAACGATGTATCTTAAAATGGATATGATAGCAATTTAATGTTCAGTTCCAAGGAATTGTAGAGCTATATCACCTTTTTGGAAAACATTCTTCATAAGTGTTATCTTACATCATTATCTATTGTACTAAAATGGGATACATGATTCTGGTAAATATTTATCTCACTTTTAATGTCACAATTAATAGGGGCATGTGTAAATTGATATCCATATTCAGGTAATTTATTCTACATACAAATAATCTGAGAACAATAACATCCTATAGAAATATATTCAGCCTCAATAGTAGACATTGAAAAATAATTTTTGATTGTGTACTACACCACGAAACTAGTGACTTACCAAAATGTGACATGTTCTAGAGGTGATTTTTAAATCTAACTTAAAACACCAAAATATTACTATAAATAATATATAAATTATAGTATTTCTTTGTGGGATATAATTTTAAAAAATTTATTGTTTTATTGAGGTATTTGAAAATTATTTTAAACAAAATTCAATGTTAATATTTAGGATATTCTTGTAATATAGCACACACAACTCAAAACATAATATCTCTATTGATAGAAGTTAATTATTGGAATATTCTAATCAAACCCCTATAATTGCTTTGACTACTGACAATCTAATTCAATAATAATCTATCTTACATGTTTTACTCATGGGATTATCACTACATTCTATGCTATTCATACAAAAATGTTTAAGAATATCATTTTTTATTTAATTTGATTTAAAAATATTCCACCTTTATTTTTGAAAAATATAAGAACCATGAAATATTATTAACTAACCGATTAAACTAATTTAAAAGTATCATTGCATAATTTTTAAAAAACCATTACATTATGAATTTTTTGATGAGCCAATAATTATATCTTAAAAATAAATTTTCACTACTAAAACATATTTTTTAATTCAATTTATTAATAAATTAGGATAAACTATGGCTTAGTAACACCATTAGATATTATAAGGGATTAGATATTATCATACCAAGCTCCAAGAGCTTATTTTAAACCATATAATGCTTTCGTTAATTTGAAAACATGATTGGGAAAATGAGGATTTGGAAATATAGAGGCTTATTCAGAAAAAATTCCCATTTATATAATAATTTATAAATTCAAATTTAACATATATTTGATATAGTATAACCATTAATTGTGCTGCATTGGAAATATATATTTTAATGAATTTATGTCTAGACACTAGTGAAATGGTTTCCTCATAGTCAATACATTATTCTTGAATATGTCCTTGTTAAAAAAACTATCTTTATTCCTAAGTATAGTACATTAATCATAAAATTTTTCTATAAACACCAACTTAGTGTCAAAGGTTAGAGTGTCTTTAGGTCTATCTACTAGTTCCCATAATTTTTTTTCAAATTTATTATGTTCTTCTAATATTTATACCACCCATAATTCCCCATTAAATCAATTATGTTATTGGGTTATTGGTGTGACAAGAAAACTTGTTGTTCAGCCTGATAAATAAGGGAAGATATAGTTTTTGGACCTATATCTAGGACTTTACCTAGAGCATGTGAAGTATGATTTTTATGAGTCCTAATAATTCTATGCGAATAAGAAATATATATATCATTACCCTATATAGTTTTGGGTTTATGTGCTTCCTCATAATTGGAATAATTTTCTATCTATTTCATAGAACATTCCAAATTTCATGCATTTATATTTTAATTTGATATGTTAACTTCAACATTTTCTAAAGGGCTCTTAGGAAAATGTGGATCTATTTCATCAAACAAGAAATTTACTAATTCTTCAACAATATTTTTTTCTTTAATTGAACACCCTATTTTTAAAATGGATATTGAATATCCAAGGAAATTTTTTTTCATCACACTTGTATAAAAATTTATAAAAATTATTAATTATGTCAATAATAATGAATTTGAAACCAGAAAATCTAATGAAATTAACATTTTTTTATTGAATTATATAATTGAAAACGATTTTTTGGAGTAGTATAACAAGAATTATATTAATTATGTAACATGTTTCATTCAAAACTTCTTCTCACAAAAAAAGGTAAATTAGACTCATTTACCAAGGTGTGGGAAATTTCATGAAGGGTTATATTTTTTTCTTTCTATGAAACCATTATATTGTGTAGTCCTAGGATTAGAAAAATTGTGATCATATCCTTTTTGGATGAAAAACACTTCAATACTTGGACTACCAAACTCACGACAATGATCACTTATTAAGACCTTCATTCTATTCCCACTATGTTTTACAATATATTTATAATAATTTATAAAATAGGAAAAATCATCATTTTTTCTAGATAGAATATATACTAAGGTATACCTAGAAAATTCATAAACTATAATATATACATAGTGTATCCTATTCAATCAATAATCACTAAAAGGTAATAAAAAGTCAATGTGAACCAACTATAAGGGTTTAGAAGTTAAATCTTATTTATTTTATTGAAATATAAATTTTTCAATTTCTATTTTTGACATTGTTTTTAGACTTTATTGTTTGGGAATTATAGTTTAGGAAGATCCTTAACAGAACCTTTCATACTTATCTTTTAAGTTAATGAATATTTAAATACCTTAGTACTTTATGAAAAATACAAGATTCTTTGTGGAAGGAACTTATAAATGATTTTTTTAGAAAATAAGGATTCTAAATTAACATCATATAAATTGTAACAACATAAAGGTTTAAATAATAAAAGAAATTTATTATCCAAAAAAACTGAAAGAGTAACTCTTAAATTTTACATGGAAACCATCATCACATAGCTATGAGATGGTAATAAAATTATCCTTTAATCCATCTAAAAATAAATCTATAGAAATTAAAATAATGTTAGAGTTTCTAATTTGAAGAAGTCTAATAATTTTTTCAATTGTAATTTTAAAAAAAAGTTATATGTCCATCATCATCCTTTGTTTGGTTCATGAAATATGAGTAGTCCTCAATCATGTGTATGAAGATTCCATTATCTAAAAACCAAAATATTTAAAATAAATTTTCAAGAATGTTTCCTAAAATATATTTTTATACCTAAATTAATTTGGTTCCTAATATTATTAGCCCCTTAAATATTAGTAAATAATATTTTCGGAATCCATTACTACTTAATAGAATTCTTATATGTACATTTTAGATCGATATATATAAAAACATTTTTTGGTATAAAAGAATAAAAACTAATAATAGATAAAATATGGTTGGAGATTGGAATAAAATAATATTTCTTCATTTTTTTATTCTTCGAATGTAATATAAATATTAACATGATATGTATGAAAAATATTATATACCTCAGATGGTTTTTTAAAAAGATATTTTTTATCTATCATGGTTGTCATCTCAATTTAGTTTGATTCACTTGATATAACCACTAATACACCCCTGATTATTTAATATCTTTTCAACACCTCCTATAATTATACTTATATTTATACTAAAATTTCTATTTAGGATAGTTAGATTTGACAAGACATCTTATCTTGTATTATTATTAGACTATCTCATTTGTGACATCATCCTTTTTGATATTATTTCACTAATTGCATCTATTTCCATAATTTCATTTACAACTAGGTTTCATGAATAAATTATTCTTTTTTTATATTTTCTTGAATCTTTTATCCTAGAGGTACATTTATTTATCACCATTATCTGTTGACTCTTCAACACTTGATATGTCATCTTTGATCATATAATTTTATTTTGACATAGTAGTTTTGAAAGATACAGACATTCTTTTTATTCATTATCATCTTCTCTTGTTTACTTTGAGTTTATACTAATATATCACATATATTACTATCATTTAATTAATTAGAAACATACATATATCATATGAATCTCATATTGAAACTAATGATTTTATTCAATTTTCTAGAAAAAATTTCAAATGATGAATGACTTGATCTTTTAAAAAACCTGGTTTCCCAGTGAATGCATCATGTTCACAGTATCATGGATCTTTAGATACATACTATAATTATTTTATCATTTTTTATCAGAAATATATCATATTTAATAGTACAATAATTTCAATTCATAGATTAAAAATTATATGTTTATTTATAAGAAAAAACTTATGTAATATACATTTCTAATGTTGTAGCACAAGAATATATTTTTTGAAATTACTAACATACTAAAGAAAAATATAAAGTATTTATAAATTTATTGTTTTTATTATAGTCTGATTTAGTAGGATCAACACATTTAGATCTAGTATTTTTGAGTGATTCGTATTTGTCTTAAATTAATGTCTGAATTTAAAAACCCAAGCCTTTAATACGAATCATCATTTTAATATTTCAATAGGCATTGATTTTTCCATTAATATAAGGTGTCATATTAGTGGAAATTATCCCTTAAATATTACTATCCCTGAAGAATTAAATTTTGAAAAAACTTAAATGTAATAATTTTAAATAAAAATTATATCATAGTTGAAATGTTATTTGAAAAACTTTTATAGAAAATGTTTATAGGAGTGATTAGCCCAAGTGGGGTGGGGAGAGAATTATGTTCCCAATAAGAATTAATATTTTTAAACATTTCAAAAATAAACCCCCAACATTAATAAAAAATAAATGTTAATAAAAATATTATAAATATTTAGACTTTATCATTTATAAATTTTTTCAAAAGAGTCATTAAAGAACAATTTTTTTTATAATTACATTAACTTTTGAAATTAATTTTTTATCCAAAAAATTATTTAATCAAAAATTTATAATAACAAAAATTTTAATTTATATTTTAAATATTTAAATCATTGATATTGTTTTATATTTGAAATGTAGTGAAAGAAAAAACACTATTAAAACACACAGTGTAATAAAATATTAGGTGGACTCTCATGGTGATAATTAATCACCTCTACATTGAAATTAATTATTTAAAAGTAGTTTATTACATAAAAAACATGATCAAAAAACATAATTGAGTTTTAAAATCAAAAATAACAACAGGTTTTCTATCTTGAAAACATCTTCCAATGTTATTCATGGGAAGAATCAAAATAAACATGTCAAAAAAAATTGTTTTACAGTTTCCGCATTTAAACAAATAAAATGGAGTTTGAGGTCATGTCATCTATTCTCCAATTTTATTATAGGAAAAAAAATTTATTGGTAAATATAGTATAATAACACACTATTCGAAATTAAATAAAAAACATAGAGATCTAATTATTAGTGACTTATAGAAGAGATTCTACTTAGTTTGAATAGCTATTGTTTTTTAAAGATTCTTGAATTTTCCTATTCATGGATCTCAAATAGGTTTCTCTAAACGTGTATAGAAATAGACTGTCTAGGATGTCTATTGATTCCTTCTATTTTTCTTATGCAAATATTTATAGCTTATTCAGTGTGAGAAAGTTATAACATCTAAACAAGTTTCACTCTTGTATTTTAGATATTTTCTATATTTTAAAATGTTATTTTCACACCATGCCAGTCTTACCCACCTGAGATATTATTTTAGGAATATATAACTATTAACCTCAAATTCTTCATTGAATAATAATAATAAATAATTCCATGTATTCTCATGATGATAACTAAAGTAAGAAGCCCCAACATAGTCTTTAATTTTCAAATAGAGTGTTTTTGGAATAATGATTTTTAATTCACATGTTTCCTTAATGTATTAATCTTTATAAACTATCCTTTGGAATAATTAAAATTTAATGGTAGATATAAAAATAATTGTTGAATACTAGTGGTAGATCATCTCTGTCATTATATATTCCTATCAATAGACATATTCTTATGGAATAACTATCTAAAAGTAGATATTTCAATGGAATATCAACAAAAAATTTAGTATATCTGAGTAATGGTACATTATCTGAACATGATATCAGTGTAGTCTGGAAGTATATCTGGTTTGGAAATGGATGATATCTGGTGGTAGAAGATCTATGGTTTTTTATGTAGTTCACTAGTATATTCTGTTGAAGTAATAGTAGATGTTCCCAATAATGTGTATATTAATGGTAGAGTGAAATAGTATATGTGGTCCACTAATAGATCTGATTTATCTTATGGTATATCATAAAACACAATAGTATATCTCTTGAGATAATTCTAGAACTATACTTTACCAAGTTAGATCATAGAATCACTTAAAATATGGCTCAATATAAAAAACATTGAGGTAATTAAAAACAAAATAATCATGATTTTTGAGCATTAAAATAAATAGGTTACAATAATTAAAAAATATAATGCAATATAAAATAGTTTTTTAATAATATTTATTAATAATAAAATTCATATTATCAATTTTATATAAATAGATACAAGATCACTTGGAATTAGAAGGTTGTTTTTCATAAAAATGTTTTTATGAATATAATTGTTTTCCATGTTAAATAATTAATATAATCCAACATAATGAATTATTAATATTATAAATATTATATATATATATAAATTTAAATCCATAAAATGTTTATTACTAGCTATATTGTTATTGTAATATCATATTAGGCAAGAAAATTCATTTTCCTAAAAAGTTATTTTTGACTTATATTTTACTTTTTTTTAAAATTAATTTATGAAACATATAAAAATTGAATACGATAAACAGTTTCCATATTTGTAATAATTATAACATGTTTGTTAATTAGGGTACATTCATTTTTTTGTTATTAATAGCACAAAAGGTAAAAATTGGTTACCATGGCTAAGTATTAAATGGGTTTACTGGGGGTTAATCTAAAAATATAAAGAAAGAAATGATAAAAAAACATGTTTAAATACTATTTAATTAATTAATTTTGAAGATATTTTGTATAAGATTTGTAATATACCAATGTTGCAATAGCTATTATATGAATTTGACTTATAATATTTTAAAACTCTCAAGAAATAATAGTGTTCCACCCACATCACTTATAAAAGTTCAGACCCTTCCTCACTTGTTCGCCCCTACTTTTTCATTTATCACGATAAAACAGTGCCAAAATATCTCACAAATTTTCTTATCTATATTTTTTATGTTTTCATATTCTATAAATCATGTCTTTGAGGTCTTTAATGGGAGATCTAAAAGACATTTTTCAAATAATACGTTTAAATCTTAATCGAAAACTTTTCTTTTTCTTTTTCTACCACCATTAATTATGTTTTAACCATTTAAACATTAAAAATTCCATATATCCATTAAAATTATATATTAATATTTTTATGAAATAATATTTATTCATCTACTTCTCTATCAAATGAGAAGCAAAGCTATCTCTCTTATGTATAGAAGACTACCACCTTAAGAACTGATGAAAATTGTTTTCCATAGCCTCGATAAATTGATGGTGTATATTGGAGGATTTATTGAAATACAATTACATATTTGACATAAATCTCATTCTGAATTTGTTTAATAATACATACCACTTTTTTCCATATCATTTGGTAATTGATAAGGATGCTCATGCGTACGTGTGGACAGCCACCTCCACTAAGTGATGTGATTCATTTTTTTATAAAACCATAGATAGATTATTATAAAAATGAATATAATTAAAAAATATATTATTAATAATATGTATATAATTATGTAAATTGTAAAACTATAATCTATGTACATGAAATAAAGCCTCTATAATGAAATATGCATGATAAAAGTAAACTGTTAACTCGTGAAATAATGTTAATAATGGCTGTTTGTTAATAAATGAGTGATAATATGTTAAAAGTGTGTAATATATGATATTATATTTATGTATATAGTTCTGTAATTTATTTTTAATAAATTTAAATTTATTATATGGGATGTTAAATAACATTTAACTATGTGGATGCTAGAGGTAAGTGATTCATTCTCAATTCCCACTCAATTCATATATATTTGGAATTATGCCAATATATTATTTTCTATGGTGTATGAATTGAAACATTGATGTACATAACATGAATCTATGTTTATTTATGTCAATTAATTGTTCAATTAGTGTTTAATCATTTATGGCCTGATAATTTAAAGTACACCAAAGAAGTTAGAATTTATTTTAAAAACTCATTTTATGGGATTGTATATATTTTCATTAAGGGACTATTATAATATATCCTTCATACACACCACCTTTTTCCTTATCCTCAATTTATTTAAGGATTATAAATTTTTCCCTCCGAATTATATTTTATTTTTCAATTGAATCAGAAAATAAATATTTAAAAGAAAATTTGATATTAAATCTCTTTTGGATTGGATATATTTTGCATCTACATTATATTTATCAAAATACCCTAATATTTAGTTAAATAATTTTGTAATGACATTATATTTCATCTTTATCATCCTTTAAAATGTTTTAATGTAATTATTATAATGTTTTCTAAAAGGTATATTATTTAATTTCTTTAAAAATGTTAAATTAAATATTTTATCTTAACGTATATGGTTCTATAATATTTTACTACTTCCATTAAAATTTCATTCTATTTGTATTCTCTAACACGTTTCCCATGGTTTTTCAAAGAAAAATATTTATGAAATTTATTTTTTATTTTTTATTCCATATTATTTCTATTCCTTAAAAGGTATGATTTTATTATAAAACCAAAATTCTTAATGAATTAATATGTATAATAATGTCTTATTTATTTTGTGGTCAATAAATTTTTATTGAAATATTAACTTTATTGTGATCATATTTTGTCAAATATTTTATTTATATTTTATATCTATATTCATTTTATCATGGGAATTCTTATTTCTTAATTCATTTGTGATTTATAAATACAATGTTTTATTATAAATGATAGTTTAATGAATGGAGAAATAATGATATTTTGTATTTTTAATATAAATATTTGTTGACAGTGATTAATTTTTTTAAAATAAATTGATTATTTAATAGATGTTTAATGAATTGGACATTAATTTATGGGCGTGGACTAGTTATAGAGAGCCCCTCGATATAGTGACATGTATCTTGAGTAAAACTAGTTATATAGGTTTATTAAATTATTTATTGGTGGATTACTACCCATATTTTTAAATATCTTCACATAAGGCCACAATTTTGCTGTTCAACACTATGAATTTCCTCCATTTAGAAATAGGTTTTTATTATAAAAGATATTATTACTTGTATGATTCCAATGGATTTATTTCAAGATCAATTTATTGATTAAATGAAAAGTTTTCCTAGTAATTTAACTTGTTATATATAATGTATTATTTACTCATGATATCTTCCTCTCAAAAAAAACATACTGATTGTTTGATCTCACATATATTTTTTATTCCTTTCCCCATGATATAATAATTGGAAATTTAAATGACTTTTAAGGACACAAAATATATTTTTTATTATGTTTTATATTGTATATTGAATTTAAAATTAGAACCATGTATATATCTAGGTTTTGAAGACTATAGAACTAATGAATCTATGTTGATTTGATCCCATAGATCCTAAAAAATGTAATAAACTGAACACAAAATAAGGATTAAAATCATTTTTTATACGTGGTGTTTAATGTTCCATTTGATGTTATTTCATTCGAGCTTGTTATTACTCAATAGTTATCAATGAATTATGGGTATCCGTTACAGTGTCATTTTTAATCAATATTGTTTATTATGGAATATAATTTATTGGAATTATATTATATCTATATGTTAAATCCCCAAAAATTCTTCTCCTCTATTTATTTATATGGTTTTTAGAATTTTATTTCATTCTCCTATATTTGGTTCTTAAAATGATCAAGAAAATATATTTTCTAAAAATCAAACAATATTTATTATTTGGTCAATTCTTTTCTTAATTATCCAAATTCCATAAATTTTTTTAAGAATGTTTCTTTTTTATGATCTGATGATTATTTAATGAAATTTTAAAAAATATTTTACTTTATTTTCAAGGGATAAAAATTAAAATTTAATACCTTTTTTTGAAGAATGAATGATTTTTCTTCAATACTATAGCAATTTTTATTTAAAATGTTTATAAAAGAAAATGATATTTTATCTTGTTTTCAAATATTGGTTGGAATGTAGTTTTAATAGTATTTTTATGAAGGTAATAAACCATTTTATGCTTATTATACTTTATTGGGGATATCATACAATGATACAAAGCATTTTCTTTCACTATATATCTTATGATCATGTTATTTTGAAATAATAATGAAAACTGTTACTTTTCACTGAGTTACTCTATGATGAATCAATGAACGTTTTCATGATATTGTGGAACACATATACAATTTTTAAATATGTGATATGTTGGAGTAGAAATATATATCAGTGTAATGAAATTTTTAATGAAAAATATATCATGAGGTAATATAAATATGATGGGTAGTAAACCCTCATTAGGGATGAAAATAGGTTGTGTAGTGATCCCAACCCATTATGTTTCTTTATCTACTATGTGATGATAGTCATGGAAAATATCCTTGACTAATTAAATAATATTCTATTCATATTGTTGATCCATAAATAATATTTAATTTAATAATGATTAATATATTTTCTCAAGGATAATGATTGATTAATGATGATTCATTACTCTTATGATTCATGTCTTTAGAAGTTATAAATTATTAGGTGGTTTCACATGATTTATGATCTATGACTATTTAGTTATTAACATATTATGTTATTATAATGATCTTAATATCTTAGGATTATATAATTTTTTATATAATTTTTTTGATATAACTATGTTTACACTTACTGAGTATCTAATATCATCCGTTCATATGTTTTTAATTTTCCCTAGGTTATGATGAATGTTTTTACGTAGGATATTTCTAATAAGGGTATCATGAGAGAAGAAAATTGTGGGAGATGTCAAATATATTTCATAAAATTATATAGTTATGTATCCAGTTTCCAAAGACACTAGACCAAAAATATACATGGGTATGAAATATTATGAATTATACTAAGTTTATATCTAAAATTATGCAATATTAATGCATGTTTTTTCTCAGGTTTTTTAACACACCATGATTTCATAGTATATTAACTCTTAAAAGAAATTCAATAAATTTTGCTACACGCAACACCGAGTTCGAGCGCGCCACGACTTACTAATATTATCGTTTAAAAAGATGTTACGAATAGTATTAACTGAATTTTTAATTTTATATAAAACATATAATTTTAACATAAAGATTATGTTTATTAGACATAATATAAGAACAAATTCAATTTTTCAGATAAAAGAATTATTTTTCAAAAAATACAATTGTACTGCCTTTTAATGGCGAACCCTTTTTAAATAAAATATTTGAAACTTTTTTATATTCAATTTGACAAAATAAACTTCTTCTTTAGAATTAAGACATAAAAACTAATTTTGGATAAAATTTGGATGTTTTTCTGATAACATTCATATTTTGATGAATAGTGAAAAAAACAAAATTTTAATTAAGAACAACTTTTTAATCGAAATAATTTATATTTTTAAATAATAAATTTGAGTGATATTAAATTATAATTAGATTATATTTTTATCATTTAATATAATTTAGGTCATTGGATGTAATATCCCATTTAAACTAGACATAAACAAGTGTTAATCTTTTGATAGTTATTGTTTCATAAAAATATGCTATTTTTTGAAAACAAGAATTAATTTTAAATTAATTTCTGTGACTTCTATGTATCGAATTTGGAAAAATGGATTCCATAATTGGAATCAAAAGGTCCAAATTGTGTAAATTTGTAACTTTTATTTTTAAACAATATGAATATTAAATTTAGTAAATATTTTATTTACCATGGTTAAAGGGTAAATCTCGTAAATAAGGGCAAACAAATATTATTATAATAATGTTAAATTACCCAAAAATGTGTCCAATTCCAATTTTTTGATACATGTACGACCATGGGAATCCTTGGGTCTATTTTGGGACCACAAGGAGCCACATGAGAGTTATAATGACACTTTATATTAATTAATTTAATATAAAGATAAAAATGACACAAACATATACCTTTTAGTAAAACAATTTTCACAATGTGTTATATAAGTTATATTTTAGAATATAAAATTATCTATAAATATAATAAAATTTCCTACATAATGATATTTTATTTATAATTTTTAGCATTAAATAATAAAATTTATATATGACCCAATGATGACGCAGTAATTACCTTATTAATGAATGAATTAAATAAATTATATTATAAATATTAAAATAAGTACAATTTCAATGTTTTTATGACATCCAAGAATTTTATAGTTGCATATAACATGATATTGTTGGATAAATGTATCTTTTTATAAGTAATAAAGTTGTGATGAATTTCACAAAAACCAAATACTAAATAGTGACAAAATTGACATAAATGATTTTTTAGAACAAATATTATATAATTAAATTATATATTATTTCTAAAAATTAAAGGGTCAACAAAATAGCTTAAATAATATTATATATTTAATTAATAAATTACTTTAGGTTCTCTTGGAAGTTTAGAGTACATTTATTAACCACATAGTGTAAGAATACAAGAAGACACGGTAAAAGTTAAACTATTTAACCAAGAGTTAAATCTAACAAATAAGGTTAATATGGTGACCTAAACCTATCTAAACCTTATTGGTAGAGTGGTTTTATACCCATCTCAACTTATCATTGAAATAAATAAATTTAGTGCCATTAGAAACTGAAAATTATTTTATTATAAAATAATATTTCAAACATTTCCTAAAGTGACCATCACAATAAAAGGGTACTTACCCTTCTCTCAAAATCACAATCCAAAGCCATTTTTCTCACTGAAACCATGCCCAAATATCTTCTAAACATCCCTAAAATCAACCTAGAGTCATTACGGTGATAAAAAAACCACCCTAAAGAGGTATTTTGATCAACTCAAAAGGAAACACCTGAGGAAGATGTAATAATTTTACCACCAACTTTCATGTTCATTTCCTCTTCCAATTCCTCTTTATTTATTGATTCCATACCAAAATAATAACTCCAGTAACTCATACATACTGTGATTTTATTATAAATATGGTACAACCATATTCGTTATTCTATCCATCCTATAAATGCCAAAGTCATCATGCGTGCGTACGTACGGCTTACCGTCTCCATGTCATTTTGTAGTTTGTTATTCAGACACTTCATTATTTGTATGGGAATAATAATGAGTATAAATGATGTAAATAATAATGATAACTTGTTAATGATTCTTTTTATATGATATACCATCCAATTAAATATTATTTCACCATCAATATAATGATATTGTCGGTCGTGTGTACGTACTGATTACCATCTCATCGACGCGATGAGATTAATTTCTACATTCACCATTCAAAGAGGATTATAAAAATATATATAATTAATAAGTATGTAATATATGAAAAAATAATTATATTTAATATATAAATATATATGTATGTACTTACTCATATCTTATTCACTTACTTCCAATCAATACGATATGAAAACAGAAATAGCATTTATGCGTACATACAACCTACTGTCCCTATAAATGGTGTTTTCCATTTCATATATCTATCTGTTATAAATATTTATATTATAAATTTATATGATATGTAAATCTTGTTTTATATTCTGGAAGTATTTAAATCATGATCTAATTGATATTATCAAGAATAACAAGTTAGAACATGTACAATAAAGAAAGTGATTATTACCCGAAATGTTAATTTAACATAGATATCATTATTAAATGGGTAGTATAAATTAAAAAATGAATCATTTATTATATAATAAACATTAATATGGTTATAGTATAATTTAATTACATAATATTATTATTATAAAGGATATTAAACGTACCATATATCAAAGAAAAGTGTAATGTAAGGGATAATTTCACAATGTCTTAATTAAACGAGTTTGTTTTTATGTAAGTATCTATTGGGACATCTTCTTCATCAACATCCATGTTTTTCTAAAAATAAAATTCAAAACATTTTTACTATTTAATATACTATGGTTTATATTCATTCATACCATTATTTTACCTTATATGATTGGAAAGGAATCTTTTCGTCATTTTCCAAACAAGGTACTTTATGACATTTTCTACAAAATTACGGTAAGAATGTTTTTTAACTTATAAAGCGGGTGTGGCTATTTTCAGCTGTTATAACATCATCGAAGATTCCCATACATTCATAAAATTTTTTTTTTAAATAAATGATTTATTTTATAATGATTTAACTCTTAAATTATTTCAAAATATGAAGATATATTTCACTCAAAAAGTTTTAATTTCATCTATGTCAATAACCTTTGATAAAATTTACACTTGTTTGAAGTTAATTTATTATGACACAAATATTGCATATTGAATTTAGGGTTTTGTGATATGTTCGACTATGAATGTGTTATTTTTATACCATTCATGGTTTATGGTTAAATTATTGACATTTTGTGTGCCAGTTTTAATTCAAATGTTTTTGTTATGTTTCAACCTTTTCATATGAGGAATGTATTAGACATTGTATGTGATGAGTGGAGCCTTATATAACTCCTCGGTGCATCAGTAGGTCTCATGAAACAATTATACATGGAATTGGTTGAGGCCTTTACAAATTTGTTATATGTTTTTGGCCAATACCTTAGTCATTTTTTGGCGTCTAGGTTGAGGCCTTGACAAAATGTTTTAGAATGTCCGACATTATAACTTTCTAGCCATAAAGTGTTCATGTTTATTATTTAAAAAGGAATTTGTTTTAAATTATTAAACATTTCTAATGTCTATGTTATATTTTTCTGTACTTCTTACTATTATTTACCATTTGATCTCACCTTTTTTATGTTTCATTTTCTCAAGATATGAAGAAGTCAGTTATGAGTGACTTGCATGCATAATCAAAGAGGGTTGGATGTTTCTAATGGAATAAATTAGTGTTTTATTTTATCTCAAGTTGTAATGTTAAACTTATATATGTATATTCTTTCCAAGGCTACTAAACGGATCATTATTTTGGGATTTGATCTCTTGTGATCATGATAATGATATTTCATAAAACACCAACTTTGGGTATCAAGGGTTGGGGCGTTATAGTTGGTATCCGAGGAATTTTAGTACAAGCCTTTGAAACTAGATTTAGATAAACTCTGATTAGAGCACATTACCATAAGATATACTTTGAGGATTAGTATAGAAGAACTTATTTTAATTTTGGTAATGTAGATATTTTGTGAATTTTCCAAGCAATGCATCCCTGTTTGGATACGAGTAGGTTGAGACAGCTCTGGAATAGATGTACCTAGGAGTGAAAACTCTAACAATGTGTTTTAGGTTTTACCGGGGGTATCATGGTACATGACAACGGGCCTTGTAGAACTATTGGTTACAAAACTCTGGAAGGATATGCTTAGGATAATTCACATTTGTTTTAGAATCCATTATGAATGATTTAAGAGTAAATACTTCCTCAAAGAAAACATTTTATGATTATAGATTATTTGTATAATATTTTCAATTTAAATTACATATTTTAAAAGTTTTTAACTATTCATTGTGATTCATAAACTAACATTGTGTATTAAATTGTTTATAAATTGTTCCTAGTAGAAGTAATGAGAGTTACATCAATAAACAAGATCAAAAGATTAAGAGGGATCATATCTATCATTGTATTAAGACAATATTTAAAAGGTAAATAGTCTCCCACATATTCTCATCATATGAAAAAATAGTATCATGTGTTAATAAGATAAGTAAATAATTCTATGAGTCCTATGGCTTTGAAGGGAAGAAAGGGAAGAAAAAGAGAGTAGATAAATATAAAGGGAAGATGGGAAAGAATGACTTTCCCATATGTGATTAATGTGGAAAGAATCACATTGGTAAATGCTTGAAGGGAATGATAGTTTTTTATCAGTGTGGGGAAAAAGGAAACTAAGTATGTTACTTCAAGGATAAGAAAAAGTTTTAAAATGTACAATTCTTCATCTACATGGAGATGGGACACTACATGAATCAATGTTCAAATCATCAGAGTATACCACAAATGTTATTGTGGGATAATAATAAAGTTATGAATTTAACACAGATGAAGATTAATGACTAGTATTCTTATGCTGATATTAAAGAACTATGTCATTTGAGTTTTATGTCAATGATGTTCTAGTTATATGAATTATGGAAATAAATACGGATTGTACTACAATACTACTTCATTGATAACTTGAGATTACATGGCATTAAGAAAAGTGAATCATCAACAAGTTAATCTTTTTGGAAAATAAAAGGTTGAAAGAAAGATAAACCTAAATATGGTCTAATACCGAGGTAGTGATTTTGGAATAAGAGACGGTTGATTTGGATAAATTATATTGGATATTCTTGACTAACTTGGAACTCATTAATGGTTTTTTATTCCATCATTATTTGAATATTCAATAATTTTGGATATAAGAAATATATCAAATATTCTATAAGTAATATGTGAGCATGAAAGCAATGAATAAGTTTTTAGGGAAATTCATGGTGTTACCATGTTTTAAAATAATACACGCTAAAGGTATTCATAAGTTATTACGTGGAAAAAGAGATCTTCATTTTGTTTACATTTTTTATAAATTTTGGACTGCGAGTTTGGACAGAAATATTCTGGATAAGTCTAAAGGTTTGAATATATTATGTTTGATGTTTGATAATATTATTAATGTTAAATAATTTTTTAAGATTGTTTTTGGATTATTATAAATAGGATAAGTCGGAGGTCAGACGACAACCCGTCGCGTCTGGCAAGGCAGTGAGACTTGAACTCGTAACCAAAGGGCGACAAGGGTGGATCACCTACGACTAGTATACATGATGTCCTAGTTTGTATACGTAGTTTTTTTTTAATATTCAGACAAATTAATTTTAAATTCATTTTTTTGGAACCCTATTCAATTAGGATACATAAAATATTTTTGAATTCTATTATCTTTTAGAGTAAAAGATGAGTTTGTTGTAGGAATTAGATGAAGGATGAAACTCTACCTATCAAGTATATATATATATTTTCTTCTTATTATATGAATATATTAATTCTTAATCTTTATGGAGGGGTTTTTAAAACAAATAAATGTGTTATCATAATAATATATGTTTTATTGAATCGATGAGATTTTACATCATCTTAAATTGATGGCTTTGAGGACCTAAACATTACACTTGTTTGTGATTGATGACCCCAATCACTCCTTATAAATATTGAAATTTTTCCTCTAATTATGTGTCTCTAATTTACACCAATGTTCTCCAAATCTAGATCATAATTTTTTGGTGAATTTTTCATTTCCCTTTCCATCTTATTTTGACTAAATTTTATTAACCCAATTTCTGGGGTGAGTTTTCCCCCAAGGTATTTTTCTATTTTTATTTATTTCTATTCAATTTTTTTTTCAAATTATGAGGATGCAATTTATTTAAGTAGGAGAGAATGTAATACCACATGATTTCATAGTACATTGTCTCCTAAAAGAAATTTAATAACATGCACTACACGCAACAAAGAGTTTGAGGGCACCACGACTTACCAAACTAGTCATTCAAAAAGCAGTTATGAATAGTATTAAATGAATTTTAAATTTTGTATACCCCATATAATTTTAACATCCATATTATGTTTTTATACATAATATAGGAACAAATTCTATTTTTCATATAAAAGATGTATTTTTCAAAAAATGCAATTATGCTGACTCTTAATGGAGAACCCTTTTTAGATAAAATATTTGACATTTTTTTCATATTAAACTTGACAAAATAAAATTTTTATTTAGAATTGGGACATCAGAATTTAGTTTGGATAAAATTTTGGTGTTTTTCAGATAACATTCATATTTTGATGAATAGTGAAAATACTAAATTTTAATTAAAAACAATTTTTTAATCGAAATAATTTATTCTGTTAAATTATACATTTGAGTGGTTTTAAAGTATAATTAGATTATATTTTAATAATTTAATGTTATTTAGGTCATTGGATGTTATTTAACATTAAAAATGGACACAAACAAGTTTTAATCCTTAGATAGTTATTATTTCTTAAAAACACGCTTTTTGTTTTGACAACAGGAATTAATTTTAAATTAATTTATGCCACTTTTGTGTATTAAATTTGGAAAAATGGATTCCATATATGGAATTTGCAAGTCCAAATTTTGTGAATAGGTATCTTATTAAGACATTATGAATATTTACTTCAGTAAATATTTTATTTACCATGCTTAAAGGGTAATTCTGGTAAATAAGGGTTAACAAATTTTATTATAATAATATTAAATTAACCTAGCTTGTGTCCTATTTCTATTGGTTGATATGTTTCAGACCATTGAAGTTTTTGGATTGATTTTGGGTCCACATTGAGTCACATGATATTTATAATGAAACATTATATTAATTAATTTAAATTAAAGACAAAAATGACATAAACGTATATCTTTTAGTTAGAAATTATTACAAGGTGTTTTATAAGTTATTTTTTCAACTATAAATATTGATTAAAAATCTAAACATATTTCCTACATAATGGTATTTTATTTATAATTTTCAAGTATTATATAATTAAATTTATTTATTACACAATAATGATGTAGTAATTACCTTATTAATCAATGAATCAAATAAATGGTATTATATATTTTAAAATAAATATAATTTCAATGTTTTTATGAAATCCATGAATTTTATGCATGAATATGAAATGTTAAGATATATTTAATGTATCTTGTTCAAAATAATCAACTTGTGATGACTTTCACAAAAACCAAATACAAAATAGTGTCAATGCCGATATAAATGAGTTTTTTTAAAAATTATTTTACTATTAAATTAAATAATATTCCTAAACATCTAAGGATCAGAAAAAAGGATTAAATAATATTATATATGTCATTAATGAACCTCTTTAGGATCACTTGGATGTTTAGTGTATGTTAATTAACTATATAGTGTAATAATTCAAGAAAACAGGATAAAAGTTAACCTATTTAACTAGGATTTAAATCTAAAGGATATGGTTAATATGGTGGCTGAAAACTATCTAAAATCTATCGGTTGAGTGTTTTCACCTAATCACCAACTTATCCTAGAATTAAATCATTTTAGAGCCACTAAAAACAAAAATTATTTTATTATAAAATATGTTTTCAAAATTTTCCTAAAGTGACCCTTACCTACCATATAAAAGGGTACTCCCCCTTCTCTCAAAATAACATCTCCAAACACATTTGGATTGTCCAAAGCTTTCCCATATATCCACCCAACAACCAACACATAATCCTAGATTCCTTAATTTGATCAGAAAGAAAACCTAAAGAGCCCTTTTGATCAACTCAAATGGTTACACCCGAAGAAGAGGTAATAATTTCACCACCCTCTTTCAAGTTCTTTTTTTCTTCCACATTCTATTTCTTTGTTGTTTTCAAACCAAAATAAAAACTAAAGTACCTCAAAAATACTATGATGTTATTATAAATATGTTACAACCGTATTCATTAAACTATCCATCATATAAATGTAAAAGTTACCATACATGTATATGTACGGCTTATTGTCTCCATGTCGTGGTGTAGTTTGTTATTCAAACACTACATTATTTGGATGGGTATAATAATGAGTATAAATGATGTATATAATATATATAACATGTTAATGATTACTTATATATGATATAACATCCAATTACATACGATTTGGCCATCAATATAACGATATTATCGCTCGTGCGTACGTACGAATTACCGTCTCCACGACACAATCAGATTTATTTCCACATTCACCATTCAAGGATGATTATAAAAATGTATATTATTAATTATAATGTAATATATGACACAATAATTATACGTAATGTATATATATATATTCATATATCTTAATCACTTACTTCCATTCAATACGATATGAAAATGAAAACAATGTTTATGCGTGCGTACGGCCAACCATCTCCAGAAACGGTGTTTTCCATTTCATATATATATCTATTATACATATTTATATTATAAATATTTTTGATATTTAAATCATTTTTAATATTCTGGAAGTATTTAAATCATTATCAAAATGATACTATCAATAATAACAAGATAAAACACGTACGATAAAGAAAGCGATTATTACCCAAAATGTTAATATAACATGGAAATCATTTTTAAATGGGTAGTATAAGTCATAAATGAATCATTAATGATATAATAAATATGAATATGGTTCTAGTATAATTTAATAACATACTATGGTCATTATACATGAGGTTAAACGTACCCTTGACCAAAGAAAGTTCAAGGTAAGGGTTAAGTTCACAATATCATTATTATCTGAGGTTGTATTTACGTAACTATCTTTTGGGACTTATTTATAATCCACATCCGTGTTTTCTTAAAAAAAATACAAAACATTTTTAATATTTAATATACTATGGGTTAAATTCCTTTATAACCGTAATTGACTATATATGTTTGGAATAGAATCTTTCTGTCGTTTTCCAAACATGGTACATTATGACCTTTTCCAAAAAAAATTAAGGTATGAACGTTTTTTTAACGTAGATAATGAGTGAAACTATTTTCTTCCGTTATAACATCATCGAAGAATCCATTACAATATTATAAGAATTTTTTCAAAATAAATTTTTTCTTTTATAATAATTTGACTCTTAAATGATTTCAAAATTGAAAGAGATAATTCTCTCAAAAAGTATGGATTTCATCTATGTCAACATCTTTTGATAAAATTTACACTTGTTTGATGTTGATTTATTATGATACTAAAATTCCTTATTGTATTTATGTTTTTCTGATATTTTCTACTATGTATGTGTTATTTTTATACATTAATGGTTTATAGTTAAAATATTATCATTTTGTATGCTAGTTTGAATACGAATGTTTATGTTATGTTCAATCCTTTTAATATGAGGAATGTATTGGACTTAGTATGTGATGGGTGGAGCCGCTATAGCTCCACGGTGAATGAATAGATACTATGAGACAATTAGATGTGGAATTGGAAGAGCCCTACTCTAATTTGATATATGGCTCTGTCTGAGGGATTAATCATTTTTAGACGTCTTGGCTGAGGCCTTGAAAAAATGTTTCAGAATGTCCGGTATTATACATTCCCTCATTATGAAAATAATATTAATGGTGTAACAACCCAAAGTTTTTTCAATGGAAATTGAATTATTATAATTATGTCATATAAATAACATGAAAATACAACATAATGAACTACTAAGTTCTATGTGAACTTTAAACATAAGTTTTTCACTTCTTTGTTTTGAATTTTGAAAATCCGACATACACGGTTGTGTTCAAGATATTTTATTGAGTCTCATAAAAGAAAAATAATTTTTTTGTGAATAGTAACCTACCCTTATGAATAGTGTCATACCCTTATGAATAGTTATATACCATAATGAATAGTAACCTTATCTGTGATTGTATAAAAATAATATTCATGTGAAAGTATGATGTACCAATATTTTAGAATAAGTAAATTATGTTTGAAAAAAGTTTTTTAGTAATAAACCATGATTTTAAGTAAATATGAAATAAATAATATTTAGAATTTTTTTTTGAAAAAATATACTTAATTTTTGGATTCTACACGTCGAAAATTTGTTGGGGTAATGTTTTGGGAATTTTCTAAAATACTTGAATTTTTTATGAATACTGAAATACCGTAATTTACAAAAAAATAGGCTAAATAAACTAATTATTGAGACATGTGTGATTTTTTTCTGATATAAGCCCACTTTTTTCGGGATCACATGATAAAATTACTAGTTTTGGTCATGTAATACTCACTATTCCTTGTCTTTTAACGAAATAATAAACTAATAAATTTTATATTAAGGAACCCCACTCCCCTCCACTATAAAATCCACCCTTCACACCCTCATTATCGCACGCCTCTCAAGCTCCAAGAATTTTCTAAAATCTGCCCAAATATCTTCCCTAGACCCTCTTTCATGTACAAGAGCTTATGGTCTTAGCAAAATTCTAGTCCTAGCTTTCTTAAGGAGGATCTGAAGAGGAGGATTTAAGATGTAATTTCTCTCCCTCTTCTCCTTTAATTTCCTTTCAGGTTCAAGTTCATTTCTTGATCTCTCCCCACTTATCCTCATAAAAATAGTGTTTTAACTATATTATTATACATTTAATCTAATTCTATGATTATTTTGGGATATTATATCATCCATCCCCTTTTCCCTCATCATTTTATTTTATTAAAGAGAACGTTGTTCGTTAGGTGTTAATTTATCACCTTCAAGAACAACATGTTTTCTTCATCCATTTCTTCCTTCATATATGGTCATGAAACCATATTTATGGTTGAACACAAATATCATACATGTATTATTTTCTATTTGATGTTCTGTAAATAACATATAGCCATATTACGAAGTGGTAAATTAAAACAAGTTCGTTGTGACCGAAAATCCGCCCAAATTAACCCAAATAAACATCATTTAATTATTATCGAATTATTCATCCACACGTATATAATATGATTCATTATAAGATAATTAGAACTCCTGTAATATCATTAATAACATGTAATATCAGTTTTTTATGTTTACCCATGTTCTACCCAAACTTCAATTTAATAATACAAGTGAACCACTCAAGAAAACCATAAAAATAAAAATTTCTGAATAATGTTTTTAAACTCTATAACTAATCCAAAGGCACATAAAATCACTTAATGAAACCATAATTTTTCATATTAATGTATAAAAGATTCTGGAATTTATAATTTATGAATATAATTTCATTATACAGAACATTAAATTGAAGGAAGCATTCAGATACAAGGAAAGGGGAAATTCTCGAACCCAACTTTCATCCTTCAGGTTCTCCCTCATTCACTCCATTTTTGATATGGTTACTCCTTAAAGATCATTTATTCATAATTATCTTACCTTTTCTAGGATATAACTATTTTCTAATGATGTTTATGTCAAACCAAATGTTTTCCCAGAGAACTCTTCTTTTAAGAACTCAACTTTTACCTCTCATTCATGGTTGATGGTTCTTGTATCAAGTATGTTGTTCCCTTTTTCTTTTGTGAACCCAAATATTATGAATGTATTCTTATGAGGTGAAACCCATTACTTTCCATGGGTTAGTTATGTTCACTTTTTATATGTGTTTTATGTGTCAATCATGATAATGATAATGTTATGATGTGATGGGTGCGCCCAGAATTATATAGCACCATATGAATGTTTCAATGTGATGGATGCGCCAGGAATTATATAGCCCTCCAATGAATTGGTTAAAGTGATGAATCTCATGACTAAATGTGAAATGTTGTGAGAAAAAGATTCTAGCTTGGTTCAAAATTATTTGTATTAGTTAACCACTAAGATATGATTTTAATTCTTATGCATTGCCACATTTCAAGTCTTTTATTTATGATCCTCTCATGTTCATGATCTTTTGCCTATGTCTTGATTATGCTCACCCCATTCTATATTATTCTTATCTATCCTCTTACTGGGATTTTATCTCACCCCTTTTTATGTATATCCTCAGGTGGATACATGTACTAAGGAGAGTACAAGTTCTAATAAGAAGCTAGAGAAGAAGCAATTAAATAAATTTTTAGGCTTGATGTTGTAATTGTTTTGTATGGTCATAGTTATCCCAAGACACTAAAACATTTTATCCTATATGTGTAATAATATTTTGTTTTTTATCTTTAAAATTAAGTAATAGTAATTTAAGAAAAGGCCGGGATGATATAGCTGGTATCATAGGAATGGTTTATTTAATTTGGGAATTAGGACAAGTGAACCCTAGAGAAACCTCTAGCATGAGACTAAGTACAAATATGCACACAAGAATATTTACATATGGATCCCATATGTTATGTTTTCGGTATAAATTGTATGAATTAATAAGTTATTCCTAACTTGATTACTTATGTTTTGTTCTATCCTTTTCTATTTTAGAAAATGGTGGGAACCAGAAGAAATCAGGCCAACAACTCGTGCGAAGAACAATACAACAATTGCCCAAACGATATCCCCAATGATTTGGGAGGTAGAGTTCAATACTTCATGGTGATTCTTACCCAATTATCACATGTTATAAACAATAAAAATAATAATGTGGAATGTACTAATTCTCCAAATAGGGATAAACTGGTTATCAAATGTTTTATGCGGAAATGACCACAGACGTTTAGTGGATATTTTGATCCTCTAGTCACAGAATAGTGGGTCAACTCCATAGAGAAGATATTTTTTGTTCGTCACTGCTCTGAGACAAAGAAGGTGACCCTAACTGTTTATCATCTATATGGAGAAGCTGATCAATGGTGGGATTTGATTAAGAACACCAAGCCAAGGGAGGAAATTGAAGATATGGAATGGGAAGACTTTAAGATAATGTTTCTTAATAAGTATTTCCCACGAACTCTTCGTACGAAGATGGAGAGAGAATTCATAGAGATCAAGGAAAAATAAGGAGAATCTATCACAACCTATGAAGCGAATTTCACATGGCATTCATGGTATGCTTTGAGTTTTGTTATCAACAATATAGAAAAATTGATAGATTCTTTAGTGGATTAAAACCACGCCTTCGGAAGGCTCTTACAATTAGAGACTTTGGGAGTTATGATGAATTTGTTTGATGTGGTCTCAAAGTGGAGATGGAGTCTATAAAATGGTCCCATGGATATGGGGATACAAATGAAAGATGGAGTTTCAAGTTGGTGGATCTGATGAAAAAGGTGGGAAGAAAAATCAATGACCCACATGCCAAAAATGTGGGAAGTTGCACCACTGGAACAACCTCAAAGGGATGGGGAAATGCTTCATGTTTGGGAAATAAGGACACCTTGCTCAATAGTGTCGAAAATATATAAAAAGGAAGGAGAATGTAGCCGATGAAAGGAGATAACCACTCATGGTTCAATGATACAAATGTAGGGAGCTAGGGAACTATACACGTTAGTGCACTAAACCTCGAGTTCTCAAGGGTAATCAACAACAACAACCAACAAAGCCAAAATAACAATGGAAGGCTTATGCCATCACTGCTGTGGAGGTGGAGCATGATAATGAAATCGTACAAGGTACACTTCCTATTCACTCAATAGTGGAAACAGTCTTATTTTATTCTGGTCTGACGCATTCCTTTATATCTTCCATGTTTGCTAGAACTATAGAATCTAAGGCCCGAAACCTTGAAGTAGAGATATATGTAAAAACACCAAGTGGTGCAATCATTGAAACCCAAGTATTTGACTCTTCTCTTATTGGCATATGTGGGAGTATTCTTCCAGCGAATCATATAATAATAACCTTGGTGGAATTCAATGCTATAATTGGAATGGATTGGCTCTCGTAATATAGAGCACATATCAACTGTCAGGAAAAGGAAATATATTTTCATATTCTGATCCATCCCATGCTCCTCTACAAATTCAAGGAAGATCATAAATATCCTGTGAAAAATATTTCAATGGTGTGGATGTTGATTCCATATGACGAAGCATACCTCTCCCAAATGGTTGAGATGAAGGAAAGTGCCAACCTTGATGAAATACCCATCGTGAGGGAATATGACAATGTATTTCCCAAAGAGTTACCTGGAATTCCCCCAGATCGTGAGGTAGAGTTATCAATTGAACTAATACCTAGAGCTACTCTAATCTCAATGTATACATATAGGATGGATCCTATCGAACTGGAGGAGTTAAAGAAGCAGCTGCAAGATCATCTAGACAAAGGGTTCATATGCCCTAGTGCATCACCTTGGGGTGCACCTGTGCTCTTTGGTGAATAAGAAGGATGGAACAATGCAGCTATGTAACAATTATTGAGAACTCAACAAGATCACCATAAAGAAAAAGTATCCACTGCCATGGATTGAAGATATTTTCGATCAGTTAAGTGGTTCTCAATACTTCTCAAAGGTGGATCTTTGTTCTAGATATCATCAAGTAAAGGTGAATAAGGATGATATTTAGAAGTCTGCCTTCTGTAATAGGTATGGGCACTATGAGTTTTTGGTGATGCACTTCGAACTTACTAATTCCCCGGAAATCGTCATGGATTTGATGAATAGAGTCTTTAGAAATTACCTCGACAAATTTGTGGTAGTTTATATCAATGATATTCTCATCTACTCTAATATCAAGGGGGAACATGAAGAATATCAAAGATTGTGTTGGAACCATTGAGAAATGAGAAGTAATAATCCAAGTTCAGAAAGTGTGACTTTTGGATGATGCAAGTCACATTCATGGGACATGTGATCACTAGTGGGGGAATTTCTGTGGATCCTTCAAAAACAATGGTGATTGAGGAATGGCCCAGGCCCTCTAGTGTCACAAAAATACTATGTTTTATTTGATTATCTGGGTACTACTGATGTTTTGTGAGAAACTTCTCATGATTGTCATGCCTGCTAACTAAGTTAGAAAGGAAAAGGTAAAGTATGTCTGGATTGAAGAATGTGAGGGACGCTTCAAGGAGCTAAAGAGAAGGCTGATC
Source organism: Viscum album (assembly GCA_963277665.1). NCBI lineage: Eukaryota > Viridiplantae > Streptophyta > Magnoliopsida > Santalales > Viscaceae > Viscum > Viscum album. Next base: position 2,137,839,373 of record OY728141.1, on the reverse strand, counting down.
ACTACACCTGTACATACACTACCAAAAAAGTAAAGAATGTTTTGTGATGTACAGTGATTCTTCAGAGAAAGCCTTGGGTTGTGTACTCATGAAAAATGATAATGTGATAGCCTATGCCTCATGACAGTTGAAGATCCATGAGCAGAACTACCAGACGCATGATCTAGAGGTGGCAGCTGTGATTTTTTCCTTGTTAATATGGAATCACTACCTTTATGGAAAGAAGTGTGACATATATACTGACCACAAGAGCCAAAAGTATATATTCACAAAAAATGAGCTCAACATGCGTCAAAGAATATGGTTAAATCTAATCAAGGATTGTGATAGCTCTATTCACTACCATCCTGGAAAGGTGAACAATGTAGCTGATGCTCTATGCAGAAAAGAACCTGCTACTCTATCCATGTAACAGATTGAGAAAGACCCTATCTTCTTAGATATCAAAAGGACAGATTTTTAAATCATAAGGGTAGAGGATACATCCTACCTTTCACAAATGATTGCGTAACCATCTATCTATGAGATGATTAAGAAAGCACAGGGGGATGATGTGGAGATACAAAATAGGGTGAATGTATTAATGAAAGGGAAGTTTTAAGAGTTCCATATCGCTGATGATGGTGTGATTCAAATTGAAACATGACTTCGTGTGCCTTCATCTCACAGGATAAAGAAATATCTATTGGACAATGGACGTAGCTCAACATTCTCTATCCATCTTAGGAGTACCAAGATGTACAGTGATCGCTGAGAACACTTCTGGTGGGATAACATGATGAAGGGGAATGCAGAATATATATCAAAGTGCTTGGTATGTCAGCAAGTTAATGATAAGAGAAAAAATTCAAAAGGTATGATGCATCCATTACCTATACCCATGTTGAAATGGGAAAATGTTACTATGGAATTTGTCATGGGTCTCCTAAAGACGTCAATGGGAAATAATAAGATATGGGTTGTGGTTGACCGACTCACCAAGACTGACCATTTTATCGCTATTCGAGAATATCTCTTTCTTGAACAACATTTAAAGATATATTTGAAGGAGGTGGTGAGACTTCATGCTGTTCCACTATGAATTGTATGTAACCGTGATCCAAGGTTCAATTATAAATTCTGGAGGAGCCTTCTACATGATTTGAGTACTGAATTAAATTTCAGCATGGCCTATCACCCCAAATTGATGGCCAATCTGAAAGGACTATTCAAAAACATGAAGATATACTAAGAGCCTGCTCTCTTGAATTCAAAGGTGGTTGGGATCAACATCTCTCATTGGTTGAGTTCTCATACAAAAATAGTTTCCACTCGAGTATTCAGATGACTCCATATGAAGCTCTGTATGGAAAGTGATGTAGAACTTCAATCTGTTGGGTTGAAGTTGGAGAATGAAAGCTACTTGGACGCGATATTGTTCAAGAGATGACACAGAAGGTTCAAGTCATCTAGAAACACATCGAAGCTACTCAAAGTCGTTAAAAGAGATATGCTGACAACTGTCGAATGGACTTGGAGTTCGATGTTGGAGATAATGTATTCTTTCGAATATCTCCATGGAAGAGAGTCATGCGATTTGGGAAGAAAGGGATGCTAAGCCCAAGGTATATTAGCCTCTTTGAGATCCTTGACCGCATAGGAGTTGTGGCCTACCATCTTGCACTTACACCAAATATGGATCATGTTCATGATTTGTTTCGTGTATCACTACATAGGAAATACATACCAAACCCCTCACATGTAACAGCTCAGAGGTGGTGTAGCTGGAAGATGATCTCTCCTATGAGGAGCTGCCAGTAAAGATTCTGGATTAGAGAGATAAGGTTATACACAACAAGAAAACCCATCTTGTCAAAGTTTTTTTGGAAGAACCATAAGTTTGAGTAAGCAACTTGGGAACCATAAGAGGAAATGAAGGAGAAACACCCTCACCTATTTTTTTAAAGTGAAATTTCAGGTGTGAAATTTCATTAGGGGTAATGAATGTAACGACCCAAAGTTTTTTCAATGGAAATTACCTTCTAATAATTATGTCATAAAATCCATGAAAACACAACATAATGAACTACTAAGTTCTAAGTAACCTTTAAACATAAGTTTGTTACTCTAGTGTGTGGAATTTTTAAAATCTGACATACACAGTTGTGTTCAAGATGTTTTCTGGAGTCTAATAAAAGAAAAATAATTTTTTTGGTGAATAGTAGCCCAACTTTAGGAATAGTAACACAACCTTATGAATAATTATATACCCTAATGAATATTAACCTTAAATATGATTATCTAAAAATAATATTCATGTGAAAGTATGATGTTCCAATATTTTAGAATAATTAAATGAATGTTTTAAAACTATTTTTTAGTAATAAACCATTAGTTTAATTAAATATTAAATTAATAATATTCAAAAAATTATTTTTGAAAAATGGACTTCATTTTTGTATTCTACACATTGAAAAATGGTTGGGGTAAAGTTTTTGTATTTTTAGGAAAAAATTGAATTTTTGATGAATAGTGAAATACCGTAATTTACAAAAAAAAAGCTAAATAAGCTAATTATTGAGTCATGTGTGATGTTCTACTGATGTAAGACCACTTGGTTCGGGATCACATGATAAAATTACTATTCATGGTCATGGAATACTCACTATTACTTGTCTTGTGATGAAATAATATACTAATGAATTTTATATTAAGGAAAGCCCTCTCCCCTCAACTATAAAATTCACCCTTCACACCCACATTCCCTCACACCTATCAAGCACCAAGACTTCACTAAACTCTGCCCAAACATCTTCCCAAAATTTTCTACCACGTCCAAGAGGATCTGGTCTTATCAGAATACCAATCCTAGCTTCCTTAAGGAGGATCTCAAGAGGAAGATTTAATAGGTAATTTCTCTCCCTCTTCTCTATTAATTTCCTTTCAAGTTCAAGTTCATTTCCTGATCTCTCTGCACCTAGATTCATCCAAAGAGTATTTTATCTCAACTATTATACATTTAATTTAATTTTATGATGATAATTGGATATTAGATCATCCAACCCCTTTTCCCTCTTACTTTTATTTTATTAAAGAGTACTTTGTTCGTGAGGTGTTAATTTATCACCTTCAAGAATGACATGTTTTCTTATTACATTTCTACCTTAATATCTGGTCATGAAACCATTTTTATGGTTGATACATAATATTTTATATGTATTAAGTCCTATTTATCATTCTAGAGAAATCTTATTTCCACATTACTAAGTGATAAATTAAAACAAGTTCCTCGTGATTAAAAAACAACCCAAATTAACCCAAACAATCACAATTTAATTCTTATCTAATGATCCATCCATATGGATATAATATGATTCATCATAAGATCATTAAAACTCCTATAATATCATTATTAACTTGTAATATCAGTTCTTTATGTCTACCCATGTTCTACCCAAACTTCATTTTAAGAATACAAGTGAACCACTCAAGAAACCCATAAAAACAAACATTCCCGAATAATGTTTTTAAACTCTACAACTCATCCAAAGGCACATAAAATCACTTAATGAAACAATGATGAACCATATTAATGTATAAAAGGTTCTTGAATTTATAATTATTGAATAAAATGTCAATATACAAGACAATAAAGGGAAGGAAGCATTCTGATACAAGGTAAGGGGAAATTCTCGAACCCAACTTTCATCCTTCGGGTTCTCCCTCTTTCACTAAATTTTTGATATAGTAACTTCTTAAAGATAATTTCTTCATAATTATCTTACGTCTTTTGGATATAAATGTTTTATAATGAAGTTTATGTCAAACCAAATGTATTCCAAAAGAACTCCTCTTTTAAGAACTCATCATTTACCTCTCATTCATGGTTGATGGTTCTTGTATCAAGTATGTTGTTCCCTATTTCATTTAGGAACCCAAAGCTTATGAATTTATTCTTATGAGATGAAAACCATTACATTATATTGGTTAGTTATGTTCACTATTGTTATGTTTTTTATGTGGAAATCATGATTATGATAATGTTATGATGTGACAGGTGCACCCGTAATTACATAATGCAATATGAATGTTTCAATGTGACAGGTGTGCCCAAAATTATAAAGCTCTCCAATGCATTGGGTAAAGTGATGCATCTCATGAATAAATTTTAAATGATGTGTTAACAATATTCTATATTGGTTCACATGTATGTGTGGTTTTTAACCACTAAGACATTATGTTTCATTCTAATGCATTTCCACATTTCAAGTCTTTTATTTATGCTCCTCTCATGTTCATGATCTTTTGCCTATGTCATGATTATGCTCACCCCATGCTATATTCTTCTTATGTATCCTATTACTGGGATTTTACCTCACCCCTTTTTATGTATATCCTCAGGTGGCTACATGTTCTAAGGAGATGAGAAGTTCCAATTAGAAGCTAGAGAAGAAGAAATTAAATAAATGTTTAAGCTTGATGTTATAATTGTTTTGTATGTTCTTAGTTTTCCCAAGACACTAAACCTTTGGATCTTTTATGTGTCGTAATATTATGTTGTTTATCTTTAAAATTATTTACCAGTATTGAAATAAAATGTTGGGATGCTATAGATGGTTTATGTGGTTATTCATCTAATAGAATAACCATGACTATGTTTTATTATGAAATTATTTACATAGATTATATTCCAACCATAAAGTGTTCATGTTTATTATTTCTAAAGTCATGTGTTTTCAATTATTCGACAATCCTAATGTTTATGTTATCTTCTGTTGTACTTATTACTCTTACTATGAATTTGAGGTCACCCCTTTCTTATGATTCAATTTACAAGGATATGAACAATTTAGATATGAGTGACTTGCAGGAATAATCTTGGAGGCTAGGATGTTTCTAATGGAATAAATTCGTGGTGTATTTATTCTAAAGTTATAATGTTAAACTTATGTATGTATCTTGTTTTGAAGGCTACTAAAATTATCAGTCATTTTGGATTTTATCCCTTGTGATCATGCTAATGCTAGGTAATAATGCCCCGGCTCTAGGAAACTGGTGTTAAGGCGTTGTAGGTTTCCTCTGTTGGTATCAATTAATGATTGAGTAATTGTAATATATTTGGTTTTTAACAATAATATGAATGAACTTAAGTCATCATACAATAAAAATGATGTTATATTGGGTGGACCAAAATCTATAATAGGTTGATAAGAATGGTTCAAAATTAAGGAAATCTTCGTAATGATTACCATGATTATAAAATTTATCACTATAATTAGTATAATTTTACTATTATGGTTTGAATATTTGTATCAAATAATGACTATAAATATAAGGAATCCTATTAAAAACAAATATAGTGGATAATGAAATGATTTTTTACCATAGAAACCATTCTACATAATATCTAAAATTGGAAATCCTACTATTATTCTCATAAAACTATCTAAATATATGAATCATGATGAGCTTACAAATGAGTAAAGAATGAACCAATGAACTATTTATTATTTCAGAATGAAATAACCACATTTATTCATAGGGTCATATGGTCTACTAGTGTCTGATCTATAATTCATTTCCACAAAAATATATTTTCTATTTTTTAATGGTTGAAATATGAAAATGTTTTCAAATAAGTTTATGGTCTAGAAAGTGATGAAGTTAAATGGTGTGATATTTTTAAGAATACTTAGAAATAATATGAAATTGAATCTATGGGATTGGATTAGATTTAGAGTGTATTTTTTATTATGTAATTTCCCCAAAATCATCACAGATAAATGGAATTCTAATTCCATCATAATAAGTATATGGATGATTAATCAATTGGTATATGTGAGGAAAAAATTATATGATTTTGGAGATACATTTATAGTTTTATTGTCAAACCTAAAAGAATAATTGATTGGTTTTTTTAGGCTTAAAAGAATGTTTCTAAAAGGTGTTTCCCATAGGTACATTAGTATTTATGTAGAAATTCTTTTTTTGTGTTCTATTATAAAAAATTAATTACTGATATTCCCATAAACCTCATTGTTCTGAAATGATGATATAGATAGAGTTTTGATGAAATAAAGATAATAAAATCTATAGGATAAATAAATGAAATATTACTTTTTTCAAAAAGTTTAGAAATAATCATGGGGGAAATTTTCCATGCTCGATAGGTAAATGTTTTAAGTATGTATAGGAAGGCCATTATGCATATGAATGTCAGATAGTTGTAAAGAGTAAAGAAGAAAAATGAATGTGGATGGAGATCAACCGAATACATCATCCCAACTCTAATAATAAAACTACAAGGATTTTGTGAATTATATCAACAATTAAATAAACCTAATGGTTAATAATGACAATCGACATAACAAACTCTTAAAAATGAGATTGGGATTTCTTGGGGGATTATGAATGTCAAATTGAGCCATTATAAATTATTGATTAAAGGTACACTTATCATCTAATCTATAAATTAAAAATAGTACTTAATTATGGTTCTTTATACAAGTTTATATCTAATTAATTTTATATGGGTATCATATCACTACCAAAATGATTAGATGTTTAGTTATCATCAATAATTTTTTATTGTATTATAATCACATCTCAATTATATATCATCACTCCAATAGAGGTTTTTGGGAATGTACTCCCTATAAATCTAATTACACTTCCCCTATTTGAATTTAATGTTATTTTTTGTGTGGATTGAATTTAATTATAAAAATACCATAGAAATTCCAAGGGAATGAATTTCATATTTTACTTTATTAATAAACCCATTATTTTATATCATTGAGAGGATGAATATAACATTATTATAGAAATTACATTTTTTTTATGGTTATTTTTGTGAAATCATGAGGGGTATTTATGATAAATGGTTGGGGAGAACCACAAAATTGATTGTTTTACAGTTATGTAGAAATATATAAATTCATCTCGTGATGAATTTCCGAGTAATACTAAGAATCAAGAAGTTTAATTTCTAGTGGAACACACAAAGTCTATGTAAATTCTATAGGCTTCAAACATAATAACATCGATTTAGTTAGAACAAATTAATTCCTAAACTCTAAGAGAATCTAAAAAAGTTATTCATTTGTACATGTACATCCCCGTGGGGTGAACCTGTACTTTATATTAATAATAATAATGATTCAATGAATATTTTCATTGATTACTAAGAAACTTAAAAGACAAATATCATGAACAAGTATCATCTTCCCTATATGGATGATCTTTATTGACTAAAAATATGGTGATAAATACATTTAATAGATTTATCTTAAATATGAATATCACTAGTCAAGGCGTGGAAAGGATTAAATTCTCAATACAACCTTGTATATAAGGTATAGAAGTTATGAATTTATAATGGTTCATGTTGTTATTATCAATTCACCATCCATCTTCATGGATCCAAAGAATATTGACTTTAGTGATTACCCTAGTCTTTCTTATAACATTTTGATATTATAATACTTCCAATGTTAACTTAATTTCATGAAGCTCATTTGAGGATTGTGTAGAAGAAATTATAAAAAGATAAGTTATTTAGGAAATTTAGAAACTTTGACCAATGGATACAGAGATTATCATTTTTCATTCATGTGACTATAAGAATGGGGATATCACTATATCCTTTAAAGATATATTTTATTAAATATTGGGCTTCACCATCCATATTAACTGAAACCCATAATTTTTTATAAGGATGGTAAGTTACTATTGAATATTTTTGAGAAATTTATCATAGGTATAAAGTATACAAACCAATATGTGATGGAAGGGAGATAATTTTTTATAGATTGATGAATGTGAATATAATTTCATTGAATCTAACATATGGTTTTTAGTGAATCTTTTCTCATAATACCCTTTAATTATGATGTTTTTATGTTCTAATATGATGTTTCAATTAATGGATTCGTATTTTTCTTTCGTATAATTATATAGTGGTTTCTTATGTCTTTATCCAAATAATGATTATGGAAAAACTTACTAGGATAATGATTTTGAAATAGAAGTTGAAATTATTTTTTATAGATTTTAATGAATTGTCTTTATTGAGAATGGTGTGACATATAAAATAATAATAAATTATTAAATTATATATTCTCATAAAGCGTATTAATTATTATCCAAATAAAATCATTTGAACTAATTAATGATTATGAATCCATAGTACATTACCACCCTAGGATGGTGAAGAAGATGGTTAAATATCTAAGCTAGAAGTACCATGCTAGTTTTAAAATTATTATTATTGAATGATATCAAGTACTAATCGATCTATAAAGGATATTCTATACAAACATAAGGAAAGTAGAAATATGCAATATTGACCCCAAGAATTATCAATCATCAATTTATGTGAATATAAAAGAGTCATAGAAGGAGGATATAGAGATACAAAGTAAGGTATAGAAGTTTCTATAGTTCAATTATGATAGTGATGGAATGATATAGTTCATGAATAGGGTATCTATCCCTTAAATCTTATTAATGATGAAGGAAATTTTGGATGAATCTCATAGTTTATCAATTCCAATTCATCTTAAAAGAACAATGTTGTATAGAGTTCTGGAAGATAAATTCATGTGGGAGAAAAGGAAGTGAGATAATGTTGATTATTAATATCATTTCTCATTATATAATTAATAATTCTATATTTAACCCATAATTACATGATTTTCCAAAAGGGTTTACCCTTATTGCACTTCATAGATATTTTATGATTATATTTTCATAAAATTTGGTAATAATGTTACATATGAAAGTGGACTCTTTACCACCATATAATTTTTTTTGACAAAAAATGAAAATTTAAGTTTACACAACCATTTTTTTAAGAAACTACTTCTTAATTTAGGATGAGTCGTAATAGAAAAAATCAAGACCATGATATTTTTTACTCATCCTTGGATCATAAGGAAGAAATTTCATACCATTAAATGATAAACACAAATCTTTTTGTTATTTATAAAAATTAATATATCATGTTATACCATTAAAACATAAAATCACCATTGGAATTTTAAATCTTCATAAAACATCTATGATAATAGAAATAACAAATTTTACAAAATTATGAATACTATTTCCCCATATAAGAACCATGAAAACTATTAGAAATAATATCCCTCCAAAATTATTTTAAAATTAAAGAAAAAAATTCATAGAAAAAAAATAAAATCTTCTATTATAAGATCATAACATATCATAACTCTGTGAAATCAATATAACTCCTTAAAAAATGTCTACATAAATATTTACATATCCCAAGGAATCATATTAATAAACCATGTTAACTCATTTTTTACTCATTTTAGAATAATTGAAGCCCAATTAATTAACGAGGTGTTACCTTCTTAGTTTTATACCTCTTCTTTCTAATTTAATATAAATTCTTTGGCCAATGCATTAGAGAGTTAAAGGGCTCATACATCTTCATGAGCTATATTCAGATCACTTGTCATCGTCTATAATTCAAAATTACATTATAATGAATATGGAATTTGAATGCCCGAAAATTTTCCTAATAAATCCATATAAATATTCATTTTAACATATAATTAAAAATAATCATTCAACTCATGATGATAATTAAAAGTTTTCATTTCCTTGGAAACATTTTAAAATTAACAATTCCCATAAATTTGGTGAAATTATTTATTTGAAAATTAATGTGTTATTTTTTATAGAATATTAGGTAATAAAAAAAATTAATTCATGGAGATGATTCTAAGATTCATATGTTTAAAAAATATTTTTTTTCTACTTTTATAATTTTTTTTGAAAATAACTCATATTGAAAACATTGAAAATATTCCTTTTAAAGCCTTTCTAATGAAATTAAAATATAGTCTAGATTGAAAATTATCCTAAATTTAATAATATATTTGAACATTTAAAATTGGATATATAAGGTGGATAAATATTTGAATATAACACTTTAAAATAAGGTTATAATAAAAATCCCTTGTTACTTTTTTAGTATTTAAAACAAATGATGATTAAAGGACTAACATGGAAAATGTTTATAAAACACATAATTATTGTGAAATGAATGATAAAATTCATCCATATTGAATTATATACACTTTAAAATATAAAACATATAGCAGATAAGAGTTAGTTCTGATGAATGGTAGTACAGAAAAAAAATCCATTACCGTGATTCATGTCTAGCTTCATGCTTTCTCTAACCCTTTATCCTTAGATACATACCTTTATATTATACCTTAATCTATCTAGGATTTGACTTTTGATAAAAATAAGACCTATAAGATAAGGGGATAGATTAATGTAAGAGGTTTTTGTAGTAGTTGGATGAACTAGAGTTCTTAAATAGTGTGACAACGATAAGAGAGGAGGTTCCCATTCATATGTAAGAGGAGTAATAGAAATTTAATTTTTCAAATAACTTAAATATTATGTAGCCTTAATAACTATAATTTGGTACAATAAATATAAAATATTAAATATAAAATATAAAATTATTAAATTTTAAATAAAATTAACAAATAATAAATAATATATGATTTTTTGGTGTCATCACTTAGTTTTTACCTTGATTATAATTATTTTACCATTACTATTGCGACCCATTTTTATGTTTATTACTATTCATAATAACCAAATTTTTAATTCAACTTATTTCATAATTTTAATATAATTATTCTAAATAATGAATTATTTTTTATGTTTCACTTTTAAAATTTTGAATGTAACAATTTTAATACAAATGTGTTAAACAAAAAGAAAACATGTTTTTAGATAATTATTTTGCTTCTTAAAAATGAACTTATAATAAAATTAAATATAATGTTTAAAAATATAGAATTATTTAGATTACTATTTATCAAATTGATTTAATTATAATTTAAATCTAAATTCCAAAAATATTGGGACTTTAAAATAAACTTATGCTACGAAAATAAATGAATGTTTTGTAAAAATCCAAATTTTCACTATTAACTCAAAACCCATTATTTTCAAAAAAATACATTCAATTAAACCTATGTTATATTTTATATTTTGATTCTAAAAAATAATTTTTTATCAAATTAATTTTCTAAAATTATTTTATTTCTATTTTGAATAAAACCATTAAATTTATGGAAAAACAATGAACAAAAATAAAACTATTCTTTTTTCAACCCAAATATATATTAAAATTATTTATAAATCTATTATCAATATAAATTTATAAAATGAATACCTATAAATAATAATATCTATTGAATTAAAGGATTTCACGGGTTTTCCTGTCCATTAAGAAATTATAACATATAAATTCTTTCATTGCTAAAATGAGTGAGAATATTTTCCCTTATACCATTTTCCAATTTTCATGTAGCTTCCTAAATATTATTTTTCTTCTATAAAACCTTTACCTTGTTATTATACATGATTCATAGACTTATATTTTTTAAACCTAGATATGAACCATATTTTATTTTGAAGAGAGATTATCCTCTATCAGTAGCACATCGAGGCTTAAAACCTAAGATGTATCAGGTATGAACATTCATAGAAATGAAATGTGACACACATCATAAACCTAATATAAACTAATATATAATTCTAATATATAATAAAATGATCCTAAAAATTTTATAATATTATACTATCCAAAAAATTCATGAATTAAATATAGATTTCCAAAAAAAATTACACTTTTATGTCATTATAATTTAATGTGTTCTCTTTCCTAAAAAGAAACATATTTTCCATTTTAATATGTATAACTTTTTTTTCTACTCAGAGCTTTCCTCAAGTACCACTAAACGGTCATTACTTTCTCAACCATTTTTCTAAATGTTATAGTCCCAAAAAATTCCATTCTCCAACTTTATCCTAACAAGATGAAGATTGACACCACTTTCCATATAATACCATAAGAAGTTCTATTTATGGACATCAATGAAAAATTTTATTATAAGATATTTACACAAATGAAAGATACTATTACCATGTACCCTAATAATATAAAGAGAAATCACCCTGAATATATTTTAATATACAAATTTTTCATTCTGGTGCATGAATAATTTAATGAAATACCCTTTTTAGTTATCATTCTGTTTTAACATATTGTAAAGTAAAACATTTTAGGGTAAATTCAGAAATGAATTTCTTCATTACATCCCATGATTATTTATCCCAATGATATCTATACATCATATTACTTCTAGGATTAATTGAAAATGGGGCTCTATGAGTATCAAATAATAATTCCTTCTCTAACATAGAATCGCGTATCACACCCAACCACTTTATAAGTGTGGTAAATTATTATTTATCAATTCAAAACTCAAGAAAGTTACACATATTGATTGATTATACTATTTACTTCAAAATAGGATTTTCATTTTATGCATCGTTAATTATTTCAAAAAAATATGACTGTAGTGATACCTGATCCAATATACAAGAAGGATTTTCACAAATCATTTCTAGGACAACATTAATTAAATCATTAAATATTAGATCATGGTCCAATAATAACATAGTTAATGATACATTATCATTTCAACTCAAGAAATAAACTTCCTTTTATCATCACCAGGATGATAGTGAATTGTGTTTTCATTTTAATGCCCTAACACTATTAGGCTAGAGATGGTGGTTAATTTATTACAATATCATAAGATTCAAAAAATCGTATCTAATATCGACGATTACATTAAGATTTAGGGTAAAATTGATACATAAACCAATATGAATTTAAATATATAAAAATAGAACACCACATAGTGAACTTAGGCATTATTCATCATTGATGTCCTTAAAATATTAATTATTTATATCCAAGAGAAATTAAAAAATAAGGGTGAGATTAGATGGTATGTAAGGTTTGTGAATAGTGAAATATGTATTGAGTAAATAGGGCACAATCCATATAGACTACAATGTAACTAGAAAACATTTCTTTTAATCAATAATATGATCATAGAGAATAATATGGCAGGTATAAATGTTGATTGGATAATGCCATATAAATAATCAAATGATCTTGATATTTTTCAATGGATTTCATAACTATTTAAACAATTATATTTAAAATAATAACTTATTTCATAATAATGGAATGTGTAATTCCAAAAATCATAAACTTACTATCAAGGCCATATTCCCTGAATTATTATATATATGACTAAGGACTCATCCAAATTATAAAAATAATTCTTACGAGAACTATAGATCCATCGAAGGGCTGAATCATAACTCTCCTCTCACTTACTAATTCTAATACATTGAATAAGTAAATAAAAAATACAATTTAATAAATATCCCTAATTTAAAATAAATTTTAATTTGAAAAATTAGAATATTTAAAGTCAATTTTTTTCCGAGTCAAACTGATCATAAAAAATATAAATAAAGAATAAATATTATATCAATAGAACATATCCCTAGTAGAGATTAAAATAGTTTTTTCCTTTATGAATATAAATTCCTTAAAAATATCATTGGAAACATTATTGAGAATAATACCATTTTAAGAAAGAATATATATTTTTAAAAATAAATATTTCTAGAGTAATAGGGAAAAATATTTCCTTGAAGTTACCTTTGGAAAATTGTATTGGAAGCTCAAAATCATTGAATTATCATGATGTTCGTACATTATTTTCAATTAGTGTTTGTCAAAATAAAAATTCCTCTCACATTTTCAAAAAACAATTAAAATTTCCTTGTTTAAAAAACAACAATCAGATTCCTTTTAAATTATTTTTTCAAAATTCAAAGATGGGAAAGAATTAATATAATATAACATTATCAAAAACATTTTTAAAAAATATGTTCATGGATGAAAAAAGAATCTGGACTGAAAGAAAAATAACATTGGTTTTCATTTAAAACATTAATTTTATATCTTGAGTATTTAATAGAGGGGAATGAATGTAACACTAATAAATTCAAGATAAAACTATATAAAAAGAAAATATATTATGTTTAATATAAACAAATCAAATAGTTCCCCCAGTGGATACATTAATATAATTAATGTATAATAATGATGAAATTTTGAAACAAACTATTACCCCTCCAGTAACATTTAAATTACAAGCCTGGAGAAATAATAACATCGAATGAAACATTAATTATATTTACAAAATTGAAATTCATTACATATCGTGTCAAGAGATCTATATATGCACCTCATAAAAAAAATTGTGCAAAACATAAAATATGTCTCAACAGAAAAAAACGTGACAAAGAACCCTTATAATGATTATATCTTCCAAGTGAGAATTAAGTAGTGATTTTATTTTGTTTATAAAATTTAATCCCACCCTGAACATTTGTTTATATAGAATAACAGAGTTAGTGGTCATTTCACATATAATCATTTAATAAAATAGTCAATGAAGTATAATTATTAATTGACGAATGTGAATTTAGTTAAGAAACCCCCTATGACTGGGTAACATTAAATTTAAATGACATTAAAAGAAATATTATGAATTTGAAATATAAATAGAAGGAACTATTATGTGTTTGTTATATTAACAATAAATTGATATTAAATACACCATGTAAAATATGTTCTTTATATTACATTAAAACATTCCACAAGAAAGGAAAATCAGGGGAAAATCTATTAACTCAGGTCTAACCCATCACATACGTAGATGATATTATCGAATAATAAAGGTAAAATAATTATATTTAATATATAATTAATAGTTTTCTTGTTTATTGTAACACCCCAATATTTCATAGTATGTTATCTCTTTAATATAATTTCATAGTTTGCGTTATACGCAACACCGAGTTCGAACGCTCTATGACATACCAAACTAGCCATTCAAAAGGCAGTTATGAATAGTTTTAACTGAATTTTGAATTTTATATACTCCATATAATATTAACATATATATTATGTGTTTATTAGACATAATATAAAAACAAAGTCACATTCTCAGATGAAATAAGTATTTTTCTAAAAAAATGTAATTTTACCAAATTTTAATGGGAAACCCCTTTTAAATACAATATTTGACACATTTATATATTAAATTTGACACAATAAACTTATTATTTATAATATGGATATAAAATTTGAGTTTGGATTATTTTTTTGGGTTTTTATGATAACTTTTATATTTTGATAAATAATGAATGTTACTAAATTTTAATTGAAAACAAATTTGTTAATAAGAAAATTTTAATGTGTTCAATTATAAATTTAATTTTTTTATGTATAATTAGATTATATTTTTATCATTTAATTCAAAAATTTTCATTTGATGTAATTTAAAATTTAAATTTGACATAAACACATATTAATATTTTGATAGTTTTTCCTTGTCAAAAACTCACTTTCTAGTTTTGACAATAGAAATTAATTTCAAATTAATTACTTTAACTTTTATTTTTATGAATTTGGTAAAATAGAGAATTTTTTTTAATATCAAAATTATCTTGGGGTGACTTTTTTGTATTTTTCTGAAAACATTCTTTTTTTGATGAATAGTGGATAACACTGCGTTACTGTTTAAAGTGACTATTTATTTAAATAATTATTTATATTATTTAAATTTATTTTAAATCAAAATAGATACGTAAAAAATATATACATTCAATGTAATTATTTGGAGTCATTTAATAATAAAATTATATGTATAAAGTTTTATTGAACTTTTTAACTTCTTTTACCCACCATCTAGGAACATTTGAAAATTTGTATAAATCATAATTTTACCGCTTCTCAGAATTGAATTTCAAAAATATGAGAGAAATAGTTTCAATCGATAGGTAAAATGTGGTTCAATAGGATGAAAGTAATTTTGGTGAATAGTAACTTTAGAATTTTATTTTCCACAGTTAAAAGAAAATTGGGTAATTAAACGAAAAATGATATTATAAATACCATAACACATGTCCTAATTCAATTGGATTAGTTTTTTTGACCAGAATCAATTTTAATAATAAAATATGATCCTCTTGGATCCACAATATTATATTAAGATATTATTTATTATTTTATTTAAAGAATAGTTAAAACTGTTAAATTCAAATTTTAATAACTAAACCATTTTTATTATAAGGTAATACATAAGATAAATTAAACTATAAATATTCATTAAAAATATAAAAATATATAATTCATATTGGTATTTCATTCATAATTAGTAGACATTAAATAATTGTGTTTATTTATGACACAATGATTATGTAGTGATTACCATATTAATGAATGCTTAAAATAACTGATGTTATAAATTTCCATATAAATGTCAACTAAGACTTTTGATGCATTTAACTAATTTTATAGGTTAATATGACATGTTAGGATTTATTGGTTGTATTTTTTTAAAGTAATATTTTTTTCACTTTCACAAAAACCTAATACTAAATAGTGTCAAAATTGTCATAAATGAGTTTTTAAAACAAATACAATATTATTAAACGATATAATATTCATAAAAATTTATTGTTCAGAAAAACTAATTATATAATGATAGATATTTCATTAATAAACCACTTTAGGTTCTCATGGATTTAATAGTTTGTTTATTAACAATGTCACATAAAAATACAAGAAGACATCGTAAAAGTTAAACTATTTAACTAAGAGTTAAATCATGAAGATATGGTTACTATGGGGATCTAAACATGTCTAAAACCTATTGGATGAAAGGATTTCGACCCATACCCACCTTATACTAGAAATAAATTACTTTTGATCCATTAGAAATCGAAAATGACTTTATAATAAACAATATTTCAAGCTTTTCCAAAAGTCCCCCTCACCTCCCTTATAAAAGGGTACTTCCTCTTATCTTAATTTTACACCTCCAAAGCCATTTTTCTTGGACAAAACCTCCCCAAATATCCATAAAACTACACTCAATTAAATATAAAGGCCTGAATTTGATCATAAAGGCAACCTAAGGAGGCCTTTTGTTCAAATAAAAGGTAAGAACCCAAAAAAGAGGTAATATCTTCATCACTTATTTCAATGTTATTTTTTCTTCCACTTCCAATTTTTTTATTGTTTCCATACCAAAATAATTACTACAGTACCTTTTATATAATTTTATATTATTATAAATATGGTACAACTATATGAATTATTCAATCCTTCATATTAATGACAAAGTCAACACACGTACGTACGTATGACTTACTATCTCGGCGTCGTGGGGTAGTTTATTATTCAACAGTTAATTATTGGGAAGGGTAAAATAATGAGTATAATTTATGTAAATAATAAATATAACTTGTTAATTATTCTCTATATATGATTTAATTTCCAATTACATACTATTTAAACATAAATAGAATGATATTTTCACTCGTGCGTACGTATAAATTAACATCTCTATGAACGTGATAAGATTCATTCCCCATCGTAAGCATTCAAGAATAATTTTCTTTTTATGATTAAATATAACGTTTAATATCTTATTATAAATATGGATATGAATAAAATACATCCTATACATAACAAAAAATACTTACGATACAAAGCATATAAAGGAAAATGAATCAGTTAACTCCTGAAATAGTGATATTACTGAAATATTATTAACAATGAATATTAGAAGATAATATATAATATCATATTTATATATCGGGTTCCTGTATGATTTTAAAATAATTATTTAACTATTATACAAGAGGTTAATGTACCTTCATCTAAAAAATAGTACTAAGTATGGGTTAAATTTTACAATCTCTTTATTATCCGAGGTTGTTTTTACGTAAGTATCAACAAGGACTTCTTTATCGTCCACATCTGTGTTTCTTAAAAATGTATTTAATTTTTTTACTAATTATTAGATTATGGGTTAAGTTCTTTTGTGATGTTGTTAGAATATTTATAAAAGGTTTTTAATGGAATATTTCCGTCACTTTCCAAATAAGGTACTTTATGACCTTTTCGACAAATTAAGGTAAGAACGTTTTTTTAACTTATTCAGAGGGTGAGGATATTTTACACTATCCTAATACTTTAGAAGCATCCCTTATAAGCTTATAAGAATTTTTCAAATTAATTTTTTTATAATTACATGACTTTTTAATGATTTCAAAATAATAATGAGATATTTCTCTCAAATATTTTTGATTTTATCTATGTCAACATCCTTTGTTGTATTTTAAACAAGTTTGATGTTGATTTATTGTGATATAATATTCCATATTTTATTGAAGGTTTAGTGATATTTTTGACTGTGGATGTTTTCTTTTTATACCATTCATGGTTTATGGTTAATGTATTAACATTTCTTATGCTAGTTTTTATACAATTGTTTATGTTATGTTTCAACCTTTTTATGTGTGGAATGCAATGGACTTAGTATGTGATGAGGGGAGCCTACTATAGCTTCTCGATGCATCGATAGGTCTCATGAGACAAACTAGTGTCTTTCCATAAGGCCTTCACAAAATCTTATTTGCAGTTTTTGAATGAGGCCTTGACTATGTTGTTATGATATATGAGATTATGCATTCTATCATTATAAAATTAGCTATTGATATTACATGTGATTATTCAACTAAAAGAATATTCATGTGAATAAGTAAATGGAATTATTTGATTTATCTTTTCTAATTTATGCTAGTGTTTATGTTTAAAAGGATTTTTTTAGTCTTATACATGGCCTTAAATGTTTAGGCTTATATATGATAGTTTCTACTATATTGTTATCCTTACTAAGCATCTGAGTTCATGCCTTTCTTATGTTTTCTTTTTCCCAGGAAGTGAAAAAGTATGTTATAATTAACCTTCATGGATAAGCTAAAGGATATGATTTTGTTCAAAGGGGACACAATATTTATTTATTTCATGAGGTAATGTAAAACATATATATGTATCTAATACTTACAAGCCAACTAAGGTAGTAGTTCTTTTGAGACATGATCTCATGTGATAATGCCAATGTTATGTAATAATGCACCGATTCTGGGTAACTAGGGTCGAGGCATTATAGTTGGTATCGGAGAATGTTTAATACAATCCATGGAAACTAGATTTCAATAAACTCTGTCTAGTAAACATTACCCTAATATAGAATTTTAGGATTAGTATAAAAGAACATCTGAAAATTTTGGTAGTGTAAATATTATGTGGGATTTCTATGAAAATACATCCCTGTCTGGATACAAAGAAGAAGAGTTGGCTTTTCCACAGATGTACCTAGGAGTGAAAACTCCAACAAATAGTTTCGAGCATGACCTAGGGATCCTGGTATAAGATAATGGGCCTCACATCACTCTCTATATTGACACTCCATGAATATATGCTTTAAATAAATCACATTTTCATTAAAAACCATTATGAAGGATATGTGATTAAATACTCCCTCAAAGAAAACATTTTTATGATTATGGATTATATGCATAACTAGTTCAATTTATATTAGGTATTTTACAAGTTTGGAATTATGCAATGTGATTCATAAACTAAAATAGTGTATGCCATTGTTATAAATGGTGCCCAGTAGAAGGAATGACAACTCCAGTAATACACATGATCCAAAGAGTAAGAAGGATCATATCATTTAGGGTCTTTAGCCCACATTCAGAAAGAAAATAGTCTCCCACATATTCTTATCATATAGAGAAATAGTATCATGTACTAATATGAAAATTAAATAAATCCTTGAGTCCTATGGCTTTGAAAGGGTGCCAAAGAAGAAAAGGATGGTAGAGAGAATGATATATAAAGGTAAGAAGGGAAAGAATGATTTTCCAATATGAGAAAACCATGGAAATAATCACATTGGTAAATGATTTAAGGGAATGAGTGTTTTTATAAGTGTGAAAAAATTTACACCAAGTAAGTTATTCCAAGGGTCTGACAAAGGCTTCAAATCTACAATGCTCTATCTACAAGGGGTTAGGACACTACCTAAATCAATGTCCCAATCATCAGAGCATATCCCCAATTATTCTTTTGGATAATAATCAAGTTATGATACTACCACGGATGAAGAGGAATAATTAGTTTTCTTATATTTTTTATTAATGAATTATATCATTTGAGTGTTGTATCAATGATGTACTAGTCATATTAATTATTAAAACAAATAAGGATTTTACTATAGTACAATTTCATTGAGGATTTACGATTAAATGGTACTAAGAAAAGTGAATCAATAGAAAGTTAAATTTTGTGGAAAATACATGGTTGAAGTAATGATAAACCTTATTATGGTCCTGATACCGATGTAGTGATTTTGGAATAAGAGATGGTTGATTAGGATAAATTATATTTCGTATTCCTGAAAACCATGGCACTTATTAATGATTTTATTATTCCATTATTTTTGGAGTATTTAAAATTTTGGACATAAAGAATATATCTAGTATTATATAAGGAATAAAGGAGAATGAATGTAATAAATTAGGTTTTATGGTAATTCTGGGTGTTACCATTTCTTGAGAGAATACATGATGAACGTACTCACATGTTATTATGAGGAAAAAGGAGATCTTCATTATGTTATGTTGAAATTCCTTATAAATTGTTGGAGTATGATTTTGGAAACAAGTGTTTTTGATAAGTCTATATACTGGAATAGATTAAGTTGGACATTAGATACTATGGTTTAAGGTTAAAACATTTTGTATGATTATTTTTGGGATTTTTTATAATAAAGGACAACCTGATGGTCGGGTAACTATGTATCGCGTCTAACAAGGTTGTGATACTTGAACCCGCCACCGAAGTGTGAAAGGAGTGCATCACCTACCACAAGCCTAGGTGATGTCCTCGTTTATATAATGTAGTTTTTTTAAATGATGTGATAGTTGAATAATAAATTCATTTTTTTTGAAACCCTATATGATTATGATAATTGAATATTTTTAAGTTCTATTGTCTTTTGGAGTGAAAGTTGAGTTTGTGGTAGAAATTTGTTAAAGGATTTATCTCTACTTGTCAATTATTTATTTCCTCCTATATAACGAAATTAATTCTTAAACATTAGAAAATGGATCTTAAACAAAAAATGTGTTATCCTAATACCTTATGTTTTTATGAACCAATTATATTTTAAGTCATCATAGATATATGGCTTTGAGGCCCACAATTTTCTATTTATTATTCACTTGTTTGTGATTGATGACCTCAATAACTTCCAATAAATATTTAAGTTTTTCCTCAAATCATGTCTCCCTAATTTCTACCAATTTATTCATATTTTAAATCTTTATTTGGTGGTGACTTTTTCATTTCCCTTTCCCTCTTATAAAAACAAAATTTTATTAACTTTATTTTTGAGGTGGCTTTTCCACAAAGGTATTTTCTATTTTAATCCTTTTATTTTTCAATAACAATATAAAAATGTGAGGATTCAATTTATTGATGGAGGGGTGAATTTAACACCCCATGATTTTATAGTACATTATCTCTTTAACGTAATTCAATAGCTTGTGCTACCCACAACACTGAGTTCGGATGCACCATTACTTACCAATCTAGCCGTTCAAAAAGAATTTATGAATTCTATTGACTGAAATTTGAATTTAATATACCCCATATAAATAAACATCCATATTATATGTTTCTTTGACATAATATAAGAACAAATTCAATTTTCAGATAAAATATATATATATTTTTTAAATGCAATTTTACCACCTTTTAATGGTGAACCCTTTTTTAAATTCTATATTTGGAACTTTTATATATTCAATTTAACAAAATAAACTTCTTCCTTAGAAGAAGGACATAAAATTTTAGTTTAGATTAATATTTGGTGTTATTTTGATAACTTCCATATTTTAATGAATACTGAAAGATACTAAATTTTAATTGGAAACAACATTTTTAATAATAATAATTTATAGTGTTCAATTATACATTTTAATGGTTTTGAGGTATAATTAGATTATATTTTTATCATTTAATCAAATATTGATCAATGGAAGTAATTTCACATTTAAATTGGACATAAACACTTATCAAGCTTTTGATAGTTGTTACTTTTGAAAAACTCGCTTTCTGGTTTTGACAATAGGAATTAATTATAAATTAATTAGCGCAACTCCTATTTTTTTTTAATTTCGTAAAATAGACAATAATTTTTAATTTTTAATATCAAAATTATGTTTGGGTGATTTTTTGGTATTTTTCTGAAAACATTAAATTTTTGATGAATAGTGAATGACACTACGTTATTGTTTAAAACTAACTTTTTATTTAAATAAATATTTATTTTATTTATTATTTTTGTCAAAATAGATATATAATTCTTAAAAAATTCAATGTAATTTATTAGAGTCATTATATAATAAAAGATGATATATAATATTTTATTAAATTTTATAATGTCTTTTACCCAACTTTTAGGCACATTTAAAAATTTTCCTAAAACTGAATTTTTCCTCTTATCTAAGTTGAATTTCAAAAATCTGAGAGGTACAGTTAATATCGGTATGTAAACATTGATTCAATGGAATAAAAATATTTTTTGGATAATAGTAACTTTTGAATTTTATTTACCTTGGTTAAAAGTAAATTGGGCAATTAAAGGTAAAATTGAAATTTTAAATACCCCAACACATGTCCTAATTCTATTGGATTAGTTTTTTATACCAAAATAATCCTTAGGAATAAAATATGATCCTTTATGATCCACTTTGATTATATTAGGATATTTATTATTATTTAATTTAATGAAGAGTTAAATGTGTTAAATTCAAATTGTAATAACTAAAAAAAATTAATATAGGGTTATTTATAAGATAAATTCGACTATAAATATTCATTAAAAATATAATAAAATTTCCTACATATGGGTATTTTATTTAAAATTTTTGGACCTTATATAATTAAATTTATTTGTGAGATAATGATGATGTAATAATTACCTTATTAATGAAAAATTAAAATAAATGATTTTATAAATATCCAAATAAATGTAAATTGGGAAATTTTAGAAATTACACTAAATTTATATGTTAATGTGACATTTTAGGATTTATTTAATATATTTTATAAGTAATCAATTTTTCTTTTGACTTTCAGAAAATCCAAATACTAAATACAATCAATATTGACATAAATGAGTTTTTAATACTAATACTACATTATTAAAAGTTATAATATTCCTAAAATGACATGATTTGGCCAAAGGACTTATATTATGATAGATATGTCATTACTTTACCACTTCAAGTTCTCATATAATTTTATAGTAACATTATTACCCTTATAATTTAAAAATACAAAATGAAATTTTAAAATTTAAACCATTTAACTAAGAGTTAAATATAAAAGATAAGGTTAATATAGTTACCTAAACTTTTCTAAAACCTATTGGATGAGAGGATTTAGACCCATAACCAACTTATCATCATAATTAATTCATTTGGAGACATTATAAAACAAAAATTATTTTATAATAAATTACTATTTCATGATTTTTCTAATGTTCCCCTCACCTCTCTTATAAAAGGATACCCCCCACCCTTCTCTTAATTTCACACCTCCAAAGCCATTTTTCTGGACAAACCACTTCTACAATATCCTCACAAATACCCTCACTTTATCCTATAGTCCTTTATTTGACCAAAAATCCAACCTATGGATCCATTTTTTCAAATCAAAATGAAGAACCTAAAAAAGAGGTAATTACTTCATTATCCCTTTAAATGTTCTTTTCTTCTTCCACTTATTCTTTCATTGTTGTTTCCATAACAAGATAATAACTTCAGTACCTTATACATACTTTTATTTAATTATAAATACGATACAACCATATTCATTATTCGATACATGCTATAAATGACAAATTCGCCATATGTACGTATGTATGGCTTATTGTCTCGATGTCGTGTTGTAGTTTTTTATTCAAAATTAATTATTTATATTGGTGTAATAATGAGTATATTTTATGTAAATAATAAGTATAACATGTTAATGATTCTTTATATATGACATACCATCCAATTAAATACAATTTCACCATCAATAGAATGATATTGTCTCTTGTTTGTATGTACGAATTATCGTCTCCATGAATGTGACGATATTCATTTTCCAACATAAAAATTAAAGAATAATTTTAAATTTATGATTAATAAAAATTTTAACAACTTAATATAATTATGTGTATGAATAAAATACATCTTATGCAAAAAACATGACTTACCTAACAAAACATATAATGTAAAATGAATTAGGTAACACCAGAAACAATGATACTACTAAAATATTATTTACAAAGATATATTAGAAGATCAAATATGATATTATATTAATGTATGTCATTCTTATAAAATTTAGTAAAAATGAATTAACTATTATACATGAGGTTAATGTACCTTCGACTATGAAAAAATACAAGTTAATGATTCATTTTTACAATCTCTTTTTTATCCGATGTTGTTTTGACGTTAGTATATACTGGGACATCTTCATCATCCACATCCATGTTTTTTTAAAAATTATTTCCAAATATTTACTATTTCCTAGATTATGTGTTAAAGTCATTTAAATCCTTGTTTTATTTTTTATAAAATGTTATGAAAGGAATCTTTTTGTCACTTTCCAAACAAGGTACTTTATGAACATTTTGACAAATTAAGGTAAGAATGTTTGTTTAACTTATATGGAGAGTGTGGTTATATTCTGTAGTTATAATAATTTTAATGCATCCCTTATAAGCTTATAATAAAACTTTTAAAATAAATTTTTTCTTTTATATTCAAATGAAGTTCAAATGATTTCAAAATAATAAGAGATATTTCTCTCAAATATTTTAGATTTCACTTATGTTAGAATCCTTTGTTGGATTTTAAACTTGTTTGATGTTGATTTATTTTGATACAATATTACATATTGTATTGAAGATTTTTAGATATCTCTGACTATGGCTGTGTTATTTTTATTCCATTCACGGTTTATTTTAAACATATCAACATTTCGTATGACATTTGTAATACGAAGTTTTGTGTTATGTTTCATCCTTTTCATATGAGGAGTGCATTGGACATAGTAAGTGATAAGAGGGTTCTACTATTGCTCCACGTTGCATTGGTCTGTCTAAGGAGACAAACTGGTGTCTTGGCACATGGCCTTGAAAAAATCATATTTGTAATCTTGGCATCAGGCCTTGAATATGTTGTTATGATGTCCAAAATTATGTATTCCATCATTATGAAATTAGATATTTATATTACATGTGATTATTCAACTGGTAGAATATCAATGTGAATAAGTAAATGGAATTAATAGATTTATCTTTTCCATATTATTCTGAATTTTATGTTTAAAAGGATTGTTTTTGGTCTTATTCATTTCCTTAAATGTTTATTCTTGTTTATGATAGTTTCTGCTATATTGTTATCCTTACTGAGCATCTGATATCACCCCTTTATTATGTTTCGTTTTTCACAGGTTTTGAAGAAGCATATTATGATTAACCTTCTCAGATAGGCCAAAGGATATGTGTGTGTTCAAAGGGGACACAATGTTAATTTTTTTTATTTCATGATGTAATGTAAAACTTATGTATGCATATAGGTCTTCCAATGCTACTTTACAAATAGGCCTTTCGAGACTTTGTCTCTTGTGATCATTCTGATGTTATGTAATAATGCATCGAATCTAGGTAACTAATGGGAGTGCATTACATTTATTATAAATTTTATTTTACATATTTCAATTTTTTTAATTATATAATAAATTAGGTTCAAATTAAAAGATTGAATGATATTACATACATATATACACAAATGAATTTTTTAGGTTTAATATGGTAAAAGGGTGGAATTGTATGTCATATCTAAAATAATAATCCTTGAATAATTATCACTATGAAATATAAATTATTCTTTCAAAAAAAATATTGACTTTTGGTTCGGAATAATAAACTACATTAAAATCATAGAGATGGTAATCCATACATACACAAGAGTAAATATTCCATTCTTTAACGATCATGATCGAAATAGGTTAAGTATTATTTTATCATTCAAATATGATAAATATATCATTAATACAAAATTATTTATCTAAAAAAACTATTATATTTCATCCATGTGATTTAGTGGGACAAAATGTATAACATTACTACATGGAGGCAGTAGTCCACAGGTATGCACAAAAGAAATTATCAATTTTAAATGGTTGAAAAATTATGAAAGTAGATTATATATTATATTTTCATAATTTTAAATATGTAATGAATTTTTCATATAAAAATTCTATCTATAATTATTACCAACAATGAATGGTGGTGATGGAAAATGAATTACATCGGTTCACAAGGGTTTAGTACATTGTACGCATATAAGACAATATATTTTCCCATTTAATAGATTATGAGATGGATATATGGTATTAAATTAATAGAAAATATAATAATATATTGAATATAGTGGTTTCATTATTTAATAATTTTGGAAGAATATTTTAATGAGTTAGATGAAGATGTAAAATTGAAGTATTCAATTTAAATCTATTCACCTTCTTCAGACAATATTCTTTCATGTACACATTAATCCAATAAATATTTATATTATTACCAAAATAAAACCTATATAATTATTTAATGGATGTGATAAATGGATATGGGTAGTTATTTACCGATCCAAATTGAAATTTAGGTGTGAATAAAAGCGGAGAGGGGTGTCCTTTTATAATGAGATGAGATGAATTCATGGAGTTTCTTAATATATTAAATTAATATAAATTAATTTTCATGTTTCAATGGATATAAATTGGAATAATTATAATAAAATATAAGGATGAGTCTAAATAATCAAAACCAGAAAAAATCGGTCATGTTTATGTTATTTTTTCACTATTATCTTTTTTTAACCCTTTGTTAACCCATTTGATTATTACCAGGTCAATAATGTTTTTTACTCTATAGGGATCATGATATTTAATATGTAAATAATATTATACATGAATGGGATCATAATTGTTATTATAATCCATATCCTAATAAATTCTTCAAATATACAAATTATAGTTGTTTTAAATCATTTAATAACATATTATTTATTATAAAATATCATTTATGTAATTTTTGCTACAATTTACTTATTAGAATTTGAAAAAAAACAAGAAAAAAAGGAATATTAATAATATATTTTCATAGATACCTAACATCATATATTTATAAAGAAAATTATTTGGATATAATAATTTATTTATATTATATTACATTTAATATTTTTGGAATCATTTTTTAAATTTCATAATTGATTGAATAAATTTTGTTCTATGATTGGAAAAACATATAACGTAAATATTTCATAAAAAATAGAAAAAAAGTACTATGATAAAAATATGAATTTAATTTTATATAACTAATAATAACCTGAGATATTTTTTCCACTCTCAAAAATATTATATTTGTTAAAAGAAAGAAGGTGATGATTTTTTACTTTATCTTTGACTTAAATATTATAAAGTAATAAATAATAGAAATATGGAACCTTGTATGTATATATCATAAATATGGATACAAATATGTTATATGAACTCATAAAATAGGATAAAGGAAAGGGTTATGGTTATTTAAAAGATTATATAAGATTATTTTTAATATTAATTACATGATTTACCATTAATGTGGTGAAAATTATTTACTAGGGTAACTATTCATAATAAAGAAAAGTAGAAGTACTTATTAAAAAATTTTAAAATTGATTAAAAATATGAAATCCATTTTTTAATATTAAATTTCTTTAAGTGGAAAAATAAATTTAATATCAAAACAAAAAATGCAACAGAAGTTGTTTTCCAAAAAAAATCCCTTTTTTTTATAAACATATTTTAATACAAAATTTAACACTAAAAATGATTCCAATGAACATAATTTTATCATTAAGAATAAAATATTACAAATTTTTTATTAGAACTATTTGAAAACAAAATTTAAAAATTTTAAATTCATGAAATAAAAAATACCATTTTCTCTATTCAATGAACAATAAATTATTTCATAAATACCCATAATTAAATCCTAACATAATTTTGAAATTATTATTTCAAAAATGGATTTAAGTATATAAAACACTATTTTGAAATTTTCTATAAATTAGTAATAATGGTTTCCCACAAATAATAATAATAATGGGTTCTAAAGAAAACATAATTTTGATGAATAAAATTACATTACTACTAATTGAGTGCTTATTTACTAATCATTAATAAATTATTTTTTATTGAGTAGCACCTATATATATATATATTACTATGTTTAACCATATCAATTCCCCCAATTCAATGCATCAGTTATGACTGTTACCTTTAATTAAAATTATTTTCTGTTCTTTTAGACTCAGTGTTGCCTGGTTTATATGGTATCATATAGATATATATATATACTAAAATACAGAGGAATTAAATTATCATCCCTTTAATTAATTATGTCCCCCAAATTTTTACATAATCTTGATAATGAATTTATTGACATTCTATAGTACCTTTGTTGAAAACCCACATCATAAAAGAATTGATAAACCACCCTATTGATAAAAACTTATTGTAAATATGAACGTCATATGAAATAACACATAACTATGTTTTAAAATATGATAACACTGGTGAGAACTAAAAATAGGAAAATTTAGGGGAAACATACCCAACAATTGCTAATAGAGAGTTATAGACAACATATTCAGGAAAGATTTAATGACCAAAAAACTATAAAATAATGATGTTTGAAAAGATAATTGATTCATCATAAATGATAGAAAAATTATAAACATTTTTCTTTCATGATCCTTTTCATATATTTTATAAATTATTTTTTAACATAGACTTATAAAAAATGAATTTTACTTATTAGAAAAGGTTAATTTAACCTTTTAATCAATTTACACCATAATCTCATCTTTTTCTCAAAAAATGGATTTTCAAGTGGAATTTTACATTCCACAACCACTAAAATAAGTTTCTATTTATCCATGAGGTATATAAAATGATATAAGTCTATTATTATTATCTTTGGTAATAAACCAAAACCAAAACTTTTGGATCTATGTATGATAATACCCAAAAAGTATAAACCTTTATACAATGAAATAATACACCAGTCTATAAAATTTAATTGTAATAACAAAATATTGAACAAATTAATTCTAAACATAATTATCATTAAAATTATTTAATTTATTTCGGAATAAGATTGAACCCAAAATATTATAATTATTTTATCACATATTCTTCCTATATTAAAAACTATTTATCTCTAAATAAAATCGATCACTCTTAAATTATCTAATGAAAATTTTATATTCTATTTCCATATATTCTCACAATATAATTATCATATCTAAAAAATAATGGCCCCATAAATTTTTTATGCATCCAAAACATAAATTAACAATTAATGCTAATAAAAAAATATATATTATCAAAATGTATTTAAATTTACCTTAAATATACATTATCCCTATAGTAGTGAACTTAAATAAAAGAATAAAATTAGTAATAGACACCCAATCACTTTTCATATCCCATGGTTAGATATAAGATAAATCAGAAGTTCCCAAATTATAGTTACTAACAATTACCTCAACATCAATGATTTGATAAACTATTAAGGTTTTGAATACCTATAATATTATTTTTAAAAATCTTAATCACATTTATCAAAAAAATAAAATTTTCAACAAAACTACTACTAATACCATGGGTTATTTTATAGAAAATTCCTCACAAATTAATCTCAATCGCCATATAATTTTTGCACTTAAATCCTCAAAAGGGATATATATGAATTGATCCTTATTATCAAACTTATACTTTTCAACCCAATACACATTAAGAGTATCATATATCATTATTCCATTTAATTTGTTTCCATAGGTTATATTCTCTATTTTTTAGAAATGGTTCATAATGAAATTGTAGACTAACCAAAACATTCTCCCTTGGACTATCAAAATATGTATGTAGTAATGGAATACTTACTATGAAATTAAATGATAGAGAAGATATACTTGACCAACTATTTTTTGTTTTATTTTAATTACATTCATTTATCTAAAAACCACATCCAGTTTTAATATCCAAACATGGATTAATTTCTAAGAAATCCATAAAATCATTAAATTACTAACATTTAAAAACTCTATAGTATACTTAGACTTATCCTAAATGTCAATCATATGATTATGTTGTATAATATATTTTTTTATTGAAATATGTTGCCATGGTTTCAATTAAATATCTTATGATACCAACTCTGAAGACGCCAATTCTATTATTATAGAGCTGGTGGTTACTTTATTACAATAGTAGAATATAAAATTAATTATGTACCAAATAAATAATTAGTTTAGTATTTTTGATAAACTAGAGACATTATAGAATCTCACAATACATTATAAAATATAAAATTAAACATAGTGAATGTAAATATTTTTTATCATTGAAATAATTAAATGATTTCTCCTTCAAATCCCAGGGAAAAGAAAACAAAATAAGGATGATATCAAATTCTAATGGGTGTTCCTTATCATAGAATATATCATTATTAAATTAGTAATAATCTATTTGTGAAGTAAAATTACCAAAAAACATTCCATTTAAAAAATTTCATTACAACGAAGAATAATATTGTGATAATATATGACAATTAGACAATTATATATAAATACCCACATGATCTTGAAACATATCTATGTATTTCATAAATATTAAAATAATTACATGGAAATAAATAATCTATTTTATAATGTTGAAATGTATAATGAAAAATATTATAAATGTATAGTCATGGCCTCATGCAAAGAAGGATTATACAAATGGGTAAGGCCTTGACTAAATATCTAAACCAATTTGTATCATGAAACCAACCTCGTATCGATGGGCTATAACATGACCCTCCCATCATTTACTAAGTCCAATTCAATCATCTTATAAATAAATAATACACTTATCACATATTCAAAAACATTATTTATTAGAAGAAATATCATTTGAAATGTCAATACATTACCAAGTAAAACTAATCATAAATAGTATAATGAAATAATAAGGATGGTATATACACAATATTTCTCCAGTGGGGAATAAAATGGTTTTTTTCATTTATGAATAGAAATACCATAAAAATATAATTGAAAACATTCTTAGTGGAAATAACCTTTTCATTAAGAAAATAACATCTAATGTATAAGAATTTAGAGAATTACAGGGAATAGAATATTTGATTAGAAACAAGAAATATTATTATAGAATCTATAAATCATTGAGTGGTCATGGTTGTAAGAATTCCTTTTCATTTTGTGAAAATTAAAATAAATATTCCATTAAATGTTTTGTTAAAATGTTAGAAGTAACTAATTCATAACATGATAATAAAATTCCACATAAATAATTTCATAAAAATTCAATCTTTTCCAGATATGAATTAAAATTAATCTAATTGAAAATAATTGAATTAAAACCAAGAAATAGACATAAAATTATCATATATGGAATAAAAACAATGTTGGTTTTCCATAAAACCATTATTTTCTTATCTTGAGTTATTAACAAACTAAAATGATATTAAAACCATTAATTTACAAAACTAAAGATATTATAAATAAATTGGTTAGGGTTACGATATATACATCAAATAATTCCACTTTTGAGCACATATACATATAAAATCCTAAATAATTAATAAATTTTGAACTAAACTCTTAATGCTTAGGTAATTTTAAATCATAAACCCAATTAAATAATACTATGAAATTAAAATTTAAATATCATAAAAATTATGATATTCATGATATATCATGTTTAATTCTCATTATATGTAGCTCATAAAAATAAATATGTTCATAACCTCAAATATGTTTCATTGAGAATAATTTGAGAAGAAGAACCCTTAAAAATTTTGGATCAATGAAGTGAGGATTAATCAAATAATTGATTATGTGTAACAAAATTAACACCAAAATAAACATGTGGAAATTTACTATAATAATATTATGTAATTTTACACATAGTTATTTAATAGAATATAAAATGAAGAATAACTATTACATAATGAATGGAAATTTAGTTAAGAAACACTTAGCACTTGGTAACCTTAAATTCAAATATCCTTGAATGAAATAATTTAAACTGAAATTAAAAATACCATAAATTATGTACGATTTATTATATCGAATTTATAATGGATTTATATTCACCTTAATAAAAAAATTTGTGGATTAAATTAAAAAATTCTTTAATGATGTAAAATTGATAGGAAATCCTATATAATGAGTTAGAATTATCACGTATGTTATTTATATTCAAAAATCATAATAATATATTAACTATTTTACTTGAATAAGAACCTTTTTTATTTTTATTATTCTATATATTTAATTTACTACCATCCAATATTTAATCACTAAATAAATTAAGTTCACATCATACGTTTTGATGATATTTTGTTAAAATGTCCAAAATGAATTCACTAGGTTAACTATGGTAAAATAGGATATTAATACATAATCTATAGAAAAATATTAATAACCAGATTATCATTTTTATATATAAATTATACTTTAAAAACAGTCCCTTAATTATGGTTATGAAAAATGGACAACATTACAATCATTGAGATAGAAGGTCGTATGTATGAATGAATATTATTTCAATTTTTCAATGATCATGATGGAAAGAAGGTAAGTATTATTTTATCAATATAAATTATTCACTATATTCTAAATACCATATTATATCGTTAATTGTAATTATAATATGTCATCCATGTGATGTTTTAGTGGAAACATATTTACATTGCTTCATGGTTGTGGTAGTCTAATCACATGAACAAACTACATTATAATTTTGCAAGGGATGGAAATATAAGAAATTATATGATATATAATCTTTTAATATCATTAATTATGTCTTCAATTTAATAATAAACTTTAAAAGCATCATTAATAGTATAAATTAGAGGTGGTTATGGAAAGTATATTACATTAGTTAATGAGGCGGTAGTCCTCCGTACAAACAAATGAAATTATTATTTATAATTTTTATAAAAAGGAGATTGATATAGGGAATGAAACTGAATTAAAAATATATCTATATATAGAGTATAGTTGTATTATTATTTATAATATTTTATTAAATTTTAATGGAGGTTCAAGAATAAATAAAACAAATCATTTGGTTAACTATTATACCTCTTTTCTAGACAACCTCATTTTCTTTACACCGTAAGCCCTTTAAGTTTTTTTTTTGAAAAAAATAAGACATATTTAATTTGATAAGGGTCATTACAAAAGTGTTTGGGTATTTACTAAATGATCCAAATTGATCTTAATTTGTGAAGGAAATAAGAGAGTGAGTTTCATTTTATATTTAGTGAAGGGAAATTATTGTAATTTCATAATTTATTAAATTAATAGAAATTAATTTCAATATTGAAATGGAGGAAAAATGATATTATTTTATGGTTAGATGGTTATGATTTGCAGTCCTCTCATCAATTAAATACTTGACTAGTTTAAGTGAATTATTTAGAGTTCTCTTTTTTACCCTCTATTAAGCCTTTAATTAATTATAATGATAACCTTGTTTTGTTCTATTTAGAGATCAAGATAGTTACTATAAAAGGGAAATTGTTCCATAAAAGAATAAATTATGATATTTTAAACCATATTTAAATAAATTGTAGTTATATAATATTGTCACTTATTTTAAATCATTTAATAAAATAAAATTTGTTATAAAATATCATTAATCACATTTTTGGAAACATTCTTTTAATTTGACCATTAAAATGACATTATAGAAAATATATTGGAATAGAATACTTTAAACATCCCAATAATTTTATATTCATCATCCAATTTTTTTGAATACAATTATTCATTCATATTATATTACTTATTATATTTTTTGGATAATTTATTTTATTTTTCTATTACCTAAATAAATACATTATCACTGTTGCATAAGAATATAATGTAGTTATTTAACCACTAAAAATTAAAATGACAATATCATGATTAATAATAATAATTTAACTTTGAAATAACTAATGATAATATAAAATAATATGTTTTTATTCTTGTAAAAAAATTATAGATAATAAAAATCTGCAAGTCGCATTTTTCACATTATCTTTTACAAAAATACTATAACGGTCTAAAATAAAAAACCAAATGTGACCCAAGATTCCATATTTTAGAAACATCGATAAGAATAGATGATAAAACTGATCTAATAGGATAAATGTATGTTTTATGGTAATTTGTTTGGTCCTTATCATATAATTTTTAACCTTAATTACCGAATTTACCCATACCCAATTGACAATTATTTTATATAGTTACTATTCAAAAGAACAAAAAAAGAAAAGGGACCTATTTACTAAATTTGGATTCCAAATTCCAAATTTGGAATCACATTTTCATGATTAAAATTCTATAATTAGTAGAAATTAATTTATGATTGTAACAAAAATCCAAATAATATTTTTTCATAAAAACACCTTTCATGTAAAGAATTTCATTTATACTGAATTCAAACATGAAATTTAATCTAGTGAACATTATTATGTTATTAATAATGTAATAGAACTTCTTTTTTGAAAAAATTTTAGATTTAATTTTTTTTTTGAATTTTGAAAATAAATATATAGCCGCTAACAAAAATCAATATTTTCTATTATCCGTTAAATAATTCATTATTTAGAAAAATCCAAAAAAGTCATAATAAGTAAATTTTTATATGTTTATTTCAAAAAGGGTGTTAATTAAATAAATAAAATTTTAAAATTTTTTATAAATTAGTTCTAATATTTTGACAAAAAAAATAATAAAATCCATTTTTGAAGAAAAAATATTTTTGAAGAATAAAATGTTACTAAAAATTGTTTTCAAATTACATTACAAATAAAAAATTCATTTTTATTGAATTTGAACACTATTTATATTTTATAATAGGATTAATCCTATTTATATCTTGTAATGCCACATGATTTTATAGTACGTATATTATTAAATGAATTTAATTTCCTTAACATCGTACATGGAACCCAACAACGAATGTGTCATATATTTTATGAATTTTTTTACATTCATCCAAATTATTTTATAGGCATATGATAAGAATAAATCCAATTTTACTCATTAAAAGACTATATTTTCTAAAGGTAGTTTTACCACTTTTTATGAAGAACCTATTATAAATCAAATTTTGAAACTAAATATTTTAGAGGAAAAAATAAAATTTTTCTTCTAAATTCAGATATAATAATTTCTCTTGGTTTATTTGTTGGTATTTTATAAAGAAGTTACAGTTTTTATGAATTGTGAAAAAAAAATTATTTTTCTTCAAATCCATATTCTTGTATAATTTATTTATATAGTTTAATTATATTTTTATTTGGGTTCAAAATATAATTAGTGTAAATTTATATTAATTATAAAAATTAAGGTTATTGGAATCAATTTCACATTAAATTTTGATATAAAATCTTTGCAAACTTTTGAACATTTTTACTTTAAACTACTTTCTTGAAATGTATGTGGGATTAGAGTTTAACATAATTAATCAAATTATGTGAGTTAAATTTTGAAAAATAGAAATACACAGTTGTAATCAGTACGGTATCTTAATTATAAAATAGGAAACTAATTATTTTTGTTGAATAGTAACCTTAGTATTTTTATATTTCCAACTGTTAAGGGTAAATTGGGTAATTAAGGGTAAAAATAATTTTATAATAATTCGAAAAGTACTCTAAAAGTTGTAATAATTTAATTGGATGTGTTTGGATCAATAAATTAATAATTGGGTATATTTTTGGACAACTTGGATACACTTATATTACTTTATAGCGTTTAAAGTATTTTATTCATTGGGTAGTCCAATATGTCACACTCTTTTTTTAATATGTATGAAATTATTTATATTTTTTTACAAATATATATATAAGACTATAAATATTTAGTTGAAATATAAATTTTTTTTCAAAATAATGGCAATATATTTTATATTTTTAGGAAATAATTAATTATTATAAAGGCTTTTAGAATTATGAATCACTTGTGATTAATTTAATGAAACAATCAATTAATTCATATTAAGAGAAATATAATTTGAATTAGTTCTGGTCATCCAAGAGTTTAATTGGTTAATATGACCTTTTAGGGGTGTATTATGTAAATTGGTTCGAATTAATATTACTAGAGTAATTTTATTAAAGTTAATGTTTTGAATAGGGTTTGAATTGACACTTGTAATATTTTTTAAATATAATATTTTATTAAGTTATTTAAAATTAATAAAAATTTAAATAATGAATTTGGATGAGATATAGTCGAAAATATAATAAATTTACCATTTATTGTCCAAATTACACTTTATGTTTAAATCTTAAATCCTATTAGTATATAAAAAATTGTTACGATAGCTAAAATTAAAAGAGGTGAATTAAATGTTAATCATGATGATATGGAAGAAAATAACAAAAAACCTCTATAAAATATTTTATTTTAGGGTAATATAACATTATATCATATTATATAAGAATATATGTAATTTTTTAGGTATTTATATTGATATATAATTTTTTATAAATTAATATTTTGAGAAATTATAAAAGTTACCCTCACATTTTTTATAAAAGGACACATCCTTTTTCACTTACTCACACTACATGGGGCCTACTAGTTCTACCAAAACATACCCATATAAGATCAAAACATTCATTCCCTATTCCTAAAAGCCTATTTTTGTGCATAAATGAATCTATGGATGTTTCTTGGTATAAAGAAAAAGATTTTCCCAAAAAAATGTAACATTCTTTAATGATTGCTTTAGTTTTATTTCTTTCCCCATTCATTAATTTCAAATTATTTCATTTTTATATTATAACATTAATTTCCTAATCATAATTATATATTTTTATATTAATTTTTCTGCCATCACTTACTCAAAATTCCATTTAATGGATAATGAATATATTATTTATGTGTACGAGAGAATTACCGCCTCAAGAATGATGACTGTTCGTTTTTTATTTTACTACCTTTATGGGTGGGTTATTATGATGGAAAATAACCATATATATTATATATATGATATTTATTATTTATTTATTGTTATATAAATATTTTATAATTCATACCCTTGTGCTTTCCATTTTTTTAAATTTGATACATCGTTAGTGGAATTATGATCTACCACCACCTCAAAGCGATGGGAATCATTCACACTATACATGGAATTTATAAATGTTGTTTTAGTGAAACATATGAGATATATATGTCAGAAATATAATTCTAAAATTCTAAAATATATATTTATATAATTTACTTTTCATTCTTTTAATACAACAAAGATATGAATGTAGCGTTCATCCATAGATGCAACCTACCATCTCAATGAACTGTGCATTTCACTTCTTATCTCTAAATTTTATGGATTATTATAAATACATATATAATTAAAATATATAATATCTAAATAATAATTTAAATTCAAGTGATGATGAAACCATTATATAATTCATTGAAAAAACAAATAACATGTCAAAACATACTCAAGAAACAAAGAAATAAAAACCAAAAATAGTGAAAATGATGAAAGATTATTTATTGATGGGGTAAAACATAATATAAGAAAATTATATAAGATATAAAAATTTGAAAAATGTTATTATATTTATTAATAACATTTATTAAACCATTACACATTAGGTAAGGTACATTTAACTTAAAAGGAAGCTTGAGGTAAGGGATTCTTGTATAACAATTATTTTCTGTGAGATACAAGTCATGTTCACCAACTATTTCTTATATGTGGTGTATTCAATAACAATGACTATATTTTATTAGTATTATCATTAATATTATTTTATCTCCATATACAATTAATTTTCTTTATTTCATGAGAATATGATTCTACATATTGAAAAGTGATATGTATTTATTTCACAATCACATAGTTATTTGGGGATGTTTGATTATAAACCTCTACAGGGGAATATTTCTGTCCCATGAAAGTGGTTCAGAAAAAAGTTTTCAAAAACGTTTATAATATTCTACCATGATTTTTTAATGAAAATTTTACACCTTTATTACAATTTATAGAAAACATTTATAATAAATCACCTATTATTTTCCAAAATAAGGTACTTTATAGCTTTTATTTAAAAAAATTAAATGGAATTTTTGTTTTTAATTTATAAAAATTGAAAAAATGTTCCCACCTTCATGGAGCAATAATTTTTTGGATCTTCATTTATAATTTTTCATGTTTATTTTTAATGAAACTATTTTCTTATATAAATACAAAACCTTTTAAATAAATGATTACAAAGTGGTTATGTATTTTGTCTCAATTAATATAATGTTTAGACTTATTATTTCTTACGATCCAAATCAAATTAATATAGAGTATATAATTATAATTTATCATTTCTTATCATGATTCACTCATAAACCAAAAAAATATTTTTATACAAAGTTTATTATTTTATAGTTATATGATTATCTAAAGAAATTTTAATAAATCTGTATAGATTATTCAATATGGTGAATTGATAAGGCATGTGATTTACCTCTCTTATTAAAATTGAAGAATTATTTGGATCGGAAAGGGCTGGTTGGGCCTGGAAATTATATAGCCCCTTGATGCATCAAAAGGTAATCAATAGAGAAATCTGTCTTCTATGTCATAAGAGTTTAAACACTATTGTGTAAGGTCTTAACAGTATATGTTTTTATGTGCCTCATACATGATGTCTATTAATTATTAATTTTCATCAATTATAATAATTTAATATTTCTCTATGATTTTTTTGACTTAACATATCAATGGATTCATTTTATTATTAGTTAATTAAATATATGGCATGTCTTTTATTTTATTAGCTTTATTAGTTTATTTTTCATTATCTAGTTATTTTAATTTTATGTGTATTGAGTCACTACCTATACATATTGTTTATTGAATTAATTATATGTTGGTGGTTACATGGTTTCTGTGTTTATTTATTTACATTCTATAATTATTATTCTCATTTATTCATTATTTCATATCCTATAGTATACCATTAGTGCACAGTTGAGCGGAACCCTTTATTTATTCTCTTTTTCTCATGATATGATGATTAAATTTTTGAATGAGTTCATGGATAAAAAATATTTTCATTTATTATTTTTTATGTTTTACCAATGTAATAATGGAACTATTTATGTATCTATTTCTTTAATACTACTAAACTGATCAGTCATTGGGATTTGATTTCTTTTAATCATTCCACTGTAATAAAATAAGGCATCTGCTCCTATATTCTGGCTTTTGGGCATTATAGTTTGTATCAAAGGATGATTAGTAGAAACTTGGGATCTAGATTTAGGAAAATAAAAATTAAGGGTCACAATAAATTTATTTAGTATGCATGAGATATGTATTTAGGTAATAAATTCAATTTCAACTTTTGGACATATGATTAATGGTTATGATTACAATTAGGGATTATTTGATCATTGATATTAAGGGTATTATGGGTTATTATAATATTAGGAATAAAAATTGGAACATTTGATTTGACATTGTGGTTAAACCACATATTTAGGTTATTTATATGTATTATTACAATATTTTCTATGGTATTAATATAGTTTTCGATAAGGGATAATCCCCAAGCTGAGTGACTACCCATCACTTCTAGCAAGGCCGTAGGGTTTGAACCTGAAACCAAAGGGATGAAAGGGGGCATAACCTACTACTATACTATTTTATGTCCTGGTTAGCATGGATTATTTAGTTATTTAAAATATTTATTGTATAAAGATTATTTTCATTTTAGGGATATTTTTTTATTTGATAGAAAACATTGGGATTAGAAAATGAATTTTTTATTATATAATTAATCTTATTTTTGAAGAAATACATTTTTTTGGAATCTAATAAGATTTACTACAATAGAATGGATTTTATTTTAGAGTAAAATATTATATTATTGTGGAATTATAGTGATTAAATTTATTTATAGAAGTTGTTATAAAACTATGGATATTATGAGATTTGGACAAATAAATTTTTGGTATATGACATTAAGAGTTATTGATGTCACTTGGAAGACTATTAAATCCAATAATTCTGATTTATTTGTTTTAATATACGTTAGTAATATTTTTGAGGAATGATAGTTGTTTCTTGATATATCTATGTTTAGATTTGGGGTTTTACTATTGAATTTTAGAGATTATTTTTGTGAAACTATGTTATCTTATCCTAAAAATTTTGGTTTTGGTTGAAATTAAATGAAAAGATAAATATATAGTTACTTTTTTGGATTTTTTATTCTATATTATTTCATTATAGTGCTTTAGACAACAAAAACTCATCTTTGATACTCATATTTTGGAGAAAAATATGATTTTGTGGTGGAAATTGATTAAAATATGAAACTATAATTGTTAAATAAGTATGTTTCCATATGTAATTATTTTATTGAGTAATGTAATTATTCAAATATAGGGAATTGATATTGAAACCAAAGACTTTATCCTAGAACCATATATTTCTAGGAATCAAAAGGTCCCTTGGATTATCATGAATTTATTTCCTTGTGATGGATAAATTTCTGCTAAAAATGTTATCTATCAGTCTACATCAGAACATGATGGTTATATTTTTCTTCCTTGTACATTTTTTCGTACATAGAACCTTGGTATTTTTAGAATCTAGTGTCCTTCTAACTTACCTTTTTTTATTCTAGAGTAGAGGTCTTATTAATATTTTTTCCTCTATTGGATTTCAACAATGGTATTTTGAAAAAGTCAAAAAAAATTTATCTCGGTATCAAATTAAATGTATGAAATTTATTGAATTAGGGGATAATATAATATTAAAATATTTTATAGTATGTATCATCTTAGATAAACTCAATTTCGTGGATAGATTAATTTTTACACAACACTAACCTTAAATGAACAACGATATACTATTTTTATTATAATGAAATTAAAACTCAATCGCTAAATTGATGAGAATGGATTGTACCAAAAGAAATATGAAATTTAATATATATATATTATAATTTTTTTTACACTCATAGAAATTATTTTAGAGTCAAAATATATGAACAAATCTAATTTTAGGCATTAAAATACCATATTTTTCTAAATAATGTTTTACTGTATTTTAATAGTTAACCAATTTTAAATCCAAATTTTACACTTTTATATATTTTATTTGAAAAAATAAACTTCTTTATAAAATGTGGTATATAATGATTTACATTGATTAAATTCTTATTATTTTTTTGAGAAGTTATATTTTTTTTATGAATAGTGAAAAATAATACATTTTAGGTTAAAATTATATATTCGAATAATTTCTTTATATAGTTAAATAATATTTTAATTACAATTTAAATTATAATTAGAACAATTATATATCATTTATACAATTTTAGGTAATTTTTAAAAATTTCACATTAAATTAATATATAAATACAAATAACACTTTTAATCATTTTTACCTTAACCCGCTTTCATGCTACATCTATTTGATTAACATTAATCCTAATTTAGAAACTTATCTAAGTTGAATTTTGAAAAATTTATATAAATTGTATTAATAAATATTATTTTTACATTTTAAATGCACAAAATTCATTTTTGGGTTAATGTTAACCTCATTATTTATTTTTATTATATACCATAGTAAAGGTTAAATCAGACAATTAAAGATAAAAATAAAATTATATGAATTATAAAATTACCCTATCAATTATAATAATTTCATTGGACTATTTTTATCAACACAAATCATACCATGGTAGATTTTAGGACCACTTGGAAACACTTGGATTAATTTTTGGATTTTATAGTACTTCAGTCTAAGGGACGTCGAATATGTCAGACTGTTATTCTTAATATGTATTTATATTTTTAAAAGTGGTTATATAGATTATGTATTTTACTATTAAAATAAATATAAAATATAAAAGATTTATCTATATCACAACAA
Organism: Viscum album; assembly: GCA_963277665.1. Classification (NCBI taxonomy): domain Eukaryota; kingdom Viridiplantae; phylum Streptophyta; class Magnoliopsida; order Santalales; family Viscaceae; genus Viscum; species Viscum album. Next base: position 2,137,797,462 of record OY728141.1, on the reverse strand, counting down.
TTTATTTTAATTTTTAGGGAAGAAATTGTTATCAGAAATGCTTTCACAATGATAATGTATTAATGATTCAATTAATGAAGAAATCAATTAAATGGTTTTAAAAATATTAAAATAAATATAATTTTTCATTAATAAAGTGATCCATGATTTTTTTGGTGAAAATGACTTGTTATGTTCGTATTAATTGAATAGGTTTTAAGTAATATTGCTGGATTGATTTTATTAAAGTCAATATTATGAATAGTGTCAAGATTGACACTTATGAAATTTTATGCATATAATATTTCATTTATTAATATAAAAATCATTAAAATAGTAACTATGGACAAGGGGATGATATATGGGATCAAATGTCTTAAATTCACCATTTTTGGTCAAATTTAAACACTATATTTAAATCATAAATTTTATTTGTATAAGAAAATTGGTTAGTGTAGTTAAAATTAAAATAGGTTAATTAAGGCTTAATCATAATGATAGGAATCAAAATAACACAGAAAATCCTCTTAAATATTTTTCTAACGACATTACAACATTATATAATATTATAATAAAATTAATTAAATTTTAAGGGTATTTTCAAAGAAATTTAAATAATTATAAAATTATCTTTTGAGAAATTCCAAAAGATCCCATCACTTGCATTATAAAAGGAAACCTCCTCCCTCACTTCCCCAGACTACATTGAGCCTTCAATATTGACAAAAATGGACTAAATAAGCCTTGAAAATATCTAATAACATCTTGTAATCCTATATTTTAGATTAAATCCAACCATGGATGTCTTTTAGTATAATCCAAAAAACTTTAACCGAAAACAAGCCAACATTATTCAATGATCTTTTTAGTATTATTTCTTTCACCACTCCGTCATTTATTATTATTTAATTATTATATAATAATCTATGTTTCATAAATATAATGATATGGTGTTATATTTTTTTACTAAACATATATACACATTTATATAATGGGTAATAAACATATTGTATATGTGTACGGTGAACTATCACCTCACGAAACAATCATTGTCTATTTTTTTTACCACCATTCATGTTTGGAAAGTATGATGTAAAATATATTTATATATGTTATATATGATTTTTATTATTAATATATGATTCTTTAATTATTTTATTACACATACTCTTATACATTTCACTTTGTGTAAATTTGATAACATCGTTTGTGGAAGTGCGGACTACCACCCCCTCCAAGCGATGAGATTCATTCAGAATGTACTTGGAATTTATAAGTGTTGGTTTTATTAAAAAAATGTGAAATATATCAAATAAATAAAATATTGGATTAATAATATAGATATATATAATATAATTTTAGATCATTTAATATGTTAAAAAAATTTAAATGGCATTCATGCGTACGTACAGTTTATTTTTTCCATGAATGGTGCATTTCATTTCTTATCTCCAAATTATTTAGATTAATATAAATAAATATATAATGAATATATATAATTTTTATATATTGGTTTACATTCTAGAGGTTATGAAACCATGATATAATTAACAGGAATATGAAATAATGAATTCCAAACCTACACGAGAAACTCTGCAATTAACACTTGATATTTTGACAATGTCGAATGATTATTAACAAATAAGTGATAAAATAAAATAAAAAAATTGTATATGATATCACAAATTTTAATAAGGTTAGGAAATTTATTTATATCATTCATTAATCCATTATACATGATGTTAATGTACAAACAACTAAAAAGGGAGCATGAGGTAAGGGATCATTTTCTAACTTTTATTTTCTATGAGATACGACCCATGTTCACCACCTATTTATTATATGTGATGAATTTATTTACCATAAATATATTTTATGAGTTTTATCATGATTATTATTGTATTTTTATATTCGTATAATTTTCTTTATTTTAGGTTCATACAATTTTAATAATTTTAAAGTGATTTACATTTATTTCACAATCTCATTGTTATTCAGGATTAATTTGTTTATGTCTCCATTAGGGAATATTTGTATTCCATGTTTGTGTTAGGTAAAAAAATTCAAATTTTATTTCTCATTCTTTAATGACTTTTAAGGTCATTTTTACTTTTGTACCTTTTTAAAAAATGTTTTAAAATTAAATATTCTTGTCGTATTTTATAATAGAGTAGTTTACAAATTTTAATAAAAAAGTAAAAGGAATGCTTATTTATAAATTATATTGAATGATAATAATTTCCCTCCATCATGACTCCTTAATTATTTGAAGATTACTTCACAATTTTACATGGTTATTTTCAAGGAAAATATTTTTCTATTTTAATACAAATCCTTTTAAAAAAATATCACAAAGTGGTTATGGATTTTATCTCAATTTACATTTCATTGAGACTTATTCGTTATTATGAACCAATTCAATATAGTGTGGAGTATATAATTCTTTGTTTTCATTTAATATGATGATTCACTCATAAACAATATTATATTTTTATACACGATATATTCTTTAATAGTTTTATTATTATACATGGAGATATTGATAAATATATATTATTTTTTCAATTACATTAATTCATAAGGAATATTTTTTATATTGATTATATGAATAGTGGAATAATTTATAGTGGAAATGATGGGTGGGCCGAGAAACTATATAGACCATTGATACATTAACAGGTTATTAGGAGATAAATTAGTTTCACAAATCCAAAATAGATTAAACTATCTTGTGAAATATCTAGATGGTATAGGTTTTTATGTTCCTCTAACATGAAATCCATCAATTAACCATTTCACGTAATTGAATTCATTTATTATTTTTCCATTATATTTTGTGTCGGCATGACTATGTATAAATTTAATTTTTATTTCATTGATTAAATTAAATGTGTTTTACTTTCTTACCTTATCAAATGGATTTTCCCTTATCTAGTTAATTTAATGGAATTTTTATCCAGTCATTTCTACGATGTATTGTTTATACACATCCTTCTCCATTTTTTTATTACATGGTATGTGGGTTCAATTATATACCATTCCATTATAATTATTATCTTATATCTATTTGTTCTTCCTCTATACATTACAATTAATAATTATTTGATCCCACTCATTTATTTTTTCTATTTTCCCTTTGATATGAAGATGAATTTTTTTAATGAGTTCAAGTTTAGAAATTATTTTCATTTTTTATGGTATATGTTTTATCAATGTAATAGGGGAACCATTTATGTATCTAGTTCATTATGAATACTAAACTGAATAGTAATACGTGATTTTATTGCTTGTAATCGTGAAAATGTAAATGAATAATGCATCATATCCAAGTTTGGGTGGTTGGGGAATTACATAACCACATAGTTAATGTCTAGGTTAAAACTATACCTTTTAAATATTGATATTTTTAGGTTCGTTTGGCCTCAATTTTTGGTGTTTTATATACTAATGAACATAGTGTTCATTTAATATCATGGTGTGCTACAATAATAATCCTTAATCTGTAATAACTAGCTTCAATATCTCATATTCAACTATTTTGTAGTGATTATATTTATTATAATATTTCTATTAGTATATATTTCATATTTATCCATATAGGAATGATATATACATATTTTTAAAGTAAAAACTACTAAAGATATCCCAAGGTAATGTGTAGGATAATTTTACTACTCTGGTTTTAATTGATAAGATTCATACACAATAACCTAACCATCTTCCTTCTACACAGAACCATATACCTTTAATGAAGCATCAATATAATTTAGAAAAACCACCTTTTCCTATTATTATGGCTAATAATAGATCATTAAAAAATTATTGTTTCTATTTTAGAAAACAGTGACCACAATATTTTATCAATATAAATTTAAGTCATTTTATATTTAACAAATCTCATGTACAACATAACTAATCCATGTTTTCAACAAACCATCATTTGTAACTCAGTAATCTAAGAAAACATTTAATCTCTATGACATTTTTAGTCCACAGTCAGTCATGCACCACTTTAAATCTAGAAGGATGAACAATTATTCAATCATTACCAATAATATTCCCATTAAAAGAAATTTGATGTAGCCAAAATTCAAAGTCACTAAATTATATACATTACTTATTTTGTTTTAATGTTTAAAAAATAATAATTAAATGTTTCCCATGTTCCTCATACCATTAATAATTAAAAAAAATTCATCAATGAAATCCATCACAAATGTATCAAGATACTCATAAAAGACTCTATTCATTCGATCATTAAATACAAAGAATGGATTTCTAACCCAAATTTAATAATCATAAACTCATAATGACCAAACTATTTTCTTAAAACCATCCTCTTAATGTATTCTCCTGTCACCTTAAGTTGAAGATACCTAGAACAAAGATCAATATTTTAATAATTCTATGCACCTAATACAAGATAAAAAACACATCGATATAAGGAACATAATATTATTTCTTAAAATCAATGTCACTGAGTTCTCTATATTATATTATGTGTTTTATGGAAATATTACAATGTTTAAAAAATAGAATAATAGAATTTATAGGGTCGATGAAACCCTTATCAAGAAACTCCTCTAATTTCATTTTCAGTTCTAAAAAATCATTTCTCTCGATTCTATAAGACGGTTTTGAAATTAAATTGTAATTATTTAAAAATTCTATAGTAAACTCAACCTCTTAGGCATAAATAACATTGGGGAAATCATTGATAAATATAACCATACATTATTTTACTATAGAAAAATCACCAATTTAAAAAAAATACATTAATTTTACTAGTTTGTGAAAGATTACTTTCACTTACATGTTTTATCTAATTTATAACATCACCATATATTATCAATGGTACGAAGGAATTCTAATATATAAATTGAACCCCACTCATAAAATTGAATATGAAATAATTTTCTTAGAAATATTTTATAGCATGATAAATAAAACAATAATTCATATATATGATAAAGTGAAACTCTACATTATTTAATATAGTATGGTTTGTTGGGAAACCCATTATAAAGACATTAACAATAGGATTTGCATAAACTCATGATTCTTTTATACTACCACTGTTATAATTATTCATTCTTATAATATATATATATTATATTTTCTAATGATTATTAAATAAGTTCAAGTAAAATATTCATGTTGATTATAATGGTTTAGTACCTTTGGATAACATGTACATAATATATTTATTTACAAAATGATCCTCAAAATCTCTCACAAAGAGATTCTAATATAGTATTCCTCTTAAGTATAACCTATATAAGACTTTCTTCATAACATGGGTATGAAAACCTAAAAAAAGGTGAGATCAGATTCTCATAAAGGGTAAACATAAGAGATATCAATATATGAAAATAATAAAGCATAATATACCGATTATGGATTATGATCAAGACGTACCTTTAAATGTTCATACCCAACTCTTCATAGATATTAAACATGGTTATCAAAAAAAACATTTATCATTTTTGAAACAAATGTCCCATAAGAATTATAAATAATAATAAATAAAATATAAACACTAAAGTCATATCATAATATTTTGGAACCTCCATAAATATAGTAGACCATTTATTATTTAAAGGCTAACTACCAAGACCACCGAATTATTTCCCAATTTTATTTCACAATATATAATGATTCACAAAAATCATTAGATATATATATAGGTCTCACATATCTCATAATTTAAAACATTAATATGTGTTCAATAACATATGAAATCAGTCGTTATATCATCACATCATCAAGTATATAAAGAAAATAATTTCATAAACATTTCATAAATTTAACATAATATAATGCATAAAAAATAAATGGGTTTTATAAATATTTACTCAAAACAAACATTAACTATCCATATATTTAAAAAGGATTATATCATTTAATATTATCCCAAATAAATAATAAGTAACATAAAAGGATGTAATATTCAATCGAAAATGATTCTGAAATAAAATGTGGAGATTTTGATGTGGAATGTAACCGTTATACATTTAAAAGTATATTTTTAAAAAATAAAATAATTTCAGAATTATTTTAAATAATAATTACTTTGGAAACTTATAAGTGATGGTTTGAAAATAATTTAATAATTTTCTTGAGGAAAATATACTTTGAATTTTAAAAATAAATTCTTGGAACTAAAAAATAATAAAACCTTCTGTAAATTTTTTATCAAATAAACTTTTAAATGTATAATTTATTATTTATTATTTAAACTGATGATTTTATTCATTAGGTTGAAAAATACTATTCATGTCTTACATGTTAAAAAATATTCCTTCACATTTATAGTAAAATCTAATTGGGAATTGTGAGGAAAAAAACATGAAGAATCTTTTAATTTTTTTAAAAAAATTAATATGTGGTTAAAAATTAACTCAATTAATTTTATTATTGTTAATTAGTTTTAAAACATTATTAGAAAACATTATCTTAGATGAAAAAGGGTTTCCGACTGAGGAGAGAAATATAGACTATTTTTCTTATAAAAACTATTTCAAAATCTTGAGTACATAAGGATAGGTAAATGAAAATAAGAATATATATTATCGTTAAATAACTTATGAATGAAATTATTTATTTTCTAGAGTGATAGATCATAATATTTAATCATTGGAAGAATAATCATAAATTTTCTTGATAAATGATGAGATTTTATTATATAAATCTTACCAAATTGATAACTTTGAATCATAATCAACATGAAAAAATGACATTAAATAAAAAATATAATATCATTAAAATAACTAGATTCATGAAATAAAATATAAAATGTTTAGTATATACACCTCATAGAAAAATATAGGTGCATAATATAACTTATATACCAAAGCAGGCAATTTCAGACTAACAATCCAATAACGCATTTGCAACAATTGAAAAATAAACCAAATTTAAGAGTGATACTCTAATGAATAGGTAAATAATCCTCAATTTAATGATAATAATAATAAAATAATTTCTTGGATAGTGTACACACCATATAAAAGAAACCCAGAGTGAAAATGGCATGTGTTTCACATAACAATAAAATAAAGATTGAAATCCATTACCTCATGTCTCGAATTCCATATAAAATATCAAAAACCCATTAATAATAAATATATGATAATTATAAATCTAATAATGAATCCCAATAATATTTATAATACCATATATGATTCACTTATGGCCTTGTATTCTGATTTTATCAATAATTCCTTTGTAAAATAACATTTCAGGTAATAAATCCTTTATTTTTTCATGTATGGATTGATTTTTTATTTTTGGGTCTCTTAAATTGATCATGGTTTTATAATATCAATAATTTCTACCATTATATTAATGTTACATTTATTCATTGTATATTTATTTAGAGAAATATATAAAAGATAGATATACTAAATTGAAATACATTATTAATGGAGACGGTAGGTCGTATGTATGCATGAATGTTGTTTTCATTTTCAAAACTGGTTGAAGGAATAAAGGGTAAATAATATATTATTTTTGAATAATAATTTTTTATCCTATTTATGTCAGATATTATTAATCCCATCCTTTTTATATTCTATGTAAATAATAAGTGAATCATATTTCTTTGTGAGGTGTTAGTCCGCGGTACACACGAACAATGTTATCATATTCCCGTAAAAAAATTAAAAAGGAAATTTAATATCATGTTCCTAGAATAAAAATATAATTATAAATATCATATTTAAAAAATAAATACATTATTATATTCTATAGTTGGTGCTGAAAAAATATTGACATTGGTTCATAAGGCAATTTTCCTTTTTTACACATGATTAAAGATTCCATGACAAATTTATTTAAATACGAGAATATTTAGGTTATTAAATTAAAATAATGACATATGATTATATTTAAGATAATTATGATATAATATAATCATGATTTAATAATAATGTAATGATGTGGTGGAATAAATAAATTAAAATTATTGATTCTAGATGTTACATCATCTTCAGAGACATTTTTTGTCTGCACCAAAAGGATTAAGGGTATCACTTTATGACCAAAAATACAGATTTAAAGATAATACAAGGGAGTAACGGAAGTTATTTGGGTAGGTATTATATGATCCAATGGGTTTTGAATATGTGAAGGGGATAGGGTGGTGTGTCAATTTATAAGCGAGGTGAGTTTTATACATGTAATTTTTGAAAAAAAAAGATATGTCACTAATTTTTAAAATACAAAAGGATCCAAAATGGTCAATTAGAGAATATGTATGAGATAATTTAGAAACATTTCCATAAAAATTGGTTGACATAAGTTTAATATATTTTTTACCCTAATCATTTTAGTTTAAGAACTAGGCAAACCCTTTTTACCTTAATCTTGATAATTAATTTTTTCTATTTTTAATAGTTGTTATGGTAAAAAATTATGTTGAACTTATTAAATAATATTAATTATTATGAATATAAATATGGGATCCAATTATTAATTTTAAATTCATTGGAGTGGAAAGTTGTATTGTATGTCAATCCCACAAACACGATTACGAAGATGATTTCCAAAGAGAAAATTTATAAGATTTTAAATAATTTTTAAATAAAAAATCCAAATAAAATTGATACAAATAACATAAATTGGATTAATAGATATATAATAGAACTAATTTTATTAAAATATATCTTTATTCAATTTTTATGTTTTAAAAGGTTTTAAATAAATTTAATATCAAAATGAAAACCAGTAGTGTCACACCTCGACCACGGATGCCCATGCCTTTATTTTTTTCATAGTCTAGCGACTTTGGGAAGAGTTTCGTTGGGTCATGGTTTGAATTTTCTTTGAAGCATTGATGTTTTTGGTGGGTTTCAGGCCAGTGCATAATCACCGCACTGCTAGCGGTCACCGTGCATTCGGTCTGGGTGGGTGCGCGGTCACCGTACTACTGGCGGGGAACGTGCGTTCGGACCCTATGAGTGCGCGATTACCCAATTGTTTAGATAAATAATAAAATTAAATGAATAAATTAAATTTAAAAGAATTTTATAAAATGTGTAATAATAATAATAACAATAATTTATAATATTGTTATTATTATTATTATTATTTTATTATTTTTTTTATTATTATCTTTCTTATTTTATTATCTATTTACTTTTCTTTTAATTTTATGTTATCTTTTTGTTTCTCCCCTTCTTTCTATTTTCTTCTCATTTCTTCTTTACATTTTTTTTCTTCCACGCAGTGCTTCTCCCCCTATTTATGCGCACGCCACACCAAAGTCTTCCCTAGGTATCCTCTCACCCCTCATGGTTTCTGTCTCCCTAGCCCCCTGCCGCACCATTGGTGCACCTGGCCACCATTGTCCGCGGCCAGCTCTTACTCACCTCCTCCCCCACCCCATAGTTCCACCTGCTGCCAGTCGACCGAAAACAGCAGTCGCTGCACCCAACAGCGCCTACCTGACCTCCCCTTTCCTTCACACAGTGCCTTACCTCGCCCCTGAAACGTTGCACCTGCCTCCTCACCGCCAGGCCGCACTGTACCTCCGCCGTCCATATGGACTGCCCAGCCTACTTGAACGGAGCTTCCTCCTGCTCCCCTTACAGCGCACGCCCCCACCCAGTTTTCTCTGTTGCTACACCGCCGACCTTTTGCAGCACCCCATTCCAGCCTCTCCTCCTGCCTTTTGACGGCCTGCCCAACCAGCAGCACCAGCCACGCCATTCTACACATAGCGGTGCCCCTGCTGCTGACTCCCCTATCCACTTTTCTTCCTACAGCCACATCCCAACACCACCTGCATGCCAACCCTCTTGGGATATGGTTTTCACATAGAACCTGCAACTCACTACCTCCCTTGGCCTCTTTCCCTGTACAACGCCAGCCCGGCTAGTATCAATGCCTCCTACCTGCTCTGGCCTTATACTGTCCAGCAGATCATGCTGCACCTTCAGACATTGCATCCTCTCCCACGTCACGATGTTCCTCCCCTTTGGGCCTCTGCCTGCTCGCCCAGCCGTGCCCCCTACTGGCCAGCCAAGCCGCGTCCTCTTCGACGCTTGTCCAACCACCACAATCCTTCATCGGACCTACTCTGATTGGTGACTGCCCCTACCTTCCCACTGATCCAGCTGTTGAACCTCTTACGTAGTGGTGCGACCCACCGACCAGCTGCACATCCATCCCAGCCACGCACGCGTTCCTTGTTGTCAACTGGGAGGGCGACGAATGCCCGCCGCCAAAGGCAAGTAGTTTGAGTTCACCCCGTGTCTCCTACTCCGTTTCTGAGGTGAATGTTTGCGCTATTTATTAATTATATCTTTTGAAGTCTGTGCTTATAGGTTTTCATTGTTTTTTAAATTCTATGCTGTGTTGGAAGGAATTTCTGTGAAATTGAGGTCGTCAGCTTTCACATGCTTGCACGCCTGCTCGAGGTATGTCCCGTCAACGGGCTTGGACTGCGAGTCGAGGTAGGTCCCCCACTACACTTACCGTTAAATTTAGATTTTATTAATTGTTTGATGTTTTTTTTAACTTTAATAAATGAGAAATAATATAAGATAATTAATTTTTAAATGATTATTTGGTGTAAAAAGAGCCATTTATTTTATACACGACACTTGAAACATTTTCTTGATGATCGGACACCTAGTATTGAAAGAATACTCATTTTTCCTTTAAACATAATTCACAGAATTTCAAATTTAGTTATAGATTTAAAGATAATTGATTTATTCTGAACAAGTGTTTTGGGTTTTCATGAGAAATGATATTTTCATTAAAATTGGTGAAGCATCGTTTGGAACATTAATAAAATAAAATATTTTGGAAATCCCACTTAGGGATGATCTTTGGTGTCTGATGATTGTGTGCGCTGTATGTGATGTTTGGGCATCCTGACTGATTTATTTACATTGTGGATGCAACCCTTTTTATTGCTTGTGTTGACATGGGAACCTGGCATAGTGAGTGAATCTTCTGAGAATGATTGCAGCACTAGTTTATATTTCACACTGGCTAGTGGCCCCATAGTAGGGGAATACTGATTTATTGCTGCTATGGGGATTGGGCCCCTCGGTTAGGCCATAAAGGGCTATACTGGGCATTAGGGCGTTATGATGTCATCGAGTTAGTGCATGCTTTCAGGATGAGTCACATGTATAGTACGTTCTGGATTGTTCACGATCTCCTAGGTTTGACCCATGTTTCCCTTAGTGTTTGTTTATATATGGCAGACGACTGAAAGGTCTAGATCGGTTGCTGGCCCCTGTGTGCCACTCATTCCATTTCCCTTTGTGTGTGTTTTTCATTATGTTTTATTCTTCATTTTGGGCTAATGACTAAAGATTGGATTTATAAATAGCTTGTAGAAAATGTTTTAAAAATAAATATACATTTTCCTTTCAAACGTTAAACTTTTTTTAATAATAAAAAGGGAAATGGACTGATACTTGTTTTAGTAATGAAAGTGTGTGTGGAAACTAATATTTTATATAATTTTGTTCAAACCTGGAATTATTAAATTTCATTATTTAAACATAGTGCATTGGTAAACATTTGTTGGGCACGCCTACTGTGTTTTAATACTCACGCATATAGTTTTTTCTGGTTTTTTAGTTTTGTTACAGGTTTGGCTCGAGCTTGCTCACCGTGGGAGACAGTTGGCTGTGGTATGGGGAGAAACTCTCAGAGTTGCAAGGAGTCTTTGGTTGAGACCAGGATAGTGTGTTTTTGTTGGCTGCCCTTTCTTTTCAGTTTCATTTATTTACTTTGTGTTTCACATATTTCCGCGGCTCTATTTATTTTTGTTTGGGCGAAATCGTTCCCACTTGCTCTCTGTTTATTCCTTGGTGCTTTTCGCCAGCCTGGGAGGATCAAGAATTCCTCTCGGGCCATGTGGCGGACCAGCTCGGGTGACCAGTTCAGGGTCATCCCAGTTTGGTTCATGAAAAAATGGTATCAGAGCAGGCCAGCTCTTAGCGTCCCTCATTTTTCATAGCGCCTATTGTTATATGAGATGTCCAGTAGATGGAGATTAAGACTATCTAGGCTCAAGTGGTAGGTTATGGGTCGGTGCTTAATCTCCACCGCTCGTGATGAGACTTGAGTTACCAGGTTTAGTCCAGGATTTGAATCCTTTGTCTTTGGTTTTATTATATTAGGGAATGATAATGGGGGTGAATTGGTTCACTTTGTGGCCTCACATGGGGTGGTGACCATTGTGGAGTCCAAGTTCCCAGTTTAAGGTCCTCTTAGTGTTATACCTTACATGGGGCATGTCTCACCACCATGTCGTTGGGTAAGACATATACACTATTTTCTCATTCCAGCGGGTTATTAATGCATGTGTTTTGTTTTAGTCTCACCTAAATTGAGTGTGTATTAAAATTGAAATTGGTTTTTAAATGGAAAATTGTTTCTTCCAAAATGGTTTTTGAAATTACTAAAGTCTGTTTTTAAAGAGAAAGTGTATCGGCTTGGAAAAACATAGTATGGGTTTGGATTTGGTTAGGAAAATAAGTGTTTGAACCTTGGCACTCCTTATATAGGGTTGCTCATTTTTGGGTATGTATGGAAAGTGTGTGGGGAACTTGTTCACAGATGATGTGAGCGGGATTGAATGAACGCACGTGTGACTGTTTATAAAGTTCCATAGGTGAGGTTTGAAAATTTTAAAGAAATAACTGTTTTGGAAAAGTGATTTATCCTTGTGTTATATATGTTTGGATTATGGTCCTATTTCCCTTGGCTTGAGTTGTTGCCTTGATTGAGTTTTTGGTTGATGCTGATTTCTATGGTGTTTTTCATGTTGTTATGAGTATACCGCCCAGAAAGCCTCCGAAAGTTGTCAATGAGTTATGCTCAGTTATCAGTTCCTTTTGTGTGTTTCTTTCCTATCAAGGTAGACAAAGACTGTTAGAGGTAGTTGTATTTTTCTAAAAGATAGTGTGTCTTCGGGTTGTTGGGAACTTCCAGGGTAGTTAAGGTTCTTACAGCCCTAAAGTTATTTGAGGGTTTAGTTCTGGACTAGTAAATAAGTAATGTCTCATCGTCGTTAGAGTCATGGGTGTGATTAATGGTGGTCGACTTCCGAGAAGGTTCCCCATATAGAAAAGAGTGCGGGTCAGTAGAACCTGTCTCTATGAAACTATCCTCATTGGTGTCGGCTCCTAGTTCGTCAGGCCGCTCTCTTGTGCGCCACAAGTATGGCCTATCCAAACATTCTGGGTCTTTATGTTGAATACATTTGAAAATGTACAACCATCATGGTTGTTGGAATCATTGAACGGGAGGAGTTCGAATCCAGGAGATGAAAATTCCTGACTGTGAGGTAGGAGACGCTTCAACCATCAGGGCCCCGGCCATAAGTATTTAGGTGAAGCTCACGCATAGTCAGAAGTTGTTGAGGGTGTGTGGAACCACAGTCAAGAAAATGTATGCGGCTTTGGAAAGGAAATATCCAAAATTTACATGTTTCTATTCTCATCACTTTCGTAATCTCATCATTGTTGAGGTAGAGTGATGAGCTCGTTACCCCACAATCCATGCGGTCTTATCTGTTCTCAGTGTGGTCCTTAAGTTATTTGGTCTCTTTGAATAGTGTGGGACCATGAATAAATGGACCTATTCTGATTTTGAGTTGGTCCTAGCTGTGTTCGGTAGGGTAATGTTCATTTCATGAAGTTGATGGGAGCTATTGAGTTAATTTCACATCCTCAAGTTGTTGGATTGTTTTGTAACAAGCTTTTCGTTAAGTCTTAGGTGTGTTGTTTGGTACATATGGGGAAAATAAATGAGTTTGGTTTGGAAGTTCCCATGATGCCCCCTCGGGGGGGGGGGTGTTCAGGTTTCATGGGTTTTTGTATTAGTAAATCCATGTGGTGGGGAGAACCCTCTCATGTTCTCCCCTCAATCTCGGGCATTGGTTTCTCTTGAATTTGTTGGGTGTGATATTTGTTGGGAATGGTTAACCCAAAGCTCTCTTTTCTCTATGATTTTGTCTTGGAATGAACTCAAGTTGTGCCAACTGTTGGCTTGGTAACTTTCTGGGGGCAGAAAGTATCTCTGGTGGGTAGAATTGTCACACCCCGACCACAAATGCTCATGCCTTTATTCTTTTCTCGATCCTGTGACTTTGGGCAGAGTTGTGTTGGGTCCGTGATTGAAATTTCATTGAAGCATTGATGTTTTCGGTGGGTTTCGGGCCAGTGTGCAATCACCGCATAGCTAGAGGTCACCGTGCATTCAGTCCTAGTGGGTGCGCTGTCACCGCACCGCTAGCGGCGATTGTACATTCAGACCCGGTGAGTGCGTAGTTGCCCAACTGTTTAAATAAATAATAAAATTAAATGAATTAATTATAATGAAAATAATTTTATAAAATATTTAATAATAATAATAAAAATAAATTATAATAATAATAATAATAATAATATAATAATAAATATTATTATTATCCTATATATTTTATTATTTATTTATTCTTTATTTAATTTTATTTTATCATTTTCCCCCTTTCTCTCTCTTTTCTTCTCCTTTCTTCTTGACCGTTTTTTCTTCCACATAGTGTTGCTCCCCCTATTTCTACACACGCCATACCCGAGTATTCCCCAGGTCTCCTCTCACCTCTTGTGGAGTCTGTCGTGCCAGCCCTCCAATGCACCATTGTCGCACCTGGCCACCTTTTTCAGTGGATGGCTCCTGCACGCCTCCCCCCCGTAGTACATCCTGCTACTCATCAACCGCGCACAGCACTCGCTGCACCCAACAGTGCCTGCCCAGCCTCCCACTTCCTCCACACAGCGCCTCGCCTCTCCCATGGTACGCTACTCCTTCCTCCTCTAGGCCTGCCTGCACTGCACCTCTTCCCTCCCTACGGACTGCCCAACCTCCATGTCCAGCGATTCCTCTTTCTCCCCTTGCAGCGGACGCCCCCTGTTTTTCCCTGTTGCAGCACCCCATTACATCCACTCCTCCTTACTTTTCACGGCCAGCCCGCCGAGCACCACCAGCCGCTCCCTTCTACACAGCGCGGCGTCCCTGCCAACGACTCCCCTATCTGCCTTGCTCTATACAGTCGTGTCCCAGCACCACCCGGATGCCAACCCTTTCCCAATCTGGTTTGCACATAACACCTACTACCCACTACCTCCCTTGGCCTCCTTCACTATAAAACACCATCTCGGCCATCACCGGTGCCTCCTGCCTGCTCCGGCCTTATGTAGTCCAGCAACTCCTTCTGCACCTTCAAACATTGCCTCCTCTTCGATGTCATGGCGTGCCACACCCTTGGGCCGCTGCATGCTCTCCCAGTCATGCCCCTTGCTGGCCAGTCCGGCCGCGTCCCCATCGACGCTTTTCCGGCAGCCGCAGTCTTTGATCGGACCTACGCTGATTGGTGACACCCCAAACACCCTATTGATCTATCCATTGAACCACTTTTGTAGCGGTGCAACCCTCTGACCAGCTGCATGCTCTTCCCAGCCACGCGCGTGCACCTTTTTCTCAACTGGCCATGTGACGAATTCCCGCCACCGAAGGCGAGGGGTTTGAGTTCACCGAATCTCGCCTGCTCCATTGTTGAGGTGAGTTTTTTCACTATTTATTCATTATATCTTTTGAAGATTATGCTTATGGGTTTTTATTGTTTTTTTAATTGCTACACCGTGTTGGAATGAATTTCTGTGAAATTGCTATCGTCATCTTTCACGTGATTTCACGCTCGCTCGAGGCATGTCTCATCATCGTGCATGGATTGTGAGTCAAGGTAGGTCCCCCACTGCACTCTCCTTTAGATTTAGAATTTATTAATTGCTTGTTGTTTTATTAATTTTAATAAATTATAAGTAATATAAGATAATTAATTATTAAATGATTATTTGGTGAAAAATGAGCCATTTATTTTATACACGACACTTGAAACATTTTCTTGATGAGATGACACCCAGTATTGAAATAATACTCGTTTGGCCTTTAATCATAATTCACGAAATTTTAAATGTAGTTCTAGTTTTAATGATAAATGATTTCTTCTAATGAAGTTTTTTGTGGTTTTTCAAGAAAGGAGGTTTTTCATTAAAATTGGTGAAGGCACGTTATGCACTATAATAAAATAAATTATTTTTGAAATCCCACTTATGGGTCATTTTTTGTGTGCTTTGATTACGTGAGCTATATGTGATGTTTGTGTATTGTGACTGATTGACATACATTGTGGATGTACCCCTTTTTATTGCTTGTGTTTACATGGGAACCTCACATAGTGACTGAATCATTTGATAATGATTACTGCACTAGTAAAGATTTTGCACTAACTAGTGGCCCCATAGCTGGGGAATCCTGAGTTATTGCTGCAATGGGGATTGGGCCCCTTGGTTAGGCCGTGAAGTGCTATACCAGGCGTTAGGGCGTTATGACATCACCGAGTTAGAGCATTCTTTCAGGATGAGTCACATGTATAGTATGTTCTAGATTGTTCACGATCCCCTAGGTTAGACACATGTTTCCATTAGTGTTTGATTGTATGTGGTGGACGATTGAGTGGTCTAGATTGGTTACTGGCCCCTGTGTTTCACTCATTCCATTTCCCTTTGTGTGTGTTGTGTATTATGTGTGATTCTTTCTTTTTTGGCTAATGACGGATGTTTGGATTTCTTAATGGTTTGCCAAAAATGTTTTAAAAATAAATATACCTATTCCTTTCAAACATTAAACATGTTTTTAAATTAAAAAGTGAAATGGACGGATACATGTTTTAGAAATAAAAGTGTGTGTGGAAACTAATATTTTATATAATTTAGTTCAAACCTGGAATTAGTAAATTTATTTATTTAAAGGTAGAGAATTTGGAATAGTTTGTTGGGAATGCCTACTGAGTTTTAATACTCACGCCTATAATGTTTTCCTGTTTTTTAGTTTTGTTGTAGGTTTGAATCGGGCTTGCTCGTCATGGGAGAGAGTTTGTTGTGGTCTGGTGAGAGAATCTCAGAGTCGTGGGGTGTTTTTGGTCGAGACCAGGTTAGTGTGTTTTATTGGCCACTCTTTCTTTTCAGTGTCATTTATTTAATTTGTGTTTTACTTTTTTCTGCTGCTCTATTTATTTTTTTTGGGTGAAATCTTTCCCACTGGCTCCATGTTGATGCCCTGGTGCTTGTCGCCAGCCTAGGAGGATCGGGAACGCCTCTCTGGTCATGTCGTGGACCCACTCGGGTGACCAGTTCCGGGTCGACCCAGGTTGGTTCATGTCAATTAGTTTTTATAATTCATCAAAAAATTTAACTTCCTCAAAAATTATCAAAACATAAATCAATGAAAATTTAGACCTGATAATTTGATGAAATAAGTTTATTATTTCCAATTAATTTTCTAAATGTTTAAAAATTTAATATTACAACAAATGTGGAAATGTGAAAAATTGGTTTTAGAAAAAAATATAATTTTATTTAAAAAATAGGATTAATTGTTATAACTTATAAATAAAACACTTAAAAAGAATATTCATATTTTCTTGAAATATATAATTTAAAAATATCATTAAAATTTTTTCAGAATTCTATTTTTTAATTTATTTACTTAATACACATTTTTTATCATAAAAATGGGTTTTGAGATGAAAATTTCATTCATTTTCAAATGGTTTTTATTTTGATTTTTAAATAATTAGTTATCAAATAATTAATCTTATATAATTTTCAAGACTATATATTTTAATAGTTTAGATAACCATATTAATAAATTATATTCCACAGTCATTGAGAAAACTATTATATTAAATAATAAAATATTAATAGTAATCCACATTTCATTTAAAATTTGTGTTCTGTGCAACATAAGAAAAACTCATTGTTGCGTGTAACTCTAGATAAAAATTGTGTTTAATGTAAAGAAAAATATTCAAAAGATTTAAATTAATTTGAATAATTTATTAAAACATTGGCATGTTACATTCTACCTCACTGAAAATGAATATCTCCCTCTAAAATAGCAACTTTGGACCCAATGACAAATGATACTTCTACCTCATTACATCCTCATGATCCAACATATATTAATCATGATGGTGAGTTTTTCATAGAACATGGACCCGGTGAGTGGACTTATTTAATAGAACATTTTCTTTATAATGAATAATCTATTCCAGTTATTTCTCATAATTAATATCATTCTCTAGTGGTACGAACTCTTAGTTTTGTACATGTGATGGATCAGATATGTACTAGAGTGAACATGAGATAAGTTTTCTTTAAGATCCAATAGATGGAAAACCATCTTGATAAAATGGTAAATTTCAAAGGGACTGATATACCTATGGATTATCATTACTTTGTATCATAAGAAAAATTTCATCTTTTGGTTGTGCTTTGATAAATTTCAACTTCAACTATTACACCATGATATGAAAATGATTTTTTTGTTAATGGAGCACAAACAAATCACAATACCCATAATATAATGTTATGTAATTATTAATATCTCTAATTATATCAAAATAGTTATAAATAGTTATCAAATATGGGTAATTCTTTATACGGTGAAGTAATATATTAATATCTAAAACATCATACGAAGTTAAACTAATACAATTTCATAAATGATTAACCATATGACCATTCCTAATGATTAATATCCGAATCATTCAAAAGAAGCTATTAAATTTATAAAAAAATCCTATCATTAATCCCCCAAACAACATTTTTTATCTCTTTATTATCACATACCAATTGGGATTATTATATTATCGTATACTCCCTTGAAACATGGTAATAAGTCGAATTAACATAAAACCACCTTGAAAACATAATTTCATCAATTTTTCTTAATTAAAACACATATTATAGGACATGTTGAAAAAATCACAAAAGGATATAAACACCATAAATGATATCATAAAAAATATTTTCAATAAATCATTAATCAGTTCAATTATAATCAATAATATCAAATTTACTTTATCCCTATAAATAATCTCTTTTTACAACATCATTATCCTAACATCATGGATATATTAATGGTTATATTTCCCTTAATAATGTAATTTTTCATGAAATACCATCTTTCTATTAAGTTAATTTTCTAGTTCATTATCACTGTAAAACAGATTCATTCAAATCCTTAAAGAAAAACTTATACTAAAAAACCCTTATTTATTTAATAATTAATAAATTTTATACATAAACACTTCAATCAGTATACCTCATCATTAAATTAACAATAAGGCTTCCTCATGAAATTCAATAGTACCAATTTCCTTTTAGATTTCATTTTTAGTCTCTTCATCATCAATAAAAAACCATCACATGTAAAACATTTATTACTATGCTGATGATCTTTCCCCCTTGGAAATCAGTTTTTATAATGCCTATTATTTCCCCATGTATAACATTCTCCCATTGATGTTTCATTTTGGAAATCATTATTCTATTTAATTATGTTAACTCTACATTCCATTTTTCCATAAAAATTACAATAATGAACAAGGTAATTATATAATAATTTGATTTCCTTTTGGAATTAAATAGTTAATTCAATATAAATGTATAATGAAATAAGTGTAATTTGTCGAAATTATGGAATTTAGGATGATAGAATAGTAAATTGACTATAGAAATAGAAACAAGGCCTTTAGGAATAGTAATTTGGCTTTTAAAATAGTAACCTAACCTAATAAATTATAAATAAAATGTATCCATCTTATATGTGAAAATATGTTATATTTATATCCTTGAAAAATTAAATAATTTTTGAAAATTAAAAATTAAATGTTATAATTTTTGTGAGTCAAAAATAATTAATTACTATTATATTATTATAATAATGATTTAAAAAAAATATATTTTATTAGGATAGATTCATAAATTATTTTTTATTGTATTATTATTATATAAATTTTGGATACCATGATTAGTTTTTCAAAGTGTTATAAAAGCATTTATAGTTTTAAAATTATTATTTTTTGAATAGCTTATGATTCTAATTAAAAATAAATTCCTCATATTTTTAAAATAAATTTAAAAAATTGGAATTACTTTATTAATTCTAAATTTTTAAAAAAATTTAGGGTGATTTTTTTGGGTTTTCAATGGAATACTTGAGTTATGGGTGAATAGTTGAATATAGTAATTTATGATATATGAAAAATTCATGATTTATTGAGTCATATATGATGTAAGGGTGATGTATGCTCAAAATCTAGAACTATCCTTAATTATGTATATTTATTTTATGATAATTATCCTTCTATTCATATTCTTGGTCCAAATTATTAATCTAATAAACATAATTATGAGAAAACAAACCTCCCCTCTACAATAAATACCTCCTCTCACCACCTCTTCCCCTCACACCTCAAAGACTTGAAGATTGATTAATTTCATCCCAAATACCTTCTCAAGAATCTTTACCATTTCCAATACCATCATTTCACACCAATTGTCTAAAACCAATAGCCTTATAGAGGTTCTTAAGGAAGCTAATTCAAGAGGTAAAAAACCGTTTTATTTTTCAATTATTTTATTTTCAATTCTTTTTCATTTATGGTACGGTATTTACTTCCCCATCTCCAAGAGTCCTGAAAACAGAATTATCTTATATATTCTATAATTTTATAATCTTTATGGAAATATTAATCTTTATACCTAATCTATACTCTCCTTTATTCTAAAAATAAAAACATCTTCCATGATGTGTCGATTAACCGACATCCTGGAGTATGTGTTTTTAATTTCCATTGCCACTATCAAAGATGCTCATAAAACTATTAATATGGTTAAATCAATTTTTATGATACATATTATATGTTTTATTATGTTCTATTACTAGGGTTTTTACATAACATTAATTAATAAAATAAAAGTGTCTCGCAATGATCAAAATTCACCAAAATAAATTAATGTTCATCACTAATATTTTATCTAATAATTCATCCTAATTTCAAATAAAAAAAGTGTTACATATGTACATTTAATATAATATATTTTCATTTATAACCTAAAATTTTCATTATGTAGTCTTTTCACTTCTATCATGAAAATCCATAATAAACCAACCTCAAAAAACATGAAATAAATACACCTGAAACAATCAAAAATAACAAAATATTATTAATAAATTGGTGGAAATAAATTATGATAATATCATATAATTAATTATAAATATTAGTATGGTTCTTTAATATATTAATAACTCTCCTAAAATAATTATACATGAGTTTTTAATATGTTTGATGTCTATACAACCCAAGGTTAGTGAATTCTAAACCCAATTTCCTTCTTTTTGGTTAACGTTATACTTTATTGATTATGTGGTTCTATTTTTATTTGTCAAATTAATTTTATTTATATTATGTTTTATTAATTTTATGTACATTTTATATAAATATTATATTCTTTTTATCAACTATCACATCAAGTGTATGGTATTTGTAAGGGTATTTTCATTAAAAACCCCTCTTTTGATATTTTTTAAAGGGAATAATTTATATGATGAAAGTAATAATTTTTTATATTTATGTTCTGGTTCTTTGGAATTTATAATATTGAAGGGTGGTACCTATATCTTCCTCCAATTCATCGGGAATGTTTATGTTGTTGGTTAATCGTATGGATACTCCATGTGTAACTATGATTGTTACACCATATGGTTGTTGTGAGGGTAACATTGTAAGGTAATATTGAGGGTAACATTTTATGATAGAGATGAGGGTTACAAACCATTTGCTAACCAAAATGGTTAAAATAGTTACTATGTAATTCTTCAAGTTACCTTTATGTTATTATTTATTTTTTCGATGTTTTATGTAAATCTCATGTATTCACAAAGTAACTATATGATACTTATTAGGCGAGATGTATGTATGTGTGAATATGATTTGACATGTTTATAAGTATTCATGTACTAATGTTTTCCCCCTAAATTTACATATTTCTTACTGAGTTTTTTGTTCTCAGCCCATGTTTTAAAATATTTTTCACACGGTTTAATGATGGGTAAGAGAAAATAATAATCCAATATGAATGTTATGAGGGCTCTTCAAGAATATATTTCATGTTTTTTATTAGAAAATTCTATATTATGAAAATGGATATTGTTTTATAAGTAAATAAATTTTATTTTTGTGGTTTTATATGAATGAAATATGTCTTAACATTCTAAAACTATGAAGCCAAAAGATATTAGAGATTGTAAAGGAATTTACTAGATTATGTAATGATTATTGTTGAGTCCTTATAAATGGAATCAGAGCATGGTTTAGATAACATTTTGGGTTATGGATTTGTTAATAGAATACCATAAATTATTTTTAACTTATGTTTAAGTTGAAATGATATAGAATTTAATGATTAACATATTGCTTCATCAAATATGTGTCTGTTTCAAATGGTTTTCTATAAAAGATATTGGGTTGCTGAAGTAGGAAGGTACAAAGAGGATTATATCTTTCTAAATTTGTAACTGAGGATGGTAATAATTTTAACTGAATAGTTTTCTTATTGTAATTGATAAATTTATAAAAGTTATAAATGATTTTCTAGTCCATGTAAGATAACAACTAGAGCGACCAAAAAGGAACATGATGACATTTAAACATTTTATATGGTGACCCCCTCTGGCATTTAGAAGATATTCTGACAATGTGGTGGTTGAAGGATGGATTAATGTTCTTGAACTGATATTTGGATTCAAAGGGTTTTAATATAATAAAAATGATAATATTTCCATTTATTATTATTAATGTTTAGTTGACCAATGGTTTTAAATTGTAACGAATCTAAGGGATAATAAGTATATTAATACCTTGGAATAAGATTAATTTATTAATCCATTCATCAAAAAAAATACTTTAGGTGTCTTTATGTAGGATTGAAAAGAAACTACAAGAATTGAAACTAATGGTTGAATATTTAGTGACTATTTCTAAAGAAAACATCACCTGATTACAAAGGTGCACTTGAAATATTATTCAAGATATTGATAGAAAATTCAATCACTTTTACTCACGATTGAAGACAAGATATCAAATGGAATTGGCCTCCCATGAATTAAAATGTTATGTGAAAATTAAATGATCTTCATAGAGGAAAGAAGGATTTTTTCTGATGATCACATGTAATTTGAAAATAATAAAAATATAATGTCTATATGGAAAGTGATAGGTAAGAATCAATCAACAAAATATGAAGGTAAGAATGTCCAGTTTCTTTTTCCGAATGGTGTGGTAAAAACCACCATGAGGAATGTGTTAAAATAATTGGGAAGTGTTTTGGATGTGTTAAGATTAGACATAAGTATCAAAATTTTATTAAAATAGATCTAATGATTTATCCTCATAAGAAAACTAGACAGGGTTTAAAATATACATATATTGATCATTATAAAAATACCTACCCGAAGAGAGATCTGAATGTTGAAAAGAATCTAAATTATATGTATACAGGTGTAGTGAGATCCTTTGAGACTATATTGGTAGATCTCATGCCATCCAATGTAGTAGAATCATCTTATTTATTTTTTTACTCATATTTTACAAATTTCTAGTTTGATATGGGGTTTACACATTGTTTTATTTTCGAAAATTATTAGAGTAAATTAGAAATTTCACCTGAAGAAATGTGACCGAAACATATAGTTAAAAAACATTGGGAAATATTATATAATAAAAGAATATAATCTTTAGTATTTTTTTCTATTCATATACATTACCTCCAAACCTTGTTGTTTTTTCCTTAGTGGAGTTCGATGTTATTCTAGGTATGAATTGGTTTTCTATTTATTTTTCTAATATTGATTTAAGATCTAAAGAAGATGATTTTTAGAAAGAGTTTCAGTATTTATACAATATTGAACCCATAAAATTGACAACATATCAAGAAGATGATAGAGTATTAAAAGATGGAAATGAATGTTGTATTTCTCATATTATTGAAAATAAGAGAACTGTTTAGATTAATGATGTCACATATTAAATGAATACCTAGATGTTTTCCTTGATGAGTTACCTTGTGTTATAGTTGATTGGGAATTTGAATTATCTACTGACTGGTTTCTTAATACAAAGAAAATTTTATAAACCCCTTATTAAATGGCGTAATTGGAAGTTATTAAATTGAAAAATCAATTATATAAGTAACCTGATAAAGGCTTTATTCATCCAAGAACATCACCATGGGATGCTCCAGTTTTTTTCACTAAAAATAAAGATTCTTCCATGATATTTTCTTAAATTTTAGATCCCTAATGAAAATAATTTTAAGAATAAGTTTAATTTTCTTCTTGTCATTTAATTTTTTGATTAGATCTAGGGAGATCCGTATTTTTCTAGGATTGACTTGAGAACTGGGTACAATCAACTGAATGTGAAGGAGGATGACACCCTCAAAATAGATTTTCCTACTAGATATGGGAATTATGTGTTTTTTGTTATGCCCTTTGTTTGAAAAATGACTTTTTTTTATTTACGGATCATATAAATAAAAAATTCCATGAGTATTTGGATATGTTTCTTTTTTTTTTATTAATGAATTTTTTCCCTTTCCAAAATTTATGAGGATCATGATAAACATTTAGGGACAGTCTCAAAAATTCTCAAATAAAATATATTATATAGAAAATTTAGAAAATGTGATTTTTTGTTGCAACATATTTCGTTCCTCGGGAACATTTTAAATAATAAATATATAATATTTTATCCTTTGAAAATTTTTTTATGAATGGATAAGATATAAAATTATTTCATAGATTATGAACATTGTTGTATTAGTAGGGTATTACGGAAGGTTTGTTAAAAATATATCATGTTCATTTATCCCACAGACAAAGTTAACCTGAAAAGGGGTTAAATTTATTTGGATAAATGAATGTGATTAATTTTTTGAGTTATTGAAGAAGAGATTTGAAAATGATGAAGTTCTATCCCAACCTTCAATAAATACAAAATTTTTCATCTATAGTGGTGCTTCATTGATGGACATGTGTTTTCTCTGATGAATAATAATCATGTAATTGAATATGATTTAATATAACGATAGCCTCTTGAGATAAATTATTCCACAAAAAAATTTAAATTCACATATGTGGGTTTCCCTCTATAAATTTGGAGGCACCATTTATACAGAGCCAAATGTGAAATATATACAGAATAAAATGGTTGAAGTATGAATTCACTCATAAATAATTAAATATGAGTTATAGAATATTGATTGAACTCATAAAGTTATATTATTTCAAAATCAATTAGTTTCTTAGAAATGAAAAATTGTGGTTGATAACATGATTCCAAAACAATATGCATCATTATCATTGTTACATTTTGAATAAGACCCCTTAATTAAAGATTTGATGAATTCTGGCTTGGAAGTTTTCTGTGTAAGAATTTCCTTTGTTTGGTTTCAGGTGAGAGTGCCCTATTCTCTAATAGTTAAAATTAAGAAAGCATAGAAGAAATAAAATGAGTTATAGAAAAAGGTAGAATTAGTTAAAAGGGGTATGCTTCTCAAATTTATTATTGATAAAGACTTCATTTTTAAGATTTGGGAAGAGATAATTTATTCCTATTGATTCAAAATTGATGAAATAGTTGTTAAGTGAAGATCATAGTTCTCCATTTTTAGTTCATCCTGGAAGGGCAAGGATGTACAAAGAATTTATGGAGTATTACATGTGGGATGAAATGAAAAGAGATATTGTAGATTTTATGATGAATATTTTGACATTTCAATAGGTTAAAGTAGAGAAACTAACAGCAAATGGGATACTTTGACCATTTCTAGTTATTGAGTGGAAATCAGATAATATATCCATGTATGTTATGGAGGGACTACCAAATACTTCTTATGGTAAAAATGTGAATTGGGTTATTGTTGACCAACAAACTAAATTTTAATATTTCTATCCTATTTGAGATATTATTTCTTTTATTCATATTTGTAGACTATAACTCAAATATATTATTAGCTCACAATGATTTCCTCACTCCATTGTATCTGACATAGATCTTAGATTCACTTTTAACTTAAGGAGAAGATATTTGATGTAATTGGGAACTGAATTAAATATCACCACAATTTTTCATCCCCAATCTGATAGATAGACTAAGTGAACAATTGAGACCTTAGAGGACATTATATTAGTTTGTTCAATGGATTACCAGGGAAGCTAGTATTGACATATTTATTTAGTTGGGATTTTTTATAATTAAATATGAGGTAGAGTAGATTGATTGAACTCATATTTAATTTTGTGGGTAGTTGCACAATATTTTTTTCTTTTTGGAATTAAATAGTTAAATTAATTAAAAATTAATAATGAAATAATTGTCATTTATATAATTTATGTAATTGAAACTAATCGAATAGTAACATGACATTAAGAATAGTAAAATGACATTAATAATAGTAACATGACCATTAGGTGTCATGAACCAAGTCAGGACGCCTTCAATCGGACTCCCAATCTAACCCGCGGTAAGGCCTGAAGGGCGTTTGTGATCCCCACGGGCTAGAACAAGTGCCCAGGTATCAAATTGAAATTTTGGGAACGATTTACCCATATAAACAACCATGAATAACCCCATGTAAACTAAATTCAAAAACAACATTACAACCACAAGGGTTTAAACAACAAAATTGAGTCTCAAAAACCACTACAATCCACCCACAACTAACTCCCAAATGGGTGACCAAAAACCAAGTCAGAAACTGTCACCTGATAGATGGATACCACCATCTGGCCTTCACCACCAAAGATAAGTCTGAAGAAGCAGCTAAAAACTCGGACCAAAGCTCTCAAATCCTTTACCTTTCCCTACATCAGACATAATCAGATCTACTTACACCTAGGGGTGTAATAAGGGTGTGAAAAATCGCTCAATAGATTGGCACCGGAGAAAATATTCCGCATGTAATGGTTAGGTGAGAAAAACAGTTTGCAGGTTTTAATTATAGAAAATAAATAAATGCACTAACATTTTAATGAAAACAGTTTTTAAAGAAAGGCAGTTTAAAATAGGTAACATGGTTTTTTTTACTAAATGAAAATGAAAACATTCATACCTTTTTACAACAAGGAGGTCAAACAATCAACAAGTTATGAGTATATAATTGCACAGAAGCAACAAAAGTGGTAGAGTCCCTAAAGGGGCTAAAGCTGTGTGGGGCCCTAGAACCTCATGTCTAAATTTAACAAAGAATCCTTATCATACGTTCACATGAACGAGCCCCTAGTAAGGAAACACCTCCATAATATAGTGGTCTCCAGTCATCATCCATGGTTTAGTTAGTGTGGTAAACGTCAATCCAGCTAAGTGAAACTGGGCTGGGGCCACTCCGGAATCACTAGCACGCCAGTTTAGTCCGCCCACCTAGTACATAGGCTTCCCCTTTTTTGATCAACGTTCAAAGTTCACCCTACTCATCAAGGTCAAGACACAACACTCATAGATGTCAACTAAGCCAAACTCCATACACCTAGGATGTCAATTGAGTTAACCATCTCACTTACACATTCCATATAACTGAAAAAACAAATAACCATTAACGAAATTACACACAATAGAGATTCTCGGAAACATAACACAACATGTGAGAACTGCACAGTCTAATATACTACACAATTCCAAGAACTGAACTAAAATTTATCAAACATTTGAAAAAAAAATTTAGTAGTTTTAAAGATAATAAAACAACACAATCATCAGTGCCAAAAATCACTCGAATGCACACTAAGACTATAACAGGAATCAAATTTCAACTACTGCATTTGTTCAATAACCAAAGGTATAACACAGTAAAAACCATACAACCTAAACGTGCCACCAATAAAAATAAAACACCAAATTCTTCCAACCAAAAGTAACAAATCACAATAGAAATAAAATAAAACATATATTAATTTAATCAAACTAGAAGACTAATTGATCAGATAACCAAAACATGTGAAACCGCCTACATAAATGTTGGTATGAAAAAGCGATATAGTGAAACTCTCATGCTGGGTAACGGTCAGACCTTACGGATTCGTTAAAAAGGTCATAAAACCGTAGACCATGTAACTTCAATGCCAACATAGTAAAACATCAGCGGTCCATAAAAAAGTCAGCAATTAAATAATTCAGTTAAAAGTTCAACAAATTCAATAATAATTAAATCAATTCATTAACAATGAAAGAAAATCCATTAAATAAATTTATTAACAACTGAACAAATTTAATAAATTAATTAACAATTAAAAAAATCAAAAATAATTAAATAAATTACATCCAAACCCCTAACCACGAGAATTGTCAGAATGACGACCGAGGGGTGGGGCGGAGGCTGTCTAGCAAGCAGAGGGATATCCGCTGAGCAATCCAGAGGGAAAAAAGTGGGTGGAGTGGGGTAAAGGAGTCCGGTGCTGGAAAAGAGGGAGCCTATGGATGTTTGGCCGAAAAAAAGAGGAAGAAGAAATCATGTTTAGGGAGAAAGGGGTACGAATTTGGCTATAGGGGTGTAGTAGGGAAGCCAGATGGTTTCTGGAAAGGATGGAGGGAGGCTGGCGGTTGGCTGGGAGAGGGGAAGGGTGAGCTCGGGTCACGACAGATGGAGTAGGAGGAAGTGAGATGGGGTGATGGGGTGTGGGTGGAAAGAGGGACGCATATGGGAGGGGAAGGAGAGGTGGGGCACATCGGATGGAGGGAGGAGGAGAAAGGGTAGGCGTGGTCGAGCAAGGATGAGAGGAGGGGATGAGGGAGGTCGTGGGGAGGGGAAGGGAATAGGGGAGGCGGCCAAGTGGGGAAGAGAGGAGAAGGGAGGGAGAGAAGGAGAATAAAAGGGAAGGAGGGAGAGAAACGGGGGGAGAAGAAAGGGTTGGAAAAAAAAAGAAATATGGGGGGGAGGAGGCGGCTAGGGTAGGGATTAGAAGGGGTAGAAACAAAGTGAGATAAAATAAAATACAAAAGAAATATAAAATAGAATAGAAATGAAAATAAACGAAATAAAATAAAATAGAGAGGAATGGGGGAAGAAATGAGGGAGAGGAAATAATAAATCATACTAAAAAATAAAATAACTTGATTTAAATAAATAAAATAGGGCTTTAAACAGTATTAGTAATGAGGTCCACTCGCGTGCTGGGTGGGCTACGTGGCTTCGCCTGAGCCCTGACCACACGCCGAGCCTTGTCAAACAAAGGTTTGCTGACCTGCGCAAGAAGCAAACCACACATCAGGCTCAACGTGCTTTCAAAATAAATAATTATAAAAAGGGAAGATAAACTTATATAATTAAAATTAAAATTAAAATCATATCGTGCGTGAAGTTCGGGTGTGGCAATTCTCTCCACCATGAATACTTTCAGCCCTCGGAAAGTCATCTCGAAGCCAGATCTGTGAAAAGAAAAGGGTACACTTGATCAACCCATGACTTCTTCTCCCTAGTCTCGTGATCATCATTCTTGTGCTACCAGATAATACGAACCAAAGGAATGCACTTTCAATGTAGCACCTTCTCTTGAGAATCCACTACCAACACTGGTCGCTCAAACACTGATAAGTTTGGCTTAATCTCAAACTCCTCCAAATTCAACACATGCGATAGATCAAGATTATACTTTTTCAGTAGAGAGAGATGGAATACGTTGAGAATCGATGTTAACTGATAAGGAAAACCTAACCTATATGCCACTTTTCCAATCTTCTCAGTAGTCTCGAAAGGCCCAACATACCTCGGTATCAGCATTCCATACATCCCCAAGCGACGGTGACCCAAGCAAGGGGCCACCTTCAAGAACACTTTTACCCCACTAAAAACTCAAGATCCTACCGCCACTAATCTGCATATGTTTTTTTGACGACTCTTAGCTGTCAACAATCAGTACCTAATCAGCTCGAACTTCTCAGATGTATCCGGAACAAGGCTCGGTCCCAAGAGTGAGGTCTTGCCTACCTCAACCCAACACAAAATACACTGACAAGTACGACCATAGAGTTCCTCAAAGGGTGCCATTATGATGGAATATTGGTAATTGTTATTATAAGAAAACTCATCCAATATTAAATGGTTATCCCAAGAACCTCCAAAATCTAACACATAGGCTCAGAGCCTGTTTTCAAGAATCTGATTTTCTCGCTCCGTCTGGGCATCCGTCTGAGGGTGTTATGTCGTGCTCATCTTAATCTGTGACCCCGAAGACTTCTGGAGGCCTCCTCAAAACTGAAATTTAAATCATGGCTCCCTATAAGAGAAAACTGCTGACGGCACACCGTGAAGTATGACAACCTCCAAAATATACAAACAGCCTAGATCATCCTTCTTTACTGTATCTCTGATCGGGATAAAGTGAACTAACATGGTCAAATGATCAATCACTACCCAAATAACATTACTCCCCCTAGGTGTCTAAGGAAATCTAATGATGATGTCCATAGAGACCTCGTCCCACTTCTAGTTAGGAATGGGTAGTGGCTGAAGAAACCCATATGGACTCTAATGCTCTGATTTTACCTGAAGACATGTGTATAATATAAATAAAAAGTCGACTATGTCCCACCTCATTCCTGGCCACTAGAAATGGCGATGAACATCCTAGTACATCTTGGTAGCACCAGGATGGATGGACCAATGAGATTGGTGGCTGTCCTACATCACCACCTTCGATAGAGACAATGACACCACTACATGGCCCATGAAGCACAAGATCCTCTTGGGAGACAAGGACCAATCAGAAGGGCTCTCCCCACCATGAAGAAACTGCATGGATTGCTGACACATCCCATCACCAGGAAGCTCCCGCTGAATCAACTCCAGAAAAGTGGGAGTCAACTGAATTCTCTCCACGAAATTACCTCCACTGTGCTCCCTGCTCTCCAAGTGCATCTAGGCGGAGGGCCCCATTAATGTCCACTCATCACAGGAATCCCTCAATGCCTGCACTGGTACATTCCTACTCAACGCATCATCCTCCATAGTACCCTTTCCTGGGATATAGACAATATCAAAATCAAAACCCTATAGGTACTTGATCGAGCGGTGCTGCCTCAGATTGGGATCCTTCTGAGAGAAAATGTAGGTCAGGCTCTTATGGTCAGAATATACCACAAATTTCTCCCCAAAGAGGTAGTGATGCCATGTCTTCGGGGCATATAGCAATGCTACCAACTCTAAGTAGTGAGTTAGATAATTCTTCTCATGCTGCTTGAGATGGAAAGAACCATAAGCCACCACATGGTCATCCTGCATGAGTACACAACTGAGGCCCGTACCAGGAACATCACAATAAACCACATAGCCCTTTCTAGATTTTGGTAACATCAACACAGGTGTGGTGGAAAACCACTTATTCAACTCCTTGAAGGATGCCTGACGCAGTGGTGTCCAGTCAACCATCACCCCTTTTCGGGTGAGTGCAGTCATGGGGGAGGCGAGTTGTGAGAAGTCTCAGACAAAGCGCCCGTAATAACCTACCATGCCAAGAGAAATCTTGATCTCAAACACATTCCTCGACTGTTCCCACAACATCACTACACTGATCTTCATAGGATCCACTAAACCCCCTTGTTCTGAGATGACATGCCCCAGAAACTTCACTTCCCTGATCCAGAACGTGCACTTCGAGAGTTTGGCATATAGGCGATGGTCCCTCAAAGTGCCCAAACCAAGCTGTAAGTGATGCTCATGCTCCTCCTCAGATCCTAAATAAACCAGGATGTCATCCATAAATACCATGACAAATGAGCCAAGATATTGGTGGACCACCCAATTCATGAGTGCCATGAAAATTTGAGGAGCATTCCTCAATCCGAAAGGCATGACCATGTACTAGAAGTGATCATAACTGCTTCATAAAACCATCTTCAGGATATCTTCTTCTCTCACCCTAAGCTGGTGGTATCCCGATCACAAATCGATCATGGAGAAACACTTTTCCCCCTTCACCTGGTCGAACAAATCGTCAATCTAAGGTAAAGAGTATTTATTCTTGATGGTCACATTTTTCAATTTCCTGTAATCAACGCACATCTGAGGTTTCCATTGGCCTTCTCCGTGAATAGAACTGGGGTGGCCAAAGGAGAGACGCTCATGTGAATGTATCCTTCGGATTCCAAATCATATTGTTGTATCATTAATTCCCTCAATTCGGTAGGGGCCATGCTATATAAGGGAATAGATATAGGTTGTGTTCCAGGTGCCAACTCAATCGAGTACTCCACATCCCACTCTAGGGGTAAGCTTGAAAAAACATATGGGAAGACCTTTGGGAAGTCTTCCACTACATGAAGTTACCCACCCTGAAAAACACCACCATAGTCTTCCTGTGCAAGTGATGATCACTGATAAGCATGGTTTCCCAACTCAAGGAGTAGAGGCCCCGCGAGACCCGAACATGGGTCCTATTCTCTATGAAATATCTGAGGACTCCCATCTGGTGTCGTGAAGCTGACTCGACACCGATAGTAGTCAATATGCAATTGTAAGCACACCAACCAGTCCATACCGATGATCACATCAAATAGGTCCACATCAAGAACCAAGAAGTCCCACTCCATCTTGACATCTGACACAAAGAGTTCGTACGATGGGAACCTAAGACCCTTCTCCTTTTTCTTACCGAGCGGTGTCACTAACTCCATTGAAGTAGATAAAATCTCAGTTGGAAGGATTAACAAGTTCAAAAGGTGGTCTTATATAAAATGAACTGAAGCACCAGTATCAAATAAAACTATAGCTATAAAAGATGCAATCAGAATGGTACCTCAAACAGTCAAAGGCCCTACATTAGATCCCACTGGTACATGATCCACAACATGCAGATGCCTCGTCCCTGCCCGAGGATGACTGCTCGCCTATGGCTCTGCCATAATCTGGATCTGTCCTATAGATGATTTGATCCTACCACCACGGCCTCCGAACTGTGATCTCAGCATCCTAGTCATCTTGGACTACAATGATACTCCCCCAGAAGCCAAAGATCCAGTCCCACTCTGGTGAGGGCGCGTCACTCTACTAACGCGTTGTTCATGCATCATGATCCCACACCAGTAGCAACTCCTGGGAGGGGTGGGACATATAGATCAGATGTACCCTGACCTTCCGCACTGATGTCACACATCGGACCTCATATCAGAATCCCTAGATGAAGTCTTCCTAGAGGGATGGCCTGAGCTGCCACCACTCCTCTGCCACTGCTCATCACACTTTCTCTTCTTCTCTGAAGAACTGCTGCTACCAAAACCTGACACTGATCCAGAAAACCCCAACATTCACCTCTGCTCAATCATGACCATGAAAGCATAATTAACCACCTAGGCATAAGTCCCCATCTTGAATAAGAAAACATTAGAGTGGATTTCTGGTCGAAGGCCCCTATCAATCTTTCCAGCAATCAGGTATTCACTTGAAATGATCTCAAGTGCGTACCACCCTAGCTCAGTGAAGTGGTTCACATATATATATCAATGTATGATTCTCTTGTGAATGATCCATGAGCTCCTGGGATCTAGCGTTGGTTAGGAACTCTGGATAGTACTGCTCATTGAAAATATCCTTGAAATTTTTTCAACTCATATGCTCATGTTTCCCAGCATAAATCACTGATTCCCACCATTTGCGACTAGAACCATCGAGCTGGAATGTGGCACACTTTACCAAGACTTCCTCGGGACTGTTAAGGAATTCGAACTTGTTTTCTATCATTTCAATCAATTCCTCTTCCTCCTGAGGTTCTGAACTACCTTGGAAAGAAGGAGGTTTATTCTTCAGAAACTCCTGAGTTGTATACTTCTTGGAGGCAGATCGATCCCCTCTAGCTGGAATTGGGTCATGGACAGAAGTTTCCCCTTGTATTAAAGCCTGAATAGCTCAGACCACATCCTCTACCTATATCTGATCAAGCAGCACGAGAGAACTCTCTCTGGCTTCTTCCCATGGGTTCATGGGAGCTCTCTGGGGAGGCATCTTGCTGCAAGGAGAAACAGTCATAAAAGAACACCATCAATATCTCATATCACAAGAGAAAACAAATTTTCAACAAGATAAATAATCATCAATCAACCAAAATTGAAAAAATAACATTATTTCAAAACTCTAATTTTGCACATGCTGTTCGTGCACAGTCTGCAACCTGTATGTCCCACTTGGAAAAGAAGTCAAACAAGCATCCTAACATCCCATGGTAACTGAGTGTCTATCACAAGGCGTGCTGGAAAGGAACCCTACTGGAAACTAGAATTCAGAGCCCTGAAAGTTCTAAATCATGTCTATCTAGACTCATCCCAAATAATATAAACAAAGATCCAAACATCCTCTAATACCATTTTTTCACGAACCAAGTCGGGTTGCCATCGACCTGATGTCCGAACCTTCCCATGGCAAGGCCTAAAGGGCGTTCCCGATCCCCACGGGCTGGCAAAAGTGCTTGGGTTTAAAATTGAAAATTTGGGAATGATTTACCTTTATAAACAACTAAGAATAATCCCATGTAAACTGAAATAAAAAACATATCGCAACCACATGTCTGTAAACCACAAAAGTGAGTCTCAAAAACAACTACAACCCAACCACAAATAACTTTAAAAGGGGTGACCAAAAACCAAGTCAGAAACCATCACCTGATGAAGGGATACCACCATTCGTCCTTCACCACCGACTCCAAGTTAGAAGAAGTGGCTAACAAGTCGGACCACCGCTCTCAAAACCTTTGCCTTACCTACATCAGACATAATCAGATCTACTTACAATCAAGGATGTAAGTTGGGTGTGAGAAATTTCTCAATAGGTTGACATTAGAGAAAGGATTCTACAAGTAATGGTTCGGTGACCAAAATAGTTTGTATGTTTAAATTATAAAAAATAAATAAATGCACTAAAAATTTAATGAAAAAAGTTATTAAAGAAAGAAAGTTTTAAATAGGGAATGAGGTGTTTAGGTACTAATATAAAATAACAAAATACTTACATTTTTAAACAAAAAAAGTAACAAATCAACAAGTGATGAGTCTATAATCGCACAGGAGAAACCAAAATGGGAGAGTACCTAAAGGGACTAAAGCTGTGTGGGGCCATAGAACCTCACATCTCAGTATACCGAAGAATCCATATAATATGTTCCCGTGCATGAGCCACTAGTAGGGAAACACCTCCATAACCTAGTGGTCTCCAGTCATCATCCATGGTTTAGTTAGTGTAGTAGGCTTCAATCCAGCTAAGTGAAATTGGGTCGGGGCCTCTACCGAATCACTAGCACGCTAGTCTAGTCCGCCCACCTAGTACCCATGCTTCCCCTTTTATGCTTAATTTTCATAGTTCACCCCACTCATCATGGTCATGGCACAACACACTTGGATTTCAACTAAGTCAAACACCATACAACAAATACGTCAACTAATTCAACCATCAAACATACACATTCCATATAAATGAATAAACAAATAACCATTAAAGGTATTACACACAACAGAGATCCTCAGAAACAGAACACAAAGTTCAAGAACTACACAGTCCAATAAACTACACAATTCTAAGAACCAAACTGAAATTTATCAAACATCTGAAAAATTGGTTTAGTAGTTTTAAAGAAAATAAGACAACACAATCATCAGTGCCAAAACTCACTCGAACACAAACTAAGGCTGTAACAGGAATCAAATTTCAACTGATGCATTTGTTCAAAAACCAAAGGCACAACAAAGTAAAAACTAAAAAACCTAAACATGCCACTGATAAAAATAAAACCCCAAATTATACCAACAAAAATCATCAAATCACAATAGCAATTAAATAAATGACATATTAATTTAATTAAACCAGCCGACTAATGGATCAGATAACTGAATCATGTGAAACCACATACCTCAAAGTATGTACGAAAAAGTGATACAGTGCAACACTCTCACTGCGAAACGGTCACACTACATAGATCCATCAAGTAGGTCCTAAAACAGTTGACCATGTAACCTCAATTCCAACCCAGTAATACATTTGTGGTCCATAAAAAAACATCAGCAACTAAATAATTTAGTTAAAAGTTAAAACAATTAAATAATAGTTAAATAAATTAATTAACGATTAATCAAAATCAATTAAATAAATTTATTAAAAACTAAAGAAATTTAATAAATTCACAAAAAATTAAACAAATCAAAAATAATTAAATAAATCAAATCCAAAACCCTAACCACGGGAATCGTCAGAATGAGGACTGAGGGGCGAGGTGGTGGCTATCCGGTGAGCACGAGTCAGGTTGCGGCGGTTGTCCGATGAGTTGAGGGATGTTGGATGAGCTATCCGGAGTCAAATAAGGGGGTGGAGTGGTGTAGAGGAGTCTGGCGCTATAAAAGAGGGTGCCACCAGATGTTTGGTTGAAAAAAAAGAAGAAGAAAAAATTAGGTTATGGGAGAAGGGGGTATGGATTTGGTTGTTGGGGGGTAGTGGGGAAGACGGATGGTTGCCGGAAATGATGGAGGGAGGGAGGCGGGAGGCTCGGAGAGAAGAAGGAAGAGCAGGAGGCAAGACGGATGGAGGGAAGGGTAAAGGAGATGGGGAGATGGGGCGCAAGAGGAAGGAGGGCCGCATATGGGAGGGGAAGGAGAGGTGGGGTGCAGCGGATGGAGGGAGGATGAGATAAGAGAGGCCCGACCGAGTGGGGAAGAGAGGAGGGGAAGAGGGAGGGCATAGGGAAGGGAAGGGAAGAGGGGAGGCGGTCGAGAGGGGAAGAGAGGAGAAGGAAGGGAGAAAAGGAGAAGAAAAAAGGGAGGAGGGAGAGAAACATGTGGGAGACGAAATGGTAGTAAAAAAAAGATAAGAAAAATAAGGGGGGGAGATGGTGGCTATAGTAGAGATTAAGAGGGGATGAAAAAATGAGATAAAATAAAATATAAAATAAAGATAATATAGAATAGAAAAGAAACGAAACAAAATAAAATAAAATAGAGTGGAATGGGGGAAGAAATTATGGAGAGGAAATAATAAAACAAACTAAAAAATAATATACCTAGATTTGAATATATAAAAACTGGCTTTAAACGATATTAGTAAAGAGGTCTGCTCGTATGCCAGGCGGGCTGCATGACTTTGCCTGAGCCCTGCCCCGACATCGAGTGTTGTCAAATAATGGTTTGTTGATTAGCGTAAGAAGCGCACCACACTTCATGCTCGACGCACTTTCAGAATAAATAAATATAAAAGGTAAGATGAACTTATAAAATTAAAATCATACCATATGTGAAGTCTGTGTGCGACCATTCTCCACACCATGAATAGTTTCTGCCCTCGGAAAGTGAGCTCGAAGCCTGATCAGAGAACAGAAAATGGTACTACTGCTCAACCCATGACTTCCACTCCCATGTATGGTGCTCATCATTCCCGTGAAACAAGATAATGTGATCCAAAGGAATGGACTTTCCACGAAGCACCTTCTCTTGAGAATCCACTACCAGCACTGGTCGCTCAAACACTGATAAGTCTGGCTCAATCTCCTACTCCTCCCAATTCAACAAATGAGACAGATCAGGATTATAAATTTTCAGTTGGGAGACATGGAATATGCTGTGATTCAGTGTCAAATGAGAAGAGAAAGCTAACCTATATGCCATTTTTCCAATCCGCTCAGTAATCTCGAAAGGCCCACAGTACCTCGGTTTCAGCTTCCCCTGCTTCCCCAAATGGCGGTGACCCAAGTGAGGGGCCACCTTCAGAAACACTTTGTCCCCCATTGAAAACTCAATATCCCACCACCTCTGATCTGCATAAGGTTTATGACGACTATGAGATGTCAAAAATTACTACCTAATCATCTTGACCTTCTCAGATGTCTCCTGAAAAAGGCTCGGTCCCATAGAGTGCCTCAATGGGTTCCATTATGATGTAAGATTGGTAACTCTTATTATAATAAAACTCAAACAATACCAAATGGCTATACTAAGAACCTCCTATATCTAACATACAGGCTCAGATCATGTCTTCCATAGTCAGATTCTCCCACTCCGTCTGGCCATCCGTCTGAGGGTGGTATGCCATTATCATCATAATCCGTGACCCCAAATCCTTCGGGAGGGCTCCCAAAAACTGAAATGTATTGCCGGGGTCCCTATCAGAAACAACTGATGATGGCACACCATGATGTTTGAACACCTCTTGAACACACAAACAGCCCAACTCATCCATCTTCGCTGTATATCTGATCAGGATAAAGTGAGATAACTTTGTCAAATGATCAATCACTACCTAAATCAAATTCCTCCCCTGAGGTTTCCAAGTAAATCCAATGATAAAGTCTATGGAGACCTTCTCCCACTTCCAGGTAAGAATGGGTATTGGTTGAAGAAACCCAGATGGCCTCTCATGTTCTTCTTTTACATACTAAGAAGTGTAGCATCTCGATACAAATTTTTCTATGCCTCGCCTCATACCTGGCCACCAGAACTGGCGACAAAAAACGTTGTACATCTTGGAAGAACCAGGATGGACGACCCACTGAGATTGGTGGCTATCCTGCATCACCACCTTCTGTAGAGACAACGACCCCACTGCACAACCCTTGAAGCACAAGATCCTCTCAGAAGACAAGGAACAATTAGAAGGGCTTTCCCCACCATGAAGAAACTACATGGATCGCTGACACATCTCATCACTGGGATGCTCGCATTGGATCAACTCCACAAGAGTGGGAGTCAACTGAATGCTAGCCAAGAAAGTACCTCCATTGTGCTCCCTGCTCTCCAAGTACATCTGGGCAAAGAACCCCATAAAAGTCCACTCATCGCTAGAATTCCTCAATGCCTGCACTGGTAATTTCCTACTCAATGTGTCGGACACCACATTACCCTTTCCTGGGGTATAGAATATATCAATGTCAAAACCCTACAGGTACTTGATCTAGCATTGTTGCCTCAGATTGAGATCCTTCTGAGAGAAAATGTATGCCAAGCTCTTATGGTTAGAATAGACCACAAATTTCTCCCCAAAGATGTAGTGATTCCAGGTCATCAAGGTGTGCATCACTACTTCAAAATCTAATTTGTGAGTCATATAATTCTTCTCATGTGGCTGGAGCTGGCGAGAACCATAAGCCACGACAGGGTCATCCTGCATGAGTACACACCCGAGGCCCGTACCTGATGCATCACAATAAACCACATAACCCTTTCCAGATTATGGTAAGGTCAACACAGGTGCGGTGGTCAACCACCTCTTCAACTCCTCAAAGGATGACTGACATTTTGGGCTCCACTCAAACATCACCCCTTTTCGGGTGAGTGCATTCATGGGGGAGGCGAGCTGCGAGTAGTCCCAAACAATGCACCTATAATAACATACAAGGCCAAGAAAACTCTAGATCTCAAACACATTCCTCAACAGTTCCCATGACATCACTACCCTGATCTTTTCAAGATCCACTGAAACCCCTTGTTCTGAGACAACATGCCCCAAAAAAATCACTTACCTGATCCAGAACATGCACTTCAAGAGTTTGGCATATAGGCGATGGCCCCTCATAGTGCCCAAAAAATCCGCAGGTGATTCTCATGATCCTCCTCAGATCCTGAATAAACCAGGATGATGTCTATAAATACCACGTCAAAAGAGTCGAGATATTGGTGGAACACCCAATTCATGAGTTCCATTAAAACTGTAGGAGTGTTCGTCAATCTGAAAGGCTTGACCAAGTACTCGAAGTGACCATACCTGCTTCGGAAAGCCATCTTCGGGATATCTGCTTCTCTCACCATGAGATGGTGGTGTTCTGAATGCAAATAGATCTTGAAGATCCACTTTTCCAACTTCATCTGGTCGAAAAAATCATCAATCCGAGGAAGATGGTATTTATTGTTGATGGTCACCTTATTCGAGTTCTGGTAATTAATGCACAACTAGAGGGTTCCATCGGCTTTCTTCGAGAATAGAACTGGGGTGGGCCATGGAGAGATGCTCGAGTGAATGAATCCTTTGGATTCCAAATCATCTAGCTGTATCTTTAATTCCTTAAATTCACTGGGGGCCATGAAATATGAGGTAAGAGATATAGGATGTGTTCCCTGTGCTAACTCAATCGAGAACTCCACGTCCTGCTCTGGGGTTAAGCTTGAAAAATTATCTGGGAAGGCCACTGGGAACTCATCCACTACACAAGGTAACCCGCCATGAGAAACACCACCATTGTCCTCCAGTGCGAGTGAAGACAACTGATATGAAAGGTTTCACAACTCAGGGAGGAGATGTCTCGTGTGACCTAAACGAGGGTCTCATTCTCCATGAAATATCTAAGGTCTCTCATATGGTGTGGAAAAGCCGACTCGGTGCCGATAGCAGTCAATATGCGCTCGAAAGCATACCAGCCATTCCATGTCGAGGATCACATCAAAAAGGTCCATATCAAGGACCATGAATTCCCACTCCATCTCGACTTCTGACGTAGAGAGTGCGCATGACAGGCACCTAATACCATGCTCCTTTTTCTTACCCAGCGGTGTCACTAAATCCATTGCAACAGATAAAAGCTTGGTTGGAAGGCTCAAGAAGTTCACAAGATGGGAAGATATAAAAGCAAATGAAGCACCAATATCAAATTAAACTACAACTATAGAAGATTTAATTAGAATTTTACCTCAAACAGTCGAAGGCCCTATGTCAGATCACGCTGTTGCATGATCCACAGCATGCAGAAGCCTGGTCCCTGCCTGAGAATGACTGCTCGCATGAGGCTCCTCCCTAATCTGGATCTTCCCTAAAGACAATCCAGTCCTACCACCACGGCCACCGAAATAATATCCCAACATCTAGGTCGACTCTAAATACACTGATACTCCCCCGAAAGCAACAGGTCCAGTCTCACTCCGGTGAGGGTGCATCACTATGAAAAAGCATTGTACATGCCCCATGATCCAACACCGGTAGCAAGGCATCGGAGGGGTGGGACATACAGATCGGATGTTCCCTTCCCTTCCGCACTGATGGAACACAACGTACCTTGTATCAGAAGCTCTAGATGAAGTCTGTCCGAAGGGATGGCCTGAGCTGCCACAACTCTTCTTCCACTGCTCATCACACTTCCTCTTCTTCTCTGAAGAACTGCCACTTCCAAAACCTGACACTGATCTAGAAAACCCCAACATTCACCTCTGCTCAATCTTGACCATGAAAGCACGATTAACCACCTAGGCATAAGTCCCCAACGTGAGTAAGAAAACATGAGAGTGGATTTCTGGTCGAAGGCCCCTATTAAACTTTCCAGCAATCAGGTATTCACTTGAAACGATCTCAAGTGCGTACCACACTAGCTCAGTGAAGCGGTTCACATATATATCAATGTATGATTCCCTTGTGAATGATCCATGAGCTTCTGGGATCTAGAGTTGGTTACGAACTCTGGATATTTCTGCTCGTTGAAGATATCCTTGAAATTTTTCCAACTCATATGCTCATGTTTCCCAGCCTAAATCACTGATTCCTACCATTTGCGACTAGAACCCTCTAGCTGGAACGTGTCACACTTTACCATGACTTCCTCGGGCATGTCAAGGAATTAGAACATTTGTTCTATCTTTTCAATCCATTCCTCTATCTCATGTGGTTTTTGAACTACCTTGGAAAGAAGGAGGTTTATTCTTCAGAAACTCTTGAGCTCTATACTTCTTGGAGGCAGATTGATCCCCTCTAGCTGGAATAGGGTCAGGGACAAGATTTTCCCTTTGTATTAAAGCCTGAATAGCTCAGACCACATCTTGAATAAGAAAACCTGAGAGTAGATTTATGGTCGAAGGACCTTCTCGAACATTCATGATTTCAAGTATTCACTTTAAATGATCTCAAGTGCATACCACACTAGCTCAGCAAATCGGTTCACATACTCCATCACTGTCGGATTCTCTTTTGAAAGATCTATGAACTTCTGGGATCTAGCATAGGCTAGGAACTCTAGACAGTACTGCTCGTTGAATATATCTTTGAAAACTTTCCAACTCATATTCTCATGTTTCCCAGCCTTAATCACTAATTCCCACCATTTGTGACTAGAACCCTCTAGCTGGAAAATGGAACACTTTACCCTGACTTCCTCAGGCGTGTCAAGGAATTCGAACATGCGTTCTATCTTTTCAAGCCATTCCTATTACTCATGAGGTTATGAACTACCTCAGAATGAAGGATGGTTATTCTTCAGAAACTTTTGAGCTCTATCCTTCTTAGAGCCAGATTGATCCCTTCTAGATGGAATAGGGGCAGGGCAGGAGTCACCAATTGTCCTAAAGGATGAACAGCTCGGACCACGACCTCTACCAATCTCTGATAAAGTGGCGTGGGAGAACTCTCTCTGGATTCCTCCCGTGGGTGCATGGGAGCTCTTCGGGGAGGCATCTTGCTGCAAGGAGAAACATTCATAAAAGAAAACAGTAAATATCTCATATAACAAGAGAAAACAAATTTTCAACAAGATAAATAATCATCAGTCAACCAAAATTTATAAAATGACATTGTGTCAAAACTCTACTTTTCCGCCTAGTGTCCACACACAGTCTCCAGCCTGTACATCCCACCTGGAAAAGAATTCAAACAAGAATCTTGACATCCCATGGTGACTCACCGTCTGTCATGAGGAATGTTGTCCAGGAACCCTACTCTCAACAAGAATTCTGAGCCCCGAGAGTTCTAACTCATGTTTATCCAGACTCATCCCAAATAAAATAAACAAAGATCTAAACCTCCTCTGATACCATTTTTTCACGAACCAAGTCGGGTCTCCATCAACCCGATGCCAGACCCGCCCCGCGGCATGGCCCGAATGGCGTTCCCGATCCCCACGGGCAGGCACAAGTGCCCGAGTATCAAATTGCAATTTTGGGAATGATTTACCCGTATATACAGCCAGGAATAAGCATAAGTAAACTGAACTCAAAAACAACGTTGCTACCACGGGTCTTTAAACAATATAAGTGAGTCTCAAAAACAACTACAACCCAACCACAACTCACTCCAAACGGGGTGACCAAAAACCATGTCAGCAACCATCACCTGATGGAGGGATACCACAGTCTGGCCTATACCACAAACGCCATGTCAGAAGAAGTGCCTAACAACTCAGAACACCACTCTCAAAGCCTTTTCCTTTCCCTACATCAGACATAATTAGATCTACATACACCCAGGAATGTAAGTAGGGAGTGAGGAATCGCTCAATAGGATGGCACTAGAGAAAATATTCGACATGTAATGGTTAGGTGACCAAAACAGTTTGTAGGATTAAATTATAGAAAATAAATAAATGCACTAACAATTTAATAAAAATAGTTTTAAAAGAAAGAGTGTTTTAAATAAGGAACAAGGTTTTTGGTACTAAAATAAAATGAAAAAATTCCTACCATTTTACACCACAGAAGTCACACAATCAACCAGTGATGAGTATATAATCGAACAGGAGCAAAAAAAGTGGGAGAGGCCCTAAAGGGACTAAAGCTGTGTATAGTACCTAGATCCTCATGTCTCGATGTACTAAAGAATCTATATAATACGTTCCCGTTCACAAGCCATTAGTATAGAAATACCTCAATAACCTAGTGGTCTCAAATCATCATCTGAGGTTTAGTTAGTGTTGTAAGCATCAATCTAGTTAAGTGAAACTGGGTTGGGGCCACACCTGAATCACTAGCACTCTAGTCTAGTAGTCCCACCTAGTACTCA
Organism: Viscum album; assembly: GCA_963277665.1. NCBI lineage: Eukaryota > Viridiplantae > Streptophyta > Magnoliopsida > Santalales > Viscaceae > Viscum > Viscum album. Next base: position 2,137,753,861 of record OY728141.1, on the reverse strand, counting down.
GGCTTCCCCTTTTGTGCTCAACGATCAATGTTCACCCTAATCATAAAGGTCAAGACACAACACACCTGGATGTCAACTAAGTCAAAAACCATACAGTTAGGATGTCAACTAAGTCAACCATCACACTTACACATTCCATATAAATGAATAAACAAATAACCATTAAATGTATTACACACAAAAGAGATCCCCAAGAAATATAACACAACATGCAAGAACTATACCATCCGATAAACTACACAATTCCAAGAACCAAACTAAAATTTATCAAACATTTGAAAAATTGGTTTAGTAGTTTTAATGAAAATAAAACAACACAATCATCAATGCCAAAACTCACTCGAACGCACACTAAGACTGTAATAGGAATCAAATTTCAACTGCCGCAATTGTTCAAAAACTAGAGGAACAACATAGTAAAAACTGGACAACATAAACATGCCACTAATAAAAATAAAACACCTAATTCTACCATCCAAAAGCAACAAATCACAGCAGAAATTAAATAAAATACATATTAATTTAATTAAACCATCAGCCTAACTGATCAAATAGCAGAAGCGTGTGAAACCACCTACCTCAAAGTACGTACGAAAAATAGATACAACACAACACTCCCACTACGCAATGGTTGCATCGTATGGATCCATCAATATGTTCCTAAAATAGTAGACCATGTGACCTCAATGCCAACCCAGTAAAACATCAGTGTTCCATAAAAAACATCAGAAATTAAATAATTTACTTAACAGTTAAACAAATCCAATAATAATTAAATATTAATTAACAATTAAATAAAATAAATTAAATAAATTGATTAACAACTAAAAAAATTTAATAAATTAATTAATAGTTTAAAAAATCAAAAATAAATTAAATAAATTAAATCCAAACCCCTAACCATGGGAATCATCGGAATGACGAGCGAGGGGTGGTGGAATGGCTATACGGTGAGCACGAGTCGGGTTGATACAGCTGTCCGACAAGTGGAGGGATGTTGCTTGAGCAATACGAAGGGAAACTAGGGGGTGGAGTGGTGAGGAGGAGTACATCACCGAAAGAGAGGGAGTTGATGGAAATTAGGCTGGGAAAAAAAGAGAAAGAAGAAAGTGGGTTACAGGAGAAGGGGGTGCGGCTTTGGCTGTAGGGGGTAGCGGGGAAGCCAGCTGGTTGCCAGAAAGAATGGAGGGAGGCTGGCAGCCAGCTGGGATAGGAGAAGGGCGAGCACGGGGCACGATAGATGGAGGGAGGAGGAAGTGATATGGGGAGATGGGGCACGAGAGGAAGGAGGGCCTCAGATGGTATGGTAAGTAGATGTGGGGCATAACGGATGGAAGGAGGAGGAGAAAGGGGAGGTGCAAACAAGTGGGGAAGAGAGGAGGGGAAGAGGGAGGACGCGGGGAAGGGAAGCGAATAGAGGAGGCGGATAAGTGTGTAAGAGTAGATAAGTGAGGGAGAGAAGGAGAAGAAAAAGGGGGAGGAGGGAGAGAAATGTGGGGGAGATAAAAGGGTAGGTAAAAAACAAAAAGAAAAATAAGGGGGGAGTTGGTGGCTAGGGTAGGGATTATGAGGGGGACAAAAAATGAGATAAAATAAAATAGAAAAGAAAGATAAAATAGAATAGAAAAGAAAAAGAAAAAAATAAAATTAATTGGAGAGGACTGTGGGACGAAATGACCGAGAAGAAAAAATAAAACAAACTAAAAAATAAAATAACTAGATTTAATTAAATAAAAACTTGATTTCAACGGTATTAGTAAAGAGGTTCTCTCACGTGCCGGGCGGGCTGCGTGGCTTCGCCCGAGACCTACCCACACTTCGAGCATTGTCAAATAATGTTTTTCTGACCATTGAAAGAAGCACACCACACGTCAGGCTTGATGTGCTTTCCAACTAGATAATTAAAAAAGGGCAGATGAACTTATAAAACTAAAATTAAAACTAAAATCATACTGTATGTGAAGTCTGGGTGTGACATTAGGAGTAGTAACTTGACCAATTGAATAGTAAACTCACTGAAGAAAGTATAAATATAATTTTTCCATCTTATATATGAAAATATTATATCTTTATATCATTTAACAAGTAAATAATTTTTTATAATTATAAATTAAATGTTTGAATTTTTATGAGACATAAATATTTAATAAAAATATTATAATTAGTATAATGATTTAAAAGAAAATATATTTTCACAAAGTAGATTTAAAAAATAAAATTTTATTGTCATATGATTTCATGATAAATTTATGTGACCTTGATTATTTTTTCAATGTGTTATAAAATTATTTATAGTTTTAAAACTAGTATTTTTTGAATAAATTATAATTTAAATTTAAATTAAATTATCTAAAATTATAGAAAAATTAAAAAAAAGGAGTTCATTTTTGAAATCATGCTTTCGAATAACTGTTAGGGTGAATTTTTGTGTTTTTTCTAAAATAGTTGATTTTTTTGAATAGTGAGACACTGTAATTCACGATTTAAGCTGTATATAGGATTTATTGAGTCATAGATGATGTAAGGATTATGTAAGCCTAAAATATAGAACACTCTTTCCTTATTTTAATATATGTTTTGATATTTCTCAATCAATTAATATTCATCACCCAAATATATTAACAAATTAATATAATAATGAGAAAACACTCCTCTACTCCACTATAAAGACCTCCCCTCACCACCACATCCCCTCAAACATAAAAGAATTGTATATTGATTAATTTTGGCCCAAATACTTTCCATATCCTATTAACCACTTCCAAGACCCTTTCATCTCCCAAAAAGTCAAAAATCTAGGTCTTCAATGTGGTTATCAATTAAAACATTCAAGAGGTAAACATCATATTTCATTTTCTGTTATTTTCTTTTTAATTATTTTTATTTTCTTATATTGTCTTATTCTACAATTATCCAAGAGGTATGAAAAATATAGTATCTTATATATACTATAATTCTATCATGTTTATGGAAATAATCTTCATCATACATCTTCTCCTCTCCCATTTATTCGAAAAAAACATTATCCATGATGTGCCAATTTACCGACATCGTAGATGATGTGTTTTAAATTTCCCTTACCACCTTCATGGATGGTCATAGAAAAATTATGTGTTTAAATAATATTATAATATACATATTATTTGTTATATTACATTCTAAAACCAGTTTTTATATATTATATTTATTAATTATACAAATATGGTTCATAATGATAAAAATTCACCAAAATAAACTAACATTCATTACTATTGTTTTATCTAATGATTCATACTCATTCCATATAAAAAATGATATATAAGACGATTTAAATGTAGGGATGTTAATTAATATCATCTAACTTTAATTCTAGTATTTTTGTCCCTCCTGACAAGAAAATCCATCGTATACCAACACGAGAAACCACAAAATAAATGGACCAGAAACAATGAAAATTACATGATATTATTAGTAAATCATTGGAAAGATGTTATGAGAATATCATATAATAAATTTTAAATATAAATATGGTTATTTAGATTATAAATTACACTCTTTATATCATTATACATGAGGTTTGAACATGTTTTATGTAAGACGAACCCGAGGTAAGGGAATTCATTCCCTAATTTCCATTCCTTGGGTTAACCTTATACTTTATAGATTACATTTTAGAATTTATATTTATTTTAGCACTCCAAGCTTCCATGGTATGCTTCTCTTTGAATAATACAGTAGTGTGTGTTGTACGCAACTTCAAGTTCTAACACACACCACAACCAATCAAACTAGCCGTTATGAATAGTAATACCCAATTTTTGAAATTTGGTAATTTTATCTCTCAAAATGGACTTCATTTTTGGATTAGGAAAATTAATATTAACCTAGGTTAAAATTTTGGAACTTTTTGGATAACATTTATATTTTGATGAATAGTGAAAATTACTAAATTTTAATTAAAAACAACTTTTTAAATCGCAATAATTAATAGTATTAAATTATGAATTTCAGTGGTTTTAATGTATATTTAGAAAATATTTTTACCATTTAATACAATTTTGGTCATTGGACATAATTTCACAATTAAGCTGGACATAAAAAAGTCTCCATCTTTTGATAGTTATTATCTCTTATAAACACGCTTTTGGTTTTTAAAACGAGAATTAATTTTAAATTAATTTATACCACATCTTTGTTTTTAATTTGGAAAAATGGATTCCATATTTGGAATCAGGATGTCCAAATTGTGTAAATCGGTAGCTTTTATTTTTATACATTTTCAATAATTACTTCGGTAAATATTTTATTTACCATGGTTAAAGGGTAAATCCGGTAAATAATGGTAAAAAATAATATTATAATTATAATAAATTACACTAAAACGTGTCCTAACCTTATTGGATGATACAGTTCCTACCATGGAAATATTTGGATCGATTTTGGGACACCATGGATCCACTTGTAAGTGATAATGACACTTTATATTAATTAAGTTATAATAAACACAAAAATGACATAAGCATATAGCTTTTAGAAAAACAATTTTTACATAGGGTTATATATGTTATATTTTTTACTATAAATATTAATTCTAGATATAAAAATATTTCCTACATAATGGTATTTTATTTATAATTTTTTTACATTAGATAATTTAATTTATGTATGACACAATGATGATGCGGTAATTACCAAAATAGTGAAAAATTAAAATAATTAATATCATAAACACCAAATTAAATAAAATTTTAGTCTTTTTATGAACTACACTAATTCTATAGATTTATATGACGTGTTAGGATTGATTTCATTAACTTTTTTCAAAGTAATCGTTCTGTTATTTTTTTTACAAAATTCAATTATTGAATAGTGTCAAAATTGACATAAAAGGGTTTTTAAAACAAATATTATATTATTAATTGATATTAAATTCCAAAAAATCTAAGGTTCGGCCAAGAGACTTATATCATGATATTTGTATCATTAATAGACCACTTGGGGGTCGCTTTTATGTATATAGTATGTTTATTAACTATATAATATAAAAATACAAAGAGACATTGTAAAAGTGAAACTAATTAACTAAGAGTTAATACTTAATGAAAGGTTAATATAGTGACCCAAACCCATAGAAATATGATTGGTTTAGTTGTTTTTGACCCATACCCACCTTAACCTTTAAATAGTCTTATTTGGAGCCATTAGAAACCGAATATGAATTTATTATAAAATAAAATTTTTCGCTTTTCCAAAGGTGCCCCTGACCCCTCTTATAAAAGGGAACTTCACGTTCTCACTAATTCACACATTCAAAGCCTTTTGGATCTACCTAAACCTGCCCAAATACTCTCTAAACGTCCCTCAATTCAACCTAGAGGCCTTAGTTTGATCAGAAAGACAACCTAAGGTGCCCTTTTGATTAAATCAAAAGGAATAACCCAGAGAAGAGGTAATGTTTTCACCACCCTCTTTCAAATTCCTTTCTTCTTCATCTTCTTATTTCATTGTTATTTCCATTCTAAAATAATAAATCTAGTATATTCTATATAATGTGATGTTATTATAAATATGATACAACCATATTCATTATTTTATCCATCCTTTGAATGACATGTCACTATACGTGCGTACGTACGGCTTACCGTCTCCACGTCGTGGTGTAATTGTTATTCAATAAATTATTATTTGGATGTGTATAATAATGATGTGTAATTCATGTAAATAATAAATATAACACGATAAGGATTCTGTAAATATGTTATAACATCTAATTATAAATTATTTTAATACCAAAATAATGATATTGTTGCTCGTGCGTACATACAGACTGTCGTCTCCACGAACACGATGAGATTCATTCCCCATCATATCCAATCAAGTCTAATTATCATTTGATGATTAATAATAATGATTAAGGACTTAATATAATTCTGGATATAAATAAGATATGACATATCCATAACAATCGTGGCTTACATAACAAATCATATAAAAGAAAATGAGTAAGTTAACACCTGAAACGACAATAATATTAAGATATTATTAACAAAGCAATGTTAAAAGATCATATATGGTATCATATTAATGTGTATGATTTTTGAATAATTTAATAAAATATTAATTCACCATTATAGAGGATGTTAATCTACCCCCAACCAGAGAAAAAGTTCAAGGTAATGGTTTATTTCACAATTTTTTTCTTTATCTGAGGTTGTTTATAAGTAATAATCTATTTGGAATTATTTATCATCTACATCCATGATTCTTAAAAATGAATTCAATATTTTTTTACTATTTACTAGAATATGGGTTAAAGTCATTTATACCCTTTTTTGACATTTTATAAGAGGTTTATAAAGGAATATTTCCATATTTTTCCAAACGAGGTCCTTTTTAACCTTTTTGACAGAATTAAGGTAAGAATGTTTTTTAGCTTATGCAGCAGGTGCGGCTATTTTACGCCGTTATAAAATCTTAAAAGAATCCCTTACAAGCTTATATGAAAAATTATCAATGTAAATGTTTTATTTTATAATTATGTGACTTTTAAATTAATTGCAAAAAGAGATAATTCTCTCAAATAGTTTTGATTTCATCTATGTCAACTCCTTTGATGGATTTTAAGCTTATTTGAAGTTGATTTATTATGATACAAAACTTCTATATTGTATTGAAGGTTTTGTGATATGTTTGACTTTGGATGTGTTATTTTTATACCATTCATGGTTGATGGATGACGTATTTACATTTCGTATGCTAGTTTTAATATAAATTTTTATGTTATGTTTAATCCTTTTCATATGGGAATGAATTGGACTTAATAAGTGATGGGTGGAGCCCACTGTAGCTCTTTGACGCATCGGTAGGTCTCATGAGACAAAATAGATTCTTGGCACAAGGCCTTGAAAAAATATTATTTGTAGTTTTGGCATGAGGCCTTGACTATGTGGTTATGATAGTATGGCATTATGCATTCCATCCTTATGAAAGTTGTTATTGATATTGCATGTGATTATTCGATTAGTAGAATATCCATGTGAATATGTAAATGGAATTATTTAATTTTATTTCTTCCATATTATGTTGAAGTTCAAGTTTAAAAGGCTTTTGTTTTAGTTATACATTTCCTCAAATGGTTATTCTTATTTATGAAAGCTTCCGCTATATTGTTATCCTTACTGGGAATTCGAGCTCACCCCTTTCAATGTTTTATTTTTCCCAGGATGTGAAGAAGTAATTTATGAATGACCTGCTGGGATAGTATGTGGGGATATGAGTGTGGACTATGGAGACTAAGTTGTTTTAGTTTTCATTTTACGATTTAATGTAAAAATTATTAATGTATCTAGTTATTCCAAGGCTACTAAACAAATTGGTCTTTAGAGACTTGATCTTTCTTGTGATCATGCCAATGTTATGTAATAATGCACCGACTCTGGGTAACTGGGGTCGGAACATTACAGTTGGTATCAGTAAGAGTTTAGTTCAAACCTCAGAAGCTAGATTTTGATAAACTCTGATTAGAGCACATAGACCTAAATGGACTTTGAGGATTAGTATAGAAGAACTACCTAGAAATTTGGTATTGTAGAGACTTTGTGAGTTTTTTGAGAAATACATTACTATCGGGATATGGGCAGGTAGAGGTGGCCCTGGCACAGATGTACCTAAGGGTAAAACCCGAAAACACCGCTTTGAGCTAGACTCGAACGGGAACTGGTGCACGACAATGGGCCTTGCTGCACTTTTGGTTACGACACTCCCGGGGGATATGATTAAGATAAATATCATTTTATTTACAAATAATTATGAAGGTTTTATGAGTGTATATTCCTCAAAGAAAACATTTTTATGATTATAGATTATATCCGTAAATTGTTAAATTTATGTTAAGTGTTTTATATGTATGGAATTATGTATTTTGATTCATAAAATGATCTAGTTTATGCCATTGTTTATAAATGGTGCCTAGTGGAAGAAATGGAAACCGTATCAATGCAGGCACTCCTTGTAGAGATTTCTCTCATAATCAAGATAATTATAGTAGAGCTGGTGATGCAACTGGTGCTGATCAGCTAATCACCATAGTGGGACAACTCACTCAGGTTATGAATAATAACCTTACTCGTATGGAGCCCCCTGATCCGCAGCATGGAGGATCAATGTTAGATCGCTTCATGAGGCAAAAACCACCAACGTTCAATGGGAGTACAAATCTCTTAGTAGTTGAGCAAAGGATAAATTCCATAGAGAAAATATTCCATGCCTTGGAGAGTAGTGAAAGGGAAAAAGTTGTCATGGCAGTTTATTGCCACACTGGAGATGCTGATCAATCATGGTCGTTGATAAAAACACGAAGGAAGATGATGAAGTATCAAATATGGAATGGAGGGAGTTCAATGATATGTTTTTAGAAAATAATTTCCCCGTGACCATCGAGCAGATATGGAAAGGCAATTTCTGAGTCTGAGACAAAAGGAGGATGATAATTTTGCAAAGTATGAGGATAACATTACAAGGTTATCAAGGTGTTATATATATTATATACGTAACCCAAGAATTAATATTGATTGTTTCATTGATGGGTTAAAGCCATTTCTCCATTGAGCATTAGTCTCACAATCCTTCTCGTCGTACGAAGACAATGTCTTATGTGCTATCAAGACATAAAAGGAATTCTCCATGTCTCATGACTTTAAAGAAAAGGAAGAGAAGAAGAGATCTGCTGATCAATCTGGGAATGGAAGTAAGGGGATGAAAGGAAAATTTGAATATCCATCCTATAGAAAATGTGGGAAGAAACACCCCGGTACTTGCTTAAAAGTAATGGGAGTCTATTAAAAGTGTTCTGAAAAAGGCCACCAAGCTCATGATTGCAAGGGGAAGAAGGAAGCTACCAATGTCCAATGCTACAATTGCATGGAGATGGGACATTATGGAAATTAATGTCTTATGCATCAAGGGAAAATATCTTAGAAAAGGCCGAGGGATCAAGGCCAAGCTTATTTTATCACTACTGCTTAGGTAGAATCTCTGAAAGACATGGTGGCAGGTAATTTAATGGTTTCCTCTTGTTTATAAAATGAATTATTTGATTCTGGATCATCGCATTGTTTCATATCTTCCCAGTTTTCTATGAAAATTTGATATTTCCAATTTGATTTAACAAGGGAGTTTTCAGTTAAAACTCCTAAGGGAAGTATCATTGCAAAAATGTTTTGTGAATTAGTCCCCATTAGAGCACATAAATGTTCTTTATCTGCTAATCTCATCGTCATAACTATTATTGAGTTTGATATAATCCTCGGTAAGGATTCGCTTTCAGACCATGATGTGAAAATTTATATTAAGAAGAATGAGGTATCAATTTTTGATGATGATGATAAGGAACACCGTATCTTCAGAGTTGAATCATCACCACCTAATTATTATCTAGATCCACCTCTAGTAGCTCAACTAAATTCAATTATTAGGGAGGAAGAGAATTAAATGACTGTGGGTGAGGAAAGGAATGTTCAAATTGAGGATGTACCTTTTGTGAATGAATTTGTAGACATGTTTTCAGAATATTTACCTGGACATCCTCAAGAACGAGAAGTTGAGTTTTCCATTGATTTAATTCCTGGATCAAGGCCAATATCGAAGACCCCTTATCTAATGACCACTATGGAATTAGTTAAACTCATGAAACAACTAGAGGAATAGAGTAATAAGAGATTTATTTGCCCTAGTGTTTCTCCATGGGGAGCCCCTTTTCTTTTTGTTAAAAAGAAAGATGGATCTATGAGGATATGTATCGACTATAAGGAGATCCATGCTATAACAATAAAGAACAAGTATCACCTAACTCACATTGATAATTTATTTGACCAACTACATGGAGCTCAATACTTTTCAAAGATTGACCTTCGATTTGGTTACCATCAGTTGTGTGCGATGAAGGAAGACATTCCGAAGACAACATTTCGAACAAGGTACGGGCATTACGAGTTTACAGTAATGCCTTTTGGATTTACTAATGCACCCTCTATATTCATGGATCCAATTAATAGTGTTTTCAAGGAATAACTCTATGATTTTTTGGTGGTATTTTTTTGATGATATCTTGTTATACTCTAAAAGCTACGAAGATCATGAAAATTACTTACGCATTATCCTGAAGACTCTGAGAAGACATTAATTATATGGGATGTTTAGCAACTGTGAATTCTGACATAAAAAGATTCCTTTTCATGTCCTTATTGTCTCTAAAGATTGAATCTATGTTTATCATTATAAGACCAAGGCAATCAAATAATGGTCAGCACCTATGAGTATAACAGAGATACACAGTTTTATTGGTTTAACAGGTTAATATAGACGTTTCATCCAAAATTTTTCTCGGTTGGCTAACCTATTAACAAATCTCACACGTAAGGGTGTTAAATTTGTTTGGACAAAAGAGTTTGAAGAATGTGTCAAAGAATTGAAGAGAAGATTCATCAATGCTCTTATATTGACTCTACCATCGGGGAATGATGGGTTCGTTATTTATAGTGATGCATCGAAGAAAGGACATGGTTGTGTCCTTATGTAGATTGATAAGTTTATCACCTATGAATCATGACATATGAAAATTCATGAAAAAAACTATCCTACTCATGATCTTGAGTTAGAAGCTGTGATCTTTTCTTTGAAGATATGGAGACACTACCTCTATGGTGAAAAATGTGAGATTTATACTGATCACAAGAGTTTGAAGTATATTTTCTCACAAAAAGAACTCAACATGAGGAAAAGGAGATGACTTGAACTTCTCAAGGATTATGATTGCACGATACACTACAACCATGGGAAAACAAACAAGGTGGCAGATTCTTTGAGAAAAAAAGATCATGGAGTTTTGAACAATATGAGAATTGAAAGGGATCCAATTTTCATGGATCTAGTGAAGACGGACATGGGAATAACCATGGAAAGTGAAACATAAATGCTTTTACAAATGGTTTCCAAACCATCTTTATTAGAAAGGATTAAGAGTTCTCAGTCCCATGATGAAGAATTTCAAAAGAAGATTAAAGCTATGATTGGTGGTAGATTGAGAGAATTTGTGTATGAAGAAGGAATTTTGAAATTCAGGAAGAGACTTTCTGTTCCTGATATACCTGATCTAAAAAGGGAATTTCTGGATGATGCTCATAGTTCTAATTTCTCTATACACCCTAGGAGAACCAAAATGTATAGAGATTTTAAGGAACATTTTTTGTGGGACAACATGAAGAGGTAAATTGATGATTTTGTGTCAAGATGTATGGTTGGTCAACAAGTGAATACTGGAAGGCAACAGCCTGGTGGAGTATTGCAACTTCTTCCCATACCTGAGTGGAAATGGGATAATATCATGATGGACTTTTTCCCAGGACTACCATAGAATCCTAGAAGGAATGATGCAATATGGGTTATTGTTTATCGTCTTACCATGTTAGCACATTTTCTTGCAATAAGAGAAGATCTACCACTGGAACATCTAGCAAGACTATATATTAATGAAGTTGTGAGATTTCACAGAGTACCCCTATCAATTGTTTCAGATCGTGATCCCTATTTTACTTCAAGATTCTGGAAGATTCTTCTAAAGGCCTTGGATACTGAACTTCGTTTGAGCACTTCTTACCACACTCAAACAGATGAACAACCATAACAGACTCTTCAAACCTTAGAAGACATGTTGAGATCTTGCTCACTTGAATTTCAGGGTATGTGGGATTAATATTTACCTATGGTATAATTTTCCTATAACAATAGCTTGGATTCCAGTATTAGGATGGAACCATATGAAGCATTTTACGGAAAGTGATGTCGCACACCAACCTGTTGGGATGACGTTGGTGAAAGAAAAATTGTAGGCCCAGAATTGGTAGAGGAAACTATGGAAAAGGTGAAGGTAATCCAAAACTACGTCAAAGTATCTCAAAGTAGGCAGAAGTGATATGCCGATAACCGAAGGAAGGATTTGTAATTTCAGGTAAGAGAACATGTTTTTTGAAGGTATCACCATGGAAGGGAGTTATATGTTTTGGTAAGAAAATTAAATTGAGTCCCAGGTACATCAAAACTTTCCAAATTCTAGAACTAATTGGAGTTGTATCTTACCATTTGGCAATGCCGCCAAATCTCTCCAAAGTACACGATGTGTTCCATGTATCACTGTTGAGGAAATAAATGCCTGACCCAACACATGTACTCACCTATGAGGAATCAGAACTGGAACCCAATCTGTCTTATTGCAATGATCCCATAAGGATTCTTGATTCAAGAGAAAAAGTGCTGAGAAACCGGATGACTCGTTTGGTAAATTTTCTTTGTAGAACCCATAATATGGAAGTGGCAACGTGGGAACCCTAGGAACTTATGATGAATAACCACCCGAGTCTTTTTATGCAATATTATTTTTGAAATTTTGAGGATGAAATTATTTGAAAGAGGGGAGAATGTAACACCCCATGCTTCCATGATACGCTTCTCTTTGAAGAATACAGTAGCGTGTGTTGAATGCAACTTCGAGTTCTAACACACACCACATCTAATCAAACTAGACGTTATGAATAGTAATACCCACTTTCTGAAATTTGATAAATTTTATCTTTGAAAATGGACTTCATTTTTGGATTCGAAATATCCAAATTAGCGTAGGGTAAAATTTTTGGAACTTTTCGGATAACATTTATATTTTGAGGAATAGTGAAAATTATAAAATGTTAATTAAAAACAACTTTTTTAATCGAATTAATTAATAGTGATAAATTATGAATTTGAGTGGTTTTAAAGTATATATAGAATATATTTTTACCATTAAATACAATTTTGGTAATTGGACATAATTTCAAAATTAAACCGGACATAAACAAGTGTCAATGTTTTTATAGTTATTTTCTCTTAAAAACATGCTTTATGTTTTAACAACGGGAAATAATTTTAAATTAATTTCTGCCAATTCTGTGTTTTGAATTTGGAAAAATGGATTTCATATTTGTAATCAGGATTTCCAAATTGTGTAAATAGGTAACTTTTATTTTTATACATTTTGAATAATTATTTCGATAAATAATTTATTTACCATGGTTAAAGGGTAAATCCGGTAAATAAGGGTAAAAAATAATATAATAATAATAATAAATTGCACTAAAACGTGTCCTAACATTATTGGTTGATACATGTCCGACCCTGGGCATATTTGGGTCGATTTGGGGACCCCATGGATCCACTTGTATGTGATAATGACACTTTATATTAATTATGTTATTATAAGTACAAAAATGACATAAGCATATATCGTTTAGAAATACAATTTTTACATAGGGTTATATATGTTTCATTTTCGACTATAAATATTAATTAGAAATATAAAAAGATTTCCTACATAATGGTATTTTATTTATAATTTTTAGACCTTAAATAATTTAATTTATTTATGACACAATGATTATGCGCTAATTACCATAATAGTGAAAAATTAAAATAATTGATATTATAAACACCCAAATAAATATAATTTGAGACTTTTCATTAATTAAAATAATTTTGAAGGTTTATATGACATGTTAGGATTATTTTAATTAACTTTTTTCTAAGTAATCAATCTGTTATAATTTTTACAAAAATCAATTATTGAATAGTGTCAAAATTGACATAAAAGAGTTTTTAGAACAAATGTTATATTATTTATTGTTATTAAATTTCAAAAAAATCTATGGATTGTCCAAGAGACTTATATCATGATAGGTGAATCATTAATGGACCCCTTGGGGGTCTATTGGATGTATATAGTATGTTTATTAACTATATAACATAAAAATACAAAGAGACATTGTAAAAGTGAAACTAATTAACTAGGAGATAATACTTAAAGATAAGGTTAATATAATGACCCAAACCATTCTAAATCCTATTGGTTGAGTTTTCATAAACCCATCATCACTTTAACATTTAAATAATCTACTTTGGAGCCATTAGAAACCGAATATGAATTTATTATAAAATATTATTTCTAGATTTTTCAATGGTGCCTCTCACCCCTCTTATAAAAGGGAACTTCCCCTTCTCACTAATTCAAAATTCAAAGCCTTTTGGCTTGACCAAAACCTGCCCAAAAACTCTCTCAAATTCCTTAAATTAAACTTAAAGGCCTTATTTTGACCATAAATCCATCCTACGGAGCCCTTTTGATTAAATCAATAAGAAGAACCCAAAGAAGAGGTAATGTTTTCACCACCCTCTTTCAAGTTCATTTCTTCTTCAAATTCTTCTTTCTTTGTAATTTCCAATCTAAAATAATAAATCCAGTATATTCTAAATATTTTGATGTTATTATAAATATGGTACAACCATATTCAGTATTCTATCCATCCTTTGAATGACATGTCACCATACGTGCGTACGTACGGCTTACCGTCTCCACGTCGTGGTGTAATTGTTATTCAATATATTATTATTTGGATGGGTATAATAATGATTTGTAATTCCTGTAAATAATAAATATAAAATGATAAGGATTAAGTATATATGATATAACATCCAATTATATATTATATTAATACCAAAAGATTGATATTGTCGCTCGTGCGTACGTAAGGACTACCGACTTCACGAACGCGATGAGATTCATTCACCATCGTATCCATTCATGTGTAATTCTCATTTGATGATTAATAATAATGTTTAACGACTTAATATAATTCTGGATATGAATAATATTAAATCTATCCATAAAAAACTTGGCTTACATAACAAAACATATAAAAGAAAATGAGTAAGTTAACACCCGAAACGACAATAATATTAAGATATTGTTAACAATGTAATGTTAAAAGATCATATATGATATAATATTAATGTGTATGATTCTTGAATAATTTAATAAAAATTATTTCACCATTATAAAAGAGTTTAACCTACCTCCAACCAATGAAAAGTAAAAGGTAAGGGTTTATTTCGCAATCTCTTTTTTATCCAAGGTTGTTTATACGTAATAATCTACCGGGACATCTTTATCATCCACATCCATGTTTCTTAAAAATGTACTTCAAAACATTTTGACTATTTGCTAGAATATGGGTTAAAGTCATTTATACCCTTGTTTGACATTTTATAAGAGGTTTATAAAAAAATATTTCCATCGTTTTCCAAACATGGTCCTTTTTAACCTTTTCGACAGAATTATGTTAAGAATGTTTTTATAACTTATGCGGCGGGTGCGACTATTTTCCACTGTTATAAAATATTCAAAGATTCCCTTACAAACATATAAGAAAAATTCTCGAAGTAAATGTTTTATTTTATAATTATGTGACTTTTAAATGAATTCAAAAAATAGATATTTCTCTCAAATAGTTTTTATTTCATCTATGTCAACATCCTTTGATGGATTTTAAGCTTATTTGAAATTGATTTATTATGATACAAAACTTCTATATTTTATTGAAGGTTTTGTGATATGTTTGACTGTGGATGTGAAATTTTTATACCATTCATGGATTATGGATGAAGTATTTACATTTCGTATTCTAGTTTTAATATGAATGTTTATGTTATGTTTAAACCTTTTCATATGGGAATGCATTAGACATAATAAGTGACGGGTGAAGCCTGATATAGCTCCTTGATTCATCGGTAGGTCTCCTGAGATAGACCAGTGTCTTGGCACAAGGCCTTGACAAAATCTTTTTTGTAGACTTGGCACGAGGCCTTGACTATGTGGTTATGATAGTCTGGCATTATGCATTCCATCATTATGAAAGTGGTTATTGATATTGAATGTAATTATTCGATTAGTAGAATATCCATGTGAATAATTAAATGGCAATATTTCATTTTATTTCTGCCATATTATTTTTAATTTCATGTTTAAAAGGATTTTGTTTTAGTTATAAATTGCTTTAAATTTTTATTTTTATTTATGAATGTTTCTGCTATATTGTTATACTTACTGGTCATTTGATCTCACCCCTTCCAATGTTCTATTTTTCCCAGGATGTGAAGAAGTAATTTATAAATGACCTACTGGGATAGTATGTGAGGATATGCGTGTGGAATATGGAGACTATGTTGTTGTAGTTTTCATTTTATGATGTAATGTAAACTATATTAATGAATCTAGTTATTCCAAGGCTCCTAAACTAATCGGTCTTTCGAGATTTATGCTTTCTTGTGATGATGCCAATGTTATGTAATAATTCACCAACTCTGGGTAACTAGGGTCGAGGCGTTACATTTATGAAATTATTTTTGATTATATGATGTTTTATTATGTGTATTTTTAATGTATACACATATTCTATTATTTTTTTATCAATTCTCATATCAAATATATGATATTTTTATGGGACTTTTATTTAAAAATCCTTTTAAAATTTATTTCCTTTTTCTAATTGGAATGATTTATAGGATGTAAGTAATATTATATTAGGATTATGTTCTCATTGTGGGAAATTATTTACACTAAACGGTGGGACCTATATCTCTATCCAATGCATTGGTTATGTTTATGTTGGAGTTCAACCATACGGTTACTCTATGTGTAACTGTGATGGTTACACTATATGGTAGCCATTGGTGGTTACATTTTAAGGTAGTCATGATGGTTGTATTGTATGGTAACTATGAGGGTTACGACTCATATGGTTTCTATGATGGTTAAAATATTAAGTAATTAATTCCCCAGGTTTACTTTATGTTATAATTAATGTTTTATTTTTTTTTATGATTTTTTTTCAAAAAGTCCCTAAATGATACTTATAATGTGACAAGTATGTCTATGAAAATTATTTCGTATTTTTTTAAGTATTTCCATACTAACAGCCTCTCTCTATCCTTTTATATCCCTTTCTAGTATTTTTGAGCTCATCCCAAGTATTAATTTTTTTCACATGTTTTAAGGATGTGTAAGAGAATTGGAGAAGCCAAGATGAATGTTATGAAGACATTTAATAAATATATTTCATGTTGCATATTAAAAGAATTGGTATTTTGAGAAAAAGGATATTGCACTAGTACTACCCACATTGTATTCTTGTGGGTTGATGTATATAAAAAATTTCCTAACTTTTTGAAACTATAAATCAGAAAGATCTTTTGGAATTTAATGTAGGGAATTATAAAGGAATGTACTATATAATTTAATGGTTAAGGTAGGGTCCTTATAATTAGTTTTATTTGGGATTCCGCTCCACACATAAACATTACTTTTATTCCATTGATACATTCATTTCATTTCTTCTTCCTAAATAATGACATATAGGAAACTAAGTCTTTATTCCTCCATTATCTCCACCACTCAAACTCATAAATATTGTATCATTATCTTTTTTACAGATTATAAGTGTTGGTTAAAGTGAAAGTTGTTAATCATATATCATGAAAAATAAAAAATCATGATTAAAGTATCCTTCACTCGGGTAATCACACAATTTAGTTGTTGATCAACATATTGTCTATAAAAATTAACCTTAATCCAGATTTTTTTCATGTTACCTCCATTGAATAAAACCAAAAATCATTGTTTGAGAAATAACAATCACACTGGGAATCCACATAATAATCAAATATTTCAAATTTTATGATAAATCATGAAACATTAGGCTTATCCTAGGACATTCAATTTCATTTTTTAAATATTTCATGATGGATTTCAAAGTATTTCGGAATTTCCAAATCATATCCCCTAGGAATGAAATACTAGGTTTGTATAAAGGTTCATTATCATGATCCGGGTGATGATCAATTCTATATTAATAAAACCTTTTTTAATTTATTAACCACATGAAAAACTTTTATAGAGCCACATCCACAAATAATATCTAGATTTGGATGCAACATCCTAAAAACCACTAGATATATCCTTTAACAAAATTATATAATATTTTAGTACACATTGACTAATCGTTTGATTTGTTTCATAGCAATATCATGAGACATATAATTAGAAATGTCCCTAGGCATCTCACTAATATTTTCTCATCCAAGTATCAAATATTTAACAAACAATTTCTATTAGAAACCCATATATAGGGAAAGAATTATTTCTAGTGGATTATAATTGATATTTATCAGCATAATCTATGAGTAGATGCACATCCTGGGTAGGACACAACACCATCCTCTCTAGTATCTTTTTCCTCCTGAATCTATTGGGTAGAGATCCATGCCTCAACCAGCGCTCCCACATGAGAGTTCCTAAGGATTGGATTAATTTTTTTCAACTAATACTATTTATAGTGACATATGAATCTCAGATATAAATATTATTTAATTTTAGATGAATATTTATTATATTACACAGAAACGTACCTGAGGATCATGATTGTATTATGTCTATTCAGTCTTGGTATATAATAATATTATCTAGAGAACGATCTCCAACATATCCCACAAAGTTCTTCTTACATATTACTCTTAAGAATACCCTAATATCATAATGGAAACATAAGAAAGGGTGATATAATAAGTTAAATAAGTGTAAACTTAAGAGACAAAAATCTATGTTTATATGAAATTATAATATAATCATAATGGTATGTCATGATGAAAATAACTTTTTAAATTCATATTTGACCATTTATAAATCAAAAACACGAGTCAATGCATAAAATTTGACATTTATAAAATCAAAGCCCGTAAGAGTGAGAAATCATCAAATATCAATCATGAACCATAAGATACTTTCATAAAAGTGTGGAACCATCATAGATATTGAAATCCATTTAATATTTCAAGGTTCACTATCAGGATAATTAACATTGCTGATTAGAACTCACCACGTGTTTTTTATTGTAGATCATGATGCACCTATTTCCCATAGTGAATCAACACACACTTATTTCCCATTGTGTATCAATACTCACCTATTTTGAATATTGGTTCAAGATAATCAACTTGTTTCCAATTTTTATCTCAGGAGACATAATTATTTACCTAATTCATTGGATGGAAATATAGGTCCCATTAAAATCATAATGAAAATAATATTTTTGCATTCCAAAATATCATATAACATTATTCATATCAACGCCTTATTACAAATGTAAAGAAATGGGATTCATAAACAGTCTGTCAATTCCCCATATCATAACTCATGAAAAATAATCTGTATTCTTAAATATTTTAATCACATAAACATTAACCATCAATGGAAATAATAACAATGTTATCATTAAATATTATCCCTTATAAATCATAAGTTACATCAGAGGATGTCATCACAGATGGAAATTTATTTTGAAATGTCACTTGGAATATTTATAGAGTTATATTTCCATTTAACTTTCAATAATATTTTTGAAGATGAAAATAGAATAATAATTAATTTATTTCAAAATAACCGTGGAAAAAAATAAATTATGGTTTAAAAATAATTTAACGAATTTTGTTACGAGTATATATTTCTATATTTAAAATAACATTTTTAAAACTAAAAATTCATAAAAGTGTTTAGAAATAATTTTTTTAAAATCAATCATTGACACTAATAAATAAAGTGTTAAAATAGACCTTTTCACATAGGTGGAAAATAACATTAGTTCCATTCATATTAAAACAAACATTTCATTCACATTTTTAGTTAAGTCAAAAAGTGTGTTTTTAGAAAATGACATGAAGAGTCCTTTAAAAATATTTATAAAAATTAAAAAATGTGCAAAAAAGTATTTAATAATTAATTATTTTTATTTTAAGAACAGTTATAAAATTTTTTAGAAAACATTTTTTTATAATAGAAAGGGATTTTGACTGAAGGGATAAATATAGATATTTACTATTAAAAAAATTATTTTTAAATATTTATTATATATAGGGATTAAGTGAATGGGAAACATGTATTCTTCTAAAATAACCTATGGGAATAAAATTTTCATGTTTATTGGGAGATATATTATAATATTTTATAGTTTGAATCCTAATCATAAACAATCCTAATAATCGATGGGATTGTTATATACAACTCTTTCTACTTTGATAACATTAAATTTTAGAACCCTTATAATAATAAAATAAAATAAAATTAGTGACTAAATTAGAATATATAAATTAATTATATAAATGGTTGAAGTTATAGTATATACACATCATAAAGAAGTAATGTGCATAACATAACTTATGTCCCAAAGAAGAAAATTTGAGACCAAAAAATCCCTTACTGATTTGGTAACTATTGAATCATAAACCAAATTAAAGAGAGAAACTAAAAAGGATATTTATCTACACATAAATTTAATGATCATAATCATTAAATAAATTCATGTATATTGTATTAAACATATGAAAGAAACACATGGTTAATATTTCTTGTGATTAAAAAAAAGTTGTACGTAAATCCATAACCTTAAGTATCTAATTACTTTATACACATTAGAAAATCCTATATAATATTTATAATTTTATTAAAAATCTATTATAGAACCATTATCATTTTTATAATTATATATACGATTTACTTATGAAATTTTATTACCTTTTATCAAAAATTTATTCTTAAAATAACGTTTTGAGTAATAACTATATTTTATTTCATGTATGTTTTGATTTTTTAATTTTTGGAAGCATACATTTATCTTGGATAAATCATATCCAAAATGTTATTCATTTTATAAATATAATATATAATAAAAATGTATTTATTTATAGAAATCTATAAATGTTTGAGATAGAAAATCAAATACAACATTCATAAAGATGGTATGTTGTACGTACGCCTGAATGTTATTTGAATTTTCAATATGGGTTAAAATAAATAAAGATAAATATTTTATTACCATTAAATAATCTTTTCAATTCCATATATATCACATATTTTAATTAAATCTGTTAGTTTTACCTTCCATTTAATTTTTGAACGAATCACATCTCTTCATTTGTTAGTAGTTCGCCACAAGCAAGAAAGAGGTAATCATATTCCCATGGAATGTAAAGTAAGAAGGAATATGTTATATAATTATTCAAAAAGAATCATAATATCATAAAAATAATATGTATGAAATAAATCTATCATTATATCCAGCTATGGTATGTTGTTGTGGAAGACGGAAATCATCAGTTTCCGAGGTGGTAGTCTCTCATACAAATGAATAATGATTTTGTGACACATTTGATGGACAAAAAGAAGGAATTAGGTTACTAAATTTATAAAATTACATATCAGTATGACTAATATATTGAGTTTATCATATCAAATTTTTTTATTGGGATTTAAAATTTTGTATGAATTAATAAAATAAAATGCTCGATTAGTAACGTTACCTCTTATTCAGAAAACTTCATTCAGTATTCATCAAAATAAATCATAGTATAAATTTATAAAAAACAGAGGAATATAGTATGAGATGGGGGATAAAAGAAAGTGATTTAGAAATTCATTGGTGGATCCAATTGTATTTTTATGTTTTAATAAGATAGGAGAGGGGGTGGCATTTTATAAGCAATGTTGGTGGCACAATTTTGTTTTTTTGAAAAGAATACAATATTCTCATGTTTTCCACACTATTAAAATATTAAAATTGGGAAATTACATATAAAATAAGATATAATTTCTCATTATTTAAATCAAATGGGTGTTCTAAAAGTTGTTTCTCTTCTTCTATCCTTAATTTTTCTTAACCCCACCCCCATAAACTTATGTTTACTATTACCATAGAGAAGAATTTTTTCTATTTTTTTTAATTATAATTTAAAGTTATGTTTTTAATATTTTATAATTTAAATAATACTAATTAAAAATATGGAATCCATTACTACGAATTACATTCAAATGAACAGGAAATTATAATTCAAAAATAGTCCCACATGCATGATGAGATAACGGGATTTTAATAAAAAATGTTTTTAATTATTAAAATATTTTATATAAATATTTAAAAACAATATTATCCTAATAACCTAAATTGTATTAGTATTTATATAATTTATTTAAATTTTCTTATGAAAACATCTTAAATTAATTTGGATTGTTTAAAATATATTGAAATAAATTAAAATCCATAATAAAACAAGTATTTTTAACAATTCATCGAAAATATTATTTTCTTAGAAAATTATTCAAAATTAATAATATGCTAATTTTAAAATAATTATTTCAGAAGTAAATATTATTTTTTGGATTTTTGATTGTAAAACTATCCATACTAATTTAAAAAATTAGTGCACAAAAAGAAACAATGCATTTTTAGACAAATACACTTTCTGGAAAATCATTTTATTAATTATTATGTTTTGTATTAAAAAAGCATACGATGAATGTTGAAATTTTAATTAAATATATAATATATAATTATCATTAAAAAAATTATTAAAATATATGTTTTTTAATTTATTGAGGTAAAACATGTTTGTGTGCTTAAAAACTAGTTTTTCATTGTAAGATTTACTTTATGTTAAAAAATTATTTAATTTTATTTCTAATTAATTTTTTACTAGATAATTAATTTTTCATATGTTTATAGAATATTTATTCTAATAATTTGGTTAATCCTATTCATACTCTCTATTCCAACAACTTGGTGTTAATAATCATATTAAATATTAATTTTTTTAATAATATTTCATGTTTCATTAAAAAATTGTGATTTGTATATCACAAGATAAAGTCATTGCGATGTATATGAAAGATAAACCTCATGTTGAGTGTAGTGAATTTTTTTTAAATGATTAAATTTATTTTCAAAAATAATATTACCAAAAAAATTGTTTTTTATTTGGATAATGTTTTTCAACAAATTGTCACAAAATTTATTAAGATGATATTAAGATTTCACTTTAAAATTTCCAAGAAATAAAATAATATGTGGGTCATAAATCAATTATAACATTTTCACAATCTATGTAAATATGTAATATACCTAATACCAGTTTATTTGTTCTTATAAAATCATTTCTATTAGTAGAAAAATTCTTTTCCACCCCATTTTTCATTTGTTCTTCGTGATTATCTCCTTGAGTAACTATCTTTGGATATACATTACCATAATCAAATAACTTATTGAAAATAAAACTTATCATTATTGGATGGATTTATTTTTTACCATTACTAATCAGATTATAAATATTTCTCTTACATTCTAAATACAAATAAACGATCTTATGATATAGGTAAGAAAGTTTAATTTGAAAAAATTTACACTAAAATTCCTCTCACTACATTTAGAATATTTTTATTACATACCATTGTATTTCATGGTTGATTTATTCTCTATTTATTCCACTATGATTACTTATTAATTTTATCATTATTAAGTATATATGATTCTAATATATCAATGATAAATTTCTAAAAAAAATAAGAAGATTCCTCATTATTTTTAAAATTAAGAGATTTTAATACTCTTTTTAAAATTTTTTATAGACATGTGAAAAATATTTAATTTTACTGTCACGGTCTACAAAAAAATTTGGACAATACATGGCCAATCTTGTAAAATATTCCTAATAAGAATCAAATTAATGTTCATTATTTTTCATTTGAAAAATTATTTCTATTATAAAATGATAAAAATTAAGAAACCTCTTATTAATAAAATTTTTTTATTGTTTTTAAAATCCATGATATAAATATTATAGTTTTTACATATTATTTTTAATTTGAGACAAAAATAGATCGAATTAATCATCAAAAGACAATATAAAGATTTACTTTTGGTTGTTCTATTCATCTGTAAACATAAGATATATTTTTCAGAGTATTTATCTGTCCTTCAAATTTCATTGAGTATGAAGATTAACCGAAGGTTATAAGGTTATATTCCAATAAATACTCCATGATATAACTGTTTCTCTATGAATAATTTATAATATCTCTTTTATAGGATCTAAAATTAATATCATTCATTAAATAAGTCAACTATGTAATAAACTACCCTATTTTAGCTAGTCCATGTTTTTTATTCCTAGGATATCTATCCTCTTGGTGACATCATAAATTAGTTGAATGTTTTACTTAATGAGAAAACATTCTTATCAAATGTGTATTTGGTAAATAATGATTTAAATAATTAAATGTATTATCATTTTATGAAAACATTAGTATGGTTCACTTGAAATTTCATTTCAATAATTTCCCCAACTCTAAAGTTATCTAAACCTTATATCTAAGACCAAATATTATGAATCATGCCTCATTAAACTAATAATGAGTTTACTTATAACTATGGTTTAAAATTATTAAATTTGTCATATTTTTTTCATTTATAGTTTTATATAATTATTAGATAATATTAAAAAATAATGTTGACACTTTCACTCATTATAATTTTTTCCATAAATAAAAAGAATTAATTTTATACTCATGTTTCATTCAAGACAGTTTTCTTTGTTTAATACGAATCAACATAGTTGAAATCATGACCTTGATATAACTTGTACTAATCCTTTGATCCAATAAAAATAATTTGAAAATGTGGGATGAGAAAAAAAATTACCATTTAGGGATAGAAAATTAATGGAATCATGTTGTTCTAGTAAAAAAATGAAAACCAATGGGGATGTTTAACTTTTCATTATAAAACATTGAGTATATAAATAAATTTTTTAAAGGATGGAGGAGAATCCTATTTTATTGGAAATAATCCTGAAAAAAATAGAACCAAAGTGGGTACAAGATAAAAAAGAAGATTACCCAAGGAAAAAGCTTTGCTGCCTATCTTTTTTCTCAACCTTTCACATAGTTTTCATTATTCAAATCAAATTGAATACCAATTGACTCTTCTATATATGTTCCCCTGACATATATATCTCCCCCTAGTTGAAGGAAGAGATTAAATCCTTTCAATTAGGGTATCATCATCAGTTATTTTTGAGTCAGAGCTATCCACATGGTTCTCATTGATTTCTTTATGAGAGGTATCCCTTAATATTAGAGTCATCACTCGTAATACATTAAATGATCCATCCTGATGAAAAATATTCTGGTGTTTTACATCTTCTTGGAGTGAATTAGGAGAAACATGGATTATATCATGTATCCCAATTGCATAATCATGTTTTGCTTCAAAAGGAGTAGGAATACATTCAATTACTTTCTCAACCACCACTTTGTGTTCAACAGGTGGTCGTGTCTTCTTATAAGAGACAAGATTAAATACAAAATTATTAATAATGGATTTTTAAGGGGCATGATATGTTCTGGTAGTGACTGAAGAATCAACTTCTATCAAGTGCATACCCTATTTGTTACCTTAAGCAGTGATCGTTTCATATAAAAGTCGAGGATCAACCTCTTTTTTATTACATTTTTATTAACTTGTTCCACCATCAAGTAATTTTCATTACCTTTAATTTGTGGAGTTGAATGAGTCTTAGTATGATACAGGTCAATATTTCTTCCATTGTCACTATAGTTTACATTTTCCTTTTCTGAGAAGATGACATCCCATGATTATTTCTTTTTTCAGAAGTAGATGTGTTGGAATTAGAAGAATGGATTGACCGGCCACTAGTCTCCCTTATCAGAGACTCCACCAGCATCCCATTTCCATTAATATCCTGAGATTTAGAAGTCAACAAATCCTACACATTGGTAGTTTTCTCTTTGGGGGAATACCCATCATGAATAAATAGTTTTGTGAAGTCCACATTCTTTATCGTTGACTTCCAAAAACAGCTATTTATTGGGTGACTTCCCATCCCACATCCCTCACATTAATGATTCTTCTGAAATAGTTCCAAATAATGAAAAAAATCATTATTGAAAATATTCTATTTTCATACTCAACATCAATTTGGATGTTATTATAGGGAGTCAAAATGGCTACCTTGTTAATCAGGGTGGAGGTGTGATCAATCCCCAATCGCATCCTAGAAAAGTGTCCAAAACAAAAATCATCACTCTTCATGTGGAGGTGTATGAGAGTCCCAATATTCATGAAAATATCTTGAAATGTCATCAGATATTATGGGACTCAATTTATTCCATGCACTCAAACCCATAGATGAAAAAATGCAATACTAAAATTCATGACATTAAATTCCAAATACTATTTCAATAAATGGTTCCACCCATGTCTAAACAACAGGGAGCCAATTCCCCATCCATGAAGCTTCGATTGATCTAAAGGAAAAAAGGAATTGAAAAAATCTACAACTAAGAAAAACACATTTATAAGTAGATAAACCCCACAAAATAGAGATTCTATGAACCAAATATTCATGCCGCCATGGTTGTTCACCATTATAAAAGACAATTCATGAAATAATGGAGTTGTTTCAAATTTCTATTCTGTTAGTGAATGTTTTAGTGTTGTATTCTATGTGAGTTATGGAGACCATTTGAAGAATTCTACTAGTACAAGAATATTGTTTTCAAATAGAGTAATCAAGCTACAACTAGGTTCATCCCTACTGATGTACAATTTTTTATCGTGTAAACATTGGATCTGTGTGCAACATCACCTCGAGGTTGAAAAAGGTTCTTTCTGGATACCATTAATGTCACATTTGAGGAATAATTCTTTTCTACTCATGTATTTTCTAGCCTAATGTTTTATCATCATCGGATCTAAGGACCTCATGCCACGGTGTGGCTTCATATCTGGAAACCGAACTGGGATCTGAGACAGAACATGTCAGAGCTATCAACTTTGTTGTGACCCTAATACGAGGAGCCCAATCAGAGTCACACTATATTCAAGCTGCCAATAAAATATTATATGAGGAGGGAACTTTTGAAATAGGTCTGTTAAAATAGAGAAGAATATTAAATAAAGGATGTGTGTGACTTCTATAAATATTATGAAACCCTAGCAATCCTCATCGCGTCGAGGGAGAGGTCTCCTTATACCCGTTATGATCCACCCTCCTTCCTACATAAATAAAACATTTACCCAAGTGAAAATGAATAATTTATATAATAAAAAATTGAAATCCATTTTTGATTAAAAAATACTTATAAGGAAAATGGGGACTCATCAATATAATTCCTTGAAAAACAAACCATTCACTATTATAAGTTCACATGGTTTCATTACCATATGAAATAAAAAAATTCATTAAAACACATATTTGGTAAAATAATATAGGTAATAAATAAAAAAGTATTCACAACCAATGACCACTCATTGTTAACCCATGTGGATATAGTTGATTCCAATATAAGCCAATAAGACTAACCTACCCAGTTAACACCCACATTTTTCACCTTTGAAGACTATTCATTACCAAATGAGTTGAAGATCATTAATGGGTCACTTGTTGTCATGAGCTATTTTAGGCTCACACATCATAATAAAGAATTATAATGGAAATTATCCTCATATTTGTTTTAATAAAAATTCAAATTTTCACCATTAAACCCATGATAAATTGATTTAAACTCATAATAAAAATCCCTTTCAGTTATCTTATTATGATTCAAAGGGTCTATATTCCCATGGATACATTAAAAATATAACAATTCAAAAAATATTAAGAAAATGTTTTAAATTGAAAATAACCATATAAAAATATAAAGAACACTTGAAAATTAATATTATATATGATAGATTAAAGTCTGTCTAAGACATATATGCTAAAAAAACATTCCATTTCAACTTTTGAATAGAAAATAAAAAATAACCCATATAGAAAATTTATAAATTTTTCCTTCTAGAAACATTATAAACAATGTAAAATATAATACAAAATGACCATTATCATCTATTAAGTCATCAAAAATACAATTACTTATATATTTAAACGAATATGGATATATTAAAGAAATATTTTAGAATAATTATTTAAAATTATGTTTGAATTAGAAATCCATTATTTTAAAATAATATTTGAGGATTGAACATGAAAAATGTCAGTTAAACACTTTAATTTTAGTAAATTAATTATAACATTTATCCATATGTTAGTTTTTACACCAAAAATAAGATAATATTGGTTGAACATAGAATTATTTGGAGTTAAATTAAGTTTTGATTAGAAATAACTTTCCTTATGTCTTATCTAGCATCATCCATTCTCCAACTCCTTATCTGAGGATATATCCCTTTGGATTACAACTTATGACCTATTGAATTGGTATATTAAGAATTTCTAGACTTATATTATGTGTAGTGGCATGTTGGGGAGAGTTTTTTTTCTAGATACATCCAATATTGAGTGATCAAAATGTTTGAGAAAATGATGTGATGACATTCTATTTTATAAATAAGGGGAGTGGCGTATTGGTAAATTTTATAAATATTTAAAATTTATATGTCATAATCGAGGGATAGTGTATTAAAAAATAATTATATTTTATTTTATGGTTATTATTTTTTAAATATTATTATCCAATAATATTTAAGATAACATTTTGTGGCCTAATCACATATTTTTTTACCTTAATTAAACCAATTTACCCATTACATTGATGGCATATTTTTATCACGGTTAATATTCAAAATTTTCAAAATCCAAATTGAACTCATTAAAAAAAGTAACCACCTAAATAAAAATATGGAATCTATTTTCAATTATTCAATTTATATAATGGGAAAATATTACTTTTCAAATAAGTAGGCTAAACACAATTAAAATAGGTTTTTATAAAATCATGTTTTTTACAATAATGATGATCACACACTTGATAAATAATTATATTGATTACTATAGGAACATTCTAAAAAATTTTAAACATATAAATATTATTTTAATTTAATAAAAATTCCAAATTTAATATTTCATTTTAATTAATATATTTAATAAAAATAAATTATTGGTTTACATAAGTATTTATTTTTCACTATTTATTCGAAAATAAATATTTTAAGATAATCCCAAAATATTGAACTACAATATATTTCATATTTTTATTCCAAAAATTAATTGCTTTTATCAAATTTTATTTCTATAGTAAGTAATGTTATATTTTAAATAAAACCATATAATTCAGTATAAATTAATTTAATTATGAAAACTATTCATTTTGAACTGATTTTTTTGTTATTTTTTATAAAACAATAATGAATATAATTCCATAAATTTTATACATATTAATAAAAATATTGTTTTATTTCCATGTTTAAATTAGTTTTTACATAATACATATAAATTTAAAGGTTTAAAGTCATTCAGATAATGGTATTTTACAAAAATTACTCGCACCCATGTGGAAATTGGAAAATGTCACCATGGATATCATTATGGGACTCCCCGTGAAATATAAAGGAAATAATTCTATTTTGGTTGTAGTAATTAAAATTATTAAATAAAAATAAATCATTTTTATTGTATAGGATTTCACTCTTGATTTGATCATGAATCTGTAAATTGAGGTATTAGTATGGTTCCATAGAGTACAACTCTGAATAGAACTTGTTCATGATACGTGGTTTCCCAAATTATTAAATTGATTTATTCAACATGTCTTTAATATAGAGTTGGTATTTAGCACTAAATATCATCCATAGATAGATGGTTAGTCAATAATGACTATTCAAATGCTATAGGATTTTTTGAGATCTACCTTTTAGGATTTCAGTGGATGTTGAGACCATTAACTTCATATTTCCACATTCTTTTAGAAAAATAATTCACTAAAGAATTAATATTTTTAATTATGAATCCCCATATTAAAATATGTGTATAAGTTCAATATGTCTGTATGAAGTTATGGATTCAAATATATTGGGAGCTAAGAATCCAAGGATATGCAATACATTATTACCTCTTTTTAGCAACCCATCAGGGTAGATCAGAGTCAATAGATAATTTATGATAACAATAATTTGTGAGATTTATAGTACCATGTTCTTGATAAATTGATTCTGTTGATATATCCTATGAATAAGTTTAGGATATTTTCAGTTAAGGGAAAGCTGAACCCCATATATTCTAGTCACGAGGATATCCTTAATTATATTGGGATAGTGGATTCTCACATAGAGTTTCCTGAAAACAACTCTAATATTCATAATGTGTTCCATATATATATTTGAATGATGTAACTACAAGATCCTTCACCTATACTAAAACCATAGGTTATACATTTGAGCATAATATTTTTTATGAAGAGAAATTATTATTAATCTGGGATCATATAAATAATATCCTATAGAATAATAACACTTACATGGACAAGGATATTTGGTGGAATCATAAATTTAAGGATACAACATGTGAACATAAGGATGTGATGAGGTACAAGAATCCTATGTTGTTTTTATCTGTGTGACCATATTATGAGTAAAATTTTTTATATGGGGATAATGTGTAACACCCGAAGTTTTTAGAATGTATTTGAATTTAATAAATAAAATTTTCCAATATCTTATGAAGCATGAAACACTAAAAAATTGAATAATTATTATCTATCATATCATTTTGAATATTATATGGTATTTCAATTAATTATACATTAAAAAAAAATCAAATTCACATATAAAATATTATAGATCCTAAAAATCTATTTATAAATATTTTTTATGATAATTTTTTTGTCAAAACACATTTATTTGAAAATTAATTAGGAGTATTAATCTTAATAAATGTTTTTACCCATTTATAGAATGGTTGTATTTTTTATTAGTTGGTCAGAAATGAAATATAGGTTTTGGAAGGTAAAAACATATGTTTATCTATAAAAATTAGTTTATACATTCAATGTGTTTTTAACATAGTAAATTAAATTTATCATAATTAATTAATTAAATAAAGAAATTTATGGAAAATATATTAAATTAAATATTTTAATCTTTATCCAATTATTTTTATTCATAATTTAATTGGATTGAAGCAATTTTATGCTTAAAAATACAATTATCTAAAAAACGTTTCCATTGCATTTTTCATATTTATATTAAAAAAATTTCTTCAAATAATAGTAATTAAGTAAGTTAAAATGGTCTCTATATTTGGAAGTATCATCTCTATATTTTTAAAATATTTGAATTTCATTTCTGCTGATAATGAATAGTTACTATGGTAGATAAATGTGACCAAATTAATTGTTATTGAGACTATTAGGGGGTGTTAAACTAATAAATACTTCATAAAATATCTCTAAAACATTGATAAAAGTGATATTTTGATTGTATTTAGAAAATTCCTTAGCATATTATTTATTTTATTTTTTCTTGGTTTATCTTTTACTTAAATATTTATCTATTATACTTTAACCTTTTATGTATTAAGAAGAGTCCTACCAATTCCTATTATAATAGGAAACCCCCAACCTTCACTAACTAATAGAAATTTTGATATGTAGCTTAGAAAATTATTACCTCAATATCTTCATAATAATATCTAAATATACTCAATATTTTATTCATCTAAATGGCCAACCTCTGCAAGATTTAGGTGTACGAAAAATGATGTTTCCCAAAGAAGTGGTAATTTTCTTTTACCGATCTTATATGAGTTCTTTCTTCGTTAAAATCATATAAATATTTTATAGCCATATTAAAAATACTAAATTTTTTTAATTAATATAATATTTTTAATGTTAATTTTAAAACCTTTTTCTTTCACCTTTATATTCTATGAGAAATGATTTATAATTTTTGTGTGTGCCTATGGACTACCACATCCAAGAACCAATGGGATTCATTTTTCATGTCCACCATGAAAGGATTATCATATGGATTTAATGAATAATATATATTATATTTTGGACATTATTCTGATCATGTAATTTTAAATTATTATCCACCTTTATTTATATTTATTTAATTAAGGAATAAAATGTCACTCGTGCATATTCATGGACTACCTTCTCCACGAAGTTGGGTAATGAATTATTAAACACCCTAAATTATGGGTTATAATTGTTTTTATAATGACTAAATATGATAATTATGAACTTATTAATATTCTATAAATGATTTAACAATGAAAATGGTGAAAATATCAAAACCATCAAACATGAAAATGCATGTCATACATAGGAGTGAAAATATAAATATTGTTTAGATGAAGAATTGATAAGAAATTGGTAATTGGAAATTATAAGGGATTTATATATATCTATATAAGTGTGAATATGGTGAGGGTATATATTTATAATGAATATCAATTTTTATTATAAGAACATAAGAGTGTGTATGATGAAATTCAAGGCTTATGGTAAGTGTTTCTCATCTAACTTTTATATCTATGAGATATATACCATATTAAGTTATTTTTTCTTTTTTTGTGGGGTATATATTTAGGAGGAATTTATTTCATTGTTAATATAATTACTATTATGATAATTCAAAAATCTAACTTTGGATATCTATTTCCATGGGTTTTTTATTCATAGACTACTAGAACATGAAGAAATATTTATGTCAAAATGTTGTTGTTGAAACATGTTTCCTGTTTCAAAATAATATGTATTTATATTGTTTATATACTACTAATTTGATATATTATATCATTAATGTATTTAAATATATTGTATTTAATGTTTCATTAGAAGCTATTTCTTTTATGGGTGTTATGATTCATAAATTAACTACATGGTCAATGTTTATCTTACAATTTAATTTTTTTAGTTGATAATTTTTACTCATGATTTTACACTGAGGGAATTTTATACGCTTTATATCTAAAAACCCATATAATTTACTTTCAGGTGGTCTGTATAGGGTTTTCCTTTTTTATTTCATTTTACTGACATTAGTACATAAAATAATTGACAAAATGTTTTTATTAAAATTTGGTCTTAATTATACATTGGTCAGAAAATATTTACCTTCCATATCCACATTCATTAAAGCAATCAATGAATATTCTCTATATTATCCAATTATTAGTAAAAAAATTCGACCATGTTTTTTTCTTTTATAATGAATAAACATTAATTTTGATTTTTTTAATTAATTTATTTATAAAATTTTATGAAAAGTGTGAAATAAATATTTATCTTATCATTTATAAAATAAAAGAATTTTACAACTATTATGAAAACTCATTAATTTGAATCTTAGATTATGATATATATGATTCTTTAAAATAAAATATTTTTCTAAATATTCTATGATTTTTTTAAAATATCATCAAAGGGATAATATAATTTTCTCATGTTTTCAATTAGTGGTTCAAATGTTATTTTAATGGAATATTGCATCTGTATTAACCTCTTAAAATATTTACTATGCTTCATTAGGGATATGATCTAATGTTACAATCCATGTAATTTCTCAAGATTGATTTTGATTATATGATTTTGAAATCATTGTGAAACATATTTCATGGGAACATGTTATGTTATGATGAATTGGTGAATGTTATCAATATCTTATGGCATATATACACACATAGTTTTCATTATATAAAAGGTGGAATAGAAATTATATATCCCTCTAATGCTTTTAGTAATTATTGATATCTCATGATAAAATAAGAATATGTTTAGGGGTGTGCCCATTTCAAGGATGAAAAGTGGTTGGGTAATGAACCTAATCTGTTATTTTCCTTTTTAAAACATGTGATGATGTTCTGGGTAATAATCCATGACCAATGAAATTATTTTCTATGATATTTTCCCCAATTCCAATTGACTGATCTTATTCCTGTGAATTTTCCCCATGGATTACTATTTATTAATGAACATTACCATCTTTTATAACTCATGTTTTCAAATACCATATCATTATTCCATGGATCATTATTTATGATTGATAACTAATTAGGTATGAACATATTAAATAATTATCATGATATCATTCAATTATCCTTATATTATTATTACATATTTTTGTAACTTGAAATCTCTCATGGTTACCCTTATATACCATCTAATATCTTCTTTGGTAATGATTCCTTTTTTCCTAGGATATGAAGAATGGTTTTAAGAAGGATATTTCGAAAAATAGAACAATGAGAGGAGAACATTGTAGAAGATACTAAAGATCTTATAAGGATGTAATATTATTATGCATATAGTATCCAAAGACACTAAACCTTTATGGTTATGGGCATTTAATTATTAGGAAATATTATAGTTTTTCTAAAAAATGATTCAATATTTCTGAACATTGTTTCTCAAGTCCACCAATTAAATGATATAAAATAATATAATATGGATATTATATGATATTTAAAAATAATATATTTATTCAATTCAATGAAAAGGTGAAAATTTGGATATTGAATTAACTTGATGCATGAGGATCATGGTGAATAAAAACACCAATATTTAATTATGGTCATATTTTTAATTATAGAAACAATATAATTCTAGAAATTATATAATTATAGAAATGGAATAGATTAATTAGAAG
This sequence comes from Viscum album, assembly GCA_963277665.1. Taxonomy (NCBI): domain Eukaryota; kingdom Viridiplantae; phylum Streptophyta; class Magnoliopsida; order Santalales; family Viscaceae; genus Viscum; species Viscum album. The sequence continues at coordinate 2,137,719,692 of OY728141.1, read as the reverse complement.
AAGATGTTTTATATTTTGATCCAATGATGTTATTTAATATATTTAGTAAAAAAGAATATAGTGATAGGGAGAGAGACCCAACATTCTATTATTGGATATCCTCTTTCAAATTAATAAAAATAAGAAGAAGTAAATAAATATAACCCATCCAAATATAATATCTTAACATGGTTATGAATTGGGAATATATTCCATTATTTATGTAAAGGGACCACACATGGTAATTAAACTTAAAGGGATGTCTTTGAGTCAAATATACTATTCAGGTATATCTCATGAATTAAATATCACTGAGAATACTGTTATATATTATTTATATATGGTAAGTACAGAAGAATTATGTAATTCATTTGTGATTGTTATGAAAATAGTGTACTTATATTGATTGTTTTTTTATGTTGAAGGAGATCATTTTAATACGATATTTTTGATATATAAGAAAATTTGATCTTAATTCATAGATGAGCCATCGAAATATAGAATTTGTTATAGAAAAAATATTCTTGGTTCCTCAGTTTGAAATAACATTTTAGAGATTTTTTAGTGATTTTTCTTCTAAATTTTACTTGGTTGGCTTTGGGATAAAAGTTTTAATAATATTACAATTTCGATGATTTATATTGATAATAAAATATAGGTTGATTATGGGTGTGATAATAGCCACCATTCAAAAAGGCTATATTTATCCCATGTTTATGTGAACTGTGTAACGAAATTCCTATGTTTCTTATTGTTTTTTATTATTATTATATTATATGTATGAAAATAGGGGAGTTTAGAGTGTGTGAGATTAAATAAAATATAAGTGTAGATTTAATCTAGGGAAAATGGTTTAATTAGTGGGAAAACACCCACATTTATTCACCCTGCCTGTTTGTTTTGTTTCAACATTCTATGTAGAACAATATTTAGCATAGGAGACAAAATTAGAAAATAATAAGAAATTTTATAAAATATATTAAATCTTCATTTTATATAATCATCTAATACGACTAAGGATTACAAAAACCTGATGACATCATCCATGATTTCCAACCAAAATTATTTTATTTCATTTATATTACGTATATGTAATATGAAGTCAGGGAAACGAGACAAAATATATAACAACATGATACATAAATATTTATTTATTTTTTAAGTGAATAATAGGTTTTAGACCAGTTAATACACATAATATTAAACTAAAATTCACCATGAAACTTTTATTGAAATAATATATTACAATAAAAGATCACTAATTCATTATGAGGTAGCAATATGAATCAATATGAATAAAAGTAATAGTTGATTAAATATATATATATATATATATACCAAAAATATTAAATATTTATCCTCGTGGTTATTCATGAATATTTTAATACCAAATGAAACCATATAAACAAGGAAAATAAATAGGAATACAATATACCTAATGAGAGAGATGTAAAGGAACTAATTTTAGTGAAGCATGTAAGTCTATATATTGGAATATAATATGACCATTATATATATAGATTATGGACACCTAAATATTGTATAAATAGAAATTATATATATAATCATAAGGTATATTAATATTTTATTGGTTTGAAAGGAATATAAAATCTTTTGATTGTAGAAGCATTATTTTTCATAAAATGTTTTTTATATGTGCAATGTATTTTTCTCTTCATAGATTAAATTAGTCACTATGGATAAATTATTAAATTTTAATTATTATTTTATATATTAAATTTTATGTATTAATATTTAGTATTTATTATTTTTATGAGGGAAATGATAATAAATCCATTGTGTGCTTCAAAAATGTGTTTTTTATAAAATATTTTTATTTTATTTTACAAGAGAGTATTAATATTATTTTATGAATATTTTTGGAATTTTATTTTATAAAATTTATATAATTATGGAAAATAACAAATTAAAATTAAATGATGGTATAATTTTTAATTTTTCTGAAAATATTTATTATTTAGTAAATAATGAAAAATACCGATTTAATATAAAATCATCATTTGATCAAAAATATTTATAAAATCCCATTTAATTATGGGTTCGTTTAAAGTTTTAATTAGTTCAATATTATTAAAAATCACCTAATTAAGTAATTTTTTTTCAAAATTATTCTTAGTTTTGATATAAAACATTTTTATAATTAAACCATCATTTTTCAAGAAAACCAATTTTCATCACATTTTTCATGTTTATTTGGAAAATAAATTTTCCATGTTATAGTAATTGAATTTTATAAAATTTTTATAATATCTGGAATCATAATTTCTAATATTCTATAATAGATTAATCTTATTTCTAGTCATAAATTAAATAACCATAGTAAACATTTATTATCAAAGTAAATGTTTAATTGCGGTTACTAAGGATAATATTAATGACTACATAAATTAAAATCACCATAAGAATCAAATTTATTCTATTTTATTCGTTGAGATGGACTGGAGCAACCCAAAATTCAATAAAATGTGATTTTGTTGAATTTTTCTTTTTATAAAAGTCATTGTATTAATTTATGTAATGAATAATTAGAAAATGTATCTTTCTTTATTTTAATATATATAATTGTTTTCTAAAGGATAAAAATAATACATTAATGATTGTATATGGTTATTTTTAATATTAATGTATTTTTTATAAAGATAATTTGCTTTGATATATTTGTGGTGAAATAATTTACTTAAACTCTTTCACAATATAGACACAATTCTTGTGAATATAGATGAAAAATCAAGTAAATATTTTTAAAAACATATAAAGTATTATTTTTTAATGATTTATGGTGTTCATTAATTTATTAGATAGAAATAATGTTTTAGGGATGTGTTAATGTTTTATATTTGAACTACGTTGCTGGAATTATATTCATTAATTCAACTATGGGAATAGTATATAAAATGACTAATGGTATTCAATGTTAAATAATATTTTATTAAATTTTTTAAAATTAATAAAAAAAATTCATCAACAACTTTAATGGGATATATTCTATAATATGAATAATTTTTCATTTATGGGTTATTTTTCCTTAGTGACTTTATTGACCACTAATGTGTAAAAAAATGGTATTACAATATTCATTAAAAGGGTAAATATGTGGTTTAAACTAATAGATAAGGTTCAATGTATAACCTAAACATTTCAAAAGATTACTTTACAGGAAAAGTTAAAAATATATTCCCCCAAGATTAAAAATATATCAATTTTCACATGAACTTGTGAATTAAGTTTTATTAATTTAATTCATTATGTTATTTTGAGTGAGCACCTATTCTCTCTTATATAAAAGAAACATGTATCCTCTCTTCCTCACAAATATTGAGGAACATATCCTTAAAAAAATTAAAAATATTCTTAACATAAAAAGATAATTTATTTAGATTCTTTTATACATAAAATATTATCCCTATGTTTCATAAGAAGACATACAAATGATGTTCTTCAAAGAGGTGGTAATCATCACAACTGATAATTTTTATTTTACTAATTCTCATACCTCTCAAAATTATATCAGGAATATTTAAACAAAATAACTAAAGTATCTGAAATATATAATTACTTTATAATATTAATATTTAAACTATGTTAATGTCCTTTACCATCACATGGGAAACCAAATCATCATTTTTTCATACATATGGACTAAAAAATCCAGAAAACATTGTGTATTGTTAGTCATCACAAACTCATAAGGATTGTTATAATAACTTATTAAACAATATATAGGAAATTAAATATATAATTATAATTCTATAAATAAAATATATTACATAACTTCATACCCTATCACCCATTAAAAAATGATAGTGTCACTTGTATGTGTGTGCAGAATATCACCTGCATGATGTGACAAGATTCATTCGAGATATCTACATGTCATTAGGGATTATAATTTTTTAAGGTATAAAAATGATTATTATGTCAATAATATTTATTTTGAGATGACAAAATAATGACCCTTTTCTAATGGTTAACCTACCAAATTCATTATTAAATTATGAATCGAATAACCTCAAAACCCCATACATGGACTTAAATGATTTTTTAATTAAATTTTTATTAAAATTAATAAATGAAATTATTTACTGATATGGGAATAAAAATTTAAATATTTATTTACTTAATAAATAAATAATTATATTTTATTATATTGTTTTTTAATGAAATACATAGATTACAGGGACTCAATGTAAGGGGTTTATTACCTCAATTTCTATCTACTAGATTATAACAGTTTTTAATTGACGTTGTTATGAAATTTTTATGTTTTTATATAAATATAAAATTTTAGGTATTTATTTTAACTTATTATATGTTTAATTATATATGTTCAAAAAATCACTTCATTGGTAATTAGTACATTGTAATTTATGTTTTTTTAATGGTTTTCTTTTTTAAAGTGTCATTTTCTTGACACATTTTTCAAGTCGTGCACCATGATACCATTTTATTACATACTTAGTTCAACATGAATGAATTTTAAAATATTTATTCATGAAATTAATGGGATATAAAGATCCATATCCAATCTATATTTCAAATGGATTTTTTTAATAATACTAAATCGATAAAGTTTGTATGTTACACTACCATTTTATTTATAGATTGTTTATGTTCAATGTTACATGGAAGAAATTATATAATAGTATTTTCGTGAATTACATATATTTTTTTATATCTTGATTTTTTATATTAATTATATTATTCCCTTTCATTTTATTTTTTTTGGTACTTATGAAAATCAGAAGAATATTTTTTGAAAAAAAATATTATTTACCCATTCAATTGAAAATTTTTCTATTTTATAACCAATTTTTCAATAATTGTTTTTCCCAAAAGTTCATATTTTCATTTAATAACTGGTTAAAGTAATTTATACCCATTATTTTCTTTCTAAAAAAATGTATTAACGGAATCCACTTATTTTTTTAGAATGGGGTAATTTTTTCTAATGCTTCGATCATAATCATTATGCTTCTATATACCATATAAAAGAAATTTTACATCATAAGAAATATTTTTTTTAATAATTTTTTATACGTTTCCATGTTTATTTTTAAATAAAATTGGTTTATCAAAATATTATAAAATAATATATTATAATGGTTTTGAAATTAATGGGTATTCCTTCCCAATTTCATGGTAATGTTTTAAATATTATTTTATATATATTTTCACCCCTATAAATATCTTAGAATGATTCCTACAATTCACTATGAAATATAATCATATGATACCATCCATTTTATTTCTCAGTGTGGATTAGGATTATAGTTTTAAATAGATTATTATGAAAGATATTTATTTTCTAAAATTAAATCATGCTATAAAATAGTTCTTGTTGTTTTGAAATGATTGATATTGAAAATTTGATATTACTTATCTAAATTTAATTTAATGTAAATGAAAATTATTTATAATGAAGGGTTATCCCAATATATATCATGATTGCTGGTGTGTTGGATATAATATATATGGTTTTTGAGCCAGATATAGAACACAAATAAAATGGATAATGCTCTATGTATTTAATTTTAAGATATAGGGAATTAATCATGTAGGATTATCATATGATTAAAATTTGATCTTTTTTCATACATGCATAAACAACGGGCAATAAATATAATATTAAAATAAACCAATATTTTTTTCACTATGACTGAGTTTATACTGAATTTTTTATCAATGTTGATTTTTCATGTTCAGTGATTAATTAATCATATGACTCTTGAATTTTCTAAATATCCTTTCCATATAGTATATTTTAAGATCTAAATTTTTATGTCTATAAATAATGTTATGTATGCTCAATTTTTCATTAACATAATATTATCTTATGCTCATTAAAGATATTATATTTTTAATGCTTATGTTTACACCTACTGAGATTTTGATATGACACATATTAACTCTCAGTTCCATAGGTTAAAAAGAAAGATGTTATATAATATACATCTAGAAGGATTTTATGGTGTTGATGATAAAGGAATATTGTGGAAAAAAAATATTTTTATAGTGTAAAAATTTCCCACATAAAGACAATGATATTATTATATACAAGTTTATTCTAATTCTCTAAAAAACTAAAAATAAATGGACCTTAGGTATATAACTGATCGAATTTTTTTTTATGATACTGTATGTTTTAGAAGACTAAAATTACTTCATGATTATTTGAATCAGTTATATAAATATAAATATTGTGTTTTAATCATCTAATATGGGAGGTTGGGTATGTGGTTGTTATAAAAGTTGGTGATAATATAATGTAAAAGAAGAAAAAACATAAATAAAATAAGAATCATGTTGTGGTGATTTAAAGAGAAAGTAATGAAAAAATTAAATCCTTTTAGTGTGAGAAAAGTATCCCCATTATAAATTTTTTTGATCTTAAAGATAAATCATGAAATCTAGAAGTCATTTATGATTTGTCATAAGAAGAGGTTGAGAGATGATTAACTACCACCATGAATCCTGATGATAGTCCTTAGTGAAAAATACATCTCTTTATTTGAAAAAATATCCCAATGTTACATGATAAAAAACATATTTAAATCTCAATGGATAAAGTGTAAATTTTTCTTGAAAATGTTACTTTAAACTTAGTATCTATATATATATAGTGTGTTTCTTAATTATTTTTTTTATAAAATATAAATATAAGTGATGAGAAACCCATCACAATATCTATGGTGAAATTTACCATTTTTGGATAATTGGTTCTCTAATACATAACCAACATAATGGTGATTCTACTAAAAAATAACAAAGTGGTCGTGATGGATGGAATAGTGTTCAATGGAAATGATCAAGGGTTATTGTGTACTACTTTGTCTGTAAAATGATTAAGAACATGAGTCTTGATTATTAAAATAACATTCTAACTCATTGATGAAAAATAATAACTATATAATAAGATGAATCTATGAGTATATTGACTATAAATAGAAGAAAGGAATTAGATTATCCATCTCAATCATATTTTAAAAAAATATAAATCCCAATTAAACATTTAATAAATATTGTGATAGTGAAGAAATATATTATTATAGAATAACATAGCATGTATTAAATGATTAATATTATATAAGATCAAAATATTTTAGGAAAATTAATGTGAATGTTAAATTTATGTTTTCCAGGGGTTATGTTTAAATGAAATATATTAAATAATGAAATTACAATAAGAGAATTTTACCTCTGCACTATGTATAAGAAGATATTTATATTATTGAATAAAATATCACATGAATGACCAATTCAAAGAGTCAATGGATGTTAGTTTTCAACATGTGAATATAAGGTAATTAGTGGAATAGATTCTGAAGAAACCATTAAGAAACAAAAATAATACACAACATGTTCCCATAAAATTTGTGATCATTTCGGTGTCCCAAATGGAACTGAGAATGAAATTGAAGGATAAATAATAAATAGATGGTGGTAAGGGGAATAAAATAATTTCACATGATGAAAATAAATTTTAGTTGTTATTATCAAGTGAATATGACCAAATAATTTCAATGGATTTGGGAAAGAAGTTTGTGCTGGTTAGATATAATTTAAAGAAGTAATTAATCATCATTTCATATAAATTTGATATGATGAAGAATATAATGTTTAAAAATTGAGATATATTTGTCCTTAATGATGATGTAAAGAATAATATTCCTCATAACAATATTACTAAATGTATAAAAAATAAATACGACCTAGTGAGAATTTTACTATGAAAATCCAATTATCATGCCTGAAGATTTTATTGAAATGTTGAGCTAAAAATAATGGAGTATATAGATGAGATTAAAAAATAAAAAATTTATCTCATTAATGAGAAATATTGATCCACAACATTCCAAATCCTTTTTATTTAATTTTTGTGTATCAAATTAGCAATAATTAATATCTTTAGGGGAAATTATGGATATAATGATATTTTCAAAGTTGGAAAGATGATACTATTTTATAAATAATATAAAAATTTGTATCATGATTATCAATTACATATAGACTATCCTTGATGACCTGAACTAAAACTGTCTCCCTTGAGGGGATGGAATTTGTGAAACCTACCCAAATTGAAATGTTTAAAAACTTATATTTATCTAAAAAAAATTTATTGGAGTGTGTCATTGAAAAGGTATATATGATCATTGTATCATCATTTTTTTTAATGTATAAATTATAATGATCAGGTCAATCATTTAAATTTTTTAATAGAAATATTTTGATAATATCATTTAGGGAAATTAATGGGTTGAATTTTCAAAATAAATATATTATATGTTATCATTGTCTCTATTGTACATTTTATGATGGGTGCATGAATTCCATATAATAATATCATAAGAATATATGATTAAAGTTATATTATTCAAAATGTATTTGAAGATAATTTTTTTGAGTTTTTATTATATTATATAGGATTATGGATTGTTTTCTTGTCTAAATTAGTTAGTCACATTTTTTACACCATGAACCTCTCATGTATATGGTGATTGTAATAAATAATCATATTAAAATATAAATAATGTGATACAATCCCCTTTCAAGATCCTTTTTATTTATTTCCAATAAGGGGTAAATAAGTGAAAATAAAATAAAGTCCTATTGACATGAATTTTCTATATTTCCATTGACATGAAATCCAATGGTTTAGATTATTAAACCAACCAGTTTTTGTAATATATTTTTATTCTATAAGATTAAGGTCGTTATTTTTTTATTAGATGATAACATAAGTAATTTAGAGAAGTGAACAATATATGAGGGAATATTAACATTTGTATGAAATAAGAAATCATTATCTATTGAGTTGTGAATGTTGAATAAGGATTGAAGAAACACTATGGAGAATGAACGATAGATATTTCCAGTATCCATATAATAATAGAGTATGTTTTAGATTATAAAAGTATTCCTATTGATTCATTAATATATAATTTTATTTAATGGATTGGGTATGCTAATGAAGAACTATTGTGGTGTTGGATGTTCCCATGAAATAAATTTAAGTGTATTTACATTATACATAATATTTATTATAATTATTCCTATATATGATGATTATTTTATGTTTTTCAAATGAAATTTTATATAAATGATTTTTTTGAGTAATATTTTGAAATTTATTTTTGATGTAATTTGTGTCCACTATAAAAATTGATATCTTATATATACCTAATAATATATTATAGAAACATTGTATTTTTATAAAAATATTTGGTATAGAAGATGATATGTATGAATAAATTCAATAAAAGTCCAGTTGTGTTAAATTTAAAATGTATGAAAAGTGATATAAATGATTGAATCAATTTTAAATGAAACATGAATGAAATTATTCTGGACTACATCATATTAAAATATTACAAAATATCTCACTTGTTTTTAAATATGTATAAAATGTTATATGTATGAATAATGATCCACTAAAGATGAATGATATAGGTACTAAAAATAAATCATTTAATATTTAATTCAATTAGTTTCAAAAAATAAAAATCTATTTTTTACTAACCCATGTGTTAAACTTTTGAATACATAAATGATATATCCATAACATTTAGGATGGAAAAGTAGAAATATATTAGGAGTCATTGAATTAGGTAATGTTTACTAAAAAAATATAATTTTATTAAAATTATATATGATAAACAAGATCTTATAGATCAAACATATTATTCATTAAATTATATATGATACAAGATATACTTTGAATTATGTTAATCTATGTATGAAGCTCATTGTTGAGAAGTTAGGAATTGATCTGTAGAATAAATTCATCTGTTTGATTCCACCAAAAAAGAATCAATGGGTGAACAAATTTAATGATGTGTATATTAAATAATAGATGAATGATTAATGAATTCATTATAATGAATTTTTAAAATTCATGTGATTGGTAAAAGTTCCATCATATGGACCAACATTAGACAAACATTCATGATATCAGTAGATAGATGATTCAAAGAAGATATACTAGGAAGAGTATTATGATCCATTTTAACCATAGTGTTCCAATTGAGTTGATCGGATGATGCAGATCAATCAAACAAGAGTTATACAGAACAAATATGGATAGAGAAGTTATAACAATTTCATTGGAAAAAATTTACATGAAAAAAATTGCAAATCATTACCAAAACAATTAATTTATTTTATAAAAGTTAATAATGTGATGTTCCATTAACATTTTGTTACCTTGATGAGATAATGATATTCAACAATGTTCTTAAACAATGACATTATATAATTTCAAAGAAGGATACAGATGCATGAGTCTCCAGGAAGAATTAATGATATTCTAGATTTGTGTGTAGTAATCCATTTAATTTATATGATAAATTGAAATCATTTTAATAATTAAGTAGAGAAGGGAAAATATTTCAGGTTCCTATAATCTTCTCTTAGAGGATGACTAATATATAGTGGAGTTCATATTTTATGAAATAAAACGTTTCACCTATTCAAATAGATAAAATGATAAATATTTTCTAGCATAGTGATGTTATCAAAAGGATAATATTTTTCTGATATTAAAGACTCTATAATTAGGTGTAGTCAGAACATGATACCAAATAGAGGTTCCAATCAGAGATATTGAATAGTGCCATTAACTACTGTTATAAAATAGAGAATACGTTAGTTAAATGTTTCATAAAATATTTATGTTAATGATATAAAATGTATAATAGGGGAGAAATTTTGAAAGGTTTTCATGATAGACTATCAGACGAAAAAATATTTAGTTAATTGGAAAGTCACTTATTTAATATAGAAAAATTGATGGAATATTTCTAGAAGATTATGTTGGCAGTTATTTAAATTTTTTCTTATACATGATTTGGATTAATTTTCAAAATAAAATATTTGAAACTAATAGAGTTAATATAATCATTGAACTTGATGGGAGTTAGTGTAATCATTCATATCATAAATTTCACAACTCCAAAGTGATTATTTCATATTTATTTCACTTTTATTTTATAGTAAACTTACATAGATTGATTATAGTCACTAGGGAAATGATATAGTCACCCAAACTGGTGGTGATCCTTGAAAATAATTTATTACTCAAATTAAAACTCATTAATCACTATCTTGTGATATTTTTATAAAATTTTGACAAGGAAAAACTCTAACAAGTGTCATGGGTTTATTTTATGGAAATTTAAATTATAAAACATCACTACTGATTCAACTCCAATTATCAGTGGTTCTTAGGATCCTAATGAACATTATACAGAACCAATAATTCACATTACATGGAAATTATTTTAATTAAACATTTACTTTAATATTACTTTTTCAATAGTTATATTTGGATTTTTATAAAGTGTCTATCAAATATAGAATTATCATGTTGAAATCAAGAAATCCAAAAATTTAGAAAATTTATTGAAATGATAGATTTTTTAATCAGTAGTTTTATACGGTATATATATATGGTATACTATATTGTTGTATTATGATGTATATATGAATTTACGTTTAATATTTTTTTTTGGTTTATATTTTGTTGCATAATATAATTAATTAATTAATAATACCAAACTCTACAACAGTTAAAAAATTAAATCTATAAAAAAAATATAATTTCATTAATTTAGTGATTCTTATTTTTATATGATCATTTTTAATAAGGATTATAAATAATAAATAATTTAAATTTCATGAAATCATAATGTTTTAATCAAATAACCAGAGTTTGAAAGTCCAAATCCATGAGTTAAAACAATTTTTTGAAATTAAAATTTTAATAATTTAATAAAAATATAATTGGGTTTCAATCAATAAATATTAATTTATTCTCCATGTATCAAATTAAATTATAGATCCTGGATCTCAATATATTCAATATAAATATCCTTAGCATGGTTATAATCCTATATGACCTATAAGACTCTCCTCAATAATCGTTTATGGCTTCAAGGAGTATTCAATCAATTTCTAAAAAAATTTGAAAATAATTTATTGTTTTCCTTTCTTTATTTCATTTTTTTCATTGTTTTATTTTTCAAAATTATATATTAAATTGTTTTAATTACCAATTTATTTATTTCTTATAATATTTTCTTTATTAAATTAAAAAACTATAGATTTTTCTACAAGAATGTTTTATCAATCACCTCACACATGTCCCTAATTTAAATAAAAAAATTCTTTATCATTATACTAATAAACTTTTGGAAAAATTCCATATATGTAATGTGTTTCTATATTATTAACCTTAAAATTTTGAGAGGGGAATATTTAAATGCCATGCTAGGTTTTATTTTCATTTTCATTTATAGGTACTAAAATGATGAAACTCTATGTATCAGAATAGGTAAACCATCAATATCGATGACTCTAATATTAAGAGTTCTTTTTAAGGGGTACTCATTTTCATGTGAATCAAAAAATTTGGTTATATAATATCATTTTTAGAGGGGTTTTAATGATCACATCCCTGGTATTTCTCTATATAAACACCTTATATAATATTTACCAATTATAATAAAAAAACTATGACCTTTTAATCCATTACCATATATGATTTTAATGTTAGTGGTGTCCAGAGAATTATTGATGAAGGATGGATGGTTTGGATACAGAATTATATTTGATGGTGGTGGTTCATAAGGAGAAACATGTGTCATGGTGTGATGTTTTCATTAATAGAACTGATATATTCTCTGTGGTAGAATATTTTGATATTTAGTTTGGTTCATTACCAAAAAAATTGAAGGAGGACTTCAGGGGTTCCACAATACATTTTTCAAGGAATGAATCATTATGTTTCATTGTATGGTGCTTCTATGTAAACAACTATCCACATCATAGTTCACATAATCATGACATGTATTAATTTTTTATCCATTGATATTTGTTTTACTATGTATTGGAATGTAGGGACATGATTGTTGAATTTCAGAATAGGTATTGATTGAATATTTCATGGCAAGATGGAAATTTTACCAAAATTAAATGGTGGTATCTATGAACTATCTCATTGTGATTGAGGCTTTAATGTTGTGATACAATGGGTTTTGTCTTGGGTATTGATTTAAATATCCATGTAAAATTGTATTATTTCCTTTATTTTATATTTTAATCTTGATGATCAGGGGTTCACATTGGGATGTCTTTGAGTACCCATTGGTTTTTTATAGGCCCAGAATTCAAGAGATAAATGTATTATGCCTTGAGGTGACATTTTTTTAAATTGATTTTCCATTATTCCCAAATTCATTTTTTTGGGATGTGAAACTATTTCATTTTAATTGTTTTTGGGGATCAAAATTGTTTAGTTTTATTTTAGGTTCCTCACATATAGTTCATGTACATTATATGTCTTCACTTTGTCATAGATTAATCTACATCTTGTGAATCTTTGCATTAAGGTTAGAGATTTATAAACATATATTGTATATCATGGAATTAATATGTTTTATTACACATAATTTAATACCATCCAACATGATATTTATAGGTAATTTTAGTCTTTGGTGTTGATGTTATTGTTAAATGGGAATAAGATAATAATGAATTATATAATGATACTTAATTGGTTGACATGATGTCGAATGGGAAAGGGATTCTAATGTTTTATGTTATCCATTATATTTTCAATTATTTGATTTTTATCACCTGATAATGGCTAGTTTTGATACCTTATTAATGGTATCATAAATAAAATTATCAACACCATAAATGGTTTAATCATAAAATCCATTAATTAAAATTTAAAACAAAAAAAAATCAAATTTGAAGAATTATAGTTATTATTGGATAATCTCCTTGATGATAATTTTTTGTTTCCATCCTCTATTATGAAGGGGGGGTTATGCGAAGATATTTTTGATTTGTCTTTAATAAATATTAGAAAAAATAATTTGTGGTCAGGTAATGGAAATGGATGGTGAAATGGAAGTAGAAATGTGGGATGAATAATGAAAACATGATAAATTTGATTCATCATGAAAGAGATATTGATTCTCAAGTGGGTATTGATATTTTTTTTCACTCTAATTAATATTTATAAATAGTCTTACAGGTTTTAAATGGAATGAAAACTTGGATTACATGTGAAATAAATAGATAGGGGGTAAATTGAAAAGTTGTTGAACATGTTTTAATATAATGGTAAATTCCATGTGGAAACTAAACTGAATCGAATGTGTGAGATAGATTTTATTATTATTATTATGGGATAGAAGTTTTGAGTTGTATACTATAGATTTTTCAGAATTAATATAATTTTCTTGGATGAAATAAAGTGATAAAATATTGTTGAATAAATAATATAATTAATTTAATGATAATGGTATATGGTAATTAGTGTTACATGGAATGATTCACAAATGTTAAGCTATTACATGTGTGGTTTCATTTCTCCAAGGATTTATAATGATATTTTTAGGAGTTCTTATTATTTAAAGTGTTTTCATGTAAAATAGCTGTATTTCATTAATTAAATTATTTTATATGATGTTGTGAAAAAGGGAACTGTGAGGTGGAACTATATCAATAGTGATGGTTCAATCTAAGTATATATGTATTGGAGGTAACGGTCTGAATTTTGTTGTATGACATTTGTAAGATTAAAAATATGGTAGTGATTTGTTATAGTGGAATTGGTAGCCTGCTGGTGGTTGGTAATAGTGGATGAAATAGATTTTTTGGTAATAGATTTGGAGGGTTAAGCATGGTATGAGGAAGTCATGTGATAGATTTCCTTATTGTTAATATTATCCTAGAGCCACATGGTTGGAATGACTTGGATGTGTGATAGATATAGATATATAATATTGGCGAGGGAAGTGTTCATTTGTGTTGATATGTCTATTTGATGTGGCAATGTGTCTTATAGATATGGATGTTGTTTCAATGGTGGAATGGTGGCCATTATTTGCATATGTGGTATGCTAAAAAAGCTAAAAATGATTTTTTGTCAAATGGGATAATGGTAATGATATTTGGTTGTGCTACTTATATTCTAATATTCATGATTTTATTTTGAGAGTTGTTATCCATTTACCTCAATTCTAGTTTATGATATAATGAAAATATAAAAAATCAAGATAAGTGGTATTTTTTCCTTGGAAATTGATTTTATTTTTGAGATTATGATGTAGGTGGAAACCCCCTTTTACTGTACATTTCTATTATGTTTTTTGAAAATAAGGTGGATAGGATTCGAATTATTGGGTATGAAATTGGAAATAATATATTTTTAGGCAAATGATATGAAATGTGGTGTTTGGTGGTTATTATTTATGTTCTTATTATTTTAAAATATGCAATAACTATGTTTTTTGGATGATATCACACTTTCTTACACATTCCTATTTACTGAAAATGAAAATTTATTTTTTTTAGATTGATGATCTTATTGATTACTCACATATATATACCAAACCATTGTTTTTTATGTGTATTAAAGGATAATTTGACAGAGATTGGAGCTATTGTTCATTTTTCTCAAATAGTGTGGGCAGATAGATTTATTCTTCATGTATTTTCATGATTATTGTATGACATATCAAAGAAATATAGGTTGTGGGAAATAATTTTATGGAAATAGAAATTATTGATTTTTTGATCAAAGGTGGGTTTTTTTAGTTCTGTATGTTTATGAGCGTAATTCCTTCCAGGTATGTTTTTTATACCATATGTGATATATTCAAATATGATTCCTAATAGATGATTCTTTTAGAGGTCACACACACCTTCATTTATGAACCATTAGGGATTCTAGGTGGGTCAGTTAATGATAGAGTGGTATCAGAGCTTTTAGGTATGAATCAAGGTGGATTTTAGAGTAATGAATGTGTGAGGATTTCATTCGACTAGAGGGTATAAAGCGAAACATGAGTATAATATGTGGTATAGACCAATTATACCATATTAAACACAGATATTTGAGGAACTATATGATCTGATGGAATGATGGTGACAATATAATGATAATGATATGTTGAAATAATAATTTTTTCTTGGTAAAAGTCATAGGGAGGACAATTATATATTCATTGGATGTACTAGAATTTGAAATTTCGATTTTATATGTCTTTTTATTATTATTCTATAATGTCATATTTTTTAGTTATTTTTTTTATGTTTATGAATTTATCGCATAATGATGAAAGATGAAGTAAAATGGTATGTAGATGGTATATATTTATAAAATACAGCCTTCCCGAAACCTAGGTGTGTTGTTCCCACACTTTCTACAATAAGGCTTATCTTAAATTAATTTCCATTTTAGGGTTTTTTGATGCATAAATTTTTGAATTATTTCCATAATAATTAGGTTTGTTGGTAATGAATTATTATAATGTTATTTTTGTGTAATGTTATGGAATTTAGGACCTTTATAACAGATGTTTCTCCAAATATATTCCATGTTGATTGACTAAAATTCAATTTACATGATACATTATTATAATTCATTTATATTTCAAAAAAGCTATTCTTCCATAGTATTCCTTCCAATAATGTAATGTAGTATTAATATTTTTTATTTTTTTAGTTATATCAAGATTTTGAATATATATTATTTAATTCCAGAAATATGAAAAGAGTTCTTGTTGTGACCCTTTTTCTGTGAACTCATATGTAAATAAAAAATGTTTCTTGTTTTTAAAGCATTGTAAATATTTTGTGATACTAATTTTTTTATTTTATGTAAAAATTATTTTTTTCATTTTTTGTTTAGTTATTAAAATGTTGATGATCATGATTTAATAAAATATTGAAACAAAATAATGACATTCAATATATACCCTGATAGAATATTTTTCTGACAGTGAAGTGATTACAGAATTTTTAATTTGAGAAATCATAATATGCAAAATTAAATAAACTATTATATATTATAATTCAATAATCATAAAGGATGATATTTCTCTAATAAAATGATTAATGGATTATTCTAAAAGCATGTCATCCATCGAGCATAGAAACACTAAATGTATATGTTTTCGGTTATCATTTTAAGCATGATGACATTCAAAAAATGTGAATTCAAAAAAAATAAACTATTTTTTGAATCCCAACATGATGGGTGATTTAAATTTTTTTTTCAGTATTTCTGAAAATCTACATCCATGAATTATAAATTCTCAGGATAATTATTATTAAACTTGAGCTACATCCCTAATAAAATTCTACCCTTGGAAATGAATCTTCTATTCTATAGTTAATTATAATTAATTATTCTCTATCGAGTTTCTTCTTAATGATACTATATTACTAAATACCACTTATTAAATAATAACAACAAATATATGACTTATTGCCTTGTTTTGTTGTTGATTTTCAGTAAAATTCAACACTTCTATTTCTATGATTATATTTATAAATCAAATAAAATAAACGATTAATCATTTTATGCTAGTAGTAAAAATGGTTGAAAGAAAAACATGGAAACTTATAATGATTCCATGATTTAAAAATTTAATTTTTTTAGTGGAATTATGAAATTTTATTGATATCAATGATTTTCTTTTGTTTTTTCTTGATTTATTATCTTGGAATTTTCTAAATTCTTTGAAATCTTTTTTTTTTCTGAAGATTGTTTTTATTTTTGTATGACAAGAAAAATGGTATTGAAATTTAATTCCATATTAACTATACAGTTTTTTAATAATTAGTGAGGAAAAAATAAAAAAATTATCTCTAAAATTGGAGTTATGTGATATAGAATATGTGAATGTTGTTGTATAGTACTCTGTAAAATGGCACAATATTTTATAAATATAATTATCTTTGAGAATAAATTAAATTCAATGTATTATGGTTATAGAATGAACTTTCCCTATGTTGGTATTATTATATCCACTAACATTTAAAATATCATTAAGAATCATAACCATTAGTAATATTTTTTTTATTATTGATCATGTAGTTAGAATAAATATAGGGTTTTGATAAATCCAATTGACACAGACAAAGGAAGTGATAGCCTAGACAATTTGGATCATACCCTATAAATCACATTTATCAGAGCTTATCACGGTGAAAAGATCATTTGGGTTTGAACTTCCCTAGTACTAAGATGAAATTTTACAATTAATGCACCCACAAAACCATTTATGGGAGAATCTTAAGTTCATCAAGATCACAACCAAAAAATGTACACCTAACCACACCATGAGAGTCTAACCAACATGCACCTGACCAATAGGGAGTTTTCTAGTGTAATTAAGGGATACATATCAAGACCCTTATGATATGAATATTTATATTGTATTTTTAATATAATAATTGTTAAAATCACTTCATTATTTTAGATTTTGATTTGTTAATATAGAAATATTATTTTTGGGTAATAAGTAATTTCAATTAGTGCAATTAATTTGATAAAATAATGATATTTTTGGAAATTAATTATATTTTAGTAAAACAATATTATAAAATAATGTTTAATATGTTTAGTTGATAATATTGTTTAACAAAATTCAAAAATAAGTTTTCTATGTGTTTAGAAACTGTTATACTCTATAAACACAAAATTTCTCCATAAATGAAAATTATTATTTTTAATGTGAAAATATTTATATTTAGAAATTATATATATATAATGAACATTATTTTTGGAATCATAATTTCAAAATCATCTAACATTGAATTATTTATATTTTTTTGTGTGAGACAAATTTTTTGGGTAAAAATAAAATTTGATAGAAATATATTGTGTATATTATAGCTCCCAATGACCCAAAAATTATGTAATATATACCATAAATGGTATCCAAGATCAAATATATTTTTAACCATTAAAATAATTTATTTAATTAATTTGAATAATATTAAAAATACATTATGGATACTAAAAAACAAATAATACATTTAATGGTTTTTATATCATTTCTTTAAGAACATAACATAATTCCACATAAAAAAGGGTAATATTTTAATAATATCATCCAATATACTCCTAAATTAATTCAAACCACTCCCCATTGAACAAAAAAATAGGAAAATTCCATGGTAAGGATTTTATTTTTGATTACATTATTTTAGAGATTCCAAAATCTATGATTTGGAAATAATAAGAAACTCCACACTTGTTTCAAAAATAAACATACCCAGGATATCATTATTATTTACTTGAAAACCTGTTATAACTTCATTATTATTCCCTTACCACACTATAGTCTTCCAAATTCTCCATTAATGTCTTAAGAATCTCTTCCCAAGAATTTGGAATCACCCACCGAAGGTAAAGGATCCTTTCATTATCCTCATTAAACAAGAAGCTTATACATTTTATGTATGTTATATCCAATTAAAAATGATATGACATGTTTCTACACATTACTATTGAATTATATTTGATTTCCAAATTATGAGAGACCAATTTCTATATTATTAAACCAATTTATGGTGGTTTATATACTAATATTATGCTTCCAAAATTTCAATTTGATCTTACATTGAGAAACCAGTTTATTTTGAATATCATCGCTATTTAAACTTAATGGTATTCACTTATAAATACATATAATACTGTGATTTAGTAAATACATGTATAAAATCCACAATAATTATTTATGGAATTAAATAGAATGAAATACGATCAAATTTTGATAGTTCTATGCGACCCACTTATGAATATACATAATATAAATGTGACATGTATACCAAAGATTATAAACCACTTCAATGTATTGGATAATGTTTTTCTCACGTGAGACATCATTAAAGGGTTTCATGAGTCAACTGAATCCATCATGTGACTTTTTACACTGTTTTATAATTTCTTGGTGGTTAGCTTTGTCATATGATTTTGACTTGATGTTTAAATATGCTTCCAAATTTTCCCATATTTCTTTAATAATATCTTGTTATATCAATACTTATTATTATTGTTTATAAATTTCTACCAATTTAGGTCCCTTTAATATTCAAATTAAATAACATGTAATAATTACTTAATGATAATCAATGTCTATATCCTTATTGGGTTTTTCATCTCACCAATTTCTTATGTATCTCCCTAGGTCATCCCATATAGTTTTAAAAAAGATAGAATTCTAAAAACATGTTATGAAGGTTTTAAATAACATATATTTAACTCTTGATTGTGTTTTTATATATTGTATCTAATTTCCTAAATAAACTACAACTTACAATATTTTGGTTTTTATTATTTATAGTATTTTGTAATAAATCACGAATTAATATGTAATAATGACACATTTTTTATTATTGGTTTTAAATGATAGTTTAGTTAATTTTTGGATTTGTATTAGGAAACATTACAAAATGTCTTATGGAAACGACTAAACATAAATCACTTTTGTAAATTTTAATAAATTATATATTATTGGTCTCCAAGGGAACACATTTATATCAAGATACTATAAGTGGATGTGTCTCTCGCACAAATGTTAAAATGGGAATTAACTAAAAAGAATTCATTGGTCTAGAATCGATAGGGATCGGGGGCATAAAACAGGTCTTTATGAACATGTGGTTTGACACTCCATGGATAAATGGTCTATTAAATTGACAACATAATTAAAACCCCTTATTAAGGTAACAAAAATGCTTAAAATGGTTATGTTATCAAATATATCATGGATATGATAGACTGAAGCCTATGGGTTCATAATTTATGGAAATACTATTCATTTTTAAGTTAAACCATTATTATTTTGTGTTACCATTTATGAATTTAATATTTTAAAAATAATAACCCATAATTTTCTCTTTATTCTAACTAATAACCTGAAATATGAGGAAACAAGTGAACAACTAGTGTGAAGGGAAATGAGATGGCTACCCAAATGATATTCCAAACCTAATGGGATATCATGTATAACTTCCCGTGATTACGATAAAATAGAAAACGGAAATCACAATTTACCATAGATACATTTTTTAATTACAATATATTTCAATGAAGAAAACTATGACATATCTCAGAAGTACTCTAATAAATGTGATATGGTAAATATTGGTCAATTTCCTTTGTGAAAATAGTGTTGAAATAAACACCATTGAATATTTTACAAATAGACAAGGAGATGATTTAGAAATGGAAATATAGGGAATAAAGTCACCAGTTTCCTTGAAAAAGTGGAAAATGTTATGGATGGATATATTTTTCAATCTAGGGTATTTTAAACATTTATATGTGATAAATGGGAAGAATTTGGTCATTATCCAAGAAAATGATCTTTACTAAGGGATAAGAAGAATGTAGAGCATCAAAACCCTCCTAGATCGAGGGAATGATAAAATTTATATGTTGATATGGATAATGATTATTGAAGTATAAATAACCTCTACACCATAGTAGAGTATTTCTTATTGTATTTTAATTCCTGACTTACTATAATATCTTGTATGTTTTCAAAGAACATTGAGTCACCACCTTAAATGATTTGATATCATCTGGAAAAACATTTATGATCAATCTATTACATGATAATGTTTGATGGAATGATATTTGTGAAAAATCTATAAATCTGCCTTTATTGTAATTTAATGTTTTCCTAGTTAAAAAATATATTTAATTTTATAAATACAACATAAATTTCTGTTGAATGAAATCATTCTCTATGTCGTGAATCATCTCATACATCTATATAAGTGTAGTAAGGATGAGGATTATTATTTATCTCTAAAATCACATGAATCAATATTATTTCCTTATGATCAAGCCTTTGATAAAAAAATTATTGAGTCAAAAACTAAATATCATGTTTGATGACATGATCCTTGTACAGTAATTTGTTAATGTGTTTCCAAAAAATATAGTTTAGACTTCCTCTTAGATGATAGGTTGTGTTTTCAACCAAAACTATACATAGACTATGTATCATTATTAGGTAATATTATTGCAATGACATGGATATCTGTTTAAAAACCTAGAAATTCCATGTATTTTTTTAATTTATGGAAATTTTATGAGTCCATGAAAATTGAAGGCGTGTCATTCCAAGGCTCATTGTGTCAGGAATGAATTTCTGAACCTTTTTTGGGGTACATTCAGTAAACATTAGAGAGGGATTTTTTAACTTCTGAACCGATGCTCGGAATTCGAATCTGAGGTCACTGTTGAACTCACAGTGCCGATATTCAATTAAAGTGACCTTCACCTCGATTGCAGTAGGTCGACAGTGAAAGATAGTTTTTGTGTTTTTCGTGAAACAATGAAATAGATAAAAATGTTAACATTTTTATATTATTTTTTGAAACCCCTCAACATGGGTTAGAGTGGTGGGGACCACCTGAGCCTAAACCACCCAGGTGGATGTTTAGAAATGGGGACAACCTGAACTAACCCCCATTTTGAATTTAGGGGTGTGGACCACCCAAACCCTCTTAATGGGAGAGAAACCTCTCAACTCTCCATTAATCCATTCCTCCCATTAATTGGAGAAAATTAAATATGCCAATATAGTACAATTAATTGTGCCAACAATTAATTGTGCCGACCTTTTAATTTTATAAACATAAATTAACAAGGGGGATATTTTCATATTTTTGAGGAATTGGTAGAAGAGTACCTTTGTGAGGATTTTTCTTTCAAACGAAGAATGTGTTCTCCAACGAAGAACGCGCTCCCTAATGAAGAACGCTCACGCTGACGAGGAACATCTTCAACGATAATGAACCGATGATCGAGGAAACATAGACGTCACTGATATCTATCTATCCCTAACAATATTGTCTCATTCCCCGCGACCTCCGTCGACAAATCTCTGAGGTAGGGGTTTAGTTGTGTATAATTATATATTCTCATGTTCTTCCCTTCTAAAAATTTACATGGATCAACTAACTAACTAGTTGATCCACATATGATCTATTTTGCAGTTTTGAAATAATCATTGCGGGAGGTTATAGGGTGGTTGTTTGAATTTTTTCCCCATACCCATTCATGATAATTCATCATAAAAATCTGGAAGAGATTATATCCACCTGCTACTACTCTAACATGGAGATTTTGGGCCGAACAAACATGGCCTGACCTATCCACAAATATTTTGTTTAATTTTTTTGTTCTTCATGATGAAGGAGGACGAAAACCAACCTTAGTGGGGCACACGAACGGCGGTTGGACCACCACCAGTTGCGTTGAAGGCGACGATGCAATGACGCCACCCAACAGCTGATGCACCGCCCGTGGCATCCGCTGCCCCGTGGCCTCCCTCGCCGGTGGCTCCCGCTGCCCCGCAGCCCCCCTTCCCCATGACCCTCTCCTCCAAGAATCCCCGCAGCCTCGTCGCCCTGCCACCCCCATGTCCTCACCGCCCAGCAGCCCTCTACGGCCCCCACCACCTCCATCATCCAGAGGCCTCGCTACCCCGAGGCATCACCCCCTCTTATCCCTCCACTCCACCTTGGCATCGCCGCCCTCGCCACCTCCACGTAGCCATCGCGGACTCTGTGCTGCCATCGCAGCCTCACACTTCTCTGTGGCCCCCGCGCCGCCCAGCACGGGTCGGGCCGGACCCGTCGGCCGCGACACATCGCGGGCTAGGCAAGACCTAGTGGGGTGGGTCAACCCAAATCAGGTCGGGTCATCCTAGGCTGATGTGGATCGGCCCATACCAGGTCAGGCCGGGTCGATCCTACCTTGTCGGACCGGACTCGGACCATCTATGAGCTTTTCACTCAATCATTCATAACATTGGCACCAGGAATCCGTTTGAAAAACCATCAATGGTGCTATAAAATATGGATATATATGGTCCCATTGGTATACCCCACTTGTGATTTGGATAAAGTTGGGATACAATCGTGTTGGATCGAGTAAAAATCCAATTGGGGCCTCGGGACGAAAATTATAATAACATCTAGACTGGGCATCCAATTGACGCACCATCTATTGTATTGAGACCCATATGACATGGTGGTCCTTTGAGATACATCTTCGTGGGACTTCGTGGTAGTTGGATTATCGACCAGTGGCTTGAGGAGTGGACTCTCTCAGAGACGAGTGAGCTCATTGAGGGATCCTAGTAGCTAGTTTTGATGTGAATAATGAATAGAAATCCTATGTGGATCAGTACTGAGGGATTCTGTGTGAGTCATCACCTCACGATCCTATGTGGGTCAGCACCGAGCGATCATGTGTGGGTTAGCACCTAACGATCCTTTGTGGGTAAGCACTGAGCGATCCTATGTGCGTCAGTAGAAGATCCTCTTAACAGAGTAAGATGATTCAGTAGTTAAATACGATCTTCTCTACTACTATATCTAATAAATACCTAGTGTGATCTGATTCTGTACCTGAGTAGTACTTTCCTTTGTGGTAATACCTTGGTGGTATTCTTATGTGTGGTGTGCCTGAGTGAAACTTACCATCGTGGTACTCCATCATTTTTGGAACTAATTAGCCCCTAAAAGAGGCTAATGTTCATTTCTTATAATATAATATTCATTTTCATTATTAATCATAGACACCATTATTAGTGCATTTTAGACATTGAACATTATTTCACATTATGATTGTAATTTATTCTTAAAATGAAATATTAGATAGTACCTTCTTGAGAATCTCATAAAACACATTATGGTCTTGTTTATTTGTTTATATTTTATTTTCAGGACTCCCATGATATAAGGATCAATTTATTCATTTAAAGAACTTGGAGATTCAATTTGGAAGACCACCAATGTGGGATTTGAAAGAACCACATTCTGGGTGAAGTGATTTGGACAATAGCCAAACAAAATAGTAAATAGGACATAATTGAAGCCCAATTATTCAGAAAATTTAAATGAAGATAAAGGATATTTTTGGGAACATTTCATTTAATAGTTTTCCAACCTAATTTGTATTCTTTAATGGTTTTCTCGGTGGCCCAAGTTGATGATGAAATTGTTGGCCATATTCTGAGGCCCAGAACAATAGCCCACCATTTTAGTCATATCTCCCGAACCACATATTATTTTGGGCTGAAATTTTACAGGCCATTAGAGGACATATGGGGATACACTGTATCCACCAATTACCCACTCTAATTCATTCATATAGATGGTCCTTTCGGTGTATCTTTCTAGTGGATTCAAGTTGGATTCCATTTCGGGGGAAGAGTGGAAAAGTCACATCTCCATTAATTTTCCACCCACCTTTCCCCAACATAATTAATTAAAGGCACCTTGGATGATGGGGGATCATCCAAATACTTCCAACATGCCTCTTTAAGATAATAGTGGTGGAGGATTTGGGGAATCTTGGAGATTTGTTTTCATTGTAATGGTATTATGCCAATTTGTCTTTGTAACGTTATTCCATCTCATGTAAGTTGTTCGAATCACCTTAGTTTACAATAAAATTTCATTTTGTTCTCTTATTCTGTTTTTATAGATATCAAATTGATACCGTTTCCTCAAGGTGTGACCTTTTTCACACCAAACCTTGTGATTTTGTTCACAAAACGGTGGAGTGTTCATTATTTTTTTGTTTTTACTTCTTCAATTCCACCCTCGTAAGTCTAATTGATTCTTCCATTGAAAAAATGTCATCAATGGAGGGATAACTGTTCTATGGGTTGATCCAATGGAGTAGATCCTTTACATTGGATTGATCATGAAAATTATCCTACAAGTGTATTTGTAATTAGCATGTGTTTGTGATGGTGCAAAATCAGTAAGTGATATGGTTAGATTGAAATCATTGTATGAATCCTTCTCAGGGTAATGAAATTGAAATTTAAAAAAAAAATTCATCCAATCCAACCCGAGCAATAACCTAGGATCAACTCATTTTCTCATAATTTGAATTCAAATAGATCTCTTTCTTCTAGTTTAAAACAATATAAAATCAACCCTTTCTAGCCACTTCAAAGCCAATAACCAATCACTTTTTATTGTGTGTCTATGGATCTTCTTAGGTCTCTGAGGATTCGACAATGCAAGCTATATAGCAAGCAACCGCTTAACCCTTAGAAAATGTGTAAATTTGGGCGACACCATATTTTGGCACCGTTGTTGGGGACCAAGTAAGTTATTTAGACCTAAAAACATATTTTCTTACCCTATTCTTCTATTCTCACCCAAATTCTCTTTTCTCTTCCCTTTCTCGATTATTTTTTCTTTTGGTGCATGTCCGCCACCACCCGCGATAACTCAAACAGATTAGTTTGAGTGGAATATCATAGGATAGGTGAGTTAAGTTCATCTAATGGATTGTTTACATTTTATCAAAATATTCATGAATCTCCAAATTCACCTATTAAAATAAGTCCAATAGAGGGTCTTCAATGAAATCAAATGGTAAACCATGTGGGTGATCAAATGGGAATCCCAAATCAAGAAGCTCAAAACATAATGAATGTGGATGATCAAACCATGAATGACAAACTCACTCCATCATGGACCAATGCCCCCTCATGCATTATACACAATTCCCTAGGATATTCTAACTACATCTTTAAACCCGATGTCCTAAACAACCATCCAACATTCCATGGAATGGAGTCTAAGATTCCCTATCATCACAATAAGGAGTTAAATGACATTTTAGAAACAATGTTTCCCCCATATCAACATGAATCAGTTAAATGAGGCTATTTTCATTTTCATTAAAGGATAGAGATCAAAATTTTCTAAACAATTTGAGACCATCATCCATCAACTCTTGGGAGAAATTACAAAACGAATTATACAAAAAATACTTTCCCCACCGCAAAACAATAGCACTTAAAAAGGGCATCCAATACTTTTTTGAAAAAGGGGGAGAGTCATTATATGAAACATGGGAGAGATTCAAAGACACCCTAAACATGGTTCCACACCATGGTTTTCCAATTCCTAATCAGGTGAAAATTATCTATGAAGGGTTGGGCCCACGGAACAAACGATTCATTGACATGATGTGTAATGAGTCCTTTAAAAACAAATCCCCAACTGATGCTTATGAGTATCTAGAAATCCTTGCTGAACATAACCAAAAATTGGGAACATCTCTTTATTCTGAAAAGCTCAAAGAACTACTGGAATGCATACATTTATAGAAGATGAAATCCTCAGGGCTAAAATCTCATCACTCACTAGGAAGGATGAATATATGGACATTATAAAAATCCATGAAATCAAACTGTAGACCCTGTTTGCACAATTTGTGACGAACATGACCACAAAACAGATAACTGCCTAACCATTCCATCCATCATGGATGTTCTCCCAGGAGGCGAACCTGCTGAAGTCAATTCCCTAAACTTTCAAAATCACCAATATCAAATCACATTCAACCAAAGGTATAATGACCATCCATGTTTCCATTGGAGAGATGACCAACAACCTAGCCAACCATAGGGCCAAAATATGTACCCCCACCAGAACTACCAAACCCATAACCAGTTCCAAAACCAGTCTATCCAATACCAAAAAGCACTATCCCATCTTCAACAAATCATTCCACCTCCAAAATACCCCCTGGGATAAACTAGTATTCTCAACAACCAACCCAAACTATTCTACAAAGCCTAATAGAACAACTCTAAAAACAAATGGAAAGGATGAAATCATAAGTCTCTTACCTAAAACAATAACTTCAACCCATCAAAACAGGAAAGGCACCCACGCCTACACAATCCATTCCACAACTAATAGTAAGGGTAGAGTCATGTTTCACTCAAAAAACTCATGAACAACTAAAGGCTGTCACTATTTTAATAAGTGGGAAATCAATTAAGAAACCTGAACTGCTAATTCAAAACCCATCTGATGATTCAAACATGGATGAAAATTCAAATGAATCAAATGATCAAACCGAAAAACACGATAACATTGTCAAAGGAAAAACTCTTCAACAACCCCACATCCTACACAATTTCCACAACGCATTAGGGTGAAAACCAAGATTGAATTGAATGAAACGTTGATGGAAATATTCTCACAAGTATAGTTGAACATTCCTCTCATAGATGCTATTAAAAAAATTCTTGCATACTCAAAATACATTAAGGACCTATACACATTTAGAAGGAAATTCTCACATAAGAACCAAGACCATTTAGCATCAAATATAATCCCAACAATTCAATGGACCATTCTTCCTAAGTTGAAAGACTCGGGGTTCCCTTACATCAATGTTGAACTAAGAGATAAAAAAGTTTTCAATGCCTTTGGTGACCTAGGTTCTAGTGTCAATCTCATCCCCAATGATGTGTACTGCTAGTTAGGCCTAGAGGAGCTCCAACACACATCTATCACACTTCAACTTGTTGATCATAACATTAGGGTTCTAAAGGGGATTTTAAAAGAAGGTTATGGTAATGGTTGAAAACATCATCTACCCTACTGACATAATTATCTTTGAAAACCATCCAAACATAGGAAATAATGAACAAACCCCAATCATCCATGGTTGTAATTTCCTTGCAACAATTAACTCGGTTATCAAGTTCCAAATGGAAACATGACCATCACCTTTGGAAACATGAGTCTATACTTGAACATCTACAATTCAAGCTCACAAATTGGGTATGGAGAGGAAATTTATGAAGTAAACATGATATGAAGCATTGATAATGAATCCATAAAACATCAAGGAATATTTTATGGATTTTTAAGTCAGGATGAGATTGATTTCCTTTTTCCAGAAGAAGTATGTTTATCTCCTTAGCTTGAATCATTTTTAAATTACTCTTATGATGTATTCTTAGGTCCAACAATTAGTGAAACCTTTTAGGAAACCACTTTCATAGATACTAACCAAACTTCCTTACCTAAATATGATCATTCCAATATAGTATCTAAAACTTCTACATGTGGGGAATTCATCCGATCTAATAATCTAGGAATGAAAATTGATCTTGATTAAATGTACCAATCTTCTGCTAAAATTATGAACCAACCTGATCTTGAATTGAAGGAACTTCCCGCTTCACTCAAGTATGCCTTCCTAGTGGATAATCAAACACATGTTATTGTCATTTCATCTTCTCTTGAATCCAATCATGAGAATATGCTTCTAGATGTCCTTAAGAAACAAAATAAATCCATTGGTTGGACCCTATCTGATATTCCTGGGATTAGCCCACTTATTGGGACTCATATGATTTTTCTGGAATCTGATTTAAAGCGATGCTGCCAACCTCAATAGAGAATCAATTATAATCTCATAGAAGTAGTGAGGAATGAAATTCTGAAAATTTTAAATCTTGTATCATCTATCCCATAGCTGAGAGTGAGTGGGTGAGCCCAATCTACGTTGTTCCAAAAACGGGTGGAATCACAGTGATAACCAATGAGGTTGGAGAGATTCTTCCAACAAGGGTGAGTGGTGGCTAGAGAGTCTGCATCGACTATAGGAAGCTAAACTCATTTACCATGAAGGATCATTTCCCCTTACCATTCATCGACCAAGTCCTTGAGAGAGAGAAAGGTCATGCCTTCTACTATTTCATAGATGGGTTCTCAGATTATAATCAAATTGAGGTATCCCTAGATGATCAAGGGTATAATAATTTCACATTCCCATTTGGAACCTTTTCTTTCAAACACATGCCCCTAAGGTTATATAATGCCCCTAGAACCTTCATGTGGTTCATGATGGGAATATTCTCAAACATGGTATGAGATTTTCTAGAGGTATTCATGGATGACTTTTCTATGTTTGGGGATACATTTGAGGGATGTCTAAGGAATGTGGATAATGTTTTGTCAAGATACGTAGAAAATAATCTGGTCCAAACTGGGAAAAATGTCATTTCATGGTCAAAGAGGGACTACTACTTGGCCATCTTGTCTTGGGTAGGGTAATTGAAGTCGATAAAGCCAAGGTTGACATAATTTGTTACCTTCTATAACCCAAAACTATCAAGGAAGTGAGGACTTTATTAGGACATACTGGATTTTATAAAAGATTCATTAGGAACATTAGATCAATCGCTTGTCCCCTTTGCGGTCCTTTAGTAAAGGTTGCTCCATTTGTTTGGACAAAAAGCTGTGAGGATTCATTCTCAACCATCAAATCATCTCTAACCTCTCCTCTGATCATGAAATCCCCAAATTAGTACCTTACTTTTGATCTGATGTGTGATTCTTGTGTCTTTTCTTTAGGAGCTGTGTTAGGAAAACTTTGTGATAAAACTCATTATGTAATTTCTTATGCACGAAAATCCTTAAATGATGCCCCAATCAATTATTTGAATATTAAGGAGTTACATTATGTTGTGTTTTCTTTATAAATGTTTAGGTCCTACCTCTTAGGATCCCCCATCACTATGTTCGCTGACCATTTTGCTTCAAAATACCTCTTCTAGAAACAAGATGCTAAGGCTAGACTAATTAGGTGGGTCCTTCTTTTAAAAGAATTTGACCTCACAATCATGGACAAAAAGGGTGTTGAAAATTTTATAGTTGATCATCTCTCTATGATATAATTTAATGAAAAATTATCTCACCTTTATGTGTCTTATTCATTCCCTAATGAACACCTAAACTCTGTGAGTGACTTCTCTTGGTATGCCAATATAGCCAACTTCTTAGTTACAGGAGTCATTCCAAAACCCATAGGGACTCCAGCTTGAATAAAATTCCTTTCGGATATTAGGAACTATGTGTTTGGTGAACCATACCTCTAAAAGTTCTTTCATGACCATGTTATTAGGAGGTGTGTCCTAGAATCTGAAAAATATTCCATCCTTAAATTTTATCATAGTGAGGCATGTGGAGGTCACTTTTCCTCTAAGAAAGCTTCTGCTAAGGTTCTTCAGAGTGGAATATTCTGTCCCACTTTCTCAAGGGACTCCTACTAATTTTCACAATGTTTTCCTAGGTGTCAACATGTATGGTCCATCACAAAAAGGAATCAAATGCCACTCACTCCCATCTTAGTGATTTAAATATTTGACTACTGGTGAATCGATTTCGTGGGTCCCTTTCTGAAATATAGGGGATATTTTTACATTATTTGAACTATTGAATATGTTTCAAAATGGGTTGAGGTGATTCCTACAAAATCTAATGATCATCAAACTGTGATTATATTTCTCAAAGAAAATATCCTCTCTATATTTGTAATTCCTAGGGCTATCCTTAGTGATCACGGAACTCATTTTTTCAATCTTCCATTCTCAACACTCATAGACAAGTATGAAATTTCCCACAAAGTGTTAAATTTTTACCACACACAAACCAATGGTCAAGCTGAGTTAGCCAATCAATAAATCAAACAAATTCTTGAGAAAATAGTTAATCCATCTAGAAAGGATTGGTCAAACAAACTCTTATATTTTCTTTGGGCCTATCGAACTGCATTTAAAACCATTTTAAGAATGTCCCCATATAGGTTGGTTTATGGTAAATAATTCCATTTTCTAGTGGAGATTGAACACAAGGCCTCTTGGGAAATTAATAAAATGAACTATGAAATCTCATTGGATGAAACAAAAATGAAATTTTATCTCAATGACTTGATGATCTTAGGATGGAGGATTATGAGAATTCAAGGATCAATAAAGCTAAAGTAAAATCCTACCAATATTGAAATCTTAAAGCTAAACACATTTTACCAGGTAAAACTATTCTTTTTTAAAATTCTAAATTTCATTTACACCCGTGAATGTTGGGGTCCAGATGGTCAAGCCCTTACATAGTGCATATGGTGAACCCCCACGGGGCTGTTGAAATTAAAGACCCCACTAATGGTTAAACGTTTAATGTTAATTGCCATAGAGACATTCATTGAACCATTTCAAAAATATAAGTTTATTGAAGACTTGTGTGAACCAACCTTAGATGAGGAAAATACTTAACAAAATAGCGGTTTAAGTCGATCTAGCGACATTAAACAAAAGCGTTGCACGAGAGGCAACATGTGGTTCTCATGTTTCCATTCATTTAATTAGTACTCCATACTATTGACATGTTCTTCTTTTATGAGTAAGGATGGGTATGAAAGGGGAGAACCATATTCATTTGTTTCACGTGGTGTGATCCTGGAGTAATACCTTACCCAGAATATTTAATAGGAGACTATGTATCATCAGTTTGTTTTATTTCTACGTGTTTGTATGTTAAAGAAAAAATACAAGAAGAAAACAAAATTCATTAGACTGTTTAACTATTCTTCTTTTATGAGTAAGGATGGGTATGCAAGGGGAGAACCTTATTCATCTGTGTCACGTGGTGTGCTCCTTGAGTAATAACTTACCCAAAAAGTCAAGAGAAGACAATGTATCAATAGTTTATTTTAATTTTTTATGTTTTGGTTGTTTAAAAGAAAAATAATAAAATAATAATAATTTAGATTGTTGACCTTTTCATATTTTATGTGTAAGGATGGCTATGAAAGGGGAGTATCATATTCATCCATGTCACGTGGTGTGATTCTAGAGTAATATATTACTCAAAAATTTATGAGATGACAATATATCATCAGTTTATTTTATTTTATTTTTTATGCTTATTTTTAGGTTTAAAATAATACAAAAAAAATATATTATTAAAAAATTTAAAGGATTGTCATAAGTCAGTGGGAAAAGCTGGTCACAATTGTCTAAGACATTGGGACTAGAACTAGGTCTGAAGGGAGATTGGGGAATGCATTTTCAACATCAACCACCAGGTGACTTCATTCCATGATTTTAATTTTCAGTGTCTTCTTTGAACTTCTACCCTACCTCCTTCTAATTTTTCATTTCTTTAATCACTAGGGACAATGTTATTCTATGTTGGAGGAAGATAAAATAAAAGAATTGTTTTTTTTCATCACAAAAATTATGGAAGGAAAATTTTCAAAAACCTTGAACATGATAACACACATTGCAAACCCTAAAATTGGATATCAAATAATTTTGAATTCAATGATTCTAATTTTAATGCATGTTTATGTTCATGTGCATAGATTTTGGAATGTGCAGTTTTCCGATGTGATTTTTCAAAATTTATATTTCCATCAATTTATTTAAAAAACACAATTCACATCCTCTAGATTTGGAGGTATTAGTTTGAGTTCTTGGGGTCCATAATAAATTGCATAGGGTTGGTGATCATTTTAATATTATCATGACTATTCAAAAAGAAGTAATCAATTGCGCATATAGCAATGGATTGACCTAATGTGCAGTTTTTGACACTTGGGGATCGTGACTCTATAGTAGTCTGGCCCGATGATTCACATTTTATATCTATTTGTGGTATTTATATATTTTTTTGATTGAGTTAACTCGAGATGATTCCTGAGTATGTGAGCATCACTTAGTTCCCTATGGGCTTTGAGCCAATGAGTCATCAGTAAAGTCTTTCTACATGGGATGACTCGATTGAGTTCAATTTCAACTACCATGGAAAAATTGCAAAATAAAGACAAAAATTGAACAAAATTAATACTCATCTTAATATTTAATTTTGATTCCTTGTATCACTTACATCTTTTCTCCCTCTAATGAAAATTAAGCCCCATGTCTATTGTGACACACAACACTTCATCATGCTTAATTGAAATTGGATCAAATTTGGTGATGAATTCGAACAATGGAATGGGATTAGGTTTGGGATATTCCTATGGAACTAGATTTATTTAAATTATTTTGATGGGTTTCATATTTTTTTTGGTGTTAGATCTTTGGGTGAGAAATGTGTAGTAAAATGTTTTTAGAGAAGGGAATTCAAATTTCATATTTTTTAGAAAATTTTTGCTCGGGGCTAGAAAAACTCATGTTTGGGGTGTGATTAGCCCCTAAAAGAGGCTAATATTCATTACTTATGATATAATATTCATTTTCATTATTAATCATAGACATCTTTATTAATGTGTTTTACACTTTGAACATTATTTCTCATTATGATTGTAATTCCTTCTTAAAATGAACTATTACATGGTAACTTCTAAAGCATCCCATTAAACACATAATGATATGTATTTTATGTTTATATTTTATTTTCATGTCTCCCATGATATAAGGAAAAATTAATACTTTCGGAGCACTAGGAGATTCAATTTGGAAGACAACAAAAGTGGGCTTTGAAGAAACCAAATTTTGGGCAATGTGATGTGGAGAGAAGCCCAATAAAAGTTGTATAGAGGAAAAAATTGAAGCGCTAAGATTCTGAAAATTTATATATATATATAAGATATTATTGGGAACATTTAATTTTACAGTGTCTCAACCTAATTAGGAAGCTTTAATGGTGTTCCAGGCAGCCCAATTTTATGATTAAATTTTGGCCCAGATTCTCAGGCCCAGAAAAATAGCCCACCATTTAAATCATATCTTGCGAACCGCATATTATTTTGGACTGAATATATACAGAACTTTAGAAGACATATGGTTAGAAAATTTATCCTTATATGGAAAAATCTAATTCGTTCATCTATAAGGTCCTTTCAGCGAGTATTTCCAGTGGATGAAAGTTGGATGCCATTTCGAGGGAAGAGTGGAAAAGTCACAACTCCATTAATTGTCCACCCACTATTCCAAGAAACAATTAATTAAATACACATGTAATTATGGGGGATCGGCCAAAGACTTCCAAAATTTCTATTTAAGGAATTAGTGGTGGAGTATTTGGGGACTCTTGGAGCTTTGTTTTCATTGTAATGTTATTATGCCAATTTGTCTTTGTAATGTTCTTCCTTCTCTTGTAAGTTGTTCGAATAACCATAGTTTTCAATAAATGTTCTTCTTCTTATTTTATTATATTCTTCATAATATCACATTGATACTGTTGCCTCAAGGTGTGATTTTTTTTATACCAAACCTTGTGAATTTCTACACACAACAGTGGAGAGTTCGTTATTTTGGTGTTTATTACTTCTTCAATTCCACCCTCATAAGTCTACTTCGCACATTTGTTGAAAATATTTCATCAATGGAGGGATAACGCTTTTGTGTTTTGACCCAACGGAGTATCAAGGGGCTAGATAGGATGTTATTTTTCACTCTCTAAAGGTTACTAATTTCTTTTATTTGAGTTTCTTTCATTCAATGATTTTTTCTCTTCCTCTTCCTTATTGAATTTATTCACACCAATTTTAGGTGATAAGTAGATCCTACACATTGGAGTGCACAAGAAAATGAACCTACATGTGTATAAAATATAAGCATGTGTTTGTGAAGGTTCTTAATCAGTCATTGATGTGGTTTGTTTGAATCCATTGAATGAATCCTTCTCAAGATAATGAAATTGAAATTGTAAAAAAAATTCATCCAATCCACTTCGAGAAATATCCTAGAATCAACTCGTCTTCTTAGGTATTTTAGGATTCGACAATCCAGGATACACTAAAAGAGACCACTTAACTCTTATAACTTGGTTAAATATGGGTGAAACCAGGAATAGTTGAGATTTGGGCTTTTGAGTTGGACTCTGTGTTTCCTCGTGACTGAGATGGGTACACTTGATAACATAAGTATATGTATGGGCAAATACCTAAGTAGGGTTTTCAGTTGATTTTATGATTTTTGGTTTATCCTTTGTGGATTTAGTGAGACCGTGAGGATCTCGAGGTCCCTACTGAGTATCGTTATACTCACCCCTACATGGGCTATGCCTGCACCTTGTTTTGTTTGGTGCAGACGATGGACAACACTAATCGAGGCAGTGGGTACCAGGACTGGACGGTGCCCATAGGTGGACTATACGGCATGCCGGTACACAGAGGATATTGGCCGATGTGGAGTGCTAAGGAGGAGATATGTACGTAACCTTCAGTTAGGAACCTGAGAGGACGAACCGATAGCTGTCTTTCTTTTTCTTCATTTGTATTTCTTTTCAGTTGTACATGTACCTTTACTGTTGGGATTGTATTCCGACCCCTCTTACATTTAGCACTCTTTTTGCAATACAGTTTACTTGTGTTCACATCTTTCTGTGTGCTTGGTTGGCTGTGTTTATAGGATATAAAGGGAATTCCTTCCTAATTATAGGGAGTACGCCTTTTGGTGCTAGTCGCCAGCCCCTAGCCTATGGAAGGCGGGCTTGGGTTAGTCACAACATGGGCCTTGCGGGACGGGTTGTGAGAAATTGGTATCAGAGGGAGGTTCTACCGTAGAACATTTGACTCTAATCTTATTAATGGCAACACTGTTTAGTGTAGTGAGTGTGGTTATCAGTTTAGGAAATCCAGTGTTGGTGCGGTTGCCGACGTATCCATACAGCAGGACCCTGACATCTGATTTCTGACATAGTGCACAAAAACACTGATTGCGTGTGTGTTTCAAAGAGTTTTGTTTGTTATCTCATTGAGTCAGCTCACAAGGTATAACATTTTTTACCATTCCACACCTATTTCATTACAGGATTCCTCCACGGAGATAGCTAGCTAGGGTTTCAGATATAGTATGCACTGATATCCCACCGATCGACGTGGCCTCGGTACAGGGCCATCTTTCAATAGAGGCACCAACGGAGGTACCATTACTACCATTACTCGTTGGGCCACCGATTCCACCAGCACTAGCAGCAGAGGCTGCATACCGCATGAGTTCATTTAATGAGTTCTAGCGTTAAAGGACATCCAGGTTCGGGGGAGGGATGGACCCAAAGGCAGTTGAGGATTGGATGGAGGCCGTGGTGAGAGTCTTCTGACTAGTAGGGACACCTTCCAATCTCATGTTGATCTTTGACGTTAGCCTTATATAAGCAGTAGGAGGGATATGGTGGATATTTAAGCTTCAGGTTCAATATGAGGTGACACTTTTCTTGGTATACATCGAGAGGCTTTTTTGGGAAGAGTTTGTTCCAGAGACTCTTTGCGCAGTATGCATACATGAGCTTCTTCATCTGCAGAAGGCCATCATGACTGTGGATTAGTACTCAATGAGGATTATTGACCACTCATGCTACTCCACTAATATGGTGCGGGACCCATTCTTCAGGGCCCGGACCTTTGAGTAGGGGCTCAGGTGAGAGATCGGGGCTTCGATGATTTCTCTTAGCATCCCGACACCGGCGGGGGTGTTAAAGAGAGACCTATTAGTGGATAGTTTCCATGTTGAGCAGTCACCAGCAGTGAGACTCACCACCAGACATCATGTAGTGGAGTATTATAAAGATGTAAGTAGACAGATGTCCTAGAGGTCCATGAGGAACAGACCTACAGGTCGACGACCGCGTGATTCTGGGTCAGTTGTACGGGGCACTAGAGGTAGAGCCAGTCATGCTAGATGCAGGCAGTGTTGCACATACGGCGGCAGGGTCACATGGCTTGTGAATGTCCAACCCACAGTAAAGATGATAATTAAAAGGTCAAAGGACCTCCCAGGCAGACACAGTGGTTCGAATGAGGATGTCTGCGGGGGGCAGGAGGATATGGGAGAGGATTTGGTCGTGCAGATGACAGTGGGTGATGATTCAATATGTTACCACCACGACCACTAGGTGGTCCAACCCGCCACCTGGAGTAGGAGGACATGGGTAAGATCAGATCCATGTAGCTAAGTCCAATGATCTCGGTGCTCCAAAGATGATCTGAAGTACGATCTGTGTCTACTCCACCTTAGCTGCAGTACTTATAGACACAGGTTACAGCCATTATTTTATTCCCACTTCCTTCATTTGAAGCTTGGAGATTCTTGATGTAGTCGTTGGCTCAATCCTTATGGCTAGAGACTCCTACGGAAGCGGATTCGATGATTACACAATGGTCCCAATAGTGTGCGCTTACTTTAGGAGGTGAGAGCTTCAGCTGAGATCTCCTAGTAGCAGCATCGAGGCCTTACAACAACATCTTGGGTATGGACTAGTTATCTAAATTCCATTCTCATATTGATTGTATTAGGCACAAATTGTGGTATATCTGCATGGATGGGACCAAGTTTACCTTTACCTGCAAGAAAAGAGCTTTTGTAGAATTGGATGGATATACCTGGAGGAGAGTGCAGCCGATCACTCATCAATTGGCTAGCCTTACCCTAAGAGCAGATGATGTGGAGGGTCTGAGTTATCATGTAATGGTGGACCAGTATACGGATGTCTTCCCTGATGATGTTCCAGGTCTTCCTCCTCATAGATAGGGGGAATTCTACATTGACTTGTACCCCGATATGACACCTATATCTACACCAGTGTATCGGATGGCTCCCGCCGAGGTTTATGAGCTATGGGTACAGCTGGAGGACTTACAGGGGAAAGGGTTCATTTGGACCAGTTTTCTCCTTGGGAATCCCTTATTGTGTTCACCAAGAAGGAGGATGGGAGTTTGAGACTTTGTGTTGACTATCAGCACCTGATCTAGGTGACCTTGAAGAAAAAGTAACCACTTTAGAGGATTGACGACCTCTTTGATCAGCTGAAGGAATCACAAAGTTTTTCAAAGATAGACCTCAGATCAGGATATCACCAGCTCAGAGTATGACATGAGGATGTGCAAAATATGGGTTTTAGAGGTCAATATGACCATTATGAGTTCTTGGTTATGCCATTCAGTATAACCAACGCTCCAGCTATGTTAATGGGAATCATGAACATGATCATTCATCCATACCTTGATCACTTTGTAGTAGTCTTCATCATTGAAATTCTGATGTACTTGGCTACTAAGAAGGAGCATGCCTATAATATGTAGGTAGTACTGGACACAGCCCCAAAAACCCATCTTTATGGTAATCTCTCGATGTGCCTGTTTTGGATCTGAGAGGTTCACTTTTAGGGACATGTCATATCAGAGGCTAGAGTTGTAGTAGATCTTTCGAAGATTCAGGTAATACATGCTTGGGAACCACCCAAGAGTGTGATGGAGGTACGATGTTTCTTGGGTTTTGTTGGCTATTATTGGAGGTTTGTTCCAGATTTCTCTAGAGTTTCATCAGCTTTATCAGCAATGACGAAGAAGGGTAAAACCATTATTTGGTTGGATAGATGCCAGTGGAGTTTTCAGGAGCTGAGGTAGAGGCTGACTAGTGCCCCTCTCTTGAGGCTACTAGAGGAGGGTGTAGGGTGTGTAGTCTATTGCGACGCATCAGGGAATGAGCTCAGATGTGTCTTCATGTAGGAGAAAGCAGTGATCGCATATGGTTCTCGACAGATGATACAACATGAGTAGAACTACGCTACCCATGAATTGGAGTTAGCAGTATTGGTCTTCGCCTTGAAGATGTGGCAACATTACTTGATGGTAGAGCGTTTTATAGTCTACACTGATAACAAGAGTCTCAGGTATGTCTTCTCTTAGAAGGACCTGATCCTAAGACAACAATGTTGGATTGAGTTCCTCAAAGAATATGACTTTGTGATAGTCTATACTCCTAGAAAGGGGAACATTGTAGCGGATGCACTCAGCAGGAGGTCTTGTATACAACTATTAGGCGAGGCGATGGAGCAGTTGTGGCTTGGAAGATATCCTTCATGGAACGTGATGGAGTAGCTTTCCTCTAGTCTCCTACAGTCACTCCAACACTTCTTCAGTGATTCAAGGAGGCGTAATGTGGGCACACTGACTATGATACTCGGCGTGCTCAGATATCCACAGGATAGGAACCTGATGGATTTTATGTTGGTGAGGAGCACTTAATCTTCTTTAGAGGACATACTATGCTACGAGTGTCACTTCAGGAGGAAGTGCTGAGGGATTTCTACACATACCTCTATTACTACATCTTGGAGTGGCGATGATGTGCCAGAATATCCGATGACAACACTGGTAGCCAGGAATGAAGAATGAAGTAGCATAGTTTGTCTCTCGCTGCCTCACTTTTCAGCAAGTGAAGGCGGAGCATCTAGTACCAGCAGGCTTGGTTCATACTTTAGAGGTCCCAAAGTAGAAGTGGGATGGTATATCCATGGACTTTGGGATAAGAATTCCATGTACATCCAGGGGACATGACTCAATTTGGGTGATCGTCGAATGACTCACTAAGTCAGCCCACTTTTTACCGATTAGAAATCAGGGATCGGTAGAGATCTTGGGGAACCTCTATGTGTAGGCGATTGTGTGGTTACATGGAGTACCCTCGATGATTGTCTCTGATCTTTATACAAGTTTCACTTACAGGCTATGGAAAGGGTTACATGAGGCTTTGGGGATGCATCTTTGATTTGGCACTACCTTCCATCCCCAGATGGATGGCCAGACTGAGCGGACCATATAGACCATCGAGAACATGCTTCATGCTTTTGTCCTTGACTTCGGTCGTAGCTGGATGGATCACTTGCCTTTGGTAGAGTTTTCATACAACAACAACTATCACTCCACCATTGGGATGACCCCTTTCGAGGCGTTGTATGGGAGACCTTGCAGATCACCTTTGGGATGGACTGGCCCAGGGGAGTCATCACTAGAAGGACTAGAGATGGTAAGAGCAACCACAAAGAAGGTGTAGATCATCCAGGAGTTGATGAAGACTACATAGAGCAGACAAAATTATTATCCCAACAAGACATGGAGACATCTAGAGTTCGAGGATGGAAACCATGTATTTCTATGGGTCTCACCCTGATGAGGTTTCCTGAGATTTGGCCAAGGAGAAAAGTTATATTTGAGGTTTATTGGACCTTTTTCAGTCCTCAGTAGAGTTGGTGAGGTGGCATACTTTCTAGCACTCCCCCCAATTGCATTGGGTGCACGACGTCTTCCACATATCCCATATGAGGAGATATGTGCCCGACCCTTCTCACATCATTGATCACGGTGAGCTAGACGTTGATAATGGGGAGACTTCTACAAAGGTTCCTTTAAAGATTGAGGATTGACAGGAGCAGGTCCTTCGTGGTCTGTTGATACCTCTGGTGCGTATTCACTGGCATCATGGGAACCTTTAAGAGACCACATGGGAGTGGGTGGCTCAGATGCGTGCTTATTACCCTCACTTGTTCCCATAGATTGAATTGTGGATTACGAGGATGGAAAGACATGAGGTGTGGAGAATTTAAATACCCATAAATTCCATGTAATATTTTTAATATATTGTAATTTTATGATTCCGCGAAAATTAACGGCCTGTGATTTCAAGGCCTGGTGTTCCAAGAATGAATTTCGAAATTTTTTTGGGTACATTTAGTAAACATATGAGAAGGTTTCTATCACTTTTTCACCAGTGCTCGGAATTAAATTCTAAGGGAACCATTGAACTCATATTTTCAGTATTCACTTAAAGATACCTTCACCTCAACCATTGTGGCTAGAGAGAGAAAGATAGTTTTTGTGTTTTTCATGAAAGAATGAAATAAAGAAAAATGTTAACATTTTTATTTTATTTGTTGAAACCCCTCAACATGGGTTGTGGTGGTGGGGATCACCCTAGCCTAAACCTCCCTTGTGGATGTTAAAAGGTGGGGACCACCTGAACTGACCCCCATTTTGAATTTACGGGTGGAGACCACCCGACCCCACTTAATGGGGGAGAAACCTCTCAACTCACCATTAATCCATTCCTCCCATTAATTGGAGACAATTAATTATTCTAGTGTAAGACAATTAATTCTGCCAATAATTAATTATTCCAACCTTTTTATTAGATAATCATAAATTAACAAGGGGGATATTTTCACATTTTGGTGTAATTGGGAGAGGAGAACCTTTTAGAGGATTATTATCTCCAAAAAAATGTGTTCTCCAGTGAATAACACACTCCCCAAAGAAGAACGCTCATGCTGATGAGGAACGTCTTCAATGAAAACAAACCAATGATTGAAGAAACGCCGACGTCACCGACATCTGTCTATCCTAACAACTTCATCTCTTTCCTCGAGATGTCCATCAACAAATCTCCGAGGTAGGGGTTTAGTTGTGTATGATTATATATTCTCATGTTCTTTCCTTCTAAAACAAAGAACAAGGATCAACTCTCTACCTAATGGATTTGTGTATGATTTCTTTTTTGGGTTTGGGAATAATTATTGAAAATGGTTGAAGGGTGATTGTTTGATTTTTTTTAACCTTACCCATTGATGATAATTAATTTTAAAAATCTGAAATATATTATATCCGCTTGTTATCGCTCTAACGTGGAGAGTGCAGGCCAAAAAAAAAACATTTCCCAACCTCTCCACAAATATTTTGTTTAATTGTTTTATTATTCACGATGGAGGAGGACAGAATCCAACCACGCTAGGGAACGAGAACGGCGGTCGGCCCCACTGTCGGCCATGAAAAAGACGAATGCGCAACGGTGCCGCCCCGCGACCACCGTGAGACTCGCGGCCTCCATTGCCTGTGTCCTTCATCACCTACGGCCTTCACTCCCCACGGCCTCCTCCACCCCACGGCGTCCCCATCCCACGGCCACCGAAGCCCCACGGCCTTCGCCGCCCCACCACCTCTCCGCCCCACAGCCCTCCACAGCCCCTGCAGCCTCCATCGTCCCACAAACGCACTACCATGTGGCCTCGCTACCTCGCGGCCCTCCGTGACCTTCGCAGTCATGCCGCCCTCTTGTCCTCTGCACTGCCCTCGTGGTCTATGCACTGCCCTCGTGGCCTCGCGCCACTCCGCGGCCCCCGCGCCGCCCAGCGCAGGCCGGGCAGGACCCAGCACTATACGGGACGGACCCAGCATGTCGGGTCGACCCACACTGCGTTGGGTAAGCCCAGGTCGGGCCGAGTCGGTCCAACCAGGTCAGACCAGACGTGGACCAGCAATGAGATTTTCTCTCTATCGGCCATAAATTTGGCACCAGGCATCCGTTTGAAAAACCATAAATGGTGTTTTAAACCATGGAGCGAGATAGTCCCGTTGGTATACCTCACATGATATTTGGATAAAGTTGGGATACATTTAGGTTGGATCGAGCACGAATCCAACCGGGCCCTCAGGACAAAAAGGCTAATAACTAACAGACCAGGCATCCGAATGACGCATCGTCTGTTTCATTGAGACTCCTAGGACCTGGCGGTCCATTGAGATACTTTTTCATGAATCCTCATGGAAGATGGATAATATACCAATGGATTGAGGAGAAGAATCTCCCAGAGATGAGCAAGCTTAGTGTGGGAACGCAGTAGCTGGCTGTGACGTGAAGAATGAATAACGATCTATTGTGGTTCAGTACCGAGCGATCATGTGTGGGTCAACACCTATTGATTCTGTGTGGGTCAGAACCGAGTGATTTTTTTGGGTCAACACCTAGAGATCCTGTGTGGGTTAGCAGCAAGCGATCCTATATGGGTCATCACCGAGCGATCTTGTGTGGGTCAGCAACGAGCAATCCTATGTGGGTTAGAAACAAATCCTCTTAACATAGTAAGATGATTTAGTAGTTATATCTAATAATCTCTACTACTGTACCAAAGAAATACCTTGTGTAAGCTGAGTCTGTACGTGAGTTGTACATTCCTTTGTGGTAATACCTTGGTAGTATTCTTTTGGGTGGCATAACTGAGTGGTACATACCATCGTTGTACTTCTTCCTTTGTGGAACAGTTGAGCTTTGGGATTTTGAGTTG
The DNA here is from genome assembly GCA_963277665.1 of Viscum album. NCBI lineage: Eukaryota > Viridiplantae > Streptophyta > Magnoliopsida > Santalales > Viscaceae > Viscum > Viscum album. The sequence continues at coordinate 2,137,676,411 of OY728141.1, read as the reverse complement.
GACTTCGTGTTTACTCATGATTGAGATGGGTACACTTGATAACTTATGTATATGTATGGGAATATACCCAAGTAGGGTTTTTAGTTGATTTCATGTGTTGTGATTTATCATTTGTGGATTTTGTGAGACCTTGAGGGTCTTTGGGTCCCTACTGAGTATCGTTATACTCACCCCTACACGAGCTATGCCCGCACCTTGTTGTGTTTGGTTCAGATGACAGACAATTCTAATCGAGGATGAGGGTACCAGTACTGGATGGTTCCCAGAGGTAGACCATACTGCATGTCGGTACATAGAGGAGACACGTAGATGTGGAGTGATGAGGTGGCGATCTGTACCATCCCATTAGGTAGGAACCTCGGGGGATGACCCAGTTTTGGTCTTTCTCTTTTTTTCAGTGGTATTGTTTTTCAGTTGTACTTGTACCTTTATTATTGGGCTTATATTCTGGCCCCTCTTACTTGATCCTTTTAGTGCTAGTCGCCAGCCCCTCGCCTATAGAAGGCGGGTTCGGGGTAGTCACGACATGGGCCTAGAGGACGAGTCTTGAAAATTTGTGGACCCTTAAATGGTATAAGAAATTTGAAGATGTTTGATGACAACATCTATGTTAGAAGAATGTAGTTTCATTTGTTTAGCTGGGTATTATCAATGATTATTGAGAAATTTCTCGTGATTGTCAAAAAATCTATCATAATTAACTCTGTTGTGAGTCTTGTTTTTTTAGAATATATAATTTGTAGTTATCTTCTAGGAGTTGAAAAGGAGGATTACAACTACACCTATACGTACACTACCCATAAGTGGGAACCTTTCATGGTATATAGGGATTCCACAAAGAAGGGATTGGGTTTTATCTATTAATGTAGAATTAAAAAGTGATAGACTATGCCTCAACTCGATGGATTTTTCGAAAATATAACTATAAAATAGATTATATAAATTAGGATTAAATTACATTTTCATTAAAAATATGGCAGTAATATTTATTTGGGGATAAGTGTGGAATATATATAGATTATAATAACATAAAATATATATTCACAAAAAACGGCTGAATATGGACTGGTGGAGATTGTTATAGCTGATTAAGAACTACAACTTCTCAATTCAAAATCATCCTAGGAAAAACAATTATTTGGTGGATTCTATAAGTACAAAATATCGATCAACATCATCATTGATGACAATTGAGAAGGGTCGTATCTTCATTGACATGAAAAGGATGGACATGGGATTCATAAAGGAAGGAACACCATAAATCATTTGAAAAACTATTTCTTAACCACACCATAGAGAGAATATATTGGTTACTCAAAGAGATGATGTGAGAATTTAGATGATGGTGGAATATATAATAAAATATAAATCCTTAGTTTTTAATGTTAATGAATAAGGAATAGCATTATTTGCTTCAAAACTATGTGTACCATTATATCTCGAGTTAAAGAAGAAGATGTTGGATTATTCAAAAAACACATCATTATCCATATATTTTTGATGCTAAAAGATTCATCGAGATATCTTAGAGCACTATTGGTGGGACAATATGAAGAAGGATGTTGTAGAATATACATCATGGTGTCATGTATTCCATTAAGTGAAGGATAAAAGAAAAAAATATTATGGTATGATAGACCCATTACCCTTACATACATGAAACTGGGAAACATAACCAAGGAATTTTCCAATAGTATTCTAAAGACATCATGCAAAAATAATTTTATATCATTTGTTATGTATCTCCTTAAAATTACTACAAACATAATTACAATTCGAAAGGTCCTCTCACTCAATAAATTATGACTATACATATTAGATATGTTGTGAAGCTGTATAAAAACCACTATTGATTATATCTGACTGAGATCCAAGATTTACCTCCATGTCTTAAATGAGTCTCCAATATGTAGTAGATACTGAGTTGATCTTTAACACAACTTATCACCATCAAACTAATGGAAAATATGATCAAACTATCCAGAAACTCATGAAAATTTTGAGAGAATTCTTAAATGACATAAAAGGATGATGAAATCAACATCATCATATGGTCAAGTTCATATACAAAAATATTTTACATTCAATAATAAAACTGGATACCTATGAATCCCTTTATAGGAAGAGGTTCGGAACCTCGGCATGGTAGGATAAAGATGGGGAAATCAAAATGCTAGGTCCTGAAATTGTTAAGAAATTGGTGGAAATGGTCAGGACCGTTCAAAATATCAATAAGTTATATAAGATTTGATGAAAGATCTACACTGATAGTCATTGATTAGACCTAGAGATTTATGCCTAATACAAGGTATTCCATCACATATCTTCATGGGTGACAATAACAAGATTTGTAAAAATGGGAAAACATTGTCAAAGATATATTTTCCCTTTGATATCCTTGGTCATATTGGAGATGTGGCTAATAAACCAGAAATACCACCGAACCTATATCAAGTGCATGATGTTTTAAGAGTATCACTTTGTATATCTAAATAAAAAACCCCTCCCATGTGTTGAATCCATAGGTGGAACCATTATAAAATGATCCTTAATATGGGGAGTATCCAGTGATGATCTTACATCATTAATAAAAATTTATATGAAAATAAAACAATGAACATTGTTAAAATGAAATGGAGAAACCATATGTTTGAATAAGAAACATGTGAACACGAATATGTAATGAAACATAGATACTCTCTTCTGTTTTCTTTTGTGAAATGAAAATTTTGAGAAAATTATTTCTAGGGGTGAGTGTAATGACCCAATATTTATAAAACAAATTCCATTAGTGGTTGAATTAAATTCGTTATTATGTATTATGGTTATTGAAAACACATTCAATTTATTTTAATTATTATATTTTATTAGATTTAAAATTATATTATGCATCATACCCATTGATAATATAGTCATTGAATAGTAATCATATGGTTAATATAAATATAGGTTTTTGATAAATCCAATGGAGACTGAAAAAGGAAGAGATGGTCTGAACCATTTATTTGTGATTTCAATGAAGATAGAATCACAAGGATTTTACCTTAAACCATCCCAAGCTAAGATCCCACAACTTATACACGAACGAAACCATTTACGGAAGAAGATCAAGCCTCTCAAGATAATGGCCCAAACCATGTACGTCGAACCACCCCATGAAAGTCTCTATATAATGCACATTACCCTTAAGGAATTTTATAGTGTTATAAATTGATTTTAATCAATGACCAAACAATATAAATATTTATATTGTATTTTCAATAGTAAAATTGTTATATTTGATTTTTCAATTTTGGATTCTGATTTGATAAGGCACAAATTTCATTTTTAGGTAATATGTAAATTCAATTAAGACATTCCTTTTGATAATTTATATATTTTTCTTTGAAATAAATGATAGGTTAATAAAATATTATTATAAAATAATATTTATCTATTTAATTTTATTATATATTTTAACAATGTCAAATATGATTTTTAAAATGGTTTGAAAGTTGTTATTGTCGGGAAATACATCATTTCTCATTAAATTTGAATTACAAAATTAAAAGTAAAAAATAACGTATTTAGATAATTATTTTGATAAAATAGGAATAATTTTTGGAATTATAATGTTGAAATATTCTAATAGTTATTTTTTCATGATTTTATGTGACAATCAATTTTTCACGTAAAAAGTTAATACGTTATAAATATATGGTATATATTATGACATCATAAGGAAAATAATGATCTAATAGATATAATATATGGTATACACAACAAAATATATTTTTTCACAATAAAATAATGTTATTTTTAGGTTATTTGATTAGATTTATAAATTCATTATGAATACGAAATAACCATTATTATATTTTATGGTATAAAAATAATTTCATTTAGAAATTTACTCAAATCCATATAAACAAGGGTAATATTTTTAAATATTTCATACGTTGGACTAATAAAATAATTAAAAACACTACCCTTTCTCATAAAAAATTTTAAAACCAATAATTATTTTTCTTGTTTTTATTACATTATTATATAGAGTCCAAAACCTATGTTTGATATATAATAATTAACTCAACTATTTTCTTATATAACTCCATCCAATTTCCCATTACATATAACTACAATACCTTATTGAACGTCTTTAATCATCTATCCCCATTATTTATTCCTCTAAAGTTTCCCTTAATCCATAAATAAGCTCCTCTCATGAATTTAGAATCACCCTCTCAAGGTAAGTGATCCTTTCCGTCTCTTCTTTATTCAAGAAACCTCATCACTTGTGGTAATTAATTTAAAATTAATAATTTCTAAATATGTGTTTCCATGACCCTATTACATTTAATTATATTTAAAAATGAGTATATATACCTTTATCTCCCATGAAACCTTATTTTGATCCTTTACGTACTTCCCTTATACTGCTGAAATTTCACTACAATTTTCCATGAAAAACCAATTTATTATGAATACCATCACTATTTCTACTCAAGGGTATTCACATTGAAATTCTTATATTCCTTATATTGGGTACTTCCATGTATAAATTTGACATCCCATGATCATGGAATTAAATTATACCACATAAGATACTATGTTCAGTGTTCCATGTGACACACTTATGCATGTACCTGATATAAAAATGATTGGTTCACCTAATATTATATAGTGCTCTAATGAATTGGATAATGTTTTAGTATCCTAAGACCTCATGAAAAAAATTATGGAGTAAAACTAAAATATCATGGGACTTTTTCAACAATGGTATGATTTCTTGGTTGTAAGCCTTTACATTTATTTATGATGTCTTTTTTAAAGTTGTTTCCACATTTTCAAAGTCCATTGTGGATAATGTTAATCATCTTGTTCTTCTATCAAAAAAAATTATCAATAATTATCCATCGATATTCTTGGTATTGGAAATAGGAGGTGAATAAGGATAAATCCATATTTATTATTCAACACTAGGATGTGCTAGTAATTTTTTGGGGGGCCTCTATCCAGATCATGAGTATTTGTTGGTGGAATTTTAGTTTTCTTTCTAGATAGTGAAATCCATTGATTTATTCCATGTTGCAATGGTTACCTGATTTATTTTTAATGTGGCTTGAAGTTGGTGGTATATGAGGTGTGGTAGATCATTATAGGATTGAATAATGATATTTATTGAATTATTTCCAGAGGATTTTAGATTGAAGTTGTAGATTCATAGAAATATGAGGGACTATTAAGATATTTTGAAGGATTTTGAGAGTTTTCTAGCTTTTAGAACAATTTCATAGATTATATTTTTTAGTTTAAATTTTTTCAACCCAATGAGAATGATTAATCATAACATTTTGAGACTTCCTTGAGGCAGGATATTTAGTGATATTTTGTGCATCATCAATCATTATCCAAGTATGATATGAGATAATGAGTATATTTTATTTAGACAAGCTTATCTATAATGGATGGTTATGGTGAAGTCCACTTATATGAATTTTGGGAGGTTTATAAGGATTTATTGTTTTATTGTACTATGATTTTGTGAAGGAAATGAGTAAAGTTATCATATAGGTATATGAAGAAGCATTGTTACATTTAGTTACACAGCTCTTGTTATATTTTGTCTTGTGATATTATCTATTATTAAAAAAATATTATCATGATAATTTTTTTACAGTGACCTTTGATTTATCAATTTTCTCAATCCTCAATGGATAGTATATTGTGATATTTATTTTGGTCAACTTACTCCTTTAACTGAATCCTTATTGTGGAATTTTTAATATTACTTATATTCTGGGAAAAATATGGTCAAAAAGATAAATATTTGTGTTTTCTTAAAACCATTAAATTGATTTATTCAAAATTATTTTAAATAAAAAAATTGTTTCAATGGAATCAATTTTAGATAATGGTTGTGGTCGAATAATAACTAATGAGGATCCAGGTGTGTGTTGGGAAAGTTAATTCAATGATTTGGTTTTTTTGGTAGTTATGTTCTCATTTGTGCAACATCAATAAACGTTGGTGGATTTAAAATAATTTTTACTACTGAAATAATTGTTATATAGCCCATTAACAGGGTATTAGAAGTGAATTGGTTCAATTAAAGATGTATCTTTATGGGAAAAATGTGTTATAGATTATAATTCTTAATCTTGGGAAGATATTTGATTCTTGAAGAAAATATATGTTTCAAATGTATATAACCTAATTCAAAGAGACATTATATTATGTTACCTTTTATGTTTTAGATGATATAGGTCTTATTAGAAATATTTCTAAAATATGGGTAGATTGGAGCTACAATTCAAGATTAGGTAGGTGGTTCACATTGGAAACCCTTATGACAAAACCTGTAGGTGTCATAAATAGAACATCTTATTTCTATATGGGAGGGAAACATGGTGTTCTAGTTGGTTCATGTCATGTGGAATTTGTGTGAGGATTTTGGGTGGTTAACCAGATGTTACTTAAGGAATGAATTCTTGGGTAACTGTTTGAATCATGGTAATTTGTTGTCTAGTGGTTCCTTATATGGAGTGATTTGTGATGTGGTAATAATTTTCATTAAATTAATGATTTCAAAATTTTTAGAATTTTATATTAACCAGGAAATGAGAAGCGGAGATTCCTGATGTTAATCTTATAATTACATTGTCATGACCTAAACCCTAGGGCTTGTGCCATGACTACCCCATGTCTACCTTGCATTGGCTAGGTGCTGATGGCTAGAATCAGAAAGGCGTATCCCAATAACGGGAAGGCTTTTCCTTAAAACCTATACAAACACACAATCTAAGAACAAAAAAAGCAACCATGAAGTAAAATACTATAGTAAAAATAGTATTTAATGTAACGGGATCAGAATAAAAGACCAACTGGAATGTACATGTACAACTCAAAAGAAAAACAACTCTTGAGTCGTCCACCGAGGATCCTACCTGAATAGAAGTTTTAGCTCACGATCAATAGTCACTGCTACCCATTACGTCAAATCGTCCACCTCAGAGCATTGTCCATTCTAGGCCCTCAAAGCCTCTATCAACACTATCTATCATATTCAGAAGACATAGCTATGTGTGAGTGAAGTCTGTGCAGGGGTGAGTATAACTACACTCAGTAGGGACCCTGAAACTCTCGAAGGTCTACCTGAGATCCACAATAGAAAAAACTCCAAAGCAAGACCTCAGTCACAAATAACAAAGTAGTCATGAAATGTACTTATGTATATGCACATACATATACCTATGTTATCTAATTATACTATTCTCATATGTGAGGAAACATAAGCCTCATTCTATTAAACCATTTTCACAACTAATCCACGAGGAAGGAATACCAAAAAGGTAACACCACTAATGTAAAATTATCACAAATGTAACACCATTAAGGTAACACCACAAAGGTACATGTACCACAATAGTAACACCACGACGATAACACCACAAATATAAAAGTACTACAAAGGTAACACCGTAAAGGTAACACCACAAAGGTAAAAGTACCAAAAAGGTAACACCACAAAGGTAAAAGTACCAAAACGGTAATATCATGAAGGTAAAACCATGAAGGTAAAAGTTCCACAAAGGTAAGATCATTAAGGTAAAAGAATCATCTCACACCATATATATAACTTAAGTACAAACGTACAAATCATTAGTTGTAAAACTAGATCATATTATTCTATTGAGAGTCCATACAGTTGACCCACATAGGATCAATAGATGCTGACCCACAGAATATTTCTATGTTCTGACCCACATTGGATCGATAGATAATAACCCACACTGGATCGATATGCACTGACCCACACATGATCGATAGATGCTGACCCACATAGGATCGATGTTCGTTCTCCACATTACAACAAGGCACTAGATTCCACCGCATAGCCCACTCGATTCTGGGAGAACTGCTACTCAAGATATCGGTCGTATTTCAACTAGGAAAAGGACCTGAAAGAATCATACCCAAGGTACTTCCCCATCATAGGGGTCCCAACGTTATAGATGATGCTTCGATCAGATGCCCGATCTGTGAGATATGGGATATTTGGTAAAAAGGTCATGGTCGTATTCAAGTATGATCCATCCCAAGTAATATGTCAAACTTCTTCAAAACTCACATTGAGTATCTCTAAATTAAAACCTCGTCACATGGGTCCTTATGCAATATACACCGCGTCGATCGGACACCTGATCTATTAGTTACACCCCTTTCTGTGAAACGTGGGTGATCCCACCTTAGTCTGGACCGACTCAGTCAGGCCTACAGGAATATGCCTAAGGTATTGCTTCCCAAAAGTGGTTCCAATGCCACTGACGACATTTCAAACAGACACTCGGTTCGTCAGTTATGGGCATTTCTTTATACAGGTAACATTTGGGTCGGGGCCCGATCAAACTTGGTTAGACCGATCTGACGCAACAGGTCCCGAAAAGTACATAACTCTGCTTGGGTCCGGCCCACTGGGGGTCAGCCCGGTTCACTCCATATGGACTATCTAGGTAGGCCCAAAAAGTTCATGGGCCCGGGCCATGGTTGGCCCAACCCATCGGGTGGGGCTCGACACACCCGCACTGGCCTGCTAGGCCGCGGGTCCGGCCTTGTCCACTGACAGGTCTGGCGAGCTGGGCGGGTCTGGCCCGCTTGGCCAGCCTGAGTCGTCTCTGTTTGCCCGAATGATGATCATTGTGTCTTGCTGGCCTCGTGCTTGCAGGGTTGTTCTCCAGCTAGTGGGGCGCTTCCCCACCACATTTAACAGTTGACTGTTTGGCTGACTGAGTTTTGCCAACAGAGCACAGTGTGGGCTACGCCGCAACACCATGTCGTGGCCTGCTAGCCTCGGCCGCTTTCACCGGCGATGCCTGTGGGTGACACCCATGTCCCACATGGCCTACTCAGGATGGCCACCCTTGGCCATCGCGATGCGTGACGATGCGCCGCATTTCACCGCCCACAGTCTGTTGTTGCGGGTGTCCTCCTGTACCCGATGGCTACCCCCAACATGGTGCGCCGACAGTTTCTTCCACGGGCCACTGAAAGTGCTTTGGTGATCAATATTTTATGTTGTTAGAACCTATGAGACTTTTAGGTCACTTTTTCCGCTGCCTAACCTGCTACATCACATTGCCGTCGAGTTAGAAATTTTCTCCCAAATTTCACATAAATAATGATGCGGCAGAGGGTCCGGGCCTTGTTCGTTTGGCCCTTGCCTTTCGCGTTACATGATAAATAGTTGGAGAGAAATTTAATTTATCAAGGAAACATCAAAATAAACCCCCAACCAAGATAATATTTGTGATTATGATGATCGATGGAACCGCCATCGTCTTTGTTGTCAATTTGCGATTCGGTTGCACTCATCACCACTCGCTGAATGTTGACTTATCCTCCATGTGGATAGCATCGCGATACTTTTCTAGAGCTTCATCGCTTGGTGAAGTTGTTATAGCACCCCTCCCCAAGCAACATACAAATAATAGAGGTGAAAGAGTGTGACTTGCAAGAAGAATTAATGAGGTTCATTTAATTAATGAACCTCCAAAATTTCCAATGATGCGCTTACAATCAAGGGAGAGTCAAGTCAGTAATGGGTTGGCATGCCATCGGTCCCACCACCACCACTCATTCATTGATTAAAAGAAAAATAAATAAAATAAAATTACATTTTATTTTATTAATCATTCAAAAGTCCACAAAAGATAACTTTTTCACCCAACCTACTGTGGTCAAAGTAAAGCCTCCCTTAAGCGAATCCCGGCACTACAAATTCATTGGTGCACTCATATTTTTAATCCATGAAATGGTTCAAGAGATAGAAAATTCCGCCTACACATTTACTAAATTCATCTTAAAAAAATATAATAAATTATTAACATTCACCCTCAACCCATGCCGGTCGAGATTAGGCTCCACCTAAGGGGAACACGACCCAAAAAACTCAGCAGTATTCTTGGATTTTCTATATGATTCACCGTTTATAAGTTATGGATTTCATCAATAAAATAATTGTTACATAATTTGTTTATTTTTGGCTAAAAACTAACATCCACTATTGGTCCACACCGACCAATGTTACAGTTTGCATAAAGAAAGCATACCATCACTAGTTTAATGGTGCTCTTAGATTTTCAATATGAGCTACCATTCTTATGTTATAAGCATTTGAATAATAAAAAATGGTTATTTAATTATTTTATTTAGGGTTATTCCATTTTTGGGTTTTCTCCCTGGAGGCCAGCGTCGACTAAAAGTAAGTCGAACCTAGTGTAAACCCGCTATCCTGAATGCAACGGTGCCCTTATATTTTTTATTTGGGAACATGTTTATGTGTTATTACATTTTTTAGGAAAACCAGCCACACATTGTATTTTAAAAGTAACAAATTTTATACAAATCATTACAGGAACTCTGGGTCTAGGTATAGCATGCCTTCAAATTTTGCACCCTCAAAATAATCCCAAATAATTTAAAAATATATATGTGGAATTTCCTGGTCTATACTATCTCCTCACCTTTTGGGATTTCGTACTTAAAATAAAAAAAAGGACGATCAAATAAATGAGGGTACTAATTACAAATCAGAGCCTCCCACTCCCATGTTCTCTCATGGAGGTTCTCATTCTAGAACCAAACTTGCATAAGAGGGATCGACCATCCAGGAAGGAAATAGTACTGTTGATCCCCTATCTCCAATGGGAGCTCCGTAAATGTTACCCCATCCTTAATGTTCAACTCTCCCTAGTTGATAACGTGTGATGGATCATGCACGCATCTCTTTAGCTATGACACATGGAAAAACATTGTGCACTCGAATCATCTGTGGGGGAAGAGATAGATGGTAAACCACCTCTCCCACACTATTGAGAATCTAGAAAGGTCCAATGAACCTCAGAGATAGCTTTCCGCACCAGCAAAACCTCAGAAATACATTCCAGGGTGAGACCCGTAATAATACATGGTCTCCCTCCTCAAACTCCAAGGGTCTCCATATTCTATTGGCACAATACTTCTGTCGGCTCTATGTAGTCTTCACTTTTCTAACAAGTGAGGAGTCATGCTACAAACTCTGCCACTACTTCCTTCATCCATGGCCATCAATACTAATACCAGAGGTCCCAATACATATTCACTACTCTAGGATATAATATAAAAGGAGATTTAGGGAATTACCTCAACACCTCCTCACGGAGTTTCATTGTCACCATGGTGCATCCTTTGAAAGGAATGATGTGCTCTCTATCTTCATAAAATCTTTCAGGAGACTGTCCCGAGGATATATGAGCACGTCGGGCCTCATAGTCAACATCCAAAGTAATGCCTCACGAACTTGATGAATAATTGTGGGAGTGACAGTTAGAGAATAGAGGAAATTTTCTATATCTTTATCCACAAAGGATTTCTGAACTGTGACTAGATTCTCAGACACCTCATGTAGCAGCCATCGTCGTTGTATCAAGTTTAGGTCATTGTCTGAGAGGATATACCTGAGACTATTTTTATCAGAGTAAACAGTAAACCATTCACCCATTAAGTAGTGTTGCCACATCTTCAGCACCAAAAAACTGTTGCTAACTCCCGATCATGGTTAGCGTAGTTCTTTTCGTGTTCTCTCAACATCCATGAGCCATAAGAAAACACTGCTTACTCCAACATCAGAGAACAACCTAGTCTGGTCCCTAATGCATCACAATAGACAAAATACCCAATGCCTTCTTCGGGTAGCCTAATTTTGGGGGCACTTTTCAGTATATTTCTCATCTCTTGAATGCTCTGCTAACACTTCCCCTTCCACAATAATGGCTCCCCCATCATTGTCAAATATGAAAAAGGGTGCCGCTACCCTGGAGTGGTCAAGTACAAATCTACAATAGTAAACATCCAAAGCAATAGTCCCTCTACCTTCAGGGAGGAACTCCTAGAAACATATTTCCAAAAGATGTCCCCACACTCTGCCACTACTATTGGGAATATAAAACTCAAAACACCTACTGCCACGAGGATATGCCTGGCCTTCTAAAGTGTGATCAGTTGCACCCTCCTATACATGAGTTTATCTTGTGCTTCCTAGGTTTCCTTTGTCTTCGACCTAGGAAAATCCATTCCATTGCTGTAGATATACTACATCCTTTTTTCCTAAAATAGTCAATCTGAGTATGAACTGTGGATGTCAAGCCCATACACAAACTAACTTCGTAAGGCCTCGATGCTTCATCCAAGAGGTTCCAACCAAAATTATCACCTCCAAGGTTAGATCATACCATCAATATAACTGGGATTATCAAGTCTCCTCCCAATGGAGTCTCTAGAAGTAATGGTCAAGTCATTGGTTTAACAAGAAACTCTAGGTTTGGAAGAAGATTGATGGTAATAAGGAATGATTGGTACCTATGTATATTAATAAAAAATTTAGTATTAGACAGAAACTATAGCTCAAATCATTCCTTCAGCCCTTAGGTCACACTCCTAGACCGCATAAAGCTACCCCTTCCCATATACTCCATCTCCATGTGCCTGGTGGGGACCAAATTGGGGTTGTGCTTTAATCGCATAAAAATTTAGACCACCTCATGTGGCACTCCTAGCTATACTTCCACGTCTGCTACCCTCGCAGATTCATCCGTCTTTATCACTTCCACATCCTGAAACATTTTACATGCCGATTTCTCTGAGATTGGCATTAGTTTATTTTTTTCCCACTTCTAAGATTCACTGGATATATCTTCTCAGCGAAAGAACATTCAACAAAAAAATTTCTTTCTAAAACCCTAACATTAGTAGGAATTCAAAAAGGAAATGTGATGGCACTGATGTCCCTAAACACACCTCGATCAAAGGTCTGAGTCCTGAAGCACCGAGCATAATGTATTCATTGAGTACCTGGGATGGTATGTATGCCTCGATGAATAATAGCTACATACATGTCGTCCTTCCAAAACTGTAGAAGCTCTAGGAAGAACTCACCCTTTAGCTTTATATGGAAAGACCCTCTTATCTGAGGAAGGTTCTCAATCTTTTCCACAGAAAAGTCACATCTTCAAAAGATCGGGGTAATCTATACAGTTTTATCATCCTGTTGTGCTACAAAAAAACCTCTCTACCAAGATAACCATATGATCGAATGGTGCCCTAGATAGATGAAAACTCGGTCACCTCCTCAAGGTAGTCCTTAGACGCCTGTGATTCGGGCTCACCTTAGAACTTGAGGGGTATCTGATGCTGAAACATGTGTAAAAAATTAATCCTAGATGTATCCCGTACCAGTACCGCCGTTTGTAACTATTGAACAATGAGCAGTGATATAGATGGTTCCATACCCTAAGGTTCCATCTCGGGAAACATTCAATGTAACGAAGCCTCATAACCATGCAGACCATCCTCGTAGTAACTCACTCATAAACACTTGTAGCTAGGATGACCATATGATCTGTAGGTGTCCTAACTAGGTGGAAAAAACTAGCCAGAACCTCCAGTGAGTTCTCAACTACCTAGAGATCTATCTTGCCTCACATCCTCAGAGTCCTCTACTGCTGGAAAACATGAAACACCCCCAGTTGGCGTGCACGGTCCACGGGTAGCATCTATTGCTGATCCAAATAGGATTGCTTAGTGGGTCGTCATTATGTACTCTCTCAAGAATCCAAGCTAGCTATCTATGTGGCGACATACTAATAATGAAGAGGTGCACCATAGTCATTGAGTTATACCTGGTGATCTGACATCAATGAAACCATAGAAAAACATTTCCAAAACACACTCAATCCGGGTTTTCGTGCATCAAGTCGAAAATTAGAATTCAGGGTCCTGGTGTACGGATACTTCAGCCACCGTACCAACACTAGCTTCACCAAAATGAAAACCACACACATAACACTTAACACTATTGACACATTGAAAAGATTAGAGTACTAGTTCTTTGGTAGAACCGACTCCTATGATACCACTTATTCATGACCTGTGCCCTAGGGCCCATGTCGCTACTACCCCAAGACTATATTCCATAGACCATAGGCTAGTGACTAGTACCAGAATATTGTATCCCTATAACTGGAGAGCATTTCCATCAAACCTGTATAAACACACAATTCAAGGACACAACTAGAAGCAACCATAAAGTATAATGCTACCAAAAAAATTGTGCTAAAAGTAAAGGGGTCAGAATAGATGCCAAACTGGGAAGTACAAGTACAACTGAAAAAATAAAACTGCTCCTTGACCATCCACCGAGGATCCAACCTGAATGGTAGGTACAACTCATGATTAGTAGTCACTACTGCATGTAACATCAAATGGTCCACCACTGACAACCGTCAAGTCCAGGATCCCTCAGCCTCAATCAATGTTGTTCTACATTTTCAAAAGACATGGTATGGTGCGGGTGAGGCCTGTGTAGGGGTGAGTATAACAATACAGACCAGGGACCCCGAGACCTCATAAGGTAACCCAGGGTTCCACAAAGGAAAACCCAAAATAAAAAACCTTAGTTACAAAGCACAAAGAAGTCATAAAATCTATTAGTTATATTCCCATACATATTCCAAAGTTATCAAATTATACTCGTCTCATACATGAGGAAGCATAAGGCTCCAACTTTTAATCCATTTGAACAACTAATCCACAAGGGAAGAAAACCACAAAGGTAACACCACAATGGTAACACCAAGAAGGTAAAAATAACATAAAGGTAACACCACGAACGTAACACCACGAAGGTAAAACTACCCCAAAGGTAACACCATGAAGGTAACACCACAATGGTAAAAGTACCACAATGGTAACACCATGATGGTAAAACAACCACAAAGTTAACACTGAGAAGGATAAAAATTGATGTTAAAAGTACCAAAAATGTAACACCATGATGGTAACACCGCGAAGGTAAAATTACCACAAATGTTAAACCACGAATATAAAATACTCAACTCAAACTAGGTATAAAACTTATGTAAAGAAGTATATATGATTAGTCATAAAACTGGATCATCTTATTCTGCTGATAGGCTCTACTGCTAACCCACACATGATCTCTAGGAACTGACCCACATAGGATTGATAGATACTCACCCACACATGATCTCTATGCACTGACCCACAAAGGATCGATAGTTGCTAACCCACATAGGATCAATGTTCTTCCTTCATATTACATCCATCCACTAGATTCCTACTCATACCCTACATAGTTCTCGGAGAACTACTCCTCATGCATTCAGTCATATTTAAATTAGTATGAAGTCCCAAAAAATGAATACCCAAGGTACCGCCCCGTCATAGTGGTCCCAACATGATAGGAGGCATATCGATCAGACGTCTGGTATGTGAGATATGTGCACTTCTGTAAAAAGGTCCATGTATGATTCTTGTCTTATCCATCCTATGTCGCATATCAAACTTCATAAAAACTCACATAGAGTATCTCCAAAGGACCACCCTATCACAATTTTTCTTATTCCATAGACGACAAATCGATTAAACACCGTGTTTGTTAGTTACACCCATTTTCGTGAAACAGGGGTGATCGCACCTTGGTCCACCCCTGCTCTGTTAGGCCCACTGGAATATGCCAAAGGGACCGCTTCCCAAAAGGGATCCCAATTACACTAATGGCATCTTAAACAGACACCTGATTCGTCAATTACAGTGGTTTCTTTTTTTGGGTACCGGGTGGGCCTGGGCCCGGTCTGACTCAGTCAGATTGGCACGAAACAAAGGGTCTCGGGTACTACCTCACCCCTCTCAGGTCTGGCCCACTAGGGGTTGGCCCAGTTCACTGGCTCCAACTCTTCGGTGATGGACCGGTTGTTCGCGGACTCGGGTCGTGGTTGGCCCGAACCGTTGGGTGGGGCTCGGCCCACCCACAATGGCCTACTCGGTCGCGGGTCCGGCATGGTTCACTAATGGGTCAGGCCCACTAGGCTTCAGGTCCAGCCCGACCAACTTGGTCGGACCACATCGGCTTAGTCCATCCAAAGGTGGACCATTGAGTCCTGGTGGCCCTGCACTAGTGGGGTCGTTCTCCATCCTTAGGGGAGCTTCCCCACAGCATTAAATGGTCGGCCGTTTCGTCGACTGGGTTTTGCCAATGTGGCCTGGCGAAGGCCACACCACCCCCTCCTATAGTGGCCTACTGGTCGTGGCCTTTTGCACCTATGGCGCATACTAGGAGCGCCCTTATACTGTGCTACCGGCTTGGACCAGCCACCCTTGGCCGCCGCAGCACGTGACGGCCCACCGCTTTCCACCAACAGTGGCTGGTCACTTCAGGACTCTTCTGGCCACCACCGGCTACCAGTGACATAGCATGCTGGCAGTTTCTTCTGCGGGCCACCAGACGTGTTCCAGTGGTCTGTCTTTGATGTCGTCAGTGCCTATGATTCATTCGGGTCACCATCGCCACTACGTGGCCTGTTAATTCACGTTACCGACGAGTTGGAAATTGTCTCCCAATGTTCACATCCTGAATGAAGAGGTGGAGGGTCTGGGCCTTGTTCATTTGGAATGCACCCTCTACTTTATGTGATAACTAGTGAGTGGGAAATTTAATTCATCAAGACAACATCAAATTAAACCCCCATCTTAGATAATACGTCCGCTAACGACGGTTGACAGAACCTCCTTCATCGTTGTCATCGATTTATGATTCGGTGGTGCTCATCAAAACTCACTAAATTCATCCTCATCATCTAGGTGGATAGCATCGCAGTACTTTTCCAGGGATTCGTCGCTAGGTGAAACTGTGACCACACCTCTACCCAAGATCCATATGAATAGGAGAGGAGAAAGAGTGTGTCCCGCACAAAGAATTAATGAGTTTCATTAAATTAATGAACCTCCCCAATTCCCAACATTGCAATTACTAACAAGAGAGAGTCATGTAATTAATGGCTTGACATGTCGTCGGTCCCGCCACCAACACTCGTCTACTGGAAAAAAAAACATTACATGTTATTTTATTAATATTTCAGAAGTCCAAAAATTTAAATTTTTACCTGACCTACTAAGGTTGAATTGAAGCCTCCCTTAAGTGAATCCCAGTGTGGTGAATTCATCGATGCCCTCAGATTTTTAATCTGATCACCGGTTGATAATATAAAAAATACCGCCCTCACGTTTAATGAATGTACCGTAAAAATGTTTAATAAATTATTAACATTCACTCCTAACTGGTGTCAGTCGAGGTTAGGCTCCACCCAAAGGGAAAATGCCCCAAAAAACTCAATGGTACTCTCAGATTTTCAATCTGAATTACCGTTTAGATGTTATAGATTTTAGAAATAGAATAATTGTTACTTAATTATTTTTTTTGCAGCAAAAAACTGACTTCCACTGTTGGCCTGCACCAACCAATGTTAGGTTATACCTAAGGAAAGAATTCCATTATTAGTTCAGTAGTGGTCTCATATTTTCAATCTGAGTTATCGTTCCAATGTTATAAGCATTTGAAAAATAAAATAACTTTTTCTAATTTTTTTATTTACGATTTTTTCCATTTTCATTTTTTTTCTGACTAGAGGCCTATGCCAACTAAACTTAATTCTCTCCTTTGGTAAACCAACTATCATGAATGCAATGGTGCCCTCATATTTTTGATCCATGCAACTGTTTAAATTTTAGTCCACTTTTTTAGTAAAACCACACATGTGTTCTATTTTAAACATAACAGGTTTTCGACGGATCATTCCAGGCACTCCGGGCCTCGGAATCGCATGTTGTCATATTTTTCAACCCTGAAATAATCCAAAAAATGTATAAAGAAAATTAAATTGATTTTTGGGCCTTTACACACATCATCAAGAAGAATTCACAGTGTGAAGACTCTTGTCACACTATGATTTGGTGGTTTTCTTGATCCGTCATTATGTGAAGGTGTGTGATGCACAATAAATTAGTGGTTTCTAGATTTAGTATAAATAAAAATAAATAATTGAAAATGTATTGTTTTAAATTTTATAATTTAATCTAGATAACAAGGGGTGCACCATGGGAGGCCTTCTACTGTAGTTTTGTTGACCTTAACCCTCAGCTTTAGGAGATTGGCTTCTTATGATCCGAGGTTATTTTCTTCATAATCCTTTATTCCTCCCCATTTACTTCATTATATATGGTATTAATGTGTTTTTATTTGATATTGATGAAAGATCACTATGTTTTATTGTTATTTTTTGTTCTATTCATTTATTTTGTGCCTTTTCTCCATCCACCCCATCAATCTGATTGCATAGTGAATTCTGAATAAATGAAACAAAGCAGGAAATATATAAATATATATTCTATAATCTATAATAAATATGTATAATTAATATTTATGGGATACCTTTTAACATATCATGTGTATTATTTTATATTATTTCATGTTGTTTTTGTTGTCTTATATGTAAATGGAAGAATGAATTTATAGTTGGAAATAAATTCGTAAATGGAATATTGAAAGAGAAATATGGTCATTGTTATATTCTATTCAATAAAATTTTGTTGAGTTGATTCTTATCACATGCTTTATGATCTTTTGGTTTCATTATTGTTTCAAACTTGGAGAAACTTATGAAAATAATTAATATGACCACTTAAATATGATAATAAAAAGTGAATTGTGAGAAAAAGAATTTGATGTTCATAATTTTTATTGGATGTTATTCTATATTTTATTAATGTTACTTCTTAGTGTTGTAATTAAATGTGGTTTTTAGTTTTTCTTTACGTAATGTATTCCTCAAAAATTACTTAAACTAATACATGTGTTGGTAAAAGAATAGGATATGAAATTTAATTTATAAATCTTATTCAAAAAACAACATCAAAAAAATTCCATTCAACATCAAGTAGGAATTAATTGGTGAGTGGGTGTCAATATGTTGTGCTTTGTTGTTCTATTATTAAATATTGATAATATTTTTGTTGGTTTTAACTTTAATGTAAATGAAGATGAAATTTTAATGAAATGTGTATAGGGTATGTTGATTTGCAGGTAAATTTTTTTTAATGCTATAGGTAATGTATTATGGTAGATAATGTGAAATAACAGTATAATTTTGTTTTTAGTATTCTATATATGGGAGTAAATGTGAAGGGAATTAATTTTTCTTAAAATTTTTACTGAAATAAAGTAATATTGAGAAAATATATGTGATGAATGTTGGGTGAATTAATTTGGAAATAACTTTAATGAGGTTGGTAAACAATAAACATCAAGGATAATATATATATATATATATGATGTTGTTTCTTATAGTATTTCTATTATTTAAGGATTATTTTCAATCCAGTTTTCATGGTGGGAATGGATATTTTGATGTGCAATTTATATTTTATGTTGATGAAATTATAGGAGATGATGTGTGTGAAATGTAAATGGTCAGTTGGTATTATATGGGATGTCATGGATCAATGTAAGAATATTTATATGATATTAAATGTTTTAAAAATATATATAAATAAAAATTTGGTCGACATAGATTGTGTCAATTCCTAATGGTTTTACTAGGTAAATGTTTGTATTGGGTACGGGTATAACAAACATTTTGTAGTGGCACTTGGTTTCGGTAGAATGTGGTGGGTATAATGCATGTTAGGATTTTGGCATGAGGTTGATTTCCTTCATGTTGGGTAGAATTTTGTAGAAATTTGTTGGATTTTGATATGTGATTATTGTTATGGGGTTATTGATATACGGTGATGTAGTTGTGGGATGTGGTGATGTGAGTTATTGATGAAGATGTTGTATACTATGGTGGAATGATGTTTATTGATGCAATATGTGATTTTTGATGTGTGTGTAGAAGTAAATTTTTGTTCTTATAGGATTATGGTAGTTGATATATTATTGTTATGATTAATTATTATGTTCTTGATAATATTATATAGTTTCCATCCTTCTGTATCACTTCTAGTTTGAGATGTAATGACACTACTAACTATTGAATGTATAATGGATTTACAAGCATAGGGTAATGGATGATTATGTGTATATTATAGTGTAGTTGATGATGCAATATTTTTAACATTATTTTTGTGATTTTGCGATGGTTTAGGAAATGTATTTGAATTATGTCCTAGAAATTGTTTCAAATGATGTACAAAATGGTGGTGTTAGTGTTACATCAGGCGATGTTTCTTATTTGGTGGTTATTGATTACATTTTAGTCAAGATATATATGTCATGGAAATGTTTTACTTGTCTAATACAACACTTACATAAAAATATATATTTATTTTATAAGGATATTGATTTTTTGGGAGACGATCCAATAATGCAAACACAACTACTCAACCCAACACTATTTTTAATGTGTTTTATAGGATAATTATATCGATAATATAGATTATTTTTTTGTATCTTTTATGTAGTAATTAGATATATTTATTATGCATTTATTTGGTGATCATTGTAAGATATTTAAGTGAAATTTGAGTTGTGGGAAATTATTTTATTGCAATCGAAAGTATATATTTTGTGTCTATCGGTGGTTTGCTTTATTATTCTGGGGACTTATGAAGGTAATTCATCTTGTATGTTTGTTTTATATGCATAGAGATATTACCCAACAAAGATCATATTGGTGAAAGGATCTAAGGGACACTCTAATATTTATTATTATCCAATTTTGGGTTCCAGTAGGGCTAGCTCATTACAAAAAAGGATAATTAATCTAGAAAAACCAAAACCTTAATTCAAATTTTCAAGACCATTTAGATAATAGTTTTACTATAAATATTTATACAATTAATTTATATTTATAAAACATTGTTCTAATTACAATTAATTTTTTATTTTAGGTTACATTTACTCATATGATGTTGTCCACTTATTAGGTATTTTGATAAATGAACAACCACTTTCCTTAATCATCATACTTTTTTCATGACTATTTCCATGAGATGCATGATTTATGGAATTTTTTAATGAATATAATTTCACTATTATATTGAAATTTTTTCTATACATGAATTTGATCAGTGAAGAAACAAGTACATATCACTCAATCCATTTAGAAATTTTTTAATATTTTGAAATACTATATATTGAATGATTATGAATGTGTTATGTTGTATAATTTAAAATTCATAGAATCCATTATTTATTAATGAAATTTTTTGTTATACATTCCGTATTTTTTATTTTGAACACATTTTTATAATTTTTATATTTTATACATCACAAATATATCATTCTAATTAGTTATCTTTCCTTAATTATGATTACATGAAAATATTGACCATTATATATAGAAGAATCATCCATGATAATAAATAATTTTTTTGATAATCCTAAAGATAATTTTAGCCCAACCATTTTTTAAATTTGATATTACCATTAATGACATGATTTTCTAAATTAATTAATCTTTTACCATAAATAACTCTAGATGTTGATAATTTTTTTTAAAATACTTCCCTAAGGTATTTTTTTATTTCTAAATGAAAAATCAATATTCATGGAATTTATAAATGTAATAAATGGTAATAAAATGTATGGTTGATATAAAATAATCACACCATAATTTTATGTATGAGCCTTGGGTGTTAATAGGTATATTTTTTAAAAAATTATATGAGTTGAAAATATAATTCCTATAATATTTTTTCAATTTTCCCATTAAATTTTTATTTTGAAAAAATCAACTACACCATTGTATAATCATTTATGAAATAACATTATCTGTAGTTTTTTTCTAAAAAGAAAATATCAATAAACTATTTTCATAAAAAATGATTCTTACAGATACTCTACTTGATAAAATTAATATTTAAGAAGTCATTTTTCAGTAAAATGAATCATTGAGTAATGATTTTTTAAAATAACATGATTTGATGATTAGAAATAAACACAATTTTAATATAAATTAATTGGTTTCTATTAAATGTTTTTAAACATTTTTTGGTTTTATTTCATATTTGGATATATAGATAGTGTAAAACAAAAAGAGATATAGGATTCGATTTTTTTTCTAATTTAGATACATTCATGGGTTCTTCAGGTGAGATGAATCATGATGAAATTTGAAAATTGGATAATCAAACTACTTAATGTTGAATAAATAGAAGTTTATTTCGCATGACTGAAATTTCATAAACAATATATTTCATATATATATGTGTGTGTGTAAATTTTTATTATGAAATTTTCCTAGAATCACATTCATAAGAAATTTAATGATATTATTTTAAATTTAATAGAGAAATTAGATTAGAATTGATTTATTCTAATGATTGGTTAATTTATATATGTGTCTTTTAATTATATAAACATTAGAGAATACAATATTGACAACAAGAGAACAATTAAATCTTGCTACCATTGAAAATGGATATAAAAGAATAATACATAAATTTATTATCCATTCATAAATACAAATAAGTATTTAAAATTTATAAGTAATCATGATCAATTGTTTTAATAATTAAAAAAATAAATTAATTTAATTTCTCTTAGAAGTACTGTTTAATTTGAATTTGAAACATAAATTCTATAAATATATCTAATAGTTGTCTCGTCTAGCAAGAACTAACCACATATACAGTTGAATCTTTTTCCTGAGTGGTCACACACAAAAAAGAAGAATAATTTATGAGTTTATCATTTTTATTTGAAAAAATAATTAACCTATAAAAAAAATAATATCTGATAATATTTTTATCAAATAAAAATTAGATATGATTAAAAAATGTATATGAATTATCCTTACAATAATAACTATTGAATAATAAATTTTTGAAATAAAAAACATTATCAAATTTTTTTTATTAATGTTATTATTAATTAAATAAAACAATTATTCAAATAAATGTCTCTTTGTGAAATTGGGTTATGATTTCATGAATAATAAATAATTTTCCATCTTGATATCTACCTTCAAAATATTTTCAATTAATAGAGAACAACGAAAATGTTTAAATAAATGTTGTTAAAAATAATTTTTTTTAAAAATATTATCTATAAAATAAATTATTTTTATTATCTAATAAAATGACTAAGAGAAAATATTTTCTAATCAAAATAAAATTAGATTTACATTGGGTAATATATGTATATTTAAATTTAAATTTAAATATGAATTTATTATGTTTTTGGAGACAACTTAAGTTTGATTATAAAGCAATATAATTCATTATACAACATTAAATATTATTTTACATCTTTTACAATTTCTTTAATTTATTTTGTATGAAATAATTATAATTCATCGACTTATTTTTTCTAATCCTAGGATCATATATTATAAAGAAAAAAATTTTACCTTCCAAATTTATTATTGTCATCTAAATAATGATAATTGGACTATAATTTATATAAAATGGGATAATAAATTTTATTATTACCCACATATAAAAAATAACATTAATTTTGTTATGTATTTAATTATAAATTAACACTAGATATCTATTTGAGGTTCCCTACATATAAATCTTATAAATATTTTATAAACTAATACTAGTATACTATTAGTGTTGTTAGAAGAATAACACAAATCATTATTTGAGGAAATGTGGTTGAGTATATAGATTTAATACATACTCTATTATAAAAATAATCAATAACATATTCATTTTGAAATATAAAATGTCCCAGAGATGTGTATTTTTTGGAACTATATAATTAATATATAGTGTATATAGTACTAGAATCTCATGTGATTGAAGGAAAATATTTATCTTCTGTCTATAAAATAATTTAAACTAATAATAAAATTCAAAATGGGATGGAAGAGGGCCCCTTTAGTTATACCATTCAAGTAATACAAATAAATATTTATTATATTTTATACTCATAAAATTGAAACACATAAACATGGTTCTCACCATCTTTGTAACACATGGATTCCAGTAGATAGTAGAATATTTTTTAATAAATAAATCACATGGCTTCTCATAAGGTTACTAAAAAGATAATAAATATTCATGTTAAGGGAATTTAAAATTGACCATAAAATATTATATGAGTAACATTAATCATATTTGTTCTAAAAAATAAGGGAAATATATTGAATAATGTTTGATTGAATTCAAATATTATGTTTCCTTTATTAATGAATTCACATCATTGTTTTCCAATTCATGTAATAAGATGATTTATAAAGGAACTTTTTTGAATAAATTTTAATAATAAATAAATTTTAATGACTTATCTTCTAGAATACTTGTTCATAAATATTTTATGACATGAACCACATATATATTCCAGCCTCATTCCTCAATAAAAAATTTATTAGTGAAAATATATTTAATTATAGAGGATTTTCATGAATTAAATCTCATGGAAATTTCCCATATATGTCATTAAATAATTTATAGAAAATAATGGAAAAGTGTGTTATTAAACTCTATCTACCTTATAATTATAATCTATGGATATATAAGAATATATAATCAAAGTGTCACTAGTAGATCCTTTTTGTTTTACTTAAACAACAAATTTTCATTTATAAAATATTTAAATATTTTATAACTCGGTCCTCCATATATCATTATTCATTAACATTAACCCCAAAAACATACCTAGATTAATCAATTTAATTTGTTTATTGAGAAAAGATCAAGTAATTATTATTTATTTTATGTTCCTCATTAATGTTTCCATTGAATTTTCTTTTCGGTCATGATATTTGTACCTTTCAAGAAATTTAAAAAAGTAATTATAAAAGAATAAAAGTATTGTATAATTCATATATTATTAAAAATGTAAAACTAAAATCGATAGTGGTTAAGGAGTAGATTTTTTATTCATAGTTTATAATGAAAGTGTTTTTTATTACTTATTTCGAATAATTTAATTCCTAGTATTCTATTAAATCATATCTATCTTCCTCCACTTTATCTTCCAATTATGATTTATTTGGAGATATTGAATTTCCATGAGACAAAGTATTTGATGGTAAATAGGTATATCAATCCTTGTATATACTAGTATATAAGAAAGATAATAGTAAGGATATTGATAAATATTTTTTTGGATGGACACTCTTGTATCATTTTTATTCTTCCCTCAGATCGTATTTATTTTGTTACTCCCTCTATTTCTGTAGTCCTATATTTGTTAAATCAATTTTCATGAGAATAAATTTAAAAATATTTAATTATCCTTCAAATTATTTTGAAACTCATCTATAAACTATAACACTCCCACTTTGTATTCATCAATAAATGAGGAAATTAATAGTAAATTTGGAATTTGAATTGTGAAATTTTTAATTTTTGATAAACATTAAGGATACCCATTTTTAACATGGTTATATGAATAAATGAAATCCACATATGCACCCTTAAATATATGATATTGTATTTATCTCATAGTTAGAATATAGTTTGGGTAATCATGGAAGATTACCATGAATCCTCATTATTCTACACCAAAATCATTTTATAATCCCAAAATTCATAAGGCTAATTTTAAATCATTTATAAAATAATATATTCATCTTTTTATATACATAATGTGGTATATATTTTGTTAACAATGTTTTTATATTTTAAATTAAATTTTATGTGTTGTGTTATTTAGTGATATTCATGTAATATATTATAATATTGATATAATTATTATATCTCATTATCATTTTTCATATTCACATAGAATAGTATTCTTAAGAGTGTTTGTTTGAAATTTTAATGGGATATAGATGTATGTGTGTAACCATTTTAAGGAATATCTCAGTTATGTAATCTTATATTTTTATCAACATATATTATTAGCTTGTAAATTGAAGGTAGTTTGACATAAATGGTGGTAATCCATCATTTTATCCCATTTAGGGATAGATCCTTGTGATGGAGAGGACATTCCATATATATTTTTCTTCCCTATATGTTTTTATAGTGAATAATCAACTAATGTTAGGAATTTTCTATATATCATCTTCTATGATTATTATTTTTACACATAAACTCATCATATTATGTCAATCAGAGTTTATAATTCATGTGAAATATGGGTTTTTCATTTTCATGGAAAATGAAAAAAAGATTCTTCCTTTAATTTCAAAGGGTTATAAATATACCATCTATGATGAGTATATTCCTAGTAATTATTAAAGTCAATATTTCGTTTCTTTTAGGTGGGCGTATCTCATAATGACACATTAATTGCAAAAAATGTTCCATATTAAGTGTTCTAATGTTATTAGTAATTCATTAAATTCTGTAATAAATAATTTAAGAATGATTTTTATAGTCTTTTTAAGATATGTTGTCATTTTCTTATGATGTTAACAGAGTTCCAATGTAGTTTATAAAAAAATTAATTATTTATATTTAATACCTTCAAGATGTTTGAGAAAATTAGAATATGTATTTTCAATTAATAAATTGTAATAAATTTTATATAACATATTCCTATCAATTATAATGAATTAAAATAATGTTTTTTTTCAATTAGTAGGGATCTTTTTTGTCGTAATAATTGTTTTTATATATTAGTATCTTCTATAAACTCTTCCATGTTTATTAATTTGAAAGGGTTTTACAGAAGTTAAAAAGTGTGTATATTTTTTACATAGGGGACCCAAGCATACAATTCAAAAATATTTAATCATTTTTATGAATACACAATACATCACCAAAAAAATACTAACTCAAGAACCATAAATGTTTAATGTATTACCCCTCAGATTTGATTTGTCTTGCTATATATTTTTTAATATAAAAATGTGAATTTAATATATTGTTTTTTGGGGTCTTAATATGAATTAGGATTGGATTCGAGAGTAACATGGCAGACCTATAGGTGAAAGGATTTAGGGCCCTCCGGTAGTTAGTGGGGACGATAACTCATTAGTGGATTCATTAATAATATTTTTTAAGTGTAGACATTTATTTTCCCCTAAAACCAATAATTTTATTCTCTTAAATTCTCCCCATGCCTTACTCAACCAACATAGATATTGGGCGATCTCATTCCAAATTGTTTCTCCTTCCTCATTTCTTCTTCATTTGATATTATATTTTTTATAGAACAACTATTTAGTTTAGTTTAGTACTATATTATCCCTAAATGATTCATTATTCTAATTTATTTTTAGTGGGTCTCTTTTTTTAATATTTTTGGGATGATAAAAGTTATTTGGATCATGGGGCATGATTTTAGTAGAGGTTCATTTAAATTGAACACCATTGTGGTTGTGGTAGGAAGTAATTACAATGTATTGAGATTTATATAAAGATAAATGACTTTATTAGAGTGGTAGTGCATATTCATACCTATGATAGAATTTTTATGGGACTTTAATGGAATGCGTGTTCATGTTTTATAATTATAGAACCCATATATGTGTGTTTAAAGTGATTGTTTACATAAATTATTTCTATCTATCATAAGATGGATGAATTTTGGCATGATTTATATAACATGATTCCTATACAATTATGGTACTCCCTCAATGAGATGGTTGATTCATTAAAAAATTCCTTTACCATGTTTATATTATGTGACCATATTGATATTAAATGTATTACCATAGGGTGCTGATTCAGGAAGGACTGGTGCTCATGGTAGCCTAGTTAATGCATAATGACCTAGTTAGTAGTGAGTTTACGAATGATTTATTTTTAGTCATTTCACACACCTTTGTAAACACATGTTTTACATATTATAAAGATTAACTAGTGGTCTACTATTATGTTATATACTCACACCCTTAATGTCCAACTTGGTGCATGTGTAGAATTTATGGTCAGGGATATGATGAAGGTCCAATTCCAAATATATATCAGTTTAGAAGAAGGATCACATTTGACTGAGGAGATACCAGGATAGAAATAAAAATATTTTACTTTCAAGACATATTTAACTGTCCATTTTTTTCTCTTTTGGATCATTGATCCCACAAATATGGGGATCCTATTGATATATTGTGACACATGTACACCATATTATTATTGAAAGGATATTGATTTCACTATTTTTTATTCTTTATAAATGTGGATTTTTATTAATTATTTTTAATAATTTTTTTCTAATTTGTGATTTTTTAAAATCTAATAATTATTTTGTATTCATACCATGTTTTTTCTGATTCCCTTACTTCTAGTTAGAATCCTTTTGAATATGGGGTGGTAAGAATGGGTCCATGTGGAACCTCATCACGAAATGGGTGATTCATGTCAGTGTGTCGAAAATTGGTATCAAATGTTCTCTTTTTTTTAAATTTTGGTACATCGTATAACAAAGACAGAATGGTTAGAACTCATATAGTTTTATTACTAAAGTGCATTCCCAATACATATATAGTGGTCCTCCAAGTTACAAAGGAAGTGGGATTACTTTTACCGATCTAGTTATTATAGTTTCTTTCCAATATATAGGTATTACATTGTTGGTATATTTTATCAGATTTTATCTAAGATGATTAGAATGACTAGGAGAAATCATGTTTCATGGATTGGCATGTAGGTTCACATATGAAGAACGTGATTCCTATGTTTGATACTATCTAGATACATAAAAACTATTTGTGAATATAATTATGACTAACATACATATTCTAAGATGGGATTGATATATTTTTTGTAATGTAATAGTAATCAAAGTAACCATGGCTATACTATCAAGGTGTGATCCGTTGGATTATAATCTAACTTTTATTTTCTTAAATTTCATTCATGATTTATGTTGTTATAAATAATTAAGAGTTTTCTTCTAGAATTTCAAAAATCTTACCAAGATGATGTCATAATATGAAACCAATAGAGCCAGGTAAAGAGGATTGAAAGGTGGGATACACTCCTACTATACCTCCATATTTTAAGGAATGTGTGTCTAGTAATGTTATGGTTTTGATGCCAATATTCCATGTAGTAGAACATATTCAGCCTTATTTTTTATCTTGTACCACTTCATAGAGTAGGAGTGTAGATGAGGGGATTGATGTTGGTGGATTTATCTTAGGACATATAAATGAAACTTCCTCTAAAATTCAATGGTAAATGATTTCCTCCTTGTATGGATGGCTGCATTGATAAAATTGAAATTACATTTGTGCTTATTGTGATTCTTATCGACCTAAGGGTGATGTTAGCCACTAATATGAATCAAGGACCCTGTATGAATTCATGGGGTTTGATGATTCTGGAAAAGAGGATAGAGGGTTTTAAATGGTGGGATTTAGGGTAAAAATAGTCAATTAATTCTTTTAATACAATGATGGATGGATTGAGTATTTTATTTTGTTTGATAGTCATTATGGAGCACTAATAATGGATACATTTTCCACTTGTCTTGTAGAGTTATTGTTCATTTTACCCCGGTTGGATGGAAATTAGGCCCAAAAGAATATGAAATATGAAATTGTGTTATTCCTTGAAGATATTATCTAAGATAAGAACATCTACCTAGAATCCTTTCCAGATGATCTTTTCATTGCTATTATAATCGAGAAGGGTTTTTAGTATGGAAATACTACAATACATTATATGGTTTTTGGTGGACCAAAAAGTGGTATTTCTTATTCCATTATGGGTTCCTATTATAGAAGTAGGAATATGGGAGTTTTGAAGGTATAATCAAGTGGTGAATGTAATCCAGAGTATAACAGGGTTTCTTCAAATCCATATATTTGACAGGGGGTATTCCTTGAATTTTCATGTACATACAGAGAGGATATCACAGCAAGTTCTGCATCAGTATTCAATGAGAGTAGATTTTTTGTGGTAAGAAGGACAACTTCCAATAATTTTACTAAAATATTTAATGTAGTGGTTAATATAGGAATGTTTTGTTTATAAAATCATGAAGTTAATCCTTTGGGTTGGTGCTTAAACTGACATCCTGGATATTAAAAGAAGAAAAATCCGTGGGGAAATCTGGGATTCATAGTATCGGTTAAAAAATTTTCACAATTCCATGTCACTGGTGAGCAAGAGACCATGGGTAACTGTTTTATATCTAATAAAGGTAGATATTATATTATGGGTTAGGTTCCATCTGATGTTGGAGGGGGAATATTAATAATAAGTTGTATAGTTCTGATTATCTATACACTTTCTATATCCATGTTTGATATATATATTCTTATAATTTTATCTCATCCCAATTAATTTCTACTTTAGAGTTTAAAAATATATTTTTCCACAGTTTTTTATCCCATTATAATCTTCCTAGAAATATAATATTACGTATTAAGATATTTAAAAGGCCTCCATTAGTTATTTTGGTCAATAAATACCATGGGAGTTTTTAGTTCTTAACATGAGAAGATTGGATATTATATTTATCATAGAGTAGTTAATGAGTTTTTACCTCATATAGAATTCCAACACATGTATGTTTATTTTATGTCTCCTTAAGAAAATGATATTTTTTATCTGAGGAATGTGATTTTGTTGGAGGTGGAATAGGTTCAGACCATTGTTAGGTCTGGACCACTACATTATAGTTGAGAGTCTCCTCTCTTACTAAATATGAGCTGATTATTCTATCAACTGCACAATTAGTTATGGTCAATTATTGACATTTGTTTTGAGGGATTTGGTGGTAATTACTCATAAAATTGGAATTAAGATTAATATGGGACTCGTGTTAGGTGTACAAACCATATTTGTTCATATAAATCTAATAGAGCTAGTAACGTTGAGGGAGTTAATTGTAAAGACTATGGATCTTGAGTTGAAGGGTTATATTATTCTGAGAACATCTCATTGTAGTTACACTTTACTATTTATCATGAAGTAATATATTAGTATTTAGTAATTTTTGGAAAAAATTATTATGAGTTATGTCATGATGAATAATATATATACACTTCCAATTTTATTTGATTTATTTTACCATTTTAGAGGATTATAATTGTACCCTATGTCTGACTTTCAATCTGGTAATCATCATCAAAATTTTAAGACCAAGAACATGTAATAAATATTGTTCAGAATTCGTTATAGTATTTATGAGTATCTCTTTATGTAATTCAGGATGAAAAATTATCCAACGGTGCCCATGGATCTCATGAATTAGACTTTTCATCCTTACCTAGACACATTTTATACTGAATATTTCAGTGATATAATAATTTAATCTCATCCTTAAGATTTAAATGACAAAAACATATCGATTTATCATAGTTCACTTTGACTAGATCAACTTCATGAAATGACCTATAAGATACATTTTCAGATCTAAGATGTCCATTTTCACCAGAACGTGATCTTAAAAGCATGAATATCAATCCACTCAATGAAGGAGAATGTAGTGGAAACATGGGCATTGTCATAGTGAGCCCATAAAGGCTTTCTTAGTAGACAGAAGGGAGAAATGTGACAACATTAAGTCAACCTATAATAGGATAGGGGATGGTGAAAAGGACCCTGATGCAATAAATTAAATGGGGGCCTTTTATAAATGAACTTACATTCCTGAACCGAACAATGTCCATGAAATAATGTAGATGAATCTACTAAAAATGGTTCAATATGTAAGGTAAAACTATGCATGTTCTAAAAATAAAAATATGGAAAATATACAACAGTATAAAAAAATTTGAAAGAGGAAAAATACACAGATAACAAGAAGTAAATTCCTAACCTAAAAAGGCATGAAAAAATTGAAAACTAAGTGAGAACGACTCCTAATATACAAGTATTGAATCCTAAACACAATCAATGCACCAAGGTATCACTATGCTCCACCAAGGTCACTTATAATCTATCTTCCATCTTCATAAGACATTACACATGAGAGAAAATTTCATGTAGGGGTGACTATAAACATACTCAAAATGACTCCCCAAAAATATAATATTTGGAAATAAATAGATTCAAAAGATGGTGAAATCAACCCATGAAAGGAATTTAAATCATAAATTGAGACAATAAACATAAAAAACTAGATATTCTAAATAATAAACCCAGAAGAGATAGAAAGGGGATCTTCATATCCATAGTAAAGGTAAAGAATATGAGTCATCCTTACACACCAAATTTACAACACTGGAATATGTGTGGAGGGGTCTGGTCCTTACTACTTCACTCCAAATATGAGGGAGACATAACTCCCAAGGAGGACCCACACCCTTCCAGAGCTCGAATATGGAGGAGTACCACTCTGTAGATATCATACCTTCACCTAATGAATGCGAGATCCAACTCTACCTCTTAAATATAATATGGATATTACCTCCAAGTGAGTCATGGGATTATTAAAACCAAAAATTATATGGTTATCATGTCGTGATAACTACCATAATCAAGAATTTCCAAATGATGCTTCATGATTAGAACATCACACAAGATATCTCACATTATACTATCACGAAAAATCCCTCGAGGCCCATTCTATGACTACTCGAATCCCGCTTCCAATTATCTAGGGGCTGGAGAGTAGCATTGAGTAGGTATATCCCCAAAATATGAGGCAATTTTCTACATACATATAACCATGAACACATATCTAGGAAAAAACGTTGAATTGAAAACACTATATAAACATGAATCGATACCACTATGATACCCACATAGAGTAACGGTACAAAACTGGAAAGTAAAAAATGCTAGAATACTATCTAAATGAAAAATAAAAGAACAAGCTCATGAAATTCATCTAAAAACACAAAATTAAGGTTATGTATAGAAGTAGTTATATGATGTTGAAGAAGCACACAACATCAGTTGGTCGTCTCTCTAAGCGCCACCTGGCCCTGTCCACCAAGGACCCCATCAAAGCATCGATCATCTGCACAAGACAAGACATGTTAGGGCATAGCCCTTGCAGGGGTGAGTAAAACAATACTCCATAGGGACTATGAAACCAGAAAGGAAAAATACCACTAATAAATACATGATGTATACCAGAAACGAAACATGTGAAGTACACCGTAAATAAACACATGAAGCATAAAAAATATGGTCAAATCATGCTAGTATAAGTCTAAAGCATGAAGAGAAGGATTTCCTGTTTTATTTCATAGATCTTTTAGTATCCATGAAACTAGAAATGTAGATGATTTTTTGAGATTTGATGGTGTATAGAGCATTGATAATGCACAGAGCATTGATTTCACATGATGTGTTGATGGTGCATGAGGCATTTATGGTGCCTAGAGGGACGATTGCACCCAGGCCGTCGATAGCGCACATAGCGACAATGGTTCATGAAGCATTGATGGCGCACAGTGCATTGATGGTTTGTGGAGTTTGGAATTCCTACATAGGGTCTATGGGCCATGAAATACCCAAGACACATATTCACTAATATCATATCGTCTCAGCAAGCCATAGGAGTTTGCTCATAGCACACTTGTTTTGGGAGAAAATTTACGTCAAGTTAATAGGTCGTATAACAACTTCAAAAAAAACTCACATAGAGTATACCAAAATGGATATCTCATCACAATGGTCTTGACACCATAAATAGATTGTCAATAGGAAAAACGGTTGGAAAGCAATGGCCAATTTAGTAAAAAACACATGATAAGGTCTCGGACCGACTTGACCTGGTCCAACCAAATTGACCCGGCGCAGTTGCTGTGGGTTGACCCAAACTGGCTTAGCTTGATGGGACTCTGGGGCATAAAAATTCAATAGCCTGACCTATGTCGCATGGGAAAAATTTTATCTTCTGAATTCATCCTACCCTAGCCATATCCCTATGGTTCATGCAGTCACCTAACGTCCTGGCCAGATGGATTCCCTTGTCAATGCAGCATCAAACGATATTTCACATGGTTGGCTGCCTCCTCCGCCTGGTCTCGCAGCGTCATCACCACCATGGGATCTCATCAACGTAGCACCGTGCCACATACCACCCATAATTTCTACGAAATCCTACCAAAACCCTTAGTCACCTCCCATAGCTCACACTACTGTTGTCCCCCTCGCGAACAAGATCCTTCCTAGACTACATCCTATTATAGTTGCTGACCGCCCTATCAGTTTCCCATTCCTACCATGCCTCAGATTGACCAGGATCACCTATCTGGCTGGTTCTGCCTCTATTTTCGGCCACAACACTTGTAGCCTTTCCCTTACACACTCCACCTAATTCTGCAAGAGCCATTACCTCCGGCTGCAGCCTTGAACTGTTGTGGTATCATATCTGGGGTCTCAGATCTTTCTTCCAGTGATCGAAGGTGTAATGATCATTTGATCATAATTTTTTATGAAATGGGAAAATGGAATACATGAGATTGTGGGAAAAAGATAGATCACATGAACTTCCTAATGGATAGATCATGTACTTGTTCATGTCAGCCTTGATCCATTCATCATAGATGATTTAGAAAAGAATAATCAACTGATATTCACAAAAATTTATCACCTCATTAATCCTTGTAATAAATCTATCAATCCTGAAAAAATGAACGAGCCACTGATCGACTTGTTCAGGGGTTATGTTGTGTCCATAATTTAATTCTAGTAGTGGAAAGGAAATCATAAAGAGAAGAACACCCTACCTCGAGGTTGGATTAATCATTGGTGAAGAACATGTTATCGTGTCATCATTGATCCTCTATCCATCAGTATTCGTCGTTGTTCGTCATCACTCATTGGAGAGGATTCAATATCCGTTCATCATTAAAATTTCTAGGGTTTTGGAAATAACCATGAATTTATAATAATAGTCTTTAATTTAAAATAAACCAACATGACATCAAATAAAATATTTCCATTAAAAAATTATGACGGTCACATCTAATTTATAAATTTCACATTTGACCTGTAATAGTCGATTTTAGGCCCTAACTAAGGTAAATTCGATGGTCTGAATGCAAAGGATCCCTCAGATCTATGATATGGGAACCCATAAATAATTTATTCATTTTAAATAATAAATCATTCTCACACTTTATTAAAACATATCATTTTTCGTCATATCATTTGGGGCATACTGTGCATCAAAATCTAATCTTGTCTTAGTGATTGTTCATGGAATTTTCCCTATTAAATTAAAAAAATAAAACTATGGAAAATTGAAGTCAATAAATTCTCCCCATGATAGGGATTTATATCCTCAAAAGGTAAAACATTGTTCACTCAACAAAAATATGATGGTACTGAGCATGAATCTTAGCCCCCAGCTCCAAAGTGCTATCTTAGAGATTCATGTTCTTCCACCGAACATACTCTAGAGGAATTGACAACCCATGAAGGATCTTCTCCTATCAATCCTAGATCTCCACTAGGTAATTCAAAAAGTCTCCCGGTCATCAATGTCTAGCTCACCCCAGTTGATGATGTCTGATGGATCATGCATTTACCTCATTTTCTATGATAGGTGAAAGAAATCTAGCACCTGGGGACACTGAGGGTGTAGATCTAGGAGGTAAACCACCTCACCAAACCATCCTAGAATATGAAAAGGGACGATGTATCATGGAGATAACTTGTTTCCCCTAAAAAATCACCACAACCCCCATCTGGGATTGACCCGAAAGAACACATGGTGTCACTTCTTGATTTACATATTCCTCCTTCTCATATCAGTATATGACTTTTGTTTCCAATGTGCATTCCCCATCCACTCATGGTTAATCTCCACGTTCTTAGTGGTATCCCCTACCAACTCTATACCCATGAGTGTTGACTCCCCTGGGTCCATCCAATATATTGGTTACCTACATGTTCACCCATACAAGGCCTCGAACGGTGCCATACTAATGGTGGAGTGATAGTCTTCTTTGTATAAAAACATCACTAATGGTAGGTCATACTCTCAACAACATCCAATGTCTATGATGCAAGACCATTGAATTTCCTCAATAACCTAGATGGTCTTATCTGTCTGCCATCCATCTTGGGATGAAACATCATGATCAAGAGCAACTGAGTCCTAAACACATCATGAAATCCCATCTACAACGGGGATGTGAAACAAGAATTGTGATCTTTAACAATCATCGATGGTAGTCTCTGAAGACAAACTATCTCCTACACATAGGGGCAACTCAATATCTCTACTAAAATGTAATCATAGATCGGTTGGATGTTGGTCAACTTGGTGAGTTAATCCATGATTAGATAGATGGTATGATGCCCCATGGTAGTGCATGAAAACCTATAACATAGTCCATCAACAGCCAATTCAACTTCCATTCTGGCACATCAAGTGGGTTGGTTACTTCTTGGAACATGGTGCATAGTCTTCACTTACCGGAAAGTGAGGCATCGAGAAACAAACTCTGCCACCACCTTCTTCATCCCCACCCACAAGAACCAACATTAGAGGTCTTGATATATATTTTCCAATCATGGATGAGAAGCCAAAGGGGATGCATGGAAGTACCTCAAGACCACCTCCCACATTGTCACTGGTGCTACTGTGCGCCCTCTGAAGATAATGACGTGCTCCCCACCATTCTAATATTCATCAGGGGAATGCCTTATAGAAATTTGAAAACATAAATATTAGTGTCGTTATATAAGAGATGACCCCCGAACTCATTGTAAGAGTGGAGGGTTAAAAACCATTGACCAGAGGTAATAGGATCAATTCCCATCAATAATGGATATCTGTAATATGACTAACTTCTCTGACACCTCACTCAACAACTGCAATCTGTATCTCCTGCTAAGAGCATCCACCAGTATGATCCCCATCCCAGGCATATATAAAATCTAAAAGACATAGTCTTGTAATAACTCTAGAAATTATTGCTAGCTCATGATCAGATTCTTCTGAGGGAATATATACATGATACACTTTTGGTAATAGTATATGGTATACCAATTGCCCATAAGGTAGAATCACCATATATTCAATGAGAAGACTAATACTGCTAGCTTAAGATCATGGGTCTTGTAGTTCTTATCATACTGTGTCAATAGGTGAAAACCATAGGTAATCAGATTATTCCCCTACAACAGTAAACAACCAATCCCAATTCCTGATGCATCACTGAACACCACACACTCAACACCCTCTTCCAGAAAACTCAACATGGGGGTGCTCGTCCATCTCTACCTCATCTCTTGAAATAATTTCCAGCACTTCTCTATCCACAAAAAATGACACCCCTTCCATGGAAAGTCCATCAATGGATATTATTCTATTCAAAAGTTAGGTACAAAATTCCAATAGTACCTAACCAAACCTAGGAAACACTTCACCTTGGTAACACTCCCGGATGGCTCTTAAACAAGCATCACATCAATCTTCACTTGATCTACTACAACTCCATCCTCTAAAATTAAGTGTTCTAGAAAGTTGACCTCCATAATCCATGAACTAACACATCAAGAGATTCCAATAAAGTTGGTTCTCTTGGAGTGTGTCTTGGACCATCCTAAAGTATATTGTGTGCTCCTCCTCGAATGCTGAGTACACCAGGATGTCACCAATGAAGACCAAAATGAACTAGTCTATGTAAGGATAGAATATTCTATCCATGAGTCCCATGAACATTAACAGGGCATTCATCAGGCCAACCAGAATCACTATGTACTTTTAGTGGTGGGAATGACATATGAAGGCTATCTTTAGTATATCCTTTCATCGTATATGAAGATTGTGATATCCATAACTGAGGTCTATCTTTTAGAACCACCTGACTCCCTTTAGCTGATCGAAGAGGTATTAAATCATTAGAAGTGGATAATTATTCTTTATAGTCACTTTGGTTAGGTTCCAAATGTCTACAAATAATATAAAACTCCCGTCTTCCTTTTTTTAAAACAAATCAAGGCCCACCCAATGTGAAACACAGGATCTCGCGAAGACCGTCTTCTATAAGTCCACCAATTGTACCATTAGTTCACAATGCTCTATGAGAGACTACCGATATGTAGCTGTAGATATCAGTGTCATTCTAGTGTATAGATCAATACAGAAATCCACCAATATATGAGGAGGTTATCTGAGAACATATTTCAGATGGATATCATTGTACTCATCAACCACTCTTGGAAATTGAGGACACATCTCTTTCATTGCAAAAAGGGTCATGCTAGCCAACTGGTTTGTTATTAGATAAACCCTCTTACCTGAAATTCCATCATGCACATCCTAGGATTAATTTTTACTAAAAAATGAAAATATGGTCCCATTTCTATAGACACAGAACACTATGAGCTGAAAGCATTCAACCTTGGCAGGAACAGTGGATAACCAGTCCATACCAAGGATGATATTTCAAGGCCTCGATGCTACCACCAAGTTATCCAAACCAAAACTCTCTCCCAATATAGTAAGGGAAAAATTTCATCATTAGTGTGTGATCATTGAATCTCATACTATACGAGTCTCCAAGCATAGGGATCAAGTAAACCATTCCCCTAGAATCTCTGTCTCTTGAACAATGGTCATGGTGATAAAAGAGTGACCAGAAACTATGTCTATAAAAACTTTATATAGGGTTAAAAATAAATATATTATAACTAAAATTATACTAGGAGCCTCAGGGTCATAATCCTTATAGACTAAATTTGGCCTCATCCCTATCCACTAGCTCCCTGAGCCCATTCTGGAGCTCCTAGGGGTGGTAGTGGAAGTACCTAGAACCTCTGCCCACCTCCAACTACACATCAAACTTCTCTTCCTTGAACAAAACCTAGAAGACTACCATATTCCTGCCTTCACCTCTTTCTTTTAGGTCTCTACACCATCTTCTGATCAGTCTTACAGTGGGTCAGACAATCCCTAGACAGATTTCACTAATTGCTGCATAAGTAACACAACCTCTCCTTTGGGAGACTCCCACTACCTTGGGATCCTCGTACCCCTGAACCCATTCAATGGGGTCATACCCTAAACTTTTGTATCTTCTTGGCTCCCAAAATGTACTATTAGCTACATGCTTCAGAATATTCAGTGACCAGATGACTGGTGGAAGCACCCATAGATGGTGTCTGCTCTACCAGAAATCTATAAACTTGTATAACGTTCTCTAGTTGCCCTGAAAATGTCAGAATTATAAGAGATACCATGGATTCCCATATCTCCCAAAATATTCCATGCTCAATGTTCCATTCCCTAAAAATATATTCTTGCACAATATATGAGGAATATCAATAATGATATACAAATCTTTCCGAGTACTCCATTGTTGTCTGGCTTCCCTATTGTAGATGCAGTAGATCCTATATACACACAAGAAGAATATCATTGCTCAAAATAACTTGTCCCTAAAGAGATTATGAATGTCTATCCATGTGAGGTTCATCTCCTCATGATAATATATTACTAAGCTCCAGCATCTACCCAATGAGCCCTGCAGAAAACTCATGGCTAGGAATTTCATCTAGTTGAGAGGAATCTTCACTAGGTGGAAGACATGCATAACTTCCCTGTAGAGACCCTAAGCCTGACGTACATGGAAATTACAATACTTTTGCGGAATACTTAGTACATAAAAAAACAGTCACACAAGGACCGTAATAGTTTAGTGTCTTTGGAATCTGGGAATGTAATCTTCTAATCGTGGTGAAAGATCTTCAACATCTCCCATAAAGATCTTATTTTTTTTTAACCTAAATCCTTTCTTTATGTAATGGGGAAAAGAAAAAATAAAAGGGTGATCTCAAATTCTCAGTAAGGGTAAACAAAAGAAATATCAATCACGTCATATTCATAAGAACATGTCTTTTGGAAATCTTAACCTGCAAAAGGGATCATAATTTCATAAAATGGGATAAATCGTAGTAGTGATATGTAATCCCAATAATCATAACATAAAACATGAAACTTTATGGAATACACACATAATCATAGAGAATCATTTCTTATTAGTCAAGACTCAATTCCAAGACTATCTTAGGGGACAAAGTCCCTTTCTGAACCGAGTTCACTCCTCGTTTCAGTCCTATTTCACTGAACCGGTATAACCTACCGTTCCAGCCATGTCTATCTCATGAGATATAAAATCATTACCCAATGCATTGGAGGGAGATATAGGTTCCACCCATCTCATAATTATACCATTCTTATGTGAGCCACAAAATCATAAATCATACATCATTGCATAACACATGAAGTAAAAATGGGAATCTTAAACATCATGGCATCATAAAACAATTCATATAAGATAAAGGAATTCATAAAAATATTTCCATCACAACATAATCAAATCCATGTAATAATAGGGATAGAAACAGAACCCTATATTATCTTAGATGGGGAATAATTTTGATAAAACTCTTGAACTCCATTCTTGAGGAAAATATCCTTTCTACTTCAAAAACAGTTTCAATTCTTAAAATGTCCTACAATTTTAAACTAAAAGAAGTTGAATAAAAATAAACTTGAAAACTTGTAAAGGACGCTTCTCGGAAATAATGTTTTAAAAATCCATTCATGCCGTATAAGTTAAAAAAACATTCTTCTCGTACTTTTGTCTGAAAAGTCAAAAAAGTACCTCGTACGAAAAACGACAAAAGACTCCTTTCATATATTTTACTAAAAACAGACCAAAAGGGTAAAATAGGATTTAAAAAATTGTAGGTGAATAGAAATAATATTACATATTGAGGAAACATGGATGTGGACGATAAAATACACCCCATTAAATTCTGATGTATAAACAATCTCGAATAAAAATGAGATTGTGATATTTCCCTTACCTTAGGTCTGATTTGCTTCGTAAGTGTCAAAAACTACTGTATAATGATTTAAATAATGTTATTTACTTATTCCAGAAACATACTTATTTTTATGATATCATATATGGTTCACTTATGACTTTATTTTACCCGTTCTTTTGTAAATTCCATGTTAAAGAGTGTTTTGGTTAAAATCGTTTCATTTGTCGTCCGTGTTTTGACTTTATTTATTCATATGATTACATAGAACATGATAACATAATTCGAGAATATAAAACATGATTTATATATAATATATATTAAGAATATACATATATATATAATAGATCAATAAATGGAAAGAAATACACCGTTCATGGAGACGGTAGGTCGTACGTACGCATGAACGCTGTTTTCGTTTCCTTATTGAGTTGAATGGAATTAAGTAGATGACATAAATTGATATACACATAAATACAGTATCATTATTATGTCATATATTTCATGATTACTTAATATATATACTTTATAATCATTCATGAATGGTTAACATGGAGAATGAATCTCATCGAGTCGTGGAGACTGTAGTCCGTACGTACGCACGAGCGATGATATCGTTCTCATGATCGTGGGATAGTATTGGAGTGTATGTGTAATATTTCAGAATCAATATAACTTTAAAATAATCATATATAGTTATTATGTACACCATTATACCCATCCAAGTAAGGTGGTGGTGGAAAATAGATTACACCACGGCGTGGAGACGGTATTCCGTACGTAAGCACGCGCGGTGATTTCGTTTTCTGTAGGCTGGATAGATGGTGAAATAGGGTTGTTTAATACTTATAATAACATATCAGTATATGAGTGATACTGATGTTATTACTTCATAATGAAACAACCTAAGAAGAAGAAGTGGAAGAAGAAATAAATGTGAAAGAATCGGTAACAGACATTACTTCTACTTTGAAGCGCCTCTTTGATACCTCCTCTTAGGGCACTAAAATTGGTCTTTGACGAAGACCCGGACCTCTTGTATGTCTATAGGGAAGTGGAGAGAAGAAATTTTTTGGGGTTGGCCGAGCTTGAAGGCACAATTTGGCATGAGGAAGAGAGGGAGGAAGTGCCTTTTTATAAGGGAGGAGAGGGGCACCTTTGGTATAACTAAAAATATTATTTTAGTATAAAGTCACATTCGGTTTTTAATATCTCCAAATTGAGTTATTCCAAAGATAAGGTGGGGATGGGTCGAAATCCTATCATCCAATAGAATTTGTACAAGTTTAGTTTACTATTTTAACCTTATCATTTAGTTTTAACTTTAAGTTAGATAATCTTACTTTTACCGTGTCTTTTTTCATTCTTACACTATAAGGTTAATAATCATACTATAACAAGTCAAACGATCCCCAAGTTGTTTATTATTAATATATATATCCTTATCTAAGTCATTTAGCTGATCCTTATATTTTTAAGAATATAATAACAATTAATAATATAATATTTGTTTTAAAAACTATTTTATGTCAATTTTGACACTATTTGGTAATTGATTTTTGTAAAACTTATAACAGAATGATTCATTCGAAAAAAGTTAATAAAATCAATAATAACATGTCATATTAACCTATAAAATTATTTTAATTCATAAAAAGTCTCAAATTTCATTTATTTTGGTATTTATAACATCAATTATGTCAATATTTCATTAATATGATAATTACTGCATCATCTTTGTGTCATAACTAAATTAAATTATATAATGTCTAAAAATTACAAATAAAATACCATTATATAAGAAATCTTTTTATCTTTATAATTAATATTTATAGTCGAATTTATCTTATGTATAACCCTATATTAAAAATGATATATTTATTAAACATTGATTTTAACTATTTTAAGCCTTCTTTTAATAAATTAATAATAAATG
The DNA here is from genome assembly GCA_963277665.1 of Viscum album. NCBI lineage: Eukaryota > Viridiplantae > Streptophyta > Magnoliopsida > Santalales > Viscaceae > Viscum > Viscum album. The sequence continues at coordinate 2,137,634,059 of OY728141.1, read as the reverse complement.
TCCTAATCTAATCCAAGTGGGACTAAATGGTCATATTTTATTCCTAACGTTGTTTTTGTTTGAATTAAATTTATCCAATAGAATTAGGACATGTGTTAGTGTAATATTAATAACACTTTTACACTTAATTACCCTATTTACTTTTAACCATGGGAAAAAAGTAAAAACTTACTATTCACCAAAAATTATTTTCATCTCATTGAACCGCATTTTAGTCCTTGATATTAACTGTGTCTCTCATATTTTCGAAATTCCACTCACAGAGCGGTAAAATTAAGTTTTATGAAAAATTCAGTTTTTTAACTACCACTTAGTGGTTTCACTATTCATCAAAAATTGAAAGTTTTCAGAAAAATACCAAATATTAGGCCTAAGATATATTTGATATTGTGATTTCAAAAATTATGTTTATTTTACCAAATTCAGAACATATCAGTTACATTAACTAATTAAAAAATTAATTCCTGTCGTCAAAACAAATAGCATGTTTTTAAGAGATAATAACTATCAAAATATTGACACTTGTTTATGTCTGGTTTAAATGTGAAATTACATCCAATGACCAACACTGTATTAAATTGTAAAAATATATTCTAAATATACTTTAAAACCACTCAAATTAATAATTTATCACTATTAATTATTTTGACTAAAAAATTTGTTTTAATTAAAATTTAATAATGTTCACTATTCATCAGAATATGAAAGTTATCTGAAAAGAACCAAAATTTCACCCTAAGCTAATTTCGATATTCCGAATCAAAAAATGAAGTCCTTTTTGAGAGATAAAATTTATAAAATTTTAAATGGTGGTTATTACTATTCATAACGGCTAGTTTTAATAATATTTTAATAGCATATCGTTGTTTAGTGAAACTCAGTATTGCATACTACACACGCTATAGAGGAAGGTCGCGATTGCGTGTAATGAAAGGCAAGTCAAAGATGCATGTTGTGCAAGCTCCTTTTGGTGTAGCGTACAACAGAAGACATCAATGAAATTAAAAGGAATATTTTTCATAAAATCTCGGGGTGTTACATTCTACCCCCCTTAAAATGAATTTCGCCCTCGAAATTTGTCGGGGTTATAAATGGTTTACTACTTGAAAGTTTTTCTAATAGAAACCCACATCGTAAAAAGAATACCAAAACCATTCTTTAAAAACAAAATTATGAAATGTAATGGTTACCCAAATAAACTAATCACTGGGTTTCCACATAGGTGAAAATATGGATATGGATGATAAATCTAACCATCATGTTCTGATGGAGAGTGGTAGAGAACATGGCTATGGAAAAGATAGTAATTACATAGCCATAAATTTGTGATGATCTAAGGTACCATCTATTTCATCAGATATAAGAGCACTAGGACAACATTTTTGGTTTTCAAGATCATTTCCCTAAAGTTGATGAAATTGGAATTAGAAGAAATACTTTCATGATTTTGGTACTGTGTCACTGTTTGTCATTCATTGGACAATTTCCACTTTATATCTTAAAGAAATGAAGTTGAATTTGTCATTCGGGATGTGTTAGCAGATCATGTGATAGAATGATGGGTCATTCCATCTATCTCAAACAAAAGGTTAGAAAAGTTATCAAAAAATACATAAGTCCATCTATAGTAAGATTAATCGTATATGGTTTCTAAAATGGACTTATAATTCTTATATCATACTGCTTAATATAATAAAACTAGTTTCTACTAAACAAGGACTTCTTGTAGGCTATTGGTAGGAGATAAAGGCCAGTCGCACTTCAGTTGTGGGTTCGATTCCCACAGCCTTGTCCGATGCGATGGACTGTCGCCCGTCCTGCAGGTTGTCCTTTTTCTAAAGCTATATTTCTATAACATCCCATCAATAATATCAAAAAAAGGTTCTATCCTTAAATAATACTAACTTATGTCCAATATAATCCATTCTAATCTTTAGGCTTATCCATAATATTGCACTCCACTCTCATAATATAGTGAAAATGATTACCAGAGATTTAATACCATTGTTGATCCCCATATATCATATGATATGTCTTGTTGGTCACATTCCAAACATTTGAAGGCCTTAATCATGTATTCTCTTGAAAAATGAATACCCATTGAACCATAGTGAAAACATGAATGCAGTTAAAAGTTAACACTTTCCACATACCAAAATCCTCAAAATTCTATATACTCAAACCATGATATCACTTAGTCCATATATAAATCATGAGCTCATGAATACTATCAAAAATTTAATTTTCTTCTTATCCCTTCATTATGCGCATAACATCTGCTTTTGAAAATATTTGAATCAGTTTTCATGGTTACTGGTACAATAAAATTATTGAAAATCACAATAGACTAATAAAAAAATATTCTAATACACCATAAAAGTACCTCAACAAAATTATTCTTGAATACCAATACATAAACACTTCAATCCATCCTCTTCAATGATTGTCCTGAAATAAGTCCTTCCTTGATTTTAGATGATACTTTTTAGGTCAGGGCATTGAGTTGGGTAGTGCCCATGTTCTCTACAAATAATACATTGAACTCCATAACAGTCTGTCACTCTATGACCCTTCTCTCCACATAGATAACATCTTCCCCTCCATTTGAGGTATTCCTCAAGTTTCTTCTTCCCTTATTTTGAAATATCAATCTTCATTTATTTATGATCCTCAACATGCGAACATGCATAAAAGTCTATCTTCCTCTTATTTGATGATTTGGTAATACCACTAAATTTCATCTTGTTAATCATATATCGCGATGGCAGATTCAGCATGAACACAATATCATTATCTATAGTAATTACACAATTTCGTTTCTCATAGTCAACAATTTGTCCAATAGATTCAATGTTAACCGAATTCCTTCTGGTTCCCTCTATTGAATAAAACTCAAAAAGAATTCTGTGAGAGGAAAAAATCATACAAGGAAAATAACATAATCAAGGGGGAGTACCTTAAATATCTAACATCTTAGGTTAAATTCTATGATCGTTACCATAGTTCTAGGACTGTATACTTATCCTTAGGGATATCCCTAGACATACCTTATAAATATCTCTAGGGATCTCACTAACATTTTAGCATCCTAGTTTCCAAAGGTTGACTAAACCTTTCCTCTGATACCAACTGTAGAGACCCTAAGCCTGACGTACATGGACATTACATTACTTTTGTGGAATACTTAGTACATAACAAAAACACACACACAAGGACCGTAATAGTTTAGTGTCTTTGTAAACTCGGAATATAATCTTCTAATCGTGGTGAAAGATCTTCAACATCTCCCATAAAGATCATCTTTTTTTAAACCTAAATACTTTCTTTATGTCCTGGGGAAAAGAAAACATAAAAGGGTGGGATCAAATTCTCAGAAAGTGTAAACAATAGAAATATCAATCACGTCATATTCATAAGAACGTATCTTTTGGAAATCTTATCCTGCAAAGGAGATCATAATTTCATAACATGGGATAAATAATAGTAGTGATATGTAATCCAAATAATGATAACTTAAAACATGAAACTTTGTGACATACACACATAATCATAGAGAATCATATCTTATTAGTCCAGACTCCTTTCCAAGACTATCTTAGTGGACAAAGTCCCTTTCTGAACCGAGTTCACTCCTCGTTTCAGTCCTGTTTTACTGAACCGGTATAACCTACCATTCCAGCCATGTCTATCTCATGAGATATAAAATATTTACCCAATGTATTTGAGGGAGATATAGGTCCCACCCATCTCATAATGATACCATTCTTATGTGTGCCACAAAATCATAAATCATACATCATTGCATAACCCATGAAATAAAAATGGGAATCTTAAACATCATGAAATCATAAAACAATTCATATAAGATAAAGGAATTCATAAAAACATTTCCATCACAACATAATCAAATCCATGTAATAATAGTGATAGAAACAGAACCCTATATTATCTTAGATGAGGAATAATTTTGATAAAACTCTTGAACTCCATTCTTGAGGAAAATATCCTTTCTACTTCAAAAACATTTTACTTTCTTAACATGTCATACAATTTTAAACCAAAAGAAGTTGATTAAAAATAAACCTGAAAAGTTGTAAAGGAAGCTACTTGGAAATAATGTTTTAATAATCCATTCATGCCGTATAAGTTAAAAAACACATTCTTCTCGAACTTTTGTCAGAAAAGTCAAAAAAGTACCTCGTACGGTAAACGACAGAAGATTCCATTCATATATTTTACTAAAAACACACCAAAATGGTAAAATATGATTTAAAAAATTGTAGGTGAATATAAATAATATTACATTTTGAGGAAACATGGATGTGGATGATAAAATACACCCCATTAAATTCTGAAGTATAAACAATCTCGAATAAAAATGAGATTGTGATATTTCCCTTACCTTAGGTCTTATTTGCTTTGTAAGTGTACAAACCTCCTGTATAATGATTTAAATAACGTTATTCACTTATTACAGAATGATACTTATTTTTATGATATCATATATGGTTCACTTATGACTTTATTTTACCTGTTCTTTTGTAAATTCCATGTTAAAGAGCGTTTTGGGTAAAATAGTTTCATTTGTCGTCCGTGTTTTGACTTGTAATTATTCATATTACTACTTAGATCAGGATTAATTAATTCCAGAATATAAAACATGATTTATATAAAATATATATTAAGAATATACATATATATAATAGATCAATAAATGAAAAGAAATACACCGTTCATGGAGACGGTAGGCCGTACGTACGCATGAACACTGTTTTCGTTTCCTTATTATGTTGAATGGAATTAAGTAGATGAAATAAATATATATAAAAATAAATCCAGTATCATTATTATGTCATATATTTCATGATTACTTATTATATATACTTTATAATCATTCATGAATGGTTAACGTGGAGAATGAATCTCGTCGCGTCATGGAGACGGTAGTCCGTACGTACGCACGAGCGATGATATCATTCTCATGATCGTGGGATTGCATTGGAGTGTATGTATAATATTTCAGAATAAATATCACTTTACAATAATCATATATAGTTATTATGTACACCATTATACCCATCCATGTAAGGTGGTGGTGGAAAATAGATTACACCAAGGCGTGGAGATGGTATTCCGTAAGTAAGCACCCGCTGTGATTTCGTTTTCCGTAGGATGGATAGATGGTGAAATAGGATTGTTTCATACATATAATAACATATCAGTATATGAGTGATACTGATGTCATTACTTCATAAAGAAACAACCTATGAAGAAGAAGTGGAAGAAGAAATAAAGGTGAAAGAATCGGTAACAGACATTACCTCTTCTTTGAAGCGCCTCTTTGATACCTCCTCTTAGGGCACTAAAATTGGTCTTTGAAGAAGACGAGGACCTCTGGTATGTCTCTAGGGAAGTGGAGAGAAGAAATTGGTAGGGGTTGTCTGAGCTTGAAGGCTCAATGTGGTGTGAGGAAGAGAGGGCGGATGTGCCCTTTTATAAGGGAAGAGAGGGGCACCTTTGGAATAACTAAAAATATTATTTTATTATAAAGTCACATTCGGTTTTTAATAGCTCCAAATTGAGTTATTTCAAAACTAAGGTGGGGATGGGTCGAAATCCTATCATCCAGTAGAATTTGGACAAGTTTAGTTTATTATTTTAACCTTATCATTTAGTTTTAACTTTAAGTTAGATAATTTTTATTTTACCGTGTCTTTTTGTGTTCTTACACTATAAGGTTAATAAACATACAATAACAAGTCAAACGAACCACAAGTTGTTTATTATTAATATATATAACCTTATCTATGTCATTTGACCGAACCTTAGGTTTTTATGAATATAATAACAATTAATAATATAATATTTGTTTTAAAAACTATTTTATGTCAATTTTGACACTATTTGGTAATTGATTTTTTAAAAAATACTAACAGAATGGTTAGTTCTCAAAAAGTTAATAAAATCAATAATAACATGTCATATTAACCTAGAATATTAGTGGAATTCATAAAAGTCTCAAATTACATTTATTCTTTTATTTATAACATCAATTATGTCAATATTTCATTAATAAGATAATTACTGCATCATCATTGTGTCATAAATAAATTATATTATTGAATATCTAAAAATTAAAAATAAAATACCATTATATAGGAAATATTTTTATCTTTCTAATGAATATTTATAGTCGAATTTATCTTATGTATAACCCTATATTAAATATGATATACTTATTAAACTTTGATTTTAACTATTTTAACCCTTCTTTAAATAAATTAATAATAAATGTCCTAATCTAATCCAAGTGGGCCTAAATGGTCATATTTTATTCCTAAGGTTGTTTTTGGTCAAATTACATTTATCCAATAGAATTAGGACATGTGTTAGGGTAATATTAATAACACTTTTACCTTTAATTAATCTATTTACTTTTAACCGTGGTAAAATAATTTAAAAGTTACTATTCAACACAAATTATTTTCATCTCATTGAACCACATTTTAGTCCTTGATATTAACCATGTCTCTCGGATTTTCGAAATTCCACTCACAGAAGCGGTAAAATTATGTTTTATGAAAAAATCATTTTTTAACTACCACTTAGTGGTTTCACTATTCATCAAAAATTGAAAGTTTTCAGAAAAATACCAAAAATTAGGCCTAAGCTATATTTGATATTATGATTTCAAAAATGATGTTTATTTTACCAAATTCAAAACATATCAGTTACAATAACTAATTAAAAAATTAATTCCCATCGTCAAAAAAATAGCGTGTTTTTAAGAGATAATAACTATCAAAAGATTGACACTTGTTTTTGTCTGGTTTAAATGTGAAATTACATCCAATGACCAATATTGTATTAAATTGTAAAAATATATTCTAAATTTAATTTAAAACCACTCAAATTAATAATTTATCACTATTAATTATTTTTTTTAAGAAAGTTGTTTTTAAATAAAATTTAGTAATGTTCATTATTCATCAAAATATGAAAGTTATCTGAAAAGTACCAAAATTTCACCCTAAGCTAATTTCGATATTCCGAATCAAAAAATGAAGTCCATTTTGAGAGATAAAATTTATTAAATTTTAAAAGGTGGTTATTACTATTCATAACGGCTAGTTTTAATAATATTTTAATAGCATATCGTTGTTTAGTGAAACTCGGTATTGCGTACTACACACGCTATAGAGGAAGGTCGCGATTGCTTGTAATGCTAGGAAAGTCAAAGATGCGTGTTGTGCAAGCTCCTTTTGGTGTAGCGTATAACACAAGACATTAATGAATTTAAAAAGAATATTTTTCATAAAATCTCAGGGTGTTACATTCCCCTAGCCAATCCTAAGATACCTCAGGGTCTGTCTCTCCCATAATATTAAGAGTTCTTTGCCTCCGGAACTAATGAAATAAATATAGACAGTGTGTATCCTCTACTAGTAAATATGGTAGTAACTATTGCTCTTCTGGTGGTGGTATCACTAGTACACCACCTAGGGACTCTATCTCTAGTATTGGTCTATGTACCAATGCCTCATAACTTGGTGGATCATTCCCGTGATCATGCGTCTAAATCCTAGCAGACTACCTATATTGAGGAATCCTGAACATATCAAGACATAATATAATCAATAAGGTATACTGGGTGAGATGAAACTGAATCAAGAAGAACATGAGAACACACTTAATCATATATTATCCAGGTTCCATTTATTTTCCCTAAAACTAGTGTTTTCATGTATTGAGTCAAAAAGCATAATTTAGAGTGCTGGTGTATGGATTTGTTGGATGTTTCACAAATAATGGATTCAATGGATTGAAAGTAAAACTCAATAAACATAACACTATTGTCCCAAACTATGTCATTTACTCATTGTTAATTAGGTAGGGCCGCCCACCAAATAATATCATTCTGTTATGAACCTTCCACTATGGCCCATGCAGTGAGTACCCCAAGATCGCATCCAATAGTCCATTGGCTGGAGACTTGCACCAATTAGGCTTATCCCACAAATAAGAAGTATTTTACTACATACTTGTATATACACACACATCTCCCAGAAAAAGTGATGAACTAAAAACACAATGTAAACATTAATTCAAACAAATATGATACGCACACAGAGTAATAGTACAAAAATTTAATGTAAACGGGGCTAGAATACAATCCTAACCAAAAGAAAAAGTACAATCTCCTAAAATTCATCAATATACATCCATAACTGAAGGGTAGGTATAGAAACAGATGTCTCAAGTCGTTAAAGAAGACATCTAATATTGGGAATCTCTATAAGAACCACCTAGACCCAATTCACTAAGTACTTCTTCAATATGTTGACAGTATGCACATGACACAACACATGCAGGCATAGCCCATGCAGGGGTGAGTAAACAATACTTAGTAGGGACCCTAAAACTATAAAAGAAAAATACCAGTAAGAAATACATGAATTATACCACAAAGGAAACACATGAAGTACACCACAAAGGAAACACATGAAGTAAAATGAATATGGTCAACTCACACATGTTTATGGCTAAATCACAATGGAAATGATTTCTTGTTGTAGTCCACATATCTTTGAATATCCATAACAATACATGTGTCGATGGTGCACAAAGTTTCAATGTCTCATGAAGAATCGATGGAACATGAAGCGTCGATGGAGTATGAAATGTCGATGGGTCATGAAACCTCCATGTAATGTAGTCACCATGATCATGTAGTCACATCAAGCTAGGGGATTCTAATCGAAGAGTTCTTGTTCATGGAGAACCTACTCATCAAGACTTTAGGTCATATTCCAAATTCCACAAAACTCTCCTTTATTATCTCAAATGGGTTGTCTCGCCTAAAGGGTCCCACCTCCATAAACATCTCATAAAATAGACAAATTGTTTGAATGATATGACCAACTAAGTAGAAAGGGTGTGATCTGGTCTGGTTTTGACCTGACCCGATCTGGAAAATCCATCCCGAAACAACCCTGTCAGTTAGGGCCAGCCTGAACCAACCTAGCCCGATGGGCCTCTATAATACATCCCAGTTCAACATCCCATCCCATGTCACATGGGCCGCCATTGTTCCACTAGATGTGGCATTCCCTGTCCGCGTACCTCTGGTTCACGCGGTCACCCAACCATGTGGTCTGTTTTCTCCCATGATCAATGTGGTGCTACACCATGTTTCATGCGGCCAGACAACCTTCTTCACAATGTGACATGGAATCACCATCGCAGAGGGATCCTGTCGATGCAACTCCATGCCACATCCTAGCTACCGCCACTGTGGCCACTGGTCACCGATCGGGGCTGGCACTGTCGTATTCCCTAACATCAGATACGATCCTTCTTAGACCACATCCCATTGCCACCGTCAGCCACCCTTCTAGAATTATATTCCTACCATGCCCCTCCTTACATAGCTTCTCCATTTATGCTGATGTTTGTTCCACTGCTAGTTACCCTTTCAACACCCTTGACCTATCGTGCTCTGCCAGAACCCATGAGAGATGCCTCTACTGGCCAATTCCTTGTACATCCACCTCCTTCTGCTGCTATGGGATCAGATCCCCAGTCATAGATCTGGTTCAACATGGATTGAAGGTGTAGTGACAATTTGATCATAATTCGCAAGGAATGAGGAACGTAAGAGACTGGGGGAAAGAGACATTGCACATGAATTCCTCAATGGAAGGACAATAGCTTTATTCCTGCTAGTCTAGATCCATTCATGTTATAAGTTTGAATGAAGAACAATCAACTGATATTCAGAAGGATTTATCATCCTTTTAATCCTCGTAATAATGTTATCCATCCTCCAAGAATGAATGAACCTTGAATCAAACTGTTCATGGGTTATTCCATGTTCATCATTTAAATCTAATAACCCAAATAAAATCACCAAGATATCGACACCATAAATCAAGGATTGATTTGTCGTTGAAGAAGAATTTTGTTCTGTATTTCCATCGATCATCGATCTGTCGTCATTCTTCATCATTTGTCGTCCTTCATCAGAGAGGTCTTCCTTTTTTTGAATTTTAGTAATTTATGTGGTTATGAAAATAACCATGGATTCATAACAACATATATTAATATAAAAGAAATTAATTCAATTTCCAATAAAATAATTTTATTAAAATTTTTTAATGACAGTTAACTCCAATTTGTAACATTCACAGTTGACCCATTCCAGCTGATGCTTGGCGCCACCTAATGTAAATTCGTTGGTCTAAATGAAATGGTTCTATAAAATTTTTGATAGATGAATTTTTTATATATGTTATTACCATTTAAATGAGAAAACTACCACGCTATTTATTAAAAACATATCATTTTTCATCGTATTTTTCTGGGCACACTGGACATGAGAATATCTTGCCCTCTTAGTGACTAGTCATTGAATTTTCCGAATTAAATTAATTAAATAAAATAGAAGAAAATAGATATTAATAAAACTAAAATAATGTATAGAATAGTTTTTTATTAAGAAATATAATCTTGATAATATACTCACATTTCAAAATCTAAGCCTAAATGAAGGATATATGAGAAGGAGAAGTTGTATGAGGGAATACATGACTTTTAATAGGTCTCCGCATTTTGTGTTTTCTTTGTTTCCTGGATGTATTCTCCTATGGACATGGATTACTATCCACTTATTACTATATGGTATGTAATAATTGTACAAACTATATCTTAGCTTTTCAGGGTGGGCCCCGGTGCTCCAGGTCAGGTCTGTATACTTCTGGTTGTCCCCATGTAACTGGCCTTGTATATGACTATTCATGGGTACCTGCCTATTCCCCTATACCCGAGAAGTATGAATTATGTTTGACCAAATGGGTTATTCAGAAAGTTACAATGAGTACACAACTTGGAGACCTAGTAAGGGTCACACTACATATAGCCTCGTCTGCATGCCATCTGATCTGTAGCTCTAATCGAAACCCTTGCATCATAACCAGGGGGCTATAGGCCACATGTTCTTCTTTAAGACACAACGTGCAGTTAGGACTTTTCCAGATCCTGAAATTCCATCATGTGGATTCTAGAACCATCCTTTCCAACATGGATCTCCCCATTTTACAATCTAAAAAAATGTAATGATCTTTTGAAATCATTTTCCATCATACAATGGTTGGAAAAATGAAACAGAAAATACAACCAAAACCACCACAAATCCAATGTGTGTCACATCACCTGTCCCATCTTGTGGATCTCAAATCCATGAAGTGTCACCCATGATCCACCCAATCGATCCACAAGACATCTATATGATCACCATAAACATAACCACCTTGAATTTAGTTGTTCAACCAAGCTTCAAATTGTCTAAAAAAGGTCAAAACATGACTCCATATTGTAACGAAGAAGAACAAAAAGAACATGTGGGGGAAAAGAACATTAACAATGGAGTATCCATAATTGGACAAGAATTATCACTGAAGGATGAAACAAATTGGAAAAATGAGGTGATAAAATTGGTTAATAATGTATAAATTAAAATAAATAATTTAATTTTTATATCAGTCTCATTTGAAGGATCAATTATTCATATATCAGATTCACATATATAATTAATGTTTAATGATTTAATAAAAATGATGAAGCCACAATTGATGAGAATCAAATTAATTTATATTAATCATCGGTGAATAATTAATTTTCTTTTGATGAGATGATACAATGTGTTCCTTACCTCTCAATCAACCTCGACCTGATCTCCAATCATTCGTTGATGCAATCCTCCAATGAAAAACAATGATTCCTCCACCCTAATCTCACAGTGTTATATGGAATACCATATATAATTTCTATTAGATGGTATTTATAGAGGTTTAAGATTAGTTGATTTAAATAAAATAAATAAAATAAATAAAATAAATAAATTTAATTATTTATTTTAATTAAATTCACTACCAACATGTTCCTCAACTGAACATCCAACATCAACCCACCTTATGTCGCATTTATAATCAATCACACCTCCTATAACCAACCTTGATCTAGAATTTTCTATTATATAAAAAAATCATGATTTATTCCACTAGTTTTGGAAAACAACACATGAATGGTATTAATATAATTTTTATTTTTGTAATATCTATATCCAGATCACCAAGCCTTAGAATATCTATATGTCTTTGTGCATGGATCTAAAAATATTCATTAATATATTTAAAACCCTTAAAAGAAAAAATAGGGTCACTAAATTATCCCCTCCATCAAGGATTGTCACTATGAAATTCATAATCTAAACAAATAGGTGTGGGCATTGAGACCATATTTGTATCTTATTCCCCCAGGAGCTCTCAAACATTCTTCCATGATGGAGAAAAACTTGATGTAAGTGAATGGTTCTTACTTGTAGGAAAATATACCTATAATCCTTGATCATCACATGGTATTCCAAAAAGTTATATCTATCCTTGATTTCTTACTATACATAGTCAATATTATTTATAGGATCATAAACATATATAATTGGATGTGACACATGGAATATGTCATTCTACCTAACCAAATTTGGGTGAGGGATATCGGGTAATAAACATCCCCAAAACTCTGTTGTATCTCAAACAACCATATGAACCTCAAGGATAACATTCATTGCTAGAAAAACCTAGATAATCCTCAAAACAGGGAGAATCTCAGGAAAAAATGGTATCCCTACTCAATGTCCTAATGCCTATGAGATCAATTTTTGGATGATTTAGGTATCGATTAAGATATCCTCATATACTTGTGAATCAACTGAACAATCTCTATCATTTCCTACACCACCACAATCTGAATTGGGATGCCTCTCTAATATCAAACCAGTATTATAGTGACAAGAAGAGTCTCACATATGGGGAAACTAAAGGTACCATGTCAATCATAGAGTGATAGTTATTATAATAATAAAATATACTAATGTAAGGTGATCATCCATGATTTAGTCAAAGTCTAACACAAAATCCACCAACATATCCTCCAACACATGGATAGTACATTTCTTTTAATCATACATATGGGGATGAAATTTTGTATTAATTATTAATTACTTCACATTGGCATCTTGTAAGACCCTCAATGACAGTGAAATAAGCCACACATCATGTTGGAGAAAAACATTGAGGGTACCCCATGGACTCGAACGATCTTCCCCACATACAACTACCCCACACCTCTAACCAAGATCTGTTACCTCGTAGTAAGGAAGTTCAAAATCATATAAGTTAATCAATTATTAGTTGGTTGGAATCTAGGACCCTCAATATTTAAAAAATACCTATCCAAATGTCTCTGGATATTTCATCTCATTTCCATTTCGAGATCTTAATTGGCTGAATCAAACCAGTTAGAACCTAATGCACATCATTTACCTAATAAAAAGTGATAAAATGAGAGGAAAACTTGATGATTCACCACCACATGTCAGTAAATCAAAACATCTATCGAAGGTCCATATACATGTTGTCCACTCTGGGATGTATAGTGAAGGGAGATATATGAAACTCTATCATTACCTCATTTAACATAAATGTTAGAACAAATATCCAACCCCAGTAAAAATGACATGATATAAACTAGAATATAATGTAGTCGATGCATCCCCTAAGGATTTCTAGTCATGAAGAACCACATAATAGATGTCTCCCAACAAAACGTCCCCTAAATGCTAAAAGAGTACAGGTGTCACTAACATTGACTAAAGAAAAAATACACTATTATCCTCTATCAGGGTTAGTTTTAATGAAGATAAATAATCATAAACTATCGACACTATGAATTAATGAGAATAACTATAGATGGAATATGTCACCTTGATTACCATTAAATGGGTATAAACTCTATAGAAATCATAGTCCTTCATAAAATTAAACAAAATCCACTATATCATGTGTAGATTTCTCTATTCAATGATATACCTGATAATTTGGTTGTTTTATTATATAAGAAATTACTCTCACAAAAGTAAATTTATACACATGATTAGATTGATGACTATATGTTCCAAATCCCAGTCTTGTGTTGCATTTTTTTGTTCAGCAGGTCTCAACTGGATCAACCCATATGAATTCACAATCAACATTTTCATAAAAATGTAGTAAAGCCTAACTCAAGAGAAATTGAAAAAAACTACATACTCTATTAACTCATATGGTCAACTTATGTTTGGATCGGTAGTCTGCCTCAGAATGAACTCATCAAAGTCTCTTTGAAATTAGTTAGTCCAGGTAAATGATTTCCCTTTCTATGTTTGGGAGGTTAATGTGGTTGTATTTTTAGATAAATATTCTAGAAATATCAGGTAGTACACTTCCAATCCCATAAAGCTCCATAAATCTATCAAGATATTTGGAGTATTACAAGCATGAATTAGATTAATCCTTTCTAGGACCATTTTTATCGCATGATTTTATATTATATTACCCAGAAAGTGAACCTCATGGATCTTGAACTTTAAATTTGATACCTTTCCAAAATTTCAGTACTCCCATAGAAATTATTGGATCATCTTCAACTACTCTTCATGATCCTCCACCGAATCATAGTAAATGAGTGTGTCATCAATGAGGACAACTAAAATTGGTCAAATTATTTCTAGAAGATCCAGTTTACCAAATCCACAAACCAAGTGGGGAAATTCTTCTCAACTAATGGAATCACAAGAAATCATACTGTTTTTAATGACACTATAATCCCATATTTGAAGTATGATACTCACAAAACAACAACTTGTGGTAGTTAGATCTAAGATCGATAATCTATAACCAACGTAAACCACACAATCGATCATTGAGGTCATAAAAACTAAAAATGGGGGAACACATTCCTTATTGTTTTCTGGTCATGTTGATGGTAATGAAAAAAATCAAAAGAATCCCATACACATTTTTCATGATACAACCTATAGCTTCCTGGTGGGACATAGTTGTTTTGATATATCTAGACCCTTAATGTCCATAAAACTACATATTTAGAACTTGTAGCAATATTGGGTCATCTTATATACTAGCACAAATATCTGGTCACCCATGGTTCATTTCCTTGCAGAAGAAAAACTATGAACATGAGTCCATCCTTCAAAATCCTATATAATTACATCCTCATTCTCCTATATCATCATAAAGAATGTGAATATCATAGAATCTAATTCTCAAAGAGGCATTGATAGATATTAAAAAAAAATTATGAGTCCTTATAAACATGTGATCATCCGTCCCTACTTGACATTCTTTCTCACCCATGATGTAAAATATCATAGCACCATATCTGGTACACTATAAACCAAATAGGTGATAGTCATACATGATTATTTATTAATCAGCTAGTACATACTGAGGGAAATCATTTTAGTCCCCAATACCATCTATAGAATGATTCATCCCAAGGAACTCCCTCCCATACTAGAGTTGGGTCACATTTTCTAAAAAAAATTCAATCATGAATCCTTTCAAAATAAGCCTTAAAAATATGGGTTGATAATAAAGGATCTACTAGTATCAATAGGAATAAAAAGGGATGAATTCATTGATAAGTGTCTTGTGACCATGCACCAAAACTAAAACTGGAGTATAGATGACACATGTCATATATCAATCACACCCAGAGACTCAAGGTCACAAGCCCATACCTCATGAAAGAATAAATCCCCATGAATAACTATCCTTTATCTCTATGCCCCCTATAATACCTTAGTACATCAAAATGACCTCAAACATACAAGATGAATGAAATCATACTCCACACCTTGACACATTCTTCATTAGGTGTCAATAACTATCCCATATAGTTTTAATCCCAAAAAGATTAATATCTATGGTGGGATGTTCCCCTCTTCCTTTCATTATTGAATTCACATTGAACATCACCAACACAGATCCCTTCTAACACTAAAAATCACCCTGAAAAAAAATCATCACCAGGAATACAATCAAGAAGGGTCTTATACTTGTGGGGTATTCCCATAACATGCTCATTCAAGTGATCCATCACTCAAGGTGGGATATTTGGATCACTAATAATCTTATCTCATATCAATCTATGAATCTCATGGTGTTCACCTATAACTAGCTTGACATCCAATTATACCTCTGGAGCCAATTAATCCAATGAACAAGACATGTCAGTAGTTCTACCATCATATATTTGGGGGGGGGGGAAAAATCAAGAAAACCAATACCGATACCTAGAGGGTTTATTTCAACATTAAACCTTAGTGGTCTATATCATAATAAATTGTGTAAAATAATGAAACTGTAAATACTATCATTCTATCCTACTAGAGATATCCACTACTCAATATGCGAACCATCATCCAACTGAACCGTTGATGGTGGGTGCACACACAACTCAGTGGGTGGTATCACTACTAGATTCCCTCATCAAGGTAACCCAACATAAAGGGTCCCCTAAAAGTGACATAAATGGTGAAATATTAAATTTTTACAAACTATATCAAAATCTCTGATATAAATTTTCATAGAGATATCGAGAAAGTTATCAATTAATACAACAATTAAATTGAATATATGTGAGATGACTTGAGAAGGGAAAACAAATTATTTATAAATTTACAATTCTATCCGTAGAACAAATTTCTAAGTGATACATGTTGTTAAACATGTATATAGTGTGTTGTAAATAGATATTTTTCTACTACACCAACATTGAATTTCCTAGCATGAAATTAGTACTTGAGGCACTCTTGATCTAATTCCCTAAGTCCCATAATATTCCACATAGGTTACAAAAATACAAACACACTCCTATGAAATATATTTCCCCAATAAAATTTTGGTAAGACCCAAACCATCCCAATCCACCTGGAGAGTAGACAACAATGTATCACTATTCAACACCAAAGACACTGTTGATCTATTTTTTGTATCCAAAGGCATGAAATGTGTTGGAAAATACCGTACATGGGGGGGGGGGTATATACAAACCTATAAGGATTACCCAAAACCCAAAGATGGGGAAATAGAATTATACAATGAAAGGTGAGATCATATCACTGAATTCATGGCAATTAGACATTGAGATAAAAACTGTAAACACCCAGATATACTCAATATGAATCCCAGGTGATAGATAAAAGAGGTATATATATCTATATTCTACCTATATATCCAAATGTTCATCACATATTCCCATAATCAAACACAGTCTCAAAAGAATATGTGTATATGTGAATTATCCTCACTACTACTCTCTATAGCTGAGGGATCCAAAAATCTCATGGAGGACACACACCCCCCGCTAGAGTAAAAAGACATGATATTTCCACTTTATAGATAGTGGACCCCCACTTAGTGTATGGGAGTCTAGAATATACCTATATAAAGTGTATAAAACACATTCCCTAATGTGATAGAAGAGTAATTACCCAAAAAACACTCTTGTGTTCTTTCCCTAATCACTGAAATCATTAAGCATCGACTAATGTATCATTAGACACATAAAATTTTTCATCATAATATATAGTCCATAATGAAGTCCACCATCATGTTCTATATGGAATAATACCCAGGATAGGGTACTTTCTAGATAAAATATGATTCTAAATGAAGAAAATGTCGGTGGAAGAAGTGGAAAGATGGTATAAATTGAGTGTAACCCCACCTCATTGCCTAGAAGTTTTATATACTAAACACATATTTCAATCTATGTCATTCTATATGGATTTTTTTAACTCAACACATCTTGTCTCCTCTTCTCAGGTCCTCAATGTGTTCTCCTGGCCATGCCTCTGTTTTATATGCCATGTTAATATACATGTCCCAATACCTAGCTATGATAGAGAGCCATGCCAAGCCCTTTTACTTCCAGAGTACATGGATTGTCTGACATGATGTATTTCAGGGTGTGGGCCAACTGGTACATGGTTTGTCTATCTGTGAAGGAGCGCACAGTGTGTAGGCCCACCCACACATCTTGTTATCCTTAACACTGTTCGAAACCCTAATAATATAGCCATGGGGGATATACACCTTGTGTTCTTATATAATACAAAAAAGTGATTTTTTATATTTTTCTAGATCCCTACATTCCTCCACATTGTTTCCATGTTAAAACATACAATATCTTATATCACCATTTGACCATATGATACTAATGGAAATCACCTCAATCCAGCATTTTCTATTCTCTAATGGCTAGAAGGCATGTTCCAAAAATTCACATGAAGTTTATGTGAATCCTTTAAACCATTGCTGCTCATGGATCCATGATCCATGAAGTATCACCCACAATCCATCCTGATATACATGTAAGACTCTTATAAATTATTAATGATTTCAAACACCATGAATCTGGTGATTTGATCCTGCTCGAACGTGCATAGACACTGTTAAATCATGACCTTGTGGTCAAACAATGAAGAACACAAACAAGGGGTAGGAGAAAGGAACAAGAATAAATGTGTATCCATTGATTTATAAGAATTATCATAAAATAATTAATTAGATAGGGAAACTGGGGTTATAACATGGCTAAGATAAAATTGATTAAACAATTTAATTCTTATACAGGGATTTGGTGAATGATAAAATAGTCACAGATGAAATATAGATAAATATTTAATTCCCAAACATTTAGTCAATAAGTAGATAACAAAAAATGATTAGTCTTATCTCGATATGGAGTGATCATTGTTGAAGATTGAATTCTCTAGAGATGAAGGGGATCCACTATGTTCTCTTCCTCTCGATCCCCATTGTTCTAATCTCCTTCAGTCCTCCAACGGAATACTTTATTGATGAAATATGATTATCCTCCTCTATAATCACATATGTTTTGGTAGATAAACTTGGTTAATTTCCATAAGTTTATAATTATATAGGTTATATATTAGTTCATTTTATTTCTAATAAAAAAATTAAAATATTTATTTAAATTAAATGCATTTGCAATGACTGTATCAACTAGATATCTGATGTTGACTAATATTAGGTCACTCTATAGGATTACCCCATATTCCAGAATCAACTATTGTATTTGATTTATGATCCATGGATACATTCTGGACGTATTCATATATTTATTAAAAATTAACATGATTTATATTAACATGATTAATATTTCTTATAATATCAATACACGTGTCATTGGGTTAAGGAATCATGCATTGTCTCCGTGCATGTGTAAAAAAATATTACCAAATATATGTTAATGTATTAAAATGAAAAATACTATCATTAAATTTAATTCCCCGACCATAGATAACCTTAATTCGGTGCATTTTGAAATTTTAATGGAATTATTATAGGGATTTAAAAATCTAAGGAACATATAATTTATCAGTCTTGGAAATCCAGAATATATATATGAGTCCCATAATACATTGGGAAATAGAATTAAGCATGATACATAATAAAATGAAATAAATTGCATTCATTAAAGCCGATTCAATGCTCTATTCTTCATAACATGAGGAAAGAAACATGATAAGGGTGTGATCAGATGCGTAGTAAGGTCAAATAAAATAGAAGTAGCAATGAATCAATCTATATGGAATGATAAATAGCTGAACCCACATTATATTTAAATAAATTGATAAGGAATAAATAATATGGCAAGTTAGAAACTAAAACACATTCCATAAATCATTAATTGATGATAAACTACATCCATGGATATTTCGATGAAAAAATATAATGGATAAATTATAATTGAAACTAAATAAGGGAAATATTTTCTACATGGAGGTCATGTATCAGGCATATGAAAACCTATTACTATCCTGGGATTTCATAAGATGGTTCAAAAATAATAGTAGAAACCCATTTTTCCAACTTATACATCTCATGAGAACTTTTCGATGCATCGAGGAGCAATATAATTTCTTGTATCAACCCATCATTTCCTGTTAAACTAATTTCTCATATTGAATAAAATAAATAATTAACATGCCTTATCAAGTAACCATATTGAATGAGTAATAAGGATATCTCAATAATTCCCTTAAAAGAAACAATATAATATCATTATAATAAGGATATACATGATATATAAAGACCAATGGTAGAATATACACTATATAAATGGAACTAGGATCATAACATTACAATATTCCTAAAAAAAGAAATTGAGATGAAATCCCATACCTTTTGTTTCCTTTTTGTTGAAATTATTATAACATCTTGGGTAATGGATTAAATAATGTTACTAGTTATTACATAACCATTATATCATATAACAAATTCATAGTATATTTTATTATCAATTTTTAGAACATTTTCATTATTTTAACTATTTTGAGAGTTAATTGCGTAGTTTTCTCAAGTACATTTTCACTTGTTATTTGGTGTTCTTATTAAATTTATCACAGTTTCATAATCTCAAAAATTAAACTATGACTAATTAATGTTATATATTTAGTACATATGTATTTAGAATAGTCTATAGTATTTTGAGATTAGAAATTAAGTTCATCGTTGATGGAGACGGTAGGCCGTACGTACACATGAATGCTACCTTCATTTAATTGTTGTATTAATAGAATAAAACCTAATAGATACATATGTGTATTTTAATTAAATTATCATACCCAGGATATGTATGTTACATATGTTTTTAAAAAAATCCCTTATACGTTCTATGTAAGGCATTATCAAGTCACGTCTCTCTCAGGGGGCAGTAGTCCACACTTCGTCAAACAAAATTATCGAATTTACACAACATAGAATGAATAAAGGTATGTTCTAAATAAAAAATACAGAAGAATAGAGACAATATAAATATAATATATATCATATATAAATATATTATCTATAATAATGGCCATCATGATTGGTGGTACCAGAAAAAATGAACCATCAGCATTTCATGAGGTGGTAGTTTTCACTTAAAAACAATATGTTATATATCCATTAGATGGAGGTGTGTATATGTATAAGTATAAAACATAGATAAAAAATCCTAGTATATTTAGTATTCCAGTGTTGTTATAAAATAATGGAATAGAGTGTATGTGGTGGAGAAGGAAAATAAAGGAACGGAGTTTGAGGGAAGATGTTGTCTCTAAATCGGGTAACTCATTTTGTTTTGTTACAAAAGGCTTCCTTAAATATTATTATGCCCAAGTTAAGGTTTATAGGAGGAAGGGAGTGATTTTGGGAACATATTTGAGCAGAGCTTGGTCAATTCAATGGGCATGATAGGGGTGTGTAAATGGGTAGAGGTTGTTCCTTTTTATAACAGGGAGGTGGGGCACTTTAGGAATGTCTTGAAATATTATTTTATTATAAATTTATTTTCATATTATAATAGTTCAGACCTGATATATTTAGATTATATTAAGATTATGGGTCAAAATACTTTCAACCAATAGGTTTTAGACAATTTATGTTACAAATTTTAACTAATCTTCTGGCCTTAACCCTATGTTAAATAAATTAATGCTTACAATGCCTTCTTGTATTCTTACATTTTATGGTACAATAAAATTACAATAGAACCTCAAGAGGATAATTAATGAAATTTTTTACATTATATAGGAAATTTGGAAGAATTTTATATTTATATGACAATTATATCAATTGATAATATAGTATTTGTTTTAAAAACTCATATATGCCAATTTTGACAATATTTAGTAATTTATTTCCTCTAAAGTCATAAAAACATGATTCAATCAAAAAAACTATATTAAATCAAATATAACATGTCATAATAATCCATAAAAATATTATATGGAATCAAAAAATTAAAATTACATTTATTTAAATATTTATAATATCACTTATTCGATTCTTTCAACAATAAGGTAATCATTGTGTCATCATTATGTCATAAATAAATTTATTTATTTAATTTCTAAAAATTATAAATAAAATACCATGATGTAGGAATTTATATAGATTTCCAATTACTATTTATAGTAAAAGTTATCAGTTATATAAACCTATATTAAAATTGTTTTAATAAAATTATAAATGTTTATTTTATATTACTCATTACTTTAAATTAATTATTATAACATGTCATTATCACTCCCAAGTGGCTCACAAAAGCAAATATATCTGCCTAAGGATTTATTTGGGCAACTGGGACTCATCATATAAGATAAGGATACATTTGTGGTTAGTTTTATATTATTATAATATCATTTACATTAAATCAACCAATTTATCTTTTATCGAGGTAAATAAAAATAATTACAAATTTACTATTCAGAATGTCAATAAATAGAATGGATATATTTTTATAATTTGGAACATTTGATTACAAATATGTAATAAATATTTCCAATTCAAAACATTATATTGGAATAAATTAATTTAAAATTAATTCCAGTTTTTTAAAATGAGAATGTCGGTTTTTAAAAAGTAAAAACCATCAAAAGATTATCACATGTTTATATCTAACATCAATGTAAAATTATTTACAATGACCATAATTTAATTAAACTTTAAAAATATACTTTTATTATTTTTCACTATTCATTAAAATATGAAAGTTATCATAATGCAACAAAAATTTATCAAAACATAATATTTATGTCCCTATTTTAAATATGAATTTTATTTTGTCAAATTAAAAATATAATAGTTTCAGATATTGAAATTAATATTGTTTCTCTATTAAAAGGTGATAAAACCACACCTTTAAATAATACTTCTTTTATCTGAAATATTGAATTTATTTTTATATTATGTATATGAAACAAAGAAGATGAATGTTAAAATTATATGGAATATATAAAATTTAAAATATGGTTATTAATATTCATAACTTCTTTTTATATGGACAGTTTGATAGGTTGCGGTGCGATTGAACTCAGTGTTTCTTGTATCATAATGTATTGAATTATTTAAAAAATGTATAGTAGAAACTCGGGGTGTTACATTCCTCCGTACTTCAAAAAATTTCATCATCTAAATTTTTAGAATATCATGAAAAAAATGGTTGTGTTGTTACTCATCATAAGTTGTTCAGGTTCCCACATCGCCTCTTCCATTTTATGGTTTCTCCAAATAACTTCTAGAAGACGAGTCAAATAATTTCTCAACACTTGTTCCCTGGTATCAATAATATTGATAATCCATTCACAGTAAGATAGATTAGGTTCTAGTTCTATTTCTTCATATGTGAGTACATGTGTTGAGACTGTCATGTATTTCCTTAATAGTGACATGTGTAACACATCACAAACATTCAAGAGACTGGACAACATTTTAAAATGATTGGCTAAAAATTTTATTCCTTCAATAATTTTAAAAGGTCCAATGTACTTAAGAGTCAATTTACCATTCTTACTGAATCGTATAACACCCTTCCATAAAGATACCTTTACGAAAACATGATCTCCTACATGAAATTCCAAATCCTTCCTTCAGCTATTGACACATCTCTTTTTCCAAATTCGAGATATATGGATATCGGTTTGGATATTCTTTTAATTATCCATTGTTTCTTCAACATGTTCTAGACCTACAAGTTGTCCTTCACCAATATCATACCAACAAGTTGGTGTATGACATATCGTTCTATATAACGCTTCATATGGTGCCATCTGAATCCTTTAATTGAAGCTATTATAAAAGTAAAATTTTCTTAGAGGTAAATAATGATCCCACAGAACATGATTTTAATGTGAGAAGGATCTCAACTAGTATTCTAATGTTTCAATAGTCTATTCTAATTTTCCATCATTTTGATGTTGGTATAAAGTGATAAAATGAAGTTTAGTATCTAGGGAGTACTAATGAATATTCCATAATCTTGATGTAAAATGGGGATCAGGATCAGTAAAAATTGATAGGAGTACACCATGATGTTTGAAAACTTCTTTTATATATAGTATTTCTAAACTTTCTAGTGGTAAATATTTAATTATAGTAAGAATATGTGCTCACTTGGTAATATTACTAACAATAACTCAAATCACATCATTCCTTATAGGAGGCTCTGTTATCCCCAGGAAAAATTCCATCGTAATATCATACCATTTCCACATAGGTATAGGAAGAGGTTGTAAGACTCCTATGAGAAGTTTCCTTCCAGTCTTCACCCATTATAATAAACAAAAATTTCTATAGACAATTACAAATATACTTCTTTATGTTTTCCCATTAATATTTTTTCTTGAAATCTCTATTCATATTAGTGAAACTGGGGTGTATAGAGAAATTGGAGCTATGAGAATTATCCATTGATTTTCTTTTTAGTACAGGTACAGCGAGAACACAAAACCTCTTCACAAATTTCAAAATGCCATCTTTAAATATGAAATCAACCATTCTCCCACCATTCACAACATTAATTTTCTTTTAAAACTCATCATCATCATTCTGAGAACATTTTATCCTTTCCAATAAAGATGCCTTGGATACCTTTTAAAAATTTAGTGATGTTTCACCCTCTATTATAATTCCCATATACATATTTACTAGATCAATGAACAAAGAATCTATTTCAACTCTCATCTTGTTCAGAACTCCAGGATACTTTCTACTCAAGGCATCCTCCACCTTATTTTCCTACCTGGTGTTGTAGTGTATTGTGCAATAATAATCCATGAGTACCTCAAGAAAGATCCTCTATCTCAGGTTTAGTTTTATCTCTGAGAAAATATATTTCCAACTCTTTTGATCAGTATACATCTCACATTTTTCACCATAGAGATAGTGTCTCTATATATTTAGAGTAAATATTACTTTATCTAACTCAATATAATGAGTTGGATAGTACTATTCATGGGTTTTAAATTTCTTGGATGCATATGCAATAACCCTATCATTCTGCCTAAGGACCCAACCAAGTCATTTCTTTGATGAATCACTATAAATAAAAAACCATAATCCAAGTTGGTAACGTCAACATAGGGTCATTGAAAAATCATCTCTTCAATTTATCATAACATTATTCACAATTTATTGTCCAAATTAATTTAACCCCATTACGTTTGATCTTTGTTAATGGGTTAGCCAATCGGGTGAAATTCTAGGCGAAACACCAACAGTAACCTTAAAAATATATAACTACATACATTAATTATATTTTTTAGAGATGGAAAATCTTAAATTGCCTTTTTCATTAATAGATCAAAAAATATTCTATCCTTGGAGACAATACGAACAAGGGAAGAAAATTCTTGAAGCTATAAATCACACATACTATGTTTACCATATAACTATTCTCTCCTGAGAGTCTCAAGAATGATTCAAAAGTGATTATGATGGTCTTTAGAGATTTTAGAAAATATCAGAATATTATCAATGAATATCAAAACAAAATCATCATGATATTCTTTTAATACTATATTCATTTGACCCATAAAAACTAGGAGTTCACTAGTTTATCCAAATGAAATTACGGTAAATTCGTAATGATCATACCTCTTTTGAAAAGTTTTCTTCGAAATGTATTCATTCATCACTCATAATTGATTATAACTATAATGATGATTAATCATCAAAACGAATTTATATCCTTGATTTTGATCAAATAAACCATTGATATGAGGTTGGGGATACTTTTTATTTATTGTAATTTCATTGATTTCCATAAAATTATATATAGTCTAATGGATCCGTCATTCTTCTTGACAGAAATAATAGGGGATCCCCACCAAGAAACAGTAGGGGTGAATAAATCCCTTTTAACCAACTATTAGTGTTTTTTATCTCTACTAATTCTACAGTGGACATTCTATAGAAATGATTTGATATTTCCCTTGTATCAGAGATTAAATCAATATAAATCTCAACTTTATGCTTGGGGGGGGGGGTTGTCCAGATAAATATTAGGAAATAACATCAATATATTCCTTTATAAAAGGTATATCCTTAATTTTTATATTACCTCCTTCATCGATAAATGTTATTTTTTCTTCCTTCCCAATAATCTCATTTAGTAAAGCTACAGGGGTGGATTTTGATAAGAACCAGGATATGAGGTTGTTTCTCAATAGATAATGGATTCTGCAACATCTTAAAAAATTGTAACATCCTTATTATTGGAATAAATTGTCAAATCAAAATTTTAAAACCAATCCATACATAGGATTATTATGGAATCAAACCCTTGTATGATAGCAAAATTAGCAGTTAGAACATGCTTATATGCCATAATAGAAACTTCTCGACAAATATTTGTTGTGAAACAGTTCCCAATAGATGTTTTGAATAACAATTCCATTGTCATGGTGATTTGGAAATATCTAATTTTTAAATAAATCTAGGAACATATAAAAGAATTAGATGATCCAGAATCAAACAAATATTTAACTGAATTTGAGGAAATAAATAAAGTACATACAACTATATCTTTAGGGGCTTTAACCTTAGTAATTGAGATCGCAAAATCTTGGTGATCTACTCTCGTCCACTTTTGTTATAGATTCCCTTTAACTATGAGGCATTTGTTTTCATTGTGTCCTAGACCTTAAAAATTTCAGAAATTGACATCATTGATTTATTTCTTCCTGTTTCATTAATGAGCTTCGTTTCCCTTATATCCATAGATATAAACAAACTACAAATCCCTTAAAAAATTTATCAGGGTTACTTTTTCCACAGTTTTCATAAGATGTAAATTTTTAAACTTATTCTTCTTATTATATGCATTCCCATTTTTGGATCTCAAATGGCCTCTTCTTGTCTTGGTTTTCATTGAATATATTGATCCTGGACAATTCATTCTCTACCGTGTTGGCACAGAAAACTCTTTCTTCATTTGATGAAAAATTATGAGAAACCAGTTTCCTTCTTTGATTTGTCTTAAGACATTCAAAGAAGTTATTGAACATTTAATGTTTGTTTTATATATAATACATTGAAAATATAGATAATCTAATAAAGTTTTCTTAAAAATATACCAAACCCTCTAATTCCTTTTTCTTTTAGGTGGGGAACTTCCTCTTCATCTCAATTTGTCGATCACGACAGATGTATTTATCGAAGGACGTCTCTTTAAGAGTTATCCATTCAATAAGTTATATTTGTACTTATTATTTTGTATTTTGGATAAAGGTCCACCATTGGTCAACATCACATTTGAGACAATATACTGCAAGTGTATCCTTTTCCATTTCACTGTATCGCAACGATATAAATATTTTTTACAAATAATTAATCCACAACTAAACAAAAATTGGATTAGTTGTCCCACTAAATAATGGGGGATGTTTCACATAAACAGATATAACATAAGATATTATCTTTGTGGAAAAGGATGTTCCATCCTAGAATGGATATTTTCAATAACATGATTATGTTTCCCTAGTATCTTTAAAATTTACTCTGTTCCAACATTGGATATATTGGATTCCTCGGTAGTTCAAACCATACAATTTCCTAGAGTATTGACTCCATTCATAATTAATGGTTTCATATCTATATAATGACTGATAAAATATAAGATTAGAAAATTATGAATATCAAAAATGATAAAACACTAAACATAAATTAAAAATTAATAGATCATAAATCATACACTTTTTTTACTTTCGATGAATTATCATAAGTGTATTCTCAAAGTCCATCTTAGGTTATGTTCTATATTCTATAATTTTTAAATCATATTTCCGAAGTTTTTTCTAAACTTCATTTGATACCAACTATAACACCCCGACCCTAGATAACTTGAACACAGTGCATTATTACATTTCATTGGAATTATTATGAGGATGTAAATCCCAAAGGACTGTATATTTTAGCAGTTTTGGAAATCCAGATTCCATACATATGGCTCATAATACACTCATAAAGAGAATAAAATATTCTTCACAATATATTGAAATAAAATTCATTATTGAATGCTTATTCAAAATTCCCTTATTGGTAACTGGGGGAAAGAAACAGGATAAGGGTGAGCTAAAATAGTTAGTAAGGATAAATACAATAGAAGTAATAATAAATTAATCTATATGGAAAGGTAAATAACTGACCACAATTTCTCTTTACATACAATGATCAGGCCTAAATAAGATCGAAATTAAGAAACTAAAACAAATTCCATAAATAAATAAATAATGATAAAATAATTCTATATATATTTTGATTCAAAAATCACAATGATGAATAATAATTGAATCTAAATGAGGGAAATACCTTCTGTATGAATGTCATGTCATAGGAATATGAAAACCTATTACCATCAAGACCTTTCACAAGACAGTTTATAAATAATGGTAGAAACCCATTTGTCCAACTTATTCATCTCTTGAGAACTTTTTGATGCATTGAGGTGCTATATAACGTCTGGGATCTAACTATCATTTAGAGTAAATTTTTTTTTCATATTCGATAACTGAAATAAATAATATTCTTTATCAAATAATCATATTGAACGTATAATATGGATTGATAAATAATTTCCATGAAGGAAATAATATATTATCTTGAAAGTAATGAGATTAATTATATATCATTTTAAAAGGTGGAATATTAACTATATAAAACAAACTAGGTGCATAACATTACAATATTCCTCAATAAAAAGAAATTGAGATGAGATCCCATACCTTTTGTTTCTTTTTAGGGGACACTCCATTAATATCCTTTATAATGGTTTTTAAGATGTTATTAACTTATTATAAAACCATGATATCATATATTAACATCTTAATATATTTTATTACCCATTTTTTTTAACACCATTTCATTATTTAAAGATTTTTGTTTGTTAATTTCCTAGTTTTCTCAGTACATTTTGTCTTGTTATTTGATGTAGATATTAAATATATCATAGTTTCATTATCTCCAGAATGTAAACTATGACTAAATAATCATATATATTCCTTACATATGTATTTTAAATATCCCTTAATATTTGGGGAATATAAACAAAGTGCACCTTTTATGGAGACGTTATGTCCTACGGACACATGAATGTTGCCTTCATTTATTTGTTGTATTAAAAGAATTAAAATTAATTGATACATGTTGAATTACCGAAATAAATAATATTCCTTATCAAATAATATTACTAAAGGTGTAATATGGATCTATCCAAAATTTCCATGAAGGAAATAATATAATATCTTGAATGTAAAGAGATCCATGATATAACAAGTCAAAAGGTAGAATATACACTATATAAAATAAACTAGGTGCATAACATTACAATATACCTCAATAAAAAGAAATTGAGATACAATCCCTTAACGTTTCTTCCATTTAGGTTTAATTCCTTTAATATACTTTATAATGGTCTTAAAATGTTTACTAACTTATTCTAAATCCATAATATCATATATAAACTTCTTATTATATTTTATTAACCATTTTTAATACCGAAATAAATAATATACCTTATCAAATAATAATATTGAATGTGAAATATGGATCTATAAATAATTTCAATGATGTAAATAATATAATATCATAATATTAATGATATTCATGAAATAACAAGTCAATAGGTAGAATATCACTATATAAAATGAACTATGTTCATAACATTACAATATTTTTTTAATAAAAGGAAATTGAGATGAAATCCTTTATCTTTTGTTTCCTTTTAGGTGAAATTCCTTTAATGTCATCTATAATGGATTCAAAAATGTTACTAACTTATTATAAAACCATAATATCATATATTAAATTCTTAATATATTTTATTACCCAGTTTTTAACAACTTTTCATTACTTTAACTATTTCGAGTGTTAATTGCCTAGTTTTGTCAAGTACATTTGGACTTGTTATTAGATTTAGTTATTAAATATATCATAGTTTCAACATATACATAATTTAAACTCTGAAAAAATAATAATATATATTCAGTACATATGTAATTATAATATTCTGTAATATTCTGAGATTAGAAATGAAGTGCACCGTTTATGGAGACGTTATGTCCTACGTACACTTGAAAGTCTACTTCGTTTATTCGTTGTATTAAAAGAAATAAATTAATTGATACATATTTATATTATAATTCCATTATCATATATATGTTATATTTGTTACATATTTTTATTTAATCCATCATTTATGCGTTCCATGTAAGGAATTTTCGAGTCACATCGCTTTAAGGGGCGGTAGTCCTCACTTTCTCAATCAAAATTATTGTATTTACACAACATGTAATGCATAAAGTTATGTTATAAAAAAATTATAAAAGCATGGAGATAATAAAAATATAATATATATAATATATAAATATATTTTTCATCATAATGGCCAACATGATTTGTGGTGATGGAAAATTGAACAATCATCTTTTAATGAGAAGTAGTTCACCGTATACAAAAAATAATATGTTCATTATCCCATAGATGGAGGTGTGTTTATGATTTTGTAAAACAAATAGCATAAAAAATCATATTATATTAAATATAAAGTGATTTTATAAAATAATTTAATAAAGATAGTTTATTTAGTGAATAAGGAAAATAAAGAAAAGGATGCTGAGAGAAGACATTACCTCAAAATCAGGTATCTTTTTGGTTTGTGCAAAAAGGATTCCTTAAAATTCGTTCAACCCATGTTAAGTCTTATAAGAGTAAGTAAGGGATGTTGGGAGCTTATTTAAGTGTAGTTTTATCAAGATAAGGGGCTTGAGAAGTGTGTGGAAGTGGGTATAGGTGGTTCCCTTTTATAAGAGGGAGAAGGGGCACTTTAGAAAAGTCTTGAAATATTATTTTATTATAAATTGATTTTCTAATTTTAATAGATCAAAAATAATACATTTATAGGCTATGATAAGGTCGGGTTGAAATACTATAATTCAAAAGGTTTTAGATATGTTTAGGTAATAAATTTAACACTATCTTCTGGATTTGATTATTCGTTTAATTGATTAACACTTACCATCTATTATTGTATTATTAGACTATATGGTTAATATAATTACTATAAAATGCAAGAGAACCTCAATTGGATCATTAATAAAATGTTTAGAATTATCTATATCAGTTGGAAAAATATTATATTTTTATGACTATTATATAATTTAATAAAATAGTATTTGTTTTAAAAACTCATTTATGTCTATTTTGACAGTATTTAGTAATTGATTTTTGAGAAAGTCATAAAAACACAATTCATTAAAAAACATTAAATAAAGTATAAGAAGTTATAATCATCCATAAAATCTGTTTTATATCATCAAAATTTATTAATTACATTTAATTTAATATTTATAATGTCATTTATTTGAATAATTCATTAATTGGGTAATCACAAAATCATCGTTGTCTTATTTAAAAATATATTAATTTAATTTGTAAAAATTATAAATAAAATTCCAGGATTTTGGAAATATTTTAAAATTTTAATGACTATTTATAGACAAACATATCATTTATATAACCCAATATTAAATAATTTTGCATAAAAAGATACATGTTTATGTAATATTTCACTTCACATTAAATTAATTTTTGTAACACGTCATTATAACACCTAAGTGACTCCCAAATGAAAAAGGTTTGGCCTAAGTATTTTTTGGTCACCCATGAATCATCCAATATGATAAGGATGTCTATTAGGTTAGTTTTATATTTGTTCATATTATTTTTACCTTAAATTAACCTATTTACCTTTAACTGTGGTAAATAAAAATAATTACTAAAGTTACTGTTCATAATGTTGAAAAATAAAAGGGTTATATTTACAAAATTTGGACCTTTATATTCTAAATATGAAATCTATTTTTCAAAATTAAGGACACAGAAATGGCAGAAATTAATTAAAAACTAATTTCCGTTGTCAAAACGAGAAAGTGAGTTTTTAAAAAGTAAAACCCATCAAAATATTGGAATGTGTTTATATCAAATTTCAGGTTAAATTTAATTTAAATAAAAATAATGATATTAATTGAAAAAATATAATCTAACTATATATTAAAATAAATTAAATGTATAATATAATTATATAAATAACTTAGATAAAAAGCTATTTGGAATTAATATACTATATTTTTTACTATTCATTAAAATATTAATGTTATCAGAAAAAACCCAAAAAATTTATTAAAATAAAATTTTATGTCTCTATTCTAATGAAATTTTTTATTTTGTCAAATTTAATATATAAATTTTTAAAATATAAAATTTTAAAAGGGTTCTACATTCGAAGGTAGTTAAATTAAATATTTGAAAAATACTTCTTTTATCTGAAAAATTATATCTGTTATTGTATTATTTATAAGAATCACATAAGAATAATTTTTAAAATTATATTGAATTTAAAAAATTCAAAAAAAATTAATACTATTCATAATATCTTTTTAAATAGCATGTTTGATAGGTCGTGGTTTGATCGAAATCAGCGTTGTGTATAGCGTAATCTATTGAATTATTTAAGAAGAAGTGTACTGTTGTAGCTTGGGTTATTACACTACATGTAATACTTAATAATTTTTGAGATTAATATCCTTATAATAATATTTTGGTATTATAGGTGGTCCATTCAATATGTTTCTCATTTAGTACTGCCTAGAACTAAGCTGACTGAGAATGGATCCAAGGTTGAATGGGTGAATCAACATGAAGAATATTCTTTATGAAATAAATATGAATTTAAATACCCTTTTAATATAAAATTTATAAACCTTTGTTTTTTATATATATTATATTTTCATTCTTCAAGAGTTGGCTTGGGGATTTCATGAGGAAGGTAGATCATGTGGTAACTTATAAGTCTCATCATCTATGACCCCATGACTGAAACTACAATACTCAAAACTTGGAATTTGTTGATTTTATTTATTCCATGATGTTTTTAATCATTATATCATTGGAACGATATATTTCATGTACGTTTACTATAATATATTTTGATAAAGTTTATAACAATAAAAAATAAGCCTAAGGTAGTGGCTTTTGGTAAATTACTCACAGACATTCATCATTGAGATGGTGTGTGACAATGGGAAATGAATTGATTTTATGGATTATATTATCATAAATATTGAGTAACTAAAACCTTTAACATTTGAAGTAGAGTGGATGATATTTAATTTATTAGAATATTGGGAAATTTGGGGATATAAGAATCATGTTGTGGTAACTATTGCTCGGTGATAACTTCCCCAGTGTTGGATTGAAAGATGTCTAGATTGAAATATGATTCATAATGTTATGTGATGTGTAAATGAAAAATGGGAGACAACCTTATACCAGGATGGTCCTTATATTGGAGTGATTTATTTATAGTTCTTCATACGGGGATGGTACTAAAAACAATGAGGGAATCTTTGATTAATCATTCCCATGAATCACAATGGGAAGTGCACAAGGCCGAACTCATATGTATCATTATATTATTTAAATATTTTTATGGCAAGGTATACAGACTGAAATTGAAAATTTTGTATCTTTCTAACATACCTATCAAATGATATAGGTTTATAAATAGTGAATAGGTGGGTTACTCCATCGTCTTCTAGAATTGGAATGAAAATGGGATGTGGTACCCATTTATTTCATAACATGGTTACCTAGAACCCCAAGGGGATATGGTATAGTGTTGTTTATACTTGATCTATTGACAAATACAACACACTTATTAAATATACAGAATAACCAATTGGTTGATGAATTGGATTGATTTTATTCATAGGATATTTATAGTTTTCATGGGGTCCTATGAGTGTTGTGCTATATTAGGATCTGTGCTTCACATAATGGTTTTAGAAAGTCTTATCAATGGTAATGGGATCTTAGTTAAAATTGAGTGTGATAGATTATACATAGAAAAATTGATATGAAGTTCCAAATGGTAGGTGATATTTTTAGAGAGTGTGAGATCAACATTGTTGTAGCACTATACAAATTTTTGGATTTCATTAAATTATTATGTAAAAAAAATTCCAGATCCATTTCAAATGACTCCATTGGAGGTGCTATATGGTTGAATATGTTGTACATTACCATTTTTGATTAATAAGTGATAGTAAGAATTAGTCAAGATATGTCTTGTGATGGAAACCTTTATGATGGTGTATTTAATTTGAATGTACATTACTCTGGATCAGATTGGTTAATGTTCTTATTCCATCCTAGGGTGATGAACCTTAGCGTTTCTGGTAAGTTACTATGAATTTATATAAATTCCACGAATATTTAGGAATATGTGAAAATAAGGGATTCTATCACAACAGTTAACTCGTCTATTTATGATTGTGTAGTGAATTAGGATAGTGGTTTACCAGTTTATTCTTCCACTAATTCACCATGAAATGAATGATGGGTTTTATGTGTCCAATATTCAGAGAAAATAGGTTGAATCGACATATGTAATTGACAATAATAATTTTGATATAGTGGTAGATGCACATTTCAAGGAACGTATAGTTTTGATCATTGAAAAGGGTTATAATGTGATTCATGTGAAGGAGATTTTTATTTTTGAGTTTTTTTTGTATTACATGAACATCTAAGAAGAAAATTGTAATAATAAATTTCATTTGTAGGATAAATTGCATGAATTATTCATGAAGAATTAATAGAGACAGTTTTGGAATATTATAAGTCTTTTATATGTAGAGTTCAAAATTCCCCTCATATTTTATAAATGTGACTATTTATTATTTTACTATCATGTCAAGGGAATTTTATCAATTCCATACTATTTTTGTTCTTGTTTTGGGTAATGATATAATTATAGAGGAACATGGCTACCCTAAATATGAAAATACTTTTTGGATTACAACTCATCGATGAAATCTTAGAAGGTATTTCTATTAAGGTAAACCTTGTAATTTTACCCAAATTAATATTTTACTTAAAACTCCTTCCAGACCGTCAATTGACCTGTATACATGTAAGGGGATCTACATGTGGAACATGGATCCATCATCCTTATATCTTATTCGTTTAATGTGTTATTTTTTTAGAAGATCTAATTCACTAAGTCTATGTTTATCTTAGCCACAAATGTATCATTTTTATTATTTTTTCTTATTGGAATTCCATTGTAATGTTTTTAGTGTTTATAAATTGTTAATTTGTGGGTGTTCATTTGAATGGTGATTCTTATATATTGGTCACTATATTTTGAGGTATGATTTCATTCTTATGTTAGAAATTTTTTATAGTTTTGAATATCATGATTGTAATTTAAGTGAATTTTTATCCCTATAACAAATTTTATGTGTTACTTGATTGGAATGTATGTGAATGTGTATCCTAGAAATAACTCAACATTATTAATTGAATGTGACAGTTAGATTAATATATAGCTATCTATAATGATATGTTTCATTCATTTGGTGACATGTGAAACCTGGTTCTGATACTACTGTGGAAATTCATTAATGAGACAGTTAGTCCATTAGATTAATTTTTATTAGTTTTTAGATTATAAAACATTATTGATTTGACATATCCTTGACATAGTACCAATTTAGTTGGTATTGCAGTTTTTAGAAACCTGGTTAGTGCATTATAACATGACTAGTTGTATGATTACATATTTTTTATTTCTAATCATTTCATGCACATTTATATACACATTAATCTCATATGATACAAATGTATTTGTAAAGAAGTAATTAATTTTTTTCTTACACTATTCACATCAATCGTGGTTTACCTAAAAATTTTATGGATAAGGATTTTTTGAATTTAAATGTTCCCATGTAAGGATGTTGAGCTTCAGAATCATGATAGACCAGGGTGATACTAGAACAGACTCCAAAATATTTTTTTCTATCATTAATAATTTATATTTCTATTTTTTTACTTTGTAACCCTGATCCCCCACAATTGGGGAACCTGTGGACTATATTTTACTGTTTTATTCCATCACCATGTTGCATGGATATTGTTTCCCTTATTATACCTACTATATCAATGCTGTTTTTTATTTTATTATTAAAACACTATCTCCATATAAATGATTATTGAGAATATACTACCAATAGAATAGTATCCACATGTTTCTACCCATTACTTTTCTACTCATCCACTATCATTGATGTACAAGGAGGTATATATGAGGTCTTGTGGCATCAAATCCGAGTTCATGTGTTTAAAGTCATGGTGTTAAATTTAATTCCATTGGAGACTGCAGAGAAAATAAAATTATTTATGAATTTTTTTTACATATTATAATATCATTATTAAAATAATGGATTCTTCTAGACAAATCATTCTTATTAACCTCATTCATAACACATGTAATTGGAATCCTAATAAAAGGTGGCCTAATATGATCAGTAAGGATGAAGAAAGTAAATGACAATTTAAGAACATAAGGTAGCATAATATCAAATTAATTATATGATAATGGATTAATAAGACCTTATAATCATACCCAATCATTCATATATCTTAAATACTGGGTCACAGAATAACCATTTTGTATTAATGAAATGTTTCATAAGAGTTTGGAAACACCATTAATCAATCATGAGGATTTAGAGAATATGATAATTAGAAGAATATGAAATCATATTATAGAATAACCATTATCATTGAAAATCATTTCCCTAGAAGAGAATTACTTTCAAGACCATAAGTACATAGTGTATAGAGTCCTATAATGGATTATTTGACTCACCAGTCCATTTTA
This sequence comes from Viscum album, assembly GCA_963277665.1. Taxonomy (NCBI): domain Eukaryota; kingdom Viridiplantae; phylum Streptophyta; class Magnoliopsida; order Santalales; family Viscaceae; genus Viscum; species Viscum album. The sequence continues at coordinate 2,137,597,588 of OY728141.1, read as the reverse complement.
AACCATATTGGATAATGTCTCGTAGTTTATTGGGGCAAGCTCCATTCTATTAAATATTATATCATGTGATGTAAATATTTACTCAATGAATTAAATTGATATATAACTCTAATTATGTAACAAACCAGACATTATAATTGAAATTTTCTTCATGTATAATTATGTGTTTTATTATATAGTATTATATACATACATCACATAGAATAATATAAAACACATTAAATCATTAATCAAAATTAATATATTTGTTAAAAACTAAACCCATTAAAATTTAATATATTAAAAAGGTAAAAAAGTAAAAACCCTTAAAAATATTAAGGGAAAATATATACCACCCAAATCTATAAGAGTCTTTTTCCTGATGAATAACATTTTTGGAAAAAACATAATGTTATTAAAATAATAGATATCTTAGATAATGTAAATATACATCCTTGGGATGAATTTTAGTAAATTTTTAATGAATTATAGAAATTGTATTTATAATATCTGATCATTATAATTTTAATGTTATTGTTGGAATAGTAACCTAACTATTGGGATTGGTAACCATATTATTAGGATTAATAATTTAACCTCAAAATAATAAAATGAAATATAAATAATAATTATCAATTTAAATATAATAAAATATAAACATTATAATTTCATAAAATAATTATCTTGATTATAAACTCAATGATATTGTAAGAACTTTTTTAAAAAAGTTTTATTTTAATATATGTCTTAGGAAAAAAAATTTAATACGTTAAAAATAATAATTACTTTTTTTAGAAAATCATTTTGATATAAATTATTTCATTTTTATAATCAACATGTTGAAATTTTCCAAGTATGTTTTTCAAATATTTTGAAATACTACAATTTTTTGTTGAATAATAAAAATAATGTATTATCGTAACCTATGAAATTTAAATTACATCATTCATGATCTAATAATAATAGAATCAAGTATAAGAAAGTATTGATCAACTGAAACCCAGACTAATTTGATAAATTATTCATTTAAATTCAATAATATTTCTTTCCAAACATATAAACAATTTTCCAAATTCTAAATCATTATATTAAAATAAATGTTTTTCATTTTTCTCTATTTTGATTTGATTAAACCAAAAAGATCATATTTTAATGTTAATGAATGTCTTAAAATAATTTTATATTAAAAAAATATATTTCAAAATGTCAAAATACAACTATTTATATTATTATAGTGAATATAATATTTTATTCTATATTATAACACAAAAACACCCCTCTCCTCAAGTATAAATAACCCCTCAATAGTCTGTTAGAAAAATGCATCACTTACACTCAACAAATCCAATGATATGAAAATATAAAAACACCTAATACATATAGAATCATTACGGATGTTTAGGAGTAAACTAAGTTCACGTGTAAAATTAGGTAAGTATTGTTGGAATGATTAAACATCGAGAAGTGGGTAAATTTTCATCAAGTTTCCTTCTCTTTTTTCTATTCTCTTACACATTGCATATATTCCTTCAAAACCCAAGTCTAAAAATATTAATTGAGAAACACGTAAAAATTATATTATTTATTAATTATTTTAAACTACATTAATGAATATTTTTACAATAAATATATATTTTAGTCTTATATTCCATCAATTTTGGAAATGGCATATCAATAATCGATTAATAGTCCACAAAGATGTCGAAAATTCTCTAATTCACAAGACCATTATTTTCGATCATAATAAATTATTTATAATATATATAGGTATGAAAATAATTAGTCATATTTTTAGAATTTGTTGTTATTCTATATAAATGACCCTGATAAAAAATATCCTAATAAAAAATGTCCTTTTTTAAGACCAAAGGATATATAAACATTTATACATTAAAAAAACAATTAAGGAATAGAATCCAATGATTATAATAGATAAATATTGTATTTTTAAATCATAATTAAATACATATTCCAAGTTTTACTAATCCTAATTTTATTATATAAGAGGTGAAAATGTGAAGGATTAAATAATTATTTAATGTATGAGGATTGTTGAACCCAAACTCATTTTTGGGTTGTTAAATATTACATATTATTTTATATATGTATATTCTTATGATTTTACTAAAATCACGATCCTATATTAATTACCATTTATTTTGTAGGATACTTATGTTTTGACATTACAAAAATGATTTATAATCCCAATGCAATGATTTATCAAAAGTAATTATTTATCCAAACACATATTTTCTTAATATTGTGTTGTTTAATGCTAATAAAAAAAATATTATTTTAATGAAATGTAGGATCTAAATTATTTTTCTCTGAAAACCAATGATTATTCTATGAAATATAGAATATGTAATAATTTAAAATACCATTTCCTGTTCATGGGTTTATTTAATGAAAATAATTATTTTACATTATATATAGAATGTAAGATTAGGATAATATAATGTTGTAATGAGTGGAACCAAAATTATATAGCCATCCAAATAATTAGGTAATGTGATATGTCTCATGTTATTTTGTCATATTCAAGAACATGATTCTAGATTTGATCACAATTATTGTGTTTTTTGGTAAACATTTTTGTTGCTAGAATATGATGGTAGATTTTATAAAAATGATACGTGGTATTTGACCACTCTTTAATAATATTTCATTGTTATGAATGTACTATATTCCATGCATTCAACAAAATCTTCACTCATAAACTTTATGATAATACCATTATTATGAAATAATGATGAGTATTATGCTCACCAATGTAATATTAATTCATATCTCATATTACATATATGTTATACATCTCTTTGATGAGCTTTAAATCACCTTTTTTATCTGAGATATATCCTTAGGTGATTTTATATACCATAGAGAGCATAAGATATTTTAGGATGATAAATGATAAGGATTTAAATTTTGTTTATTTTTTTATGTAGAATTGATATGTGCACCAAATTTTCCAATGGGACAAAACCTTTACATACTGGATTATATGACCATTACATAGTTTATCTTAAAAATGATCTATATTTTTTATAAGAGAAAGTCAGATCACTATATTTGGTATCAAAAAACTTTTTATTAAATTTGAGAGTAAGTATTAGAAAATGGAAATGAAGGCACATAAGATAATTCTATTTATTAGTAATCATTATAAATTTTTGTAATGTTTAAGATAAAGTGGATTTTGAGAAATCAAATACATGTTTGGATACTGTAAGTGGATGTGGTGTGGACATAGATATACATAGGGGTAAAAACCCAAAAAGGTGTGTTGGGTATTGACTATATATACACATAGTATAGGACAAACATGATTTGTTTCACACATAGTTTCATACTCTATGTGGATATGATTATTTTGAGTAAAAACTCTATACATATCATTACAAACAATAGTTAGCTAATGTCATTATATATTATAATATTAAAAAAATTATTCATTAACACAATAAAATAAGAATCATTTTAGAAAATGTATAAACAATGTTATCCTATAATATAGGTATTTATTATTAATTTTCATATAATTATAAATTATTTAATCATTATTTTTTTAATTATGTTTTGTTTAAACCATTTTTATTTAGGAAAATTATGGAAACTGGAAGAAAATATACCAATAACCCCTATGAAGTAAAATTATTTCATTATCCAAATTACATCCCCAATTCCAGGATTAGTGGAGTAAAAAACATCATGGAAATTCTGACCCATATTTCATAGGTTATGAACATTAACCTGAATCTTGTGGAATGTACTGCTTTTCCTAATAATGATAAACCAAACATCGATTTAATCATGAAACAATGACCATGAACATTATGTGGGTCTTATAATCCATGTATCATGAAAAAATGGATAACGTCAAAGGAAAATATCTCTCGTGCTTCAATGTTCTGAGTAGGATATGTTTACTCTGCTTGGGGATCATTTTTATGAAGATGCTAATCAATGGTTCTTTTTAATAAAGAATACCAAGATAGATGACAAAATTGAAGAGATGGTGTGCTAATTCATTAATAATTTATTTGTTAACAAATATTTCAATATAAATATTCAAAAACTATAGGTAAAAAATTTCTAAATATTATGAAAAATGGGGATGAATCTATCATTAAATAGGATGAAAATATCATAAAGTTGACAAGATATACCTTATATTTTGTAATAAATAATTATTGAAACATAGATAAGTTTTTTAGTGGTTCAAAACAAAACTGAATAATGGCAGTAAATATTCTAGATATTGCGTGTTATGAATATTTATTTTCATATGAAATAAAATTGGATATAGTTTTGGAGAATGGTCCCATAGTTATTGAGATAGAAAAAGATATATATTGTTAAACTATGCGGGGTAGAAAGAAAATGAGGAAAATTATAAAACCTCACAGATGAGAAAATTATGGGATAAATCAATATGGTATTTTCTTAATAGGTATAAGGAATTGATTTATGTGTTGGAGAAAAATAAACCGATATCATGAATGTAGAATATATTTAAATAACCCAACCAACATGACAATGGAAATGAAGGAACAACCCAAGGTTCAATTTTTCAATTATAGGGAGAAATTGATATATGAAAGTTAGTGCACTAAACTAGGGGACACTGAAGGTAATTATTAACCAAAACAACCATAGTATAAAGAGTTTGTTGAAATTTATTTCATTAATAACACTTATGTAGAACATGAAAATGGATTTAAACATGGTATATTATAGATTCAGTCACAAATGAAAAATGTGTTATATGGTTATTTTATATACTTCTTATTATATTGTAATAGTTTTCTATAATCTTTGTATCACAAAATAATTTTGAACTACATATATCTTCAAAAAAACATAGTTGGAATATTAATACAAATAAATTTTTGGAATATTATCTAGTTACTTTATGTAAGATGAATCTTGAAAAAAAATTCAATTCCTTACCATTTTGGAATATGATTCATTAATAGAAATGGATTCTATCTCTTCATATACATCTCACATGAACTATCAAGAATAGTAAATAAATTTTTATAATCTGAAACATCCCAGGGTCCACTAACAATTCAAGTAATTCCTGAATATATATTTGAAAATATCCAAAAGATGTGGGTGTTGATACTAAGTAACGAATCATAACATTATCTAATGGTTGAGTGAAAAAAAGTGTCATCCGTGATGAAATTCCCATAGAGAGGGATTACACTAATGTATTTCTAGAAGTGTTACCCATTCTTCTTCCAATATGTAAGGTAAATTTAACAATAGATTTTATAGATAAAGCTAATCCCATCTCTAAATTTTCCTCTAAGATGGCCACGATAAAACATAGGGAGTTAAATAAGAAACTAAAATATCATTTGGAAAAAGTGTTTATAATCCATAGTACATTAACATTTTTTTAACTGACTGAATGGCCTGAAGGCAAATTTTTTATAGATTTTTGTATAAGCCCTCTTTTAAGGGTAAAGGGGGGAAACCAAGACTTCAAAGGCATCAATACATTTACATAGTTCGAGAAAACATAGGGTTTCAACCCAGAAAAACTACAAAGAAGTACTTCAACCCAACACCAACAACATTAATACATGACTCCACCAAAGAATGACTACTTAGAAAACTATCTCATGCAAGAATGCACGAGCTTGGTACAAATGGAAACACCATACCCTCTCAATCAACCAAATCCAAAAATTCATGCACGATGGAGACGACCAGCTCTATCCTTATATAAGGAAAAGCCTTGAAGATTGTCTGAGTTCCCCAAAAATACCAATTTCACCTACAACAACAATAAACCAGCAATAATCCAGATTTCTAGTAGACACAACCATTACCAGCAGATTCAAAACATCACCAAAATCACATCCAGACAAACAAATTCCCAAAATAACCAAATAAAAATCAATATCAAATCCTATAATCAACTTACAGTAGCACCAATTCACAAAGCCTCCCCCTCCAACCATGAGGAACTGACCCGAATCACCCTGTAAACAACAGAGCCGATGACGAGTCGGACGAAGGTAAGCCATGATCTCAGAGCTGGAAAACACGTCAATGTCGTCGAGGAGCACACTAGAGCTGCTGATGAAGTACACAACGATGCCAAGATGAGACCCCGAAGCGAGAACCAAACCACAATAATCACCAAAATCATCAGATCCTACATCACTGAGCCAAGACCTGAATCCGAACCACTAGAAGATGATGCACGATGACCCCGAGCTGAAAACCTCATGCTGGATTGCCGAGGCCACTGCTTCTTGTACCAGAGCCAAGTTGAAGCCACTAACGGGTCAAGAATGAGGATGGACTATACGGATCTGACACCCAACATCATCGATCCGATGCTAGATAACCATCACCAAGGCCGGCTCATACCGTCCGAAGGAGGGTAAGAGAATGTAATGAGGGAAACCCTAGCTGCACGAGAGGGGGAAGAAGCCCCCACCCATATGCAAAACCTATATACCTACATTTTTTTGAAAAGTTCATCTTTTTTAGAGAAAATGGGTGGATCGATGTTGTTTTGTAAAGATTTTTGGTATACCATAAGAATCAACTTAATGAAAAAATTTCACTTTCCATGAATTTTTGAATTGTTAGATCAACATCAAGGATGTTAGCACATCTCAATGTTTGAACTAAAATTTTGATATCATCAGCTGATGGTTAAAAAGGATGATATTTAGGATATATCTTCCCATAATAGGTGAAAACACCATGACTTCATAGTTATGCCCTTTAAAATGATTAATTACCTTAAAAAACTATGTATTTGAGGAATATAGTTTTAAATAATACCACGATTGGTTTATGGTAGTGATTATTCATAATATTATCATTTACTAAGTGAATGAATTAATATGAAGATAATATAAAGATAGTGTGGGTGACATTATGAAAAAATAAAATGTATTATATGATTATAAAATTTCACTTTTTGATGAATAAGTCGCATTCCTAGGGAAAATGATCATAAGAAAAGGAATTTATGTTGACCATATAAAGACAAGATAAAATTGTGGAAATCAACAAACCATAAAGTGTCACATAAATTATTTTTTGGGGGCATATAAGAGTAATAACACAATTTTCTGAGATATTTATCTTTATTTTCTGACCTGCTAACTAAGTTAAAATATAAATGTGTAAATTTTGATTGGATAGATGAATATGAGGAATGTTTTATGGAGATCAAAAAAATGATTATCACTAAATCTATACACACACTACCATTAAGTGGATAAGGATGTATGATATATATTAATGCATCAAAAAATGTCTTTTGTTGTGTATGGAATAATAATAAAAAATTTATAGCACATTCTTTATAATAGTCAATGATCTATGAGAATAACTTCCTGTTGATATATCTATAGTTAGCGGGTTTGATATCATCCTTGACTATTTGGTGGTACTACCACTATGGTTATAAGTCTGATATATAAAAATATCAAAATAGTTTAAATTATATATTCACATAAAAATATATGATCATTCATCAATGAAGATGGATAATGCTGATAAAGGACTACAATTTATTTTTTCACAACATTGATGAAAGGTGATTGAGGTAGCTAATGACCTTAAAATAAATTAACCTTCTACACTATCCAAGATATGAATTGAAGATACCCTATATATTTTAATATGAAAATGATATATTTGGAAATCATAAGTGTAGGGAATACATATGAGACATCCACCATGATTTCCAACCATGTATTAAAGAGGATATTAAGGAGTCAGAAATGGATAATTTGGATCTTCAAAAAAGGTTATATACAGTATATAAGGGGAAGATTCCTGAATTCCACATTGAAGAAGATGGTGTCATTTTTTTGGAACTAGAAATTATATTCCTTCATATCTAGAGATAAAGAAATACCTATTAGAGAATAATCATAAATCATCTTCCTCCATCCATCTTGAAAGTAAACATGTTGTATTGTGATATTTGAGAGATGTTATATTGGAAACCAATGAAAAGGGAGATCACTGAGTGAACCTCAGAGTTATTGGAAAATAAGAAGGATAATGAAGTTTGATTATGTAGTAAGGAATGGTGAAACCATTTAATATACCCACATTGAAATTGGAGAACATCACCATGTAATTTTTCACTAGACTCTTGAAGACATAAAAATGATAATAATCAATGTGGATTATGTTGTAATAACCCACATTGAATTCCCACATAATTATAAATCAAGAATATTTATTTATTAGAAATTATTACAATATATTTGTAATGGAAGTGGTGAGTCCACTTGGGGGCCCACAATCCTTCTTCTATAATCCGGATCATTGTTTCACTACTAAATTCTTGAGAAGAATTCAACATGATATAAATAGTTAATATAATTTCAATATAGAATGTCACCCCAAAATTGATGTCCAATCTAAATAGAACATTCATTCTCTAGAAGACCTGATAGGATACTAGTGAATGATATTTATTGGGGATAGGTTCAATACTACTAATTAAATTCTTTTTCAAAATCTATAACTTCTATAATATTATTCAAATGGATCTATATGAAGCACTATACGGGATGTGATGTAAAACTCCTAATTTTTGGGAAGAAATTTGTTGATGTAATATATGTATACCCATTCTTGTAAAAGAGATGAAAAATAAGGATAAATTCAAATAAAAACATATAAAACTAGATTTGAGTCTAAAGAAGAGATATAATGATAAATATCAAAGGAATATAGAGTATCATGTTGGAGAAAAAGTGTTCCTTTGAATATCACCAAGAATGAGAGTCATGTGGTTTGGAAAGAAAAGAAAGTATTGAACTATGGACATTGACCCCTTTAAAATCCTTGACCATATATGAGTATTGGCTTACTAGCTAGAGATCCCACCAATCATGGATCATATTCAGGATGTGTTCTTTTTATCTCTCTTGAGGATGTATGTATCAAATTACTCACACATATTAAACTCATATTTGGAACAACATGATCATGACCACACATAAGAGGAGAAGCGTGTTAATATCATAGATCACTGATATAATGTTCTATGAAACAATAGTACTCACCTTGAAAACTTTTTGTGGTAGAACAATAAATTTGAAGAATTTATGTAGGAACCATATGAAAAAAATGAAAAAATGTACCATCATCTATAATAAACCAATAATATGAGTTGAAATTTCAAGGAATAAATTTATATAGTGGGGAAGGATGTAACTATTATGATGTTATAAATGATATTTTTCTTTAGAATAAATTAGCATTATATTATATAGTATTATACACATACACCACATAGAAAACTGAATAACATATTATCTGATTTTATAAAATTTTAAAATTATTCAGTAACAACACCCAATAAATTCTAAATATTTCTAGGGATATAAAAATAAAAAATATGAAAAATATATTCAGAAAAGTTGGATCACCTTTTTCTACTAAAATCACTACCCCATAAATACTATTATGGAAAAGTAATTGAATATTTCTAAACCAATCAATGTATTTGAAAATAAAAATATAGAAAAATTGAAGTAATTATTTTGAATGTTTAATGAAGGAATTAAGTGGTATTTCTAGGATATAATATACCATTGTGATAGTTATTTGACCATTGGAATAGACTCCTAATGAATTATAATAGAAACCTAACCATTTAGAATGGTAGTTTGACATACTGAAAATTAAAATAAATAAAAAAAATATTTTTCATTTGTAATTTTATAAAAAATTATTCTAATTTAATATATTAGATATCAATATCAATCCCTCAAATAAATCATTATGTTTGAATTTTATATGGGTGGTTGTTTGGTAATGTTCTGATATAATTACTTTTTTAGGTTAATAGTTAAATTATATGTTGCTCATAATTGGATATTTTAAATTACATCGTTCAAGATATTATAATGACCTAATAAATTTTAAATTTTTTTATCAACCAAATATATAATTACTTGAATAAATGATTTATTATAAATAAATAAATAATATTTTCAATTCTATAATGATTTCTCCAATTTCTAAAGTCTATAGTATTCTAAAAATATATTTCTTGTCGTTTTTCCATCATCCCATTATACCAAACTAATAAATTTAGATTATAAATCATATAAATTCATTATAATAAAGTTATTTACTTTAAATATATTTAATAAATTAATAAATTTCATTATATAATGATTTAAATTTTATTAAATATTTATTCAATATTATAACTAAAAAATACACCTATCATCACATATGATTATCTGCTCACCCATTCATTGACAAAGAATTTCACATACACATAAAAAATATAAATATATACATAAATAATATCTCTTAAGAACGACAGAATCCATAGGTATTTTCAATGTAATCCAACACCATGAATAAATGGAGTTTAATGCCATAGAAAAGAAGCAACATTGAGAAGAGTGTAAGATTCCACCAACATTCCTTCTCTTTTTTATCTTATCATATAGTTTCTAAAAATTATATACAAACCCAAATGTTATAAAATTTTATTATTAGTTTGTTAAAATTATATTAACTAATTTAACCTACTATTATTATTATGTTTACATATATTTATATTTTTACATCTCTTCTTCCTCTTTGGACAATGTCTCATCATTGGTATGTTAACATCCCAAGAGGTTATTGAAAACACTTTAATTAACAAAACCATTATGAAATAAAATAATAAATTATATCTAATATATACATTCATTGTTAATTATTTTATATATTCTAAAATTAATTGTACTTATGTATAAATAAAATTTTAAAAATAGAAAATATTGAAATAATTGGGATTTGTTTAAGAAAAACATGATATATAAATGTTTTACCTTAAAAAAAGGGAATTTAAGAATATAATATAATGAATATATATAATCATGAGTGACATAAAGGAAAATATTGTACTTTTGGTAAAATGTTATAATAATATAATGTTTATTATTCAGGAGGTAGAAAATCACTGAAACAATGAGGGATCTAAGGTATGGGAATTCTCAAACCCAAACTCATTCTTATTTGGGTTATCTTCTCTTCCAAAGTACATTCTATATGGATGTTAATTTTATGTCCTTACATTTAAATTGTAATATACAATCCATTTTATTTTTTGGGATATACATATCTCAATATTTGTGGAAAATATCTAAACCAAATTAAATGATTTATAAAAAATTCATTATTTTACAAAAAAACATCTTTAACACCTCTTGGAAGTCTTATTATTCAAAAAATGGTGATCTTATATTAAATATTGTGATATAAAATATTCATTCAGTAGCAGCAAAGTTTATTCAATGTTGTATGATAAGTGAAATATATTTAAAAAAACAATTTAATTCCATGGGGTTATTTTATGATTATGATTGTTTTACATTATATGTGGTATACATGATTATGAGCATTTAATGATCTTACACATAGGATCAGAATTATATATCTCTAAAATGAATTGTTAAATTTCCTATATCTCATGATATTGTGTGTTTTATTTTTGACCATGATACTATCATTATTTGGAATTTTGATGTAATGATTTATATACATATGTTTTGTAAGGAAAATATTCTCGATTTGTTAAAAGATATGTGTTTTGCTTGACCACTATGTTGTAATGTCTCATTAATATGTATATTTAGTATTTAATTCCATTATATTACATTTTTTAATTCATATGATGATGATAACATTCATATGAAATAAATATGATGATTATTATCAACTATGTACTATGGATTCATGTCTCACATTATTTATATATTATCCCCCCCCTTACTGTGTTTCAAGGACACCACATCCATTTATATATATATATCTCCCTATTTTATTAAATTTATTTAGGTGAATTTTGGAGAATTTATGGTGATGAAGAAGAACGATTTAAATAATGGTTATTTTAATTGGGTATTAGTGACGTCAAAAACCTAATTTTACCAATATACTAAACCATTATATCAAAGATTATATCAATATTATATTTTTTATCTTAAAAATGAGTTAAATTTCCAATAATAAAATTATTTGTTTCTATATTGGAGAATTTTAACATAATTAAAACCATACACATGGGTTCCACAAGTTCATAAAGTCATTCATTAATACACTATACATTTATTAACACATGGTAATGAAAGGATTCTCATAAAACATTCTTAAAATACCATCATAAGCAATACATATAATGAATATTGAAAATTTCATTAGAAAATATCACATGTGAATCATAATAATTGATTAAGGGTGTTTAAATATATGATAGATACTTCTTTAAAGTCAGTAGAAACATTGATTAAAAAATGAGATGAAATGTCCTTTTCTTTTTATTTTATTATAATTAAAATATACCAGAATAAAGAGAACAATATTTTCATTTCAATAACCTAATGAATATTATAAAAAATATTTAAATGAATAATGTTCATGCTAGAGGGAAAATTCAATCAAGAACTAAACATTAAAAAACAACGATTTCCAATTATTATAGAAAAAAATTTTGACTAGTATGAATGATTTTTTAAATATTCCATATTTAAGCATTTAGAAAATTCAAATATAGATGAAAGTATCCTTAAAATAACATTATACTATATAAACAATAACACTAATTAAAAAATATAATGATAATGGACATTGAATAAAAAGATTTTGACTTAAATGAATAGATTAGGCTCAATTACTTCATAATCATTGTTTTCAAATGATTTTTGAACCAAAACGAAATGAAATGATATGAAAAAATTAAAAACCCATGAATAATTAGATTGAAATAAATTTTATTAGGTTTAAGAATAAGAGATTATAGAATTCTATAAATAAGAATTTTAAAATAAACCTTTCTATAGTTAGCCGGTTTGATATCATCCTTGACTATTTGGTGGTACTACCACTATGGTTATAAGTCTGATATATAAAAATATCAAAATAGTTTAAATTATATATTCACATAAAAATATATGATCATTCATCAATGAAGATGGATAATGCTGAAAAAGGACTACAATTTATTTTTTCACAACATTGATGAAAGGTGATTGAGGTAGCTAATGACCTTAAAATAAATTAACCTTCTACACTATCCAAGATATGAATTGAAGATAACCTATATATTTTTATATGAAAATGATATATTTGGAAATCATAAGTGTAGGGAATACATACGAGACATCCACCATGATTTCCAACCATGTATTAAAGAGGATATTAAGGAGTCAGAAATGGATAATTTGGATCTTCAAAAAAGGTTATATACAGTATATAAGGGGAAGATTCCTGAATTCCACATTGAAGAAGATGGTGTCATTTTTTTGGAACTAGAAATTATATTCCTTCATATCTAGAGATAAAGAAATACCTATTAGAGAATAATCATAAATCATCTTCCTCCATCCATCTTGAAAGTAAACATGTTGTATTGTGATATTTGAGAGATGTTATATTGAAAACCAATGAAAAGGGAGATCACTGAGTGAACCTCAGAGTTATTGGTAAATAAGAAGGATAATGAAGTTTGATGATGTAGTAAGGAATGGTGAAACCATTAAATATACCCACATTGAAATTGGAGAACATCACCATGTAATTTTTCACTAGACTCTTGAAGACATAAAAATGATAAAAATCAATGTGGATTATGTTGTAATAACCCACATTGAATTCCCACATAATTATAAATCAAGAATATTTATTTATTAAGAAATTATTACAATATATTTGTAATGGAAGTGGTGAGTCCACTTGGGGGCCCACATTCCTTCTTCTATAATCCGGATCATTGGTTCACTACTAAATTCTTGAGAAGAATTCAACATGATATAAATAGTTAATATAATTTCAATATAGAATGTCACCCCAAAATTGATGTCCAATCTAAATAGAACATTCATTCTCTAGAAGACCTGATAGGATACTATTGAATGATATTTATTGGGGATAGGTTCAATATTACTAATTAAATTCTTTTTCAAAATCTATAACTTCTATAATATTATTCAAATGGATCTATATAAAGCACTATACGGGATGTGATGTAAAACTCCTAATTTTTGGGAAGAAATTTGTTGATGTAATATATGTATACCCATTCTTGTGAAAGAGATGAAAAATAAGGATAAATTCAAATAAAAACATATAAAACTAGATTTGAGTCTAAAGAAGAGATATAATGATAAAGATCAAAGGAATATAGAGTATCATGTTGGAGAAAAAGTGTTCCTTTGAATATCACCAAGAATGAGAGTCAAGTGGTTTGGAAAGAAAAGAAAGTATTGAACTATGGACATTGACCCCTTTAAAATCCTTGACCATATATGAGTAGTGGCTTACCAGCTAGAGATCCCACCAATCATGGATCATATTCAGGATGTGTTCTATTTATCTCTCTTGAGGATGTATGTAGCAAATTACTCACACATATTAAAATCATATTTGGAACAACATGATCATGACCACACATAAGAGGAGAAGCGTGTTAATATCATAGATCACTGATATAATGTTCTATGAAAAAATAGTACTCGCCTTGAAAACTTTTTGTGGTAGAACAATAAATTTGAAGAATTTATGTAGGAACCATATGAAAAAAATGAAAAAATGTACCATCATCTATAATAAACCAATAATATGAGTTGAAATTTCAAGGAGTAAATTTATATAGTGGGGAAGGATGTAACTATTATGATGTTATAAATGATATTTTTCTTTAGAATAAATTAGCATTATATTATATAGTATTATACACATACACCACATAGAAAACTGAATAACATATTATCTGATTTTATAAAATTTTAAAATTATTCAGTAACAACACCCAATAAATTCTAAATATTTCTAGGGATATAAAAATAAAAAATATGAAAAATATATTCAGAAAAGTTGGATCACCTTTTTCTACTAAAATCACTACCCCATAAATACTATTATGGAAAAGTAATTGAATATTTCTAAACCAATCAATGTATTTGAAAATAAAAATATAGAAAAATTGAAGTAATTATTTTGAATGTTTAATGAAGGAATTAAGTGGTATTTCTGGGTTATAATATACCATTGTGATAGTTATTTGACCATTGGAATAGACTCCTAATGAATTATAATAGAAACCTAACCATTTAGAATGGTAGTTTGACATACTGAAAATTAAAATAAATAAAAAAAATATTTTTCATTTGTAATTTTATAAAAAATTATTCTAATTTAATATATTAGATATCAATATCAATCCCTCAAATAAATCATTATGTTTGAATTTTATATGGGTGGTTGTTTGGTAATGTTCTGATATAATTACTTTTTTAGGTTAATAGTTAAATTATATGTTGTTCATAATTGGATATTTTAAATTACATCGTTCAAGATATTATAATGACCTAATAAATTTTAAATTATTTTATCAACCAAATACATAATTACTTGAATAAATGATTTATTATAAATCAATAAATAATATTTTCAATTCTATAATGATTTCTCCAATTTCTAAAGTCTATAGTATTCTAAAAATATATTTCTTGTCGTTTTTCCATCATCCCGTTATCCCAAACTAATAATTTTAGATTATAAATAATATAAATTCATTATAATAAAGTTATTTACTTTAAATATATTTAATAAATTAATAAATTTCATTATATAATGATTTAAATTTTATTAAATATTTTTTCAATATTATAACTAAAAAATACACCTATCATCACATATGTTTATCTGCACACCCATTCATTGACAAAGAATTTCACATACACATAAAAAATCCAAATATATACATAAATAATATCTCTTAAGAACAACAGAATCCTTAGGTATTTTCAATTGTAATCCAACACCATGAATAAATGGAGTTTAATGCCTTAGAAAAGAAGCAACATTGAGAAGAGTGTAAGATTCCACCAACATTCCTTCTCTTTTTTATCTTATCATATAGTTTCTAAAAATTATATACAAACCCAAATGTTAGAAAATTTTATTATTAGTTTGTTAAAATTATATTAACTAATTTAACCTACTATTATTATTATGTTTACAGATATTTATATTTTTACATCTCTTCTTCCTCTTTGGACAATGTCTCATCATTGGTATGTTAACATCCCAAGAGGTTATTGAAAACAATTTAATTAACAAAACCACTATGAAATAAAATAATAAATTATATCTAATATATACATTCATTGTTAAATATTTTATATATTCTAAAATTAATTGTACTTATGTATAAATAAAATTTTAAAAATAGAAAATATTGAAATAATTGGGATATTTTTAAGAAAAACATGATATATAAAAGTTTTACCTTAAAAAAAGGGAATTTAAGAATATAATATAATGAATATATATAATCATGAGTGACATAAAGGAAAATATTTTACTTTTGGTAAAATGTTATAATAATCTAATGTTTATTATTCAGGAGGTAGAAAATCACTGAAACTATGAGTGATCTAAGGTATGGGAATTCTCAAACCCAAACTCATTCTTATTTGGGTTATCTTCTCTTCCAAAGTACATTCTATATGGATGTTAATTTTATGTCCTTACATTTAAATTGTAATATACAATCCATTTAATTTTTTGGGATATACATATCTCAATATTTGTGGAAAATATCTAAGCCAAATTAAATGATTTATAAAAAATTCATTATTTTATAAAAAAAACATCTCTAACACCTCTTGGAAGTCTTATTATTCAAAAACTGGTGATATTATATTAAATATTGTGATATAAAATATTCATTCAGTAGCACCAAAGTTTATTCAATGTTGTATGATAAGTGAAATATATTTAAAAAAACAATTTAATTCCATGGGGTTATTTTATGATTATGATTGTTTTACATTATATGTGGTATACATGATTATGAGCATTTAATGATGTTACACATAGGATCACAATTATATATCTCTAAAATGAATGATTAAATTTCCTATATCTCATGATATTGTGTGTTTTATTTTTGACCATGATACTATCATTATTTGGAATTTTGATATAATGATTTATATACATATGTTTTGTAAGGAAACGATTCTTGATTTGTTAAAAGATATGTGTTTTGCTTGACCACTATGTTGTAATGTCTCATTAATATGTATATTTAGTATTTAATTCCATTATATTACATTTTTTAATTCATATGATGATGATAACATTCATATGAAATAAATATGATGATTATTATCAACTATGTACTATGGATTCATGTCTCACATTATTTATATATTATCCCCCCTTACTGTGTTTCAAGGAAACCATATCCATTTATATATATATATCTCCCTAGATTATTACATTTATTTAGGTGAATTTTGGAGAATTTATGGTGATGAAGAAGAACGATTTAAATAATGGTTATTTTAATTGGGTACTAGTGACGTCAAAAACCTAATTTTACCAATATACTAAACCATTATATCAATGATTATATCAATATTATATTTTTTATCTTAAAAATGAGTTAAATTTCCAATAATAAAATTATTTGTTTCTATATTGGACAATTTTAACATAATTAAAACCATACACATGGGTTCCACAAGTTCATAAAGTCATTCATTAATACACTATACATTTATTAACACATGGTAATGAAAGGATTCTCATAAAACATTCTTAAAATACCATCATAAGCAATACATATAATGAATATTGAAAATTTCATTAGAAAATATCACATGTGAATCATAATAATTGATTAAGGGTGTTTAAATATATGATAGATACTTCTTTAAAGTCAGTAGAAACATTGATTAAAAAATGAGATGAAATATCCTTTTCTTTTTATTTTATTATAATTAAAATTTACCAGAATAAAGAGAACAATATTTTCATTTCAATAACCTAATGAATATTATAAAAAATATTTAAATGAATAATGTTCATGCTAGAGGGAAAATTCAATCAAGAACTAAACATTAAAAAACAACGATTTCGAATTATTATAGAATTTTTTTTTGACTAGTATGAATGATTTTTTAAATATTCCATATTTAAGCATTTGGAAAATTCAAATATAGATGAAAGTATCCTTAAAATAACATTATACTATATATACAATAACACTAATTAAAAAATATAATGATAATGGACATTGAATAAAAAGATTTTGACTTAAATGAATAGATTAGGCTCAATTACTTCATAATCATTGTTTTCAAATGATTTTTGAACCAAAAGGAAATGAAATGATATGAAAAAATTAAAAACCCATGAATAATTAGATTGAAATAAATTTTATTAGGTTTAAGAATAAGAGATTATAGAATTCTTTAAATAAGAATTTTAAAATAAACCTTTCTAATTAAAAGGGAGATTGCATCACAAACCCATAATTCTCTCTCCATCTTAATTAAAGACACTATAACATCATATTTAACTGATATTGTCTTATTACAGAATTAGTTGAGGACCATATTTTTTCATAATCTATACCAATCATTTATAATTTCTTCTTCCACATTTATTAACAATTCATTTTTGTAATCAATTTTAAGATGTTTACAATTCGATTGTCCGTGCATGATTGGGTAACATGGTTCCTATACATAGAAATTTTTCAGGGTAACATAATATGAATTAATTCATATATATAATATTTATTTATTACATAATCTTTTAGAACTATCCATGTATGGTAGTGATGAAAAATTAAATACATCACTTATTAGAGGTGGTAGTCACTACGTACTGAAATGTTGTGTTTTCATTTTTCAATTCATGGAATGAAAGGATTGAAAAAAATCATTTTTTAAAAAATAATCTTAATTATGTAATAGATTTATTATTATTTATTTATGTACGTTAGTACAAATAGAAATTCGGGAAGGTGCTGACAAATGAAATGCATCACTTCACAGAGGCGGTTGTTCAAAACTACATATTGGGTATGTTTTCTTCATCTATTATATTGATTGGAGGTAGTTATTGATTTCTAATTTAAGGTGATAACATTTTATTGTAATAATGATAATTATTAAATAATGATAAAGTGGTTATAGAATATTTATAAAATGTCGAAGAATAAATAAACATTAAAAAACATAGTAATGATGATTATAGTAAAAATGTTCCTTTTAAGGGGATGTCTTCTAGTCATCTACATGTACTCTTTTAAATTATTTTTTGTTATATCATGGGTGGGGTTATGATTTTTGGTGTTCTGGGTTAATTTTGAGAAATTTTTAAGGAGTAGGGGTAGTGCATGGCCAACTCACAATTTTCCAAAACGGTGCACCTACCCACAATAATTTGTGAAACCTCAGATAGAGTGGTATTTCATTGTTGGTGCATAGTATGTGAAACTGTGAACCCCAATAGTAAAAACTGTTCAAACACATATTTTAGGTTCATGGTTAAGGCACATAATTTGGAAAACTAGGAATCTAGCCTTGGATATTGTTTACTCAGTTGTTAATCCTCATTAAATTTATTTTAAAACTCTTGACCCCTACTAAGACTCTCAATCAGACATATTCATCGTAATATGTTTTACTTTATTTTTTGAATCAATTAAATGAAATAAAAGGCTTTTGGAACATGGTAATTTATGAATCAATGATCTTATAGAATAATCTACAACTATCTTAGAAGAAAATATATTTCTTTTTGGATTCATCTCCCTTTAATCTCTCTTTATCGGTGGAGAAGAATGTTTTATTTTTCATTTGAAATATTTTAAATATTTGTTTGAATGGTTTTTGTTTTATTTAATCTTATATCTATATTTTGATTATATATATCATTCTTCATTGTGAAATTGATTGTATTTCTTCAATTTTGGGATTTCTGGTTTAGTAAATTCACACAAACCGTGATGATGTAGGGGTATTAGTTGAAAATACAATAATCTTGATTATAATTATGTTTATGTAATTATAGAATAAAATTTTCCATGTTTTGAAATATCATCATGAATTGGATTAATTATTTTGTCAGTTTATTAATAGAATGATGTAATTATGAAACCGATCGAAAACTAGGATGTCAGATTTGGTAAATTTATGGGAAAGTGTAATTGGTTAATTATAGAGTTATGAGATTTATTAATAATTGAAATTATGGTATGGTTTGATTAAACTTGAATGCGTAATGGTTAATATGAGTAAATATTTATGGATGGATCAATGGTTAATTCTTCATATTATTAAATCATGTTAATGTAATGAATTGTTATTTTGTTGAAAAATAGAAATATTATACCATGAAGTGAAGTGTTGATAAGGAGGTAAATGATGTTTATCCTTGTTAAATTTGATATATGTGATACATGTGATTTATTTATTTACAAGTGTGGGACACAAAACGATGATTAAAATTCCATTATATAATAATGAGTGTGGGATATATACTGATTCTACAAATACACATATGTGATAATAATGTAAAGTGGGGTAGGGAATAATGCTCTAATTACCCATGCGGTGCTAGACCTGATATTCTACACCCATGAGATTAACATTTGAATACGGTTCCCTATGCCCCAGCTACAAATTGAGATGTTATGGATAATAAAAGAACATATTATATTGTCATGTGTTTAACTATGTGATATGGTTAAGAATCTATCCTGGGGAGAAACAAGTACTGATATTTTGGATGTCATCATGATCCTCAAAAAATATGTCGTCAAATAAATAATAATTGAATGTGTAAAATGATTAGTTAATGATTATAGAATATTTGTTAAAAAACATTATACACTATTATTAATAAGATATTGATTTAGATGCATTGGTTGTTCTCTACTATGTTTTACTCACATGATAACAAGTATACCAAATCGACAACTAAATAGACATCATGTTTTGAGGACAAGATAAGTGAAAGATCTCTATATTGGATGGCTGAAATCGGATAAATCATGTATGTGGGAACCAAACAAGATGTCAGGACATGTTTAGGGAGTTTTCAATGTGTCCTTATTTTTGTGTTTTATTGAAACAATTGAAACACATTTGGGATGATGTGTTTACTACTTTAGATTGGATTTCATATTCATTTTTAGGTTATCATGTGATACAAGTATTATTATGGTTATGGTTATTATATTTTTGTTATTGTATATTTATTTCCATAGCTATTCCACTCTGATAAAGAGCTTATATTCTCCCATTTTTTTATATTATCCCCTAGATTTTTGTTGGTAGCCTCTGGTTTTTGAGAAAGGATGCTTGAGGTTATGTGACAAGCAGGCTCGTGGCACTGGTACATGGCACCCAGGTGAGGACTTCACAATGATGTATTAGAGGCATAGAGATTTTGTTTATTATTTCGTAATATTTTGAAGATGTGGACATGAGACTATGATGGATCAGTCCTTCTTTAAGTTCTCATTCAGGCTAGTTTCTAACCCATGTACATGGGTAGAATAAAAGTACCAAGGGTGGAATTCTTGTTATATATTTATGTTGTTACAGTTGAATTTTATTTCACCTTAAGTGATTCACTTATTGTGTGATGATATATATTCTAATATATTATATGATTTTACACATTTCCTTGTATTTAATGAGTGTAATGTATACATGAATAACATTAGGCACTAAGAATTTTTTTGTGAGAAGCATAATTTTGGGAACTCACAGAAAAGATGGTTTTGACAAAAATGTTAGATTCAAAATGATTTTTTTTGAAAAGTATTAAATAAAAAAGACCCCTAATGTTAAATTGATAATTTTAAATGATAAAAATTGTGATAATATGATTTTGATATATGGGGTTTCTAATGAGACACATGAAATGTAGAATTGTACTACCCTATGTTTTCCATGACCCATGTGACGGATAGTTGAGAGCAGTGATTGTGCCACATTTTTTACAGTGTAGTGTGCTATGGGATGACTTGTTATGTCGTTATGTTACATCCTATAACTTAAATGGGTTAATGTTTATAATGTGTCCTATGAAATGTGTTTGGAATTATATTAATATGAATCCATACTGATTCTTGTTGATCGATTGATTTGATGATATGGCTGGATATGATCTTCCATCCAAGGAACCAAAGGAACTAATAGTTCTATGTGATGGGGACGGTGAATATTTCCATGATAACTTTTACCACTTTATGAAATTTATTTAAGGATATCAAGGGTGGGTTTTGAAGCAAATGACCAACATGACAGAAGAGTTTCAATGGAATCACCCTCAAAAATTCAACAGAGATGGTGGGCCTGAGGCAATTGAGCACTATATTGAGTCTACCTATATGATAAATGACCACCAAGATACTCCTTTTGTGAAGATGGTAAAACGAGATGATTATATGTTATGTGTTCAAGAGAGGTGTCAGTTGGAAACAAAAAAATGTGATGTAAAGATAGACAATATAGAGTAGAATGAAATTGAAGAGAGGATTATTGAGAAATTTTACAGTATGTTTCTCAAATAATACAGTGATGTTGACATTTTTTTGATGACCTTAGGGAGTATATCCATGATGGAATGTGCTGGTCACTTAACTAAAATGCAGTTCTATTACTCAGTTTAATTAGGGTATGAGAAATATATGGTAAACAATTTAATATTGGGAATAAATCAATAAATAAGTCCTAGGATAACAATTTTTGGTTAAATATGTTTTTTGATGTAGTGGATCATGAGATTGTATATAATGAAAACCTAAAGCAGAAATCCAATGGAGTAAATTTGGTTTATGGTGGACAACTCAGAGGTATATCTTCATGAGAAGGAATATATTATTCAATAATTTAAACAAGGTTAATAGAGGGTAGTGTGTCTTGGGGAAAGGGTATGTTATATAGGACCTTGCACAAGAACCTTTATTGTATTGTGCTAGGCTGGGACACATTAATTGATAGTTTCGCCAACCATAGTTAGAGTTTCAAGACAACAGGAGGATGGGTCATCTATAGTGTTTGTGAAGGAACCCATGACATATGGGAAAAGATGGAGGAAAAATGAATAATTAGTGTGTTGGAAGGGGATCATGCACCCCAAATCAGTCTGGTAGTAGGAGTTGTAGAAGCTATGACGGTTAGGGTAGTTGATGTGGTACATCTGGGAAGAGTGCTCTTATTAGTAGAGTGGTGTATATCAGTCGACTCTAACTGTAGTAAAAGTAATAGGGATAAGATAGTTTTATTTAGTACATCCTATAGTCATGGATAACGATGATGTACGATTGACATTTATAGGAATTCTTCTTGTAGCCTCTATTCTTTATAGGGAAATATGTGATACTGGTGCTTCTAATTAATTTATACCTTTATAACATGTGAATGGTTTAAGTTTGAAATTTGATATTGTAATTGGGGTTATGAGGATGGAAACACCATTGGGAGTATGTTCTAGATGATACTGCTGTAAAGAAGAATATCTTTCCAAATGTAGTGTATGTAACACCCTGAGATTTTATGAGAGAAATTATTATTATTATTATTTTAATTTCATTCATGTCTTGTGTTTTACGATACACCAAGATTATCTTGTACTATACGCAAAATTGTATTAGCTTGAAGTATACACAACACTATTCTTAGCTTGCATTACACGCAATCGTGACCTTCCTCGATAACGTGTGTAGTACGCAATACCGGGTTTCACTAAAAAACGATATATGATTATAATATAATCATGAACTAGCCGTTATGAATATTATTAACTACATTGTGAATTTAATATCATTATTATACATCTTACACATTTTCAAGAACCTCGTATGAGAAAAAAAAAATTGGGTAAAATAAGTATTTTTCAAAAATGCAGTTTTGCCGTCTTTTGATGGCAAACACACGTTAAATCTAGTTTTTGAAATAGTTATATGTGAATTTTGACAAAAAAAATTCTTCATTGGATTTAGGATATAAAAATTTACTTGTGATAAATTGTTCATATTATTCTGATAACATTCATATTTTAATGAATAGTAAAAACACGCTATATTTTAATTAAAAACAACTTTTTTCATCACAATAATTTATATGGTTATAGTTTATTTTTAATTGGTTTTAATGTTTAATTATAATATATTTTTACCATTTAATCCAATGTCGGTAATTGGAATTTATTTGACTTTGAAATTGGACATAAATAAGTGTCGATCTTTTGATAGTTATTGTTTCTTAAAAACACACTATTTGTTTTGACAAGAGGAATTACTTTTGAAATTAATTAATTCCACTTCTATGTTTTGAATTTATTTAAATATACATAATATTTGTATTCAGCATATCAAAAATATCTTATGCTGAAGTTTTGGTATTTTTCTAAAAAAGTTCAATTTTTGAGGAATAGTGAAACCACTTTGTGGTAGTCAAAAAACCAACTCTTTCATTTAAATGGAATTTTACCACTTCTGTGAATTGAATTTCAAAAATCCAACATACATGGTTGTAATCAATATGTAATATTTGGCTCAATAAGATGAAATTTTTTTTTTGTGAATACTAACTTTTGACATTTATTCACTGCGGTTAAAGGTAAATTGGGTAATTCAAGGTTAAAAGAATATTATAAAAATTTAAAATTACCTTAACAATTTTCTTAACCTTATTGGATGAGTAGTGGCTGACGATGGGCATCCTTGGGTAGTTTTTGGGATCCCATTGAACCACATGGTAGTGATAATGACAATTTAGATTAATTAATTTAATGTATAGTCAAAATTGACATTAAAAAAAATATTTTAGTAATTAATTTTTATAAGGGGTTATATACATTATCTTTTCGACTATAAAAATTCAATGGAAATATAAAGCGATTTCCTAAATGGTTGTTTTTTTATAATTTTTGGACATCGAATAAATTAAATTATTTATGACACAATAATGATGCAGTATTTACCTCATTATTAAATGATTTAAATAAATAAGATTATAATGATTAAAATATTATCCAAAACCTGTCTAGTTCTGATTGGATGATTTTATTTCAACCATAAGTCATCTTATATTCATCTTTAATTATTTTTGGACCTTTTGAAACTGAAGATATGTTTATAATAGAATAATATGTTAACACTTTTCAAAGGTGCCCCTCTCCTCCCTTATAAAAGGGGACCTCCTCCATCTCCTCTTTACTCCATTTGAGCCTTAAAGCTCGGTCTACCCCTGACAATTACTCTTCTCAACCACTATAGTTATATAAAAGAGGTTCTGGTATTCTCAAAAGACCATCTCTAGTGCCCTAAGAATAATTGTAAAAGAGGTGGGTCGAGGAAGAGGTAATCACTTCTATCGACTCTTTCAAGTTTCTTTCTTCTTCTACTTCCTCTTCTTTATTTGTTTCATTTAAAAGTAATAAAATCAGTATTACATATATAATTATATGTTATTATAAATATTAAACAACCCTATTTCACCTTCTATTCATCCTATGGAAAACTAAATCACCACGCGTGCACAAGTACGGAATACCGTCTCCACGCCGTGGTGTAATCAGTTTTTCCACCACCACCTTACAAAGATGGGTATAATGGTGTAAATAATAACTATATATGATTATTATAACACCATACTGATTCTAAGAGAATATATCATCCACTAAAATTCCATTCAATAAATATGGGAATGATATAATCGCTCGTGCGTACGTACGGATTACCGTCTCCACGATGCGATGAGATTAATTTTCCATGTTAACAATTCAAGAATGATTATAAAGTATATATAATAAGTAATCATGAAATATATGACATAATAATGATACTGTAATTATGTATATATATATCTGTATGTCATCTACTTAATTCTATTAAATTCAATAAGGAAACAAAAAACAGTGTTCATGCGTACGTACGACCTACCGTCTCTATGAATGGTGTATTTCATTTCATTTATCGAACAACTATATATATGTATATTATGAATATATATTATATAAAAATCATTTTTATATTATGGAATTATGTAATCATGATCTATGTAATCATATTAAAATTTACAAGTGAAAACAAGGACGATAAATGAAACGATTTTACCCAAAACGCTACTTTAACATGGAATTGACAAATGAACGGATAATATAAAGTCGTAAGTGAATCATATATGTTATCATAAATATTATTATGGTTCTATTACAAGTTAATAATATGCTTAAACACACTATATAGTAGTCTCGTACACATACAAAATAAATTGGACATAAGGTAAGGGATAATTATTCCAATCTCATTCTTATCTGGGATTGTTTATTCATAAGTATTTACTAGGGTTATGTTTATTATCCATTTCCATATGTTCTCAAAATCTTTTCATAAAATGTTTCCCTTTCTTCCATGTATGTTTAATGTCCTTTTTACTCTTTTTTTACTTTTACCAAATCGTATGGATGGAATCTTTCTTTTGTTTACCATATGAGGTGCATTTTTACTTTTCCGGCAAAAGTACGAGAATAATGTTTTTTTAACTTATACGGCATGAAAATATTTTTACAGATTCATAACACGGTATTTTCATGAATATTATTCTACAATATTTAATGACTATTTTCAACAAAATACATTTCTTTTAAAATTACTTGGCATTTTGTGAAAAAAAAATTATTTTGAAGAAGAAAGGATATTTTCCTCAAGAATTCATTTCAAGTGTTTTATCAAAACCATTTTCCATATAAGATGAAATTATTTCATATGTTTATGTTTCAAGTATAATTTCACTATTATTTACATGGTTTCACTTTTCTTATGATGAAATTATATCCTTTTTTGTATGGATTATGTTATGATGGGATGATGGTTTTGAAACCCATTTTATACACGGGGTAATGATGAATGATATATATTCATGGTGTGGCACAAGTAAGAATGATTTCATTATGATATGGGTGGGACCTATATCTCCCTCCAATGAATTGGGTAATGATTTATATCTCATGAGATAGACATGGCTGGAATGGTAAGTTAATCAGGTTCAGTGTTACAGGACTTAAATGAGGAGTGAACTCGATTCAGAAAAGGACTTTGTCCACTAAGATGGTCTTTTCACCAATGCCTTGGATACTATGGAACTCATATCATGTGATTAGTCGGTTTCAACAATTATATTTTTAATTCACATGCTATTTTATCATGATTATTGTTCCTTTATGACTTATTCCTTATATACTACCAAGATTTATTTCAAAACACAATATTTTGATGTGTAAACTTTATGTTCATGTTTTGAAGTTCAAATGTAAATGGTTTATTTTATTTTCTACATGATTAAACTTACTAAGAATTTGAGCTCAACCTTTATATGTTTTCTTTTACCCAGTATATAAAGAAAGGTTTTAGGTAAGAAAACAAAAGGGGAAGATCTTTATGGGAGATGTTGAAGATCTTTTACCACGATGAGAAGATTATGTTCCGAGTTTCCAAAGACACTAGACTATTACAATACTTGTGTATTTGTTTTTGTTATGTATTAAGTATTCTTCAAAAGTAATTTAATGTCAATGTACTTCATGTTTGGGATCTCTAGAGTTGGTATCAGAGGATAGGTTTAGTTAACCTTTTGAAACTAGGATGCGAAAACATTAGTGGGATACCTATAAATATTTCTAAGGTATGTCTTGGGATGTCCCTAATTAAGTATAATTATATGTTATAATCATATAATTACGGTAAAAATATTATAATTATCCTTATGATTTTATATATTAAAGGTACTCCCCCTTTATTATGTTTTTTCCCTAGCATGTTGTTTTCCTCTAACACTATTCTTCTTTGGTTTTAGACGATGGATGGAACCTGCAGGAACCGTGTTGATAAATGTAATGGACAATGCAATGATTGTCCTCCTGAACAAAACAATTTTATGGGAGATGGAGTGAAAAATATTATTGCTATACTTACACAAGATATGAATCATTCAGGACATCCAAATGAGTAGAGAAGGGAACAATATTCTTCTGAGTCCTTCATGAGGCAACATCCACATTCTTTTAGTGGGTCTTCTAATCCACTTGTTGCTGAACAATGGATCAGTACCATTGAAAGGATATTTTCCATACTTCACTGTTCAGAACATGATAATGTCATCCTGGCTATTTACCATTTATAAGGCGAAACAGATCAATGGTGGACTCTAAATAAGAATACGAGGCCCCGAGATAAAATTGAATCCATGGAATGGGATGAGTTCAAGAACTTGTCTTTTCAATAGGTAGTTCCCACGTATTCTTCGAACCAAGATGTAAAAGGATTTCCTTGAACTTAAGCAAAAGGATGATGAATCTATTGGTATATATGAAGTGAATTTTACAAGCCTTGTAAGGTATGCATCTGGATTTATCATCCAACCAAAAAGAAAAGTTGATCGATTATTCAGTGGCTTAAAACAAAGTCTTAGAAGGGAATTAGCTATAAGAGACTTCAGTAGAAATGAATAAATTGTGTTTTGTTCTATCAAGGTAGAAATGGAAGTTGGTGTTACATATCCATATCATGGTTTTGACAAGAAAAGAAAGATGGAGATCAAGGAGAAATCTCATAATAATGGTGAAAAGAAGATGAATGTTTCTTTATGCCCAAAGTGTGGAAAGAATCATGGTGGAGATTGCCTTAAAGGGACTAGATAAGTGTGGAAAAAATTTCATCGAGCATCTGAGTGTCAAAGTAATGGAAAAAGGGTTTCTAATGATGTGAATAAAGAAAAGACTACAGAGAACACACCACCAACACTTCAATGCTTCAAGTGCAAGGAAATGGGGCATTATGCCAATCAATACCCCAATACAAGGGTTAATGATGATCAGCGTGAGCAACATCTTAAGGCCAAGGATAAAGCGAAGTCACCTGAAATCACTGTTTGTGATGTTGTGTATGACAATGATGTTGTGTAATGATTAAGTGTTTATGTAATGGGATTTCAAAATAGTATCATGAAAACTCATTTATGGCTTCATGGAGTTTTGGAATATCTATATATTGATTTTCAATAATTTTATGGTACTGGTAACCATGAAAAGTGACTGAAATATTTTTGGAAATAAGATGATATGCTCATAATGAAGCGATAAAGAAAAAAATGAAATGAGCTCATGATTGATATGAGGACAAAGTTATATCATGGTTTGAGTATATATAAATTTTGGGATTTTGGTATGTGGAATGTGTTAAATTTTGACAGCATTCATGTTTTCACTAAGGGTCAATGGGTATTCATTTTTCAATAGAATACATGATTAAGGTATTCAAATGTTTTTAATTTGACCAAAAAGATATATCGCATGATATATGGGGGATAAATGATGGTATCACATGCTTGGAAGATGACATTTCTTGTAATTGTTTTCTTTATACTATGATCTTGGACAGAAGTGTTTTGGATAAGCCTAAAGATTGGAATAGATTATGTTGGAAAAAGGCAGTATTGTTTAAGGCTAGAACTTTTTTCGACATTATTTAGGGAATTTTATAATAATGTAGTTTTAGAAAAAGGACAACCTATAGGATGGGCGACAACCCGTCGCATCGGACAAGGCTGTGGGAATCGAACCCACAACCAATGTGCGATAGGTCTTTATTGCCTACCATTGGCCTACATGAAGTCCCTGGTTAGTAAAAACTAGTTTTATTATATTAAGCAGTATGAGATATGAAGTATAAGTCCATTTTGGGAACCATATATGATTAATCTCACTATATATGGAATTATGTATACTTAATATCTTTTGTTATCCTTTTGTTTGAGACAGATGGAATGACTTATCATTCTATCGCATGATCTGATATCACTTTATGAGAGACATCTTCAACTTAATTTCATTAAGACATCAAGTGGAAATTGTTCAAGGCACAAACAATAGTATGATTGTACCAAAATCAAGTAAGTATTTCTTTAAATTCAAAACTTCTTCAACATTAGGGAAATGATATTGAAAACAAAAAAATGGTGTCCTAGTGTCTTTATATACCGTGAATTAGACGGTTCCTTAAATCATCACAAATTTATGGCTTTGTGATTAATGGCTTTTTCATAGACATTTTCTCTTCCACTCTCCATCAGAATTTTATGGTTAGGTTTCTCTTCCATATCCTTATTTTCACCTATGTTCTCCTATGTGGAAACCCAGTGATGAGTTAATTTGGGTTACCATTATGTTTCTTACTTTACTTTTTTAAATTAAGTTTTATTATTCCTTTTTACGATGTGGGTTTCTATGAAAGATAATTTCATGTAGAAAACCTTTTATAACCCCGATGAATTTCGAGGGCGAAATTAATTTTAAGGGGGGTAGAATGTAACACCCTGAGATTTTATGAGAAAAATTATTATTATTATTATTATTATTATTATTATTATTAGTTTCTTTGATGTCATGTGTTGTACGCTACACCATGATTAGCTTGTACTATATGAAACACTATATTATGTTGAAGTGTACAGAACACTATTCTTGGCTTGCATTACATGCAATCGAGACCTTCCTCGATAACGTGTGTAGTACACAATACAAGGTTTCACTAAACAACGATGTATGGCTATAATATTATTATGAACTATCTGTTATGAATAGTATTAACTACATTTTGAATTTTATAACATTATTATTCATCTTACACATTTTCTAGAACATGCAATGAGAACAAAATAATTTTTTTGGGTAAAATAAGTATTTTTAAAAAAATGAAGTTTTGCCGCCTTTTGATAGTGCACCAACTTTAAATCTAGTTTTTGACATGTTTATAAGTTCAATTTGAGAAAATAAAATTCTTCTTTGGAATCAGGATATAAAAATTTACTTGTGATAAATTTTTCATATTATTCTGATAACGTTAATGCAGAGACCCAAAACTTAACGTACATGGACATTACATTACTTTTGCGGAATACTTAGTACAAAACAAAAACACACACACATGGATCATAATATTTTAGTGTCTTTGGAAACTCGGAATATAATCTTCTAGTCGTGGAGAAAGATCTTCAACATCTCACATAAAGATCTTCCATTTTTTACCTAAAACCTTTCTTTATATCCCGGGGAAAAGAAAACATAAAAGGGTGAGCTCAAATGCTCAGTAAGGGTAAACAAAATAAATATCAATCCCATCATATTCATAAGAACATAAAATTTTGGAAATATTAACCTGCAAAAGAGAGCATAATTTCATAACATGGGATAAATCATAGTACTGAAATGAAATCCCAATAATCATAACTTAAAACATGAAACTTTGTGGAATTAACACACAATCATAGAGAATCATTTCTTGTTAGCCAAGACTCATTTCCAAGATTATCTTAGTGGACGAAGTCCATTTCTGAACCGAGTTCACTCCTCATTTCAGTCCTGTTTCACTGAACCGGTTTAACCTGCCGTTCCATCCATGTCTATCTCATGAGATATGAAATATTTACCCAATGCATTTTTGGGAGATAAAGGTCCCAACCATCTCATAATGATACCATTCTTATGTGTTCCACAAAATCATAAACCATACATCATAGCATAACCCAAGTAATAAAAATGGGAATCTTGAACATCGTGACATCATAAAACAATTAATATAAGATAAAGGAATTCATAAAAATAATTCCATCACAACATAATCAAATCAATGTAATAATAGGGATAGGAACAGAACCCTTTATTATCTGATATGGAAAATAATTTTGATAAAACACTTGAACTCCATTCTTGAGGAAAATATCCTTTCTACTTCAAAAACACTTTTCCTTTCTTAACATGTCATCAAATTATAAACTAAAAGAATTTGATTAAAAGTAAACTTGAAAACATCTAAGGGAAGCTTCTTGGAAATAATGTTTTAAAAATCCATTCATGTCGTATAAGTAAAAAAGAAAACATTCTTCTCGTACTTTTGTTGGAAAAGTCAAAAAGTACCTCGTACGAAAAATGACAAAAGATTCCTTTCATATCATTTACTAAAAACTAATAGAAGGGTAAAATTGGATTTAAACAATTTTAGGTGGATGGAAACAATATTATATATTGAGGAAACATGGATGTGGATGATAAAATACACCCCAGTAAATACCAACGTATAAACAATCTCAGATAAAATGAGATTGTGATATTTTCCCTTACCTTAGGTCCGATTTGCTTCGTAAGTGTCCGGACCTCCTGTATAATGATTTAAATAATGTTATTTAATTATTACAGAATCATACTTATTGTTATGATATCATATATGGTCATATTCATAGCTTCTTATTAGTAATATTTCATTACTACCTGTTATTCGGGGGTTTATTACTTTTTGTTCTTATGCGTGTTTTGTCGAAAAATTCTTATTATTCTCTTTAGGATATAGATACCTCATTTCCAGAATGTAATTAGTGTAATTTATATCATATTCATTCATTCAATTAATTTATATAATAATTATTAAATGATGATCATGTAGAACAAGTCGCATCACATCGTGGAGACGGTATTCCGTACGTACGCACGAGTGATGATATCGTTCCTATGATTGTGGAATTATATTGGAGTGTATGTATACTATTTTAGAATCAATATCACATTATAATAGTCATATATAGTCATTATTTACACCATTATACCAATCCAAGTAAGGTGGTGGTGGAAAATAGATTACACCACGACGTGGAGACGGTATTCCGTACGTACGCACGCGCGGTGATTTCTTTTTCTGTAGGATGGATAGATGGTGAAATAGTGTTGGTTCATAATTATAATAACATATCATTATATGAGTGATACTGATGTTATTAATTCATAATGAAATAACTAAATAAGAAGAAGTGGAAGAAGAAATAAAGATGAAAGAATCGGTAACGGACATTACCTCTTCTTTGAAGTTCTTCTTTGAGACCTCCTTTTAGGGCACTAAAATAGGTCTTTTAAGAAGACCAGAACCTCTAGGATGTTTCTTGGGAAGTGGGGAGGAGAAATTGGAAGTGGTTGGCCGAACTGGAAGGCTCAATGTGGTGTGAGGTAGAGGGGGGGGGAGGTTCCCTTTTATAAAGGAGGATAGGGGAACCATAGGAATAACTAAAACTATTATTTATTATAAAGTCAAATTCGGTTTTAAATAGCTAAAAATTGATTTATTTCTAATATAAGGTGGGTATGGGTCTAAATACTCTCATAAAATCGAATTTTGACAAGTTTAGGTTCCTAGTTTAACCTTATTATTTATATTTAACATTAAGTTAAATAATTTTACTTTTACCGTGTCTTCTTCTGTTCTGATACTATAAGGTTAATAAACATACTATAAGCAGCCAAACGAAGCCCAGGTTGTTTATTATTAATATATATAACCTTATCTACGTTATTTTGCCGAACCTTAGATTTTTTGGAATAAAATAACAATTACTAATATAATATTTATTTTAAAAACTATTTTATGTCAAATTTGACACTATTTAGTAATTGATTTTTGTGAAAATCATAACAGAATTATTTGTTCGAAAAAAGTTAAGTAAATCAATACTAATATGTCATATTAACTTATAAAATTAGTTTAATTCATAAAAAGTCTTAAATTAAATTTATTTTGGTATTTATAACATTAATTATGTCAATATTTCATTAATAAGACAATTACTGCATCATCGATGTGTCATAATAAATGATAATTATTTAATCCTTAAAAATTCTAAATAAGTTTCTATGATGTATATAATTTTATTATCTTTCTGGAGACTATTCATGTTCGATGTTTCATGATGTTTATCACTAAAATAAAATTATTATACTTATAAGATTTAAGAAAGTGACATATTGTCACATTCTTTGGTTTTAATAATAATTAAATTATTTTCATGGACAAAAGTCCATTAAATAAATCTAATCCGACCCTTAGGTGATATGGGTCGACTTTTAGTCATCCAATAAGATTTTTACATGTTTTAGGGTGATTTGATAATATTATATTTACCCTTAATTACCTGATTTACCTTTAACTATGGTAAATAAAATTTACCATAGTTACTATTCATAATTCCCAAAAATAAAAAGTAGCTTATTAACATAATTTGGATCCACTGATTCCAAATATGGAACCCATTTTTCCAAATTCAATACACAAAAGTTGCAGAAATTAAATTATAATTAATCCCATTGTCCAAGGAAAATGGGTTTTTCTTTAAAACATTGCAAAAGATTGAATTGATTTATCCAATGAATTCAAGGAAGAATCAATTATAATGACATAAATTATATTAAATGGTAAAAATATATTCTATTTATACTTTAAAAACATTAAATATTATAATTTAACCATATAAATTATTTGGATGAAGAAAGTTATTTTTAATTAAAATATAGTGTGTTTTTACTATTCATCAAAATATGAAAGTTACCAGAATAATATGAAAATTTATACAAAGTAAATTCTTATTTCATGATTCCAAATATGAATTTTATTTTGTCAAATTTAACTTATAAACATGTCAAAAACAAGATTTAATGTGGGTTCGCCATCAAAAGGCGGCAAAACTGCATTTTTTTAAAAATACTTATTTTACCCGAAAAATTTATTTTGTTGTTATACCATGTTCTAGAAAATGTTTAAGATGAATAATAATATTATAAGATTCATAATTTAGTTAATACTATTCATAATGGCTAGTTGATAATAATATTATAATAATATATCGTTGTTTAGTAAAACCCGGTATTGCGTACAACACACGCTATCGAGGAAGGTCGCAATTACGTGTAATGCAAGCCAAGTCAGGGTTGCGTGCTATGAAAGAATCCTTTGTTGTTTCGTATAACATAATCCAACTATATTTCATTTATACATTGAATATATATATATATACTTAATGTTGCGTAGAATAACTATTATTAAAATTGTGTGAAACACGATCCAAGAATAGTGTTGCGTATACTGCAAGCTAATACGGTGTTGCATATAGCGCAAAGTAATCTTGGTGTAGCATACAACACAAGACATTAATGAAATTAAAAGAATACTTTTCATAAAATCTCGGGGTGTTACATTCTACCCCCCTTAAAATGAATTTCGCCCTCAAAATTCATTAGGGTTATAAATGGTTTACTACTCGAAAGTTTGTTTAATAGAAACCCACATCGTAAAAAAGAATACCAAAACATGGCTTTAAAAACTAAATTATGAAATGTAACAGTTACCCAAATTAACTCATCACTGGGTTTCCACGTAGGAGAACATAGGTGAAAATATGGATATTGAAGAAAAATCTAACCATCATGTTCTGATGGAGAGTGTTAGAGAACATGGCTATGAAAAAGCCACCAATCGCAAAGCTATTGATGTGTGATGATCTATGGTACCATCTGATTCATCGGATATAAGGGAACTAGGACAACAATTTTGGTTTTAATGATCATTTCCCTAAAGTTGATGAAATTTGAATTAGAAGAAATACTTTCATGATTTTGGTATAGTCTCACCATTAGTCGTTCTTTGGACAATTTCAACTTCATCTCTTAATGAAATGAAGTTGAATTTGCCATTCGTGATGTGTTAGCAGATCATGTGATAGAATGAGGGGTTATTCCATCTGTCTCAAACAAAAGGTTAGAAAAGTTATCAAAAAAAATAAGTAAGTCCATCTATAGTGAGATTAATCATATATGGTTTTTAAAATGGACTTATACTTCTTATATTATACTGCTTAATATAATAATACAAATTTCTACTAAACAGGGACTTCCTGTAGGCCAGTGGTAGGCGATAAAGGCCAGTCGCACTTTGGTTGTGGGTTCAATTCCCATAGCCTTGTCCGACGTGATGGGGGCTGTCGCCCGTCCCGCTGGTTGTCCTTTTTCTAAAGCTATATTACTATAACATTCCATCAACAATATCAAAAAAAACGTTTTATCCTTCAAAAAATACTAACTTATGTCCGACATAATCCATTCCAATCTTTAGGCTTATCTAAAATACTTTGGTCCAATCTCATAGTATAAAGAAAATGATCTCGTGAATGCCATCATTTATCCCCCATATATCTTAAGATATATCTTGTTGGTCAAATTACAAACATTTGAATACCTTAATCATGTATTTTCTTGAAGAATGAATACCCATTGAACCTTAGTGAAAACATGAATGCAGTTAAAAGTTAACACTTTCCACATACCAAAATCCTCAAAATTCTATATACTCAAACCATGATATCACTTCTTCCTTATATCAATAATGAGCTCATGAATACTATCAAACATACTAGATTCTCTTTATCCCTTCATTATGTGCATATCATCTTCTTTCCAAAAATATTTCAATCAGTTTTCATGGTTACCGATGCCATAAAATTATTGAAAACCACAATAGACCAATACATAAATATTCCAACATTCCACGATACTATATACAACATTATTCTGGAATCCCATTACATAAACACTTAATCATTCCACCACATTATTTTTATATTCAAAAACGCCAATTTTGATTGCATGTGACTTCCCTTTGTCCTTTTCCTTAAGTGGTTGTTCATGTTGATCATCACTAACCCTTGGATTAGGGCATTTATTAGCATAATGCCCCATTTCCTTGCACTTGATGCATTGAAGTGTAGTAGGTTCATTCTGTGTATCCCATCCTTTATTTGCATCATTAGGCATCTTTTTCCCATCATTGTAGCATTCAAATGCCCGAAGACCTTCCTTTCCACATTTGAAACATTTACTTGTCACTTTATGACAATCTACACCATGCTTCTTTCCACACATTGAGCATATGGAAACATTCATATTCTTTTCACCATTATTCGGAGATTTCTCCTTGAACTCCATCATTCGTTTCTTGTCAAAACTATGAGATGGATAAGTAACACCAACTTCCATTTCTACCTTGATAGCACAATGTACAATTTCTTCATATCTACTGAAGTCTATTATAGCTAATGCCCTTTGAAGATTCGGTTTTAAGCCACTGAAAAATCGATCAACTTTACTTTCAGTTTGGATGATAAATCCAGATGCATACCTTGAAATCCTTGTAAAATTTTCTTCGTATATACCAACAGATTCATCATCCTTTTGCTTTAGTTCAAGAAACTCCTTCTCCATATTTGTTTGAAGAATACGAGGGAAGTACTTATTGAAAAATGAGTTCTTTAACTCGTCCCATTCCATAGACTCAATTTCATCTCTTTGCCTCGTATTCTTGATAAGATTCTACCATTGATCAGCTTCACCTTCCAAACGATATACTGCTAAGATGACTTTATCATGTTCAGAACATTGAAGAACTGAAAATATCTTTTCAGTGGTTCTAATCCATTGTTCAGCAATAAGTGGATCAGAAGACCCACTGAAAGAAGGTGGAAGTTGCCTCATGAAGGACTCAATAGAATGTTGTTCCCTTCTCTGCTCATTTGGAAGTCCAGAATTATTCATACCTTTTGTATGTATAGCAATAAGATTTTGCACTCCACCTCCCATAACATTTGTTTGTTCATGAGGACATTCATTGCATTGTCCATTACATTGATCAACACGGTTCCTTTGGGTTCCATCCATCGTCTAAAACCCAATAAGAATAGTGTGAGAGGCAAAAATTATGCTAGGGAAAACAATATAATAATGGGGGAGTACCTTTAATATCTAACATCTTAGATTACCGTAATTCTAGTACTATAACCTATACTTATACTTATCCTTAGGGACATCCCTATACATACCTTAGAAATATCTATAGGGATCTCACTAAAGTTCTCGCATCTTATTTTCCAAAGGTTGACTAAACCTTTCCTCTGATACCAAATGTAGAGACTCGAGGCTTAACGTACATGGACATTACATTACTTTTTCAGAATACTTAGTACATAACAAAAACACACACACAAGGATCATAATAGTTTAGTGTCTTTGGAAACTCGGAATATAATCTTCTAATCGTGGTGAAAGATCTTCAACATCTCCCACAATGATATTCCCTTTTTTTACCTAAAACCTTTCTTTATATCCTAGGGAAAAGAAAACATCAAAGGGTGAGCTCAAATGCTAAGTAAGGGTAAACAAAAGAAACATCAATCCCATCATATTCATAAGAACATAACATTTTGAAAATCTTAACCTGCAAAAGAGAGCATAATTTCATAACATGGGATAAATCATAGTAGTGAAATGAAATCCCAATAATCATAACTTAAAACATGAAACTTTGTGGCATACACACATAATCATAGAGAATCATTTCTTGTTAGTCAAGACTCATTTCCAAAACTATCTTAGTGGACAAAGTCCATTTCTGAACAGAGTTCACTCCTCGTTTCAGCCCTGTTTCACTGAACCGGTTTAACCTGCCGTTCCAGCCATGTCTATCTCATGTGATATAAAATCTTTACCCAATGCATTGGAGGGAGATATATGTCCCACCCATCTCATAATGATACCATTTTTATGTATGCCACAAAATCATAAACCATACATCATAGCATAACCCATGTAATAAAAATGGGAATCTTAAACATCGTGACATCATAAAACAATTCATACAAGATAAATGAATTCATAAAAATAATTCCATCATAACATAATCAAATCAATGTAATAATAGGGATAGAAACAAAACCCTTTATTATCTTAGATGGAAAATAATTTTGATAAAACACTTGAACTCCATTCTTGAGGAAAATATCCTTTCTACTTCAAAAACACTTTTCCTTTCTTAACATGTCATTAAATTCTAAACTAAAAGAATTTGATTAAAAATAAACATGAAAACATCTAAGGAAATCTCCTTGGAAATAATGTTTTAAAAATCCATTCATGCTGTATAAGTTAAAAGAAAACATTCTTCTCGTACTTTTGTCGGAAAAGTTAAAAAGTACATCGTATGAAAAATGACAAAACATTCCTTTCATATCCTTTACTAAAAACTCATCGAAGGGTAAAATTGGATTTAAACAATTGTATGTGGATGGAAACAATATTATATATTGAGGAAACATGGATGTGGATGATAAAATACACCCCAGTAAATACCAACGTATAAACAATCTCAGATAAAATAAGATTGTGATATTTTCCCTTACCTTAGATCCGATTTGCTTCGTAAGTGTCCGAACCTCCTGTATAATGATTTAAATAATGTTATTGACTTATTACAGAATCATAATTATTGTTATGATATCATATATGGTCATATTCTTAGCTTCTTATTAGTAATATTTTATTACTACTTGTTATTCGGGTGTTTATTAGTTTTTGTTTTTATGCGTGTTTGGTCGAATAAATTCTTATTCTTCTCTTTAGGTTTTAGACACCTCATTTCCAGAATGGTATTAGTGTAATATATATCATATTCATTCATTAAATTCATTTATATAATCATTATGCAATGAAGATCATGTAGAACAAGTCGCATCACATCGTGGAGACAGTATTCCGTACGTACACACGAGTGATGATATCGTTCCTATGATCGTGGAATTATATTGGAGTGTATGTATACTATTTAAGAATCAATATCACATTATAATAGTAATATATAGTCATTATTTACACCATTATACCCATCTAAGTAAGGTGGTGGTGGAAAATAGATTACACCGCGGCGTGGAGATGATATTCCATACGTACGCACGCGTGGTGATTTCTTTTTCCGTAGGATGGATAGATGGTGAAATAGGGTTGGGACATACTTATAATAACATATCAGTATATGAGTGATACTTATTTTATTACTTCATATTGAAACAACTAAATAAGAAGAAGTGGAATAAGAAATAATGATGAAAGAATCCGTAACGGAAATTACCTCTTCTTTGAAGTGCTTCTTTGAGACCTCCTTTTAGGGCACTAAAATAGGACTTTTAAGAAGACCAGAACCTCTAGGATGTTTCTAGGGAAGTGGAGAGGAGAAATTGTCTGGGTTTGGCTGATCATGAAGGCTCAATGTGGTGTGAGGGAGAGGGAGAGGAGGTGCCCTTTTATAAAGGAGGATAGGGGAACCTTATGAATAACTAAAACTATTATTTTATTATAAAGTCAAATTCGGTTTTAAATAGCTCCAAATTTATTTATTTCGAAGCTATGGTGGGAATGGGTCGGAATCCTCTCATCCAGTAGAATTTAGACTAGTTTAGATTCCTATATTAACCTTTTCATTTAGATTTAACATTAAGTTAAATAATTTATCTTTTACCATGTCTTCTTGTGTTCTTATACTATAAGGTTAATAAACTTACTATAAGTAGCCAAACGAACCCAAAGTTGTCTATTATTAGTATATATAACCTTATCTATGTCATTTTGCCAAACCCTAGATTTTTAGGAATAAAATAACAATTACTAATATAATATTTGTTTTAAAAACTATTTTATGTCAATTTTGACATTATTTAGTAATTGAATTTTGTGAAAATCATAACAGAATGATTAGTTCGAAAAAAGTTAATTAAATCAATACTAACATGTCATATTAACTTATAAAATTAGTTTAATTCATAAATGGTCTTAAATTACAGTTATTTGGGTATTTATAACATTAATTATGTCAATATTTCATTAATAAGAAAATTACTGCATCATCTTTGTGTCATAATAATTGATAATTATTTAATCCCTAAAAATTCTAAATAAATTATTATTATGTAGATAATTGTATTAGATTTCTTGAGATCATTCATTTTCTAAGATTCATGATCTTTATCACTAAATTAAAATTATTATACTTATAAGATTTAAGAAAGTGACATGTTGTCACATTCTTTGGTTTTAATAATAATTAAATTATTTTCATGGGAAAAAGTCCATTAAATGAATCTAATCCGACCCTTATGTGATATGGGTCGACGTTTAGTCATACAATAGTATTTTTACATGTGTTAGGGTGATTTTATAATATTATATTTACCCTTAATTACCCGATTTACCTTTAACTATGGTAAATAAAATTTACCGTAGTTACTATTCATAATTCCCAAAAATAAAAAGTAGCTTATTAACTTAATTTGGATCCAATGATTCCAAAATGGAACCCATTTTTATAAATTCAATACAAAAATTCTTCAGAAATTAAATTAAAATTAATCCCGTTGTCGAAAGAAACTGGTTTTTCTTTAAAACATTGCAAAAGATTGAATTGATTTATCCGACGAATTCAAGGTAGAATAAATGATAATGACATAAATGATATTAAATGGTAAAAATATATTATATTTATACTTTAAAACCATTCAATATTATAATTTAACCATATAAATTATTGCATTGAAAAAAGTTGTCTTTAATTAACATATAGCGTGTTTTTACTATTCATCAAAATATGAAAGTTACCAGAATAATATGAAACATTTATCGAAAGTAAATTTTTATTTCATGATTCCAAACAATAATTTTATTTTTTCAAATTTAACTTATAAACATGTCAAAAACAAGATTTAAAGTGGGTGCGCCATCAAAAGGTGGCAAAATTGCATATTTTGAAAAATACTTAATTTACCCGAAAAATTTATTTTGTTCTTATACCATGTTCTAGAAAATGTGTAAGACGAATAATAATGTTATAAGATTAAAAATTTAGTTAATACTATTCATAACAGCTAGTTCATTATAATATTATAAAAATATAGCGTTGTTTAGTAAAACCCGGTATTGCGTACAACACATGCTATCGAGGAAGGTCGTGATTGCGTGTAATGCAAGCCAAGTTAGGGTTGCGTGCTATGCAAGAATCCTTAGTTGTTTCGTATAACATAATCCAAACATATTTCATTTATACATTGAATATATATATATATATATACTCAATGTTGCGTAGAATAACTACTATCAAAATTGTGTGAAACACGATCCAAGAATAGTGTTGCGAATACTGCAAGCTAATACAGTGTTGCATATTGCTCATGGTAATCTTGGTGTATCATAAAACACAAGACATTAATGAAATTAAAAGAATATTTTTCATAAAATCTCAGGGTGTTACATTTCATATTTTAATGAATAGTAAAAACATGCTATATTTTAATTAAAAACAAATTTTTTCATCGCAATTATTTATATGGTTCGATTATCTATTAATTTGGTTTTAAAGTGTAATTAGAATATATTTTTACCATTTAATCAAATTTTGGTCATTGGAATTAATTTCACTTTGAAATTGGACATAAACAAGTGTCGATCTTTTTAAAGTTATTGTTTCTTAAAAACACGCTATTTACTTTGATAATGGGAATTACTTTCAAAATTAATTAATGCCACTTCTGTGTTTTGATTTTGGAAAAATTTAAATCATTTTTAAATTCATAATATCAAATATAGCATAGGCTGATTTTTTTGTATTTTTCTGAAAAACTTCAATTTTTGGTGAATAGTGATACCACTTAGTGGTAGTTAAAAAACTGACTCTTTCATTTAAATGAAATTGTACCACTTATATGAATTGAATTTCAATAATCTGACATACATTTTTGTTATCAAAATGTAAAATGTGGATCAATAAGATGAAAATAATTTTTGTTTAATAGTAACTTTTGTCTTTTATTCATTGTGGTTAGAGGTAAATATGGCAATTCAAGGTTAAAAGAATGTTATAATAATTCAAAATTACCTTAAAACGTAAACTGTCCTTATTGGATGAGTATTTTCCAACCATGGTCATCCTTGGGTCGATTTTGGGACCCCATTGAGCCACTTTGTAGTGATAA
The DNA here is from genome assembly GCA_963277665.1 of Viscum album. Classification (NCBI taxonomy): domain Eukaryota; kingdom Viridiplantae; phylum Streptophyta; class Magnoliopsida; order Santalales; family Viscaceae; genus Viscum; species Viscum album. Next base: position 2,137,555,070 of record OY728141.1, on the reverse strand, counting down.
TGACAATTTGGGTTAATTAATTTAATGTAATGACAAAATTGACATTAACAAAAATCTTTTAGTAATTAATTTTTATAAGGAGTTATATAAATTATTTTTTCAAATATAAAAATTCATTGGAATGCTAAAAATATTTCCTACATGGTGTTTTTTTATATTTTTTAGACATCAAATAAATTAAATTAGTTATGACACAATAATGATGTAGTATTTACCTAATTAATAAATGATTTAAATAAATAAGATTATAATGATTAATATATTATCCAAAGCATGTCCAATTACGATTGGATGATTTTATTTCGACCATTAGTCATCTTATCTTCATTTTTAATGTTTTTTGGATCTTTTGAAACCGATGATAAGTTTATAATAAAATAATATTTTCACACTTTCCAAAGGTGCCCCACTCCTCCCTTATAAAAGGGCACCTCCTCCCTCTCCTCTTTACACACTTTTGAGCCTTGAATCTCATCCATACCCTACCAATTCATCTTCTAAACCTCTCTAGTTAAATCGTATAGGATCTGGTCTTCTCAAAAGATAAACTATAGTTCCTCAAGAAGAAGTTTAAAAGAGGTGCGTCAAGGAAGAGGTAATCTCTTCTATCGACTCTTTCAAGTTTCTTTCTTATTATACATTCTCTTATTTAATTGTTTCATTATAAAGTAATAACATCAGTATTTTTTATATACTGATATATTATTATAAATATGAAACAAACCTATTTCACATTCTATCCATCCTACAGAAAACGAAATCACCGTGTGTCCGTACGTACGGAATACCGTCTCCACGTCGTGGTGTAATCAGTTTTTCAACCACCACCATACATGGATGGGTAAAATGGTAAAAATAATAAATATATATGATTAATATAACATCATAATGATTCTATGATATTGTATTATCCACTCCAATTCCATTCAATAAATATGGTAACGATATCATCGCTCGTGCGTATGTACAGATTACTGTCTCCATAACGCGATGAGATTCATTGTCCATGTTAACAATTAAAGAATGATTATAAAGTATATATAATAAGTAATCATGAAATATATTACATAATAATGCTACTGAATTTATGTTTATATATATATATATGTATGTCATCTAATTAATTCCACTCATTTCAATAGGGAAATGAAAAACAGTGTTTATGCGTACGTACGGCCTACCGTCTCCATGAACGGTGTATTTCATTCCGTTTATTAATCTATTATATTTATTTATATTCTAAATATATATTTTATATAAATCATGTTTTATATTATGTAATTAAGTAATCATGATATAAGTAATCATATTAATAATTACAAGTCAAAACACAGACGATAAATGAAACGATTTTACCCAAAATGCTGCTTTAACATTGAATTGACAAATGAACGGATAATATAAAGTCGTAAGTGAATCATATATGATATCATAAATATTATTATGGTTCTGTTACAAGTTAATAATATTTTTAAACCCACTATACAAGAGTCTCGGACACATATGGAAGAAATTGGACATAAGGTAAGGGGTAATTATTTCAATCTTATTCTTATCCGAGATTGTTTATTCGTAAGTACTTACTGGGTTTATGTGTATTATCAATATACATATGTTCTCAAAATGTTTTTATAAAATGTTTACTTTTATTCCTTCTATCTTTAAAGACATTTTTACCCTTGTTTACTTTTACCACATCGTATGGAATGAATCATTCTTTTGTTTACCATACGAGGTACTTTTTGACTTTTCCAGCAAAAGTACGAGAAGAATGTTTTTTAACTTATACGGCATAAACACATTTTTACAGTATCATAACACCTTAATTCAATGATGATTATTTTAACGATTTAATGACTATTTTCAACAAAATATTTTTGATTTACGATTGCATGGAATTTTGTGAAAGGAAAATGATTTTGATGAAGAAAGGATATATTCCACGAGAATTAATTTCAAGTGTTTTATCAAATCCATTTTCCATATATGATGAAATTATTTCATATGTGTATGTTTCAAGTATTATTTCTCTATGATTTACATGGATTCACTTTTTTTATGATGATATGATATCCATTTTTTGGTATGGATTATGTTATGATCGGATGATGCTTATGAAACCGATTTTATATCTTGGGTAATGAGGAATAATTTATGTTCATGTTGTGGAACAAGTAAAAATAATTTCATTATGAGATGGGTGGGACCTATATCTACCTCCAATGTATTGGGTAAGGATTTATATCTCATGCGATAGCCATGGCTAGAACGGTAAGTTAATCCGGTTCATTGTTATAGGACTGAAATGAGGAGTGAACTTGATTTAGAAAGGGACTTTGTCCACTAAAATGGTCATGGCAGCAATGCCTTGGCTACTATGGAAATCATATCAAGTGATTAATGGTTTTCCACAATTAAATGTTTTATTCCCATTCTATTTTATCATGATTAATGTTCCTTTATGACATATGCCTTACATTCTTCCAAGATTTATTTCACAACTCATGATTTTGAGGTGTAAACTTTATGTTCATGTTTTGAGGTTAAAATGTATATGGTTTGTTTTATTTTCTCCATAGATACCCTTAATGAGAATTTGAGCTCACCATTTATATGTTTTCTTTTCCCCATGATATAAATAATCGATTTAGGTAAGAAAACAAAAGGGGATGATATTTATGGGAGATGTTGAAGATCCTTCACCAAGATTAGAAGATTATGTTTCGACTTTCCAAAGACACTAGACTATTACGGTCCTTGTGTGTTTTTTATGTATTAAGTATTACACAAAAGTAATGTAATTTCCATGTACGTCAAGTTTGGGGTCTCTACAGTGTACAAGTTTTGGGATATGATTTATGAATAATTCTTAAGTATTCCACTTTATAGAGAAGATGAATTTATGAATGTTGTCATTCCAGGAGTAGAAAATGTTTGTAATACACCATATATCGGGTCACCAAAAAATATTCAAGAAATTAAGAATCAGATACGAAAGTTGACAGATAAGGTATCTAACCATTTCATTATGTCCCATTGGGGTTCTTTAGTATGTTTTTCTATGAATTCTGATGGAACGTGGCACATATCTATAGATTATTATAAGATGAATGGGATACGGGTGGATAACTAGTACCATCTTGCACATATCGATGATAATTTTTACCAGTAGAGGGGAGTTTGTGTTTTATCTTGGATTTTCATGAGGCTAGGGTACCATTATCTGAGATTCTGACCTTTCGATATACCATATAATTCCTATAGAAGAATGTATGACCTAATGAGTTCTTCACGATTACATTTGGGATGAAAAATTCTCATACTGAGTTTATGGCGTTGATAAACTGAATCTTTCACTTGTATATAGTTCATTTTGTTGTTATTTTTGGAAGACATCTCGATGTACTCTAAGACTTAGAATGATCATTCCCTATATCTTGATATCATCCTCAGAAAAGTGAGAGAGAATCTGTCATATTACAAGATATATAAGTTTAAATTATGGTTCAGCAATGTATATGTCCTGGGACACATCATCTAGGAGGAGGGGTGTTAGTGGACCCAATGAAGGTGAACAAATTTGTTTCTTGGGAGCAACCGAATAATGGTTTCAATATACATTGTTTTTATTATGTTTTAATGGTTGTTATAATAGGTTTATCCATGATATTTCTTTCTTATAAACACCTCTTTTAGGCTTGAAAAATAAGTGGGTATGTTTGAATGTTTTGGAACTTTTAATAATGCTTTCTTGAAGTATAATAAGCCATTGAAAACCATAGAGTTAATGATCCTACCTGAGCTAGGTGATGAGTATATGACATTTTGTGACACATATAATATTAGGCATGTAATAGTGTTGATGTACATAGATCATGTTATGTAACATGGGTCATGGTAGTTGAGGAAACATGAACTGAACTACCCTACATATGGCCTTGAGTTAAAAATAGTAGTTTATTCACTAATGTGTATGTGAAATTATATTATTGGATAAAATTTTACAATTTATAATTATCACAAGATCTTAAAGTATATCCTTTCATAACAAGACATAAATATATAGTAGTAGAGGTGGGTTGAGTATATGAAGTCATTTGATTTTGATTTAGCTTATATGATCTTAAAGGGAAATAATGTTTTTAATGATTTGAGTAAGAAGACAAAGACATAGAAAGTTCAGAAGTCTAGTTCTGAGTGGAAAATGATGACCTTGTTGGATGATATGCATATTATCATTCAAGAGGGCCGTGATCAGATGATTCTCATATCTATATCATTCGATTCCACATTTTGTAGTCAAATTAGGGAAATCTAGTATGAATATCCAATGTGTTGGCCCTGATGGAATGCCTTCACGGTGTGGATTCACCTTCATGTTGGACAATAGATTAGGATGAGATCATTAATGTTGGGAATCATTCTGTTTTAAATATGAGTATGCATGAAGAGCTGATGCATGAGTTTCAGGGCATGAAGTGGATGAGGAATCCTGGGTTGAAAAAAATGTGTCATGAACAACATTGACAACCGTGGTAGAAAAGTACGAAAAAGGATATTTTAGGGTTCTTAATGCATTTTTACACCTATCAATAGGTCAATGATGATATTCAACTACCAATTGGTTTACTAAAGCTGGTTACCACTCTAGAATGAAAGTTGGATAACATTATCATTTATTTTGTGGTAGGTATCTGATAATTCCTTTGATAAATGAGCCTATTTGGGTGGTTGTGGACCAACTGATGAATTTAAAACATTTATTGATGATATGGGAGACTGTCTCAAAAGATCTATTAGGGGATATGTACACTCAAGAGATATAATGTCTTCATGGGGTGCTTATATGTATAGAATCATACTATGACTTATGTTTCAGATCATGTTTTTAGAAATTGTTTTTGAATGATCTTGGTGTGTAGGTATTTCTGAGTATAGATGTCTAACAACAAACAGATTGGAATTTGAAATATACTATTCATATACATGAGGATATTCTATGAGAATGTCTTCATGACTTTGGTGGGTATTAGGAGAAGAACCTATAACTTATTGAGTTCTCATACGAAAAAAAAATTATCAGGTGGCTATTAATATGGCACCATATAAGGCTATTTATTCTAGTCCATTAGTATCACCACTATGATGGATAAAAGAATATGAGTTAGAGATTTTGGGAATGAGTCTCATACTGGAGTTGATGGATTATGATCAGTAGATTCATAGATACATGAATTTTGATTAGAGTAAAAAATAATTCCTATGATGTTATACGTTGAAGACCCAATGGGTTTATTATGGGTGGCCATGTGTTACTTCGAGTGTCGCCTAGATTAGGTGACTGTAGGATTCAAAGACAAGCCATGATGGCACTATGGTTTGATTGTACTATTATGGATGTAGAAGGAATCTGGTAGGTGGAATATTAATTTACACTCTTATATAGGTATAGTGTTATGAATAATGATTTTCATGTTTCACAGCTTCAATTCTTTCACATAAACCTTTCTCGGGTGATTGATGTTGGTGATGTCTAACTTGATACCAATTCACCCACTTGTGGAGCATCTGATATGTTTTGTGGATCGATGTGAGAATGTGATTTGGGGAAATTCCATGAAGATAGTTTCTTTATTATGGATTATTCATGTGTTTATGATAAAACATGGGAGATAAAAGAAGATATATGGGAATAGAGGCTCATGATTTTACCCCATATTCATAGAGTGGCATGGGAGTACAGATCAAGGATGATCTATTATAAGGTGGGGAGATTGTAAGATCATAATAATTTCATGAGATGTCTCATGATCATTTATAGGTACACTTTTTCCTATTTCTTCATATATCATCAGTTTTTTATTTTTATAGGCTTCGTGTTAATTTTTAGAATTATGGATGGAGAAGGGGTAATGTAAGGTTTTCCCAAACCATGCACCTCACCCTAGAAAACCATGAATCATTAGACAAAGGAGGGATACATGGTTTTCTAATGGTTTGTCAAACCATATGTCCTACAAGTAGAAATAATTCAACCCCTACGCGAGGAACACAAAATAAGGTTCATAGTTTGGAAAACCTTTCGCCTAATCACAAGAAACTATTCATATAGTTTTTTATCCCTTTAAGATGTATTTTAAAATTTCTGAACCCCCCAACATTCTCCATCAATCAATCCTATATAAACCAATACATTTTCCAATGATTTTTTAATATATTATATCAATTCCAAGGCCTTATAAAATCTTTTATTGATAAATAAATGATTATATTAGAGGATCTTAACATCTCTTAGTAAGAAATCACTTTTCATTTGGATTTCCATCATTCCCATCTCTCTTTACAGAAGAATCAGAGTGTTTAATTCCTCATTATTTTTAGTTTAATTTGATGTTTTAATGGTTATTGTTCTATATGATCTTGGATCTAGATTTTAGTTCCATATCATAGTATTAATTGTAAAATTGATCATTTCTCTTCAATTTGGGGATTTTTGGTTTGGTGAATGCTCACCAATAATCTTGATGTAGGTGGTAAAAATTAAAAATACCACATTCCTGATTATAATTTTGTGTATTGAATTATAAAATTTCAATTCCCATTTTTTGAAATCACATATTAAATTTTATTAATTATATAGTCAATTAATAAATGGTATTATGTGATTATGAAATTGATTTGATATTGTGATTTTGAATTTTTAAAACTAATGGGATTTTGTATTTTAGTGGATGAATATTAGGACATGTTGAAAATTATTGATTTTATATTTTGACCAAATGGATATTCTGGTAACAAAAAAATATCCGGAAGAAGAATTACATGTTATTCGAAATACCGTATTAAATGTATTTAGAGATAAAATATAACATTATTTCTATAAATTTTGATAAAAACAAATGTGAATATTTTATTATAATTTTTTAGACAAATAAAAATACAAAACATTGATTTCATTATAGATTGGTCTGAATATCCTAGGTAATATATTTGGAGTTTTCTCATAATATGAAAGGAAATCGAATATATATACCCCCATCTTTGTCAAACATTTTTCTATATTGTGTTGATGAATTTACCTCATTGAGTTCATTGGATTAATGTTCCTAGTGGATGTTCATAACATGTGAATAATATGGTCTCATTCATGGATTTTAGGTTAATAGCAATGAAATATCCAGAATATCATGTTTTAATGCAAAACATGCTACTGGTAGCTCTACATGGTATATTTCCATTACCTTTTAGAAAGACTATCATCATGATATGTTATTTTTTTCAAATCCATTGGTATTAATGTTATTGATCCAAATTTGCTAGATTTTTCTGAATTAAGATAAACTCAAACTATGTCAATTAGAAATGTATTTACTATATACATTCTTTGATATAATGGTTAGTCTATTGATTCATGTAGTGTGTTAGATATATATATAGGCCTATTTGTTTACGTTTAACGCTTCATTTTGATATATATATATATAAATTTTGAAAGGATATGTTAAAATTCATATTGACTATAGGACTCTATAATTGAGTATTATGTAACAAAAGATTTGATTGAGTTTTATACTAGTTAATTATTTGATGTGGAGTATATTGGCCACCTATATCTCTACATTCGATAGTTGATAAAGAAGGATAGGGGATTCATGACTTAGAGATAAACTTCATTCCATCTAATGATGATAGCTAAGAACATGTATACATTTTTAAACAATACATATGAGTTTTAATCATATTTATCAACACATATTACTTGAAACACCCCATAATTATAATGTAAAAACATTGTATTTGATAATGTGAAAGACACACAAAACCAAGCCCCTAATGAAATCTAATATCCCGAGATAAAATAATAAGTTTTATAATTTAAATAAATTCAATATATGATATGGTTTAGAATTCAAATGATATTGGGTTAGATCGTGTTACACATAGTGACGACTTTATTAGACGACTTGTGTTAAATAAATAACCGAGTATTCCCAAACTACAATATATTAATTAAATATCATAAGATATAACATATCCATTAAATTAGAGGATATGAATAGTATTAACAGAAATATAAAAATTAATGGACTATAAAACAGTTATTAGTATTCATTAGTTTCCAATCAATGAAAAATAAAAATTTAAACCTCTTCAATATAAAAGACATATTTTAATTTATATGCACCCAAAGGCCTTTTGTATTAATAAATTAAATTAACTACAATTACTGAATAATATTAATGAAATATATATTTTATTTATTAGATAAATTATTTTTATATTTATCCAATAGATTTAAAATTTATATGATAAGAACAAACACATTACTAAACATTAAATCTAGATTTTTAAAAAGGATCTTTTACGACCTTCTAATGGATATCAAAATTTTAAATCCAATTATAAGAAATTTAATTATTATATGTAAAAATAAACATTATTTTTGAACTTGGAATGTTAAAATTATCTTGGGGTGATTTTATGATATTTTTCTGCAATGTTTTATTTTTTATGAATAGTGAAAAGGCTGAATTTTAATTAAAAAATGTTTTTTCATATAATTTATTTATAAGGATAAATTTTAATTTTGACTGGTATTAATGTTTCTATAGATAAATTATACTCAGGTAATTCAATTTAGGTTATTAGAATCAATATCACATTGACATTAGAAATAAATACATTACTAACTTTTGAACGTTTTTACTTTAAAAACCTACTACGTCATCCCATCAGTGGGATTAAATTTAAAATAATTATTACCAATTATATGATTAGATATTGGAAAAAATATTCCATATTTGGAATTATATTAGTTTTATTTATAAAAAGGTCAACATAGTCTTTGAAAAAAATATTATTAAAGTAATTAAAATTATATATAGTAATTATCAGTAAAATTAGCTTAACAAGCGACTAAACCGTAAACAGAAGGGCCAAAATAACCCATGAAAATTTTAAAAAGTGATTTATATACTTAATTATAACCTATCATACCATTTATCTAATTTTTTTATTATTGGTTCTACTTGAAATGGAAAAATTTTGGGTGGAATTACCTCTTTCAAAAATTCTCAAGAATACCACATCTCCTCAACTATAAAAAGGAACACACTGATCCCAATTATTCAAAAATATAAAACCATTTTCAATGAAAAAAATATGTCAAAATAAAATCCCAAAATCGCTTCTCTAAACCTAGATTCCTAACCATTGTATTAATTCCACAGAGCGATCTATTTTGGTATAATTTGAAAGGGGTTACCTAAAAACGAAGTACCATTATTCAATGTCCGTTTATGTTCTATTTGTGTCAACACCCCTTAATTTCATATAATTAAATGAGAATATAATAGAACCAGTATCCTCAATATATTAATATTATTTTTTTGTTATTTTTTTTACCTACACCAAGACTCACTTCCATCAAATGGGTAACGAACATACCATTTGTGTGTTGTGAACTACGACATCATGAAATGATGGTGTTTATTTTTTTATTACCATCTCTCATGGTTGGTAACTATGATGAAAAAAAATTATATGATATTTCTGATATTTATTTTCTCTTAATACTTCATTAATGTTTATATCACACATACCTTAATGTTTTTCCTTTTTTGTAATTTTGATAATATCGTTTGTGGGCATGTGGGCCACTTCCTCCTCATAGAGGTGTGATACATTTAAACTATACATGGAATATATTACGGATTATTTTCAGAAAACTATATCAAATATGTTACAAAAATATTATAATTCAATTATATATATATATAAATATATATCATTCAATTTTCATACCTTTAAATCACACTAAACAAATGGGAGAAGCTGTCATATGTACGTACGGCCTACCGTCACCACAAAAGGTGCATTTCAATTTCTATATCAAAATATCATGGATTAAAAAATATATACATATAAATAAAATATATAACAATTATGTCATGTACCTGGTTAAATCATGATTTAATTAAAAGGAATAACTAGTAAAATTTCAAAATACACTAAAAAACTAGACTATTGACATTTAAAATAGTGAAAATAATGAAAGATAGTTAGAAAACGGTAGAAATATATTATAATAACATCATATATAATATTATATACATGATTATGTTTATTTTATATGTTAGAGACTTTATTTAAAGTAGTATTCAAGAGGCTAAAAAGTGTTCACTAAAAAAGAAATGCAATGTAAAGGATTTTCATCTCACTTTTTACATATGTGAGATAAATAGAATATTCACCCCCTAAATATTTAGTGTAGTGAATATTATAACTATTTTGATATGTTATATTCTTATTTATTTATCATCATATAATTTTTAGTTTCAATTTGAATTATTTCTTTTTACGTGGATATGAATTACATGTTCCCAAGTGGTAAATAAAATAATAACCCTATTCATTTTCATAAGGTTATATTACTTATTTAATGTCATTAATATTTAAATATTACTTATGTAATAACTTTTTACAAAATAATTTTTATTTCAACTTGATTTATTTGAATTTTAAATTTACTCGCATAATCAAGTAGTTGAATAATTCTCACATCAACATTATGGGATTTTCATGGGATTACTTCACAATTTCATTTTTTGGGGTTGTTTACAGTTAAATTTACAATAGAGTAAAAAATTTGAAAATTGTTTAATAAAATATTTAATTTTACTCTCTTCTAATTATTCCTACACTTTTTATATAATATCACAATTTTCCCAATCCTTGCAAGTTATAATGTTTTATAAACTGTTTTTTAAACCTGACTTCATTTTCCTCTTAATTATGATAATATGTTTTCATTAAAACCCTCTAATCTCAAAAAAGTTTTACAAAAATTATTTTACCATTTATTAAATGATTTATTAAATACATTTTTACCCTTTTTGTTTCTTTTATAATATTTTTTCATAGGAATCATCTGGTCTCTTTCCAAACAAGGCATTTTTGTAACCTTTTACTGTAAAAAATGATTGTTCCTTTTAAATTGTTTAGAATGAATGGATTTTCCCAATATAATTTATTTCATTCTTCATTTTCATAGAAAAAGGGTTAGTTTTTAAAACAAATGATTTTTTAAATTTATTTGAAAAGAAAATGATTTTTAAAATGATTTTCAAAAGAAAAAAATTATTATCTAATATTTTAAAAGATATTTTATAATAGTTACATTAATCAACGACACCAACCATTTATTTCTACTATACTTGAGATATTATTTATTGATATAATCCATTTTCTTTATCTAGTCGGTTTATTATTGAGTTTTTCGAGGATGATATTAAAATTCACATCATTGATTCTTTTTCTTCCCCCACGAAATATTAAATTACATATTATCAGTAGACTATTAAGTTTTCCACATTATCCATATCATTTATCATGGATATGTTTGTTACTTAAAATATACACAATTTTTTACATATAGTTTTTTACATTGAAAATTATTTTATTGTATGGGGAAATAGTTATAAATCCAAATTCATTGTTCAATATAGATATTCGAAATGGATTATTGTTTATTAACCAAATATACTGCATAATATGAGGAATGATTTGGAAATGCAGTGATAGGTGGGGATTAAAGATTATATTTAGTCTCGATGTATTGACATGTTATCGTAAGATTTTTTTTGTGCAAATTAAACTGGTTTCTATATGTTTAGTTAAACTATTTTGAATTTATATCATGAGAGTATAGATTTTCATGTTATTGATATATGATGTCCTATAATTAAGATTTCATTCATTTGGATTCAGTATTTACTATTTGTGATATTTTCACTATGAAAAAGTCTATTTATGAATTTCAATCTCACATCAATAATTAAATTGGTTGGGTTTCAGATATTTATAATTCAACATTTCTCACTCACTCTTTTCTCAGTTCATTGATCATATAGATTTTTTATTCAATTATTACAATTCAATATTGACTATTCTAGTTGATTCATCTTTTTTCACAATATAATTGACCCCTACTAAGAATTTGAGATCACCTTTATAATTTTTTTATCCCTTGGATTCAATGTATTGTACAAAAAATGTTATGAAAAGATATAATAGATGTAATTATGTAACAAAACTTATTAAAAAATAATATTATAATTAATAAATTAATTTATAATAAAACACTTATATATGTATATGGTTTACCAATATTACAAATCTCATTGGTCCGTTGGGATTTACTCCTTGTAATCATGTCAACGTAATGGTAGTAAACAGCATCTATGGGCTTTCATGGGACAGGACGCTAGTGTTAGTATTAGAGGAAATTTTGTAAATTATTTAATAACATGATTTAGGAAATAAAAAATAGAGAAGAGATATATATGGTATAATTTAAGGATATGTATAGAAGAATATACTAAATATTATAAAGACATAGACTATGTGGTTATTCCAAGATATATTCCCATGTATGGATACTTAGAATTGATATGGTTCATGAATATATGTACCTAGGGTTAAAAACTCAAGAAAATGTGCATTAGGACTGACTATATCATAATGTGGTACATGACAATGGGCCATACTGTGCACCAAGTATCACACTCAATGGGGATATTCTTAGGACAAATTGATGTTTATTTTCAAAACAATATGAAATATTTGAATAGATAATGATTATGGATGACCTAAGTTATACAATAGATCAAGTAAGACCTATGTTGAAATAAAATGGATGAAGAGTTTATGTATTCGTCTTAGATTTATTTTTTTAAAGGATATTTAGTGATTAACCTTATTTCAAGGATTTCTATTATATTTATTTTGAAAATCATATTAATATATTTTAGAAAAAGGATAACATGTATTCCAGTTAACAACCCATTAATTCTAGAATGTCCGCAAGACTTATTACCATGACCAATGGATGATGTGGGTTTTATTCCTACCACTATCCTATGTGATGTCCTGGTTAATATGTCATATTTTAATCTAAAAAAGTAGATGAATAAATTTTAATAATGAACCTTTGGTATAAATTTTTTTGGTTTAGAGATTAATGTAGTAAACATATTTGTTTAATAAAATAGTTACAATCAAACATAAATACTATTTTTATAGATCATATATTCTGAAATAGTAAAATGTATTTTTTAAAAAATTTGTTCATTCTAAGATATCCATTTCATTGAGTAAGAGATGAATTATAATTTTATCGATGGAAAACAAAAATATTTAATTGTTCATTTGAAATTGAAACTCATCATGTAAGTATATATCCTTATATTTTTAGGTAGTAAAATAAATATTAAGCATTGGGAAAACTATAATAAAATATTTTTTCCTAATACCTTAATTTTTTTTGACTTGATATCCATTTAAATCATCATATATTTATTGATTTGAGGCTCTAAAAATTAAAATTTTCAATCACAATGTTCCCATTAGTGACCTCAATAAATCCCAATAAATATTTATGCCTTACCCCCCGGTATATATTTTCACTTTCCACTAGTGTTATCTTTCGTAGAAATACATTTATATGTTACTCCATGTGATCTGGGTTCATCTGACACACTTATATTAAGATAAAATTTATTAACTATTCTCAAGATGTATGATTTCAATAATTTTATTTTCAAATTTTTATACTAATATTTCTAAGATTGATTTTATATTTTTAAGGACAAAATTTATTTAGGGGGGATGTAACACCACAAAATTACAATATAAGAACATTGTATTCAATAGTAAGTTAAACATGAAATACCAAGAATGTTAGGGAATTTAATATCATTTGAATATAAAATATATTCAATATTTTAAATAAACTCATTCTAGGATATAACTTTTAATTCCAACGATACTAGTTTTGCTTATGTTACATGAAATAAAGAATTTCTTCGATGAGTTGCGTTACACACAAGGTTGAGTTATGTCTAAAAATATATTAATAAAAATTAAAATATACAAACTAGAAATTATTTTGGTTTTTATTAATATTATTAACTAAATAATAAAAAAATTTGGTCTGTAAAATTATATTCCAAATTAATTTTTTACCAATTAATCAGAAATAAAAATATGAACAAATTGAATATATAAGAAATAAATTATTTTTATACTCCTAGAAGAGTTTTGTATTAATAAATTAAAATAATTAAAATTATTGAATTTATTTAATTAAATATATATTCTATATATTCAATAAATTATTTTGATATTTATCAAATTCATTTTATAGGAAAAAGATGAGAACAAATCGCGTATTACACATAAAAAAGCTATATTTTTATCATGACACTTTTACATCATTTTAATGGAAATAATATTTCAGGTCTAATGTTTTACATCATTATGAATATTATATGTCAAAATAAACAGAATTTATGATATTAGAGAAAAAATTTCCTTAGGGTGATTTTTTGAAATTTTTCTAGGATATTTCATATTTTGATGAATAGTGAAAATACTGAAATTAAATTCAAAACTGTTTTTTTCATATAATTTATTTATATTAAATTTTTTATTATTTATTTATTTTAAATTATTATTAGATAAATTATACATTATTTAATCTATTTTATTTCATTTTATTCAACCTTAGATTGAAATTAGATATAAAAATATTTCTATTTTTTAAATTTTTTTACATTAAAACCCAACATTGTCATCCCATTCTCAGGATTAATTTTAGGTTAATTTCATCTATTAATTTGATTTTAATTTGGAAAAATGGATTGAATATATTTAGCAATCATAATTTATAATGTATAATATGTAAAAATTATCTATTTACCAAAAACATTAGCCAAAATAATTATTTTGTTTACAGCTATGAAGAGAAAAATCATCTTAACAAACGACTAAACATTAAACGTAACGGCCAAAATGACTTAGAAATTTCTAAAAATTCCTTTGGAATCCAATTTTATAACCATATAGTTAATATTTTATAATTTTATCCATTATTTTTTCCACTTTCATTTGAGAAATGTCAGTGGAATTCCCTCTTTCAAACATTTAATAAAATGCCACTCCTCCTATACCATAGAAAAGCACTCACCCCTATCACCTATTCACATATCTCATCCCATTTTTATCACCCATAATATCAAAAAAATAATCTCTGAAAACCCCTACACTCATCCTATTAACCTCACTTTGTGTTTAAATCCACCTAATGAGGCCTTTCTGTATATACCAAAAGGAGTTACCCGAATACGATGTAACATTTTTCAATGTGGATTAATGTTCTATTAGTTTCTAAACCAATTAATTTCTTATCATTACATTATTATATAATACTTAATTTATTTTAAATATTATTAAATTTTTATGATGTGTTTTAGGCATAGACGAACACACAATTCAGTCAAATATGTAATGAATTAACCATTCATGCATGACGAACAACCGCCTTAGGAAGTGATATAATTCCTTTTTTCTTTACAATCTTTCATGGATTGGAATTAAGATAGAAACAACATTTTAATATGATAAAAGTGATAATTAATTTTTTATTAATCAATATTTAATTTTTATATAAATCATACCTTTATTTTTTCATTTTTTGTTAATATAACAACATAATTTGTTTATGTGTGGACTACCGTCTCTTCAAGGCCATGTGATACATTTACACAATATAATGAATTTATTGAGGATGATTTTAATAAAATTATGAGATATATATGAAATAAATATTATACTATAATTATAATATACATATATATCATTAAATTTTCATTCAGTTAAAGTATGGTAATGAAACTAATGTTGCATTTATGCATACGTATTACCAACTGTGTCCATGAATGGTGAGTTTAATGTATTATCTCTAAATACTATGTATTGATATAAATACATATATACATAATATAAATAACATTTTATTATTGGTTTATATTTAATATATGATTAAATAATGATCTAATTAATAAGAATAGTAAGTAAAATATCAAAACATTCTAGAAAAACTACGAAATTGAGGCCTGAAATAAGTAAAATAAGTAATGTTTTTTAACAAATGGTTTATAATATATAACAAGAAGATCATATTTTAAATTAGAAGTATGCTTTTGTTTCTTTTAAATGTTATATAAATTCCTAAAACCATTATATATTAGATTTAATGACATTCACCAGAAAGGAAATTAAAGATGATTGATTTTCATCTCAGGTTTTACATCTAAGAGATAAATGTCATATTAACTGATCACATTTTTTTCAAGGTAAATATCCTTCCCATTTTGATATATTATATCATGAATTATTTTCACTTCATGGTATTTATAGTTTCAATTTTAAATATATCTTATAAAGTAATTAAATTAAAATTTACCATGTTGTAAATAATTTCTCAACTGAATTTTTTTTCAATGGGTTGTATTACTTACTCAATGTCATTAATATTTTATGATTATGTGTGTAATTATTTCATACTATATATATTAAAAATTAATTTTTTTTTTGGGATTTACTTTTAAAATATAACATATTCCTTGATACATTCTCACATTAACATTATGGTCTTTTCAAGGATTTAATTCACAATATCAATTGTTCAGGGATTATTAAAACTTTAAATCCATTTAAAGGAAATTATTTTCTCATTTTTCAATAAAATATTTAATTTAATTATCATACAATTGAATTTGCTTAAATAATAGTTCTTGTCTTACACTCTTTGGTACATAAATTGTTTTATATAATGTTTTCTATAAAAACCATATTTATTCCCATATTTAGTTAAAGAATCTATTTTCCTCTAAATGGCCTATTTTATAAAAATATTTTTGTAAATGTTTTAAAAAATATATAAAATTTGTTTTTGAAGAAAATATTAGGGAATTTTTCTTTTACAAAATATTTCAAAGCAATCTTCTTGTCTTTTTATGATCAAGTAATTTTTCTAACATTTTCCCATGAATAAGGAATGTAATTTTTACCTTGTATAGTATGTACAGATTTACCCACTTTCTTTTCTTTGAATCATACATGGCATATTTAAAAAGATAAATTTAAAGAACATTTTTTAGAATATTTATTTTCATAGTGAATTATTTTTAATATTTTATTCAAATATATAAGGATATCTTCCTTAATAATTTTTATAAATTTTTTATCATATTTCCCATAATCAATGAAAACATCCCTTTATATTATTCTAATTATGATATGATGTATTTATACCATGATTATTCATCTACTATATGGTTTATTATTAATTTGGATAAGTATGGTGTTGACATTCACTTCCCTGATTCATGTTTTAGTCCCCTTGAAATATTCGATTTTATATGATCATTAGAAATTTAATTTACCATAATTATCCAAATCAGTTCTCATGGATATTTTTGTTTCCTAAATCATATATATTTTTTAAATATAGTGTTTACTACAGTTTTTATTTTATTATATAGGGAAATATTGATAAATATGTATTTATTATTTAATATATATATATATTATAAGGCATATTGGTTACTAATCAAATTGATTTATCAATTTAAGGAATGCTTCTGATATGCAGTAATGGTTAGTTCCTTAATGTTATTTAGAATCTACAAACATCTAAATGTTATCAAGAGGTAAATTATTTATGAATATTAAACATGTTGCTTCCTATATTTTTAAATAATTTAGAGGATAAATCTTCAACGTAAATATTTTCTTATTCACAAGACATCAAATCTAATAATTAAGCATTTACTTATTCAATTTATTTACTCCTAATTCCCTGAAGAGTCATAAGAATGAAATAAAAGTATATCATAGAATGTAAATAATTATTGTCTGTAAAATAAAAATATATTTTTTTAATTAGAGTATTCATTTTTTAATAAAAGACTCATGTATATATCTAGCTTTGCAAGACAACTAAAATCATTGGAACTTTATGATTTTATTCCTTATAATCATTCTAATATAAACTAGTAGGAACTGAATTTAAAATATTTGTGGTTGATTTTCTACATTTCATGATTAAAAGTATGATATCTGAATGGAAATGAAAATTGGTTAATCATTGAGCATAAAAATAATTTTTTTTCATTTAAATTAGATAATTTCGACACATATATATTTGTATAAAAAACATTGAATGTTCTTCCGGGTAATAATATCAAAATTAGATAACATGGTGTGGTTATCGTATAAATAATTATGAATTTTACCAAGACAATCAAGATGAAAGGAGAACTATTCAAAATAGTGTGGTAATGGCCTTTGCTGGTTCACTACATTATTTGAGTAAAATAAGAAAAACCTAATTTCTATAGAAATGACATTTTTTAAAGATCTTTGGGATATATGTGAAATTAATTATTCTTAATATAGAGTAACTATATTTATGAGTAATTGGGCTGATAGTAACAGAAGTGTGAAACAATATGATTATGGATTTATAATGTCTAATTTCAATTGATTTAGTTACAATGAGAAACCATTTATCATGGTGGAACATGAAAAGTAAATATTTAATTCTATTTATCTATGGATTATTAGTGGTAAAAAAAATTTCAAGGGAAAAATATTTATTTGGGTGTTGAATATAATGATTATTTTACAGATTTATGTGTGTTCTCATTATTTGTTACATGAACATTGAATGATAACAATCACCATGTTGCAGACATAGTCCATTCAATATGAAATGATTATACAGATGGAATATGGGAAAACATTCCTTTACACTTCTACTTATCAAATTAAATATTAATATTCTATTTATCAATATCAACCTCCAATTTTTTGCAATCTATGATTTTTTTCTTCAGTTTTTTTCATTTATAATTTGTTGTTATAGTTATGATGACTTTTTATTTTTTTTAAATTAATTTTATGTTTTATAAATTTTTATGTTTTAATTTATTTATGGTAAATTTATAAATGTTTATATTATAATATTTTATATGCTCTTATAGTTTTCTCTTCAATCTTTTTACATTCTCTCAGTTTCCACCTGAATTGTCTGATTTTAATTGTATTCAAGATCATTTTATGTTTAAATTTAGTACGTTAATTTTATTGAAGATAAATTATTTATATGTTATTATATTTATTTAAATTTAATAAAACATAGGTACACATATTTTTTTGATGTTTATTTAATCTTTGAAATTATTAACACTGAGTAATTAGACCAAGGTACACCTTTTGTCATTTATATATATATATATATATCAATAGTAATTAAATTACTTATTGAAATTTAACATATATTTCTTAATATTAATTATTTATCTCCTTCTTATCTAAAGTGGATGGTTCATAATGATAATATTTAAATGATTACATTCGTAACAAAATATTCAATAACAGAGGGAAAGAAAATATTATAATAAACATTGATGAGACTACCTTTTATCTTTCCCAAATTCCAAACACTATAGTTCATATATTAATATTTTATTTAATCAATTAAAAAAGAAATTTTACTTTCAAGATACAAAAAAAAAATTTAAAAATTTTTATAGATTGAATAAAATTAGCTTGAGATATTTTAAAACCAAAATAACAACAACTTATAATTTTGGGATAAAAAAGGAAAAATATATCTTCCTTAAATATGATTTTATTGATAGAGGGATATAAATTAAGTTTGTCTCTAGTCTTCACGAGGAATATTTTATAATATGTTTTTGGTTTTTGTAAAATTTAATTATTTAATATATTTTAATTTAATTATAATTTTTTATTCTTTATTATGTAATAGTAATAAAAGAAAACTCACTATAATATACAGTCACAAAATTTATATCCTCACACATAGTAATGTGGTGGGGATCCATTATTAGATGGATAAATTTTCTTAGAAAATATTAGTGATTTATGATATAATTCTAGTAGTGTATATAAGGAGGTTCCAAATGACTCTCCATCTCCTCTTACATTTCATGCAAAATGGAAAAGGTATATAATCTAAAAAAGGAAAACTAAATTAATCATATAACAAATGAAGTGTATGATAATATTTTATGATATTAATTTTTACATTAAACAGTATTATTTTTTATTAAATTTTAATTTCTAATATTACATTTGAATAAGTAATATTTGGATTCCCTTCAAGAGAAAATGAAATTGGGGACCTTTCCCTCTAAGGTTAAGAAGGATATTCTTACCGCCACATAATAAAATCTAGAAAACCCTTACCACGTCAGAGGGTATAGAATTGGCATCAAATTTTAAAATGATTTTCCGTTCACCACTAGTGTGATATCAATAAAGGAAGAAAATAGAGAAGGAATATATTTTTTAAAGGATTAAAATTTACACATGAATGAATGGATGGAAGATAATATTAAATAATAATTACAGGTTATTATTTTAGAAGCAATGAGATAGATGTATCAAAAAAAGTTAGCTCGTCCATTGTAGCCTTCACATCCCTCCTACAATGATCTTCCACCTACTCATTCATACTCAACCATGTACTATGAGTTACTTGTTGAGGATCCCTAAGTACATAATGTAGAATATGGATTTTTACCTAATTTTGGAGATTACATACATCATCATTTATATTTTCAGGGAAGGTAAGAGAAGCAGTGTACGATATTATTAATCCACCTTCAATAGTGATTATACATATAGTAATGGTTTCTATAGTTTTTTAGAGTATTTAACATTTTTTTCATTGGCTATTTTATCATTGTTTTTAGGTTACATATGAGGTCTGAGTTGTTTTTCATTTTTTATTTATTAGTGAATTCCAAATTACAAATAAAATTTTATTAACATAACTTATATATGAGTATCTGATATCAATAGAATAACAAATGAATTGAATTTAACTGTTTTTATTCCACCCCCATTGAATAATGCTCAAGAAATTTTATTTGTTAAATAATTTATCACGTATTTTTCCTATATTAGACAATTATTATTATTGTCTAATAAATACTAATATATGTTTAATATATTATGGAATAAATATTTTTAAAACAGACATCAATGATATTATAAAGGGAGATAAACTCACTATACCTATGGGTTAGTTGTTTTATATGTAAATAAATTTCAATAATAATTTATTTTAATTTATTAATACCATTTTTTGTTTACCTAATTTATTTATTTTCTAATCATGTTTCTCAAGATTTATTTCTAATATGATTACAATTATAATTATCGATTTATCATCCTAAATTTTATTTCAACTGAAGTGCTCTTTTTTAAACATGAAAATAGAGTTGATAATATATATCAATTATTCGGAACCAACTACATCTCATGTTTGGGTTTTCCAGTCCTTGATGTATAATATAAAACTAATAATTATGAACTAAAATTTAGTATAGTATAACTAATATGGAATAAATTATATTATATTTGACAATTTATTTTATATATATTTTTTCAAAAATAATGTAAATGATTTTGGTTATGCTTTTTATTATGTGGAGTTGAATAAAAATTTAAAAAAATGTAAAAGAAGTGTTTTTCCTTCCCTATGTTTAGTTCTTTAATAATTATTTCATTAATTTATATCATTTTTGATAATTAATATTTGAAATTAAAATAGATCATCAATTTAGTTCAACAAGTATTTATATCCAATAGTGGATCTAGAAACAATTGATGATGTGAAAGCTCATGTAAGTAAATTTTATATACCTGAATTTAATTACATATATGATTTTTTTTTTTTAATAAAAATTTTAAACACTATTTCATAATCAAAAATAAAATTTTTAATGCAGATATTATGTTATAACATTCATTTATGTGATAATCATGAACAAAATGATAGTATATTTTTAAAATTTTAGTTAAATTACTACAGTAGTAGGTTAATCTAATATGTTATTTTATAAACATATAACACTTTATTAGGTTTTGTTATGATTTTTAATTGTATACATTCAAATACTTCTTCCACCTTCTAAATTTTAATTTCTCAATGTTTTAGAATTGTAAAATTTTATTATATTTTTTCATTAATTTGTATAATTTTTAGTATTTTACTATAAAAAATATAAATGTGTTTTTCAGAATTTTGTTGTGTCTACAGTATTTTATTCTATTCTATTTTTTCAATCTACTATAAATCTAGTTTATGATTTTGTAATTTAATATATTTAATACAAAAATACCCCTCTAGTGTCTATTTTTAAAGAAACCTTGGAAGATTCATCAAAGGATTTTTATAAATAAAAATTGATTCAAACAGAAATACAGTGAGACCTTAAATATTAATTTTTCAGGAAATAGTCAATGAAATCCATAAGACTATCAATAATTTTTTACTTTCATTTTTTATTAAACAAATATTTAATTTTCTATAAAAGGGATTCCACATATATTTCTACTAAAAAACCAAAATTGAAATCCCTAGTAATATTTTTAATTTTCATACATCCGTTTTTTAAAACAATAATCTAAATAACTCCAATGAAGTGTTAAAAATTTTATATAAGAATCCAACATCAAAATCAATTTATATTTTCATATCATGAGGTGTTTTCAATGTTGGTTTTTGAAAACTGATATGGGCAGTATAAAATTCTTTTCTCTTTTATAAATTTTAGTAATAAACCAATGTTAAATCCTAAAAAATGATGTGAATGTTTATTATTTTCTCTAGTGACATCATAAAGAATGTTGTTATAAAAGAAATATTTTCTCGTAGTAACGAAATTCAACACCTTTATGGGATTAGAAACTACAACCCAAATTATGTTTTAACCTTTAGATGTCTTGGATAGTCCGGTTATGAAATCCATGATCGTATTTTCTAATTTTCACTGATGTATGGGTAATTGTTGCATCATCCCCCAAGACATATGTGGGTTTAGCATTAATTTTCTTAAAAAATAGGAATTAAGATAAATGCCCTATAATATTCTTCTTTTTGTGTGTTTTAGGGTGATAAATTTCACTTGATTTATCCATATATATGTTTTATCATTGAAAAAGTATAGATAAATATATTTAAAATGATTTATCTAATATTGCTTTCTTGAGTTATAGTTATTATGATACACATAAGTTCTTTCTGAAAATTATCATTCCATATCGGTCATAACTATGGTATGTAAAAATCATGACCTTCTTCTTTGCATTCTAAATTCACCCTTCTACACCTAATTGATATTCACAGAGAGTGTAGTATGGGCATTAATTTTAGAAAATTGGTTTTCATTACATCAACCTTGATTTAATGGTCCATACTCTATAAATACCTAATAATTGGATCTAATTTAATCCTCATCATAAAAATTCTTATGTGATTCTTTAGACTCAATGTATTATCCACCTTGTTTAACATCCTAAGGTTATAATTTATTGAGAATTTATAATATTCACTCAACTCCAAATATCTCTATTAGTTCATATTATTCTCTTTATATGTTAAAATATACATCTATATTTATTGATATGTATTAATATCAGTCCATTCATAAAAATTGTAATGCCTCCATTTTTTCAATAAAAAAATTTCTACTACCATATTTAAAACAAGAGTTCTCCATTTATTATGATGAATCATAAATTTATGTAAGGAAAATAAAGACACTAAGTCTTTTTTTATTGGAAAACATCCAAATCCATAATTTAATGAATTACTATATATAAAAAACCCTCCTATATTACATAGTTGTGTAAGTATATGTGTATTGAGCAGGATTCTATTTTTCACAATAATAAATTCCTTTAAACTATCTATCATGATGAAATTTTATCCATACCATATGAACATAGTTAAATGATTTTATATCCATGTAAAATTTCTTACAGAGTGTCAATTTTATCTAGCCACTACAAGAAAACTCTGGATATTAGTCAGTATTTTTATTCTCAGCTAGTGTTCAATTTTCTATGTATTTTATGGATCTATAGATATAACTTCACTCATAATTGCATCACTCAAATTGATAATTTATGTATCTTGAATTAACATTTTTGATAACCAAAATACACCATATAATTTTTCAAATTCTTCAAAAACAATCACCAAATTATCTTCATTCACTAAATTTTTCTTTCAATATATGATAATATCTTTAATAACATTGACTATAAACTGATTGAGAAAATAACTGAGGACTTTATTTAATATATCCATAGGGATAGTAGGGTAGTTTTTAATTCTTAATGGAATCACAATAAATATTATAGAGTCTATACCTCATATAGAAGGTTTTATTATGTAGATCCCTGATTTTGAACCATTATTGATGATATATATGATGAAGGTCAATCTATGTGAAGTTTTGATCTCATAATATTTGATTACAAATTCATAAAATTGGGATTGATGATACATAATCTTGATAGTGATCTTTTTAGGGTTCTTGTAATTAATTCAAAGAGGTATTAGCTAATAGTTCTTCTAAAAAAAGAATATGTGTTCCCATTTGTAATGCACTAGTGCGTCTGAATCCCATTTCCATATTATTCTCATGTTTATTCTCAAATTATTATAACTCAATTAGGGATATTATTTGAATATTTTTTTAAATATGAGTAGGCCTAGGTATAAGATCTATTAAAACCACATCCTCCAAATTCTGTGGAAGAAAATAAAACTATTCAAGAAATACTTTGATATATTTTCGCACCATATGTGTATATTCAATATATAGTTTCTAACTACCCGTTTGTTGTAGATAAACATCATGGGATTTTATTATAACCCAAAAGATAGATTTATTTTCCTTTAAGAATTCATATTTATCCTCTTACTCATTGAAACCTTTATGTACATTCAGGATATCAAATGCAAAATCACTCCAATAGAAATTATAATGTGATCTATATAAATAGATCCAATCCATTCCCAAAATCAAATCTAATATTTATACTAAGAGAATAATAATAATTAATTATATCACATCCCCCAAAATTTTTATCGTATATGAGTTATATACTTTAATTAAAATTTTCATATAATTACGAGTTTTCACTAATTGGATTTTATGAGCGGCACCCCCTTCCTTTCAGATTTAACAATGCTTGGACTACTCTCCCTGAATGATCTACGCTTGTAAGAGATACTTGGACTTTGGAGGAAAATAATCATCCCTTATCATGTGTTTTTAAGCTGCGCTGCCTCAAGGAAAAACTGAAACTTTGGAGAAAAAATAGATTCAGCCGCTTGGATCAGGAAATTGAGTCTCTTGAAAACTCCTTACATGGTATTCAACAATCAATGACTGATTCTGACTTCTCTTGCCTTGCTGGACAGGAGGCTAAACTATCCTTGGATTTGCAAAATCTTCTTACTCTTAGAGATAATATTCAAAAAGAGGTCTATAAGGTGAAGTGGCATACGGATGGGGATAGAAATACTAAGTTCTTTAATGCCTTACAAAGGAGTAAAAAATCTTGCAGGCCACTATCTCTTCTCAAAGATGGGGATGTTATTCTTGAGGACCATCAAAGCCTCTCGAATCATATTGTCTCGTTCTTTCAAAACCTCTTCAATGGGTGCAAAAGGAATGGGGAACTCCTTGATGGCATTATTCATGCCCTTGTTAGTGATGAAGATAACTCAATGCTTATTAGACCACCCTCCGATATTGAAATAAAGAATGCTGTTTTTGGCCTGAAAAAGGACAGCTCGCCTGGACCTGATGGTTATACAAATCATTTCTTCCAATACTTCTGGGATAATATACAGGCTGATGTTTGTCGACTGGTCAAGCACTTCTTTACTCATGGAACAGAAATTCAGGGTATCAATGCTCAGTTCATTGCCTTAATTCCAAAGGTTGATAATGCCAGTGACATAAATCAATTCCGGCCTGTTGCCCTGATCAATACTATTCAGAAAATCCTCACAAAATTACTAGCTAACAGGCTTGCTGGTATATCTGATAAAATCATTTCCTGGAATCAATTTGGATATGTCAAAGGGAGAAGAATACAGGACTATCTTCTCAATGCTTCTGAATGTGTGAACATTTTGCAAAATCCCATTAGAGGGGGGAGCATTGCGCTTAAACTGGACATTAAGAAGGCTTTTGACACCATTGATTGGGGCTTCATAGGTAATGTTATGCATCGATTTGGTTTTCATCCGATTTTTATTCAGTGGTCTTACACCTTGCTCAGCTCAGCCTATATTTCCATTCTTATCAATGGCTCACCTGAGGGTTTTTTCAAGTTCTCCAGAGGAGTAAGGCAAGGGGACCCCTTGTCTGCCGTTATTTTTGCAATTGCAGAGGATTACCTTAGTAGACTGATCACCTATCATGCTAGAAACCGAAATCTGAAAGTTCTCCAGGCTAATAGAGGTAACCCTGCTCCCTCACATCTTCTCTTTGCTGATGACATTATCATCTTTACTCAAGGGGGAAAAAGAAATATTCAGAATCTCAAATCCATACTCTATCATTATGAGCTTGTCTCTGGACATGAATTGAGTTGGAATAAATCCTCTATTTTCTTTGGGAAGGGCATTACAGACTCTAGGAGGCACTGTATGATTCAGAGACTCGGTGTCAAGGAGGGATCCTTCCCTTTCACATATTTTGGGGTCCCAATGTTTTTTGGTAAACCGAGATCCACCTATTTCACTGATGTGGTTTGCAATGTCAGAATAACTCTCTCTAATTGGAAGGGTAAAGCTCTCTCTATGGCAGGTAGAATCTACCTTGTCAAACATGTGATCATTTCCAAACTTGTCTACTCCTTTATGGTCTACTCCTGGCCTGCTTCTACCTTCAGGATCCTCAACTCCCTTATGAGGAATTTTGTTTGGAGTGGCAGTATCCTTGAAAGGAAAATTGCTACTGTCTCTTGGAACAAGTGCTGCTTACCCCGCACTATGGGGGGACTTGGCATTAAGAACATTAAATGATTCAATCATTCCCTTCAAGATCATTTTATGTGGAGACTCATAAATGGAAACTCAGCCTCCCTGGACTTTCTCCGAAAACGTATTCTCTCTCGATTGATTGCTGGTAAATTCTCTTATATGAATTCTTCTGTTTGGCCTGGCCTGAAAGAAATCTATCAAAAGATCAAGATACACTCTCATTGGTTAGTAAATGCCTCTTCCAACCTGAAATTTCGGAGGGATAACTGGACAGGGGCACCTTTGGCTGAGGGTATCGATGCTGACTCTTTGGATGCTGATCTTGATGCCTCTATTGCTGCCCAACTTGTGATGAAACATAACCTACCTATGGAAATTCTGGAAATTGTTAACTCTTATGACTTCATAAATGCTGATGATATTATGGTATGGCAACCATCTATCAATGGAATGCTGGACTCTAAAAACTTCTATAATCATTCCATTTATAACAACAACTCTACTGCTGTCCAAGCTTTTAGAAAATGGATACAACCCTCTCGGTATACTCTTCTATGGAGAATTCAAAGGAAAAGACTCCCAATGGACAGCAATCTTCAAAGGGCTGTAATCTCCCTTTGCTCACGATGTGACCTGTGTCACCAGCATAGAGATGACCTGGATCATCTCTTTCTCTCTTGCAAAACCGCTGCTTCAATCTGGATTTTCATTTTTGATCTTTTTGACATCTCCTTACCGCATGTTGACAATGTTGCAGATTTTCTGTACTCTATTGCAGCTGTTCATCTCTCCATGCAGCTTCAAGTCCTATTCTTTGCTGCCTGTGCTGAAGGTTTTCACACCATATGGAGAGGCAAGAACAGTATCAGGCATGGAAAGTCCGCTTTCAACAAAAATTCTGCTATTTCTAGCATTCTTTCCTTGACCAGAATTGCAAATCAGATCCATCCTAAACAATGTCACAACTCTATCAAAGATTTTTTAGTCCTGAGGAGGCTTCATTTGTCAGGAAACTTCCCCAAACCTTCAGGCACTATGGAAATCTTCTGGATACCTCCATTGGCAGGTTGGATTAAATGCAATCTTGATGGTGCCTCAAATGGAAATCCTGGACCAGCTGGTTATGGCATTGTGTTCCGAGATGAAAATAGCAACTTCCTTGAAGGCTCCTATGGATCTTGCGGTTATGCTACTGCTCTCGAAGCTGAGATGATGGCCCTTATTACTGCAGTGGATATGGATCATGAAAGACACTGGAATGATCTCTGGTTTGAAAGTGATTCCTCTACTATAGTGCAAGCTGTCCAGAAAAATCAGATCCATCTTACCTGGAAACTCACCCCGAAATGGATCAAATGCTTTGAAATTCTCTCCACCAAGAGCTTTATCATTACTCATGTTTATCGTGAATCCCATTCGGTTGCTGATAAGCTTGCTTCCAAGGGCATCTCTGCAACCTATAGAGTGCACCTTACCACACCTGATGAGGATTTGACTGATCTGCTTAATAGGTACAAGTGTAAAATCTCCTCCTTTAGACTCCTGTAATTTGCCTCATTTATTTGAATCTCTTGCTTTTCTTTTCTAAAAAAACTAATTTTTCAATATTAAATAATTATGTTGGTTGTGTGATTCCCTGAAAAATTTATCTAGAGAAATACTGGTTAGTATAACCTGAATCAAATGTAACAATTTTAGTTCTATAGTGGATAATAATATTTCAATTCACCACTTCAATCTCGGGACACAATTTTTTAGTTTTGATTCTATATGCTTTCCAATTATCCATTAGCCTAGGTGGTTGATGATTGTGACTACCCTAATTAACCCTTTGATTTATGCATTGATTGGTGCTTTATCGATACACTAAATAATTAAAGCATTAAAGTGTGGGTTATTTATTTGGGTGATATATCTTTTCATCAATCTCAATCATAAAACTAATTATGCTTCTTTTATTTTCATTTTCGTTATGGAAACATTTGTTACACTGGAAGAATTTATTTATCACAATATTGATATTTTATCGATATTAATTTTCACATTTTTATTATAAATTAAGATCGAGTTTTTTTCCTCTATGGGTTTTATTATTTCATTCTCTTTAAAAATAGATTTATCTCTCCTTTTCTATAATTACCCTAACCCTAGTAACATAGATCTAGTTTTTACATTAATATTTTTGAATAACATACAAGTGATAACTTCCAAAAGGACTAAATTGAATCGTAAACATGGTAAACTATATACATATTTTAATCCCACATTATATTTGAAATTTGAAATACATAATAGTGAAATAAAATAACTATCCATCATTTAAATCATTCAAATGTATCTTTAAATATTCGGGGAATGGAAAAAAATTAGCGTGATCAGATTCTTAGTAAGGGTTTCATACTATGGAAACTATCATGAATCATAAAGTAATAAACAATTTTTGTATGTAAATAATATTAAAAAGACCATTTAAACAATAACGTATTCATGGAAAATAATATGGTTATAGTAAAGGATGATGAAATAATTCAATACAAACTATCGAATGATCATACTAAGAATACATGGATAAAAAAATGTAACAATATCGTGAATAATAGTAATATAATTCTCAATTAAGAAAATGATTAATATTGGATTTCAAGATCTCGGACTGTATGATAAATCATCCATCAAGACAATTCACAAAAACTGTATTAAACTATGGGTACGTATACACCGAAAACTAATTTAATGCTTGATTAATTATATTTCCAATGAGAGAAATTGATGTAAAGAGGGGATATATAAATCTAGGTCCCCCAATCATTTCATGTCCAATTAATTCATCAAATATTGAATTATTTATTTAACTGATGAATTATTTTCCCTTTAAAAATATCTTTATTCTCTAAATAATATATAGTGATCAAAATTTTCCCCATAAATAAAATAATAATCATAATGTAAAACCATTTGTAAAAATTGTATGTAGTTTATGAAATAATAATATCCATGATACAATGAATATATATATTTAAGATAAATTTTATATATAATTATCAAAATAACGTGAATATTCCATGAGAAGTTTAACGATTAAAAAATTAATCATGAATTTGAATGTCAATAGATTCTCTGTAAAATTATCAATAAACAATCTAATGAAATAATAATCATGGTATAATTTAAAAAATACCTACTGTATTATATGTAAAATAGAGGGTTAATATTGTTTATGAATAAAAATATCATAGAAATATTATTAAAACATTCTTGAGAAAAATACCCTTTTTAATTTGAAAATAGTTCTTTAAAAACTAGAAATTTCCAATATATTATAAAAAAAATTTTATTTTAAAAACTATTCATCTCTTTAATGAATATTAAAATTAACAAGTGGCCATAAATATGCGAAAGGTTCATTCATTTCATGTATATTAATTTAAGTATTTATTTTATAATATTTTAATAAAATAAAAAATGTTCCATGTTTGAAAATGAAAGAACTATTAATTTGAAAATAGTTTTTATTAATGAAAAAATAATTAAATATAAAATTTAAATATCATAGGAGAACAATAAAAAATATTTTTTAGGAAGTTCATAGAACACATGTATTTAGAATTGATATATTTTTTTAGTAAAGAGAGAAATAATGTCATATTTTCCATAAAAACATATTCTCATCCATTTAAAGTATTAATGACAGGAAAACAGTACTATTTCTTAAAAACCATATTGAAAAATAGTGGATAAGAAAATGAATAGGGTTAATTATATAATTATCAAATAAGTTTCATTAATAAAATTTCAGGCATAAATAATGCCAATTAAAATGACACATATGCATAAACCCATAACACTTTTGAAACATTTGAATCATAACACAAATGAAATAAATAAATTAAAACCAAAAATATAAATACAATGAATATTAGGTTATTCATAATATATAATTTCTTGGGAAATTATATGCATTTCATAATAATAAATTGGAGCATAATAATGAATATATATTAAGGAAGTAAAAAATTTGATAAATGTTTTTAAAAAAAGAATACAATGGAAGTGATAATTATTATATAAATTCATTAAATGGATGAAATTTAAATCAACAAAAAATAAATGTAAATAAAACCAAAAATATTCAATATTAAGATCCCTTATGATTTTTGGATATCAATTTAAATGAATATTTAAAATAACACAATTGAAATATATTTTGTGATGAAACCTCCAACCCTATAATATCTTTAATGTTGGCCTCCCCTTGATGAAATAATTCAAATTTAAAAATTAAATGCAATTAAGTATTGAGTAAAAAAAATTACATGTAGAATGGGCATTATTTAGTCCATATAAAATAAATTTGTTTCATATAAATGAAATATGTTTTAATAATGGAACATTTAGTGAAACTCCATCACCTCAAATTTTTTATTACATGACTATGAAATAAAATATCTTATAATGTGTTTGGTAATGTGTTTAATTTATAACGGAACCATAATAATAATTATATTATCATATATGATTCTTTTATAATCTCTTATCACTTATTTGTTAATAATATTTTATTAATATCATTATATCAAGTGTTAAGTACTTCAATTATGCATGCATCTTTTAACAAAGAATTTTAATTTCCTATGTATATGATATAGATAAATAATTCTTATATGGATTTAAATTTTATAAATCTCATATTTATTTATTATAATAATTTTCATAACAATTATTTAATGTTGTACAAGTTTAATGAATTGTATCACTTTGTGTAGATGGTGGGTAGTATGTACAAATGAACGATGGTATCATTCAGTTAATAGGAGAATTGTTAATGAAGTAGATGATATATTAATTTTATAGAATTAACAAAAAATCATATATATCACATATATTTACTAGTTCCATCATTATTACTATCTGTGTTAGTCGGTAACTTAAAATATATAATATTTATTTTCAATGTAGTAGTCCATTATACACACGAGTGATCGATTTTTTTACATATGATAGAGGATGAGATTGATAAATATTATTCCATAAAAATAATTATATCTCAGTATATGGGATATACAATTTAAATTATATTGTATTTTCTTAGATAAAATAAAATTTTTGAAAGTTGAAAGAAAAATATAGTGCTTCATCAAGATGATGATTTTTTTTGTGAAACCTCATTTGGATATCATCGTAAGGGCTCATGAGTTAGTGTTTTTTTACTAAAATATTATCTTCAATGTATCTAATGACACTACAGAGTTTTTTGCAGGTTTTTGGGTGATCTAAATGGATTCAGAGGTGTGAATATGTGAGGGGAGTGAGTACCTTTTTATAATTGAGGAGGGGTAGAATTTTTGAAAATATCGAAGACTATTCAATAATGGGAAGTTACTCTCACCCCATGTGCATAAAAAATTGTTAAACAATTTATTTATTTAAAAATATTATGAATACCAATGTACACTAAAAATAAAATTGTTTTCAATATGTTATTCCCTTATCTTCTATGTTTAATTATTTTTTCCATTTTTGTATTTCACCATAAAACAAAATTTTCAACCTACAAAATTAATAATATAATCCTAAAATAAAATTTAACTTATTAGATTATTTTTACATAATAATTGTAAATATAAAATACTATTTACCAACAAAAAATTATATATTTGTGGAAATTAATTTTAACATAACAACTTGTAAAAGTCAAAACCACTATTTAACCATAACAACATTAATTAATTTTTACTCTTTTACTATTGATTATGACTAAATATTAAGTTTTATTTGTTAAATAATATTAATTATTATGATTAAAACTATATAATCTATTTTATTAAATTCAATTCCTCTAATTTTAAAATTTTAATTTAATGTTAAACTAGTAAATGTGCAGAAAATTTGATTTTTCTAAAAATGTTTTGGTAAAGTGTAAAATCATCTTATATTGACTGTATACCTCATAATAACCATTATATGGATTAAAATATTTATAACTAGATAAAAAATCAATAAATTTTATAAAAATATTTCTTAAGTGAATGTCATTTTGATTAATTATAATTGAGAAACATTATAGAAACTGGATAATAGAAGCCCAAAGTCAGTGTCTAATACCATTATATAGGATTGATTATAAGAAATCAATTCCTAAATGACTAATCAGTTTATTAGTATTTTTAAAACATAAAGATATATGAGTCCTTTATTACAAATGAATTGAACAGTTAAATCATGATTTTTTTTCTTTTGAGGATTACGTTATTAGATCTAGTGTATCCTTTCATTTCATTTATAGTTTACTTCTATGATTCTAGGAGAAAGGAAAAATAATAATGGTGGGATAAAATAATTTTTAAGGGTAAGGTAAAGAGAAATAAATAATAAACCAGAGAGAATTGTAAACATGGAAAGGTAATAACTGAATACACATTCCATACAATCAATAAAGAGATAAGGAAATGAATAAACAATATTGAAATCCAAATACATAAAAATCATTTGACTTAAAAAAATAATGAAAAGATAATATGGAATTTTAATAAACTAAAAAATATATCTTCCATCAAACCAATAAAATAATAATAAAAGGCATTTGTAGATATGTGGCTTTAAAATCTCATGGATAAATAATAACAGAATCAAAATGAAGGAAATTAGTAATTATTAGATTAAATATATCAAAAACATGAACAACTACCATCAAGACATTTCATTGGATGGATTATGTCTATGGTTAGAAACACATATATTATTTTTTTAAACAAACTCAACGATATTTTCACCAACTAATTCCATTTCACGCAACTATAGATGAATCACAGGGATTTCATTAACTGGTCCCCAACCCGTATGCATTTTTTAAGGGTCCTAAACCCATGTCCTTCCTGTTCCACTAATTCCTCCTATTAAATATAAAATATGCCTCATCAAATATTTGTATTGAATAAAAGATACAAATTTATAAATATTTCACCAAATAAAAAAACTATCAACGAAACACCATATCAAAAATGGTATATTGTTTTGGAAATGAACATATCCATGATAAATAATATGGATAATTAGGTGATATAAAATGTTCAATTACTATAATGAATTGAATATTTCAATATTAAAGACAAAGAATTAAAGAAGTGAATATAAATACTATCCTTGCCCAAATAAATCATAAAACATCATGAAAAAGAATAAGTATAGTATCCTTACAACATGAACCTAGTGAATAAAATAAAAAGGTTTGTAGTTTTTTTTGAATCAAAATACTATAAAAATTTCATTTTAAAACATTATCTAGGAAAATGTAAATTTTATTTTCAATTTCTTTTTTAAAACACTTTTCATTGAGTATAAAATTTGAATAAATTTTAACCAAAAATTACCCTTTTAAACTTATAAAGGAATAATCAAGGAAATAATGTAAGGTAAATTTGTACATGGTGTATGAGGTTACAAGAACATTTATTTTGTAAGGTAAATGGTTAGAGAAGTGTTTTTTGGTAAGTGATAAGAATATTCCATTGAAGAACAATTAAAAAAAATAGGGTAAAAATCGCTTAAAATCATTTTATAAAGGTAAAAAATTTTGAAAAACATTTTTGAATAAAAATTATAAAAAAATATATTCTTTGAAAAAATCTGACAAATGATTTATAATTTTCCTAAAAACATTTTTGAAATCATTTTGGGTACCAAGGAATGGAAAATGGTACAATTACATGAAAAATGTAAAAAATAACCAAATAAGAAGACAATAAAAGTGTTTATTATGCAATGATCAAATAATTTCCTCTGATGGAAATTCAAGCATAAATAATCCAGAAAAAATGAGGTTTTAATATAAACCCTTGAAATTACCATATCATTGAAGTGAGAATCAATTAAATAATCGATTATGGTTAACAACTTTAAATATATATATAAGTGAAGTAGAAATAAATAATTGGATTGTTTAAAGTCATTATAAACATTTTCAGAGAGTATTAATGTCATTGAGGAAGCAGTATAAACTAACGAAAATGGGTATGGTTATAAAATTCATTAGTAGTTTGTAACTTTTAACTCAAAAACCTTTCGATTAAATATTTCAAATTTAAACTCATAATACCATTTATACTGATTGAATGATGATATTAAAATTCAATGTTGTAGTATTGACAAAATATATATGGAATTTGGTTCACAACTATTACATTATTGTTTAAAGATAATATTAAAAATCAAAATAGGAATTGAGATTGTAAATATAATCATTAAAAACATTCTTTTGGAAATAATATTTAAACATTCTAAAGTTTCACATTAATCTTTTAAACATTTGGATCATAGTTCCCATGATGGAATGAAAATATAAAAAACAAAAAATATCATGAGAATAATTATATTCATGATATAAAATGTCAAAAGGATGTAAAGGTACCATATAAAAGTGAATTGGTGCATAACAACCAATAAGACTCTATGGAATGTAAATTAAGATGAAATACCTCACCTTGTTTTTTATATTGATTAAAATAGATTTAAAATAATTAATAATGATTTTAATAGTTTTAGAAAGTTATTTATGAACCGTATTCATTTTTATAATATCATATTACCTGTTTGATGACAGTCTGTCATTATTTTCATTATTTCAGGTGTTAAATGCCATGTCTTTCGAGTATGTTTAGACTTGTTAAATGTTTGTTTTCATTAGTCGATCATGATTTCATCATAGATATGATTTTAACAATGATTAAATTATATATTAAATATATATTTATTTAAAATAAAATATATAATTTATAGATAAGGATTTAAATGAAATAATCATAGAGACAGTAAGAAGTACATACACATGAAAGATACTTTAATTTCATTATCGTAATAAAATAATAAAAAGAAAATTATATATATGTATATTGTAATTAAATAATGATATATATATATTTGTGTTTGTGTGTCATATAAGTAACATATGTTTATTGAACTAATTGTTTATATATTATATGTATTGTTTGAATGAATCACATCACTTTGAGGGGCTGGTGTCCACCCATCCACAAATAATGTTATCATATTCCCAAAAAATGGAGTTCATAAAATTTCATTTTACAAAATAAATAAAGAAGTATAATGGGATTATAAAATTCATATATAAACATATATAAACATATATTACTTCATAATTCATAACCATAGGAGGTGGTAAAGGTGAAAACGAACAACTTCCTTTCATGAGGCGGTAGTTCACTATATATATATATATGATAAGTTCAGTACCAATTACAAGGAAGTGTTGATAAGTGTAGGATAAAAATTAACATAAATAAAAATATAATATTGTGGATACATTTTATTTTATATAACAATGTGATAAGAATATTTAATATTATGGAGAATAAAATAAAACAAAAGATCTTGAAGAAGGATGTTACCACCTAATCGAGTAACCCCTTTTTATTTGAACCGAAGGGATTCCATGGATGGATTTCAGAAAAAGTTATTTCATTTATTTTTAGTGGATATATTTGAAGTATATATTTATCTATAACATATTCAGGAAAAATTGCCATTATATGTATGAGGAAGTATGCGGCATGACTATTTTTTAATAGTGGATGATGAGTGACAATCGTGTAAATTATAGAAATGGGAAATCTACCAATGTTTTTCCCATTGTATGTGGCTCCAATTAAATTTTAATTTCTAAAAAATGGAGTGTAGGGTATAAATATGCACATAAAATGGATTTTGGATATAATTCTAGGTCATTTTAGCTCTTAGGTTTATGGTTTTGTCCCATGTAATGGTAATTCTTCCCATTATCATTGTAACTTATTTAAATATCATTCAATATTTTTTTAAACATAGATTAACTTATTATAAATTATAAATTATTATTATTAAAAATATCGAATATACTTTTCCAAATTCTAGTCATATAATTGGTAGGAATTAATTTAAAATAAATCCCACATATGGGATGATAATGTAGTGTCATAATATAAAAATGCTCAAAACTTTGATAGACGTTTATATCCAATTTAATATTGAAATTGATTAAAATTACCTAAAGTGGAATAAATATTATAAAATATATCTAAATAATCTATTAAACCAATAGAATGTATAATTTTACATTAGAAATATATTTGATGCAGAAGAAGTTTTAAATTATAATTCAGTATTTTAATTATTCATTACAAAATAAAATTCATAGAAAAAGGAAAAAATAACCATTAGATAATTTTAATGTTATTAATATTAATATGAAATTTATTTTTACATATAAAATCAATAATAGTTTTAAATATTGTATTTACATTTGGATACCCATTAAAAGGCAGTTAAATTGATATTTTAGAAAAATAGAATTTCAAATTGTAAAAAAGACTTATTTATTATCTTATGCCTATAAAATCTATTAGATTAATGTAAAAATATTTTATTGAAGAAAAGTGAGCATAAAATCTCTTGGATAGTTGAATAAATTCCTTAAATGAGAATGAATGGTGGTATTTTACACTTTTATGGATAAAAATTGGAAATCATTTTATTTGAGTGAGAGCTAGAGTGATAACATACCATGAAATTAACTATTATATTGGAAAGACTATATGCAAGGTAATTCACCTCACAGATGGTGTGTGTGACGATATAATTCATGTGACGTATGCTAACTCAATATCATGTAAATTTAAATATATATCATTGGTAAATTTTATTAAAATTGAAAAGTTATTATAAATTATTGGGATATTATACTTCCTTACAAGAACTGTGTAACCTAGCATACAACATATCTTAGACAATTTCATAGTTTATAACATTAGTTTGTTCCATTATTCACGCATCAATAGAATTGCATCCAAACAATTTAAACTCTATCTTGTAAATAATGTATTTGATATTTATTTTTTTTGAAATCCCACATCACGATAATAGTTTGTAAAACGTCCTCTAGAAAAGGAAGAATGGGAAGTATGATGGTCACAAGGACGAACATATTACTAGGTTTTTATGTATGAGACCATTAATGTAAAGTGGAGATATATACATGGATGAAAAATGTAAATATCAATAGATAGTGATTTTGGTCATCAATCTCAAACAAGTAAATGATAAACTAAAATATGTGGACCCAATCCCATAAATATATAATAATTTATAATAGAATAGGTTCAACAAAAATTACTATATTATGTGAAATTTCTTTGATTTTTTTAATTTGAGTAAAAATTTTACTACCAAGAAATATAGGGCGATATATTATATATTTTTAAATTTCATAAGAATAATTTCATTTATTATTAATGCATCGATCAAATTATAATTAATCCCATACTCCATGAAATGGATATCCTAGAGTGAATTTTTTTTAAGTGCTAAATTATGCTACTAATAGATTGTTATACCCATATAAAAAAAATCATTATTTCATGTCTCTAACTATATTCAAAAAGAGATGTTGTTAAAAAATTAATCCCTAAACCTAAATTTTTTTTTCTAAAGTTCATCATTAATATTTATATGTCAAATTGTTTTAAAAAAATAATATATTTATTAGAATATTATGTTGGACTTGGGTTTTCATTAAGACCATATCATCCTTTGTATATAGGTGCAAGTCCAAAAGCCTTCTCAGATGTAATGGGTTGTCAACCAACATACAAGTATTACTTTTCTAAAACCGTGTTAAGATAATTTATAAAACAAATATGATACAAATCCTTGAAATTGTATTATTCACCAAATAGATATTTAACTAATTTTTTTAACACAACCTCAATACATATACGATTTTTATATCTCATTTCTCTATAGGACCTACATTAGTGTACAGTTTATCCTTTAGGAGATGGAATTTCCATAAACCAGAACCGCAGTGTTAGTATCAATAGTCATAGTGAGGATAGAATACTATAATTTATAGGATATCTAAATCATAAAACATTATTTTCAATCTAAAACACCTTATATTTAATCTTGATTATTAATATTAATAACATATTTATATTTTTCATAATGGTTTTTATATAAATTGTGAATTATCTGAAGAATGTACCTTGGGAGTGTTAAACCAAGTGAAAAATAAGGCACGTTATCATGTAACTTGTTAGGCTTAATCCATTCCTAATGCACATTGTCGATGTTATCACCCCTAGATACATCTATTCCTGAAGAAATTCCATATATAGTATCTAGAAAGTGATGTATTTTTATGAATACCCACATAATATCTGCTTACTAGACGCACTCCATGTTATTCTATACTTGTTCTCAATTTCTACCTTATGGATATGTTATCTAATATATATTTTCTAAATTGCAGTTTTCATGGTTTGTACTAATCATCCATTTATTGAAACTGTAGTGACCCAAACCCAGAATCCTAGAGACACTATCTACTGCCTTTAAATTTTCATGATTACAAGGAATCAAATCCTGCATGACCAATCAGTTTTGTAGTGTTGGTAATCAAGATACAAACATGAGTGTTGAAATAAAAATTAATACACTGATCAAAACATATTTTTTCTTTAGAGGATACTTTTATACCATCTGGTGTAGACTTTCACATATTTCATTGCATAATTTTTGGATTCCATGGGATTGGATTCATAAAATGAATGATCTCAAATTCTTAGTACATGAAAAGTATAGTGGAAGAAATAATGAAACAATGTTAATAATCTACATGGAAAGGTAATAAATTAAGTCACATATCATGTAATCAATAAAAAAGAATGATGTGTGAAAAAATATGTAATTTTAAATAAATGGAAACTCATGGCATTTAAATATATAGATAATGAAAAATCTATTTGGAAAGAAAAGAAAATTATAAAATATTACATTTAATCAATAAAATGAAAATTAAATGAAACCATATATATGTCAACACAAAATCTCATAGGTTAATAATAATATATTCATAGTGAAGGTATTTCTAAATTGTTGGACATCAGTTATCTAGAACATTAACCACCACCATTAAGATGTTTCACATGATGGATTTTGTCTGTGGTTATAAACCAAGTTATTTTTCATAGAAACAAACTCTAATGTGTTTTTGCAAACGATTTTCATCTCATGAGACTACCAACAAATCGTGGTGATTTCAATAACTAGTCCTTAACCCATAGGTATTTCCATAAACCATCCCTAACTTGTGCCTTCTATGTCCCAATAATTTTTCATATTAAATAAATAATATACCTTATCAGATATATGTTTTTAATAATGGATACAGATTTTTCAATATTTCCTCAAAAACTAAAATAGCATTCAATTTATAAACCATATAAACAATTTTAAATGGTTATGGTAATAAACCTATCCATAATAAATTATATAGATAATTATGTGAAATTCAACGTTCAATGATTATACGGAATTGAATATTTCAAGAGTACCAAAAAAGTAATATTGCAATAGAATTTAATATATTATTATTGGCCAAATCAATCATAATCTTTCTAAAGGATAAATATGGACGGTATCAATGCAACATATCCCTAGTGGAGTAAAAAAAATTTTGTAGTCATTTATTAATAGAAATAATATAAAAATATCATTGAAAAACATTCTTGAGGAAAATATACTTCCTATTTTAGACATTTCTAAACAATCTGTTTCATTGAAAATAATGTTTGAATTTTTTTAAAATAAACATATTAAACATAAAAAGTAATATTCAAAGAAAATTATATATGTAAATCCATACATGTTGTTTGCGTTAAAAAGAATATTCCTTTTGTAAGGTAAAAGGATAGACAATTTTATTTTTGAAACGTGTCAAGAAAATTAATTTTAATAAATTTATGAATGAAAAAATTGGGATAATGTATTCAATAAATCATTTTATAAATGTAAAAGATATTTTTTATAAATTTTTTATAAAATAGTGGATTTAGAAGAAAATAGTTTCTTTGAGTAAATTTAGAAATAAAGTATACTTTTCAAAAAATTGTAAATAATTTGGAGTAACATAGAACATAAAATGGTACTATAATATTTAAAATGTTGGGAATAAACATATAAAAAAAGAAAATAATGGGTCTATTTGATAGTGATCAAATAATTTCCTCATATTTAAATTCAAGTGTAAGGAATTATAAAAAAATAAAATGAAAAAGTATTCCTTTTAAAAGGACATAACATTCAAGTGATAATTAATAAAATAATTGATTATGTGTATCAATTTTAAATTCAAATAAGAGATGTGGAAATAAATTAATAGATAGTCCAATGTAATTTAAAACATAATCATATAATATTCACGATAACAAGTATGTAGCGTAAGCTAATAAAAATAAATTGTGTTTTAAAATTAATTACAACTTGGTAACTTTTATCTCAAATCCACTTAGAAGAAATAATTCAAATTATAATTATAATTACCATAAATAATGAATTAATCATGATATTATATGTTAATATAGCAGTATGTACACCAGTTATAGAGAATTAGGTGCACACTGATAAAGTGATTATTAAAATAGACTATTAACAATCCTAAAAGTTAGTGATATTGCAATGATAATAATTAGAAACATTCGTCAGGAAATAATTACTAAACATTCCAATGTAACCCATAAAACAGTGAAAAATATTAATAATAAAACCCATGTAGGATAGGAATGGAGTTAAACTAAACATATAATATCATGGGAATAAGTATATTCCTCATATAACATATAAAA
The DNA here is from genome assembly GCA_963277665.1 of Viscum album. NCBI lineage: Eukaryota > Viridiplantae > Streptophyta > Magnoliopsida > Santalales > Viscaceae > Viscum > Viscum album. Next base: position 2,137,513,664 of record OY728141.1, on the reverse strand, counting down.
TGGGATAATATACACCATATAAAAGTGAATTGGTGTATAATGACAAATAAGCCTTTATGGAATTTAAATTTAAATGAAATCCCATTAATTTTAATTTTGGTGACAAACATTAAATTCATGAATAATGGTTTTAATAGGTTTAGTAACCTATTTTAGTACCATATTCATGTTTAAAATATCTAATTACCTATATGATAACATTCTTTAATTATATTCATTATTTATCAGGTTAATTTCCAATCTTTCATGTAGGTAATGGCATTTTACATATCGCTCCTCTTATATCAGTTATTATTTAATCATACATTGGATGTAAAAAATTATATAATTATAAATATTTATTATAAATATATTAATAACATTCAATTATATTTTGAGGTATGGGATGAAATTAATCATTCATGCACATGGTAGGTCGTATGTAGGCATGGATGCTACATTTATTTCTTTTTCATATTTAAAGAATGGAAAAAATATAATATATATATATATATATTATAATTCTTGTATCAAATATAAGTATTAAATTTTACAATGTTTTATTAATACATTACATTATTAATTCAATGTATTGTGTGAACAAGTCACATCAATTTGAGGGGGCGATAGTTCAGACATCCACAAATGATGTTATCTTATTTCCAAAAAATGGATTAAATAAATTTATGTGTTAAAAATAATTAAATTAGAATAATGATATTATAAATATAATATATAACATATATAAATAATGTTTCTATTATAATTCTCACCAATTAAAGTTGGTAAAGGAAAAATGATTAATTCCTTTCATGAGCTGGTAGTTCATCATACAAATAAATGGTAAGATTGTGAAACCATTAGATGGATATGTGTGTTTGTATAGTTAGATCATCTAACATAATAAAATTTCAATAAATTGTGGATAATTATTTTTATACAATCATTGAATAATATGAGGTTGAAGTGTGCAGAAATAAATATAACTAAATATTTTGAGAAAGGATGCTACCAGATAATCAGGTAACGCCTTTCGGTTTGAACCAAAGTGATTCTTTGGATAGATTTATGAACAAAGAGTGTCTTACAGTTCATGGGTATAGATTTTTATAATCTATTTGGGAAGATATATTTTGATCTGATTTTGCTTAAGGGGGTGAGGAAGTGTAAGGGGTGAGTTTCTTTTTAAAGTGGTGGAGGAGTGACACTCTAGAATATTTTTGAAAACGGAGTTCAACGAAAGTTTATCCAAATGAATGTGCCATAAATAATTGTAATCATTGTATCCAAGGTATAATGGGGCCTAAATATAAAAATAAAATTGTTTTTTAGAAAGGATTCTAGGTCATTTCGTCTCTTAATATTATGATTTCGTCACTTGTTATGTTTATTTTCCTCTTAATTATTGTAATTAATTATATTCACTTTCAATAATATTTTTTTTCAAAACAATTAGACATTATTAGATGTAATTAATTATTATTATTCAAAAAATGGAATCCATTTTTCCAAATTCAAATCGTATATGTGGCATAAATTAAAATAAAATTAACCCCACTGATGGGATTACAATGTTGGTTTTACAAGTAATAGAATTCAAAACATTGAGATGTTTTTATGTAAATTTATAATGTTAAAATTATTATAATAACATAAATATGATTAATTGAGATAAAATGTTTTTAATGAATATATAAATATTGGAAAAAAATATAATTTAAAGTTATAAATAATTTAGACGATAAAGATGTTTCGAAAGAAAATTTAGTATATTTCAATGTTCATTTAAAAAATGAAGCATCACAGAAAAATAGCAAAAATTCCCCATAAGTTATTTTTTGTGTTCCAATTTCAAATATTAACATTATTTTGACATATAAATTCTCAAAATGTTCCAAAAATATGGTTTAAAATTTTTTATCATTTAAAAGGCATTAAACATTCCTTTTTTAAAAAATATCATTTAAAGTATAAATATGATTTATTCTTATCTTATGCCTATCAAATATAATAGATAAGTATCAAATATATTTTATTAAAAATATAACAAATTATTATATTTACATCACTAACAATGTTTAATTTATTTAATTAATTAGGATAAAAAATCGGTTTGGGATTTAAATTCTCATTGTGTTCCGCTGGTTCTTATATTCATTAAAAATTAATTTGTTACAAATGAATTCATTTTATATTCATTTAAACCTTATATTTTATAATTTAGTTAGCACTATTAATAACCACTACTTTAATTTCTAGAGTATGTCTTATTATATTAAATAATAATATATTATTAATATATTTATGTTTAGTAAAACATAGTCTTTCTTGTACCAAAAGCTGTTAAAGAAACTTGTTAATACTTGGGACACATGTTAACTTAGTATCATGTGTACTAAAAGCAATATTAGGTGCTATTTTTATTAAAATATTAAATATATTATATATTATGAGGATATTATATTCTCTTATGAACATGGAGTTACATTTCATACATCATACCAAATAAAGTGTTCATATTTTAGAATTTATGGGACATTAAAAGCATTGTACACTTAAATATAGATTTCGTAAAAAAAAGGATAAAAATAAATATATATAAAAATACAGTATAAACATGATTAAAATTTAATTAATTATATTTTATGTAACTAAATAATACATTTGTTACATTGAAATTATATTCAATGAATAAAGGAACTTTTAAATACATTAATTTATTGAAATAAAATGAAATAATTACAAAAATGGTATTTTCTAAAATTCACACTGAAATGACACCCTTTAGAAAAAAACAAAACATTTACCACTATATTATTTTTGAATATATTATTTGAAAAAATGATGCACATTTTTTTAAATTAATATTTGTAAAATTATAATAAATTAATTATATTATTTTATCACAAAAAAGAGAGTAAAATATTTTTGTTGCAAAACATATTTTTTATTCATGTAAATATTTTAATAATAAATGTTTCTTTAGTTACAAATTCATTTTTTTATTTAAATAATTTATTAATTATTTTAAATGGCAGTTATTATTATTTATACCCCCAATTTCAATAACTATGTCTTATTGATCACACTTAATTAATAATAATTTAATATAATGTTGGGTTTGTTCAAACTCAAAATTTTATTTAGTATATTCTGTCAGATAGTTTTATTCTTTAAAAATATTTACGTGAGATATTATCTCCAGATTCAATATATTTCATTCCCCTAAAATTAAATTTCACATGGAAAAAAATGTATGACATTTAAATATTCTTTTTTAGAAATCTAATATTTTATAAATATTTAATAAAATGTCCTCTTGAAATATGGAATGGAAAATAAGAAGTTCATCTAGAATAACATGTAACATTGTATCTAAGAATATTAACCAAGGTTGGATATGAAAATGTGGTCAAGGAATAAAAATGAAAATAATTATGGAGATTGATTGAGATCATTGATCTCAAGAAAGATAATGGTCATGAGAAAGTTTACAACCATGAACTATAAATCACGGATTAGTTAAAAGACCTCTGATTTATTGTATATAAATGTAATATGATAAAATTTCTGTTTAAAAATACCCTACTTATAATTGAGGTATTATATTACCATCATGATATAAAACCCCAAAATTTATAATTTCTTGATATCAAATTTTTTTTATAAGAACAATTTCATCAATTGGATGGGATTAAATCAATTTCCACGTTATTTATTACACCGCAAATATTAATATACAAAATGAATGTAATCCTAAATCACTATAAATAATTTTTAATATATAATAAGATCCAAAATAATAATAATATATTCCTACAATCATAAATATTAATCAAATATGAAATTGTTACCATATAGTATGATAATATCAAAAATTTATAAACATTCACATGATTAAATAAAATAATTTACATCAAAATTTATAAAAAAGGTGGAATATAGATTATCTAAAATATCAATAAATTTATATCCAAATTAACCTCTAAATTCTTAATAGTGTATAATATTCTAATCTCAGAGGTGATATCATATCTAATAACATACATCTCACCCTTCCCAAATAATCCTTTATGTTAACAAAATGGTCATATAATCCAATACCCAAAAAATTCTTCTCCAAATGACATTCATCATATCAAAATAAAAAATATTTAATTTTATAATATGTTTTCTAAAATCATCATAATATTTATCCATCAAACTATTAATGTAAAAATAATTTCATACTAACATAGACATCACACAGTCCAGTGTTAAGCCTTTCACCCTTATCACCTTTCGATTATGGGTTCAAGCCTTGACACCTTTTCAAATAAAACATAAATTATTTTTTATAAAAAAATATTCATATAATTGATATAAAATTTCAAAAATTTGGTTAACATCATAAAAATAAAATTAATAATATAATAAAATGTTAACCCCTTAAGAATTATATATGTAATGTTTTCTCCACAAAATAATATAATCATACTTATCTATTATGGGTGTGAGATTTCGCGTCTGGATGGGTTGAATGTTTCAAAAGGATTTTGAGTTTTTTTTTACATTAGGAGTCAAATTTTGTATCAAGACCTACAATGAGATTTCTTGGGTCAAAATTCCTTAATATATTTTTTTATATGAGTAGTGTTTCTCAAGAGGCATTCTATGTGTTTAGATTCACTTTAGAGGCTTCAAGATAAGTTTTGGGAAGTTTCATCATTATTTTCCTAGGTTCATGATTTGGTGTGTATGAATTATGTGAAATCATGATACACCTTGATACTGTAGAGGATTCTAATTTATTTTTAGCAGCTTATAGTTATGTTTAATATTTTGGAAATAGTTTTGGGGTATAACATATGAGAAAAAGAGGAAACAATGTGATTTTGAGAAGGTTTGAGGCATTGTGCACTAGTTTCATTCTATTTTAATCAAACCATTCTCATTTCTGTAGAGGGGATAAAGTAAATAGAGTATGGTTTGTGACTATTTTTCCTAACCATGTGGGATATGGGCACTTTATAGTTGGGGTTGTATAGTTAGAACAAGGATTGTATAATCATGTGAAAAAAATATAAAACCTACCATAATTTAATTATAATTATGAAGTGGATAAAATAGCTACTTTTAATTTTTTTTTGAAATTATAAACATTTCTCCACTACTATAGGTGCACGAACCAAGGGTTATCCAAACCCCTTCCTCATCTTCTCTTCCTTGATTTTGTGGCATGTTGTTTGAAATTTATTGAAATTTTATGTATGTTCTCCAACTCTAGTGCCATCATTTCTTCATCTTCCTAATCATATTTATTTTTTGTAATATTATGCTTAGGGTTTTTGTGATTATATTATATAAAAATAGAATTATCCAATTATTAGGGGTATTTCGGTTGGCATGTGTAGAGGAGATCCCGAGATGGATTCATCATTTCCTTGCACGGGTTTTTGAAACAGTTTATATTCATAGTGAATTTTCAATTTATTTTCTTATAATTGGTTTTTTGATTAACCATGGAAAGTATGCAACTCTAAGGTATTTTCCCAATCGTGGTTGATGGAATACTTTTTTGACCTCCTTTTGATGTTTTAAGGAGTTTTGGGAATTTAGTGTTACCCCAATGAGTTTTCTAGAATTATTATTCATTGATGAATAAATTATTAATTAATTATAATTTTAAAAATTAAGTAATTTTCATTACATGGAATGCGCTTATGGATTGGGTTTTTGAGAAGAGATTGGATGGATTCTGAGGGCTTTGGAGGATTCATGGATGTTCCTTGGTAAGGATTCCACATCATAGAAATGATTTGTAAATATTGGAATTGATGTAGGTGGTCTAAGATCATTACCTATAGTATTATTAATTTTTTTACACGTGTATGTTTGTTATTCATTAATTCCCATGTGTTTAATGTTTTCTTCCATGTCTTAAGTAATATATCTGGGGTATTTGGATTGATACCATAGACATCCCAGAGATCTTGTTGGATCCATTTTAAATTATAACACCAAGCATATGTCTGCCCATTGGGTTCCATTTTATGGAATTTGTAAAATGAAATTCTAAAGGGTAATTCATGTCACCTATGGGATTATTCATGCTATGCTTTTTGGATAGTTTGAAAAAATACTTATGGGATACATGGAAGAGGTTAAAAATAAATGTTCAATAAAATATTGGAAGGATGAATTGAAATGTTTTATGTACTTGAATGTCGTGGAGTTCCTTTGATACATTTAAAGTTGTTTTAGATGCATGTCATTGTTTTTGATAATTTTTCAAGGGTAAGGGGGGAATGTTATATTCTAAATTGATTCTTGTTTCGATATGAGGTGTTGAACTCAAAATGGTTTGTAAATGGTGTCTTAATGAAATTAAAAAAATTTATTTGAGATCTTTATATGGGTCAATTTTTACTGAAAATGAAATTACGTCTCTTGTAATGGGTTATATTAAAATAAAGTCCTTTAATATTATTTTATTTTTAAAAGGTAAATACCTATAATGTGTATGGTTGATTCAAAAATGCTTAACAAGGATGTTTCATTATATTATTTTATGAAATATGGATGGGGTTAGACATTGTCATGGCATGTTTTTTTTGATGTCATGTTGGGACCTTGTTGTTAATGATATGGTTTAAAATAATTAATAATGACTAAAAATGTATAGTAACATAGATTTTAATATGTAAAAAAGAATAATAATTTTCAGTCTAAAATAAAGGATTTGACTAATTATTGAATCGATTAGAATTTTAGACATGTAATTCTTCATCCTATGTATAGGTTATAGACTGATCATCGAGGAAAAATTAGTATTATATATGGTTTAGTATGTCAGAGAAGGAAATCATCATCCATGGTTTTGGGCAGGCCAGGCGAATACTCCAAGTGTCCGGGTGCACTGTAGTTTTTAGAGGATGGGCTGATACTATGGACAAAAAGGGTATTGACGTTGTGTATAATATCTATGATTAAGATGTTAGACATAATTTTTATCATCCATGGTATATGTTATATACTGATACTCGAGGCACAATTATTATTTTTACATTATTGGGATTGTTGTACAAGGCATTCTGAATCCCTTTTTTAGTACTTGGACTGATTTATCAATGCACAATTGATTAAAGTATGTAGAAATGAATCCCCACTTGTTACATAATTTTTTCAACCAAATGATTTATAGATAGGACTCTAATTATAATAAAAATAGGTCAATATTATTTGGTGTCTCTGTTGAATCTTAATGATAGAAATGAGGATGATAATTTTTATTGGTGAAACATGTTTATTTTGTAGTCTTATTAATTTTGTGAACTTGTAGAAATATTGAAACATTGTTCTGTAGATTGTATTTATTTATATACCATTGGTGATGGTCTACATAGTTTTAATCACAACCTTCTTCGAACACCATTACACATGGGTTCTGGAGAATCTCTCACATGTTTGGAACATGAATATATTTGGGTTGGGGCTTGTATTAAGTTTTTCATGATTGGTAAAGATGAATCATATTGTATTAGGGTAATATAGGAGGTTTTTCTCAGTGTTTTTATATGGACTGATGTACTTGTAATCATTTTTTTATTTAGCTATGGGATCAACCATGTGGGTGATCAATGTTGTAGGTATGACATGTTCATTTAGGCCTTTATTGTATTTCATTTAATTCCAATATGTCTTGTTTGTTTATTAATTCACCTGACTATGAATTGTATGATTCCGGGTCATTTAATATATTAAATAACACTATAATATAGGGCATTGTATCCTCATAGTATAATATATGACCCTTACTTCTAGTTAGCAGCCTCTGGTGCACAAAGAGGCATGCTTGTGGTCTTTTGTTATACCAGATCAAAATATGAATTCGTGGAATCTAGGTCCGGTTGATATAATGTGGTATCATACAAGTTAAAATCACATTTCTTTACTATTTGGGATTTGGTATATAGGAGATGTAAGTATGTTGTAGGTATTGTGATTTTTTTTGGAATATAAATTAATATTCTTTTAATTTTTTCAGGTTGTTAGATGAGAAATATAAGTAAGTATTAGTGATTTACTATTTTTTGTTTTTGTTCTTATGGTTATATATGATTTTTATTTTGCTGATGCACACATGGTTTGAATTTATTAATTTATGATGGTATTCTGGATTATTTCCCCTAGGAAGGGGACCTATGATTTATATTTAACTCCAGAACTATAAGGCCTAGGAGCGTATATGACATCATATTTTTAATGATGCATCCACATGTTAAAGAAATTATACAATGTTATTTTATAGACCTTCACTAAAGGAAGTTTATGTGTATTTAGGGTGAGATACTCGGTGATGATGACACTAGTGTGGTCCCAAAACATAGTTGGTGATGTGACTATAGAAGGTAAGCATGGTATGAATATAAATCATCTTTCACATATGGGTTTCTTTTTTCATGATCAGTTGCATCTTTGAGCCGTCTAGGGAGCGGTATGATATAAATATTCATTGAAGTATAATGAAACCACAAATATGTGTAGTTAATTGGATTATAATTAATTTATTGTGTCATAACCTAGATAGGAAGGGTGTTAACATGGTGATTTTGTGTAATGATGATACAAAAACATTTTTGATACCTCTTGAGTTGTCTCCATCTATGAGTTTCCATAATCCCTAGGTGGTTCTACCCAATAAACATTTTGATGTTACTCCAGTTTTGGGAGTTAGTGTAAAGTGTATTTTAGGGTTAACACATGATAGGGGTGAACAATATTATGTGTTTTTTCAGTGTGTGAGGTAAATATGGATGATTTAGACATTTTTCAGTAGATCATTAAGTGTTCTACCAAGAATGGGGGATTGGCACAAAAGATTCCTTTGGTTTTGAGAAAGATCACTTGAGTGCTAGTGACGTGGCCTTATGGTTGGTTTTGAGATGGTAAATTTCATTCATGTTTTTATCCTAGGTAATGGAAGTTTATATGAGTGTTCATTGTGTTTATGAGTGATATTATATGAGTAATAGGTGCTAGAGGGTATGGGGTTCTAGGTGCACAAGTTATCATTGGGTGATTACTGTACATATGAGGTATGTTAAAAGTTAGAGGCACAAAGTGATTTTTATTTTTTTAATATGAACAGTATCTAGAGTGATAATGATTTTGTGGAACATGTTGTATTTGGGGGGTAAACTATAAGTTTGTAAGATTGGTTTTCTCTGGATACTTATCTTAGAATGTGGTGAGAGCATATATGATATTAATAGAAACTATGATTGAATCTAATGTCTTTTGTGGTTGTGTAACTGGATTTGGGTATGTGAGTTACATTTGGTTTGGAGAATCATCAAAGGTGATCTAGGTTGGGTGATATTGTAATAATGGGTAGGAATGGCCATTTAGAATGGCTTGTAAGATGTCTTTTCATGAGGCTTGAAAGGATGAGGTTGTTTACAATTTGATTTGTGTGGTTACATAGAAGTGCATAGTAGCTGATCAATGCTATTATGATGGATTCATGAGAAAGGATGACACATAGTGTGACAGACTTGTGGATCATATGATGCGGTGGTGTGCAATGATATTCAAGGGATAAGTAGGAAGCCATGAGTAGGCTGAAAAACGATGTGTTTATGATGTGATTCTTTAGTATAGGGAGGCCTGAGGCCTTTGGATGGATTTTACATGCCACAACTTATAGGGAAATAGATGTATTCATTGATACCTAAATAAATTTTCTTTGTTGATAATTGGATCTCCCTAGTGTTTCACTCATTGAGTTGTGCGAGTGGGTTGATATGGTGGGAAGCATACTATCTTCCACCGGTAAGTGTTTTCCTTTTGATGGACCATGTGTTCCATTCTGAAATTCTAGGAACACATGATAGTTTATGATTCATTTGGTCACTGAGATCATTGAAATATATAAATATTCGATTCATCGGTATGTAGTGTTCGGTGTGTGGTCCTATCGGGCTGTGGGTACTTGGGTGATGGAATAGAGATGACACTCTTATGATGGGGAGTTACATGTTAGTCATGGATTTGTAAATTGTATTCATAAGGGGTCAAATGTTTATAGTTTTTTTCATAGATTTGTTTTGGTGGAATAATGTGCCTTACAAAGAATCATTGAGGTGCATGATTAAATTTATTATGAAATGAAAATAGGAAATTAGTTTTAGTCGATGATTGTGATGATAATTGGATTTTTGTTAGATGTGTTTCTAAAATGTAATTGGATATTCTTGTGTTTGAGGTAAGTTGATGTGTGTGTTCCCCCATGATGATGGTTTTTGTCTAGTAGTAGACCAAATTGTGTAACCTCATAAGCTTTTGGGTATATATTATAGTGGTCGTATTCATATGGGTATGAAATTCCATTGTTAGTAAGGCATCTAAATTATACAAGGTAGTGATGTGATTGTAGTTCATGCCAAGATTTTTTTGGTTGAGTCATCTAAGAATATTTTGACCTATATATGTGAATACGGTGGGTGTGAGAGTTTTCAAATCACACTCAGTGTGTTGTTTTTGGAAATGATGGGAGCCTCTTGGAAATTGTACTACGATTTCAATGAAAAGATAATTATTAATAGTTTCTGTTTAGAAGATATTTATGTGTCTATTATGGGTTGTTTTTTATTTTTAGAATGGGTGATGATGATGATGAAGTTCTCATGGTTGTAAGGGTGCCATATATTGAGAACTGTGATGGGTCCTTGGTGGGAGCTCAAGTTGAGGTTTTTATGAATTCCTAATGGAATGGATGTCACATATTGAAAAATAGTTGTTATAGGATAATAGCTATAGTGGGGTGAACCATATATCTATGATTAATTAAGAGATGTTCTAATCATTGTTTCCATTGAACGTGATCAGGTAAATGCCAACCTAGTGTTTCTATTTTGGTAGTGGGTGTTACTTCGAGGTTTTATCTAGTTCAGGACATAGAGTAAGGGGTTATGTCATGGTAATATTTCAAGATATTAGAAGCTGAATGAGGTTATTGCATAAAATCTAGTGACTGGCGTATTTTATGTAGAGAATATGTATGTCCATTAATAATTATTGAGGATTAAAATTGTTTTGGTGGGGAGGTTTTATGATCATGCATCTGAATGGTTCGAATAGTTCAGAAATAATTTGATTTATTATTTTCAGTGTGTATTAAATTTTGGATCAATACTGGGAAACAAATTATGATAATTAGGATTCCCCTATATAATTTTTGAGATTATTAGTTATTATTTATAGGTATTTTGAGTGTTTGGGTGATCATTGGAGGCTTCACGTTTTGTTTCAAGAAGTTATAACTTGTATTTCATAGGTTCATGATTTGGTGTGAGTAATTTTGGAGACATTGTTCGAAACCATAATTCTTGAAAGGTTTTGAAATAATTTTATATAATCGTGACCATTTTTATTATTTTTAGATTATTTGTGGAGAAACCATGAGAAATAATGGAGAAACTATGTGAGGTTAAGAAGGGATTGATGCATAGGGAACAATATGTGAATGGTTTTAGATAATCGTTGTTCTTTACTATATAGGGGTGGAAGTGTAGAACTCATGGTTGGTGCATGGATTTTATAACTATTTAGGGTTTGGGGGATCGACAATAAGGGGACAAATTTTGGCAAATGGTTCAGAATAATAAGTTTCCAAACTATTTCACTGCACACAATTTAATTAAAAATGTGAAATGATAAAAACACTCCCTTGGTATTCAGATTTATTCATCCCATTTTCCACTGTATAAAGGTTCACATACAAGGGGTTCTCCAGAATCCATCCTTCTCATCTCCCTATTGATTTGTTGGTATATTGATAGATATTTAATGGTATTTTAGGAGTGTTTTCTTTTTTTTAGTTACCTTTATTTTCCACCTTCAGACTCCACTAATATTTATGAGTTCTATGGTTTGGGATTTGTTGAGGATTCCACTAGATAACGTGGAATCAGATATTTTTCATGGGGATTTTTGTTCTCATGAATAGAGGAGACCTCAAGATGGACTTTTCACATAATTTCATCGTACTTTTTTCAAGGTATGTAATCTTGGTCAAAATTTTTATTCCAATCAAATTTTATCATAACTACCTTAGAAAGGGTATCGACTGTTATATATTATAATGGGTTTGATTTCTAGATTTTATTTTTGAAAACCCATGGTGGTTTCCTGAAGTGTTGGGAAAGAGGTAATCCATCTTTGTGTTTTCAAAAATTATTCCATTTTGGGGATTTATTAATTAATTATTGTGGTTATAATTAATAAATTATGATTTCATTGAATAATGTTTGGGATTGGGTGTTATAGACGAGCATAGTCGGGTGTCGATGGGTTTGGATAATGATTGGGTTGGTCATTATAAGGCCACGATGCATTAGAAATGTTTTAGAAACTATTTGAAATGAGGTAGATGGTCTAAGAGATTTTCATGTAGTCATGTTAATTGTTTTCATGTTTAAGTAGGTAGTGCATTAAAACCCATGTTCTATGTGTTACCTTCCCTGTATTAATTAAATTAGATGTTGCCATTGTATCGATACCTTAGTCCTCCCATAGATCCCGTTCGATCTTCCGGTGATTTTTGTTATGAAAATATTGCCACCTATATATTGTCCCATTTAATAGAAATGGTGAAATAAAATTTTAATGGGTAATGTAAGTGGGTTACGAGCTTAAATATTTTATGAAAATTAGTTTTCATTATTTAAAAATTAATTAATACATGGGGGATCTTAAAATTAAGGATTAATTGGAATATTTTATTTGGTCAGAATTTTTGTTATTACTATGAATCTATGGAAATGGTATTAAATTTTCATGTTGGGTTTTGACATGCTTTTGGGTGAAATAGGGGAAATAATTTTTTTATATTATTCTTATTTTGAAATTAGATGTTTCCCTCTGAGTCATTTATAAAAAGGGGGGATTTAAAAGATATCAAATGTTTATTTAAAATAGATATGGGATTGCATTTTTCTGTAATTATAAGATACTTATTATGGTGGTTGAAAGGGAAATAATGGACGTAGACATTTTTTAGTTTCTAAAAGAGAGAGACTCTTGCTATAAAGGGTTGTTTTCAAAATGATTCTATAGGATGATTCATTTTATAATTTTATATCATGTGGAAGGGGTTGGGATTTTTTGTGTCATGTTTTTGGTGTTGAAGATCCTTTGAGACCTTGTAATAGATTAAATAATAATCCATAATGGATATTGATAAAAAATATGGTTTCCCCATTGATGATTATATGTTAAAGAGGTAAAAAATGATCAACATTGAAGAATAGAATTGAGTAATTATTAAATAAATTATGATATTATAAATTATGTTCCTAGATGATGGTATATGTGATAAATTGATTTTAAAGGCACCACTAATATTATATATGGTTTTTGATGTTTTAAATGGTGCCCTTTTCCATGGTTTCGTGCGAGCTAGACTAATGCCCCCAGTTCCTTAGTTCACCATAGATTTTACATGATGTACTGATCCTCTTGGCTCCAAGGGAATAGAAATAGCTTTCCAATTAATTTATTAAGTTGTTTTATATATAATTATCCAACCATTGTGTAGTTTCTATAATTATTCTCGATGTACTACAACTATTATATATGAGTGGGATGGTCAAACATGGCTTTTCGATTCCACAGTTTCAGTACCTGAACTGATGCTCCGAGGCACACTAGATTAATTTAACTAAGAAATGAATTCCCCCCAATGAAATAATTTTGTAACCACAATGGTGTTTGTCTTGGAAACTCAACATGATCGGAGTGGATTTGTTTTATTTGGTGAACCGGTAGAATATAAATGATAAAAGGCTACTGATAACTGTTTAATGGAGGAACATCTTTATATATTAAAATATTATTTTTTTAGTACACATGTTGTTATCTACATACGGTATTGTACATACCATTATTTATTTTTACACCATTGGTGGTGGCCTAAAAAGTTATACTCACACAATACTTGGGCCACTATTAAACATGAATACCCAATAATCCCTCACATGGTTTTCATAGTCACCGGATTGGGTAATAGCATGTGTTGAATTTTTCATGGTTGGGATGGATGTATTCGATGTTATTTGGGGATCAGATGAGGTTTGACTCAATGATGTTATATGTAATGATGTAATTAATAAAAGTTGTTCATTTTATGTATGGGATCTTCCTAATTAGTGATCAATGTTGTTTGTATGACATTTTTATTGTGCATTTATTTCATCTCATTTTATTACCACACGTTCATATTGTTTCTTCATTCTATATACTATGATGTGTATGATTTTTTGTTATTAAAATTGTTACTTCACACTCTTATAAGGGTTTATTATCTCCTCAGAGTTTCATCCTATATCCCCAATTATTTTCTGTAGCCTCTAGTGCATGAGTAGGTGGTTCTCTGGTCTTAAGAAAACCAGGTTTGGGGAGCCATATTATTAGAATATAGGTCAATAAATTAAAAATATCTTTACATCAATTATCATATTATCCTCACTGATTATTTCAAACCATAAAAATTTGTATAAAAATATTTAGTAAATAATTTCTTTAATAAAAAAAGTTATACATATGGGTTACATAAACTCAAAAGTCAATTGAAACCCAATAAATGTTGCCAATGTCATTCTGCAATATGAATCACAGAAAGAGTATATGTGGCTTCAAAATTACAATATACTATGGACTTATTAACCTGTAATGGTCCATGAAAATATTAAACTATACCTATTTTAGCAATAAACATAGGGTATTTGGGAATATTTCCTTTTCAATTCCCAAATAATGGTTTGTAAATAAAAAATAATTATCCTAAGAATACCCCCTATGAGTTTCTAACCCGGTGCACACTAAGACCCATTATTGAGCACCAGGTGATGATTATGTTAAATCCCAATTCATCCTTTTTTGAGTTATTACACATACGTACAACACATTCAAAACCATGAAAACTTATAGTATACAGACATTGAAGTATTTCAAGGAAAAAACACATAGTCTCAACCTTACAAAAAAAGGATGTTATCCTATTCATATAATTTTCCACAATATTGGTTAAATTATTATTTTATCTAAACTAGGTTTTTATAATTATAGTTACCCCGTTTTCTTCTAAAAATGATCTCATATGAACTTTAATGACATGTATCCTAGTATCCTAGTGTCGATGGTTAGTTCAATACTTTGGAAAATGACACAAGCTATCAGATCCAAATGAACTAAATATTTTTTTAGTCTTGGTAAGCTAGATACATTCATAAATCTTACTTTACATATTAAATCATAAAATATGTTATTGTAAAAGTAAAAATTATATATCCTTCAACTTATTCAAATATTATCAATTCATATATTGGAGAAATGATGAAAAATAAGGGTGGCCTCAGATTCCTAGTATGGGTTACATACAATGGTAACTATCATGATTTAATAAGGAATAATATTTATAGAATGTTGAATAATTGAAATAAAAATCTATATAATCAATAACCTTACCATGATGAATAATATGAATGGAATCAGTGATAATCAAATAATTTATTATAAAAAATCTCATGATCATAAATCTAAGTCATGGATAATATTAATGAAACAATATAAATTATTTTAATAAATAAATTATTTAATAAGGAAATGTATAATATTGGGTTTCATGATCTCCTTCATCATGAAATATATACCTTGATGACATTTCTCTAAGACTTTTTTAAACTATATGTATGTATACACTAGAATCACATTTAATTCTAGCTTAATAATCTATCTCATTAGACCTATCGACACATAAAGGGGTTGCATAATTTTGTGTAACGTCCCGACCCGGAATCCACTAAACCGGTGCTCCGAGTCGGTTCTACACAAAGCCTCAATCGCACCTCCCCATATGCCAGAGGCTGCCAACTAGAAGCGAGTGCCTACGGTGTGATAGTTGGGAAAATATGCCCTCATACAAGAGTAAGAAAACAACAAAAATAACTATGTATCATACACAGTGGGATGTACACCGAGTGTGGAAGAAGTATACAACTTAAATAAAACACGCTTTAATAGTAAAATACGGTAAAATACCAAATAGCTATGCAATACAATTCAACACTGGTCACCCACTAGGTCAACCATAAAAATACAAGTACAAAAGAAACTGAAAGTAAAAGTACATGCCTCTGCTACTAACTCTGAGCCCATCCATATACCCGATCTCTAGACACTGTCAAACTTTAGTAGCTGATCATTAGATCCCCTCGAGTAGCTCCGCTCGATCATGCAACACTGGGCCTCAGCCCTATCTACCATGCAACTCATGTTCAACCAGAAAAGTAGATATTAGTCTTACACATACACCGGGGTGCACATGCAGGGGTGAGAAATAATCTCAGTAGGGCACCCCAATAAGAAACCAATAACTATGCTGTTAAAAGTGTATACATCAATAATGTGCTCATCCAAGATGGAACACAACAAATGGAAGTTAACCAAACCTACAACCACAATTGAACTCAGGGTATATAATCCATGTCAACTGGGATAGTTCCACCATGAATGTCCATATCTCTATACGTACAAATGTATAGTACCATACTTATACACATATACATAAATATGAATATTCATGATTATGTGATTCAAATTACAAGAACAACTTCAGTAGTCAATCCTTGGTACTTTAAGCCTGATCTCATGGATGTCCAATTCAAGGGCATTGAGCTGGACATCGTTCCACTCAAGCCATGTATCCAATAAGTCAATCACGGGGTCCATAATCCCTTCGACATGTACCTGCTTCGGGCAATGCCAGATATATGCCTCTGAACAAGCTAAACAAAAGAGCAACCCTAAAGTTCAAAAAATCAAACAAAAGTAAGAAAACAACATAACAGGTAACCCTTTGGGAAGTACTCATAGCCATCCCATCTGGTCATAGCTAACAAATAACAAAAACCATCTGGGCAGTACACTCAGCCTTACCACTATGGTATGGTCATACGAAAAATATAAGACTTCTTGAGGAAGCTCACTCGGTCAATTCCCCTTATAGTCTAAGGTAGTCAGGGACTCTCTGAGAAAGATCACACAGTCAATTCCCCTTATAGACCTATGATCAAGCACTCTCTGAGGAAGTACACTCGGTCAATTCCTCTTATAGCTCAGGTTTTTCACATACTCTTTGAGGAAGATCCCATAGTCAATCCATCCTATAGCTTATGGTAAACATGTGATTAAAACAAACAATGCAAGGACTCTCTGAGGAATCTCACTCAGTCCATCACTGTATAGTCTATAATGCTCCAAGACTCTCTGAGGAAGCTCACTCGGTCTATCCCCATATAGTTTATAATGCCCAAAGACTCTCAGAGGAAGATCACTCTATTTATCCCCGTATAGTCTATAATTCCCAACTACTGTTTATGAAATCTCACTCGATCTATCCCCGAATAGGCTACTACACCATGTTCTCACGGCCCCGTGTAAGTCAACGCATAGTAATGCTATAAGGCCAAAATAGACCTACAGAACTACTTGGATAATTAGTCTATAGCATATCAAGCATTTCAGATAAAACCACTCCATCCTAACAATACTCAGCATGGAAACAAGGTAGCCAAACTGGAAAGCTTGACCAAACAGTCAAAATCAAGTAACATGGGCAAACACATCCACAACAAGGTAACTATCCCCATTTACAATCAAACCACCTCTACTCAGGCACACAAGGAATAGTAGGCATCCCAATAAACAAGAATGATGCCTCGCGTCAGGATCTGCAGCCTCCAACTTTGAAGCTCTTATGGTAAATACTACAGCATCAGCAAAACCAAGTCAGATATAAACAAACAGTGAGGGTGGCCAAAACGCCCAACCCAACAATACATCCAAATCCCAAAATGATTTCCAGTTTGGCACGGGTACTAGGTGACCCCCGATCACCTTCTCTACCCAAACCTGACATAACATGTAACACCCCCGAATGATAAATGGTTAAATGGCTAAATGATATGATTCATGTCAACAAGGTGCACCTTCCTTTTCGGGAGCCCGTCTGATTAAAACTCCACAGTTAAGCCTACATGGCCTGAAGTAGTGATCCGGATGGGTGACATTCTGGGAAGTTTCCCAGGGTGTGTGTGAGTGAGGACAAAGCACACTAGAAAGGACAAGTGTTGGCCTGTGGGGACTATCATTAGTCAGATAACCAATTCGGGCATGTGGGTGGACCCTGGTGTGGGCCCCATAGTGGGGACCAAGTGTCTGCGGGGCAACTAGTGGTACCTGGTGGGCTAGGACACGACGGCCATGTTATGGCGGGGTCGCTATGCTGTCACCAGGACCTAGTTGTTACATTTGGTATCAAAGGTGGAACACAACCTTAGGTGTGGTGCACTGCCTGTGTTGAGATATAGGGCCCACAACAAGGACATTGTGCTCTAAGGGGGGGGGGGGTGATTGTAACATCCCCAAATGATAAAGGGTTAAATGACTAAATGATATGTCTCATGTCAAAAAGGTTCACCTTCCTTTTCAGGAGCCTGTTTGATAAGAACTCCAAAGTTAAGCGTGCGTTGCATGGAGTAGTGATCAGGATGGGTGACCTTCTGGAAAGTTTCTCAGGGTGTGTGTGAGTGGGGAAAAAGCACACTGGAAAGGACATGTGTTGGCCTGTGGGGATAATCATTAGTCAGATGACCCGTTCAGGCATGTGTGTGGACCCTGGGGTGGGCACCACATGTCTGTGGGGCAACTGGTGGTACATTGTAGGCCAGGACCCGACGAACTTATTTAAGGTGTGGTATTTGGCCTGTGGGGACTATCATTAGACAGATAACCCATTCGGGCATGTGGGTAGACCCTGGTGTGGGCCCCATCGTGGGGACCACGTGTCTGCGGGGAAACTGGTGGTACCTGGTGGGCTAGGACCCGACGACCATGTTAAGGCAGGGTCGCTATGCTATCACTAGGACCTAGTTGTTTCATTTGGTATCAGAGGTTGAACCCAGCTTTAAGTGCGGTGCACTGCCTGGGTTGAGATGTAAGGCCCACAACAAGGATGGTGTGCTCTAAAGGGGGGTAATTGTAACATCCCCAAATGATAAAGGGTTAAATGACTAAATGATATGACTTAGGTCAACAAGGTGCACCTTTCTTTTTGGGAGCCTGTCTGATTAGAACTCCACAGTTAAGAGTGTTTGGTATGGAGTAGTGATCAGGATGGGTGACCTTCTGGGATGTTTCCAAGGGTGTGTGTGAGTGAGGACAAAGCACACTGTATAGGACATGTGTTGGGCTGTGGGGATAATCATTAGTCAGATGACCCATTCGGGCATGTGGGTGGACACTGGGGTGGGCACCACATGTCTGCGGGGCAATTGATGGTACTTGGTAGGCCAGGACCCGACAGCCATGTTAGAGGTGGGGTGTTTGTGCTGTCACCGGAACCCAGTTGTCATATTTGGTATCAGAGGTGGTACCCAGCCTTAAGTGAAGTGCACTACCTGAGTTGAGATGTAGGGCCCACAACGAGGATGTTGTGGTCTAGGGTGGGGGTGAATGTAACACCCCTGAATGATAAAGGGTTAAATGGCTAAATGATATGACTCATGTCAACAAGGTGTACTTTCTTTTTTGGGAGCCCGTCTGATTATAACTCCATAGTTCAGCATGGTTGGCCTGGAGTAGTGATCAGGATGGGTGACCTTCTGGGAAGTTTTCCAGGGTGTGAGTGAGTGTGGAAAAATGACACTAGAAAGGAAAAGTATTGGCCTATGGGGACTATCATTAATCAGATAACCCATTTGGGCATGTGGGTGGACACTGGTGTGGGCCCAATGGTGGGGAACCCGTGTCTGTGGGGTAACTGGTGGTACCTGGTGGGCTAGGACCTAGCGACCATGTTAAGGCGGGGTGGCTATGCTATCACTATGACCTAGTTGTTATATTTGGTATCAAGGTGGAACCCAGCCTTAAGTGCGGTGCATTGCCTGGGTTGAGATGTAGGGCCCACAACAAGGACGTTGTGCTCTAAATGGGGGTTGATTGTAACATCCCCAAATGATAAAGGGTTAAATAACCAAATGATATGACTCATGTCAACAAGGTGCACCTTTTTTTCAGGATCCTGTCTGTTTAGAACTCCACAGTTAAGCGTATTTGGCATGGAGTAGTGATCAGGATGGGTAACCTCCTGGGAAGTTTCCCAGGGTGTGTGTGAGTGAGGAAAAAGCACACTGGAAAGGACATGTGTTGGGTTGTGGGGATAATCATTAGTCAGATGACCCATTCGGTCATGTGGGTGGACCCTGGGGTGGGCCCCAAATGTCTGTGGGGCAACTGGTGGTACTTGGTAGGGTAGGACCCGACGACCCTGTTAAGGCGGGGTGGTTATGCTGTCACCGGGATCCAGTTGTCACATAACAACTCTGGGTCGGTCAAACAGCGGGCCCCCACTAGGTCCCTAACGTCAAACCCTGAGGGGGAATCATACTCAGGATCCTACAGGTAAACAAGAGGGAAGGAATCCTACACGTGATCTTTAGCAAAGAGTAAGGGAGGAATCATACACGAAATCCTAAAAGGAAGGACAAAATAGGCCATCCATAACATGGGTCATATCAAAGGAAAAACACAAGAGGGATCCTACAAGGAACTCCCAAGGTCAGTCCATATGTAAAGGTATCCCTCAGGGTATCCTTAGAAGTATCTGGTCTCGTAGAATCATATGCCAGAAGGGAACGTCTCACAAGGGGAATGTCCTCTAAAGCATAGGATTTGGGGGATAGCTCATAGCTTATCTCATATTAATGGTCTCAACTAAGTTGGTCTGAACACCCAACCTATCACCCATGCCATGTATCACTCTTAGGTGTCAAATGAACAATAGAAATTGGAGGAAGAATCCCTATATTTAGATAAAAACCCCCAAATACCCATTAATATAGCCTCTAAATGTCAAAATCATTCCAATGTTGTGATCTACGCTGAAAAACGCTCAGAATAGACTACTCACATGCCCAATTATGACTTCCAGAGCATAAGATATCCCCAAGTTACTAAGTTGAAGTACTAAATGGCCAAAACACATGTCTGGCCCCATGGGGTATTCCTGGGTAATAGTAAACGGCGTGTACTTTACTGTACATGACGTGTACTTCAAAAAAACCACTATTCTGTGTTCTACTCCACACAGCCAGCCACATGGCCACCCACTACACAACATGTACTCAAATTACACTACTTTTACTTAAGGAAACATTGTCTTCCCCAAATTGAAAGAACACATGGTGTGTACCCCAGGAAGACATGCTTTGTATTTTGGGATTTTGGATGGGAAATCCATGAAATCACACAAAACGCTCAATTTCGCCCACCGAATCATTAGATCCATCCTTAAGAGGCCCCATGTGAGCAATAAAAATATTTAAAGAATTAAAACAACATGCTTAATCAGGATCTATGGAAAAAACATAAATAGCCATACCTTCGGGTGGAAATCGTTGAAGCTTTGGTTGATTTCACGGCTCCCGGTTCTCGCATGCCGACTCAGCATGTCGAGAGCTTCAAATCGGTACCCCTCTTTCCACCCAACTATCTATCATTCTCAATCTAAAAATTTCCCCCCAAGGACACTATCACAGAGGAGCGAATATGGATCATTTGTAAGATAGAGGAGGAATAGAAAGAGGAGAAAAGAAAAAGGAAAGAAGAAAAGAAAAGGAAGATGAAGGGCCTCGGCCCGGCCCTGGCACCCAACATGAGTTTATACCTTCCCTAGGATAAAATCCCCATTATAGACTCAACGGCGCAACTAGAATCACAATCCGACACACCTTTTAAATGTTATTTCCAAACAAACCTATGCAAATAATTTAATATTCAATATAATAATATTAAATATTAAATATCAACCAAATTTCGAACAGCTTGTATTTCCTATTAACTCATGTCCTAGGGTAAAATCCCAATTCTGGGACCAATAGAGTTGTCAGAAAATTATCAGAGATTAGCTTGTAGGGAAAATGACCATTTTACCCCTCATGAGCATCGAATAAAAAAAATCGAATTTATTCTCAAAAATGCAGTCAGGAAAACACGGGTTCTTACAAACTCCCCACCATAAACCTTCTCATCCACGAGAAGACTCGTGAAGGAA
The DNA here is from genome assembly GCA_963277665.1 of Viscum album. Classification (NCBI taxonomy): domain Eukaryota; kingdom Viridiplantae; phylum Streptophyta; class Magnoliopsida; order Santalales; family Viscaceae; genus Viscum; species Viscum album. Next base: position 2,137,491,532 of record OY728141.1, on the reverse strand, counting down.
CCAGCAACCATGCTCATGACCCGAGCATCTGCACAACCAAGCTATCTAGACTATCCAACAACCTGTATTATAGCCTTAACCACCACCTGCTACACAGAAGATATTCAACTACGACCAAACTGGTACTCCCCAACATATGAATACCCTTGTCGTCATTTTAAAAGAATACTATGAGCTCGAAAGCTCTTGAGAAAAACTGATGTTTATCCTAAATAAGGAAAACCACTCTCAAAGGGCCAATGTTGCACTCCCCACAATATGGATTTCCTTACACCACTCCAAGAGAAAAAACCGAACAGGTTCCATCCTCAACAGGGATGAACATTATGAAAGAAAAAATAGCTTGATGTAGGGTTGATGCTCTCTCAACATACTCAAGACGATTCAAGATATCGCATTATCGTCTCTTACAATAGTAAACTAAGATTTCACTGAAGGCGTGTCTAGCTCCCTCTGAGCCACACTATCATCCTACTAAAAACCGACCAATATTCATGCACATGTTAACCATGTCATAGTAACCCAAAATTTTAAAAAGTCACCTCTACAACATAAAGAAATTTCAACACAACTTCTAGGATCTGGGTCCACACAAGTTCTTGAAACATCGGTCCTCTGCTCGAACCTGGCCACTCATTGATCTAGATTGAAATGATGCCCCCTCCAACAGCAACATCAGAAACATTGGTCGACCAGGCCAGCAAACCGAACAATCATACTCGTTGAAACCAGTATTGAAAACAAACACTGCCAATAGGCATTGGAAAACACTGGCAAACATTCTCACACAGGTTTCCCTAAAACAGAACAGACATCGATCTATAAGGGTTTGATTCAAAACCAAAGGTCTCTAGGTCTTTCTCCTAGCCCTATAGAAAATGTCTCGTTACTGGGTCACAATGTCTAACAACCTCTCCCAAATGATACAAAACCTATCAAAAGATGGTAAAGATCACAACGACCTGTGAAAGTCAATACCAAAACACAACCTACAAGGGCCTTGATCCTCTTCGAGCATCCTCAGAAGGGATGAATCCTTGGAGGTCACAAAAAAAAATAGAAGAGACAAGCTTAACTAACACCCATTGGGTATTTGTATATAGAAATACCACAAGGAGGTCTATTTCACAAGTAAAGACATGGTTTCTAGAGACATCATTCTCAATGATCTGACTAGGTAACCAAAGACCAGAGAAACATCAACCAAAAAGGGTTAAACAAAAAGGTATCACATGCCACATAGATAAACTGGGGTCACTGCACCACCTGTGCATAAGGACTGAGTCTTCAGCCTCAACAAATACTCCTTAACATAGATCCACATAACCTACCATCAGAGTAAAAAGTATGTGTAAGTAGACCCAAAGGTCTCAGTCGTCAGTAAAAACACACACTAGCAGGCCTATATGCTGTGAATCCTATGTGCCTAGTATGATGCAGGAGATGCCTCTTGCCTTTGCTGACCAATAGTCAAAATCTATCTTCGGAACCTTACCAATTTCCAAGAGCAATAGATCCATAGTAAATCAAAACACCACACAACATGTGAGTCACTCAATTCTAAAATCATATACAACTGTATCATCTCAAAATCAAAACAACAATCCCAAACCCTGGCAACAAGGACTTCTTAACGGAACAAGTGTTCTCAATGCACCTGCTTGATATCCATCACAGGTTTCGACACATTCAAAATACACCTGTCCACCATATCCCAAATAGTAATGACCAAGGAAGACAACTCCTCTTATACCATTTTGTATCATCCCGAAACGGGATCCAATAAACCGGTGATCCAAGAAGGTTCACCACAAGGCCTCAAGCCTGCCTCCCCGTATGCTAGAGGCTACCAACTAGCAGCGAGGGCCTAGGGTGTGATAGTGGGGAGGATATTCCCCCATACTAGAGTAAGAAAACAACAAAAATAAATATGTATCATACACAGTGAAAAGTAAATAGAGTGTAGATGTAGTAAACAACTGAAATAGAACAAGCTGTAATAGTAAAATGTAGTAAAATCCCTAACAGGTATGCAATACAATAAAACACTGGTCACCCACCGGGACAACCATAAAAATACAAGTACAGAAGAAACTAAAATTAAAAGTACAGGGCTCTACTAATAACTCCGAGAAAATTCACATACCCGATCTCCAGACACTATCAAACTGTGGCATCCCAATTAGTAGAACCACTTGAGAAGCTCCGCTCGATCATGCAACATTAGGTCTCACTCCTATCCACTATGCAACTCGTGCTCAACCTGAAAGGCAGACATACGGTCTACACATACACCAAGGTGCACGTGTAGGGGTCAGAAATAATATCATTAGGGAACCCAGAGAAGAAACCTATAACTATTCTTCTAAAAGTGTATGCAACAACAATGTGCTCAGGCTAGCTGGAACACAACAATAGGATATAAACCAAATGTGCAACCACAATTGAACTCAGCGTATGTAATCCCTATCAACTAGCCTAGTACCACCGTGGATGTCCATATCTATATACGTACACATGTATATTCCCATACCTATAAACATATACATAAATATGAATATTCCGGATTAATTGGTTCAAATAACAAGGAAAACCTCAGAAGTCGATCCTTGGGACCTTATGCCTAATCTTTTGGACGTCCTATTTAAGGGCATTGAGCTGGACGTCGTGCCACTCAATCCATGTATCAAGTAAGTCAATCTCGGTGTTTTTAGTCCCATCAAAGTATACCTTCTTCGGCCAATTCTAGAGATATTCCTCTTAACAATCTAAACAATACAGCCACCCTCTAGTTCAACTCATCAAATACAAGCAAGTAGAAAACACAAAAGGTAACCTTCTGGGATGTACTCACAGCCATCCCCTCTGGTCCTACATATCAAGTACCAAAAACCCTATGGGAAGTAAATTCAGCCTAACCCCTCTAGTTTTGTCATATGAAAATTATAATACTCTCTGAGGAAGCCCACTCGGTCGATTTCCCTTATAGTCTAATGTAGTTAGGGACTCTCTGAGGAAGATCACCGAGTCAATTACCATTATAGCACCATAGTCAAGAAATCACTGAGGAAGCACACTCGGTCAATTCCCCTTATTACCCAGGTCATTTATAGATGCTCTGAAGAAGCTCACAAGGTCAATCCATCCAATAGCCTATGGTAAATAGGTGATTCAAACAAACAAAGCAGAGAATCTCTGAGGAATCTCACGCGGTCTATCCCTGTATAGTCTATAATGCCCAAAGACACTCTGAGGAAGCTTAGTTGGTCTATCCCTACATAGTCTATAATACCCAAAGACACTCTAAGGAAGCTCACTCAGTCTATCACTGTATAATATATAATTCATAAAGACTCTCTGAGGAAGCTCACTCGGTCTATCCTCGAATAGTCTACTACACCCAGTTCTCACGATCATGTGTTTTTTAATGCATAGTAATTTTATAAGGCAAATATAAACCTACAGAACTACATGGATAATCAGCCTACATCATATCAATCATTCCAGATAAAACTACCCAATCCTAACAATACATGGTATGGAAACAGGGCTTCCTAACATGCGAGCTAGACCAAATGGTCAATATTAAGTAACATGGGCAAACACATCCAAACCCAGGTAAATAACCCCATTTAAAATCAAACCACCTCTACTTAGGCGCCAAGGAATAATAGGATCCCAATAAACAAGAAAGATTCCACGCGTCAGCCTCTGTAGCCACCAACCAAGAAGCACCTCTAGAAAATACTACAACATCAGCAAAACCAACTCAGATATAAACAAACAGTTAGGGTGGCCCGAACGCCCAACCCAACAATACATCCCAAGTCCTAAAGGATTACCAGTTTGGAACGGGTTCTAAGTGACAACCAGTCACCATCTCTACCCAAAACCAACATGAAATCTAAGGGGCATCCAAACAACGGGAACCCACTGGGTCCCTCAGGTCAAACACTGAGGAGGAATTAGACTCGGGATCCTCCATGTAAACACGAGCGAAGGCATCCAATACAAGATCCTTAAAAAAGAGTAAAGGAGGAATCATACATGAAATTATCAAATTAAGTACAACATATGAATTCCAAAATATGGGTCCTATAAAATGAAAAATAGAAGAGGGATCCTACAAGGAACTCCCAAGTTCAGTCCACAAGTAAAGGCATCCCTCACGGGATCCTTAGAAGTATCTGGTCTCACAGACTCGTAAGCCAGAAGGGAACATTTCAAAAGGGGAACCTCCTATAAATCATAGGTTATGGGAGATAGCTCATAGCTCATCTCCTATTAAATGTCTCAACTATGTTGGTCCAAAAACCAAACCAATCACCCACACCAAGTCTCACTGTTGGGTGTCAACTAAACATAACAACTGGATGAAGAACCACTCTATTTAGATAATAAACCCCAAAAACTCATTTATATGACCACTAAATGACACAAGGATTCCACCATTGCGATCTACATTGTAAAAACGTTTAGAATTGACTACTCACACACCCAATTCTGACTTCCAGAGCATAAGATATCCCCAAATTACTAAGTTGAAGTAGTACATGGCCAGAACACATGGACAGAACCATGGGGTCTGCCTGTGTAATTGAACACAGTGTGTACATTACTGTACACAGACTGTAATTTTTATAAAAAGTTACTCCATATGAGTTATAACTAAAATACATGCTCAGGTACCACTACACTGTGTGTACTTTACAGTACACGGCCTGTACATCAAAAAACCACTGTTTTGTAATCTATTCCACACGACCAGCCACAATGCCACCCACTACATGGCGTATACTCAACGTATATGGCGTGTACTTAAGAAAAAACATACTTCATCAAATGGAAAGAAAACATGGTGTGTACCTTTGGAATACATGTTGTGTATTCAGGGTTTTCCGACGGGAAATCCCTGAAAAAACCTGAAACACCCGTTTTCTCCCATGAAACATTAGATCCGGTATTAAGAGAACAAAAGTGATAAATATATAGTTTTAAAGACATAAAATAACATGATTAGTGATGATATATGGAGAACACATAAATGGACCTACCTTCACGCAGAAACCCTGGAAGCTTCGATTGATTTCACGGCTCCTAGTTGCCGCACACCGACTCAGCGCGTCGAGAGCTTCGAATATGTACCCCTCTTGCCTCCCAACTCTCTCTCCTTCTCAATATCCAATTTCACAGAAAAGACATGGCCATGGAGGATCACATATGGATCATTCACAAGTAGGAGGAGCAAGGAAGAGAGAAGAAAATAAAATGAAAGATGAAAAGAAAAGGAAGAAAAAGGGGCTCGGGTTGGCCCCAACGCCCAACATGAGTTTATGACTTCCCTAAGATAAACTCCCCATTCTGGACACAATGGTTCCGACTGAATTGAAATACATTAATCCATTTAAATGTTATTTCCAAACGAACCTATGATAATAATTTAATATTTAATTTAATAATATTAAATATTAAATATTCTATCAAAATTAGAAAATATTGGATTTCCCCCAAACACCTATTCTAGGGTAAAATCCCTATTCTGGGACCAAAAAAGTTATCAGAAAAATTATCTAAGATCATCTAGTAGGGAAAAATGAACATTTTTTCCCTCATGAGCATCCAACAGCAAAAATCCAAATTTCTGCTCAAAACTGCAATCTAGAAAAATGCGGGTTCTTACAATTTATGATACGAGAATTGTGAATATGGTTCTATTATAAATTAATATCACTTTTAAATATATTATATTAGAGGTTAAATCATTATCAATAAAAGTAAATTGTCTCGTAAGGGACTTCATCTCATTTTTCCAGCATTGACAAAACATTATTTACTATGCACCTAATTTCTCTTATATGGTGTATATACTTCCCCATTTACATATATATAATTAAAAATAAATAATTAATGGTATTTTACTTTTTAATTTGAATTATTTCATCAGGGGTTCACTTAGATGATTAAAAGATAAAGGGAATTTCATAAGTCAATTAATTTTCATTGGGTTATATTACTTATTCATTGTCTTCAATATCATAAGTTTATGTATGTAATTAATTTTTATTACATTATGTTGCATTTAAATTTTTAGGTGGTTTTACATTTCATACACACAATCAATTCATTTATTTATTCTTAATTCAAGGGTATGATTCTTATAATATATTTCATCTAAATTTCTACTCCAAATAGACATATTTTTTATTATGCATGTATTTATTTTTATGAGGGGCGTATATTGACCCCAAATATGTTATGTATTTAATATCTTAATATTCATGGAATTTAATTTTTTATTTAAATATGTTTCTTCTATGGGGTTTATGATTCAAATTTGACCAATTTACTATAGGTATATTCTTCAATCTCATTTTAATCATGAGTTTTCATGCACAAATTTACAATGAATGAAATAATGATTGAATTAAATAACATACTGAATTAATTTTTATATCCCCTAGTCATTCATTAATATTTTATTTAATGATACCTTTTTGCAATTAATTTTAATTATAATTATTGAGTAGATGTTTTTCAGAAAATCTATCTTAATTTATCTATTTGGCCATAAATTCTTATTCATCCAAATACATGTATTATAAAAATGTTTTCAGTAATATGTATAATGTTATAATATGATTTATTAATTTTATATTTAAAAATTATTGGATTTAAAAAAAATAAAAGGAATGTTCCTATAATTTTATAAAAAAATCATTTGTTTACTTTTACCAATAAACATGTTAATGGAACTGTTATTTCTATGTACATGGAATGAATGTAATTTTATTAAAATAAATAAAAATCATTTTTTGAGACTTTATTAATTTAAAATTGTTTTTTTATTGACAAATTTTTCATTATTATTATTCAAATTAATATTTTTTAAAAATTATTTTAAAAGTAAATTTTTTTTCGTCAAGAATGTTTTCGTAATCTTTTTTGATATTAATATTTAAAATAGATAATAACTATTTATTATACTTATACTCCACCAGGGAGACATTATCATGGTACTATATTCATTTATTCTTTGTTTGTTTTATGATAAATTTGATTACAGAAATTATTTATTGTCTCATTTTTGATTTATCTTTTGTTATTGACTTTATCCTAAATTATTTTTATTCTTTTATCATTGGTCATTACATTTATCTTATATTTCCATATTATTTGAATAATTAATATCACTACTTCCTAACCCATATAATGTTTTTATATGAGGTGTTCAATTATGAATTTTTTTTGATTTACTAATTTTTTTTAATATATCCATATTTTTTTCTCAATATTAATACTTTTTATGAGACATATTTCTTTTGATTTCAATAGATCAGTTTATATATTAGGAATGCTTGGGAAATGTAGTGATTGGTGGGGACCAAAATTTAACACCCCCAGAAATGTGACACTTAAAATGGAAAAATGTTACTACCCATAGAAACAAGGTGCACCTTTCTTTTAGGGAGCCTAACTAATTAGAACTCTACAGTTAAGCATGTTTTTCCTGGAATAGTAATCAGGATGGGTGAAATTTTGGGAAGTTTCCCAGGGTGTGTGTTAGTGAGGACATAACACACTGAAAAAACATGCGTTGGCCTATAGGGACAGTCATTAGTCTGATAAGAAACCCTAGTGAGTAAAAGCCTATTGTGTGCTGAGAAGGCAACCAAGGTATTACAAGAGACCAATGGGGTCAGATGACAAGGTTCATCGCCCAGGGAGGCGGGTCATGACAAATGGTATCAGAGCCGATAGCTTGCCAGAAGTTCTTAGGCACTACCTAGGTTTGAGGCTTGGGATTCACAGTGAGGGAGTTGTGCTTTAAATGGTAGGATAATGTAACACCCTTATAAATATTAGACTTAAAATGGCCAAATATTACTACCCATGTCAACAAAGTTAACCTTTCATTTCTGGAGCCTACTTGATTATAACTCTACAGATAAGCATTCTTGGCCTAGAATAGTAATCAAGATGGGTGACCTTTTGAGATGTTTCCAGGGTGGGTGTGAGTGAGGTCAAAACCCACTAAAAAAACATGCCTTCGCCTATGGGGACAATAATTAGTCTAATAAGGGACCCTTTTGAGTAATAGGCTATGGTGTGCTGAGAAGGAAACCAAGGTATTAAATGAGACCCATGGGGTCATATGACAAGGTTCACGGCCCGGGGAGACATGTCATGACATATATGAACTTATTTTGACATCTGACCACCCAAATTTGTTTGTTTATTTTCACTATTATCATTACGTATGGCGTTAAATGATTCATTTTATCTTTCAATTTTTTCACTAAATTTTCTATTCATATAAATTGTATATAAATCCATAATATATATAAATTTATTAATTTTAAAAATATCGTAATTATTATTCAGATATAATTTTATAACTATTCATTAATGTTGAATATGGAAAATTAGTCGCATCACTTTTTGGGTATGGTGGGTTGTACGTAAGAATGAGAAACCATATCATTCCCTTAATGGGTGAATGGTTATGAAAGTTGATGATATTTTTATTACATATAATTAATAAAATTTCATATTTATCATATATGATTATTACTTCCATCATTATGATTGTTCATTTTATTTGGTGATGTAATACATATTATATCAGTCTGTGAGGTGGTTGTTCATTGTACACAGAAGCGATGGATTTATTTCCCATTTGATGGAGACGGATATGGAATGATATTATTCCATAAAAACAATAATATCTATTTATTATTAAGATGCATTTTTTATTTTATTTTATGTGTTATGGCCTAATTGGAGGTTGTGAACTATGAATTAAAATTAAAGAGCTTTGTTAAGATGATTAAATTATCTTAGAGAAACCCCCATTGGATCTCTTTTGAAGGACCCAAGGATTTTCTTTTTGGTATGAAAATAAGCTCTCAAATGGGAGAAAATATTTTGGCGTGATATTTTGGTAGGGTTTTGGTTAGAAAAATGTCATTAGATTTTTGAATTAGTGAGGTTAGAGAGTTCCCTTTTAAATTTAGGACGAGTGGAATTTCTTCAAATACCTAGTACTATTCAATAATGGGAAGTCACTATCATCCCAAGTGTATATAATATTTTTAAATAATGAATTATATAGACATTATGTCGGAGGAACACCTCTACAAACAAAATTCATTTTTGAAAAATTTTATTCCTCTATCATATATATTTACTCAATTTCCCATTTTTTTGACCATACTAACCTGTTTTTTATCTCAAATATTAATGTTTAAATCATAAAATAAAATAAGATTTATTATTTAATATCAAAATATATATTATAAATAAAAATTTAATTTATCAAATAAAAATTCTATGTGTCTACAATTTTAATTTTAACATAAGAGCATGTAATGTTCAAAACATCATTTTATCCTTAATCGCCTTATTTAATATATAATATTTTTACTAATCATTATCTCCTAATATTCAATTGAAATTATTAAATAATATTAATAATTAATATTTGAAATATTTAATACATTTAATTTAATTGAATTCACATAATTTTCTATAGTTTAATAGATAATCTATAAATTACATTTATATATTTTATCATTATATTTAATTTCAATTAATTAAAATGAAGAAACATTTTAAACTTATTAACAATTTCAAAAAAATTAATTTTTAAGAATAAAAATAAAATTATTCCAAAATATGGAATAAAAATGAATCAAATGGAACCAATATATAAAATATAAATAAATAAATAATTTTTAGTTTCAAATTAAAATCATACCATAATATTCCTTCTAAATTAAAAAATTTATTGAATGAAAATGATAGTTGAACAAAAAAAATTTATTTTTTTCACTATTTCACTTAGAAATCAATTTTTTTAGAAAAATCTAAAATTTTCATCCAAATTTAATTTTGAAATGATTATTTAAAGAACACTTTATTTTTTAAATTACAATATCTATAATTGGCATAAATTTGTTATATCTTTTTCTCAAAAAACTAAATAATACATTTTTTAGGACAAATTTATTTTTTAACAATGTAAAGAGATTCCTAAATTTTTTCCCAAATTTACCAATATATTTATACCTCTATAAAATTGTTGTACATAATTATTGAAAAGTGATTATATCTATTCAATCAACGAATTTTAATTTCTTACTTACAACATTGATTCTTAAATTATAATATTTTAATAGTATATTGTGGTTTGATTAAAGTTAGTGTTGTGTTTCATATTCACTATCCAACATGATTATATTATTTCAATATATAATAATGTCAAATTTTTTCAAAAACCACAGGAAATATTAGAATATTATATCTCAATTTATACCTAGGTATCAAATCAAATTATTTCTTCATAGGTAGTATTGTCTCTTATTACCTAGGTGAGGCAGAGACATGGTTTGTAATTAGTAAAAAATAAATCAATTTATGTTTATAGGTTAGTGATTAATATATAATATTATCATATATTTCTAGTGTATTTTTCATCATATATTCTAATTAATTTTTCAACTTTGAGATTTTGTTTCTAGAATTCCCTTAACATTTAAAATGTAATATTTTGATTCTATTAGTTTATAAATAATATAATGTTATACCTATCTATCTTTATTGTGATAATTTCAACCACTTGACACATATTTCGTTTAAGAATATTTCACTAATCATCTTCACCATCCAGATTAGAGATATCTAAAACAATCTTACAATTATTTTCTAACTAGATATTTACAATAATGTTTTAAATTTGAATAATCCAAAGGGTTATAATTAATGAATAATATGACTCGGGGATATATAGTTGAAGTTTTCACATGAAATTCATAATCACGAGTTATTTTTCCATTGAAAAATTTAAAATTTATCTAAATACATGGTACTATTTATATCTTTATATAGTTAGGTGTGAATAACCAAATGATTTTCAATCATAAATCCCATTCCATTTGGTTTCCCATGATGAAAGACATTTCATTATAAACCACATTCAGTATATGAATGATTCATACAAGTTAAATACATTTTCATAAAACAAAATGGTCAATGTGAGATTAAATCAATCTTAATTAGAACATGTAATCATATGATACTGAAAAAAATTTATGAGTGGAAATAAATTATTAATCCTTATTTTAAATGGTTACATTCTAGGTTCATTCTATATCACCTCAACCACATATTGTTTTTGAATTTAATCGCATATAATAAATTATAATATCTTGAAAACTAATCAATCATGGGTATTATAATAACTCAGTTCGCTCAAAAATAACATCTATATATATATACAATACATCAGTCTAGAAAAATAATTTTTTCTTATAAAAAATATCCTTGCTCTGGAACCATAACATTTTAGTGTCATTTGAGACTAGATAAATAATAAAAATATTAATTAATTAACTCTAGTATCACCCATAGTGATTCTTCACTAATTATACCCTTTGTGAAATATAAAACTTAAAAAAAATTTAAATAACCAATTGAAATTGATTAATAATACAGTACAATACTAGGTTCACAGAAATGGTAAACATTGGTGTTAAATATTAAATAAGATATGTGAGTATAATACGTGTATAATAGTGTGACAATTTGATAATAGTATACAATAATAAAAATTAATAAGTCATATAAGAAAAATAATGAGTCATGACATAATGATTTGTCATATAATACCTGATTCATTAGAGTTAGTTTGTAAAATCAATCTATCATGATCCATGGGAGAATTTCACAAGAATATGATTATGATATTAGAGTGTACAATACAATTATGTATATAAAATAATTTCATTTTGTAATTCTTACTTCCAAAATCTTTAACAAATCATGGATATATCCTCATGGTGGATTTTTTGTAAACCCCAATCCCATTTATACCATGGTTGATATAGTCCCATTGTATATTGGGTTCACTCCCTATTCCCCTAAATATTATCTCTAGACATGTAAAGATTTATCCAATTCGTTGTATGGTAATATATTCTTGGTATCCATATCACATAACAAATATAATACGCTTGTATTCGATAAGATTAAATGAAAATTCACCATTCCATCACATCTTAACTAATACAGGGGAAGGATGTGAGTTTTATATGAATTTGTTATAATATAAACATTTCCCATCCAAAAACTAAATATTGATGATATCATTATTGGATATCTCCAATGAAGTACAAAAATACATAACTGCTGGAAATACAGTTTTTCATAACGGTTCTGATCCATTAGGAAAGGCTGTAGAACCGTTGGTATTTGTTATACCTACGGTTCTGCAAACCGTAGGGAAGTAAGACGTTGGGAAATCTTTTCCCAACAGTTTACTGTGAACTGTTAATATAGGTTGGGGAAAACCTAACCTATCTCAATGGTTGTGCCAAACCATTGGGATAGTTTTTTCCAACAGTTTGGCTTGAAATGTTGGGAAATCCCAAGGATTCTCCTCTTTCCCAATGGTTTAGAAGACGTTGTGAAAGGTTTTTTACCAACGTTTCATTGAATCGTTGGTAAAAAAATCATCAGAGATGCTATGCCAACAGTTTGAAACCATTGGCATAGCCTATGCTCTGCAAACTACAGAGCAGCCTACAATTTGCACAGAAGCTCTGCAATTTGGGCAACATGCCTCATTTTGTGTATTCCCTCCCATTTTCAATCCAATTATTATACATGTAATAAACTAACACATACATATACAATTATTTTACATGCAATAACCAACTAACACATACATATAGAAAACAAATTCATACACATTTAACATATAATGCATCCTTGAACTATACACATCAATAAATAAATTAGAATTCATAACGTAATTATGAAGATACATAATTCATTTAGAATTCAATTTAAAATTTTGATAACAATTATATGTGGAGTTTGGAATTCAATTCATTATTTGATCGGTTTTTTGTATACCATATATTTTTACCTCTAATGATGTCCATTTTAAAGAAAATACATACACCTGGAGTGATACCGGCCATACTATGCCTTGGATTGAGGCGAGGTTAACTCGTACATGTCACTAATGACATATAGAGGATTGTTCTAAAGTATCAACATATTCCGAAAGCGTTTTCTCAGTTTTCCGTATGACAGTTGATGTTTTTCAGTTATAATGATGTCCTTTTAAAACAAAATACAGACACTTTGAGTGGTGCAGGCCACACCGCGTCTCAGATTGAGGCAGTGTTGATTCGTACACATCACATATGACCCATGGATCATTATCCTAATGTTTTAATGGAAACCGAATGCGTTTGGTCAGTTTTCTGTATGTATTTAACATTTTGTCCATTTTAAACAAAAGAGAGACACTTACACTGATCCTAGCCACACCATGACTCATATTGTGCCCAGGTTGGCTCGTACAGGTCACATATGACCCATGAATCATTGTGATAAATTATAAACAGATTCCGAATACGTTTGGTCAGTTTTCCATATTCTAGTTTTTCTTTTCACTTATAATCCTGTCCATTTTAAACAAAAGAGACACAGTTAGAGTGGTGTCGGCCCCACCACACCTAGTATTGAGGCGGGGTTGACTCTTACACATCACATATGACCCATGATTGTTCTAAAGTATCGACACAATCCGAATGCGTTTGGTTGGTTTTCTGTATGGCAGTTGATGTTTTTCACTTAATATGATGTCCTTTAGAAACAAAAGAATGACACTTTGAGTAGTGGCGGCCACACCACACCTTGGATTGAGGCGAGGATGACTCACACACGTCACAAAAGACCCATGGATCGTTCTCCTAATGTTTCAATGTAAACCGAATGCGTTTGGCCGGTTTTCCATATATACATAAAATGTTTTCCATTTTTAACAAAAGGGATCCACTTAGAGTGATCATGGCCACACTGTGCCTCGAATTGAGCCCGGTTTGAATAGTACATGTCACATATGACCCATGGATAGTTGAATTAAAGCATCAACACAATCCAAATGTGTTTGGTAAGTTTTTCGTATGTCAGTTGTTCTTTTCACTTATAATCATGTCCATTTTAATCAAAAGAGAGACACTGTGAATGGTGTCGGCCACACCGCACCTCAAATTGAGGCGGGGTTGACTCATACTCATCACATATGACCCATGGATCATTTTTCTAAAGAATCAACACATTTCAGATGCGTTTGGTTGGTTTTTTGTATGCCATTTGATCTTTTCACTTATAATCCTATCCATTTTAAACTAAAGAGAGACACTTTGAATGTTGTCATCCACACCATGCCTCATATTCAAGAGGGGTTGACTTGTACACATCACATATGACCCATGGATCATTGTGCTAATGTATCAACACAATCAGAATATGGTTGTTCGGTTTCCCGTATGTACTTAAAATGTTGTCCATTTTAAACAAAAGAGATCCACTAAGAGTGATTACGGCCACACTGTGCCTTAGATTAAGGTGGGGTTGACTCGTACACGTCACAGATGACCCATGGATAGTTTTCCTAATGAATGAACACATTTTGAATGCGTTTAGTCGGTTTTACGTATGTTAGTTGTTCTTTTCAGTTATAATCATGTCCATTTTAAACAAAATACATACAAAAAGAGTTATCCTGCCACACTGTTCCTTGGATTGAGGCGAGGGTAACTCGTACACGTCACAAATGACCTATTGATTGTTGTCCTAATGTAATAACATATTCTGAAAGCATTTTCTCGGTTTTCCATATGCAAGTTGATGTTTTTCAATTAAAGTGACGTCATTTTGAATCAAAAGAAAGAAAATTTGAGTAGTGTCGGCCACACTGCTTCTCAGATTGAGCCGGGGTTGATTCGTACATGTCACATATGACCCATGTATCGTTATCCTCATGTTTAAATTGAAACAGAATGCCTTTGGTTTTTTTTCTATACGTACATAAAATGATGTCCATTTTAAACAAAAGAGAGACACTTAGACTGATCTCAGCCACACCGCGACTCAGATTGAGCCCAAGTTGGCTTGTACAGGTCACATATGACTCATGGATCGTTTTCCTAATGTTTCATGGGAAACCGACTAGGTTTGGTCGGTTTTCTGTATTTACATAAAATGTTGTCCATTGTAAACAAAAGAGAGCCCCTTAGAGTGATTCCAACCACACCGTGCCTCAGAATAAGGTGGGGTTGACTCATACACGTAACAAATGACCCATGTATCGTTCTCCAAAATTTTCAATAGAATCCAAATTCGTTTGGTCAGTTTAATATATGTACTTAAATTTTTTTCCATTTTAAACAAAAGATATCCACTTAGAGTGATTCCGGCCACACCGTTCCTTAGATAAAGGCGGGGTTGACACGTACACGTCACATATGACCCATGGATCATTTTGCTAAAGTATCGACACAATACAAATCCATTTGGTCAGTTTTCCGTATGCCAGTTGATGTTTTTCACTTTAAAAGACATCCTTTTGAAACAAAAGACAGACACATTGAGTGGTGGCGGCTACATAGCGCCTCAGATTGAGGTGGGGTTGACTTGTACATGTCACATATGACCCATGGATCCTTTTTCTAAAGTATTGACACAATACGAATGCATTTGTTCAGATTTCAGTATACCAGTTGATGTTTTTCATTTAAAATGTCGTCCTTTTGAAACATAAGACAGACACTTTGAGTGATGCCGGCCACACCGCATCTCATATTGAGGTGGGGCTGATTCGTACACGTCATATATGACCCATGAATTGTTCTCCTAAAGTTTCAATGGAATCCTAATGAGTTTGGTCGGTTTTCCGTATGTACTTAAAATGTTGTCCATTTAAAACAAAAGAGAGCTTCTTAAAGTGATTTCGGCCACACCATGCCACATATTAAGGCAGGGTTGAGTCGTACAAGTCACATATGACCCATGGATCGTTTTGCTAAAGTATCAACACAATCCGAATGCGTTTGGTCAGTTTTCCATATGCTAGATGATGTTTTCACTTAAAATGATGTCCTTTTGAAACAAAAGACAGACACTTTGATTGGTGGAGGCCATGGCACGCCTCGGATTGAGGCTTCGTTGACTCATACACATCACATATGACCCATGGATCATTGTGTTATATTATCAACACAATACGAATGTGTTTGGTCAGTTTTCTGTATGCTAGTTGATTTTTTTGAATTAAAATGACGTCCTTTTGAAACAGAAGATAGACACTTTGAATGGTTTCGGCCACACCGCTCCTTTGATTGAGGCGAGGTTGACTCGTACACATCACATATGACCCCTGGATCGTTGTTCTAATGTTTCAATAGAATCCAAATGCGTTTGGTCGGTTTTCCATATGTACTTACAATGTGGTCCATTTTAAAAAAAAAGATATCCACTTAGAGTTATTCTGGCCACACCGTGCATCATATTAAGGTGGGGTTGACTCGTACATGTCACATATGACCCATGGATCGTTGTTCTAAAATATCGACACAATCCGAATGCGTTTGGTTAGTTTTCTGTATGCTTGTTTATGTTTTTCACTTAAAATGGCGTCCTTTTGAAACAAAAGACAGACACTTTGAGAGGTGGTGACCACATCACATCACAGATTGAGGCGGGTTTGACTCGTACATGTCACATATGACCCATGGATCATTGTGATAAAGTATCGACACAATCCGAATGCATTTGGTCAGTTTTCCTTATACTAGTTGATTTTTTTCAATTAAAATGACGTCCTTTTGAAATAGAAGATAGAAACTTTGAGTGGTGTCGGCCACATCATGCCTTGTATTGAGGTGGGGATGACTCGTACACGTCACATATGACCCATGGATGGTTGTGCTAAAGTATCGACACAATCTGAATGCGTTTGGTCAGTTTTCCGTATGCCGGTTGATGTTTTTCAATTAAAATGGCGTCCTTTTGAAATAAAAGACAATCACTTTGAGTGGTATCGGCCACACCACGACTTAGATTGAGGTAGGGTTCATTTTTACACTTCACAGATGACCTGTGAATCGTTCTCCTAAAGTTTCAATGGATACCGAATGCGTTTGGTCAGTTTTTTGTATGTACTTAAAATGAAATCCTTTTGAAACAAAATACAGACACTTTGAGTGGTGGTAGCCACACTGCTCCTCAGATTAAGGAGGGGTTGACTCATACACGTCACATATGACCCATGGATCATTGTGCTAAAGTATCGACACAATCTGAATGTTTTTGGTCAGTTTTCCGTATGCCAGTTGATGTTTTTCAATTTAAATGACGTCCTTTTGAATCAAAAGACAGACACTTTGAGTGGTGCCAGCCACACCGCATCTCAGATTGGGGCGGTGTTGATTCGTATACATCACATATGACCCATGAATCATTATCCCAAAGTTTCAATGGAAACCGAATGTGTTTGGTTGGTTTTCCATATGTACTTAAAATGTTGTCCATTTTAAACAAAAGAGAGGCACTTAGAGTGATTTCAGCCACACCGTGCCTTAGATTAAGGCGGGGACGACTCGTACACGTCACATATAACCCATGGATAATTTTTCTAATGTATAGAGACAATAATAATGCATTTGGTCAGTTTTCTATATGCCATTTGATGTTTTTCACTTAAAATGACGTCCTTTTGAAACAAAAGACAGACTCATTGAGTGCTGGCGGCCACATCGTGCCTTAGATTGAGGTGGGATTGACTTGTACACGTCACATATGACCCATGGATCGGGGTGCTAAATAATAGACACAATATGAATGCGTTTTCTCAATTTTCTATATGACAGTTGATTTTTTTCAATTAAAATGATGTCCTTTTGAAACAGAAGACATACACTTTGAGTGGTGCTGGCCACATCACACCTTGTATTGAGGCGGTGTTGACTCTTACACGTCACATATGACCCATTAATTGTTCTCCAAAAGTTTCAATTGATACCGAATGAATTTGGTCGGTTTTCCATATGCCAGTTGATGTTTTTCAATTAAAATGATGTCCTTTTGAAATAGATGATAGACACTTTGAGTGGTGTCGGCCACACCGCATCTCAGATTGAGGCGAGGTTAATTTATACACATCACATATGCCCCATGGATCGTTCTCCTAAAGTTTCAATGGAAACCGAATGTGTTCGTTCAGTTTTCTGTATGTGCTTAAACAATTCAATAGGATTGAACTATAATAGAATCTATCATTCGAAATCAATTTTAAATAATAAAATCCATTTAATCATTTTTAACAAAAAATTTGAGTATTCACAAG
Organism: Viscum album; assembly: GCA_963277665.1. Taxonomy (NCBI): domain Eukaryota; kingdom Viridiplantae; phylum Streptophyta; class Magnoliopsida; order Santalales; family Viscaceae; genus Viscum; species Viscum album. Next base: position 2,137,473,333 of record OY728141.1, on the reverse strand, counting down.
GAACCGTCATTTGGAAAAGTCACAATAAATGACCAATTTCCACGTCATACTATTGAAAACAATTAACATGAGACAGTCATCAACCACAAATAATGTAACTGGAAATTTAAAAAACATAAACCAAAAGTGATATAGAATTTAATGTTAAGTCAGGGGAAATGAGATTAAATAGAGACAAAATCATCATAAATGGTTCGGACATCAAAACATTTGATTAAAACCACCCATAATAGGAATGGGAATTCCTCATACACCTAATCCCTAATAGAACAAACCCAATCTCCAATTAAAACATTGAATTTAGTGTTTCCACCCCACTTGGACAGCCCCACCCCCACCCCACCCACCCCACTTGGACAGCCCTACCACCACCCCACTTGGACGAACTAGCACCCCCCACCCCACGTGGACAACCCAACCCCCACCCCACATGGAAAACCAAGCCCTCCACCATACCTGGACAACACTACCCCCCACAACCCACATGGAAAACCCAGCCACCCCCCCCCCCCCACCCAACACCCCACATGGACCGCCCTACCGTCACCCCACCTGGAAAACCCATCCCTCCCACCCTACCTAGGCAGCCCCTCACCCACCCACCTGCACACCCTCCCCACCCCACTTGGACAACCCTGTCTGGACACCCTCTCCCACCCAACCTCTACACCTTCCGCCACCTCAAACAGCCCTACCCACACCCCATTTGGACAACCCAGCCCCCACCCCCACCTTACCTAGACAACCCCGTCCCCCAACCTACCTAGAAATCCCCTCCCCCACAACAAATAGCCCTATCCCCACCCCATTTAGGCAACCCATCCCCCTCCCCCACCCTACCTAGACAGCCCCCACCCCCACCGTAGCTAGACAACCCCCTCCCCCACCCTACCTAGATCGCCCCTCCCCGGCCCCATAGAGCCCTACCCCCACCCCATTTGGACAACCCAGCCCCCTCCCAACCTATCTTAATAGCCCCTCCATCACCCTACTTTGATAGCCCTCAACATCCTCCCCCACCTTATCTGTACACCCTCCCCCACCTAAAAATGAAACATAAATTCATCCAAATCAAAATCCAATTTTCAACTAAAATAAATTCCACCAAAAGTACCATATCCCACCCCTAAAAAACCCTTTACCATGTTTGAAGTGTAGAACAAAAAACACAAAACAAATCCAAGGTTTTCATAGAAGGGCAAATTAAATTTAGCTTAAATAAAGACATCAAACACCAAAAAAATAGATAAATAATGCTAAAACTATGGTAACACTTACTAATATGAAGTGTAAAATAAGATTTTGTTTGATTGAAGATGGATCTTGGGTGGAAAGAGTGTCGCGGACAATAAGAATTCAGGAGCTCGATTAGGATCTATCTGGAATCGGTCTACAGTCTGGCTAGGTGGAGGATCGGCTGGTTTGTATTTGGGGGAAATCATTCCCAACTGTTCTTAAAAACCGTTGGGAAAGATAGTGTTTTCCAAAGGGTTTCATTAAACCATTGGGAAAACTATTTATTCCCCATCATTCCCAATGGTTTGATGAAACCATTGGGAAAACTAATTTTTTACCAATCTTTCCCAGCGTTTTCATCAAACTGTTGGGAAAGATCACCTATACGAACGGTTCTTTTGAACCGTTGGTATAGAACTGTTGGGAAAACCATGATTTCCAGAAGTGAATTAATCTTTTTGAAATAGATGAAAAACACTTATATAAAGTCATTAGATGTATGGACTGAAAAATTAGAAAAGATGTTATTTTCCTTTGGTACGTACATAAAAAACTAGAGATTCCAAAATGATGTAGAATTTTATTTTAATTGAAAAACAATTGAAACAAGAAAATGATGATTCAAAAGAAAAAAATGGGCATAACGATGGGAAAATGGAATTTAGATGTAAAGGTAAAAATATATTATTTTTTAGACCATTATAAAGAAATTCTAAATCAACCAAAATAGATAATAAAAATAAAATAATTCTTTTTAGTAATTTTTAAAAATAAAATTTAGTTTAAAATAAATAAAAACTTATTTGAGTATAAATATAGAAAATAACTAAATAATATAATGGTCATGGATCTGGAATAAATAGATTTCTGACCTAAAAGAAGTGATTTTGTTGGCATAAATTATAATCAATATATTTAGTTATTTTTTAGAAAAAAATGGTAGATAATGATAATAATAATTTTCAAACCCAATATTTACACTTGGAGATAAAAATTGATGCAGTTTATGATATTAATAATATAACATTTCACAAATTTAAATTTTTAAAAAATAATCTTGATTAAAAGAGAAATTACAACATCAATCGTTGCATTGGTCATCCAATAAGTTAAAAATACTCCAAAATAATATATAATATTTTGTCATTTTTACATATCGATAAATATAGAATAGTTTTTCTATCTAAATGGATACAATTATTTTTTTAGTTTTTCTTTACCGATTTATTTATAATTCATGTTAAAGTTATTATTTTTTGGTAAAATATGCATTTCCGATGAATTTTCCTATCTGAGAGATCTATACCTTGAAACATGGTTATGGTTACAGCATAATAATAATGTAGTAATTTTAATATATATTTTTAATAAATTCGATTAGAATGATCCATGTATCATATTGATGAAAAGTTAATTACCTCTCTTTGGGGAGGCAATAGTTCACAAGTACTCATGGGCATTGTTTTCATTTTTCAGTGGATAGAAATAGTGAAAGATATAATATTATTTATCATTTACAGATTGATGAATATGTAATATATATATCATATTTATTCATTAAATACTTATTTATATCTTATAATGTGAGATGTAAATGACAAATTAAAAATATCACTTCATGGAGGAAATAGTCTACACATATTAAAAAGTGACATTTCCATTACCTATTATATGAAAAAGAGAGAGATAATTATTGTTACACATTCAAATTAACATTTATGTATTTTAGTAAAACTGATTGTAGTATTTTTATTTTGTTATAGAAGAATTAATGGATGATTAAGGAGAAATAATCTTGATTGAACTCAACTATGCTGATAATCCATTCATTTACTATCCTTTTTTAAAATTATCCTTAAACTTTTTTAGCTAGTCTTCTAGTGAGACCATAACATATAGTTCATCAAAAAAAATTTTTCCCAAACTATTTGTATAGATATTGGTCTTTATATTGTGATTAGTGTGTTTGTGTTTGGGAGGATGTGATGTACCCTTCTAGAATTGAGCGGTGTGATTCCCTTGTATGTATTATGAAAAATTTAATATAATAAATGTCATTTGATTGGTAATTTTTAATATTAAGCCAAAATTCAGTTATATTCTAGTGGGAGGTCAAAACAAACAAAATAATTGTTATTTAATGATATATTTTAAGATGATATTTGGGGTTTTATCTTTTAGTTTAACACTTTTAAACATTTTATCATTCACTATGACGACGTATCATTTACTGTAGTATATAATATTTGTGAGTGGAAATAATGTTTAATGAATTACTAAATTTATTCATATATATATCCCAATTATGTCATACATTTTTTTGATTAAATTTATATTTGTCGAGGAAATTTATTCCAACAACAACACACAAAACATGTAAACCCCATTATTAAGAAAATGTTTTTTTGATTAAAAAATGAATTTATTTTCATTACATTATGGGAAACAAACACTACATGGATATATATTTATATAATTGAAAATATTTTCAAAAAAATCATTAAAATAATTAATAAATAGTTATTATTTTACTTTAGCAGTATTAAAATTTATTACATGCATAATAATGTTTTCTCTAAAGATATAATTTTTTTAATTATAATGATTTTTTTCACATTCCAACCAATTGAAATTATATAAATTAATGAATATTCTTTTATATATGTATTACCAAAAAATTCCCCTAATTTTCATACTCTAAATTATATAAATTAACTTTTAAACAAAAATATTGTAGTAAAATAATGCTTCTAAAAAAACATTGTCATAATGCCAATAATTATTAGAATAATCTTCTGTATCATTACATAACCATTATTTGGATAAAATTAAATGATTTTTTTATTCTTTTAATTAATATTTTCTATAAAATTTACTCTTATCATTCCTAAAAAATATTTAATTTATTAAAAAATTAAAATTAAATATTACAATTCAAAATAGTTTCTTAAAAATCAATATTATTTTCTCAAGTGAATTAGACCCATTTTATTTAAAAATATTAATTATATAAAAATTTCACTTAAATACATAGTAATTAATTCTATTTTATAGTAATTATTATTTATCTAGTTATTTTTTGAATTTCATTTATCATAAGGCATCAAATTCATATAATTTATATAAATAGAAAATATATTATAATATAATATATTGTTACATATTCTTTGATATGTTTTATGAATATAATGATTAATTCAAATTTTTTCCTAATTACATTAGTATCATATTATTTTATATCCTCACAAGCTTTCCCCTTTGGTTTTAGATATGTACATGTATGATTTTAATCTATAATAAATCATTCTAATTATATTACAACGTAATTCATGCACACCCAAAATTTAATTTATTTGTTTGTGATTCATTTAGTATTTATTTGTAATCATAATCTTTATCCTATGTAATTTTAAAATGATATTTTGGAAAAAAATCAAGCATGAAATGGGGAAATGTTATCATGTGGTTTTTGATAATCATGTTATTAGATTGTAAAAATGGTGTGGGGTATTTCATGTAAACTAAGATAAGTTGGTTCATGGTGACATAAAATATACGACAAATAAATGTATATAACATTTCTTATTTATATTAGTTCATAGTAGAAACCATATGGTTGGTGAAAATTTCTCAATCCATTTTTACAAACAATTTATATGTACTTGTGTATGGTAAAACAATCAAGTTATTTCTTATATAGATATTAAATGATAGTAGATGAGTATTCATTACATAACATAAATATCTATGCTAGAATCATATAGGTATAATATATATCGAATATTTGACACATTAGAAAATAGTTCATATCTAAGAATCATCACCTCCATCTATGTTAATCATAACTATAACCCTTATTAGAGATGTCCTAGACAATAAATTTCTTCATAACATAGTGAAAGGAAACATAATAATGGTTGAGAAAAGAAGCAATTAATGTGTTAAAAATGTATATATCAATGATCAGATAAGCATAAAATGATAAGGGTATGAGGAAATGAGAATAAAATTTGAAACTGATACCTATATATTGTATACAATAAACAGTAGCCATAGAAAAAAGTATGGAATTTTATAAGCCACAATTTATAATTGAATAAATGAACATAATACTTGAGAGTATTAAATTAGAAAAATAAATATATTTATGAGATAAAATATGAGTAGAAAAATATAATTTCAATGATACCACCCAATACTTTTAAAAAAATATATCCTTAGGATAACCACTATTTTTCATACCTAGGGAATTGGATTACCTCCTATATATATTCTATTTTAATATTGGGATAACCTCTTGTGTACCATCATTTAGGATTGGGATAATCTCTCATGTACCCTTTGAGTTTATGTAATATTTATCATTACCCAATGAATTGGATGGATATATAATTCTAGGTCCAAATATTACATTAAAAAACCATAATGTTCTTTTTGACAAGATTATACAACATTATTCAGAGAATAACACATATAAATTAATTGTTTTTAAAAAATTATTTTCAAAATATAAACCATCTATATGAAATGGGTTTCATAAATATTTCAGGATTTAATCATAGCATAACCCATGGAATAGATACTGTTTTCATAAACATAACCTAAGGAAAAAACATATGTTCCCTAAACCAAAATGTAAACCTATTTTTAAACCATCCAGAGAATGTATAATAAATTTATCATTGGATCATATTCACATAAAATTTTATTTAACATCAAAGGATACCATATTATATGGAAACTAATTTTAAAAGATCTCTTGGATCATTTATTCTGTAAAATATCATTAAAATTTTGAGATTAAATATTTATATTATAAAAAAATCTCAATTATCGAAGAAAATATTTAAAAAAAAACATATAAAAGTGGATTTAAATAATTGAGTGGTCATTCTTGTGAAATATTTCTTCCATGCCATTTACTTTTTAGAAAAATATTATTTTAAAAATTTTAGTAAAATAGTAAAAACTACCTTACTAAAAAAATACAAGAATATTTCCCTTAAAACATTTTAAAAAAATTAAAACATATGTAAAAATAAAATTAATTAGTAATTATAGATAAGTGAAAATCATTGTTATTATTTTTTAGAAAAAATGGATATGAATGAAATTTTTTTGAATAAAGAATTGAATAAAGTTATTTTTATTTAAAAACATTATTTTATACTATTAAATTACTAAAGATATGGAATTGAATTTGAAAAGATGTAATCTCTGAAAATTTAAATAGGAAAGGAAATTTCATCTTTTTTGAGAAGTGAATCATGAGATCCCAAAATTTGATGCACAATTATAAGAAAACACTATGGGGGATGAGGTTGTAACACCAAACCCTTACCACTATGGTAAACTTTGAATCATAATCTAAAAGGAATATTTATCCTTATATATATATTTAAATCACCATTACATTTATAAGAATAATCAAAAAATAAATTTATTAGTATTTTAAACACCTTGCAAATGAAATAAAAAGTGAATATAGTGTGTGTCTCACGGAAATGAAAGTGGGGAAAATCCATTAAAGACATGTAATTTTTGAATTGTAATCATAATCAAATAATAACATCAAATGAAACATTTAATATCATTACTATAAAAAAAATTTTGTAAAAAAATTAAAATTGGGTGTATATTCACTATAATAAAGAAAATTGTGCTAAATATGACATAGGACTCCAAGAAATAAAAGTGATAATTGAAATAACTTACCTAAAGTATTTAATTTATTCACACAGTTCTGATAATAATTTATAATAAATACATATTTATCATATGAATATTACCAAATCATAATCATACATATCATACTATTTATAATTTACTTATGACCTTTTGTAAACTATTTATTAATTTTTTTTGGTAATTACCAATTTGGGTAATAGATGCTTTGTTTTTCATGAATGTTTGAGGTTGATGATAATATTATATATAATAATATTTTGTATATGTAATATATATAATTTTAATTAAGATATAAATATCATATATATTCAGTATATAAATATATTAATATATTTCTAAAATATTGAGATTAAAAAATGAAATAAGATTTTCATGGAGACGGTAGGTCATACATAATTATGATCACGATTTTTATTTTTTAATAGATAGAATGAAATAAATGTTAATATTAATTCACCTTACATGAATATTTTTTATCATATATATCATACATGTTGATTAAATATATCTTCATTATGTCCCATGTTAAAAAAATGAAAAATATATCGCATCGCTTCATGGAGGAGGTAGTCCACACATATGAATGAGTGAAATTAGAATTTTATAATGTATTATAGGTGTAACAACAAGATATTTTTTTAAATATCAATCACATTAATTTTTTTATATATCATTCTTTATAAAAAACCTTGAGTCTAAATAAACATTAATATATTTCTGAAATATAACTATTTAAATATAAACATGAACATAGTAGTTAAAATCGAAGAGTGTAAATCTAAATAACTATATTATGATATATACATATTTATTTTTATAAAATTACGAATAAATAAATAAAAATTGATTAATTTTTTTTGTTAAGCAATAAGTTTTTTGAAAAAATTTTATTCCTTCAATATATGTTTCTATGAAAAATGGTATTTCGTTATTTATGTGAGTGAGTAATATAAATATTTAATGAAAAATTAATAAATAATATTATATAAGAAGAATATAATTTATGAGGTAAACATACCAAAAACAACTTATGGTGATCAATTTTTTAAATTTATATTTTTTGTTTTTTAAGGAATAGTTGAAAAAATTGATTCTGACAGGAAAATGTAATTTAATTTCGCTTATTTATAAATTCAAATTATATTTTGGATTAGTTTGCAAATTAATTTTTTTTTATTTTTATAAAACATAATATAATTTTTATATTTTTAATTAATTATAGTCTTTAATTTATTATAAAAACCTTTTTTTACTTAAAAAAGTTATTTTTCTAGAAAATCAATTTTCATCGCATTTAATGAACTTATTTTAATTTTTATATACTAATGGGTATTGACCGCGATAATATATATTCAATAATTCTAGTTTGTGGGTTCAATTTTTTTTAATTACAATATTTTATTTTTGGTATATATAGATACAAATGCTTGTAAAATTTATCACCTCAGTAATGGTTCAATCTGGTACATCTAGGTTAAAACTAAGTGATTTGGCCATAATTTTTATTCATAATTATTTTCATATGAATGTAATTAAAAATTTATAAACTATGTAAAGAATTTTTTTGGTTTAATGGGAACCTTTCAATAATAATGAACAATATAATATTTAAACCAAACAAAGTTTCAAAATGTTACTCTCTGAGTAATAAATGTTTCTTATATGTCCACGTAGGGAAAAATAATGTTATGTATGAATAAAAATTACTATTATGATATTATTATGCAATTTTCATGATTATAATTTATTTATATTTTTTATAAACTATAAAATTATATTAACCATGATAAAATGAAGATATATTATTTAATTAAATAATAGAAAAATAAAATAATTGATATTAAAAATAATAAAAATTGTATATTTTGAGTTATTTACAATTTTTACTTGAACTTTAAGATAAATAAAATAATATATTTCTGTTTAAAGTGATTATAATAACATTAAAACATCTTATTTTGTTCTTTTAATTAAGATAAAATGAATGAAGTAAAAATTGACATTCATTATTTTTTTACCAAAATAATATTTTATTGCATTATTTGAAAACATAATATATTTATAGATTAAAATTTTGATAATGTGTAGTCTAATATTTTCTCTAATTTCCATTTTTAGGAATTTTTATTCAAATATTTAAAATTTCTTTATTTTATGAGCGAAAAAGATGTTATTACGGTTATTGTTAATGTAGGTAAAATAAGAGTTTAATACAATGGATAATATTTAATACACAACCTTAACCTATACAAATTTTACTTTTTTGATGTTATTTTAACCCCATACAACTTTATATTTGAATCTTTCTATATTTTGAATCATTTAGTATTGATAATGACTCTATTATATTTGAGATACTTAAAAAATTCAAAATTTTCCCCTCACCCCAATTATAAAAGGGTGTGTATCCTTTCCATTTTTCACACCACTTTCTGAATTATAGGTCAAAATAATATTAAAAATCGTTTATTTAGATCTTTAATAACATTATATTATTTTTTTCCCAAAAATACATCCCTAAATATCTTTAATAGAATATCTACAGGTGTTCTTTAAAATAATAGGTAATCACATTAACTAAACACATTATTTCTAATTATTCCTTTGACTACTATAAATATATTATATTATTAATAAAATAAAGCATACAAATAATTATTATACTAAAACTTTATTATGTTTATGAAATCATATCCATTACCCATATTTACATCAAATGGGATGTGAAAGCACCTCTTCTGGGTATGCACGAGTTACGATCTCCATGTAGCGATACAACAAATTTCTCATCATCATGATTTAGGTTGGGTATTTTTATAGGTTTAATTCTTATATGTCATATATATTAAATAATTATAATTCTATAATTATAATATCATATCACCCTCTTACCTTCAAAATTGTTGGAAATGATAATATCCCTCATGCATACATATGAACTATCACATCCACATAGTGATGTCAAACTATTTTCATTTCCATTTTATATGGATAATAATATGTGTGGATTTTTTTAAAATAAATGATATATATGAGTAAAGAATTATTATATAAATTTTAGAAATTATTTACCATTTTTTGTTTGACCTGTCAAAATAGAAAAACATTGTTCATGCGTACATATGTTCTACCATCTCTGTGAATAGTTTAATTCATTTTTCTTTCTCTAATTATATAGATTAATAGAATCATGTATATAATGTATATAAATAATATTTATATAATTATTGAAACTATTTATATTATGGAACAATTACAAAAGTACAATAACAAAATCATCCAAACAAAAAAATATGTGAAAATCGAATATATTAATTAGAATAGTGATTTTAATTAAGAATTTTTAATTATTATAGGATACAAAGTTATAAATAATAATTAAAAGGTATGATATAAACATGTATGATTATAGAATTATAATATATATATTTAAATTAATAGTTTCCAATGCCCATTGAGAGATTCATACCTAAGGTAACAGATTTTCATTTCATTTTTTCTGTGAGACACATGCAATATTCCCCACTGGTCTCATTCATGTGGTGTATGTTATACACAATAATGTATTTTATGATATTTTTATGAATTTTTTTGGACAAAAAAATCCATATAAATTAATGTTTTTTCATGGGGATAATTATTAAAAGGGCACAAAACATGTTAAGGGTTTTTGTTACTATATCATTATTTATCGAGATTGTTTATGATTATGTTTATGAAGAGGAAATATTATGATCTATTATAAATGAAACTCGCAAATATTCATCAACTGTATTTATTTATGTAAATTTCATTTTTTTCCATTTTAATGTCTTCATGTACTAATGATTTAATAAATGATTTTAAGGAATAATGAATTTATTTATGCATTCTATTGAAACATGTTTTTCTTTTATATCCATAGATTCTATTATTATTGTAAATAAGATTTTATTATTATCATATGAATTGTTTATTTCATTTTTCACTTATTTTTATTTTTAATAGATGGTTTATAAATGAATATTATTTACCTTTTCAAAACAAGGTACTCTGTGAGTTTTTAAATATGTATAAAAAGAATATATTTTACTTTATGTTTCATATAGAGAAATTTTTATTTCCATGACAGATCAATTCACTGATTATTTATTAAAAATTAAAATTATAATATTTTGGGAAACTTTTTCTATATATATATATTGTTTAAAATTTATATTTAAAATAAGTGATTCAAAATAGAATTTATATCTTCCAAAAAAATTTCAACGATCTTTAAATTGTATTTCTATTCATATAATATATCAACATTTTATATCACAAATGATTTACTGAGGATATGATTATAGTATTACATATTTATTCAGTTTGTGGATTTTTTATGAGATAAATATTATTTTTAAACTCATTCCATTTTAATGGATTATGTTATGATAAAATAATGAAATGTATATAATAATTGTTTTTTCTATAGTTTATGCTAGGATGAAATGTCTATGAAACCCATTTCATTTTATGGTTTTTGATATGTTGAATATTTTATGATACTATGGTACAAATATATATGATTTTCATTGTGTGATTTATGGGATCTATATCTCTCTCTATTACAATGGTTTCAGATGGAAAAATCATGAGGTAAATTTAATATTTGTTCACCTGATTTCACACTCACAATTTTATGTTTAGACCTCATTTTCATTTCCATAAGCATAAAAATGGACATGAATTTAATGTCTAAAAAAATATGTGTGGACCTATTTTTCATTTTGAAAATATTATCTATGGACTTATATTTATTTTCTACATATTTATATGAGGAGTTTGATTTCTTGTCATTAAATTTATGTGATATAGAGATTTAATATACTTAAAATTATGAGTGAACAAGTTTATATTTATACATGTTGATAATTTGATAATCATATGTTTATGCCAAAAACTAATGTCTTATAAAATTATTATTATCTTTTAGATCATTTTATTTTGTTTATTTATGATCCACTTCACATTATCTTCCTTGGTTTATTCAATGACTCAATATTATGATCAATAAAATGCATGGTGTGAATTTTGAATGTTATTGTCACGTTATCATACCATCATTAACAATATATAGTAATGAAATAATTAATGTGACCCTTTTTACCCTTACTGTGAATATAATCTCACTTTTCATTATGAATCCATTGCATTTGTTATGAAGAATTGTTTTAGTAAAGAAACGACTAAAAAGGGTTCTAGCTATAATGATCAAAATGGGCGACAGTTATGAAGTAATTAATTAAGTGTCCAATTTTACAAAATAACTAGATGTATATAATTATAGCATGGATTTTCAGGTTTTGAATTTTTTTATCAAAATAGGTAAATTTTCTATGCATGAGAATTATTGTTCACTATAGTTTTTATCAGAGAAATGTTTATTTTATATGTAGAAACAAGGTTGAGATAACATTATTGAGAACTATGGGGATAAGTGTACATATAGGATACTAACCTATTATAAATATATTAATTATCTATGATCTAGGATAAAATTATGTTGTCCTAGAAGAATGTTTTACAGATAATATATACTATAAATGTTTTTATGATTATGTGGTTTTACACAATGTTTATTTTTCAAACAATAATTTTTGGTTTAAGATAATGGATAGATCCTGAGTTAATCCTGTTAGAGATGAATTATTGGGTTAATGGAATGATTTTTAACATGAAAAATCAGGTGAAATAAGGGATATAATATGAGAATTTGTGATTATTCTTAATAATTTATCTAGTTATATGATACATAACCTCAACATTAGTGAGTTTCATAATACACAAAATTATTGTAATATTGGGTTGTATGAAAAGCATAGACAAATAATTATCTTTCATATATCATATGTACAATTTAAGAAATAATAAATAATGTTAATGTCTTTGTGGAATGAGATTAATTTTTTTTGGGTTGAAAATATGGACCCAATAAAATTAAATTTTGAGGAAATTTGAAAATTTTAGTTAAAAAAATAAATTTGAATATTTGTATTCTTAATTTATAATCAATATTTTAATAATTTATATATGTAATGTATGATAATTATAAAATTGATTTTCGATGGAAAATATATAGAAAGTAATCTATAATGTTGTATTTTTAATGGATTTATGTGTGACCATGATGATGCATATAATGAAATAATATGGGTATGAGATGTTTTAACAATTTTTCATATGATACAAGTGAGAAGAATTATTAATTTTATATTGATGAAGATTATGACATGATTTTTATTTCAAATTGTATAAGGGAAGTATTATCGAATAAGATGATGAATCCTGTTATATGTAAATAAATATTTGAACTTGTTGATCTCAGGTGTATAGGTTTGGACTCCATTCGAATGCATATTCAAAGATGCACCGCTATGGATTCCACTAATCAAATTGAATGAATTTTTTTTTCTATTGTTGCCAAAATGATTCACAGCATTTGGTACGAGCAAAATAATATCATCTGCAACAATAAAAATTTCAATATTCATATAACTTAGGTGATGATATTCATTATTTTCATGGAAGCTTGAATGATGCAAAAACGAACCTTCAACAACTACTTCAAGGATCTTATTTTAATATGACGGATTAGAATCATAGGAAGGTTCTACAAAAATTAAATGTATGTTAGAAGTATTCTAAAAGTTCCCTCTCCCTTGATGTATAAAAATAAATGTGGATGGAGCCTTATAGGAAAACCCATGCCTCGTGGTCTATTGAGTAGTGTGCTAGAATCAAAATGGGAATATTTTGGGATGTTTCTATATTTAGTGTGGTCTTGACTACTCCTTAAAAGAATATATTGTTAGCGTCATTTTTCCTCAGTCTCATCATGAAAAAAGGATGGAATAACATATAGATCTAAAGGAACTCCAAAACCATCATGCACGACCTTCGACAATGGGTGGATCATGGGGCCCGGTCCCTCAAAGCTAGATGGATAGAGTGCCTTAAAAAATTGATAGATAATAATAATATAATCACGCAGGATTACCACAATATGAACATGGTTGTAGAAGACCTTGCGAATAAATGAGTTAGCAATGATATTGCATGTATGGATGCACTCCCAGCATATCTCATCCTTCTCCATGAAAATGGTTGTAATATATTTCCTTCTTTTATACTTTTTATCTTGTTTATACATTTACATATTTTAGTTGATCGGAATTTTAACCTAGGAATCATCATTTGAAAAAATATTCTAGATATAAAAATGATTAAACATCTCAGGATTGTTCTCTAGTACTCTATTAAGGATTTTAAACATTAATTGAATGTCACTAAAAACGACGAAAAATAATTTGGTGGTAATGTTATATTATTATAAAAATATGGTTAGGAGGAATATAAAAAATAATATGTTTTCAATGTTGAGACAAAACTATTTATTCAATATAAAGAGTTATTTAAAATTGATAGTATTTGTAGCCGTGAAATTGGTTAATGATTTTATGAAAATGTGATTTTGTTAATCATTGATGATATTTATTTCATCTTTGGATTTATAGAGTATATTTAGTATTCAATGATTTAATATGAGGAATAATTAATATGTTAATTTTTAAATAATATAAAATCATATTAGGGTTTTATGTTCACTTAGATTATTATTATATTTTAAGATAAAATATGATTAGGGTATTCAAACGATTGGTGTGTGAAATTTCTAGTGAAATTGTGTTTTTAGGGAAACTGTTTTTTAACAAATAATTCCACTTTGTCAGTTGGAATTAATTAGGACATATTAGGTAGGATTTCTACATTGAACAATTAGTGGAATTGATTATCTAGATCCTTAAGAGTTATTTTTTATTTTTTAGAAATTAATCTATTATATATATTATGGAAATATTTTTTTTGTTTTGATAGGTTTTTTATAGGAGTTTTGTCATTTCATTATTTTAATGACAAAATGCTCTATTAAGAGTAAATTTTAGTGTATCAGTTACATCAAATTCATATTGAAAATTAATTTAGTAGAGTAAGTAAAAATTGGGAATAATGATTGACAAATAAGAAAAAGATGAAATTTTACTGATTTTGTGTAATGAAATAAATTAATACATTATATCAAGATAATAAATATTCTCTAAAAATAGGAAAATTATCATGAAATAAAATTTTAATCTTTTTTCTTTCTATCTAATAAATCTACGATCACTTTACTCATCACTTATTTATGGGTTTGTAGTTGTCAACCTTAACATGACATTTTCCTATATCACTCTCTATCAATCCTTGGGAATTATTTTTCTCTTCCATGTCCTTAATCTCACATACTGATGATCTTTTCCTATTTTGAAACCTATTATTTTGTTATTATATATTACTTTAATATTTCATATTCCCTCTCTTCCAGTGGTTTTATTATTAACCCTTTTTATATTAGCATATTTCCATAAATTTATTTTGAAATATCAAACCCATGACTACCAAGAACATGTAAAAATTGAGGAAGAAAGTTATTATTGTAGACGGAGAGACTGAAACACCCCAAGATTTTATGAAATAATTTTTATGTAAAATTAAATTTCATTGACAACTTGGGTTATGAGAAACATCAAAATTAAAAAAACCATCACATACTATTACAATATTATTTTTAAATATAATTGTTAAAAAATATAATAAAATTTAGTTGTATGGATCTGATTAAACACAATATTAAAAATATATATCATCTTCCTAATAACTAAAATATCATTAAATAATTATTTGTAATTAAAAACTGATTTTCTAGAGAAAATATTTTATTCATCAAAAATACTTTTTATTCAAAAATGGGTTTTACTTCTTTTTGTGAGTGAATATTATAATTAAATTATAAAATATTAAAAGAATTTAATTTTATAGAATGAATATCACTTGTTATATTAGTATATCAAAATTACCTTTTGGTAAAAATTGTATATTTTTTTGAAACAATTCATTTTTGAATAATTATTGAAAATACTGATTTTTATTGAAAAATATATTTTCAATTTCTGAATATATAAATTGAAATTATATTTTAGATTATATTTTTCATTTTATTATTCCCATTATGTAAAAATTATTCCAATTATCTTTTTTTAAATAATTTTATACTTTAGTTCAATATAAAAACAATTTTTAAATAAAAATGTAATTTTTCTTGAAATTTGATTTCATCGCATTTTGCGAACATATTTTAAATTTAATTACCTCGACATATAAGTAAAAAAATTTATTAATGTAATTCTATGTATTTTATTAGGATTTTTTTAATTTTGTTAATATGAAAATATATTTTTTAGTAAATATGAGTATTACCTATGGAAAAACTTATCAACTTGATAAAGGGTAAATCGGGTTAATGTTGATTAAAACTATGTGATAAAGCCATATTTGTTTCACCATAATTCTTATTTGAGTAAGGAAATTTATAAATTATCACCTTTGGCTCTAAATTTACATTTTATTTTAAAAGGATCTATAAAAAATGACCAATATAATATTTTTATCAGTGAATGTTAGAAAATGTATCCCTCTTCATTTGAAATTTCTATTATATTTATTAATAGGTACAAAATAATGTAATTAATGAAAATAAAAGTCTATTTGTATATTTATTAATTTATTTTAATGATAGAAGTTAAATTTTCATTTTTATTTATTATCTAAAAACATTAAATTAGTATCGAACATTTATGTAATATTTATATGATTAATAGATTAAAAATGTAAATTATTTTAAATATATTAAAATTAATTTAAATTTAGTGTGTTATAGAGTTAAATGAAATATTTAGAAAATAAAAATAATTTATTTATTTTTATGAATTATAACTGAATTATAACACTTCATTTATGTCTGCTGAATCAAATTAAATTAATAGTGTTAAGATTGAGATAAATTAATTCAAATAAAATTAATATATTATTAAATCTTTTTAAAATACCATACAACTCATCAATTTGGAATAGTCGGATATACAAGGTGTAAAATATTTTCCTTTGTTTCTTTATGAGTCATTTTTTCCTTAAATGTAAAATTACATTCTTTTAGGAGGGAAATGATGTTACTGTTGTTAGTGTAAATATATGTTAACTAGGAAATTAAACCAAATGATAAGTTTGTGAAAACCACCAAAACCAAGAATTTTTTTCTTATTATATGTTATTTACACTCCATACTTATATATATTCTAATACATAGGCATTTGGAATCATTTATGATAGATAATTACATAATTATATTTTGATCTTTTTTTAAATTCAGAAACATCATCTCACCTTAATTATAAAAGGGCTCCTCTCCTTTCACTTCATCACACCACATTAGTATTTCATGAAAAGATAAAACTATGTATAAATCCCTCATAAAATTAGTTATGCATGTTTTGGTAGTGTTGGTCTTCTAGAAGGGCCTACCTGATGATCCTCAAGGTAAGATCAGAAAGAGTTTTTTCAAAATAGAGGTAATCACCAAAACATATCAATGTGTTTTTAATTATTATTTTACCTTATTTAAAAATATTCTGTTTTATATAAAGATTCATTTACTTATTCTAAAGACACTAAAATTTTATTATGATTATTACAATAAATTTATTCACATTTTATTAATAAAATGGAAAGTGAAAGTGTTGCTTGTGAGTATGCATTGCTAACAGTCTCTGCGTAGGGATGCATATAATTTATCACCTTTACCTTTCATGGATGGTTATTTTGATGAGTTTAATTAGTAAATATGTTACTTATTACATAATTATACTTATTTATTTAAAATATTATATAAACCCTCTTACCTTCTAAACAATTGGAATGTGATAATGTTGCTCGTGGGTATAAGTGGACAACCACCTCAACGAACCATTGTGATTTTATTTTCATTTCAATTTTACATGGATGGTAATAAGGATAGTTTTAATCAATATATATTATATATATAATCAAATAATTATGTATGAAATGTGTTTTATTATTTAAAATTCTTTCATTCCATGTGTCAAAAAATGAATAAAAGCGTTCATGCATACATATTACCAAACTTCTCCAGGAATGGGGTAAATAATTCATCTATCTCTAAAGTAATACATGAATATAAAAATGTATGAAATGAATAAATATTATATTTATATTATTTTTAATATTACTGAGATTATCGAACCAGGATCAATATTGAAGGTTGAAAACTACTAAACCTTAATCAATGTGAAAAATGATGTAAATAATACTTAGAATGATTATTTAAATAAATAATTATTACTAAATGAATGATAAATGTATAAAAATAAATCATATATGGAATGATATATATTTATATGGTTCTTAAATAAATGTAATATAAATATATATTATATACATGATTCCAATTTGTATGAAGGAATTCAGACATAATGTCTGGGATTTTCATCTCATTTTTATCTCTATGAGAGACATGCCATATTCACCACTTATATATTTTATGTGTTGAATAAAAATCATGTGAATATGATTTATGTGTTATTTTATCAAAATTAATGGGATTTAAATATACCTACATGTTTTTTTCTTTCATTGTGTGAGAAATTAATAAATCTGCATTGCGGCAATGGTTTAATGTTACAATGTAATTGTTTTCCTGGATAGTTTATGATAATGTTCCTGATGAGAAAATATCAGGATCAACCACTCAAGAATAATATGAATTTTCTTATCTAGTGTTTATTCTTTAAAAAATATTTTCCTTTAATTTTTTATCATTATAAGTACTCATGATAAAGAAAATATTTTTTTTAATGAAACATGGCCCTATTAATCTCTTCATTCCAAAATACCAATGTTTCTATATCCATGTTTACTATAAATTTTGTAAATTTATTTATCATTCTACATTTATTTATTAAATGAATTTTTATCCATTTCTGATTTTATTTTACAAAACAATTGAGTGGAATTTTTTTTATTTACCTAATGATGTATGTTTTTACTTTTTAAAAAATTGAAAATTGAGTTTTTTCAACTTATACAACATGAATGAAATCTTATATTTTGATGTCTGATCAATATTTTGAATCTTCTTTTACAATAATCCATGGTCATTTGAATGAAATGTTATTCCACAATATGTTCAAAAAATTTATATCCTAATGATGAGATTTCAATATTGAAAATTTATTTTCCTCTAGAGTGTTTTAATGACCTTTTAATGTTAATTATTTTCATTAAAGTCATTTTCCCTTGATATTACTTATTATTTACATGTGATATGATACAATTATACCATTCTTACTGTTTATTTAGATGTCTTAGTTTTATAATTTAAATATGGTTATCACACACGTTCTTTTTTCATGAGTTATTCTATGATGAAATGGTTGTGATACATGTTTCTCTTCCATGGGTTATCCCATGAAAAAATGTTTATGAACACCAGTTGAATTCATGTGTTTTTATATGATTAATTTTTTATGATCTTTTGTAACTCATATGTTTTATTTTAATTTATTGATGGGTGGAATTTATATATACCTCCAACGTATTAGGTAAATTTAGATAAACCATAAGGTAAATATGATATACATGAATTGTATTTCATGTAAACAATTTTCGGATTAGAAATATTTTTATTTCCGTAATATTATGTGTAGTTATATATCTCATTTCTATAAGATTAATCATGGTCAATGATTTCATTTTAATAAGATTAATCATGGACATGATTTTATGTATAGAATTTTATAAAAATACATAGGTTTCATGTATATATGTTTATAAATGGCCATAATTATTGGTCCCTAATATAATGAGGGGAACTGTTTCTATTTATACGTGATAAAAAAGGTATAATATTATGGGTATTCCTCGAACAATTGTCTTATACAAATATAATTCACCTATGGATCATGATCTTTGATTCCTTTATGATTCATTCCTTATGAACATCAACAATTTATTCCATGACACAATATTATAATCTATGATAATAAGGGTATGGATTTTATATGTTTTTATCATGTTATCATACCATTTTGATTATGATATAATAATTTTGTCAATAATGTCACCGTTGTTACCCTAACTAAGCATCTGACATATCCCTTTCTTCTATATCTTTTCCCCGTGTTATGAAGAAAGGTTTTAGGAATGAAATATATATATCATGGTTTCTAGTTATGTTTAACATAATGGGATACTTTTAGTAATTAATGGTTTATGTTTCATATTTCTAAAGGAAATACACCTATAAAATCCTAGTGTGGATAGTTATGTTGTTTATTCCATATTTATTTAGAAATATAAATTATATATGTATGAAATTTATGGGTTTTTATAGAAAAATATGAATGTATATGTGATATTATAATTCAAATAAAATAATTTTTTAAATATAATATGGAAAATTTTATTCAATAATTATATCCCTTAGTTATATGAGGAGTTAACAAATTAATTAAATCAGTTCATGATGTGGTAGTTCACATTACACATGATCAACAATTTCATTTCTTGTTTTATATAAGAGGATATGTATATAGGTTATGAAATTAAAATAATAACATCTTAGTATAGAATATATAATGATGTTCTTATATCATCAAATTTGAATTTTATTTTATGGAGGTGGAAGTTGAAATTAAAATACTCAATTAATAATGACACATTTTCATCTAATAACCATTACAACTTAGCACCAAAATCATTCTATGGGTAGATATCTAATCAAAATAAGTCGTATCAAAAATGAGAATGGAATTATTTACTTACATTTTTAGGTATTGGATGATCCAAAATGAAATTGGTGTGTGGATAATAGAGTATAGGATATTTCCTTATATAAGTGGGGAAAGTAACTAACATGGAAACTACTTGGAAATTTCCTAAAAGAATACCATATAATTGTATTTAACACCTAGTAAACTCGTTTTAATAACGGATATACTTTTTTCTATTTTTATCATTCACTAACGAAAATAAAAAAATGGCCATATTATCTAATATTAGTTTATATGATTCTTGATTTTTAATCCATTTAAAAAAATTCAATTAAAAATTGTGAATTAACATAATTTAAAATAAATATGGGAGACCCGATGAAAAACAATTTTTCCAAAGTAATTGGATTCTTAAGTAGATTAATTTTTATATAAAAAATGAGTTGATAATTGATTTCAATGACACCAATTGGATTAATTATATTTTTATTGAAATATTTTTACTTTCATCATATATAAAATCATAATATAAGATTAAAATTCTCTAAATGAAAACATAGTTTTCAATAAGAAAACATTTTCACTATTACTTGCTAAATTATAAATTTCAAGAGTTTTTAAAACCTTATGCCCAAGATTATTTTGAAATTATTATTTAAAAAAATAAAACAAATATTTAATTTTTTTTCTAAAAGTTGAAAAAACTAGTTTCAAAATAAATTTCCAAATTATGATGAAACTACTTTGTAGAGTTATAACATTTTTAAACATATAATTGGATTAATTATTATCCTATACATAGAAAAAATATCATATGAATGATGAATCATCTAAATAATATATATTTAAAAAATTAATAAAAATCATTCACTAATATTCACTAATTTAATTTAATAATATTTAAACACCCCATTTAATTAAAATAGTTTTTCAGAAAAACATTTCAATTACTTTTATTAGTTTTTTTATTTTTATTTATAATGTATTGATATCAAATTAATTTAATTTAGTCTTTAATAAGCCTTATATTTTTCATATTTATTTTAAAATTCATACCCACAAATTTTTACCTATTATATCACATTCAGGTCTAAATAATAATATTAATTGTATATTGTTGTCCACTAAAACATGGTGTTGCATGTAACTCAAGATATCAATGTAATTAAACATATTATAAAAATATATATTTCAGAAAATATAAATTTTTAAAATTATACCTCCCATTAAAATTAATTTCACCTTCTAAATTCCATCCCATTGATACATCCAAATGAGTATACTTCTACCTCATTATGTCCTCAGGTTCCCATATAGCTTCTTCATAATGGTTGTTGTTCTACAAAATTAGGGCCTGATGAGGGGTCTTGTTTTATAAAACATTGTCTCAATTACTAGAATCTCTATAAGTAGTTATTCATATGAAATTTAATGATCTAGTGGTATGACCTTGATGCTCAGATAATTTTAAGGATCAATTTTGTAATTAATCATCATATATTTAAATAACACATTGAATAATTTATAGAGGTTTGGTGGAAGAACAAATTGATAATAAAATATCCCTACTTGATCAATAATAATGAATCTTCAAATATACTTAGGGATAATATTTAGTTTTTATGGAATATAATAATACTATTCAATGTATAAATTCAATTAAACACCTTATCACTATCATCAAACTCTATATCAAATTGGTTATTATCAACATAACCTTTTTGATGGACTCTAAGCATTATTGATTTGATGCTGAATCATTATGAAATTATCTACTACTTCCTCATATATATCTTGGGTAAATAGCTTTATTTATCAAAAATATTCCTAGTACATTATATTTATACACTTTATTTATATATAGATTCATAAGGAATGACCTGATTGCTTGAGTTAAATCTACCTCTTTATGAATACATGAGTAGAAGAATGTGTTTATCCCATCCAACATTGAAAAAAAATATTCCATCATTTTCTGTAAGAATTCAATGGTTCACTCTGATAGACTATCATTATATGGATGATACACAGTTTTAAAGATCATCTCTAAATCAAATGAATAGTAAATACTTTACTATAAATTCATGGTAAAACTCAAATCTGAGTCAGATAAAATAGAATGAGGTATTACATGACACCATAAAACTTCATTAATGTATGTCTTCACATGATGATCATGAGATAAATATTCTCTTATAAAGTTGACATTTTTTTAATATTTAATGAAATCAATAACAACACATATATCATTATGACATTTATATTTTTTTGGAGTCCAATAAAAAAAATCAATGTATTGTTTTCTCATTTCCATTCATGTGTGGATAATTATTTTAACAACCCCTTAACATTTATTCTATAAATCATAACATGCTAAAATATCAAGTGCTAAGATACAATATTTTTAATATCTTTCTTCATTAAAAACCACTATAAATAAACATCATAATCTATATACATATTTTAAAATCCATGATGAAAAGATAATTTACAACAATGATAATTTTCTCAGAGCTATTTCTTAAAAACAGTTACGGAAACAACAGATGCACGGTTTTGGAACATTATCAATCCATCATAATTATGTTTAAACATAAGTATATTTCAATTTATCTTTACATTTTCTTCATCATACCTTTCTAATATTTAATTTTCAGTAAGATATATTGTTGGATACTCATTTGTCGAAGATATGATTTCTTCCCTTTATTCAAAATTTATTGATCCATTCCTTCCAAACCAATAAATATCTGTTATATTTTATCCTCATAATAGATAAGAGAACATGATCCTCTTGAAAAGACTCATCATCCACCTTATTTTCATTCCTTAGATGTAAATGTATTGAACAATAAAAATATTTAATCATCAACAACTATCTTGTCCACCATGTGGTCATCTCTTTATGCGTGAATAAAACCATTAAAATCATATTTACTATAAATATATCACTAAATTTATCATTGATATGTTTCATCCATATATTTATTGAAATAATTACAGCAATAACATTTAAATCATGATGTGGGAATTTTTTCCTCATTCACCATCAATTTTCATGACGTATAATCTATAACAGTGTTATTCTTCATGAGAATGAATCCCAATTCCTTGTATGATACATAAAAATAGATAATAAATTATTCTCCACCATAGGGTTTTGTGTTAATAGGTTTACTAACTAACCTTCCCTTCTGTTCCTTGAAATTTTCCACAAATTCATATTTCCAATGTAATATGGATACCTTTTGAGTGAACATGATGACCATATTAGAATGTCTTGGGAAATTATACTGAAACCATCGATAATACACATCCAAATACAGAAAACGTGGGTTCTCATTCATAGTGAATGATTCATTCTAATGATGAATAGATATTGAATTTGTTGGATCATCTTTTATGCTCTCTCTATAGATGATATGACCTAAAACTAGATTTTATTGTTTTCAAAATTTAAAAATTTCAAAATTTACTAAAAAAATTATCCCTTCAATAGGTATTTTGAATAATACTCTAGAGATATTAATGATCATAATTCCCCTTTAAATATATTAAAATATATTCAATAATGACTATAAATAATATTCATGGTTTTCTCTAATGGAACTATTTATTAAATACATGAAGATAGAGATGTGTTAATACGATCATATGGCATAATAATACACTCATAGTTTTGATAGAATTAATGGAATGATATCATTAGAATATTGTCATTGTTAACATTCAATTGGTGACATCTCAAACAAAGGTAAATCTTGGAAAATATTGATCTACATATAGTTGTTCAAATAAGTAATCAATATGGTGTATGAGATTGTTTTTATATATTATGATAATGTTCAATTACAAAAAAAATATATTTAAAGTCTTATTGAACCACATTTCATGAAAAAAAGAAAAGGTGCACCAAAATGGTGATAGACATGGATGAATAAGTACCTTTCCAATATTATCCTAGAGTTTCATATTTAATTCATCTAACTCAATCGAGGTTATTCTATTAGAATTTTTTGAAATAGGCACAGAAATTGGAAATAGTTTTTTTGGGATGTCAACATCATTTTTATTAGAAGACTATTTATATATTGAGGAAAGACATCCAACAACATTCTAACAATAGAAATATCATAAATGTTGTGTTTTTTCCAAGAAATATGAGATAATAACAACTTTTGAATGATAATAAAGGCATATATAATCGGTGTATGTTCTATTTGAATTTTATATTAATCATCAAAGTATTATAAAATCATAGATTCATCAAGAATATAAAATTTGGATACCCTTCCTCAAGAATTGATGTGTTATTTATGATAAAAATTCAAATACATTCCTAATATAATATCAAATTAGATAGTGGTAGAATAACCAAATTTATAGGAAGAATACTCCCAAAACCTTAAACCAGAGAATAATAATATACATGAGATGATATCATCATACCATTAGGGATTTACACTAAAAATTAAACATTTAATCATTTGGGTATACTTTTGATAACAACACAAAAATTTTCTAATATAAAAGATTTGGTAGATGAAAATTCAGATAAGGCGTTCTAAATTCTATTGTAGAAGGTATGTGTACCTTTCACCATTATGTATCATATCACTAATAAAAATTTCAAACACATGATATATACCTTTTTTTATCTGCATAAGAGTTCAATTAATTTGATCATCACCACCAAACATTAGATTTGAGAACTTTTGAAAAGAATAATGAAACTCTATTCACATGAAACTCTATAGTTTGTGTGTTTCATTCTACGGAGAATTCTATTTTATCATATCATTAGATAAATTCTTCCCTTTCCTTAATCATATATCTGATTTATATCCTTATTTTCAATACATTAACAATTTATTAGTTCCGTTAAAAAATTTCCACCATGTTTCCTTTGATACATAATGAAAGAATGTAATAACATATTCACATCTCAATGATTTTTATAGTTTATCTTGGATTCATTATTCCTTTTCTTATCAAAATAATTATATTTATGGGTATCTCTGATATTCATATCCTTTTTGATAGTTATTCAAATGATTCATCCATAACTACCGATGATGATTTTTTCTAACCCCCTTTTGGGGCTTGGTTCTATGTCACCAAAGAAGTGATCAACTCAAACATTAAGTTATATGATAATAATAATTTCGGACCTTGAAAGTATTGTATATTTTTTCATCAAAGGTAAAAACATATTCCTCATTTTTATATACTTCCTGAATGAATTCCTTCTCTATTATCATATAAATAACACAATGAAATTATTTATTTTTAAATAATATCCTAAAATCATCCCAAACTATTGAGTTGGTTTCTTCTTGTTACCTCTTATTCTTGAAAATATTAACCCATTTTCCCTTTTCACATTTTAATTAACCTGAATCCAAAAACAATTCACTCTATAAACATTAGGGATTGGAAAATACCAATTCAATGGTACTGATCATTTTAATTTCACTATGTCAATTAGAAGAAGATATAAAATAAAGTTGATGATACCCCATTAAAGGCTCAACTATATTTTCTTCCCTATTTTGTGCATTAGGATGTTTCTCATGATTAATGGCAAGAAAATGTTGTATAGGAATATCAATGGAATTTTTTTACTCTAACTGCAATAATGATAGGTTTCTCAAGAAGAAATTAATTTAATTTTCCAACACATTTAGAATTTTTATTGTTCTATCCGGATCCATATATTGATTAAAACCAAAAAAAATTAAACCAACAAGATTCATATTAGGGAACCACAAAATATGGAAAAATAATGTATACGACATATAAATTATGAAAAACAATTTTCTATCTGTGAATCTTTAGGATTAATGTAGGACCATCATGGTTATTATTAAAATCCTTAATTACGTTTCAAAAATATGTTATAAATTTTCAAATCTTATCCCTTAAGATGGTTAAACTAAGTGGTTAATAAGGCATGTTATCAGGCATCAGGTGATGATGGATTCAAATCCAAATAAATCCTCTTTAGAGTCATTAACACAATGTAAAAATGCACTAAATAGATATATACTTGTTCTATCCATACATGTATTAATTTATTTGTTTCCACTTTCTCTATCCATAACAAAAATTTTAGGATATTTCTCTATACATATAATTAAAATTATGTTTCTTATTAAAATTTTCTTATCCTAGTTTCCAAATGTAAGATACACGTTATTGTGATACCAAATATAATGACCCAAAATTTTTATACATATATATTAAAACATATTTGATGAATATTCATTACATAACATAATGATCCACTCCATAAGCATGTTGGCCAGTATCATTAGAAACACATCCATGTAAAAAACTGGTTAAAAAGTGAGCTACAATATCTTCCAGTAAGCTCTTCAATAGTAGAACCCTTCTTAGATATAGAATGATAAATACCTCCCATCATAACATGGGTAAAGGAAAATAAGAAAGGGTAATATCATATTCTCAATAAGGGAATACAAGGGAGATATCAGTGATCACATAACCATAACATGAGAATAAGTGTATGATTAAATGAGAATAAAATTTTAAATCCATAACCCACATATAATAGATCATAAACATGTTTCAATCAATAAATCATTGAATCTAATAATATATGAATCATGAATAAATAAAACTAAAAAAACCCTATGAAAAACATTGGAATAAGACATTGAATTTTGGAATACGCCAAAACATAAAAAATTCCAATTTTAAGGATACCCACTAATAAATTTATAAAATGTAAGGCTAAGGAAAACTACACATATACGTATCTCAAAAATGGGATATCATGCTCTGTAAAATATTTTAGACTTGGGATAACTTCCAATGTACCCTATTTTGGTCTTAGGATAACAACACTTGAACCCTTAGAGCCTATAAATCATTAAGCATTTCCAATGCATTAGAGTCATATATAATTTTAGGGACACCAATAACACAATTAAAATCATATAGTTGTATTCTGTAGGATAATAAAACATTAATAATAGAATAAACATTGGAAAAATGGGTTTTAATAATCATTTCATCATAAAAATACCCTTGGAAAATAAATAGATTTCTAAAATATTTAATCATTCTATCATATCATAACCTTTGTAAAAGAAATGGGTTTTCTAAATATTACCCATGGTAGTGAAATGTGTCTTAAAGACATACTATAATATTAATCATAACCCATAAAAATAAAGTATAAGGATGGTGTCATTGGATAATATCCCAAATAAAATTTAAGTAACATCAATGTATGTCATCTTTGATGGAAAACCATTTTAAATGATAACTTAGATCATTTGTTGAGGAAAATAAACTTTGCAAATTGAAATCAATTATTTGAAATAAATAAATTATTAAAAACTTAAATAAAAAATTTTATGTTAAAATATAATTGATAAATTATAAAGGATGATTAAAAAATGTCAGTGTTTATGATGTTTTAAAATTCTGTTCATATCATATATGGTGAAACAAATATTCCGTCCACACATTCCATACAAAATATAATTTACATAATATTGAAAATTTGATGAAGATTAATTCTAATTTTTTTAACAAGAAAAAAATAGAAAAAATTATATTATATAATCATTAGGAAGTAGTAATAAACTTTTTTAGAAAACATGGATAAGGAATAAAATGTATTTTAAACCCAATAATGAAATAAATTTCTTTTTTCCTAAAAATATTCATATGTCCTATACAGTAATCAAAAAGAGTAAAATAAAATAGAATAAAAAAAACATCACGATTTATTAACAATAGATGAAAATTAATGTGTGCATTGAGAGGTATATCATAAAATCTAAAAATTGGAATAAAAATCATAAATAGGCCCAATAAATAATGAGATTGTAACATAAAAAATGTAACACTTTGGTTACTATTGTATCCTAATACCCATTAAATCAAAGTCCATATATGGAAATATAAATCACATTAATTTTATGTTAATAGTAATAAAAAATAAATTTTCAAGTTAGTATATGAAAAATAAAAAATAAGGACATGGTGAATATGGAATGTATCCCACAAACAAAGTGAGAAAAAATATATTACCTCTTTTCTAAATTTTGAATAATAAATTCCATGAAATAATAACAAAAAATGATATTTTATATAACATAAAAATGAAAAATCATGATATTTTATTTCAAATGGGAACTATATACACCACCTAAATGAAACAATTTTTTAATAAAACATATGCCTCTTAGAAATAAAATTGAAATTAGAAATCCATCACCTCAAGTCTTGGCAGTATTCATACAAATTTCATATAACTATTTTATAAATATATATTTAGAAAAAATAATTTATACAACAATTATCAAACATATCATACACTATATGATTTTCTTAAAACCCTTTATGATGGGATTATTGAAAATTCTTCATTAAAATCACCATTCCAAGTAATAATTTCTTTATTGTTCATATATATATTGATCGTGTTGTTTTAGTTCTTGTAAATTTATAAAAATTAAATTATATATAAAATGATCATAATTATATTAATATATAATTTATTTATTATATACATATATAGAGTCATTCATAAATGTTAGATATTGAAAAATTAATTACACTATTCATGGAGATGGTAGGACATACTCATGCATGAAATCTGTTTTCATTTTGGTATAATGGATTGAATTAATGATAAATATTAATTCATAATTATAGAATAATATATATAATCAAAATTATATATATTAATTTATTATAACATTATTAACTTCCATTAAAAAATAAAATGAAAAATGTGTCACGCTGCTTCATGGAGGAAGCGGTCTACATATACATATAAGCGACTTTATCTTTTTCAAGAGATTGGAAGGTAACAATGTACATATGATATTATAATACATGAAATATTATTATTACATATATATCAAATATATATATACCTCTAATCAGTCTCTATATTCACTTATGAGAGGGGGTGAGGGAAATCAAATTATAATAGTGTGTAAGACTGTTGCCCACCACAGACACGATCTACAGTTTAATTACCCATTCTATTTAGGAGGATACAAATATAGGTTATTAAATTAATATAATCACATATATGTATATGTTACATACTGATGTTTTTAAATCATCAATGACTAAAAATATTTAAAAGCAGTGGAAGAAGAAATAATGTAAAATTACCCTTTAAGAACGATATCTTTTCTTCAGACAACCTCCTTAGGCAAGAACCAGTAGAAACATCAAGGTGGTTTCTTTATCAAAATAATAACTCTTTGAAAGGTTATGTGCATTAATAATTTTATTTTTTTCCGATAGTTTTTAACCAAAGTATCTTAGTTTATAGATTGTAGATGATATGAGATATCCTAATAATGTGGAAAGGAAACAAATTAAAAACTACTAGAAAATTTACCAATATTATCCTAAATGATAAATTCGGCCCCAATAAAAATTAAATTAAACTACTATATATTTTAAATTTTTTAATAATTTTTAAATATATTAATACAATAGTATTTATAATCATTTTATTCGAAAAAACCTAATTATCTAATAGTTTAAACGCCGGTAAAATGGTTTTAACATTTACTACGATAATTTTTTACTATAAATTATGTAAAAATATTTCTTTAATAATTATGATTAATTTTGATGAATCAAAATATGGAACTAATTCCTAAGAAATTAATTCACAGAATTTTCATAATTTAATTTAAAATTAAGCATGCGGACATGACAATATAGTGGTTTTACAAAGCGACCGTTTTCATGAGTATAAAATGTTTATATTAAAAAATTGAACATAGAATTCATTAAAATTAAATAAATTTGATTAATAATAATATAACTGAACTAATTTTATATTTAAAACCATCTTAAAACAAAATTAAATATTATAAATTATTCATCAAGAAAAGAATTCTTTAATACAAATTATTATTTTTCAGTATTCACTGAAAATTTAATATTTTCCAAAAAATCTAAAAAAATCATAAGGTAATATTAATATTACGATATAAAAAGTAAGTTAATTTAAAAAAAATTAAAATTTAAATGAAATAGTTTTAAATGAAGTGTGCAAAACACGATGAAATTAATTTTTAGATAAATACATTTTAAACCTAAAACAATATTTATTTTAATATAATGATTTAAAAAAATAAATATTTGAACATTTTATTTCATAAATTATTTAAATATTTCGTTAATATGAATATAAAAAGCTTAATAATTAAATTTATTATTATAAAAACAATATGTATGCATAAAATAAGTTTCTCATAATAATATTTCTTTTTCTTTTAACTAACTTTTATTTTCTTTTATGATAAATTGATAAGAAATGAATATATTTTATTCACATATAAAACATATATTTTTAATTATTTAGATTTTACTTTTCATACCAACCAATTTAATGGCCCAGTTATAATGTCTATGTATAAATAATAATTATAATACTAACAATATTAATATATAATAGTTAAATAAAACCTGGTGTCGCGTATTAAAAAGATATCAATGAAATAAAATATATTTGAAAATTATATATTCCCTAAAATCTCAAGCTTTTATATATAGTGACTTCTATTTAATTGATACCATATATTTGGAACACTATTTCTTAAATTGTGAATCAATCTTTATGTTCAATTCTTATGTACAGGTGTTCATTCATAGGAGTTACCCAATGATTGGCACAAGATTTCAAATACTCTGTATCCCAATAATATAGTCTACCCATAAAGAGTAAATTATGGATTTATACTCCTAAAAAAATCTAAGATAAACCCCATTATCATCCATATATCTCATTTTAAACCTTCCATGGCTATGATGTCGATCATATTTCTTATGCTTTTCTCCCACATTATTTTTATTGGGGTTTTCATCATGATCCAATATGAAATAATTGATCAAGTGGTATTTCTTTTATTACATATTTATATATTTTTTGTTATCAATT
Organism: Viscum album; assembly: GCA_963277665.1. Taxonomy (NCBI): domain Eukaryota; kingdom Viridiplantae; phylum Streptophyta; class Magnoliopsida; order Santalales; family Viscaceae; genus Viscum; species Viscum album. Next base: position 2,137,441,773 of record OY728141.1, on the reverse strand, counting down.
AATTTTTTTATTTATACCACTATGGTGTTAGGGTATTCTTATGGGATTGAATTTTGATGGGGATTTTATTATTTAGGGTTCTTCATATTTGATTGAAGACCTCCTCCCCCTCTAATTTTGGTTGATTAACATCACTTAAAAAAGATTCATCAGTTTAATATATATTTTTCCATAGATTCCAATTATATAAAAACCATATTTTATTGATTCTTAAAAATAATGTTTTCATATAGTTTAATATTTTTTTATGACCTATTGAGTGTATATATATATTTGATATAATTATTTCAAATATATATTTTATGATATGACAAATTAAATTTAAGTTAAAGGAATTTTTAAATTCATTATTAAATATGTCTTATTTTTTTTGATAAAATTCATTTTTTCATGTAATGGGTTTTAATGAAATATAGATGAAATTAAAAAAATATGCTTAAATGGAATCATGGACTCTTGGGTTGGGATGCAGGGAAATTTAACTCAATTTTTTAATGCATAACTACCTATTATATTCTAAATTACATCACTAGTTACGTATTCCAAATTGGTTAGTAATATTTATGAATATTTTTCGATTCTTCTCAGGATAGTGGATGAAGAATAACAATGAATAATATATTTCTATTAGTGGTAGTATGTTATGTGGAATTTCCCTTACACCTCCCTTGGAATATACCATTCTCTTTACTAAGAAATCCTTGTTTCCATAGACTTTACATTCATGGTTAAATTGTTATAAACATTTATAGTTGTTACATTCCATTTTAATTTCTAAATAATATATTCATATGATTTTTTCAAGACTACCATTGTTGGATTATATAACAATGTTTTCTGATGGAAAAAATGTTATGGTACTAATGGTCAAGTAATACATACATCCTCAAACACGCTATGGCTGTATTTAGACCATATATGTGTAGATACAGGTAAAGGAAAAAAAACCCCTCAGAGGTAGTGGATTTATATATAAGTATGGATTTAGTTATTAGAGTAGGTTAAATGGTAAGAGTGAGTCATTGTACCATAGAGAGTTGTCTAGTGATTATTCTTGTTTTTTGGATAGTTTCAGGAATCTAACTCATCCATTATATATCATATTAACTATATCCATTCCCATTCACATTTTGATTTTTGTTGTGGTCCTTTTTATGACACCCTAAACCCAAAATCCTAGATAAGATGCCATAAACACATATATTTCATACATACATTGACACCATTAATAAAATCCTTGATATTTCTATGAAACATTAAAATAACAAAAATGATTAATTGCATCTTTTATATCTCATGTACCTTTTATGGTTTATATATTTATTGAATTATGAAACATCATTAACTAATAAATTTCATGTTGTTTTTATCAGGGTTTAATTTTTTACATTATATTGGAACATACATTATCTATAATGAGTCTTAAACATCTCTAATAAATTTAACCACATGTGTTATCCTTCTAAAATAGTCGATTGCACAACGTTTTTTTATATCCTTGGGAAATGGAAACATTAGAAGCGGTGAGATGAGACACTTAGTGTAGGAAATCATACAATTGATCAAATCCCAAAAATAACATATAATAAATACTATTTAGGGAATAAGTAAAAAATATAAATACATAATGAACATGAAACTAGGATCATGTGATATCCATAAAAATAAGTTAAACTCTTTATATCAATAATAATAATATCATAATGTTGGAATGGATAAATTAATACATCAAAAAAAGTTTTAAATGTTGTGTTCTAAGACATCATCACATCATTAGAAGTGGTATACACCAAAAACCAACCTTTATTATTATATGATACATGTAAAGGATATGAGAATATAAACAATTCTAGGCCCTAATAAGCACAAAATTAACTACAATTCATTCACTATATGATTATAAAATGGTTTTAATACCATTCAATAAGGAAAATATTACTTAATAAATATATGTTTATCTATATATTGAATCATAGATAATATAAATACATTATCAACCTACGATAACAATGAATAATTATCCGAAATATTATTAATATTACCCATGGAATATAAATGGAAAACATAGCCATAACCCATACTGATAAGAAAGGTGGATGGTCAATAATAATTTGTTAACTATTCTATACTCATTCATTTTATAATAACAATATATTAAAATCTAATAGTTATTCATTTCAATAGAATAGATAACATGATCATTGCCCCTTTAAATGGAAAACTTTTTTGGTTAAATAATACACATCAAAAATTCCGATAATAATATATATTGGAATAAAAATATACATAAAAAAATACATTTACCCATGATATGTTAATATCATAATTTCAATTTTGACATCATAAAAACTGAATTATCAAAAATTTAACAGTAAAAACATATAGTGAAATGAGTAGTTGACTTAGTTATTTCATGGATAACATGCTCATAATCCATATAGTGAAATCATTTGAATGGTTGTAAATGGAATCTACCAAATATTTGATGTATATTATTTAAATGGATAATGTTCTAGTAATTAATATCTCTATAAAAGTAGGATAAAATACCACATTAAAATATATATGAATAATGCACCAAACATATTTTAAATATATTCAATTAATGCCCATAACTCAATTAATGATAATTGAGTAACCAAAAATACTCATAACATGGGAAACAACTATAAAAATATCCACATGAGTAAGAGGATTTTATTTGGATAATAAATCAAATAAAAATAAAAAAATATTATATAAATACATCTATGGGAAGTAAATGTTTAATTTTGTGCCCAATAACTAACTACTTTGTACATTATATTGCTTTTCTATTAAAATAATAGAATTATAATACCATAAAATATCTATTTCTCTTATATATAAAATTAATTTGATAATATCTTGATGTATTTTTTCTATTGAAAATTTTGTAGACGTTTCTTGATATGATGAGAATATGGAAATTCAATGATGAATTTTTAAACTAAATTCTATTGTAAAAAACATTCAATTTTTGAGGAAAATAATATATAGAATATAAGGTGAGAGAAATCCTAATAAAATGATACATATTCTGATTAAGTTCCCACATCAAATTCTAAAATATGAGATATTATAAGAATATATCCACCTATATGAATCATGCATATTTATTTTTTTGAGATATTCCTATCTATGAGAGTTTTTAATTATTTTTAGAGATCGTGATTATTATTAATTCATTTTGTGACTCATGAATATTGACTTACTGAAAAAACAAAGATTTCATATATACATGGTAAGTAGGGTATGTTTTTTTCATCACAAATGAAATGTTATTAATGAATATGTTGTGAACGGATTTTATTATTATATATTAATGGAATAATATATCTTGTCACATTGACTGAAATATATGTTTTTCCTTAAATTCAATGGCCATGGAGTATGAACATTAATTATATATTGTTAATGTATGACATATCAAGTATATTTCCTGATGGCATGAGTGTGGAACCTTCTTGATATGGTATTGAGAGAAAAAAATTAAATTAAAAAGTTTGTGCCCATGTGTGGTTCTCTACATTTCAAATCTTACTTCTTTTTGGGGGGTTCTCTAGCCCTTCACCTAAAATTAATGATGGAATTTATACAATACCACCTAATGCTATTGATAAAGAATCATAGATGGTTACTCACTAAGTGTTATTATTCATCTCTAAAAAGTAGATTACATTTTATTTATTATAAGAAATATTATTTTCTAGACCAAGTAATAATTATATATAATACTTATTGATAAAATATACTATTCATAATTTAATAAATAATATATTATTCAATAATAAATCATTAATGTAAATATGTGAATATTTTATTATTATTTATTTACATGGATAAGAATAAAATATTTATTTTATTTATTGAATGTTTAAAATATATTTATTGATTGAATATAAAAAAATAATTATTCTATGAATTAATATATATTTATATTTTTTTATGAATTTGATAAATGTTTAGTATGATGATCAAACTAAGATATTGTCCAGTGATAAATATTAATTTGTATGATCATAAACTAATATTTATCATTGCACCAATTTGGGACAATCATGAATAAATTATAATAAAATAATTCTTTCATGTGATGGGATCATATATGGTATAATATTTTACTTGATGTATATTGTTAAATTATATAATATTATAACATAACCTTATATAAATAAAAATATATGACTTCATCAATTTCATATATATTGATCGAAATAAATCAATATTTAGTATCATTGTGAAGATTGAATTCAAGTGCCCTCTCTCAAAACTAAATAACTCCTTGTAAATTCTCCTTCCTCCACCATAATCCTATGAGTGAGCTTATAAATAGAATTATTTAATTCTGAAGGAATCATCATAATAATAAATATGAACTATACAATAGGATTTAATTGTCATTAATGCAGCTGATATTCTTATGTTGTGGTTCATATATAAAGGGTCCATGTGTGGCTCACTACAAAATAGATTCTACATTTGGATCCTGCATATAAAATTTAGGTAGAATGGAAATGATTTTGGACTATCAAAATCTTCATAAAGTAAATATATCATGTATAACATATTGTTTCCAATGATCTATTAAAATTAGTTATGAATTTAAAATAAAAATATCACCTCCTGGTTCTAGAATATTTTATTTGTAATATTCATTTGAAAACTATTTCTCATCATGATGTTCATTTCTTAAAAAATATGTTAATGATCAATCGAATCCAATATTTTATTAATCGGGATCACTCGTGATATGTTCCTCGACTACACCTTGAAATAACAATTGGTATCAATGTGGTCACTTTCACATTTTCAATTATTAACATAATTGTTGATCATTATGAATTAAAAAGTAATATTTTGTTTAAATTTTTAATTTATTCTTCATATATCTTTGAAAAATATTTTTTCATCCTCAACACTTCTCACACATTCTACCAAGAATAGATAATAATTAACAATGATCACATATGAAGAACCCATCCATAGGTTCCACAAATTTTGGCTAGATAATAGATGTCTATATGGATTGTAATTCATTGTTACATTTCAAGAGTCCTTGTTCATTTAAAAAATATCCCCATGTGGATTCCAGGTCATCATGTAATTAGTACGCAACACATGAAAATAATGTACCACTTATTAACTATCTAAGGTAGAACATGATCTTATCGATGCAGACTCAACATAGATTTATTACACGTTGCATTCTCCATGTGTTTTTTTGGGAGAAAAATGAGATAAAACAACATCATATAATTAATACACCATGTGTATTTAATAAAAGATATGTACACTATAATATACATGTCACTTTAAGTGAATTCCATTTACATCAAAAAAGTTCTTGAGAAGGTATAGGTTGAGCCCTATGCATGTACTACAGATATCCGATAGAGTGAAGTACATTCCATATGGAGGGTGTGAACATGTTGTGTACATTACTTGTTTAAACAAAAATATTAAATTTATTTCCTAAATATATTAAACATAATTGACCTGAGTTCAGTGTGGCATTAAATTGTCAGTAAAGGTGAGTTAATAGGTATTAATATTATATTAATGGTTTAATTGATTCTATATAATATTCAATACTATGAGTAGTATGCAGTTTTTCTATACTAGAGAATCAACACAATAAAATTTAACATTTTATGAAATTTTAATGTTTTTCATTATAAATTTAATTGGATGTACATAAATTGAACTTATTACTCATGGAATGTGTAAAATATGTCATATGAGTTCATTTTTTACAATAAAATTTTTATGAATAGTTAATACATGTACTTACTTAGTTTCTTATCATTTCAATTCATTTTTCCATTTTATAGTGTTGTTAAATATAAAAAAAACTATTATTTTTTTGAAAAAATCATATTGGATGATAATTTCAAGGTGATTGGATAAAAAATGAATAAATGATTAAAAAATTTAATACGAAAATTAATAGGATTAACTTGAGTGTGTTTTATCTTAACAAATAATGAATTGAGATGAATGCAAGATATATGTTTTAAATGTATAGTAATATAATTTCTATAACTAGTCATGATCTTTTTCCAGAACTATTTTTTTAATTTAAATTTCTTAATTTATTTTTTAAATTATATATTATTAAATTAGATATGATGGTATATTTGTCATCCCATGTTCTTTTATTATGTTTCACCTACATATCCAAATAATATTATGTATTTCCCTTTAATGAATCCTTTGTTTACCCTCATTAATATGTGATATTAAAAAATATGTAATAAATGGAATCTATTAAGGCTCATGGGAAAAGATAAAGAATGTACCAGGGGGACCAACTCATAAAATACATAGGTGTATTGATGAAATGTTGTAAACTATGTAATGAACAAAAAATGGAGTATTCCCCCGGGTTCATAGTTTGATTTATTATCCAATTTATAAATTTACCCTTAAATAATATCATGAACATGACATTTATTTATTTATTTTATTTAAATATATTCATGATTTATTATATGAATATAGATATGTGATAAGATAAAATAATGAACTAATATTAAAATTATGTAATTAAAATAACATATTATGATTAAATGTTTTATCGTAACATTGTTATTCCTTAATGTAATATCGAAATCGTATTAAAAAGTAATGAAATAGATAAAAAATGTTACACATAATAAATATATTCCATTAATTTAATATTAAGTCAATCGAAGCCTTCAATTATATAATTTGGAATGAAATCAATAGAACTACAAATTATAATAACACTTTTGGGACCTTATCTTCTATTGGATAATTTTTTATAAATTTTTTGGGTTTACTTAACCAGATTTTATTAAGATAAGTCTCCCTTTATAGATCCAGTGTAACTTAGACACAAATGTTAGGGAAATCATAGTTGGGATTTTAGGATTGGCGAATCCACTAAATTGATTAAGGAGTTGAATTCCAGTCATTAGAAATGTATTAAATACATATACTCCCTCATGTAGTTGACTAAGCCTATTATTGGGATTGTATAATGGGTATACCGATCCTCTATACTAGAGTTTCTTTGAAATTTAACATTCCATGTCAAATGGTGAATATCGTTAAGTGTTGATAAAACAGTGCGACGCATAATAAAATTATATTTATAATCTCTCAAATAATATTTGATAAAGATGATTAATAATCATCAAATTTAATTAATATAGGAAAATACAAGGAAACCCATGAAAATTAAGTTATAATTATTTAAAATATTTTATATTGTTAAAATAAGAATTTTCAAATATGGTAAAATCATTTATGTGATTCATTTTTATCAAAAAAAAATTAATTCTGTATTCCAATCCACTATTATTATTCTACCACACTGAAAAAGTGAAAATATTGAAATGTATTAATACCAATGATATGTAAAGGTTTTTTCATTTTTGGATTTTATTATATTATCAACTATGTTTAATGATTTGTTGATACAATATGAGGAAATTAATAATTATACCATAATACCTCATCATCGTTTCATTAAAAATAAATGGAAGAGAATGAAAAAATAATATTTTCATAGCACAATATTGGTGTAAACTGGATAAAGGGAATCATGGTAATGACCATAGATTCAAAATTCATAGGTATATTGACTAGTTACAGAAATTAGGATTCCACTTCGAGTGTAAATTTTCTATTAATATTATTTTTTAATCAATACCACCAAAGATATCATTATTTATCTAGTCATTGATAAAAGAAATATATAACATTGTTAGGAATAATTTGACGAAACATTACCTAGAATATAAATATTGGTTGATACATGTTTCTCAACCTCTTATTGTGAATAGTTAGAAAGACAAGGCTAATGTTCCCATGAATAATATAATGGAAAATTATTTTTTAATGTTGCCATTAAATAGAAAATTTATTTTATGGTAGATGAATTAAAATGAGTTTATTTTCCTCTTATTTTGAAATAATGGACGTTAGAAAAGAAATTAATATTAATTGAAGTAACAAAAATTTGTGTCATATTTGGCTATAATTAACACGTTTTTATTCAAGTATCACGTTTTAAAATATAATATTATTGCAACATTCATGTATTTTATTTAATGATGATTTCATGAATAGAAAGTTTATTGGGTGAACATAATAGGAGATGAGAAATTGAGATTCCTTTATCAGCCAAGGGGGTCACAAATTCTAATTACCCAAATGCAGTGATTTGTTTTCTTAATAAATATGAATTTTCTTTTATCTCAGTTTCCAATGAGCCACGATGACTCATTGTGTCAAATGTTGAATAAATTATATTTTGGAACATTAATAAAAAATTCTTTTGTAGTTACCCTTTAATCAACAATAACATTTGCAATTAATGATTAATATTAAGTATTTGAATTTTACCCAATTATGGAAAGAATGTTTATTATGAAATAAAGCTGAAATATTATTATTTTTTAAGAACATAAATTTTTGTAGTCACTATTAAAATATGGTTCTAGATATAAAAATAGAATTCTTACCATGTTTTATATAATGAAACCATTATAAATAATGATATACCAAAAAGATATATTATTTATTTAAACATGACCATATGAAATATTGAAAATATTATGTTAATATCAGACACATCACAAGATTCCTTTATGAAGTATTTGAAATTATTAGTTAAGTAAATTTGTGCACTTGTTAATGTTTAAGGAATATCTGAGCCAACTTTTCAAAGAATATCTTATCAATGTAATCACTGATAAATAATGTGGTGTAATGGTAATCCCAAATGCACATTTCCTTTTATAAATCAATGTAATAATAGTGGAATAAAAAAGATCAATTATGAGTAATATATATATATATATTAAAAATCATAGATTATTTCCTACAAAAAATGTTTTGTAATTTGAACAATGAAAACTAAAAATATTTAAAATTTATTATATAATAAAAATCATATAAATTGTGGAATGGTAAAAAAACATTAGGACACTACCATAAGTTCAAGTTGAATATATTTTGTTAAAATATGTATTTATATATAAATCAACATCAAATACTAACATTATTCATAGTTAATGATCCTATAATCGATATGTGTATTAAGCTCTTGTTAAGAAATATTATATTCCCATAAAGTAATAATAACTCTCTGAAGATCGTGGTAGAATAAATATCTTTGATGGTTTAAGGTTCCTGATGCACTTCAGTTGAAATTAGAGTGTTAGACGCCACTAATACTAGTGAGGGAAGTGTTTTTAAATAAACATATATTGTAATAATTCCTAAAAAAATATGTGGTCTATTTTAACTATTATGGGGGAGACATATATTATTCATTAATAATAATGATACTTAAAAAAGATAGTAAATGGAAAAAAGATAAGGTTGAAAAATATGTATAAATTCAATTAAGGTCTTAATATATCATTATATAGGGACTCCATATTTTGAATATTTCTAATAGATTATATTTAATATGATTATTCAAATTAAATATGAAATTAGTGGTACTATATGGTACCAAAAAAATGATTGATTATTTAAAGGTATTTTCTATAAAAAACATATAAGATAATCATTATGAAAAAATATTTTTGAATTCTACTTCTCAAAGTATTATTTTATGGAAATAATATTTATATATTTATAGTTAATGGCACCTCATTTTGAGGTCCCCTTTTGGAATATTTATGTCACTAACAAATATGAGACCCTTTGGTATATCTCTATAACGAATAACTAGTGAGATTTGGTGAAATTAGAAAATTATAGTGAGATAAAAAGTGTAAATAAATTCATTTATGATTATATCATACATAGTGATCGTAGAATATTAATTTTTAAATTAATGTGGGACATGTATCTTTAATAGTATAGTGGGAGTGATATACATTTTCACAATAGAAATGTTAGTAATACATGAAAAAATATTATTTTGTATTACTAGTTTTTTAAGACTACTGAATAAAATTACATCAAGTACAACATAAAATAGAATCTATCTTCTATGGAAAAGATATAAATAATAAATACATGGGTTATTTATATTTAGTCATAGTACATATATTACAAAATTATTGAAAAATTAAAGGTAAATTAATTAAATATAGAAATGTTATTGGTATACAATTTATCTATTAAAACATTCATGAATATATAAAGATATTTTTTTGATTAAAAATTTTCAAAAGACTAATTTATAAGTAGTTATCTCGTACTATATGATTTGGGTTTAGTTTTGATATTAATAAAGCATAATAGGGAAATATCGAACATGTACAACATAACTGAATGAACTTGTAATTAGAACTATCTAATAGTACATGGAAAAGTGTAACTAGATGAGTTTTTGGTGTGGGGAGATGTGGGAACAGTATTGATGAGGGGGTTTTAAAAATTTTCATCAAATAGATAAATTTGATCTAGAATCATAGATAATCATATAGTAATATGAAAAAACAATATTATAGAAAGGGGTATATATATCTATAATATTCAGGTATGTTGTGACATTTGATCTAGATTAAGGAGTCAATTAATAGAATACTATTCAGATTTTGGGTAATAAAAATAGAATGATATTTACCATTATTATAATAATATTTGTCTCTATACTTGGTTAGGATTTTATTTATTTATAAATAGGAATTAGAGGTGGATTGTTGATAATATCCCTACTTGAGAGTGATATTTATCAATGTATTAAAGTTGTTGTATGCAGATTTACGGCATATACATATGGATACACCTACCCTTGACATGGATATGTGGTAGGCCTAATATTTGTAACCAAACATAGTGGAATCATGTTTTTGATATGATAACTAACCAGTCATTAGTAGTTGGCTCTACTTCTTGTGGGTTTATATTACTATTGGCGACCATAACAAACAACATTTAAATTTTCAATACAAGTATATTCATAGAAGATAACAGTCATATGTAATTAAATATGGATTATTCTTCTAAATAACATTATTTTGATAATTCCCTAGAGTATCCATCACATTGAAAAGATTAGAGTTTATCCCACTATGATGAAAACCAATAAGTACCATTTTGATTCTCGAAACCTAGTTCTATGTTCGTATAACATTCTACGATGAGGAATATAATATATTTAATATCATATATGAGTATTTTTAAAAATATGACAATTCTTCTCACGAATTTAATACTTGGTAATCTCTAATAATGGAGATTATTATAATGGAACCACATTTAGTAATTTTAAAAGATTAATTTGAGTTAGATATTTCTATCGGTGAGTGTATGTAGTGGTCGATATAGTTTATATTATAAATTTATTTCATGACTCAATATAAAATATTAAATTACCATCCTTTTGATGTTATATGTTTATGGGATGTAAGGTATGTTTGGTGAATCACAAAGTAAATTTTACTAATGAATATGTAAAGGAAGGATTTTTCCATTCCATGTTAATGGAATATTGTATATTAGACCATTGATTGAAATATAACAATCATATGAAATTCCATGGACATGATGAATTGGAATTTATTTAAAATATTTAATATATGTCATCTTGATCATTTAGGTTGATATCATGAGTCTACATCATGTTATATTAAATACTAATAAAATGTGACTATGTTACACAGAAAGAGGTTATATGTGGTTGTCAATGTTGTGAAATTAACTTCTTTCTCATGGATTCCATGACCTATTTATAGATAGTAATCATGATATTTAGTCAAGACCACCTAATATTAATGAGAAAAAAAATCTACATGGGTATACACTATGTGTTTCTCCTAATTCAAATTTAATTCCATTCGAATTTAATTATTTGAATAAATATTATACTCAGGACAATAGAATAATTTTATTCCATAATAATCAATCTAAAATATTATTTGTATGGTAATTAATAATCACTTACTCATTATGAAATATTTTATTTATTTATTTTAAAATATCATTAAATATTTATATTTTATTCTATGAATAATATATTTAACTTAAATACAAAATGTTAAATAATAAAGTATTCTCCAAACTCTGAATAGAAAATTTAATGTTTAATTAATTTTTATTTATATATTTATTCAGGTATTTGATAATTTCCATAGAGAATAAGGGGATTAAGATTGTTTCTGTTGATAAATATTATTTATTAGTAGGTAAACTATTATTTTTTATTTCATTAGTTTCTATATAATATGAATAATAATAATCATAATAATATATCATGGAATGGATGAAGAAAAATTTTAATATAGCATTTCAAGGCCAGTGTGAAGTTCAAAAATATTTTAAGAGTTACCCTATCTCTATAGAAAAAAAACATATTTCTATTAATTATATATTTATTATTATAGACAATGATTTATAATTTTTATGAACAAATAATTCTATAGACCTCTTGTAATTCAAAAAAACATTCAATATTTTTATTCCTCGTCTATCCACCCATGAATTTCATCATACCAAATTGGGCTTACCAGACCCATCACTTAAGACATCCGATTATGGGTTGGGGTAAAAAATGAAAAAAATAAATAATATAAGAAAAATAGGTTATACAACTATAGTATTATGAAAAAAAAACTAATGATTAAATAGAGAAAACTGGATAAATTAAGGAAAAGGGAAAAATTTAGAGAGCACATATCCATGTAACCAAATGTCACATCCAAACTATCCCAAAATGAATTAGAAACATAAATATAATTCTTCATGCTATAGAATTATCTTCCCTTTACTTGTATCATACATTAAAATTTCTAGAGCCACCTATAAGAAAAATTATGGTGTAAAAACTAAATCCCTATTGGATACCACCAAAATATGTATACATTTTCTTATAAAAAAAATGAATATGTTCTAGCTATAAAATAAAAATATTTTATGATAATTTTTAAAAATTAATCAATTTTAAATACCTTTTTGAATAATCATTGAGTTTTTTAACATTTATATGCAATATCTTTCAAAGGGAAAAACAAATATGGTACAAATAGTTAATATAAATATACATGTGATCCAAAATTCATGAAATAAATTTTCATGGATTAGGCACCCTAAACAATAGTGAACATACTAGGCGGGGAAAATCTTTTAGGAAAATAAGTACCAGATAGTCACAAGCCTAACAAGGAATAATGTTGGATCTGAATGAACATTCAGTCCTGCCATTGACCATCGACATATAAGATGTTACATCATAGTGGTTTCACACACATTATGGATACATGTGCATCTATCTAGACATATCCATGGTTCCCGTAGTGCAATGATAATGAGTTTTTTTTAAAAACCATTGTCACGTTTTTATTAAAAATTTATCAATTCTAAGCCCATATGATTCATTTATTGGTAAAAAAATCTCCATTTCAAATAAATGAAATTTATTTTTCAAATATAAATCCATTGGGAGACATGAACCCATGCACTTTTCAATTTCGACACATGCAATCCTATTTCAAATCTCAATAAATAAATATAAACAATAATCAATTAAAGATATAAAAAAGTGAAATAATGCACATAAATTAACAGAAAAGAAAAACTAGAGTACTTTGACAATTGGGATAAGAAACCACACGATCTACCTCCAAAATAAAAGTCATGGCCAAATACTAAATAGAATTGAAACAAAGAACAATAAACATACTAATCCCTACAAAAAATGATGCCATAAACTCAAAGTAGAGGGAAATTATAAATTAAGATTACATGGAAGGATAAATTTCCTAACATTGCTGATCAATCACTGAATGAATTGATCCAAACAAAAGGAAGGCACCCAAAATCTCTAATGGAAAGTTCACTAGTTGAGCATAGAAGGATGTAAAATGAAATGATCACTTATACACCAGCACGACACCATAAAAACAAGAACAAGGGGAATTACATTATCTTGTAATGTTTTACAAATTGTGAATCCATTTAATTTCTATATAAAACAAATATCACATAACCATTTTAATTAAAAAATCATTATTCATATTACACAATCGATAACCCTGATAAAATATTTGAAAACTCATGCTATGAATTCAAATCACTTGATGAGTCTGGCCGACATTACATGTCATGAAATACATTTACACATCATGTAACTACCTAGAATATAGTAGAATGTGACAGGTAAGGAAGAAAATAAAAACAATTATCCAAATTACCACTATAGGCATCCTCTTAATTACAGTTAAACAATTAATACTTGTTGAGGAATGAAACAAAAAAGAAAAGATCACAACATTCTAAAAAATGTAACAGGGTGTTACAATCTCCCCATAAATATCTTTTTTTCCCTAGAAAGAGCTCAAGGTCATGGATCCTATAAAAGAGTAGTGCACTACTGCCTCATCAATAACCCGCACTCCTATGTTTCATTGAAATCTTATCTACCGTAAGATAATTCTCATTCTCGGGAAATCGTTTTACCTCGCAGTACCTTGTCAAGGTGATCTATAATATGAACTTACATCTCAACTATAGATGAATTAGGATGAAGAATAAAATCCTCCCATATAATCACATGGTAAGGATCTAGAATATACCTCTTCAATTGGGGAATAGGAACGAATTCATGAGTCAATATAGATGGTAACATAAATAAGTGGGCACACTCCATAATTTTTAAATAATCTATAAGGATCCCAAAAACCTTGATTCCAACATACCATGTTAAACTAACAGAAAATGTCCCATACAAGGTGAGGAAATAAGAGAGATCCAATCAATAACCTCAATCTCAGAAAACCAATACTACTGGTACACATAATATTTCTGATGACTATGTGATGTGATAAAAGGCATATATTTCAAATAAACCACCTCTTTCATCTGCAAAACAACACTTAGCCCAACCAAGGACCATATTCATAATGTTTCATATCATAATGGAGATCGATGGGGACATCCATACAAAGCCTCAACAGATGAATTCTTGATCAAATATGGATAACTAATGTTTTATGAAAATTTGTCCAAAGGAGAATTTCTATCCAAATATCCACCAAATTCAACCACACATAACTGGAGCATATCATCAAGATCCTAAATAGCCCTATATTTTTTTCCATCCATCTATAGAAGATTGTATATGATAAATTTCAAATGGGAACCAATTTTTTAATACAAACCATTCCAGAATCTATATGTAACCCTTGATTCCCTGTCATAAACAACTGTAGTGGTAGCCCCATGAAGCATCAAAATTTATCGATCATATAATTCCCCATGTTGTTCTGCAGTCATCATTTCATTTATTGGAATGAAAATTTCTAATTTATTGAATCTATCAACAATTTCAAAAATCACATTCTTCCTCCATGGATTCCATAAACAATCAGTGATGACATTCAAGGAAATCTCATCCCACTTTCATACTGGAATTGGTAAAGACTATAATAAACCTAGATATATCTATTGTTCCACCTTATCTCTTTGAATGCGAGTCACCATGAAACAAACTCTACAAGTAACTACATAATATTTTATAACCAATAAGGAAATCTAAAATCATTGTACATCTTCGTAGTCTCATGGTGCAAGGGCCAAATTGACTGGTAACCATTATCTAGAAACCACTACATCAAGGAAAATAAAACAACCAACCTTCCATTGAGGTAAAAATGATCAACTAGTCAACCGAGACAAATAAAACAAGGTCTCCCCACCATTTTGGATTTATCATAAGAGTCACCTTTAAGGGTATGTCATCTCCTCGTGTCCAACCATCTCTTCAAATAATTATTAAAATTTTTTTTATGACTAAAAAACATATCCACAAACCTCTTCCACTCCCATTATTATCTCACAAAAAAAACTCATCTGAGAAAACTATTCAACTAACTCCATTATGGATTATGTTTTAGATATTACACTAAACACATCAGAAAACACATTCTCTATCCCATGGTTGAATATGATTTTAAATTCTATGGTTTAAATATAATCAACCCTGCATCTCCATCTCATGTATAAATATCCTTGAGTGAAAATATATTTTATAGTATTATGAGTATAAAATACCACAAACTATTCTCCACATAGATATATATACCACAATTTTGGTGAAATAATAATATTTACCAACTCAAGACCATTAGAATAGTAGTTCTTCTCAAAAGGGTGTAACTGGAAAGAGGAATAAGACACAACATGTTTCCCCGACATTAGAACACATCCCAAACCAATACCAAAAGCATCCCAAACCTATACCCAAAAGATTGTCTGGAATATTCTAAAATTGTGTTAAATCCAACGACATCCTTATATCCTAAAATGATATCTGGCACTTTACATTTCTTTCAAACATTACACGTTGTCGAGTTAAAGCTATCATTGATGATGTGATCTTGGAGATGTCTAGAACAAACCATATATGGTAACCTAAAAAACCCAAGGATTTATAGATAAAAAAAATATATGCTCCCAAGACATATATTAATGTACCATTTCAGGATGAACATATATTCCCCTATCAAATTTCACATATGCAAGAAACATCAATTCTTTGATCCAAAAATCACCCTTGGAAAACATACCATACAAATGATGTTCCCACAATGATCAATGAATGATATCAAATGGTATCAACACTCCACCTTTAACTTTTTTTACAAAAATATTTCATCTACAAACACAACAACAAGAGTCCAAGAACCAATTAAATATTTGATCCATGAAATCCCTGAATATCATATTGTAGTTAGTGAGACTGAATGTCATGACTATAAATAGGAAATTCCCATAACAACGCTGAAATGTTTTCATTGGTGTGTGATATTCTCATAATCTCACCCCATGCTACCCCAATTATATATCAATATTTAAAAAACCATGATCCCCTCTAAGTATATAAACGTTATCATCAATTCTAGGTAATGGATACTTGTTCTTTATAGTCACCTGATGCAACTTACAAAAGTCAATACAATGTATAAGGCTGTTGTATTTCTTCTTAGCATAGAGTATAGTTAAATCCCATGGGGACATTCTAGGATGAATAAATAATTTCACATCTAGGTCTTTATTCTATAATTTATGTTCCACCAATATAGATGGATACATATGATAGGATGGTATAGAAGTAGGCATCGTTCAAGGTAACACATCAATAGTAAAATTGTCCAATCTCTTTGGTGGAAAGAAAAAAAAACATCTAGAATGTACCTTGGGTATGCACACACAACAAAATGTAGTTGAGAAACCAAACATCAGTCAAACTTATTAATAATCATTTTTAACAATAGGTATGATATTAAACTAGGATATAAAAATCTGCCCTCCTCTTCCCAATATTGATTCCCACTCACCATGTAAAACAGGATTGAACTCATCGATAGATATGAACTATACTCGATGGTGATAATAGTCAATGTAGTATTTAATTATAACCATAATGTATATGTTGATGATTATTTCAATGATGACATGATATAGAATTATGAGTCCCACTATCCCCAGAAAACATGTGTGACCCTATCGATAGATGTGTACCATAAAAGATGAAATTAACAATGTACATATAACAGTATATAGACCTACTTCAGATTTCTATAGCACACAATCATCTATATAAATACATCTATACAAAGCCACTTGGAAATCCCCCATGTCATGAGAATGATACCTATCAATCTTGGAAGAATCAACATGGACTTGTGACCCCTTGGTGAAAGTGGATATCCCATTACTTCCTCAAGAAATCTTATCATATAAATGATTCAGATGGCCAAACCACCCACAACAATTACATGTTCTCAGTGCCTCCATACAATGAGGCATAAAATGAAAACCCACCCACATTGGGTAAAAAAACATTTTTATTTTATATAAAATCTTTGAAAATGGTCCTTCAGAAAAAAGAATACAACTACACTTTCTTTTCTTTCCAGATGAAGAACCCTGGATAACTACTGCACCAGCTGAGGCACCTCCCAAGCATGTCCTACCAGCTATGTTTTCTTCATCCAATGTTTTTTATCAACTACATCCACAATGTTTTAATGGACCAAAATAAGAAGACTGGAAAAAAATCTGAAGGTTCCCAAAACACCCTCAGAGGGGGGGGGGATCAAGGTGTCAACATTTTCTTTTTAACTGATGGAACTTGTTCACATGTTGGTAGGAACATATTAAATTTAACTAATGAAAAAGTTCATAAGAAGAAAAATATCATGAAAAGTGATGAAAAATCAATTTTACATTGTTCACCCCTAAGGGATAAATCCAAATAGAATACATCGATAGGTTTTCAATGATACCAAAGTCCACTAATCTATAATAGTTATGGAGTAAAAAAGTTTATCATAGTCACTCTATTCTAGGTACACCACCTTCATGTGGTTTTAGGGATAGAACACTACTTACCTCAGATCACTTCAATTTAATCCCCCATTCTCACTATGTTGGAAGGAATCTGAACTCATTTTATAAACTTAAAGGACACTTTAATGGGTTGGAACTAAGTCACACTTCTTTAACTATAGAAAGATTCTTGGTTGAAATCCTATTTTCCATGAAGATGTAATCTACTTTTCCATGTACATTTCATTCCCGATCATGACCTTTGCATACTAGAGTTCTAACTCCGTATATTGGAGTGCTCTGTGTACCACCTCCATGTATCACCTATGAATGTCATGACCGCATACCACCTTTTCAAACTGTGTTTGCAAAAAACCTTCACTTATGCTCTAATGTACCTCCTTCCTTTGAGTATTTTCATGTTCCGTGTACTTCCACTCTTTCTTCATGTACTGTATTACAACTACAGACCATGTTCTACCTTCACGTACAGACTCTAAATTACAAAATAGTCTTCTTCCTCTCCGTACTATCTTCTTTGAACTATTCTAGACTTCACTGAATTCCTATCAGATTTTTAATTAAAGTCTTTTTGGTCTTTTCTTCCAATGAATTAATTATAGATTCCTCCAAATTCCACATGGATTATCAACACAAAGACACACTCTAATGAAGGTATTAATTCTTTTTATATAAGCAATTAGATCAACAGAATCTGATAAACTACGATTTACCAAATCATTGATACATCACCGCCTATACTGCATATTGTGCATCTCCTCTGAACCAAATTCCCTACATGGTCCAATTACCTCCATCCTCCCTATGCAACAGCACAAATAACTACATCATTCCCACTAATGAGACCCTTCATGGATTCTAAAAACACTACATTGTTTTGGTGAATGAAATTCCATCCTGTGACGCATTTGTCATCTAGATCTGCATGCCTTTCCATGAACCTCATATGCTCTGTTAAATGATACTCCTACATTGTATGCCTACTAATTTCTTCTCTGTGAACTGTTCCCACTACATGGTTCGTGATTCATCATTCCACGTACCATATATCTTGATCCTCAAAATGTTCATGAAAAACCCATTATACATAATACCTTTACGAAAAAACCTTCTTTTTCCAAGAAACAAAACTCCAGATTTTGAGGCCGTAAAATTTGGATAACAATGGGATACTACACCAACATAAACACCTAAATTAAAATGTACTGTAATATCACTTGACTAATGATGTCCCTAATCAGCACAATGTTTATTTAAAACCAACACAAACTTTACTCCATTTCTAGAAAAGAAATGTCTTGGTTCCAACAATCTCCCCCTTTGGGTTTGTTGAAAATACAAATATAAAAAAATAAAGAACAGACCAAATATTGATAAACAAGAAACAACTCAACCAACTCTATGTGAGAAATGATCAGTGTATAAATCAAGAGGGGAAGCATGAATTGGGTTCTCCTGATACCAAACTCTGAATTGTTTTCTCCATACTCATGGTCTCCATTAACCTCTTTACTAATGATGAATTTATCCATTCTCTCTCACTCGTAATAAACCCAAAGACTAGTATTTGAACATGGTAGAGATCATCAAACACTCCCCCTAGATCGGATCTCCCCAAAAATCCAATATAACATTCACAAATATATTAAAATAGTTAATACAGCTGGGGAAATGTGTAACATTCATGACATTCCAATGCACTGGGAGGTGGTCGACACTAAGGACTAACTGATTCATATCAACCAATTATGATGACAATGGATTGGCCATAATTTCATCCACATGATCATTAGTTCCAACATGAACTATTTTAATCATACCTTGTTCAATGTTTTCCATGATTAAGTGATTTTTTATTTCAATATGATTTTTATGAGAATACTGAACATGATTCTTCATAAGATCAATTGCAAACTTTTCATCACATTGAATCACAATTTTTTCATTCAACTAATCACCGATATCATTTAGTTGTTGCTTCATCTATAAGATATGAGTGCAAGCCTTTATAGAAGAGATATACTCTACTTTAGTAGTATTAAGATAAGTACTTTCCTATTTAATACTCAACGAACCCACACATTTACTAGTAATAAACAATGCTCCACCAGTTGTGGAAATTCTATTTACAACATTTCCATCGTAGTATTCATCCAAAAATACTAATAGTTCATTTTATCTTCATTCTCCAAAGTATAATCTATAAGTGTGAGTTCCTTGAATGTACCTCATGATTAATTTAACTTCTTCCATGTTGTCTCATTTTAATTTCATTTCGAGTGGGATGCTAATCATGTTGAGAAGGAAATATCTTGTTTTGTCTTAGTAAAGTATACTAAACTTATAATGATTCTCTAGTACATTGTGGGATTAATAGATGTCCCATCTTCATGCGTTCCATATTTTGTCCCAACCGCAATCAGAGTCAACATTGTTCTGGAATCTGGGATATTGAATTTTTTCTGCAACTCCCATACATAGTTTTCCTAAGAAATTAAAGTGTGTCCTTTCCTTTGAATCACATAAATCCCCAAAAAGTATGTGAGTTCACCAATCATAGAAATTCCAAATTCTGATCTCATGTGATTGGAGATTCATCCATTAATCCATGCCTACTTCCACCAAAAATATTATCATATGTGTACACCAGAACCATGAAATAATATTTTTGAGAATTGTACAAATAATGATAGTGATCTACTCCTCCTCATCTATATTTGAGCTTCTTCTGATAATAATCTATATGAGAGTAAAAAGTTTTTGGTTCTTGTTTCAAACCATAAATATACTTCTTTATTCTGAGAAACCTTTATTTGAACATTACAAAGAATAAATCCCACTGGTTGTTCAATATAAACTACTTCTTTAATGACACCATTTTAGAAAGATTTATGTACATCCAATAGATACAATTTGTATGATATTTGAATATGCATGGAAAGAAAGTGTCTAATTGACTCTAGTATAGCCACTAGGGAAAGGTTTTCTTTATAATCAGCACCTTCAATCTAGGAATAGACCTTACACACTAGTTTTTCCTTAATTATGATCACACATCCATTACCTACAAAATTATTTATGAAAATTCAATTCATAGCAATAACATTGTGTGTTTCAGGTTGCTTAACTAGATAACATGTTAGTTTCTTATCGATCTAATCCAATTATTCATTCATATCCTTAACACATGATTCATCCTATGAAGCTTTTTAAAATTTGTATGGTTCAATAATTGAATGGAATGAATATTGCACACTATTCCTCATTATTCATGTCTGTGTGGGAGATGTCCAATCCCAAATGTTATTGGATTGATCAATTTATGCTCTCAATTTCTCTTGTGGGGTCCAGAATAATATTTTTCACCAATGGTTTCATATTATGATTCTTCTTCTGAGTCAACATCATGATATGACTCCTTGGTGTTTTTTTATGATTTCTTCTATTTCTATATTTTGATCTATTCCATATCCACATTCCCCCACATCTTATATAACATCAACGGACGAATTACATGATCCATTTGTGGTTTTTTATTCAATGATATTCACATCACTTCATTACAAATTTATTCATGGACATTTATTAAAAACATTATTGTGTTTTTTATTCATTGAATATCCAAGTAATATTCCTTCATCTGCATCATCACCATTATTTCCTTTATTACTTATTTCAGATAAATAATTTACTTCCAAAAACATGAAAATGTTTCCTAAAGGGTTTCCTTCATTGCCATAACTCATAGGGTGTCTTGGTTTCCCCCATAATATTCCATTTTTGGTATTGAATATAAAATATAGCTTGAAAATACTCTTTAGTAATTTTCAGTTATATAACTCTTAGTGAGCATAGTTCTTTCCATACTATTAACTTGTTTCTTCTAATGCTCAAAAACTCCAATTTTCTGCAGAATTCTGTTAGTAGCCACCTCATATATTATCCCATGATTCTCCATTTTGTTTTCATACTCAATGGATGTATATTCTCCACCATTATCAAACCGTAGAATGTTGTTTTTCCATCGAGTATTGTTCTCATCTATTTAATGATATATTTTCATGCAATTAGGAAATTTTTGTTTCATATGTGATACCATCACACAAGAAATTCAAATACATTAATCAATATAAAGTAAAAAGTACCTTTCTCCCTGATTTCCAACAACATTTATCGAGCCACATATTTCAATATGAATGATATTAAGATTATTTTATGTCCTTTTCTACATTGGATGATATGAACATCAGACCGAAATCCCTAGAATACAACATCATAAGTATTTTCTCTTTAAGGATTCAATTTGGGGATATCAATGACTATCTTCATCTTAGATATATTTTCCATGTCTTTTTTAATTGATGTGACCAAACCTTTGAGGGGAAAAGTTGGTTTCTTCTTCAAAAGTCCTGTACCAAATTTTGTCATTACTATTATCTTGATATAGGTTGTCATCTTTTCTTCAACCTTTCATGAGATAATAAATTTTTCTTTTTTTTTATAGTGAACTCCTTTTAATTTAATGTCTCAATAAGTCATGAATCATAGAGTTGACTAAAACGCTATAGATTATGACACAACCCATCCACATAACGAACTTCTGTCTTTATCCAATCATCATTGTCTAGTTCAACACCTCCATTACCCTTGATCTATAATAAAAATAATTACTAAATCTCACTATTCCATCAACATTTTTTATGACATTAATTAATAGTTGTACATTTAATGTCATATGGGATGAGCATCCACTAACATGAATCCAAATATTGCTGTTCTTGGTAGCCTTGAGAGCTACTTCTATAAGGATGGATTTATCAATTTTCTTCTTTTCCGTCGATGAAATATTAGTTTAAGTGAATTATAAATATATATTTTCACATATCTTTTCCATGTGCATTTGTTAATCATAATCATACTCTTATATCAGGGTAGATAACTTGTTTGAAAGAACAATAGTATCTTGTTGGTGAGTATTGCCTTGTCTCCGAGTTCTGTAAGATTTTTTAATGCCATTCATCTACCTACAATCAACTACTTTATGGAAAAATATGGAAAATGAAATCAATATACATTGAAAATATTTCTTCTATAAGAGTTAGGATATTAATTTTTTTATCCATTGTTGTCCTCCTAGATTTTCCTCCTTCAAAAAAATTCCTTGCCTCTTATTAGTATGACATGGTATGGCCCAGATATCTACATAATTTTCATTTCATAATTGGAAATGTATTTTCTCTTCTAGTCCTCTTCATATCAACTTTTATTGAAGGATAAATTGATTTACTATCATATTTGGAATCTCAAGGTTAGTTTTCAATCCTCATTTTAGTCTAACTTGAGACATTCTTTGTTTGAACATTCAGAGTCTTTGTGATATGTAGGAATTTCAGCATTTCTTTTTTTTTGGCCCATTTTACTTCCAACAACTGATGTTTAAACATGAAAACCAATTCATACGTTTTCCAGGAATAATGGTCTTTGATCTTTTAAATCCTTTTCAACTCAATTTATACTACAATTTACTCTCTATAATAGCTTAGCATAAAATAATTTTCAAAACCAAATTTTTTTCTTCAATTCTTCTGTACTTGATTCACTTTCAAGTTTACTCCTTATAGTAATGAATTAATTTTGGAGTACGTCAAAAGATTTTGAATTCTCCTCCAGTCTTGAGTTATGGTCATTAATCACTGATGCCCACTCTTCAATTTTGAGCTTTAGTTCAGCGATATCTTCTGACTTTTGAAAAGTTGTTGGATGTTCATTTACTACTTTATAAAGTTGATATATTTGTACTTTATGTATATCAACATATCATGATGACTCTTATACTATTTATTTCAATTTTTTTCGTCTCATTCTTTGGTTCTCAGGCTTAATAAAATAAAACATAAGTTGAAACTTTACATCGACATCAGTGGTCAACTGATTATCTCTAGGTTAATCTCATGATGGTTCTTATTTTCCAATTGTAGCCATCATTGATGCATGGTATCTAGATTTAAATTATGTTTCTTCATCATAAAATAATTCACTATCATTATCTTATTCAACAAATAAATGAACATTTCTCTGTAGTTTATTTATAGACATGAAGTATCCCATTTTGGAAAACATTTTATGTGGATTCTGTATCTCTCTAGCTACAATTTCTTTCTCATCGAAGTTTCTGGTGCCCCGAGTAGAAACGTTCCCAACTTGACCACAATGAAAACAAGCTATAGGTGGGTTGTCTTCAAATTTACATTTTCCATTATTCAATTTCTTAGAAACGAGAAATTTTTTTCCTTATTATATTTATTAATAGTATCTCTTAGAATTTCAATTTGGTCCATGACTTTGAATTCCATTTCCATTCTTACTCGAGTAGTTTCATCTTCTAGTTTAACCCTCAACTTATATTCCACCTGGCAGCTCAGTAGACCACCCAGAGAATGCTTGGAAGGATCCCATTATTTATGGGCTAAACCATTTCATTTTAAAGAGGTGTAAGTCTTCTCATTATATTCATTATATATCAACGTATTTGATTTCATCATTGAGTCCTATAATTTCTCCAAAAACTTTTGTATTTCAATTGAAAATGGTATCTTGAAATTCATAATGATGTATCTTTAGATCATTAATTCAATTGTGAAAACCTTTTAGTTCGTCCTCCTCCCCTTTTCTCTCACCTTCATCAATATTATATAGATTTTACCGCATAAACATTGTTGATGTACATATCACAACATTAAAATATATCTGATCTTAAAGAGCTATAGTGAGGTAATTATATTCTTTGGCATCAGCATCTAGAATTTTACTATCTGTTTTAGTCATAAACAACCCAGTTTGATCAGTGACCTGTATTCCTTGTTCAAAGGAAAAATGAATTACATTCCACGATATCTTGGATGATATCTCATCCTATTCTTCTATATCTTAAATTACCTTCCATCAAATATGGGCAGTCCCCTGATATATACTATATTTACTATAATAGGAATAAATGGAAGCTATAACACCAGTAACCTTTACATTTTGATACAACATGAAGGACCACAGAACACCATGAGAGGGGAGAGATGAATTTGGGTGTCAACATTTTCCCTTAAACTGATAGACCATGTTCCCATGTTGGTAGGAACTTGTTAAAACCATCTAATGATAAAGTGTAGAAAATAAAAAATCACAAGTAAAGTGAGGACATAATAATATTAATTGGTTCACCACAAAGTGTTACATCCAAGAATAATACATTGACTAGTTTTCATTCATACTAATTTACACTAATCTTTACTAGTTGTGGATTATAGATGTTTAGCATAGTCACTCTATGATAAAATCACTCCCTTTATAAGGTTTTAGGGATAACACACAACATCCATTAGATCAATTACATTGACTCCCACATTCTCAATATGCTGGGAAGAATCTGAATATACTTTATCGACTTTAAGGTCACTTCAATGGGTTGGCACTAAATCACATATCCTTAACTGCATATAGATGTTTTATTGAAATCCAATTTCCACTACAGATGTAATATTCTTTTCTGCATATAGTTATTTACTGAAATGGACCTCCATGAATTGGCCTATCTCCTCTACGTAATCGACTTATCTATATACCACTTATGTGTAACACCTATACATGTAGTGTTTTTGTATTGCCTTCACAAATTGTGTTGGAGAAATGCCTTCACTTATTCTCTCGTGTACCTCTTTCATTTGTGTACTACCTTGCTCCATGTACTACCTCACATTCTCCATGTACTGATAGAGCTCCACAAACTGATTTATTCCATTGCTTATAAAATATTCTCCATGAACTATCCTTCTTCCTATACATATTTTCATTCATGAAAAATTTTGAACATCCCCTAAATCCTTTTAGATTTTCATGTTATGCCTTTACGGGGTGTTATTTCTAGGAAATTTTACTAGATTTCATCAAATTAATCTTGTACATTAAAATAAAAAGTTGCACTCTAATGAAGGGATTATTGAACCTTATATAAGAAAATAGAGTTGTATAATTCTCAAAATATATATTTATCAAATCATTGATATGACACCACCATTACAGTGTATTGTGCATTTCCTGTGAACCAAATTCCAAGCATGGTATGCGTACCTCAATTCTACCAACGCTGTAGAAAAAATCACCACCTTGATTTCACAAACGGCACCTTTCACAGATTTTCTATAGTCTACCTCTTTTTGGAAAATGAAACACCATATCGTGATCCATTTTTGTTCAATGAAACACATTCCTTCCCATGAACCTCCTTTTCTCTATGAACCGTTCATCTAACACGGTCCGCCTACAGATTTATACTTCATGAATCATTCATCATACATTTTTTATGATTCTTCATTCCACATTCCATAGTTCATGATCAAAGAAATATTCCAGGAAAACAATTTATGTGCACTTACTTTGCATAATTCCAACCTTTTCCAAAAAAAACATTAGTTTTTGGGGCCCAAAAATTTGATGAACGGTGGGAAATTTCACCAACTTCTACAGTTTTATCAGCATGTACTATAACATAACATGAATTGAAAACTGCATGATCATCCCATTGTCAATTGAAACTAATCACAAAACGTACTCCATTTCTAGAAAATAACAGTCTCGGTTCTAACAAAATCATCCCTCAGCCCCTTCTTGATCCTCTGATCATTCATAAAATCACTAGTGAAAAACTCCGATGCCAAATTCCCCAACATAGAAAAGTGGGTGGAGTATTCTAGAACAGAAAAAACCTATTACTCCAATTTCATAAAATCATGGTTCTTTACGTATTATAATGTCTCAGGATAAAAATTTTGATTAATGAATTTTTTGAATGAGTCATGGGTAATACCTTCATGAAACATTGATTTCACTATTGTGTCCCACCTTATTTTGCCTATTCATTTAATCATATACATGGTGAAGCCTAATTGAGAATCGGCAGGAGTCATAAAAATGTTGAAGATCCTATCAATCCATTCTAGCCACTCTTGTAACTCTTATTGTCCATTTTATCCACAAAATACAACTATTTAGTAATGTTAAATTATGAAACATTGTCCACTTTTAATCTTGGGATCACGATTCCCACTGACCCTAATGTCTGAATGGTATGGGTGACTACATCAACCATATAAGGGTCCACTGTAGGATCCTCTTGTGGGACCTTCCACATGGTTTCCTCTCTTGTATTTGGAATATCCCTTATAGGAGGAACTTTATGTCAAACACAAGAAACTAATCAATCATTTAAAACACACTGAAAACCCATCAAACACAAAATAAGAATAAAAAACCATTCTTTCAAATTATTATATTTTAAATCATCTATGAATCGCACCACAAAAGTAAAATTCCTTTTTAATGAAATATTCCCATATAAATAAATTTATCACTTTATTCATATGACCATACACAAACCAAATCCATAGACATTGTATATATGTTAATTTAAATAAACATCCAATAAAATTTATCCAAATGAACAAAAATAATCAGTATGGGATATTGTAATGATTTTTTGAACACCCATGGAAAATTAGATGTTGTAATGGGGGTGATCTGGCTAGGACCCTTTACCGCACCAACTATTGGAATTACAAATATCCTTTTACATTCTTCCAAAGACAATAAAACAAATTAGGTAGTGATGAAACAGTTTAGGCTATGTAATTCCTTTGATAATGAATTTTAACATATAAACTAGTTCAAACTGGACTACTCAACTTAGTAAGCCCATTACAGGGCGGGGGTAAAGTAGAGATAATAAAAAATAATTGATAAAAGAAAAATAGGTGAAAAACTATAATACTATGTTGAAAAAATTAAATATAAAACTAATAAAAACCAGATATACCAAAAAATAACATGTTCAGACACCAAGTTTTCATGAGGCCAAAAATAATTGGAAAAAATTCCCAAAATAAATCATTAGTGTAAAAAAGAAGCCTATGAGATACAGAATGTACTTCTCAATTCTTGGATCATAAAAATAATGTTTTATAACTTCTAAAAGGTTGAATTTTGGAGTGAAAAAAAGTTACTAGTATGATACCACCAAAATATCTATAAATATTATAAAAACAAGAATGTACAGGTTCAGGTTTGAAATCAAAATTATTTTACAAGTATATTTAAAAATACATCAGTTTGAAATACTTTTTTATAAAATTTTTGGGTTTTTCAAAAATATCATTCAATACATTCCAATGAAAATTAAATAAGGTAAAAATAACAAATATTAATATAAATGAGATCCCAAATCCATAAAATTAACTATAATGTAAAATAACAATAATGAAAAATGAACCTACTAATCGGGCACTATATAATGGGACAATATTTATTAGACACTCAAAAGCCTAATATTGAGAAAATTTAGATCATAGAAAACATATATTCTTGTCATAGACCAACAAAATATAATAGGTTACATCATAGAGGTGTTACACATACATGCTACATGTGTCTCTATCTTGGCGTACACAAGGTTCCCATTATGCAATGTGTGTAAATTTCTATTTTAAAAACCATGTTAAATTTTTTATATGAAATAATTTTCAATACCTATCCAATATTATTCATTTTTTTCATCCATTTTACATTTAAAATCAATAATATTTCATTTTCAAAGAGAACCCATTTTTTAAATTTGAACCCATGTCATTTTAAATTTCAACACATGAAATTCTATTTCAAATAGAAAGCGACCAATATTAATAACAATAAATATTGGAAATTATAATGATTAAATAGATTCATAAAACAAAATGGCATAGAAAATATAATAATTTTTGACAATGGGGGTTGGAAACTGTAAGATCTACCTATGAAAGACAAGGAATGGCCATATATTATAAAGGATTGATGGAAAAAAATAATATTATCAATCCAAAAAAAATTATGCTATAAACATGAATGAGAGAGAAACAAAGAAGACATATTACAAAGAAATATGAGAAACCTAACTATATTTACCAATAATTTAAAAAATTCATCTGGATGGAACAAAACATCTAAAATTTCTTAGGGCAAGAGCTCTGGATGAGAGGATAAGGATGAAAAATGTAATGATCCCTAAAATAACATAAACACACCCAAAAATCGGGACTAGTGAAATTACATGATGTGTAATAATTGTATATTCTTGAATCCATTTTAAATGAACATACATTAAAACCATAATGCTTTTTTTTTAAATGGAATTTTATATTACACGAAATGAGAAAATTGACATTGTGAATTTAACTAATGGGATGAGTCTAGCTGACATTATACATCCGGAAATACAAATACACATCATGCAGCTTATTCATAAATAACCTAATGTCCAAAGAATAACATAAAATCTAAAAAGATACAAGACTTAACCATTTTAGTTATCCTCCCAATTTTGGGTCGAAAACTCACACTTGACAAGAAAAGAAAATAGAATGAAAATATAATGACATGCCTAATAGAAATGTAACGGGGAAATACAAGAATTTAGTTTGCAAGGAGGATAATATAATCCTATAGGAATCATTTCAAGGATTTACATAAATATGAAAACATTATCGATACTCTATGATAGCGTATGAAAATTCATCAATGTTGGTTGTAGATCAATAGAGTACCTGTGGATCATTACTTGAGGGATTATACATTTAGATCATACAATTATAATGACAGTATACCAAAAAGGGTTTTAGAAGATGAGAATCATCATCAACATATGTTATCATGATCAAGGTACTAATTATTATTATTTATTTAAATTAATTATAAATTTAATGTTTAAATAAATACTCTTAAGTTCAATATATATAATTTTCAATATTTTTATAAAACAAATGTGTTCACGATGTTTACGTATTTTATAATATGTGAATGAGCCATCACATATGAAATTTTCTATATCAGTATCATCCTATATAAGTGATTCCCCTTTTCCAAAAACCAATAGTAAATATATTATATAATGAAAATATGGTTAATGAATATTATTGTGTATTATGGAATTGAAATTGATACAAAAAATCGATATGAAATTAGAACATTTAAAAATAAAACTCTTCAAAGATTGGTCTTCTAATTGAACATTAAATACTGTGGTTTAAAGATAATTGAAGATATAAAATCTCAAATTCATATTATATACACAACATAAATTAAAATATGTTCATCATATGAAACATTTATCAATGATATTTTTTTTAGAAGAAAAACACATTCCATAGCCCTAATCAATTATGTACACGAACCAATTGTCCAAAAGAATTAAATTAGGCTCATTAAATACATATACAAAACCTTATTCATAACAATTACCAATTATACCGCTAATATAGAATCATTATATATATATATATATTACTTTTTCATTATTTTCAAGAGATGGGGTAGGTAATATTTATTAATTTGAACCAGTTTCTTAAAACATGTGTAGTTGTCTATCATTTTTCATAATTTCATTTATATTATATCATCTTAGTTATTGGAATATATGTTCCATGATTTTTTATAAATCTATTTTTTCCTTTCATTTCTGTTTTTATTATTAACCATGAATATAACATCAGTGATGATCTTGTTTTTTTGATTATTAATGAATGATATGTTTTTTCATAGTTAATGGCATAAAATTTTATATTACAATATAATAATTAAAAAAATTATATCTATATTGTTGTCTTATTTTTAATGCCCTCACCACAGAAACTCAAAGCCAATGCCTTACATTTTTTTATTAATAAGATTAAATGGAATAAAATCCCAAAGGACCATCCCATTTATCTATTTTGGAAAAGAATATAAAAAAAATGAAACACTTCTTACATTGGGAAGTATAAAATAAAACAAAATAAATAAAAAATAAAAATAGAATTCATCCTCGGAGATCATTCAATGAATTCATCTTCATATCCCGTGGGATAGAAACAAAATAATGGTGAGATCAAATGATCAGTAAGGTTATACAAGACAAAGTTATTAATGAATTAATTATAATCATCATCATGGAAAGATATAATTGACTAAATATTCTAATTATATAATTGGAAAATTAATAAATATTGCATGGTAAATAACTAAAACACATTATATTTAATAAATAATCATAGAATGAATTTCATATATATGTAATTTCAAAGAAAAAATATCATGGATAATAATATAAAAAAATAATTCCTAATAATAATAAAATGAAACATTATTGTACTCAACATTTCATAGGTGCATAGTGCATTTATCATCAATACTATTAACAAAACAAGTTATCATATTAGGTGGAAACCTATCTCATATGGAAAATTGATTCATCTTATGAGACTACCAATGTATAGAAAGGATTAATTTAAATGACCCCAACCCATATCTTATATGTAATGATAATTTATTATATATCTAACAATCTCTGATAATAAATAAACATTGAGCCTTATTATCATATATCATTATGGAAAAAATATATTGAATTATCAAAACATCCCCAGTAAATTAAATGACCATCTTAGTAAACACACTATGTGAAAATGGAAAAAGGTTTTGGAAATAATAATATCCACAACACCAGAATATGGATATTTTATGTCAATTTAATGTTGAATAATAAAAATGATTATAAGGATGTGATTTTTCAACAGAATGTTAACAATAAAAAAAGTGAGAATGAAAAGATAAATTTTACCTCATTTTAATTTTGAATTCAAACCCTTGGATGTGATAATTAAATGAAAAATTTCATATAAAATGAAGATAACAGTACTCACTATATAATATATCAAAACGGGTAGTATATACAACACACGAAACAAGTTAGTGGTGAATATGAAATTTATCTCACATATATAAAATGTGAGGTGTAAATCTCTTACATTAGGCTTCCTTTTAGATGAAGGCTTATTATCATCTTATAAAATGGTCTTAAGTATTTTATTTAAATATAATATAAAAAAATTAATATCCATTATTTCTTATACAGTTCTTTTATAACATATCATAATCCATTCATTAATAATCTTTTATCATTTTCTTCATTTCAAGCGTTAATTGCCTTGTTTTTTTATTATGTATAATATTTTTATTTTATTTTATATAAATTAGAAAATGATTTCATAATATAAATAATGTAAAAAATTTAGTAAATATCATATATAATCAATAAATATGTTTATATAATAATCCCTAATATTTTGAGATATGAAATGAGATACATCGTTCATGAAGACAGCTGGCCATACGTACACATAAACACTATTTTCATTTTGTTATCATTTTAGAAGAATGAAATTTAAAAATAATAAATGTATATCATAATTACATTATATTAATTGTATCATATATATCACATATATTAATTAAAATAATCCTTTACACATTCCATATATAGAATAAATGGATCACATCACTTTTTGGATGTTGTAGTGTACATATCCACAAAATTTGTTACTTTATTACCACAAAAAGGGAATAGTAAGGGTATGTGTTATATAAAAAATATAGAAGAATAAATACATTTGAAATAACATATATATAATATTTAAAATATAAATTTATTATTATTTATTTCCTAGAATTTTGGTAAATCGACAAACAAATGAAAACAATTCACGAGGTAGTAGTCCGCCATACTCACGAATAATGATTACATATCTCTTTTGATGGATGTGTGTGATATTGTAGTTAAAACTCATATCCTAAAATTAACTAATTATATTTATTATATATAGGTAATAATATACACATGATATGAAAATTATTAAAGGGTTTTAGAATTAAATGAAACAAAAGTGATCGATGAAAAATGTTACATCTTATTAAAGTCACTCAGTTTTTTTTATACAAAAATATATCATGGGATGTATTTATGCCTAAACTCCGGCCTCTAAAATCAGTATATGGTTTATGGGAGATTTTTTTTGGGATTGGGTGTTCAAAATGGATTGAGAGGTGTGAATAAATTAGTGGGGTGAGTAACATAGTATATTGAGTGAGTACTGACATTATTATTAATATAAAAATAAACACTATTGTGATGTTTCCCTCGCATAATGTGACCAAAATAGTGAGTAATATTTTTTAAAATGGATCATATAGTCGAAATATTTCTATTAAATTGTTTCCATAAACCATTTTAGGTCATTTTCACCCTTATGATTAATTTTTAGTCCTTTGTCAAGCTAAATTTTCTCTTAATCACTCTAATAAATTTTAAATAATTCCACTAATTATATTCATCATAAAATGTTTAAATAAATAGAAATTATAAATTATTATTATTTAAAATTTGGGATCTGTATTTACAAATTAAAATTATAAAATTTGAAAATTTAATCCCACAAACAGGATGAGAAAGAAGGGTTTTAATGTAAAAATAGATAAGAAACATGATATATCTCTATATCCAATTATAGTTTGAAATTGATTCGAATAACCTAAATTTGATTAATATTTGTTTAATTTTTATAAATAATCATTAAAAAAAATTTTAAATATAATTTTTCACTATAAATTATATTAATGAGAAATCATCTTTCAATTAAAATTAAAATTTTCCATTATTAATCAAAAAATGAAACATCGCTGAAAAAATAAAAAAAACCATCCCAAGGTAATTTTTAAATTACTAATTCAACAATGAAGATTGTTATGACACACAAATTTTTTAAAAGTTTCCAAATTTGTTTTTAAAAATGGTTCTCCAATAAAAGGAAGTAAAATTTGATTTTAGAAAAATAAAATTTTTATGAATAAAATATGATTTATTTTTATCTTATGCCTATCAAATATATTTGTAAAATTTTAAAAAAATATGATTGAATATAATATAAATATATATATATGTATATATATATTTACATTCATATGTTATATAGTCCTATTTATAACTGTAAATTTATGGTATTTGAGATAAATTTAATTTTAAATCATAATATTAATAGTATAGTTTAGTATGGTAAAACACAATCTTTCATGGACTTAATGCTAATCTAAGAGTTCTGTGTAGATAACTCTAAGAATAATTTTGTGTGTAATTCCAGAAAATATCAACGTTTTATTACTAATAATATCATTTTGGTTTTACCTATGAATCATTATAGAAACACAATTCAATTTAATGTAAAAGGAATATGTTATAAAGTATTGAGGTGTGAAATTCTCCTCAGCATAAATAAATTGTATCCTTCTAATTCAAACATGATATCAGTGAGAAATGGATTGATATTTTAAAATAATATTATGGAAATACACACATCACAATTAGGGCTCAAAACATATCTTATTAATAATAGGGAAAAGGAAATGTGAATTTCACATACAAAACTAGGATTTACAATAGGATAACATTTGTGAAAACATGGATGTGGGAGAGAAACCTATCAAATTCTGAGTGAGAGTGATCAAGAATAGGTTCAAATAATTTTTTTGGACCACAAAACTATAAATATTAGGTTTCAATAAAGTAATTGATATCATAAAAAATGATAGAAATAAGACAACATTTTTGTTTCATAATAATTTTTTCTGAGAGATGATGAATTATTCTACTCTCTAAGAATACAAGTAAACATAAATTTATATTTCATAAAAATAATAATATCCATTACATCTTCCTTTAACCATTAAAAATTTATTTCATATCATGGGATTCATCATAGAGTGATGTAAGGAAATAATTACTAAAACCTCATTCAACGATCAATATATGCCATTTCAGAAATGGTTAACATTTCCAAAATATTATTATCAAACACGTTATAATAATGCATATGGTAGTTACTAGTATCCAATTTACTATGTACAAGTCAATCACCATTGTATCTACTAGAGGAACATATTTAGGGATAAATTTCAACCAATAATGTGTTTTCAAAAAGAATAACCCTCTATTGATTCACATTTCATGATTCCATTTAACATTATATCCCAAATACATAATGAGATAGTATCAATGTATAATAATTTTATATTTTACAACTCTTATAACCATTACATAATTGAAAAAATAGTAAAATAAAAAAATTCATGAATCTAATTATAAAATCATTAAACATTTAACTTTAGTTTTATCAGTAACAATAGATGTAATTTTATCCCATAGCTACATCTGATGTATATTTTATTAATGCTTGGTGAATTTGGTTTTGTAGTGCCCAAAATCCTTACAGTTTTAACAATTAATAGATGTTTTTTCCATAATTCCAATAATTTTTTTATTGTACCATTTCTATGAAATTATAGAAAAGTATATATCTATTAAATAATTTACCTGGATGATTCGTTCCACAGTTGTCAAATTTTGTAAAATCCTTCGTTACCTTATTCCCATTCGACTAATTAAATTAATATAGGATTTAAGAGACCAATTGTTTTCTTGAATTCAATGAAATATTTACGATACTTATAATTTCTTCTATATTTTCATGGCTCATAAAAAAATCCATTTGTATGATGAAAATGTCTAAGAAATCAATCCTTTCAGAGATTATGAATAAGATATTAAAATAAGCAGTCAATATTTCCTTCAGTGTTGCATATGAAATCTATATCATGCCATTATATCCTGGTAAAGGTAGATTAATACCCCACGACACTATCTTCCTCATATTTCTTTTGAAAATGGATCTTTTTCTTCATATTAGTTATTTTTCTCATGAGGGAAATATTTATAAAAGAATGTATCCTTAAAAACATTATAGTCCATGAGTGCTACATCCTCCTATTTTCTAGTATTCTAGATCAAAAACTACTGTTGATCAATATCTTCATTGAGATAATACACTAAAAATTTATTATTTTCTATTTCACCACATCCTTATTCCATGTATATTTTCTTAAAATACATAATCCGTTGTTCAACTTCCATTGGTTCAATAGTACCACTAAATTATGGGGACTTCTATCACTTAAATCATTCCAAAATCTGTGAATATAAATAGGGAACAAGTTTCTCTATCCAAAAATCATTATTTTTCATAACCTTATTAATATTACCTAATATATCCACAACATTCTTAGTTCCAAATCCATCTATATTGAATTACTTAGCAATGATACCTCTATATTGAGTCGATAAATTTACACCCATCTTTTTCCAAATTCTTTTTCTATAAAATGGATTAAATGTAATTAATCTACAATATTATCTAACAATATTTTTAATCCCAAAACTAGTGAAATACTTATCCTAAATTGATTAAATTTCTCATTACAAATCTCATAATCATAAAAATGTTGTTTTGGGAATACATTTGCTTTCAAGACTTTTACAATGGTCTATAATGAAATTTTGAAGTGTCATAAACATATCCCCTAGGAGTGTAATAATAGGTGCACAGTAAGAAATGTTTTCATGTACTGGGTTACACTCAGCTAAGATATGACACAGATTTTTGGAGTTGTTACCCCTCCGTACATCTGTTCTGAATCCCGGTACACTTTTATTATACTGAAATATATGTATTTCTATAATGACCCATATAATATATACCTTACCAAAACTAGGGGATGTTATTTTATAATAATCCTTAATTTATCCCTCAGTGTTATGTTCCCTAATCAATATTTTCTGAAATCAAGTTTCAAATGATTCTACTAATCTTCATCTGAAACAAACTACCTGGCCCTGACCACAGAACTCGGGAGATGATTTCTTACATTATTACAATGTCAGGATTACATTGATTCAAATCTATAAGGATCAATCAATTCAGTTTATTTTGAGAACTATATTTCATATATGATATCCATTCTATATTAGAAAATAGAAATAAATAAATAATACACAAAAAACTATGAGACTACATCATTGAAACTCATTCGAATAATTCATCTTCATTATATGGGAAATAGAAAATAAAATAAGGGTGAGCTCTAGTGATATGTATGGGTCAGTGAAAAAATTTAATTATGAATCAATGATTATAATAATCTTGTATTGTTAAATAAATGGGCACACATTCCATTTATATTTTTGGACAATGGATAATCAATATGGAAGGGTAAATAACTGAAATAAATACCATTTAATTAATAAAATTTTAATGAAATTAAACCATACATAATTTAAATGAAACACACTCATAGACAATAATAATAGTTACTAAATTATCAATAATGAAGATGATTATTTTTTAGACACCATGTTTCATATGTACATGGTACCTTTATCATTATGACCATTCATCATATAGATTTTTATATTGGGTAGAAACCCATCTAATTTAGTCAACTGATTCATCTCATGAGACTACTGATTCATCAAGGGGATTATATTAAATACTCTCCAACTTATATCATTAAAGTCCAGATCATTTATTATATATCAAATAATTAATTTAATTTAAAAAAATTAGTTTTATAATCAAATACTTATAGTGAATAAATGATATGGATTAATCAGAATGTCACCAGTTAATCTAATAACAACCAATGAAAATACCATTTTTAAAAATGGAACATGTTTTAGAAAATAATAATATAAATCAAAATAAAATATTGACAATTTATATAAATAAACATTACAATAAGAAAAATTATCATAAAGAAGTTATTGTATCATTATAAAGTTAACAACAAAAATGAATTTGAGATTACAAAGATTACTTTTGAGACATGGAAATTTTCATGTCACACCATTTGATGATATAATTGAAACTAAAAAATTTAAATAACATGCATATAAATGTATTCATGATATAATATATCCAAATTTATAATGGATACACCATGAAAAAATATATAAGTTGTAATATGACAATAATGTCATAGATTTAAAAAGTGAGATGAAAATCCACCACCTTATAGTTTCTTTTGGTTAAAAGTTATATAAAATTTTTTATAACATTTTTATGTATGTTATTTACATAAAATAGGACCATATAAATATCTAATAAATTGTATACATTCATTTTAAACCATATCATAACCCATTAATTAATAATCTTTTAATGTTTTCATCATTTCAAGTGATAATTTCTGTTTTTATCAAGTATGTTTTAACTTTTTTCTTGTTATTATTAATTATATAATGATTTAATAATATAAATAATTTAAAACATGATTTAAATGTCCGATATATTCATTTAATATGTTTATAATTATCTATAAAATTTTGATAATAGAAATGAAATGCATCGGTCATGGAGACTTGTCGGTCAAACAAACGCATGAATGCTATTTTCATTTTATTATCATATTAAAATAATGATAATTAAATTGTATATATTTATATTATAATTATAGTATCAAAATTGTATACTAATTCTCACTCATTTATTTAAAATTATCATATATACATTCCATTTATACTTGAACGAGTCACTTATCCTTGAGGAGGTGGTAGTCCACACGTCCACAAATGAAGTAATCATATTAACAAAAAATGTAAAGCATAATAGCATGTTTTGTATAAATATTAAATAGGAATAAATATATCATACATAAAAAATAAAAATTATACTATTTCCAATCATGAAAGATGTTAAATGGAAGAATGAATGTTATCAGTTTGTGAGGTGGTAGTCTAATGTACCCAAGAAGGATGACTGTGTAACCCATTTCATGGATATGTGGGAAAATATAGCATTATATATTTGTAATAAAAAAATACTTTTATTGACTATAATATGTTTATTATATAATCAAGATATAAAAATTATTGAAGTGGTGAGAAGAAAATGAAACAAAAATGATCACTGAAGAATGTTACCTCTTATTCGGGTAACTCATTTTGGTTAATTCCAAAACAAATAATTAGTCAGATTTGTGAGCAAAGTGAGGATTATAGGTGGATGGGAGGGATTTGGGCTGATTATTTGGGTAAACATTGGACGTGAAAAAGAGAATTATATGACTGAATGGTGTGAGTTCCAATTTAAAACAAAGGAGGTGTGACATTCTTTTAAATATAAAAAGGTAAACACACTTGAGAGGTATCCCTTATATCATGTGCATCAAATAATCGACAAAATTAGGAAAAATGGAGTATATGTTGGAAATATTTATATAAAATTTATTTTTGACATGTTTCTCGGTCATTTATTTCCTTATGTTTAAGGTTTTCTCCCATGGTTAGGTTAACTTTTTCTTAATAGTGGGAATTAATTTTATTAACCTTCACAACATTTTTTTTGGGATAATAACTATGTTTATCATAACAAATAGTATAAATTATGAATATAAAAAATATTTAATCCATTATTACACATCC
Organism: Viscum album; assembly: GCA_963277665.1. Taxonomy (NCBI): domain Eukaryota; kingdom Viridiplantae; phylum Streptophyta; class Magnoliopsida; order Santalales; family Viscaceae; genus Viscum; species Viscum album. The sequence goes on along the minus strand of OY728141.1, from coordinate 2,137,402,277 downwards.
CAAACATTTTCATGGAAGAAATTTTTATAAAATTAATCTTACAGATAGGATGTGCCACGACCCACCTTCACCAAGATGGGGGAAGGGATTGAATACTGCAAAACCCGTCCATCATCATGTTAAAGGAGAGATAATGACCCCTTGTGTCCCACATTAAATAGGCCCTGGAGTGGAGACTATCACCAAGGGTATTGAATCTCACATGAAATGAATGACATTGCCCTTTTTTGTAGAACAAGATCAGGAGATAAGATGGTAAATCCCAAAAAACTGCAAAAGATGAATGTAAAAGTAGAGCGAAAATACATTCCAATATTCATGTAAAAACTGATACAAAAAAAGTAAACTCCAAAGGAAAGTAACAAAATAAGGAAGAGTACCAACAACAACTCTCAATGCCCCACCTAGTAAGGTCTCGTACGACCCTCAATGTGTTCCTAGAAACCTGAATGTAGTCTTATATATGTAGGGTGAGTATACCGAAATACTCAGTAGGGAAAACAAAAATCTCCCATTCACTTTTAAAGAGGCATTTATATGCCCGGTGAGAATGTGGAGATATCTAGAACACCTAATATGGAAAACAATCCACCCAGCCTCAACAAGATACACTCCCCAAATAATACAAGTCAGGTAAATTAATAGTAATAGCACATTGATATATTGGTTTCCTGTACCACTATACCACTGGTTATTTAAGATATCCTATGCATCAGACCTATAGGATCAAAACAATGATGTAGATGCTCAATTACAAGAGAGGGTTAATTGAATATTTAAAAACAGTCATTTTTATCCTAAAGGAAAATTATATCTATCAAAGTTAAACAAGGTAAATTCACAAATCTTTTTTTAATTAAACTAAACAAACATGCTAGGTTTTGGAAATATGGTTCCGGAAATGAATCTTAAGGAATATTTACTTTGGTAAAGATTATAACTTATTGTATTGAGAGTACATAAAATAGTGAGAATGTATAAGAAAGTTATACTTTCTATATTTATCAAAATAGTCAGAAATAAACTTGAAACAAAACAAGTAACAAGTATGAAATATTTCAACCCAAAGAGTAGGATATCCAATAACCTTTGATGAAGGTCCCTAGATTTACACTTTCATGAAAGCCTATCTTACCCACAACAAAGAAACCCCTTGATAGGAATAAAGAATTTGTCTTGCTATCCCCAGAAGGCCTTGTACATTAAGGTAGTGGTCACCTCTTTATTCCTACCCCCATAAGTCCTAAAACATTAAGGTATTTGACACCACTATCTTATAATTCTCAGAAGCCCTAAATTTTACTCAGAAACAATTAGGGTCGTTGGAAGTAATCTGAACAAGATGTATAGAACCAGACAATGGGTGAGAGTCTCCCTCTCTAAAAATCACATCAACAACATGAAATATCTATAGTGATGGAATAGTTGTTAGCTCATTCAAATGATTTCCTCTTTATAGGAACTTCACTAGTGGTTGGCTCCCTCCTCTAATGGTCATATTTTTCCTTGAATCATAGAGGGACCTGTACACATGTCACTCAAACAAAGGTTATATAGAAGTATATTGTAGGCATTATATCATAACTATAACAACTGTAACTAAAATAAGGTTGCTTAACCAAATCTAATATTATAGGAATAAGGAAAAATAATGTTCGGAGTCTAACTAAATAAATATTCATAATTTATAAGACATGGATATTCTGATTTTATTTTCCAAAGAATTCTGAATCATAATTATATTGTTTTCAGTGTCTGAATTTCAATGAATTCAATATCTGAATTATATAGAATTCCGAGTTAGTATGATTAGAAATTCAGGGTCTTATTTCTGAGGAATTTAGAGTAAAATTCGTATGAATTAATAGTCCAAATTTCAGATAAATGAGAATCCGAATTCAGAGAATTTAGAGTCTGAATTTAAAAGAATCTAGAACCTGAATTTAGAGTATTCGGAGTCTGAATTTCAGAAAATTTGGAATATGAATTTTGAGAATCCACAATCAGAATTTTATAGAGTTTGGAGCCTGAATTTTTCGAATTGAGAGTCCAAAATTCAAATAATTCAAGGCCTGAATTTAGAGAATTCAAAAATCAATTTCATTGAATTCAGAGTCTGAATTTCATGGAATTCTGAACCTGAATTCAATGATTTTGGAGTTTTACAATCTGAGAATTTGGAACCTGAATTCATAGAATTCAAAATATGAAAACATAACACCTTTTATCCAATGAATTATAGGATCTTTAGGTTTTAGATGTGAATCCAAATTTCAGACTTATTAATAAAAAGAGTTTTAATTTTAGGTATTATAAAGATAACAATGAAAACAATGGTAAGGATAAAAATTTCATTAGAGAATGGAACTTTTCCTGAGGAAAATAATCCTTAGAGAATATATATTTTTCATTAAGATAAATTGTTTATGATTTTCAAAATTTATAGAAATGGAAAAGTCATAAGGAAACCTTATTAATTTAATAATCTCCCAATTTTTGGAAAGAACAATCATCCTTTTGAAAAATAATATAAGGACTAAGATTTTCTTTTTTGAAGAGAAAGGAAAAAACATATCTTCCATTACTTATGAATCATCGTGAATACATCTAACTCCCCCTTAGGTTTTGAAACATCTAAGCATCATTTTCTAGATATCTTTAAAGTGATTTTTCTTTTTATTACATAATTAATTATTCTTTGATAAATTCACCCCTTAGATAGACTCCCCCTTACTTAGGGAATTTTATTCAATACATAGTATTATTTTTATCATTCCTTCCTCCCCCTTTATAATTTTTAAATAAGAATAAAGGGAATGTGGAAAAAAATGGTACCTGAAATATTAGTACTATACAACAAAACACATAAAGGATAACCAAAAATTTCATTAAGACTTAATTAATTAGTAGATGGAAGAAAATACTACAAAAGATCATCCTTATTTTTCCATCAGCATAAGATTCATGAAAATGTTCTTTATATTTTTATGATCTTTATGATACTCTTCAAAATGTTTAAGTAGCTGAGATTAGTCTTCCTTTTTCTTCTCCAGAACATTGATCATTTATTATTGAGACTTATGAATTTCTGTCTACATTGTGATAATATATTCTTCCGTAGTGAACATTTATTCATACTCAATTTTAAGATCTCGTTCAGTTTTCAGATTCAAATCCAGAAAATTAAACATCAATTTCAGGTCTTTATCTTCCTTCTTCCGAGATATTTGTTCAAGATCCAGTTTTTGTATGAAACTTGTAGTTCTCTTTTTTAACTTGTTATCTTCGGTATCAAAATAACCCTTCACATTGTCTTGAAATTAAGAAAGGATTCTAATCTCTTAAATTTTCTTCCTTGAAAACTTTGTAATTTCCTTTCATGACCTCTTGTGAGCATCATACCCGATGGAGAAATATTTTAAATTATGATCAATCCTAATGAAATTATCCATAAGCATGGAAATAGAATAATTTTTTTATTAAATAAATGCTGATGCATTTGACATCTCGAGTCAATACTTGAAAACAAAGTAATTGTATCAACCAACTTCTTCTAGGATTGTACGACATAATCATGACCCAAATATGATGATTCTGAATCAGATTCCCCCATTAGTGGGGATTATTTCACTATATCACCATCATTTCTCATTGAAGATCCACCAAATTCTTTCTTTTCCATGAAGGCTTTACTAGGTGTGTCAACAAACACCTCTTATCCTTTATCAACTATCAGAATGATCTCTCCTAATTTTTTCAATTGATGTTCAATATCTGAAACATGAACTATTATATCTTCCTCAATTTTTATTTTTCATCATCTGCTACTAGATCCCCTATTTGAATTAATTTTTTATCATTGATATCTTCTTCAGTTTTTTTTAATTCTTCCTGATCCTGATCATTTTTTCCTAGAGTAGGCAGTTTTTAATATTTACCATATAAATTCAAGATCGAAAATTTTTTAGATGGAATATCCTTTTCATGATATTCATAAACCTACCTTATGACATCATCGGGGTCATCCCCTTCTTCCTCTTATTCTTATTCTTCTTCCACTTCCTATTCCAATACAATTTCTTCTTCTTATTCTTGTTACAGATCTATCATTTTCATTCTTAGAGTCACTGGAAAAAATTCCTGTGAAAATGATTCTGGAACCTTGATTTTTTTTAGAGGAATTCTCATTGTCTCTGAGATTATATTGAACTATTTCAGCCTCCCACATATCTTCCTCATCTTATTTAGTTTTTCATACTTCACATGCTCCACAAAAGCATTAATCACCAAGGATTTTTCTTCAGTAGGGTGCAAGAAAAAAATACCCCCCTTATTTCCAATTCTTTTTATTGTCTCTCTACATGGAAAAGACTTCATTCTTATTGGTCTATTTCATCTTATATTTTGGAGGTGCATATTGAGTTACTTGAACTGCATGAGTTTTTTCATTCGCTTTTGGTTCTATCAAATTCATCTTCTTTCCACTATTTTTGAATGTCTTTACCACATCCATCTTCTTGGATAAGGATTTGATCTCACATTATTATAAATCATATAATTCTATGGATTCGATATTGAATCAAACCATAATCATTTTAAATGCATCATCACTAAGCTACATAACCATGAAATTTATTGGCATAGAGCTACAAGGAATTTTGAACGAGTCAAGTAAAAGAATTATTAGCTTGGAAAGAATAGTCAGATACATAATAATATGAGATTTGATAGATCCATTATTGATATTTGAAATTGTATGAAAGATATACTACACAAATTTAATCTTCTTGAGGTTCACCAGAAAATTCAGCTTATAGATGTCACTTTTATTCAGGGTTTCCTTATCCCCTTTTCTCAGGATAAAAAATCCTTGAACCCATAACTCCATAATCTAGAGGATCATAGAAAGCTAATTCATTTTGGGTACCTTTAGTTTTGATATTCAATGGAACTCTATGGTGTTCCCTTTATCAAAACTTCATGATATATCAAGTAGCTTGTGGGTGCAGAATTCATCTTCCCCCTCATAATGAATTCTGATGATATTAGCATCCATACTGAATGAAAGAGAATATATTTTTTCCATAACTCTTAAAAGAAAACTTATCTTTCCCATATTGAACCAAAAAATTTACAGTCTCATAATATTCTACCAACAGCTACGGATACTCAAGATCATGTCCATTTGGTTTTGATACACATAAATTTTGATATATATTCAACTTGATATTCTTTGATATAAGAGAATCATACTTGATGAAAAATTTCAGATCTACTAACACTTCTCTGTAGATCGTCCACTCAAGAAATTTATATAACTAATGACATTTTATTTTGCGTAGATTCTTCTAATGACATTCAGATTTTATCACAGAGGAAATGTGGAATGACCCTTTGAAAGGGAAATAGAGCTTCAACACCCGAGTGATTTACAACAAAGGTGGGATAATAATTGGGGAAAGGGGCTTTATATAGGTGTTTGAAGAAACGAGTCCACATTCAAGATTAATCTAATGGTTGAAACATGCATTATTTTATCTGACGATTGAGATGAAAACTAAAGAATGAATTTTGTAGGTTCTGATCTTTTGAGGGTTTTTAGGTAGAACATTAAAATTTAAGGAAAAGTGAATCCAAAAAAGTTCTTAAAACAAGAGGAAAATACCCATTTAAAATAAATTAATTACAATAACATCATTAAGAAACATTCCTACCAGATTTATAGGAAAATTATCAATAATGAAGAAAATTCTTCATGAAGAACTTTATATTCTAGAAAATTTTATTAAATAAAGGAAAATACGAAAAAAAAATTATTATGAGGAAAACATTGATTACAGAAAATTTTGATTACAAAAAAATTGATTACAAAAAAATTTTGAATAAAAAGATTGATTATGAAAAAATTTTGAATAAAAAAAAATTGATTATGAAGAAATTTTGATTAAAAATAAATTGATTGCAAAAAAATTTTGGTAACAAAAATTTTTGGTTACAAAAAATATTGTTTACGAAAAATTGTTTTTATCAATTTTTTTTAACAATAAAATGTACTCCCCCTATGAAAAATAGGTTTCTTACTTTAAAGATATAGGATTCAACATTAAGTTAATATGGAATATTACCTTACAGTTATTATTCCTAACCTCTACTAAATGTATTCATATTTATCAGAGGGTAGTGATTTTGTGAAAATATCAGCAAGTTGATCTTGAGTCCCGGTAAATTCAAGAATGAGAACTGCTTTAGCATTATATCCGAAAGTTACTTTTCCTCTTTTTGTCTTAATAATATTTTCAAAGAAATTTTAATTTCCAGTAATATTCCAAGAATAACCATTATCCCTTTACATTCTATCTCAGTTGGTAATTTATTTATTTTCCAGATAAAAGATTTTTATAATTTCGAAATGCAAACATTCTTGGTTACAGAAATTTTTGAATTATAAATTTAAGGAATCAACATTTTCATAGAAAAATAAGTATTCTGAAAACCAAAAGATTGGTTTTCTTAAAGAACAATTTTCTCCCAATGTTCACCATACTAACATTTATTGAAAAAATGCAGCAAATTAGGGAAAAAATAGTTATGACTAAAAATTCATATTGAATGGGTATAACCAAAACCATAATGATTCATTAAATAGAAAATTTGGGAATACAACTTGTCAAAATTTTCCTTACTAGATGTAATGTTTGATAAAAATTTTCCTAAAGAAAATATTTTTTAATTTAGTTTAATAAACAAGTTTTTATCCTCAATGTTATTAGTTTTAGAACTAGAGTTAGACTTTAAAATATTTTTCTTAGAAATTAGATTTTCTAGATCCCTAGAATGTTTATTCTTCTTAGAATTAAATTCATCAAGGTTTTGGGAAATAAATTTCAAATAAAAACTTTTCTTATCAAGATCATTAGATGATCTGATAATTATTTGGTTAAAATAGATAATCTAGAATTTTCCTTAAAAAACTTTTTCATGAGTTCAGAATTTTTATTCTTAAGAAATTTAGCAAACCTAGAAACATTTTCATAAGATGGTATTATATTATCTTATGATAAGGATGATTTCTCATCTAATGATTCATAATATTTATCATCAGTATAATTTTAATTCAAGGATACATTGGAAATAGTTTCATCATTGTGTTCCTTGGCAATTAGAAAATGATTTTCAATGTGTATTCTTACTAGTAGACCAAGATTCTTCTAACCAGATGATTCATACTTGAGGATTCATATGAAGAGTCACCACCACTAGCACTCCAGGTTCCATTAGACTTAAAAAAATTCATAGATTTATCATTGTAGTACTTTTTTCAATTACTCTCAAAATGATTTTTATTTCTATCCTTTTTCTTAAGCATAATACAATATTTCCATATATGCCCTGCTCTTTTTCATTCATAGAAAGTGACATTCAAGTATTTATTGTATTTTCATTATTTGTTCTTATATCTATATTGAAATTATTTATATACAAATATATTGTTCATCCTTTGATCAATATTGGATACCTAATTTTTAGAATGTTCAATTTCACTAGATTTAGATAACATATTGACTTTCATAGACTTGGATCTTGTAACCCTTTTAGGAGTCTTGGGTTTAGTTGTAGTAAAGGTTACACATCCATTACCATTCTATTTCTTATTCATATCAACATATCTTTTCATCCTTGTCTCATGTTGAAGAAGAGTTCCAAATAACTCATCATGAGTAATTTGAGACACCTTCTTATTATGACAAATAGTTTTTGTTTTGGATTCCAACTCATTTGGTATAATATCTATAATATTTTCCACAAGAGCTTCATCATCAGGATCTTTCTCTACCATAGATTGTAAATTTTTGAAAATACTCATAACTCATTGTTGCTCTTTTCAGACTTTTTCTCCATAAGGAAATAGAAATGTATGATATTATATTTTCAACACAGCTCTCCTAGTCTCAGTAAATTTTGATGTAAAAAACATTTTGTAACTTCTAATTTCATCCAGATACAATTAGCAGCTTCACAGTAAGAAATTTTACTATATATATTTCAAGACAGAGAACACAACAAAAAATTATTTACCTTGTAATTTAGTTGATATTCTACCTTTTCTTGGTTGGTGAAGGATTTGAATTCCTTACAAAGAATTTTATAATATCCAGTAAGCATGAAAAAATTGTCATCTCTAGTATTAATAAAAAAAGTCTTTATTCGATATGTCCAGTATTTATAATCATTACAATAAAAAACAAGTGGACTGGAAGGATTTAAAATTTTAATATAAGCAACATTAAATCATGTCATTCAATAAGAAAAATATCTTTCCATAGTAAATTTTTATTAGAAAAGGTTTATAAACAAATATAAAACATCTAAGCATAAATCAATAAAGAAAATTTGAGCAAGAAAATTTTGAACAAGGAAAAAATGAGCAAGAAAACATATATGTGAATATAAGTAATTAAGATACCTTCGTTAATACCAATTGTAGGAACAATATAATGATGTAGATGCTTAGTTACAAGAGGGGGGTGAATTGTATATTTAAAAACAATCATTTTTTACCATAAGTAAAGCTATGTTTAGCAATACTAAACAAGGTAAATTAAAAAACTCCTCTTGTAATTAAACTAAACAAAAATACTATTTTTCGGAAATATGGTTCTGGAAATGAAACATAAGAAATGTTTACTTAGGTAAAGATTATACATTATATCATATCAAACCTTATTTATCAGAGTACATAATAGATTGAGAAAGTATAAGAAAGTTATACATTCATTATTTATCAAAATACAATAGACATAAACTTGAAACTAAACAAGTAATTAGTATAAAATATTTTATCCCAATTAGAAGGTTCTTCAACAACCTTGGATAAATGTCCCTTGATTTATAATTTCAAGAAAGTATGTCCTACGCATACCAGAGAAATCCCTCGATATGAATATCAAGATCTACCTTTTTATAACTGCAATCCCAGAAACATTAAGGTAGTTAGGACCTCTGTCTTCCTAACCCTGGAATTCCTCAAACTTTAAGGTAGTTGGAACCTTTGTCTTCCTATTCCCAGAAGCCCTTGATTGTACTCAGAAACAATCGGAGTTGCACAAAGTAATCTGAATAAGATGTTCAGAACTGCACAAATCCTAAGAGTCTCTCTCTCTAAAAATCACATCATAATCTTGAAATCTCTAGAGTAATGCAATAATTGTGAGCTTATTCAAATGAGATCCTATTTATAGGCACTTCCCCAGTGGTCGGCTCCCACCTCCAATGATAAATTTTTTACTTGAATCTCGTAGGGGCCTCAACATGTTCTGATCACACAATGCTTAGTTAGAAATAGATTTTTAAACATCGTTTCATAACTACTACAAGTTTATGAAAAATATGGTTGTTTAACAAAATCTATTTTTTGGTGTCTAAAGAAAAATAATGTTCGGAGTCTAACAAATAAAGATTCATAATCTATAAGACATGGATATTGGGATTATATTTTCCAAATAATTCAGAATATAAATACTAATGTTTTCAGAGTATGAATATCAATGAATTAGGTATCTTAAATATAAGGAATTTAGAGTCTTAATTCTAATGAATTCGAAGTCTGATTTCTACAGAATTTAGAGTCAAAATTCTATGGAATTTGGATTTTGAGTTATAATGAATTTATATTCTGAATTCTGAGAAATTTGGAATCTGGATTTCATAGAATTCAGAACCTAAATTTAGAGAATTTTGAACCAGAATTCAGAGAATTCAAATTCAATATTTCATAGAGTTCAGACCCCAAATTTAGAGAATTCGGAACCTGAATTCTGAGAATTCAGAGTGTGAATTTCAGAGAATTCAGAACATGAATTCATAGAATTCAGAGTCTGAATTTCATATAATTCAGAACCTATGTTCATAGAATTCTGAACCTTAATTTCGGGAATTCAGAGTCTGAATTTTATAGAATTCAGAACCAGGATTCAGAGAATTTGGGGTCTGAATATAGGTGAATTTGGAAAATGAATTATGAGAATTTAGTGTCTGAATTTCATAGAATTCTGAACCTGAATTCTGAGAATTTGGAAAATGAAAATAGATCACTCTATATAAAATGAATTTTACGTTTTCAAGGTTTTATATGTGAAACCAAATTTTAGAAATACTAGTAAGAAGGGTTATATTTCAAGGGATTATAAAGAGGAAAATGAAAACAAAGGTAATGATAAAAATTTCCTTCGAGAGTGGAAATTTTCCTTATGAAAATAACGCTTAGGGAAAATATATTTTTCCATAAGATAATGTGTTTGTGATTTTAAAAACATAAGGAAATGGAAAAGTCATATGGAAACCAAATTGACTCAACAATACCTCCCCCACAAGATCCACTGCAGTCCAACTGCTACACCAAAAACAAACTTTTGGGCCACTATAACCACACATCCCACCCGCAATACCTGGGCCCCCACAACCACAAATTACTAGGCCCATAGACTCATGGGCCACAACAACCACTACAATTCCTAAATACACATGATCTAGTAGATCCATTGGCATGCCAAAATAAATTAAGGCCTCATCCCAATGAAACTTGGGAAACAAACTTTCATGCACACACCGGGGCCAACCACCACAACACACCCTGCACAAAGTGTCTGGGCCATAGTGAATAGGACGTCACTGCCTTCCCAAGGAGTCTTGTGCTACCTAGGAGAGGGATAATAAAGGAGATACTAACAATACACTAATAATAATGGTGGAAAAAAAAACCTTATCCTATGATATGTGTTGTTTAGTATGATGTGTTCAAAATTGGTCGGGTGAAAATAAGAAACAAAAGAACTAAATATTATACATATAGTTAATCAAACACTCACTCAAACCTAAGGGCCTCGAATCAGACAACTAACTCACACAGAACCACTATTATTGTTATCCCTATATGCACAAAATACACCACATCCACCACCAGAACACAACCCATTCTTGCAAAACAATTCCCCCATTATACCCATTTTTATTTTCATGATCAAGTGATTTTATTTGAAGCATTACTCCACTACCAGAAAACTAATAGACATAACCATTATATAATGAAACAACTGAATGAATAATGTCCAAGAAGGATTTTAAACATTCAAACTAAGTTCTCATATAATGTCACAACATCAAAAGGGGTCTGTGAGATCTCTCGACATACTGGAACCAAACGAAACCCAAAAATATAGGCCCCACATAGCCTCAAATCCACAACCCAACTAATTCCCATCAAGTGGTTCCATTCACCTATATGTCACCCCACAAGAAATAAAATAGAGAAACCATACATATCACTAAAATGGAGAAAGATGTTTTCATGTTTATCCAACACCATTCATTATTTTCCTTCTTTCAATTTAGATAACCGGGGTGATCACACATGTATTAATATTTATTGGTCATCCATTTAATCATCCATGTTTACATTATTAACTAATATTCATAATAAATTCATTATATCACAAGACTCTCTCGAAAATAAGGTTTCATTAGTACATAAGAAATGATCACCAATAGCCATTATTTTTCATGGACATAAGCTCATACAATTCTCAACATAAAAACAATGTAATAACACCGCGACATCATCAAATTTCCCACCCCTTCAATCTTTTATTGTTAGTTTATTATCTTATTTAGAATCTATTTCACCTATTTAATGAGGGAACACCATTATACCCACCTTAAATGATGCACAAATGACAGAGATGAAGGAAAAACCTCTACCAGGATAATTAAGGATCAATGTTTTATCCTCACGTTAAGAACATGGGATGCACATCATGAAAAGGAAGAACTCCATGGACTCCAAGGCTGGGTCCGGAAGGGTTCCATCATGGGTGCATGATTGTTCTCAGAAAGAAATATCCATGCACACTAATTGAATCCAAAATAAAAATAAGTGATTACCTCGGGGTAAGAAGAGGCCAGATCTAAAAAACAGTGTGGTGATTTTGAAGTACATAATACTAAAATTGTGGCTCAACCAGGAAGTTGGGAGGTTTCAAATTATGAGATTAATTGAGATTTAATAATTCCCCTCGGTGATGGTGGAGATAATGACTCTGAGTTAATAGATTTCCTTGAAATAGAGAATTCATGAAATAGGTAAAAAACTTGAAACACACCGATTGGTGTGACATCGAGGAAAAGGCCACATGTTTTGGTAAATCAAGGGTTTTCTGACTCTTTGGGGTTTAAAACATCCTTTTCTAGTATTAAATGTCTTTGAAGGGGGTATTAAAACACTTTTACATCAAAAGAAACGTTTCTAGGGAGAAAATGTAATGTCTTTGAAAAAATGGAAATGACTCACCATTGGGTGCATCTCTATTTCACTGGAACAATTTCCCTAGAACTGGGGCTGATCGGTGCCACCGACAACCCACTAGTGCCACTAATGGGCCATCAGTGCCACCGACGCCCCTCATGACTACCATTCGTTCGACCTGATACTTGTAAAACAAATTAGTGATTCGCCGATGGTTTCTAGGATACCCCATACACCAGAATTTGGTGATTTATTGGACCAAAGGGGTTTGGAACATTACATCAGATAACTATCATACTATTATATTCCTTTTATAATTCATGAGTAAACTTGAAGAAAAGAGAGGGTTCTGAGCTTCAACTTTGTAAGAAACCTCTCGGGAAAATCCTCCCTAGTGTTGATTGAAATACCGATCTAACCAAGATATCTTGGAAACCCCTCTCCCTAATATATCTCTTTAAAAAATGGATACAATACCTCTCCTCTCCCCTATGTAACCACACTCACATATAATGGTCCCACCATCCAGACTCGCAGATTAGGGAGGCTCTTTTCCCATGTCATGATACTATCCTCTTTGGGTGGTACTGACTCATGTGCATAGGTTTAATCACATCCAACATAATGAGTCTTGATTGGTGATCAGGTCCTCCCCTCCCCATTTTCAGGACATTTTGAACGAATTTATAGAATGAAGAAAATAACATATATCATAGTTAACAAGGTCAATAATTACATAATAGCCAAATAAAAAAACAAAAAACAAAAAATAAAAATAACTATGGGTACTGGGTATGCATCTAAGCCTTCTATTCCCAAGTACTCTCCTTGAGGCCACCATGCCACCACAACACATAAACAAAGAGAATGTTTTTTCCACAAAGAACCATTTCCTTATGATCCTCGATTCTCACTAGTTTCTCCATGACTGTCTCATTGTCTTTGATATCCCACTCCCCCCAGTTGAGGAAGTGGTATTCATCACGTAGATAATAATAGAACTGAGATACATGGATGAAGTTTTGTACCCTCTCTAGTGGTGGCGGTATTAGTAACTGATACGCTAACTTTCTGACTCATCTGAACACCTCGAACGGTTTGATGAACATTGGAGAAGTCTTACTCCCCATGATGAACCTCCACTACCCACAACATAGGGAGAAATTTACGAACACGTGGTCCCCAACCTTGAATTTCAATGGTCTCCTCCTTTGACCAGTATACAACTTCTTCCAGTCCTGATATGCCTTCATCCTCTCACACACAAGTTGAACAGTCTCTATCGTGAACTACACCATATTTGGGCTAAGAACACCTGCCTCCCCAACATCTTTCCATCATCGGGGTGAACAACATAGTATCTCCTATAAGGCATCAAATGGTTCCATGCCAATGGTAGAGTGATAGCTATTATTTTATAAAAACACTACCATAGGAAAATGTCGTACCCACGATCATCCGAAGTCATGAACGCATGCCTGCGGCATATCCTCCAATGTCTATATGATCTTCTCTATCTTAACATATGTTTGATAGTGGAAAGTTGTGCTAATTCATATATTGGTTACAAAAGAATGTTTTAATCCCCTCTAGACTCATCACGTAAAGCATTTATCCCAATCCAAAATGACGGTTCTGAGAAATACATGCAACCGCACAACTTCACCCATGTACTTCTATGCCAAGGCATCCACTGCGCTGGACTCCTTAATCAATAAGAAGTGAGACTATTTTGTCAACTGATCCTCCACTACAGAGATGGAATCACAAACTCCCTCATATAAGTGTAGTCCTATGATGAAATACATCGAGGAATCTTCCCACTTCCACATAGGAACATCTAAGGGCTGGAAAAGACCGCCCAAAACATGGAGCTCAACCTTTACTTACAGTCACATGTGGCGCTTTTCCACAAACTCTACCACTACCCGCTTCACCCCTATCCAAAAAAAGGATCCCTCGTGTACCAGTACATCTTAGAAACTCCTTGGTGTACTACCTAGGGTGAGTTATAAAACTCATTGGGAACTCTCTCATGTATTTCTACGAGGAAAAAAAGCTTCCCATTGAAAATAATCTGATTCTGACTATCTTCCATCCATCCTTCCATAACATTACCCTAGATAAAATGATTACGTATCACTAAAGCCTCAGGGTCTCTCTAATGGTACTCCAACAATTGTTGTACCAAGTATGACTACACTATCATCTGAAATAGACAGCCTCTACCATCCTCCACCCATGCATACATATGAAAGGTAGCCTACTCCTTCATTTCATTCCATGCATGTACTAACTCCTGAAATACATCCTTTCGTGACTTCTTTCTCAAGAAATAATCCACTATGTTTCCCTTTCCTAACATGTAGGAGATGTCGAAGTTATAGTCCTGAAGATAAACTATCCACCTCCACTGATTCAAGTTCAGGTCTCACTAGGAGAATACATACCTCAAGTCTTGTGATCTGTGTAGAACATGAAGGGTTACCCAATGAGGTAATGCTGCCACAACATTAGTGAAAACACAACTACTGCATGCTCCATGTCATGGGTGGTATAGTTACATTCGTCAGAGAATAACTTCCTAGACCAATAAGTGTTCACTCCCCATTATTTCATTAGTACACTCTATAACTCTATATTGGAAGCATCATATAACAATTCATGTTTTACCCATTTCTATGGAAACCTCACAACTAGGGAAATGAACACCTTCCCGTTAATTTAACTGAAAGCTGTCTGACACTGCTTACACCATACAAAATCCTGGCCTTTTCTAGACAAGGCGGTCAAATATTCAGAAACTCGAGATATTTTAGGTATGAACCCCTGGTAGTAACCTGCATGACCTAGGAAACTATGAACCTTTTCAATGTTTTTTGGTGCTACCCAAGAAACAACAATTTAGATGTTCAATACGACCACCGCTATTCCCTGCTGACACACCACATTTCCAAATAGGTGCACCTCTCTTGTCCAGAACATGCACTTGCAAAACATCATGTAGATTTGGTGGTTTCTGAGAGCATCCAAAATTTTCCTTAGATGATCAGTGTGATAATCTTATGATCTTGAGTAGACTAGGATGTCATTGATGAAAATGAGTACAAACTGGTCCAGATATTTACAGAATATGGTGTTCATGATCCCCATGAACATGGATGGTTAGTTTTTAAATAAAAAAGACATGACGAAAAACTCAAAGTTCCCATATCTGCCCTTGATGGAAGTATTCGAGATGTCACCCTCTTTCACCCTCAATTGTTTTTATCCACACCATAGTTCAATTTTAGAGAACCAACCCGCCCCTTCAACTAGTCAAAAAGGTTGTCAATCCTCAGGAGGGGGTATCAGTTATTGACCATCACATGATTTAGTATCAGGAATTCTACGCACAGCCCAATAACACCATCTTCATTATTTGTTAACAAGACTGTATCACCCCACAGTGATGTGCTCGATTAGATAAAACCCTACATCATCAGGTCATCAATTTGTACCCGCAACTCCCAGAACCCACAAGGTTCCATCGGATAGGGAGCCGTCGAATTCTTACGTGAACCGGGTTACAATTCAATCCCGAACGCAACATAATGTCAAGGGTTTAAAGTCACCACCTATTCATTGAATATGTTCAGGAAATCAAAGATGATCCCCAAAAATCCACCCATCTCTGCATCTACTGATTCCACTAACAACTTGGCTAGTAATAAAAAGAAGGGGATCCACACACCGGCTACCCTCCTAAAAAGACTATCCACCAAAAAAATCTACACACTGGCCACCCATATCTAATAGAATGACCTTTATCTAGAAGTATTCAATAATATTCTTCATGGAAAATAGACAATCGATGCATATGATGACATTGTATGGATACATTTTCTCTAGAAAAAGATCCCCACTAGACTGGTGTGACCCCATCATTAGTCTGTATCTCTGACAAACATAAAATTGGCAGGTCTGACCCCAAACAGGCATAATCAGTGCCATGGAAACAAATATTATCTCTATGTAAATGCCCAAGGTATTGATAGACTAGGTGAAAAAAAGGATTTCAATGCTCCAGAGTCAAAAAAGTCACATGAAAGAGTGCTAAAAAAACTTATCATACCTCGAACGGCCTCTGGACATGACAGAATTGATGCCTCTATAGTGTGAAGCTACAAATTCCAAGTTCCTATTCCCATTGGCTATTAGATACTTCCCCAACCACACCCTGGTATGGGTCCCTGAGAAGCTCCCTATGGTCGGCCTCCTCCTACATCATCTACTGTCAGAGGAGTGGGAGCTCGCTGCCCCTACGACTACTGCTGTTGAAAAGGTCTTCATAGAAAGTGATGCTACTGAGGTGGGCACGGAGCATTCCCACCTTTACTATACTGAACTCGATTAGGGAACTATTTCTGAAGATGTGTATGACTGTCAAAGATAAATCACCTCAGTCCTATTCTTGTGGAGAATTTGTGAGGACATGGAGATCAAAATTGGAACTAGTGGGGCCTGCTCCATGCCAGCTGAAACCTGGAAAGTCCTGATGCTGGAGGCCTACTACAAATGGATTTCTCCTTCGACAAGCTCAACTAAATCCCCTCAAGTGGGACACCTCCTAGTGTGTGAATCCTCTCTACCAGATCAGCCTTCTTCTGAACCTCCAAGTACATCAGTAGAGTGATGGGAGTAACATCGTACTACAGTGATGGTCAGAGTGCCTCCTCTATGTAAAATTCCTTGTGATTCCTCATCTGTAAAGAGGTATAGAGAGAAATAAAGGAGATCCTTGAACATGATCCTAAAATCCCTCACCATCATACTGCCTTTTGGGAGGGATTGTATATCTTGAATCATTTCAGCGTTCATCAAGGAAGAAAGGAATTCCACCTGGAACTCCTTCTCGTAGTCAATCTCTGAAACCTCATCTAACCTCTACTCCACAAGATAAAGATTCCACAACTGATGTTCCACTGCTTTCATGTGGCATATAACCAGAAGAACCCAGTACTCTGTTGGGGTCCAGATCATGTTGAAAGCTATCACTAGCAACTTGATACGACTTTCCGTCTCTATATCTGAGATGATTCTCTCATACTTTCTAAGGGTCTATCTCTAAAAGTCATGAAGTTTCATCTACAGCTAGTCATCCTCCTCCTATTGATCCGCCCTCCATTGTTCATCAATAGAATGTTTCTTGGCCATGATCACCTGTGGTCATCGTCCAGGTGCCATAGCTACAAGGAAAACAAGGAATGCCAAAACCCGATTAGGGTCAAAGACTTCATTTAAATTTTTCTTAAACCTTCTATTTAATTTATGTTCCAAAAACTATCTAAAACAAAAAGAACAAATGTCAATATAATCTGTGTACCTTTCCGATGATCTCTACCATGCAATCAGAGTAGCCATACTTGGTCATTTGATAGTTCCAGTGTCCTTGCATCAGATCACATGGGGCCCTAAAATCCTATGTGATACCCAGTCTTTCTTGGCCTATTTCAACCACCAAGATTGCCTAATTTTGTATCCCTACCATCCAATGCAATCGTCACTATTCCTAACCCCGAGCACCATCCTATCTCTCAACCATAATCTCATCTTTGATACCATTCTCTCACAACAGGCCTTCACCATGATGTGGGAAGGAATAGAAAACTGCCCGACCCTTCCTTCTTCAAGTTGAAGGAGACACAATGACCCCCGAGTACCGCTTTCAATAGCACCCAGAGTGGAGACTAACCCAAAGGGTATAGAATCACATGTTAAATTTAAGGAATTACACTTTTTATAGAATAATATCGAAAGATAAGATGGTAAATTCCAAAAAACTCAAAAAGTGGAATGTAAATGTAAATAAAAATTCCTTTCCCATATGCAAGTCAGAAAACAAACTAATACAATGTAAAATGATACTCTAAATGAAAAGTACCAAAACAAGAAAATCAAATAATGATATCAATTGAATCTTGATCTAGTAAGGTCCCGTATGGCCCTCAAAGTCACCCTGGAAACCTGAAAGCATTTTTAAATTTATAGGGCGAGTATATAGGTATACTCAGTAGGGAAAACCAAAAGCTCTCGTGTAGAATTTTAGAGGCATTCTAATGCCCTGTGAGAAATAGAGATATCCAAAACACATAACCATGAAAACTTCCCACCGGAGCATAGCAAGGAATACTTCCCAAATAACATTAATATGGTAATGTAATAGTAATAGCACATAAATATTTGGGTACCCCGAACTACTTTCCTGGGGGTTATTTATGACATCCTATGTGTCAGACATCTCCCACAAGTTCCACTACAGTCCCACTACCGCCCCAACAACAACCTTAATGGACACAATAACCAAGCATCTCTTTTGCAACGCCTAGGCCCCCACCACCCCACATAACCATGCCCGCAGTATCTTGGAAGGCAACAACCACTGCCATGACCGATGACACCTAGGATTAAACAACCACTTCTACACTGAAGACACCTCAACGTCATCTCGAAGATATTTGGGAAACAAATCATCCCGCACACACCTGGTCCAAAAACCACAAGACACCATGCCCGAAGTGTTTTGGGCCATAGTGAAACATAGGCAATCATACCATTCCCAAAGATTCTTGGGCTACCTAGGAGTGGGAGAAACAAATGAGTTGATAACCATAAATTCATAAGAATTTTGAAAAAGACATCCTCTCCCATGAGATGAGGTTGTTTGGCATGAAGTTCTCAACATGGGTGGAGTGCGTATAAGAAAAAAATGAAACAAATATATTAAATATAGGTAATCCAGTACTCAACCACCCCTAATAATCCTAAAGTTGAAAACCATCCCGTAAACAACCACACTTGTTTTTATACATACATGTAAAAAATACACCACAGCCTCAACCAGAACACAATACATTCCTGGAAAACAATTCCACCTTTATAATAATTTTTGTTTTAATTTTCAAGTGATTCTATTTCAATCATTTCTATACTATCGGTAAATGATTTTAAGAATTCACAAATGGGTTATCCTATAAAGATACATAAATAAAATAGATCCCTGAGATCCCATGAGGTATTGGAACCAAACTGAACCCCAACATACATGAACCACATGACCTTAAATTCACAATCCAATAACTTCTCAACCAGAGGATCCTTCTCATCTACATCACCATAGAAGGAATCAAATAGTGTTACCATACATATCACCAAAAGGAATAAAAGGTTTTTAATTATCAGCTAAAACATTCATTAAGTCCTTTCTTTTTGATTGGTTAATGATGGTGATCACACATGGAGTCTTGTTCATCGGGAATCCATTGAATCAAACATGTTTACATGATTAACCAACTCCTTGATAAAGACATTCAATCACAAGATTCTCCCAAAAACATGGTTTCATTTGTGGGAATGAAATGGCCACCAACGACCATGATTTTCAGGGGATATAATCCCATATAATTCACAACATAAGAACAATGGCATAACACGACAACATCATCGGAATTCCCACCCCTTCATTATTTAACAGTCCATTTATTATCTTCGTTAGAGTCTGTTTCATCTACGTCCTGAGGGAACTCCATCATAACCACCTCACATGATGAAAAAATGAGGTAGATGATGGAAAACACCCCTATATGAATGACTAAGGATTGATGTATTCTACATGCGTTAAGAACTAAGGATGATAGAATTACAAAGGAATAACTCCAAGGACTCCTAGGCTGAGTAGGGGAGGGCCTCAGCACAGGCAAATGATTCGACTCGAAAGGATGTCTCTAGGTGCACAAAGGGAATCCAAATGAAAATGTAGAGAGGATATCGACATAAGAAGAGGTCAGATCCTAAAATCTAGGTGACGATGTCGAAGTACCAAAAAGTGTGATAATGGCTTGACCACACAGTTATGTGGTTTCAAACATTGGGATTAATTGATATTTAATAATTATCTCTAGTGATGGTGGATATAATGGTTGTGAGTTAATATATTTTCTTGAAATTGAGAAAACGAGTAACATTTGAGAAACTCGAAACAAGCCAACAAATGTGACACCGATGAAAATGGCGACATGTTTTAGTAACTCAATGGATTCCCGACTCTGGGTGGCATAAAACATCATTTCCAGGAATTAAATACAATTTAAAGGGGTATTAAAACACTTTTACATCAAAAGTTATGTTATTGGGGTGAAACTAGAATGTCTTAGAAAAATAGGGAAGGACTCACCAAGGGTTGAGTCACTGTTTCCCTGTCATTGTTGCCCTGGAACTAGTGCCGATCAGTGCCGTCGATTAACCATGGTTTCCAGCAAAGGCCCATCAGTGCCACCAACTCCCATCAGTGCCACTGACACCCATCAGTACCACGAACTCCTATCAGTTCCACCGACACCCATCGGTGCCACCAACACCCATCGGTGCCACCGACACCCATTGGTGACACTGACCCCATCGGTGCCACAAACACACATTAGTTCCATGGACACACATCGGTGCCGCTAATGCCCATCGATGCCAAGGACACCCTTCGTTGCCACTAAGGCCCATCAGTGCCCCCAATGCCCATCTGTGCAACCATTTGTTTGACCTAAAACATTACAAACTCTTTAATGAGTCACCAACGGTCCCTTGAATACCCCAAACACCAGAATTTGGTAATGTTATGGACTATAAGAGTTTGGGCCATTAAAGGATTAGAAAAAGGGGTTTCAAAGTAAAATGAATAAAAGGTTGAGATAATTTTAAGTCAAATTTCAATTTAAAATTGTTTCCAATGACCAAAAATGGAATAAAATGTGTAAAATTTATCTAAATTAACATCAAAACCAATTTGAAATATAATTTACCAATAAAAATTTTATATAAATAATTATGCTTGTGAGAAACTTATTTATTTTTGACTATTCATCAAAAATGAAACTTTATTAAAAAAGACCAAAAATCTATCTATGATAATTTTGACATTACTATTTGAAAAATAAATTTTATTTTGAAATATAATTTTAAAAAAAATTGAAAATTTATTTTTAATATATGTGCGACCAGAAAAGGATGAAAAATTTTCTTTTTAGAAAAATAAATTTTTTATGCATTAAATTAGATATATTCTAATCTTATGCCATTAAATTCTAATATATGTATTTAAAAAAATATTTTACATTATATATATATATGTTCATAACATAGTAAATTTTATTCATAAAATTAAATTTACATTCTAGATGATAATTTTCATTTTAAATGATAACCTTAACAAAATATTGTAGTTTGGAAAAACTCGGGATTGAGTTTATCAAAAGATATCATTGATTTTCCATGTAGAGGGAGCTAATAATGAATTTTCATATATTTCTATATAAACTCAATGTTTTGTCTTGGGTAATATTAAAATATTTTTTGAACAAATCATTCTAGCAGCAGAATTAAAATTTTTAAAAAAGAAAACATTATAATGTATTGTAGTTTTACAATTTTATACTTCTATATATGTTATCATAGTCTCTCATGACATAAATGTATAGTACTATTAACATAGGTTGTTAAAATGACCCCAAAATGAACCTACTATGATTAATGGATGATTTGTTAATGGTTTTTTTATAATACCAATATATTAGTAGTCAAATTATCTAATTTTGTTTCTATTAGTGTGACATATGGTAGTAAGAAACAATTATAAGGGAAGATAATTTATATAAATTCACTATAGAAAAAACATCATTTTCTCCATAATTCTCCTTTTTTAAATGATTTGATTAATGTTAATCATTTATTAATTATATAATTATTAAGATCCCAATTTTTTATACCAAAATCTTAATGATGTAATAAAGATCATATTTCTATATTAAACCATTCCGGGGACAATATATTATTTTTGGTGATGATAAATTAATTTTGTTTCTCATTGGGGTTGTAGTCCACATGTACTCATGAAAAACAAATAATGATTTGTTTTAAAATGGGGGATGTATCAATAAAAAATAATATTACCCTTAATATATTTACATTAAATTATTTTAATTTTACTAATAAAATTGTATTATATTGATTAGAAACATATTAATTAATATATTCATGTTGAAAAGAAAATAAGTTGATAATACTCACGTCAAAGACTTGAATTTTCCTTGGAAGTACCCGTGAAAATGAAGGCCTTATAGTAACTGATTTCCAAAATAATATATTTAATGTGAGAGAGGATAATTGTAAGAGAAAGGTATAATATTTTCAGGAATAAATTAGAGTGGTTTTTGGGTCTTGAAGTGGTGTAGATGTTACTCTTTAATAAGAGAGAAGGATGGTTTTTTGGAGTAAGAATTACATGTTCAATAATAAAAGGTTAGTATTAAATCATAAAATGACACAAAAAGTAATATAAAATTGGTTAAAATTAATCTAGGTTTGAGAACATTGAAAACACTTATTTTTAGACATATTTGTGAGTTTTAGTGATTTTTATTTTTAATTTTTATCTTTTAACCAAGATTACATTTATATTGAGGTTAATCATTTAAAAATTTTATTCAAATAATATAAAATAATTAAAAAAATTATATTAATTTAAATTTATTGATATATGAATGATTAATTTTAAAACAATATTAATTGGGTAAAAATAGTATTTAGATAAATAAATTTTTTATAATGCATATATATATATATAAGAAAAATTTATATTTGATACAAATTTTAGTGAGATAAATTTATTCATTATAAAAAAAATAAATGGTATGATGATTTTAATGTAATTAATAACAGAATATGCCTTGAAAATACTTGATTCATTGAAATGAAAAAAAAAACGGTTTTTTAATTTATGTTTCATTTGAATTATTTCAAAAAAAAATTATGCATTTGACTTATAAGTTAAAATAATTATTTAATACCTATAATTATAATCTATAAATATATATTCTATTACTTAATAGGTTTTTAAAACTTCATTAATATTCTTACCTGTTAAAAAATCATAAGAATTTTTATTTTTTGGAAAAATAAATTTTTGACTAAAAATAAATACTAAAAAAACATAAAATTTCACAATTAAATAATATTTTTATTTAAAATATATATAATATTATAATATTTCCAAACCCAAATTTTTATATTTATAAATTATATTTTTGAATAAATTCATAAAATATAATGAATCAACTTTTTATTATAAAATCAATGCTTCAAATATTTATTGTTATTATTCTTATTTCATATACTTTACCAACTAAATTGCTGTTAAATAAATATTAATATAAAATATTATTTATGATAATTTATCATATGTTTCTTAAAATAAATATTCATATCCATTAAAAATAAAATTTCATTGAAAAATATATTTTCAAATAAAAAGTTTTTTCATTTAAAAATGTAGGAAAAGAAATTAAATTTCATTCCTATAAAATTAGACATTATTTTATTTATAAATATAATGAAGAAAGTGATTACTCTATTTCATTCAAGATAATTATTCATAAATTTTCTACTGTTCAAATTGAAATATTTATTTTCTATAAATAGATATAGATGATTCATTTTATGTTTGATGATAATTGTGGAGAATATAATAAAAAACATTGACTTAATTAACGTTAATCAAATATTTATTTCATATATTTTAACATGATTTTCCAAATAAACTATGTCAATGAATCTTATTTATTTCCCATTGAAAAATTAGGTTAGGTTATTCCTAATATATTCATCTTTCAGGGTACATCCTCTAATTTGACATCTACTATACTCTAATAGAATATATAAAGTTAATTATCCTTCCAAAAAAACATAATCATTCCTATAATTGTATATCCGAGTACCCATATACTAAAATAGTATATTATCCATTTCATACATTTTCAAAAACATTTAAAAATATGTGAAAGTAAATATTAATGATATTATATTTTATTCATAAAATTAACTATATATTTCTCCCCCATATGTATTCATCACTACATCATAATTTCACAAAATAATCAATATATATCATTAAACTAAAAATTAGTAGAGATAACCAAAAAATCATTAACTACTTTTTCTTTGTATCAGAAATCAATTCAAATACAATATAACTAATTTTTACAAAAATAAATCAACCCTTTATTACAAAAACATTGAGGGTTTAATAAACCTAAGAGTTATAAAAAACTAAATAATGTGTTCATAAATAGATTTCTCCAAAAATAAATGCATGACCTAAAATCATTTTTCTTGTTAACTAATACAAATTAATATATATTTCCAAATATTTATTGTAGAAATAATTTCGAATAATTTGTATATGTTCCATATATTTTTCAATAACATTTATAATATGCCATGATATAATTGATAGATATCAATAAAATAATTATAATATAAAATAGTATAAAAATTTTATTTATTTTCATGATATCAACTATACTACCAAAAGAAAGACTACAAAAAAAATTCCATCATAATAGTAATTTATTTAAATTATTAAAAATATATATATATTCAAATATTAAATTTATGACATTATTCTTGATAGATATATAACTTTATAACCAACAAATTTTTATCCCTTTTCAATGAAATACTAAACCAAAATGGTTATGATAATTTCCAAAATAGGAATATATAAAAATATATTTGAATAAATCATCTGTTATGAATCGTTTTTTAGAATTTGATAGTTTTAGATCAACCTATGAATTAGAGTTCTTAATCATGGGGGTCGATTGTTATTTTTTTCATTTAGTTTTTCTATCATAATTAGTAAAAATCATTCTCAAATAATTAATAATGGTCAGTACAATGAATTTTATTCATAATAAATAGCCCATATGGGTGTCTAGCTAGGTGAGCAGTCTTAGGCCCATTCAATATGCCCCAATGTAAGGATTGATCATTTCTCAATTAATATTTATTTGTTTCATCACTCCTTGAAGATATTCCATATCCACATACATCATCCAATAACCATAAAATGGATGGAATTCCAAGGAAAATGACACACTCAACACTCTAACAAAACATCAGGACATCATAATATTTATATACATATTCCATGGATTTTTACTAAAGTTCCCTCATCGTAATCCACATAAAAAGTTATTTGTTACCATAATGTTAACTCATTTAAAATCCAAAAGGGTTATCTGTACCATTGAAATTGTGATTTCCCTTAACATATGAATCTGTAATTTATCCTAAAAACTCATCATAATTTCAAATGTTATATAAACCATTCCATTAATTCCAATTGTGATTCTCTATATCTAAAATCCCATGTCTAGGTCAATAAATACATACCGTAACAAGTTTCTTTGATACGAACTATAAAATCTCAAATATGACCCTCTATAATAACAAAATCAATGAAATGTAATTATATCTATTAAATCATGAGTATATTTTTAGGTTAGTAGAATTAGATAAATATGAATCATCATAAACTATTAAATCCCATGTTATTTCTATTAAGAAATAATTTTTACATTACGCATAAAACTACATAATCCATAATTTTTCCGTTTCAACTCCCATAAACTTCACCACACATTCGATACATCTAAAGATTTCATGTTACTACATTCTTATATAAAAATAAGGAAATAGGGGGATAATAATTGGTGATCTCTTTTATTAGTAATGTAAAAAATTGAAATGAATCAATCATAGAATAAATCTTATGGTATAATTTAATAAAAAAACATCAATCTACAATCCACATGAAACTGAGAGCATTTTATAGCGATGAAAATAAGTGAGAACTCATATAAAAAAATATTGATCTCAAACTAATGGAATACATAATCTTGGAAACCAAAAACAAAATATCATCCCCTTAATCTATATAATAAACGTTCATCCAATGAGGAATACATGAAAACCCAATCAATTTTGTATAGTTAGTCCTTTTAATGCATCTAGAGGGTATATAAATATGGGCCCCACCTGTCACCTGAATAAATCCATTCCATTCAACACTAATGCCAAACATACTTTCCATTTAATTCCATATTTATACACTTACAGAATAAAAACATGCCTATCCTTATAATGAAGAATAAAAAATATCAATACATGTTAAAAGTTTGTTAACTGTGAATAATCATCATGAATATGAATACTTTTCCCCATGTCAATAAAAGGGATAACATTATCATAATCCATCATGAGAATGAAGGTGGATGACCAAAATTTATAATTTAAAGACAACAATAATTATCCATTTTGAAATAAAAATATAAAAAATCCCCATAATTTTCCACATGTTAAAAAATGGGATAACATGATCATATAACATCAAGATGTTGAAGATGGATGGAAACACAACACATAAATAACATGCCAGCAATCATATATATTTGAATAAAAACATGATAATTATAATAAATTTCCACATATAAATAGAATAAAATAATTTATTGGGAAACACAATCCAATATGAATTAGGTTAAATTAGATATTTACACCATATAGAAAAATTATTTTACAATAATATAAATACATGAATAATATAATTAATACTATCTAGAGATTGAAGGTGGATTGTTCCAAAAGAACATTACCTAATATATAACTATTATTCATCAATGGTTTTATATGCTAGGAATTTATATCCCTAAGAAAAAATGAAATAATAACATATAATGTAACCAATGGGCGTAATCAACCCAATATATATATATATATATGAAATATGTTTAATTAATAATCATAACTTAATTAATGAATGTTTATATACCAAAATTCATAACTACAACCAAACTAATTGAATAAATAAACATTATAATAATGGAATACTATTTGGATATAAAATAAGATGAAATAAATGGGTTTTGAAAATAATTCTATCGGAATAAAATATAGCATTGAAAGAAAACATGGTGCACAAAATATATAATTTCTCAAACAAGATCAATTGACAAAAACCTAGTACTACATCAGAATCATTAAAATCAAAACCCCTTTAAAATTGTGGGATTGATATTTAAATTTTAAAAAAATGTTTAAAAAAATATTCATTTAATTATATCTCATATAGTTCATAGATAAACCACTTAAATTAAACTATGTTCATAATAAGAATTAATTCTCAATGAGAGGAATTTAAGATGAAAACTCATTACCTCAGTCCCAATCCATTTTTTTAATTTATTAAATTTCATGAGTAGTTATGTTATTTTCCTTAAATAAATTACCCCGAACTATATTGATAATTATATCAATTTATATGAATCATTTATAATGATTATATGTGTATATATATTACATATTTTCATCACCAGCGAATGTAATATTTAATGATTCGAACTAGTTTTTCAAAATTCATGTTGGTATCTATTATTTTTTCAATTCCCATCACTTCAAAACATATATGGTACTATAATATATTTTCCATGAAATTTTACAATTCTATAGTTTCATTTCATTTCTATTTTGGCAACTAAAAAGAATATGAAATCATCAATGATAATATTTTAGTGATTCTTAAATCTTAAAAGGTGTTTTCATTAATAATGAGTTTATTATTGATATAATATTACAATAACCCAAATTTTTTTAACAGATTTGTATCATGTTATACAAGAAAATATGTTCTCAGAGTCATGTATTATGTAAATGTATTGTATTGTTTAGGTGAGTTGTTAAAACCTCCCTAACGGAAACCTGCAATGTTAAATAGATAATATGATATTTTTTTGTAGTAATATATTTATAAAAACTACATAATTATCATATTTATGGTAAATAACTATGATATACCATAATTTGAAATATTTCTAAATATAATATATAATATATAATTCCATTAAATATAGAGAATATATAATTTTCCACATAGTTCACTTTTCTTAAATGATTGAATTAATAATAATATTTTTTCGTCATAACATTAATAGGTTGTATAATTTATCAAACAATGAATTTAATTATGTATTAAAAATTTAATTTCATCCTAAAAATATTCTAGTGACCATCAATTTTTGGTGGTGATGTAAATTGAATTTTGTTTCTCATGGTGGTGGTAGTTCTCAAGTACACATGAATGATTGTTTTATTATTTTTAATTTCGTGTATACATGAATAGAAAATGTTAATACCCTTGAAATTGGAACATTAATGTACTGAAAAGATTTCAATGTCATTATTTATCTATTTCCTATATAAATTTTAATGAATATAATCTAGAATAAAAGAAAAGTAGTTGGTAATACTCGTGTTAGAGGATAATGTTTTCCTTGGAAGTATCCTTGTATATAAAGACATTATACTGATTAATAGTTATAATAATAATGTGATCCTATAAAAAAATTGTATAAATATTAATGTTGAATATTTTTAGATGAACATATAATGGAAGGTGTCTCTTGATGCAGTGGAGACGTTAATCTTTTCTAGGTGAGGAGTGGGGTAATGTTGGGGGTTACACCTGTATTTTTAGTATTATAAAGTTACTATTCATGTATTAATAGAAAAGGAATGAAAAAAGATGAGGTAATAATGATTGGGGTTATAAACATACCTCATCCGTTACTTTTTAGAAATCATTTACTTTTTTAGGTCTTTTTCTTTTATATTTTTAAATTTAACCCCAATTGTATTTTATGTTGGTAAGAGATTATTATCATAATAATTAATTTCAATGGAAATTATTATATTTTATTCATTAAAAAAATATTTATAATTATATATATAAATATTTTCTACTAAAATAAAATTTCAAAATTTTTGGGAATTTAAATTTTAAATGAACACAATGATTCATGTAAAAACTATGTTTTGAAAAATATCATTTTCTTGATTTAAATTAACATATGTGACAATTTATTTTGGTTTCTTATTTGAAGAAAATTTATTAATTTATTATAAAAAATAAATGGTTTGGGTCATTCATGTCAATATAAAACCAAATCACCCATGAAGATAATTTAATAACTAAAATGATTGAAAATAATTTTTTATTATAGTGATATTTTATTATACGTAAAAATATTGCTTGTAGGACCTAAAAATTAAAAGAATATCTCAAAATGAAAATATTTTTTTGTTAAATACAAATGTTATTTCTTAAGAGGTTTTTTATACTTTATAAAACACATACAAAATGAAAAAACAATTAAAATTAAAATTTTCACTATAAGCAGACGACTTGAGTAAAAATAAATCTTTATGAAAAAACCCTACAAAATTTAATAATGAGTTAAAATTTTTATTCTAACTAAAAAATATTTTTCTATAATCAAATTCATATTTTAATATTTATAAATTAATTTTTGGAATAAAATAATTAGATCTAGTGAAACCCCATTTTATTGAATTAAATAATTTAAAATATTAGTTTTTAATATTATTATTTCATATCATTTTCCACAAAAATTGCTTGGAATATTTTGGAATAAAAAAATAATATATAATAATTAATAGATTTTTATAGAAATAGAGATGTGTATCAATTAAAAGACAGTTTTATGGTGAAATATTTCTTTAAAAATGATATTATTTGTCAATTAATGTAAACTAATTAGATTTTAATCATATTAAATGTAAATATTACTTTATTTACATATACATTTAAAAACATGGTAACTAATATTCATTATCAATAATTTAATGATTATGTATTGATTTTATTATTTTAATTTAATAAATTATAATGAGGTTTTATTTATGTTTGAGGTAGAATATGGAAGATCTATATAAAAAATAATTTAATTAACAATAAACATATGTTCAGATTAGGGAATATTACACTTTACATGTCCATATTTATCCTCTTGATAATGTTATGTTATTTGGATTATTATTTAGCTATATTTTATTTAGTCGTCTAATCCATGTTTACTTTTATGATATCTTAGGTTTGGTCATATTAATTTCTTTCCAGAAGTTTAATTTAGTTTTAAAAATGGGAAATATATGATAGGTATAAGGACCCAAACATAAACCTTACATAATATTGAATTAAATATATAATTCACATTGATGATCTTTTCAGGTTTAGAGTTTTAGAGAATTAGGCCCTAACCATTACATTTCAATAAAATTACAAAGTAGACACTTCTACCCAGTATCCAGTTTTTTACAAAACTAGGACTCTTGAAATAACGAGTCATGTCTAGTTACATTTTTAAAACATAATGAGTTTTCATTGATCCCATCCTTGACCTTATTCCACATTATGTCCTATAAAAAACATTTAAAAAACATGTAATGAGAATAAAAAGCTCAGTAAGGGATACACAAAGAAGGAAAACTATTATTTTTTCAAAATAACAAGTAAATGATGAATACTTTAACATAAGTAATACTTTTAACCTTTATGAAGATGTAAATAATAGTCACTGAATAAAAGATCATTACTTTCCCTTTTGTAACCAAAAGAATATCATAAAACCCATATTAAGAACACATAACATATAAAGGTAACATTTTACATAAACATACATAAATGGAATAACCATACGGTCAACTTCCAATGATATCACTAAATGGGATAGCCATACAGCCAACATCCATACCCAATGCATTGGAAGATATAACGTAACTACCTATCATGGTATTCACAGCACCACCCATCATTTGTTTTATCACGTAACCACCCATCAAATGTCCAAGTACCATTATAAAATCATAACAATGAAAACAAATATAAAGGAAAGAAAACATTTCCACATTTCAATCACAATATTTCAATTAAATATATTGATATACAAAATCGATTATCAAAACCATTTTCAATACCAAAATACATAAAATAGTATATGGTATTTATTTTCTTTTAGAAACATTACAGCTTGTTCAGTAAGCCAAAGATCAAATAATACTCACCGCAGCGAAGAAGGTTGTTGTCACCAAGTACGTTAAAAGGAACATTCTTTTTTTCATTTATTAAAACAATTCGTAGAAAAATATTCCTTTTTAATAAAAGTCAAAGTCAAAGGGGTTCATACACAGTATAAATGAAAGTTGTGTATAAATGAAAATATTCCTCAATGAAAGGAGATTGAGACGAAGTCTCTTACCACATGTCGGACTTGACTCGATCGTTCTTTAATCCCCTGAATAATAAACTAGTGTTAATTTCTACTTCATTAAGAACCTTTTTCATGTTTATTATTACTTTTATATCACTTATTACCATTTTATGAAGATTATGTAACCATTTAATTTAATAATGTTCATTTTGTCGATATTTGGTACTTGAGTTAAAAATGAACACCTTATATTTACAAGTTGTCCATGTATTAAATATTCAATTATATAAATAATGGTATTCATGATTTAGATATCATATATATCATATTAATCCAGTATATACATGTATTTATATTAGTTACATAACATTTGGAAATAAGAAATGAAGTGCACCGTTCATGGAGACGGTAAGCCGTACGTACGTTTGAACGCTACTTCTATTTCTATTTCTTATTTTAGTGGAATTTAAAAATAATTTTACATAGTTATATTATAATTATAGTATAATATCATTTATATAATATCATTAACAATATCCTTTATACATCCCACATAAGGCATTAACGATTCAAATCACTTTGAGGGGGTGGTAGTCCGCACTTCCGCAAATGAGATTATCGTATTAACCCACCATGGAAACCATAAATGCATTCTATAAATGGAAAATATAGAATCATAAAGAAAACATAAACATAATATATATCATATATAAATATAGTGTCATCATAATGGACACCATGACAGGTGGTAGGAGATAATCGAACAATCATCATTTCATGAGGTGTTAGTTTGCCATCCACAGAAACATTATGTTCTTCACCCATTAGATAGAGTTGTGTGTATTTGTTGTTAGAATACTTCTTATTACATCATCCTAGTATATTTATTATACTGGTGTTGTTACAAAAGAAAGAAATAAAAAAGTGTTTAGGGGTTGGAGAAGTAAAATCAAAGAAAACAATTTAACAGAAATCATTACCTTTAATTTAGGAAACTTCTTTTTGTTTGAACCAAAAGGATTTCTTGAAATGCCTTCTACCTAAGGTAAGTATTATAAGGGTATTAAAGGGATATATGAAGCTTAATTTGGCAGATTTTGGACGAGAAAAATGGATTTAGAGGTGTGAGGAATTGGTTAGAAGTGGTCTCCTTTTATAAGGGAAAGGAGGGGCTCTCTAGGAAAGTGTGAAAACATTATTTTATTATATAATAATATTCAGTTTCTAAAGGACCGAAAATCATTATAGACAAATATAAGATTAGTCATGGTCTAAAGAAAATCATCTAATAAGAATTGGACATGTTTTGGATAATTGTTTAATCATTAGAATCTTATTTATTTAAATCATTTATTAATGAGGTAAATGTTGCATCATTATTGTGTCATAAATAACTTAATTTATTCGATGTCAAAAAATTATAAAAAATATACTATCATGTAGGAAATATTTTTATCTTTCCAATTAATATTTTTAGTCTAAAATAAGACTTATATAACACTATATAAATATTAATGTACTAAACGTTTTTTGTTATTGTCAATTTTGTCTTTACATTAAATTAAATAATCCAAATTGACATTATCACTACCATGTGGATAAAAGGGGTCCCAAAATCAACCCAAAGATGACCATGGTCTTTAATGACTCAACCAATAAGGTTTGGACAAGTGTTAAGGTAAAATTGAATTATTATACTATTCCTTTAACCTTGTATTACGCTATTTACCTTTAACCGCGGTAAATAAAAGTCAAATGTTACTATTCAACAAAAATTATTTTAATCTTAATGAACCGAATTTTAATTATTGATAACAACCATGTATGTCGGTATTTTGAAATTAAATTCACAGAAGTGGTAAAATTTCATATAAATGAAAATGTCAGTTTTTTAACTACCACTAAGTGGTGTCAGTATTCATCAAAAATTGAAGTATTTCAGATAAATACCAAAAATTCAGCCTAAGCTATATTTAATATCCCAAATTCAAAAATGATGTATATTTTTCCAAAATCAAAACATAGAATTTGAACTTATTAATTTTAAAATTAATTCCTGTTATCAAAACAATTAGTGTGTCTGTAAGAAACAATAACTATCAGAACATTGATACCTATTTATGTCCAATTTCAAAGTGAAATTAATTTAAATGACCAATATTGGTTTTAATGGTAAAAATATATTTCAATTTAACATTTAAACCATCTAAAATATAATCTAACCATATAAAAAAATTAGATTAAAAGGCACGTTAAAATTAAAATACATTATTTTCACTATTCATTTAAAAATTATCTTTATCAAAAAAATACCATAAAATTACCCAAAGTAAAATTTGATGTCCCTATTCTAAAGAAGGATTATATTTGGTCAATTATAATGTATTGAAGTGACCAAAACTATATTTAAAAAGTGTTCTCCATTAAAAGGCAGTAAATCAGCCTTTTAATGTAAATTATGCTTAAAATTAGATTCATTCACATTTCAAGGCTCTAACTTTTATTGGATAAATGTCAATACATTTAAAAAATATCTATAATCATATTGTAGTTAGTTTTTCTCATTCTCTCAAATACAATAGCTAAGTGTTAACTACCATTTAAAATAATAATATTATATTATTAGTGTGCAACGTAAGATTCCAAAGAAACCCATTTTTGTGTATCGTGTACGCTATTGAACATAGAAACTCATTTAAAGTAAAATTAATATTTAATTCAAAAATATTAATAAATATAAAAATTTCTAATTCTTCATTTACTTGCTATGTTACATTCTTCCCCCCTTTTGGAAATTGCATCCCCACAATTTTTATTCTCTTATCAAAATAAGTGGGGGTATTTATCCCTCATAGCATATTCAGATTCCCATGTTGCATCCTCAACCATGTGGTTTTTCCACAAAACCTTTACCTTTTGAATTACATTATTTTGCAATCTTGTTCACTATGGTCAAGAATTTGGACTAGTTGTTTTTCATAAGAGATATTCTCTTCCAACTGAACTACCTCTAGGCTCAAAACATGAGATGAATCTCGCATATACTTTCTCAGCATCGAAACATGAAAAACATTGTGTACCAAAGAAAAACATGGAGGTAAAGCCACATTGTACGCCACTAATCCAACATTATCCAGAATTTCATAAGGTCCAATAAACCTTGGACTCAACTTTCACTTATTACCAAAACGCATCACAATTTTCCATGGAGAAACTTTGAGAATGACATGATCACCTACCTCAAAATAAATATCTTTTCTCCGGTTATCTTCAAAACTATTCTGTCTGCTCTGAGATGTTCTCATGTGATCTAAATCAAATGAACTTTCTTTGTCATCTCTTCTACCAATTCTGGTCCCATCAGTTTCCTTTCACCTACTTCATCCCAAAAAGCTATAGTTCGGAAACGCTTTCCATATAAAGCCTCAAATAGAGCCATTTGTATACTGGAATGAAAACTGTTATTTTAAGAAAATTCAACCAATGAATGATGTTGGTCCCAACTTCCCTGATAATCCAATGAACAAGCACGTTTCATATCCGCCAAGGTCTGTATTGTTCATTCTGATTTCCCATCTGATTGCAGATGAAAATATTTAATAAAATTTAATTTTGTACCCAAGGACTTCGGAAGGTCTCTACAAAAGTAAGAAGTAAACCTGGGATCGCGATCCGATACAATGGAGTGGGGAACTCCATGCAAATTTACTATCTGTTTAACATAAAACTGAGCATGTTGATCTAGAGTCAAAGTATCTCAAATTGGAAAGAAATGAGCAGATTTAGTAAATCTTTCAACAATAACCCAGATTGCATTATTACCTTGAGATGTCTTCTGTAATCCCACAACAAAGTCCTTGGATATATTTTCCCATTTCCACTCTGCCACCGGTAGTGGCTGAAGCATCCCTTTTGGTAACTGCCGCTCTGCTTTAACCTACTGACATGTCAAACACTTCATAGTAAAATCAACAATATCTCTTTTCATTCCATCCCACCAGTAATACTCCCGAAGATCTCTCTAAATCTTATTACTACCAGGAAGAAATGAAAATGGAGAACTATGAGCTTCACTTAACAACTCATTCATCAACCATGAATCACAAGGTACACATAATATCTTTCTAAATCACAAAAAACAATCATTATAAAGATTAAAATCAGGCAACTTACCCCTCTGAACCATCTCTACCTTTTTCTGCTACTCACTGTCTTATTTCTACGCTTGCTTTATTCTGTATTATAGAGATGATTTCACTGACACCGGATACAAAATAGAAAAATTTCCTTCAACAACAACATCGATGCCAAATCTCATCAAATAAAAAACCAAAGGATCTCATTCAAACATAACATGGTTAATGAAGCATTACATTTTTGACTCGAAGCATCAGCCACTTTATTTTCATTCCCCTGATGATAAAGGATTGTGCAATCATAATCCTTGATTAATTACAACCATCTCCTCTATCTCAAGTTCAATTATTTCAGAGTGAATATATACTTCAAACTTTTGTGATCAATATATATTTCACACTTCACTCCATAAAAATGATTCCTCCAAATTTTTAAAGCAAAAACAACAGCAGCTAATTCCAAATCATGAGTAGGGAAATTTAACTCATGTGGTTTCAATTGACGTGAAGCATAAGCAATTACCTGACCATTTTTCATTAGGACACAACCCAATCCTTTCAACGAAGAATCAATGTAGATTACAAACTCACAATTTCTGGAAGGAATTTTCAAAACTGGAGAATTCACCAATATTCTTTTCAATTTCTAAAAACAATCATCACATTCTTTTGTCTAGATGAACATAAAACCTTTTCGAGTTAACTTAATCATTGGACTAGATAAGCATGAAAAATTTTCAACAAACCTCTGGTAATAACCATCCAATCCAAGAAAACTACGAATCTCAGTTATATTTGTGGGTCTTGGCCATTCTTCAACAACTTCCATTTTATCAGGATCAATTGTTATGCCATTTTTTGAAACAATGTGACCAAGGAAAGAAATTTGTTGTAACCAAAACTCAGAATTTCTGAATTTCCCAAATAGTTTCTTTTCTTTTAAGGTTTCCAAGACAACCCTTAAATGACTTTCATGTTCCTCTTTATTTTTTTAATAAACCAAAATATCATCAATGAACACAACAACAAACTTATCCATGAACTCATGGAAAATTCTATTAATAAGATCCATGAATAAAGAAGGTTCATTGGTTAACATAAAAATCATAACTAAAAATTCAAAATAGCCATATCTAGTAAGAAAGACAGACTTTGGAACGTCTTCTTCCTTTACTTTAAACTGATGGTACCCCCGACCTCAAGTCAATCTTTGAAAAATACTGAGCTCCCAGGAGCTGATCAAACAAATCATCGATATGAGGCAAAGGATACTTATTCTTAATAGCGATGTTATTCAATGCTCTATAATCAATTCAAAGTCTCATTGAACCATCTTTCTTTTTAACAAAAAATATAGGAGCACCCCATGGTGACGTTCTAGGTCGAATGAAGCCTTTATCTAATAACTCCTACAGTTTCATCTTTAACTCTAAAAGTTCAATTTGAGCCAATCGATAAGGGGGTTTTGAAATTGCCTTAGAATCAAGAAATAAGTCAAGAGTAAATTTAACTTCTCGATCAGGTATAATACCAGGAAACGCATCAGAAAAAACCTCAAGGTACTCATTTTCCACTGGCACATAATTAATCTGAATAGTTTGTTTGTTTTCAACAATATGTGCAAGGTGAAATTCATTTCCATCTTTTACTATTTTCTCAGCTTCCTAATATGTTATCAACAACAAGGGTTAATTTTTTTATACAAAGTGAAAATCATTCTGAAAAGTAACCTATTTATCTCTGAAATCAATATTAGCATGATAAACAAATATCCAATCCATGCCCAAAATGACATTGAACTCTACTAGAGGCAAAACAATAAGGTTTGATGGTATATTTTTTCCGCACACAAGGACATGAATGTTCTTATGTTTTCTTTATGTCTCATCATTTCCTCCATGTGTTTTTGCCGTAAGTTCTGTTTTCACATCATGTGTTGGAATTCCCAATTTACTAGAAAATTTCTCAGAAATGAAAGAGTGTGTAGACCCCAAATCAAACAACACATTGGCATAATCTGAACAGTCAAACAATGTACCTAATAAAACTTCATTTGATGGCCCAACATCTTCTAAAGTAGTTTCAAAGGATTTTACCACCCCTTTCTGCTTGTAGTATTCCTTCTTTCCTTCGGTTGAGTTTTTGTTGGACACTCATTTTCATAATGACCCATTTAATTGAACTTAATAAATTTTACTAACTATAAATCAGATTTTGTCTTACCATTACCATGATTTTTTTAGTGCAATTACGAGCCTTATGTCCCATTTTACCACATTGGTAGCACTTAACAGAATTCAAAATACATTCCCCAGCATGATTGTTACCACAATTTTCACAAACTGTAATCTTAAGTTTCTTACCATCAAACTTTTTTGAAGAGTTGTTCTCTTTCTCCTGCCACCTCGTCCTCTTATTCTATTGTTTGTCAAAGATTACCTTATCATCAACAAACTTCATATCCAACTTCTCCACACAACGAACAATTTTTTCATAACTTTTGAACTCACAAGAATCTAAAGTCCTTCGATACTTTGGCTTTAATCCTGAGTAAAAATGGTTGATTTTACTTTCAAGATCTCGTATGAAATTTAAAGCATACCATTCCAGTCGAGTGAATTTTTCTTCATAAGAAGCCATTGACTCATCCTCTTACCTCAATTCCAAGAATTGTATTTCCATCCTAAGTCGAACCACACTAGGAAAATATTTCTCAAGAAACATACCTTTGAATTCATCCCAATCGAGAGCATCAATCTCCTCACTATCCCTGATATTTTTCACTATCGACCACAACTGATCAACTTCACCTTCAAAATGGTAAACAGAAAGACAATCCTTTTGATTATCTGATCAAACCATGACATCAAAATACTTTTCCAATGCATTAATTCACCCTTCAAATAGCACAGGGTCAGATGATCCTTTGAATGATGGGGGATGTTGCCTCACAAAATTCCCCACTACTGACATGTTCCTCTACGGTGGATCTGGATGATCTTGTACATTGATATAACCACCATTTATACCCTGAGTCAACTTTTCCATCACTGCAACAAACTGTTCAGTTCTGATTCCAACCATCCCAGGTTGCTGATTTGGATGGTAGTCTTCCTCTTAATGTCCCCCCAACAAAACTGCCCTATTTCCTCTGCATAAAACCATTCTAAACATAGAAATATCTTAGACAAAGAAACATGGTAATATGTAAATGCCATATGATATCAATATTAACATAAATTACTTCATTAAAATTAATTTTACAATTCCCCAACTTCTAAAGTTATCTAAACCGACCTCTGATTCCAACTATAAGGACCCGACCATAAACCATGCATAATATTTAATTAAATGAATAATTCACATTGAGGATATTTTCAAGTTTATATTTTTATAGAATTAGGCCATAACAATTACATTTCACAAAAATTACAAAGTAGACACTTCCAACCAGTATCCATTTTTTTTAAAAAACATGGACTCTCGAAAAAAAGGGTCAAGTCTATTTCTATGTTTAAGACAACATGAATTTTCCTTGATCCCATCCTTAACCCTATTCCATAAT
This sequence comes from Viscum album, assembly GCA_963277665.1. NCBI lineage: Eukaryota > Viridiplantae > Streptophyta > Magnoliopsida > Santalales > Viscaceae > Viscum > Viscum album. The sequence continues at coordinate 2,137,363,346 of OY728141.1, read as the reverse complement.
ATGTCCTGTGAAAAACAATTCAAAAACATGGTATGAGCATAAAAAGCTTAGTAAGGGATACACAAAGAAGGAAAACTGTTATTTTTTCAAAACAACAAGTAAATGATGAATACTTTAACATAAGTAATACATTTCACCTTTATGAAGTGATAAATAATCTTCACTAAATAAAAGATCATTAATTAAACTTTTGTAACCAAAGTATTACCATAAAACTCATATTAAGAACACATAACATATAAAGGTATCTTGGGACATAAACATACATAAATGGAATAACCATACTATCGACTTCCACACATATCACTAAATGGAATAGCCATACGGCTGACTTCTATACCCAATGCATTGAAGCTTATAAGGTAACCACCAATCCTTGTATTCATGGCACCACCCGTCATTTGGTTTATCATGTAACCACCCATCAAATGTCTAAGTACCATTATAAAATCATAGGAATGAATGCAAATATAAAGGAAAGAAAACACTTCCACATTTCAATCACAATATATAACATAAATATATTGATATAAAAAATCCATTATCAAAACCATTTTCAATAGAAAAATACATAAAGGATTATATGGTATTTATTTTCTTTTAAAAACATTACGGCTTGTTGAGGCAGAAAATGATCAAATAATACCTGTGGCGGAGAAAAAGGTCGTTGTCACCACATACGTTAAAAGGAGCATTCATTTTGTCATTTAGTAAATCACTTCGTAGAAAAATATTCCTTTTGAATAAATTTATATTTCAAATCATTTTATACACCATATAAAATAATGTTGTGTATAAATGAAAATATGCCTCAATGAAAGGTGATTGAGACGAAGTCCCTTAACTCATATCTGACTTGACTCAATCATTCTTTAATCTCCTGAATAATAAACTTGTGTTAATTTCTACTTTCTTAAGAACCTTTTTCAAGTTTATTATTACTTTTATATCACTTATTACCATTATATAAACATTTTGTGACCATTTAAGTTAAAAACGTTCATTTTGTCGATAGTTGGTACTTGAGTTAAAAATGAACACCTTATATTTACAAGTGGTCCATGTGGTCAGTAGTCCATTATATCCAAAATGGTATTCATGATTTAGATATCATATATATCATATATATCCTGTATATACATGTATTTATAGTAGTTACATAACATTTGGAGAGAATAAATGAAATGCACCGTTCATGGAGACGGTAAGTCGTAAATACGCAAGAACGCTACATCAATTTCAATTTCTTATTTTAATGGAATTTAATCATAATTATACATAGGTATTTATAATTATATTATAATATCATATATAATATCATTAACTATATCCTTTATACATCCCACATAAGGAATTAATGAGTCACATCACTTTGAGGGGGCGGTAGTCCGCACTTCCTCAAATGAGATTATCTTATTTACCCACTATGGAAACTATAAAGACATGATATAAATGAAAAATACAGAATCATAAAGAAAAAATAAACATAATATATATCATATATAAATATATTTCCATCTTAATGGCCACCATGAGAGGCTGTATGAGATAATTAAACAATCATCGTTTTGTGAGACGTTAGTTTTCCATCTATAGAAACATTATGTTTTTCACCCATTAGATTGAGGTGTGTGTATGTGTAGTTCGAATAATTAATATAAAAACATCCTATATTATTGACAATACTGGTTTTGTTACAAAATAATGGAATAAAAAAGAGTTAAGGGGTTGGAGAAGTAAAATAATAGAAAACAATTTAAGAGAAATCGTTACCTTTAATTTGGAAAACATCATTTGGTTTGAACCAAAAGGATATCTTGAAGTGACTTATGCCTAAGGTAAGGCTTCTAAGGGGATGCGAGGTATATAGGGAGCTTAATTGGGAAAATTATGAATGAGAAAAATGGCCTGAGAGGTGTGGGTAATTGGTTAGAAGTGGTCTCCTTTTATAATGGAGAGGAGGGGCTCTTTAGGAAAGTGTGAAAACATTATTTTATTATATAATGATATTCGGTTTCTAAAGGTCCAAAAATCATTATAGTCAAATATAATATGACTCATGGTGGAAAAAAATCATCCAACAATAATTGGACTTGTTTTGGATAATATTTTAATCATTATAATCTTATTTATGTAAATAATTTATTAATGAGGTAAATAATGCATCATTATTGTGTCATAAATAATTTAATTTATTCGATGTATAAAAATTATAAAAAAATACTATCATGTAGGAAATATTTTTAGATTTCCATGTAATATTTATAGTCGAAAATATGAGTAATATAACACCATATAAAAATTAATTTACAAAAATATTTTTGTTATTATCAATTTTGTCTTTAGATTAAATTAATTAATCCAAATTGTCATTATCACTACCAAGTGAATCAAAGGGGTCACAAAATTGACACAATGATTTTCATGGGAGTTAATGACTCAACCAATAATTTTTGGACAAGTTTTAAGGTATTTTTGAATTATTATAATATTATTTTAACCTTGAATTACCCTATTTACCTTTAACCGCAGTAAATAAAAGTCAAAAGTTACTATTCCCAAAAATTATTTCCATCTTAATGAACCACATTTTACTTATTGATAAAAACCATGTATGTCAGGTTTTTAAAATTGAATTCATAGAAGTGGTAAAATTTCCTTTAAATGAAAAAGTCAGTTTTTTTAACTACCACTAAATGGTGTCACTATTCATAAAAAATTGATGTCTTTCAGAAAAATACCAAAAATTCAGCCTAAGCTATATTTGATATTCCGAATTCAAAAATGATGTATATTTTTTCAAATTCTAAACATAGAAGTGGAATTAATTAATTTTAAAATTAATTCTAGTTATCAAAACAAATAGCATGTTTTTAAGGAACAATAACTATCAAAAGATTGATACATGTTTATGTCCAATTTCAAAGTGAAATGAATTCAAATGATCATCACTGAATTAAATTGTAAAAATATATTTCAATTTAACTTTAAAACCAACATAAAGATAATCTAACCATAAAAATAAATTTGATTAAAAATCACTTTTGAATTAAAATACCGTATTTTTAACTATTCATTAAAAAAAATAACTTTATCAGAAAAATACCAAACAAATTACCCAAAGTAAAATATGATGCCACTATTCTATATAAGGATTATATTTGGTCAATTAGAATGAATTAAAGTGACCAAAACTATATTTAAATAGGGTTCTCCATTAAAAGGCATTAAATCGGCCTTTTAATGTAAATGTTGCTTAAATTTAGATTCATTCACATTTTAAGGCTCTAACTTTTATTGGATAAATGTAAATACATTTAACAAACAAGTATAATCATATTTTAGTTTTTTTGTTCATTCCCGCTAACACAACGGCTATGTGTTAACTACCATTTAAAATAACAATATTATATTATTAGTGTGCAACGTAAGATTCCAAAGAAACCCGCTGTTGTGTATCAGGTATGCTATCAAACATAGAAACCCATTTAAAGAAAAATTAATATTTTATTCATGAATATTAATATGTATAAAAATATCTTATTCTTTATTTACACGGGATGTTACAATAGGTTAATTTTATGTTCACTTTGTGAACCCATAATAGTTTTTTACTTGTGTAAATGTATCCTAAAATGGGTATTTGTGATTCCAATGTAATAGTTTCTAGATCATGGGAATTGGTACTAATAATTAGTCCATGGAATGAGATATCCTTGGTAAGAAGTTTGGGGTTACACTAGGATGGTTCATGAAAGATGGTAATGGAGACCGGTTTTGATTTATGTTATTTTGTAAATTTTAGGAAGACATGGGGTTTGATTTTTATTAATTCAGTAGTTGGTTTCATTTTATTATATAGGTCAGACCCATTGTTTCATGCCGCATGCCTGATGTCTCAATTAGACATCCAGAAATAATTATTTTTTAGAATTTATATTTATTTAATTTTAATTTTTGAGGTTTTTTAGTTTTTATTAATGAATGATCAAATGGATTTTTATATTTTACATAGTTTGTGTGCACAAGAATTAGACCATGTGGAGACTATGTGAACTGTTTTGGATAATAAATATAATTTTCCCCACATTTTGGGTTTATTATTTATATGAACAGTTTGATAAATTGCACCACTAATTCAAAACCTTATGTAATGACTACATGGTTATTACATGGTTTGTTAAACCATCCAACATAATTATGAAATGTGGGAATTTTTTTGGTTCATTATTTTCCCTTGATAACATTTATTTCCAAGAAATATATAGTTCGAAATTGTTTTTATTATTTAAATTTATCACATTTACAAATTTTAGTGGATTTATTCTTTTTTATTTTATGTCTTGCTTTGCTAATCACCATTAAAGATGAATAACCCATTCTTATGGATTTATTTTATGTTAATAAGTATGGATGAAAATATATGAAAGATGATATAAATATGAGTATAACATGAAAACATAGAATCTGGTAGAAGAATCTATGAAGCATATAGATACAAATGTTTGTTGTAAGGAATTATTATGTAATGAATTATAAATATGAAATAAATATTGTTGAAATATATTTTCCTTATAAGAAATATTTTATCCTCATAATCATTGTAATGGCTAGTGGCTTGAAATTTGGAAAAGTAAATCATTTTTTCACAAACATACATAAAAATAAGATAAAAAATATAATTTACTAGATATATGAGAGAGATTAAATTTTAATAATATAAATTTGATGTGTTGAAGTGTATAACACCTGACATATCTTCAAAAGGGGAAAAACCATGTGATATTGCACGATGACATTCCAGGAAGGTCGAACCTAATGTGTTTTTTTGGTGGGATGTGAATAAAATTAGGTAAATAAAAAATCACACTTATAATTCCATTTACAATGTGGTAATAACAATTTGTTTTTTTTAATTTTTAAGATTTTACAAATGCGACATCTCAAATTGATATGATACTATATAGATCAAATTGTCCACATCACATGACATTCACTATACCATGCATAAATATTCATTGTAGTAATCTTCAAAAATCACCTATAACTACTGAGTGAACCTACATAGAATATTATAATGATGTTTATAAAATCTAATAGAGTTTTACATGAAATCATTCTTACACCTCATGAAAATTAATTCATTATTTTGCATCTTTTTAGAATTAAACCACATTAATGACATTGATTGTCAAATTCCATCAACCATGGGACTTCATGTGATGATTGTATTTAAATATTTTTTATTGCCCCACAATTATAAATAAGAATGGAAATACATTAAACAAACATTGGAAGGTCCAATTCTTGAGATTAATCAGAAGATACCAGTGTTTCCAAATCCAGTTAAAATTGAAAAAGATGTCATAAATTCATGAAAGTCATATAAATATTGTGAAATTATTTTTTTCATTACTGATCATGTATCTTGGTCTTTTAATCTAATTCAGGATGTATGCTAGTTCCTTGATGATGAGTTAAGAGGAAAAAATTATAAATATTTAATGATTTGATGTTATAGGTAACGTTTTGAAGGTTATTCTATTTTTAAATTCATATGAAATGTTGTGACCATTCAAAGGAGTTCACAACTAAAAAACCGGAATATGTCAATTTTTCACCACATGGATGTATGATTTTCTTTAGATTTTGGAATCAAAAAATGGATGACGGTCTGAATTATTATTATAGTGTTAGTGTGTTAACTACATAGATTCCTCATAGGGTATTGTTACAAACTAGATAAATTTCTTGGTTTATTTATTATTGTAAAGATAAAAATAATAGAGGCAAATTTTGCAATGCATGGTCATTTGATAGTTTTTAAAAAAACATTAGCATACAATGAAACATAACATTATTAGATTTTATAGGGAATTTTTATTATGATATGTAATGCATTTTAGAATATACTAAATATATTATAACTATACATAACATATATTCAGATTCAAATTTTGATAAATAAGATAGTTTGATCTTAATGAAGATTTATATACTAATAGATATATCATCCAAATTATAGATAACATCTTGTTGAAAATTGGTGTTGTATCATTCCTATAGTGGTACGTAATGTATTTTGGATAAAATGTATTATATGAGATGGAAATCATAAGACACTACTATAGATGTTTATGGAATTAATGAGTATACAAATGATATTCTTCAAAATGTCGATGAGGTTATAATGTAGGCAGAGAATAAATTTGTGATTTCAAAAGTGATATATATGATTTAACATTTCTTATATAAGGTTTATTTGACTGAAAAATATGAGTATTAAATAGGAATTATGTCAGGTAATGCATTATTGATATTTAGTTCATAAATATCATGATGAAATCATATTAATAAAAGATTATTGCAGAATTTAATAGAGAAATGAATGGTAATTAATTAAGAAGATAATGTTTCATTCATTTTTTTGGAATTTTAAGGTGATATTTTTGATACATTAATTGAATTTAATATAGAATAAATTTCATGATATTTTTTATTATCCTTTTAAATTTAAATTTTTTGATAATTGATGTAAATTAGGTTTAGGATCAAGACGAAAAAACCCATGTAAGAGGTAACTAAGATAATATTATAGTGAATAAACATAATTAATCCAATTAAGTGAATATCCTCAAATACACTGAGGAACTAAGGTAAAAAAATTTATAAACAATGTATTACTTTGTTATTTAGTTTTGAATTCTGAAGATATAATAAATGTGTGAGTATTTTTCAATAAGAATAAATCTGAAATCATGTTTCATAATAAACTAATAAAGAATCAATCTAGATTATTCTCAATAATACAGATCTGATTCATGACATGAGAAATTTAGTGTATCATGATCTTGATGAAATGGGAGAATGAATACTACTGAATATTATAAAGTCATAAATAGGATCTTTTGTTGATAAAAAATCATCCTAGATCTTATTAGTCAACATCATAGTTCTAGGTTATACTCTATTATAATTTAATGAGACCTATTGTAAACAACATGTTAGTAGATACTTTACATTATGATATGGATTCATAAGATTTATGTATGACACATTCCCTCTTCATATTATCACTAATATTATAGAAAAATATAATATCTCTATATGATACCAATCATATCAATGATTTTTTACAATTTTTAGGACTCAACCCTATGAAAATTTGATATGCCTAATTTTAATTATATTCACTGTGTATATGGGTGATTGATTGTTGACCTATATGGACCATGGTTAGAGCTAGTTATAAAATAAAATATTCAATACCAGAGAAATCATAAATTAAAGGGACACTAATTAAACCACACTTTATCAATATTAAAAAACAGGTTACCTTGGAATTTCAAGTGTTATTAGAGCTAATCAAAGTCCCCTTAATGTGATCCAATTTTTTTAATTTTAATATATATAATATTAATTCCAATTAAAATTATATTTATACCTACATTTTATGATACGAATTTTATTGTGTGGTAGAATAGAGTTATTTAATATCTTATTTCTCTTACTTTTAATGATTTTGGGGGTTCTGTAGTGGGTTGTACACCAACATATAATGGTAGTACCATTAAATTTATATCTAAAAATTATTAAAATCCAAAAAAATGAAAAGAATTAAATGTTGATATCCTTGCTTAAAAATGATTATATAAAAGAGATGGTACGATAAACTGAAAATGAAATTTGTGATATTGTTAATTATAAATTCCATAAAAATTATGCTGTGAAATAATCCATTCTATAGATATTGATTGTAAATATTAAATAAATTATAATGGAATATGTTGAGAATATTAATGATTATTTCACAAGACTGAAGGAAAATTCGTTCAAGGTCAAATGTTATAAATAATCATTATATAAACCAACCAATTTTTACAATATACTGAGAAACATAGATGATATATTTGTTGAAAATGTCTCTACTCAAGAATAAAACTATTATTTTCTCTTTATGAACTATAAAATATTATAATAAATTAGAAAACTAATCATTTTAATGAATAATATAATTTAGTAGAAGGTTTTTCTATTTAATTATAAGAATAAATAAACATTATAGAACATAAAAGCAACTCATTAACAGTATATAAAAAGGGAAAAATATTAATGATTATTATCTGTGAAATTAATGATTTTTTTAAAATGTATGTGGTGTTAAAAATTTTAATGTTAACCCTAAAATATTTTAAATGTGTGGTAATATGGACTTTCCCGTTTTATTAAAGATAATATATTTTTTTTCTATAAACATATTGATCAATACTACAGGTTTATGAAGAATAAATGGGGTTAGAGAACCAAATAAGTCACTAATCACATTGATAGAGAGAGATACAAGAGGCTCAAATGACGAAATAGAAGAAGTTTGGTAATAATGGAAGAGGATGAATACTCTGTTAAAAGTTATAAATAAAAATAATTCACTACTAATATAATTATAAACATATTGAATTTTATTTGAAAATATAAATGACCATAATTTAGTTATGAATAACGGGATATAATTATACTAAATTCATGTAGAAAGTTGACCTTGATGAATTGATTGACCAAAAAATTATAAATACATAAAACTTGTTTATAAAGAATAAGACATGGATTATAATAGATGATTATGATGACATTCAAAATAAATAGAATATCAACTTTGAGGAAATCATACCTATCAATGGGAAAATTAATAGGCATGAAAACATGTTAAATGATTTTGAATAGAAATATAACCATTCATATTTTCAATGATGGTAAATATAATTTGTTTTTCAATATCATTAACATAATGGCCTAAATATTGATTTTTAATCAAGTCATGGATTTCATAGTTCCATCCAAGGCTCTTTCGGAGCACGAAGCTTTGAAATGGGAAAAAAGACTGGGACACATGTTTTTTCTACAACCACATAACCCAAGGTGCACGATAGTTCAGCCAATTGCAGACATGTGATATAGTCTTTTTTATAGTGTTGGTATTTTCTGTCGAACTGCGCAGCTAACAGTATAGTGTTCGCAAAAGTATAAGTTAATTGATCATGTTTTGAGTAAAATATGGAAAAATTGTGGATCCAAACCATTTTACTTGATCTTTAGGGAGAAATTACCATTTCCCCTCATTTAACAAAAAAACAATTAAAATTTTATCCCCCCCCCCAACATGGATATCACCCATTATCTTCCTCATTTGAGCTCAAGGACACCCTCAAATTGGTTTCAGAGAAACTCCTCTATTTGGTTTCCATTATTAAATCATTCAGATGACATGGATCCATCCCAGTAAGCTCCCCGAGTATCTCAATTCATATATATGTTTATCTTTCCATCAGTTATGATATTTAGGTTTAGGATCATTTTCCATATTTTCAATAAATTTGACTATTTCTCTGATCTATTCTAACCTACTCTAAATTTTAGGAAAATATTTAGTGAGGTATCTTTTAAACATTTGAGGTATGTTGTCCCGTCATTTTAATTTAGAGTTTTGTCATTTCATAATTTCATCCTTGTGACATATGAAATAATCTTCCTAGCATCTCAATTATATTGATTACTTCATGTCTAATTTAACCTTGTACCTTAATAAACATATATTGATCTAGTTTTGGTGGCTTACAGGTTTTATATACCATATATGGTCACCCCATGGGTGTGCCACTTAAAAATGACCATTTTGTTCAATTGGATCAAATTCCTGGAACTCCTATATGGTTTTAGTCTAACCTTTTAAATGAAATTTTCCTCAGTTATAAAATTTTAAAATGATCTCAACCACCCATTAACTGTATAGATGATTTATAATAAGAATCAACAACGTATAAAATTGGTTAATTTCATACATCACCCTCTAAATAACCCCTTGGATTTTTTAAATTGAGTTTTAATTCATTATTAAAATTAATAAATCGATTGTGGTGTTTGGATTTTATAGTATGTATTATGTAATATGTTGTAATTATTTTAAATAAATTTACCGTGATACCTCCCAATTGAAATTTGCGCATTATAAGAACATTTGTCTAGTTTTGGTAAAATCAATGTGTTAATTTAAACGAAATGGCTACTCCATTATGGGTTAACTTTCTTAAAATGAGTAATAGGAAATATAATAACTAAAATGGAATCAAACATGGATAATTTCATGTATAAGAGGTTATGTCTTATGTATTGTGTTATAAATAATAATGCATCTTTAATGTATTTGGGATATATGAAATAAATGGATGAGAGGTAATTCACCATGCCATATATAATTATAATATTCATTTATATATGTTATGATATGATGGTTATGGACCTTTGAGATTTTATTTAGCACACTCCATTAGATTAAATGTTGAACATGACACCTTGTACATGTTATTCAATATGGGTGTTGGGATTTACACAACATGTTCCCTTATTCTGGTGTCTCAATAGTGGATAAATCACCATCTCAAGTATTGTTTCATGATGTATATCTCTATTATTAGGATGTAGGTCATGAACCATATTTTATGACAATTTAGGCTTGTTAGACTCATCTAGAATATCTGAGTTATGCCTGAGTCCAACAATCACTTGTACTTTATGTATATGTCCACTTACAACTTATTAAAATTAGTTAATACATGTTGATGAAATATAAAATTAATATATATATATTACTAATCATATTTATAGTGACATTATAAGGTAGTTTCCATCCATGATTTATAGATGGTAGACCCACCAGGTGTCCTATTGGATGTTTAGCTGGCTGTTTATTTACGTTAGATTTTTTCCTTTTACGCTAGCAACTGAAAAATGTTTAGTTATGCAAACTACATGGATTACATATAGAAACTGTTTATGATGGCTCACTAAGATTGTTTCTCATGGCCTACCTGGTTTATCATTTGTACCAAAACAAATTACCTGTCTATAGGTATTCAAAAGATAAAAGGCCCTGTTATAGGTTGTGGATATGATTTATCTAGTTGGATAATATGAGTATATGAATAAGTATTCTCTTGAGATTCTCATGGAGATGTTTTTCCCAATTATTTACTGTTTTATATCAATATTTTATCTTCATGTGCTTTTATGTATTATTATAATGTCATTCATCCATGCATCAGACACTACCATTGTGGCTTTTGGTTATACTATCAGTTGTTCAATTATTATGTTTTCCATAGCTTATCTAATTATTAAATATGTTCATATAAGATTCCACTACAATTTTATATTATTTTTTAGTATCTTATATTCCCTTTTTTCAAGATGGTATAGTCTAGACACCGTACCACCTTCACACCTTCACTACTAGTCGGAAGCTTCTAGCATAAGTGAAGGAGCACTTGAGGCCTTATGACCCACTAGCTCAAGAACATGTAAATTGGACCCCAGTTTAGGATGTTACAATGTTGTATTAGAGTATTTCCTTTCATTATTTATAATTTTGAGACAATATACTGGTTATTTGGGTGTGATTGGAGCATGTCCGTAAGCTATGTTCGGGCGTCGTGAAACCTTGTTTATTGTAATGTCCATGTTTCTTAAATTATATTTTTTTTGTTTTTTCCTTTTACTATTGATATCATTTCACTATTGAGTGAAATAGTTGTGTTTTTTTTATTATTATTGTTATGATAAAGGATTTATTTAACTTTTGACCAGATGATATCCAGGAAAACAACATTATTACATGTATCATTATTAGGCATAATAGGAAAAAGATTCCATTATTATTTATGACACATTATGTTTTAGCATCAGTTTTACTATTGAATAGTTATATTACTGTCTAAATGCATTGAATTTTTCTAAATCATATAGCATGTATTGGAAAATATTACTGATACATAATGTGTCAACTTTAGCCTAATAGTGTTTTCTTGAATAGATTTAAGCAAACACCATAAGCATTCTATTATGGAATGTTGAGATATGGGCCGTTAGTTGAATGAACTAGAACTTGTTATGTTATGGGTTATGTGGATGCATTATTTGGTTCACAAATTGTATAATCCCCAATGTATTGGAAATGAAAATTCAATTAATTCAACAATATAAGGTGATTGAACTTGATAAAATCAGAAATTGAAAATGAATATGAATTACAATGTGAAAGTATCAATCTTGTATATCCATCATATAGAAATAAACATGAACCTGACCATCATAGTGGGTAGGGGTGTATCATATGTTCTTATGGGTTTTTACCATCAAGAATTGGATTCTTCCCAGGTAAAGAGGTGTGATCGTAGTTATGGGAAGAATTTACACCAATCCTCGTTTCCTAAATTAAAACTTCTAAATTGCCTAAATCTCTTGTTAGTCATGTGGTAGGAATTGTTGTTTCATTCACCAATACATAATCTAGTCGCACACTTTAAAGAAATTGATGAACTTGTCCCACAGGTAGTGGGCCATAAGCCACTACTAATTCCCCCCAAAAAATCCACCTCCGGCTCCTATTCATGTTATAAAAATGGGAACTGATGCCATGTTATGAGAGGGGTTTCTATATATTCTTCAGTCATTTCAAGGAATAGATTGGCCTACAAAATGATTGGTATAGTTGACTATTGCGTTTCAGTAGTAGAAGTATCATACCTTTTTAGGGGATGGAAGACCATATGTTTTTGTGTCATGGCTCGAAGAAATCAAATCTACATTCGAGCATCTAGAGATGCCTTTAGTTTAGAGGATAGATCTAGCAGCTTATATAATTTGTGATTCTACTATGTTGTAGTGGGATCTTATCACCTAGTTAAATCAACCTTATGATATGGTCTGGGCTGATTTCTAGACCATATTTTATGACAATATTATTCCCCAAACATTGAGTTAAGACAAAGATAAAGAGATCAATAACTAATAGTAGTGGATTATGTTGATTATTGAATAATCTTCTTATTTCATATAGCTAAATTGGATTTCTACTACTGTAGTTGTTTATGATATTATGAAAACTAAGAGATTCTAGGATGGAAAAGTTTATGAAATCCAGTAACAGTTCAAAGTGAACATGTTGACTACCATTTTAGAAATTATAATCCATTCCCTATTTAGAGAGAAGAACATGAGGGATTATGAAGGAGTGACTCAGGTCCATTCAGGAACTAAATCTATTATTTATTATTTTTTAGGAAAATGATTTATTTTTTGTTTACTTATGGATGTATAAGTAGTTATGATCCTCTTGTAGAGAGTTTTTTTATCTTTCATCAGTGTGACAAGATAGGGCACATCAAGTCTCCTTGTCCATGTGATATAGCTGAGTGAATAGGATGTGGAATGATGGGGCATATTTATCTCATCTACAGAAATTTCCATCCAGCACCTCGTGAGTCAGGATCATCACATACTCCTTATTTTGGGGAAATGCCAGTAGGGTCAAGATAAGTTGGAATCAAGAACAACATTTATAGATCATGCTGAGCTGGCGGTCAAGTTAGATGCAGCGAGACTTATGATTATAATCGCCAAAATAGTAGGCATGCCCATGGTAGTCAGGTAGTGACTCAGGGCAGTAGTACATGCCAGTTACATACAGTTCAACCTACCCCATATGAGAAAATCACCAGACATTCTACAATTCTACTTACTATTCTAAATGACTCTACTTTAGGGTCTTATTTCATTTACATAGGGGTGTCTCACTTATTTATATTTGAGAAAATAATGGGAAGTATGGGCCACAATATTGAACATTATTATGACTCTATCACACTTAAAAGCATGTTAGGTATCCATCATTATGGAATTCAGCATTGTAATAATTGTCCTTACATGATTGGGGTTTACCTTTCAGGGTGGAATATTTTTCAATAGGACATGATGGGAATTTATGTGATTATTAGGAAGGATTGGTTAGTAACCTACTAATACCACATTGACCATCATAATCATACAGTGACATTTACATCATCAGGGAGAAGTATTCACATGCACAACGGTGAGTAGAATGTGTACAATTTTTGATGAAAACCCTAGTAGAAGAGGATGGATAATGTGATACAATAGATTTTCAGTCTTTTCCTAGAATACTAGGGCATACAATTTGATGTATTTCCTCCTATAATGGAGTGTTTCTACGATGTATTTCTTATTTAATTCTACATTCTAACACATGTGTGATAGGTAGATTTTACAATTGAACGGGTATTAAGAGCATCACTAGTGACCATTAATCCTTATAGAATGGAACCCAATGAGCATCTAGAACTGAAAAAAAATTGTAGGATCTAGAGGATAAAGGCTCTAAACTCATTCCTACTTCTCCACAAGTTTCAGTAGTTCTATTTGAAAATAAGGCATATGGTAAACTAAAACTCTATAAAGATTACTGTCATTTGATTCATCTCACATTAAGGAATTTATATCCACTTCCTATAATACATGACCTATTTGATCAACTCTAAGAAGTGATAGTGTTTTGAAAGGAAAATATGGGTTTGAGTTATCATCACGTGTGTGTTCCAACATTATAAATTCCTCACACAAACATCATCTGTTGGTATGGTCTCTATATGTACCATGTTATTTCATTCGGACTCACAAATGCAGTTATTTCCTTTATGGATCCTATGAATCAGAGATTACACTTGTATTTGGATTATTTTTTGTTTTATTTGTTTTTTATATCTTAGTGTATTCATGTCCCAAAAATAAACATTAAAATAGTCTTAGGATATTTTTGAATATAGTGAGAGAGAACCCACTCTATTATAAGCTCAGTAAATGCCTATTTTGGATAGACAAAGTCCACTTACTGTTTCATATCATCATACTGTCCAGAGTTTCAATAGAGCCATTTAAATTGACTTATGTAGTTTCTTTGGAGAAAATCGAGAATTTATTTAAAATATAATGATTCTTGGGTATATTTATGTATTAAATATTATTTATCTAGGATTTCTCACACATTATACCATTACATATGTGCATGAAAATGAAGGGTGTAAAATTTGTATGGTCAGAAGCATGTGAAGATACCCTTATGTAGTTGAAAAGAAATTTGACTTAAGTACCAATACTAATTCATTTAGAGACTTAAATAGATTTAATGTGTAAATTGACACTTTAGGAACCAGTTTTGGAGTTGTTCTGATGTTAGAAGAGTTAGTCATGACATACCAATATTGTCAATTGATGTCTAGTGAGAGGAATTACCTGATCCTAGATGTTGAGCTCTTTTCCATAGATAATGCCTTATGATATTAAAGACACAATCTACCTGGAGTTTTATTTTTTGTATTCACCTAAAAAAAGACCCTAACATACATTTTACCTATCAGGAGCTCAATATCAAACAATAATGGTTAGTGGAGTACCTAATTTGTTTGATTATGAGATTTCATACATGGTTAGAAAAATATATTCAGTACATGATGCTCTGATTTATATGACTCATGCAAAGGTTGTTCATGAATCCTATCGATAATAGAATATCTAGAATTTTTTTCTTATAAATTCAAATTTAGGTTTAGGTGAACCATGGTATGACTATCCTCTTTTCAATAGTTATTACTTATATACTTTTGGGATAGGTAATAATGAAATATTTATCTTATCCCAAAGGCCTTGTCTTAAGGGAATGAATTTTAGATGATGATACATTTTAATGTTGGACTATGGATGGGCATGAAAACTTATTGTTTCAGGGGATTGTATGTGTGCCAGTAGACATTAGAGAGGAAATAATGGAGGTATATAACTATTCAGCATGGGGAGTTCACCCCAGTGTCACCAAAATGTTTCGAGATATATGAAAACAATATTTCTAGAATAGTATAAAACATGAGATTCCAAGTTTCATCACTCAGTGATCAACCTATCGACAGGTGAAGGTGGAAAAACTGTGAACAACTAGAATTGTATAATAATTATCTATTCTCAAGTGGAAATGGTGTAATGTTTCAATGGATTTTCAGACTAGTTTTCCGGGATCACCTCGAGGAAATGATATAGTATGAGTTTTCATTTATCGTTTGATAAATGGACTATAATTTTTACTTATGTGATAGACCTTCATGGTATATGATCTGGGAAGTATATACATTAGAGTGGTTTTTGTCTCCATAAAGCTCCTCATTCTATCATTTGTGACAGAGATGCTCGTTTCACATCATGGTTATGGAAGGTGTTACCAAAGGACATGGGTACATTGGAACTTTAGAGCATGAACTACCACCCATAAATATATCAATATATGGAAAGTATATTTAGATTTCAGAGGTCAAGCTATGAAAATCTGTTCTTTACATTGGGGGATCTTGGGATAAAAACATTCCCCTCCCTGAGTTCTCTTATTATAATATATTTCTGGAATCCATCGAGATGGATCCCTATATAGACTTATATCGTAGGCCTATCCGCCCTAGATATAGGTATGTGAGGTAGCTATGAATGGACCATGGGTCATGCAGGGGACTAAAATGAAGTTAAAACTAATATGAAATCACATGTTGATAGCTTATTCTAAAAAATAGTCATTTTCCATCTTTTTCCAACGACCACTCAATTTAAAGGTCAGAGATGGGTTTTCTTGTGAGTCTCGCTCAGGATTTTAAATATATGTATTCATACATAGGGTAAGGTCTTACTAATGTTCATTGGACCCTATGAGGTTGTCACATTTATCAGACCAGTTGTTTTATGATGAACACTTCCTTATAAATATTGGTCCATGCATGATTTCATTCATGTATCTCATCTTCATCATTACAATCATGACCCGACACATTTATTTCAACCTGATGAGGTTATGCTTCATATAGATTCTTTCATTGAGGATAATCCTATGTGTATAGTTTATCAAAGTGATAAGACACTATAAAGTAGTTCAGTTCCACTAGTACGAGGTCTATAATAGCACAAATGAGTACAAGATGATACCTCGGAATGGGATGCTGATATATGTTCTTAGTTGATAGAACTCTTCACTAATAGTACTTCTTACCCAAAGAATGCTAACTTAGGGATGAGTTTCATTATGGATATGAGTTTTTAATGACCCGTCCATTCAACTAAGGCACATTTCATTAGTTTTTATATTTTAATACCTTAATTGGCCCAAATATTGATGTTTAATCATGTCACTGAGTTCATAGGTGTGTTCGGGGATCATTCTGAGATTGGAGCTCTTAAAAGGGAAAAAGACTAGGATGCCCAGTTTTTCTACAACCGTGTGACCATTGGCACACGGTCATGCAGCCATTTTTAGATGTGGGATAGATCCTTTTTGCATTAGTTTCATATAGTTAGTCAAATCATGTACCTAACCATGGGGTGTGACCGAATATTGTAGTGATGTGAGCCTATTTTACACATAATTTGGCCAATCCATTAGGTCAAACCATATATATTGTTATTTTAATATCATATTACAATTTTATAAAAAATTAAAAATAAAACCTATTTTTATTTTCCTTCATCCATCCATTAGAATAATACCCCTTATCCTACTCCTCCAAGCTCAAAACACCCTCACCCTAGAATTGAAGAAACTCCATTGTTTGGTGTCCCTTCCTAAATCCAATAAAAAAAATGAATCTATTTTGTTATTCCACAATAGTATCTAAATTCCAATATATGATTATCTTTCAATACATTGCACTATTTTAGTGCAGGTTCATTTTTCCAATTTTTAATTCAATGTACCATTTTGTAGATCTCTTCCAACATACTTTGAATATGAGGCTGATATTGAGTGAGGCATGATATATGACATTTAGGCAGGTTGTAATTTTAATTTTCCCTTTGATATTTGACATTTTTTATTACGCTATTATTACCCATGCATGCTCTTTCCAAGGATATCAACTATATTGTTTCTATTATATCAAATTTACCCTCACACTATAGTACACATTTGTTGATCTTTTTTGGGGGGTTTAGTGAATTTAAAAACCATATATGGTCACAACATGGGTGTTCAAAGTTAAAATTACCATTTGGGTCAATAGGATCAAATACTCGAAACTCCTAAGATGTTTCTGTATTATCTTTTAGATGAATTTTCCATTAATTATAAAAGTTTTAAATTATCTCAATCACCTATTAGGTGTTTATTAATTTTATAATTATAATTTTTAATGTTTTCAATTGGATTATTGCCCATGTCACCCTCTAAGTGACCGCTTTGATCTTATAAATAGAGTTTCAACGTATTAATTAATGAAATGATTTTTTTGTGGTGAATGGAATTTATATGCTGGACTATCAAAGACAGTTTAATCCTTTAAATGAATTGACTATGAAACCACCCAATTGATACTTAAGACTTATATGTGAATTTTTCTTATTTTGGTAAATTTAATGGGTTGATTTAAAAGATATTTCTAATACCTAATGGGTTTCCTATCTTATTTTTTTATGAATTGTAATGACATAAATGCTATCGAAATTGGATAATGACATGAAAAGAGTTTATGACTTATATATTATGTTATAAATGATTATTGATCCTCTATGTATATGAAAAATATAAATGAAATTGATGGGAGATAATTACTCAGGATACTTATAATTATAATACAACTTTATAAAGATTATTGTGATATTGTATGGGTTCATTGAAGATGGTGGTATCATGATCCATTCCTTCATTTTTTTAGAATGATGCCTCAGACTGATGATATAATATGTGTGTTAGGCTATTTGCGCCACATTCCATGATTAGAGTGTTTCCAGGGATTATCACTCTCCATCCTGAGTGTTGGGACATGGAATATTTCACTCATAATGGGATGATAGAAATGTACACTATTTAAATATCTTTTAGGATCATTAGACTAGTCATTGATGTCTGAGTTACACCCTAGCTCATCCATCACTAGTATTCAAGGTATATGGCCACTGAAGTTCATAGGTAATTGGTTTATATATGTGCCTTAAATATACAGTTAAACTATATATTATTTATAATATATGTAGTGACAAGATCAGACACATTGCAGCCATGAGCAAGAGCAATTAGACAATCCAATCTTCCTATATAAACCTAAGAAGGTGGATTATTTATTACATCTTTATTTTAAATTTATGAGTATACCTGCAAACTTTTTATTCAAACTTACTACATGGAATACACATAGACATGGTCGGTGCTGGCCTAATATGATTTACCTCACAACATTATTTCTTTTCCATTATTACATGAGATGATTATCTATATCCAAGTACTAATAAGGTATAATTCCATGCTATAGATTGTTTATATGATTCTCTAGTTAGTTCTCAATAGTAGTGGACGAAGATGAGCATGAGATGAATATTTAGCTATTTATTCTTATTTTTTATTCGATTACAACTGTATAGAATGATATTATATACCAATTAGTTTTATATTATGATCATTCCATGCATCCATATATTAGACACTTTCATTGTGTCTTTTGGTTATATTATCATTTTTCAATTCATTCTATTTTATAGTACAAGTATTTTATTCTATCATTTCTTATATTATTCCACTACTATTGTATGTTATTTTTTTGTATACATTGTTCCACTCTAATAAGAAGGTATAGACCCTCCATTATACATCCATTTTACCCTTCTTAATAATCACCATCCTCTAGCATACGGGTAGGCATACATGAGGCAATGTGACCCACCAGCTCTTGGAATAGGCTATGAGCTCCTTGGATCGAGAAAATAAATGAAATACAAACCAATATAAATTAAATCATAAAATGATGAATAAAGTAATTTTTATGTAGAAAATACAGTGAAAATGGTGCTATATGACATCCAAAAATATAAGGAATTTAAAGATAAGTCACTAAAATAATCTAATTATTATTTCCCAAAATATTAGGAAATATTTTTACCTATGTAACACATAATACATTTAGAAACTTTTAGTAATATTTGAGGTTATAATGTAAAATCATTGAATTTTTAGATTGGGAAGAGGCATGAGAAGACCACATCAATATTAAGTGAATCTTGAGATATCAATATAAGGGACATTCAGTTTAATAATAGAAAAAATGAAGCTTGGAATGTGGCATGGTAGAAAGTATATTTACATAGAATGATAAAACATCTTCATAAAAGATATCATATTAAAGATTTTTTTTTGTGGAAACAACAAGCATGACTCATATGTTTAATGTTATAATATTTATTTCAATTAAGAAAAAAGAGGCTTGTTTATCGGGGTAATGTCTCTACAAAAATGAATAGAATTTTTGTTTAGAAGATAAGAGTAATATGTGACATGATATTTGACCATAGTGTCCTCCATAAATTTATTTTATTATATGGAATACATTTTATGATTTTGTGAGCAACAATGTATTGTTTTTGACAAATGAATGATAATAGTTCTAGAAAATATCATTATGAAAATAGAGATGAGATTTTTGAGATAATAGAAAAATATATAAAGTTTCCACTTGATCAAGGGGGTCTTAATAAAATCAAGAGAATTAATATTTTGTTACATGATAATGGATTATATTTTCATATAATATGAGACATGAAAATCTTGACTAATAATGATGTACATGGTAGAGGTGAAGGTACGTTTTTTGAATGAAAACCTATTAAATATAATAGGATTTGGGATAACAAATATTGAACCACACAATTGTAAGTCTAAATAGGTTATTGTTTTATGGGAGGGTCATGTGATACCTAATATTTAAGCATAAAAAAATGGAATAAGATGAAATTTTTTATATTTTCTAATCATGGTTAATGGATTTTATGAAAATTTTAAATTTCACATGTGGTTTTATAGTTTCCTTGCTAAAAATAATAAGGATAAAAAATTTTGAAATTTAAAAAAAGGATAATTGATACAATGATATCATAAGTGTGTGGATATTCCACCTATGAAACAACTTGAAATAATTTTATAGTTTTTTTGATTAATTGAAAATACATAACATAATGTTGTCTATTATTCCATCACAATCATTGATGATTTTAAATTATTGAAAACTTTGATGTTTATGAATACAAAATGTGGGTCTATAAAGTCGATCAAGATAGTACCAAAGATAAGATGATAAATATATAGGGTTTATATAAACCTGACGAGAACTAATATTATAATGTATTTTACTAGTAGATATGATGAATCAAGAGTTTTCATGAATGAGATCACGAAACATTAAAATGTTAAATATATACTAAAAAATTGGGTTAAAGAGAGTGAAATATATTATTGGTTGAGATGGAAATAACCAATCATGTATATTTTTTTTTTAAAATTTTTTATAGGGTATCCATGGGAATAGTTTTTGAAATTAAAACTCAGTTCATGGTGAGTAACAAATGAAACATAATATTATATTATTATTTTTTCTAAAAAAAATCTTATAGTAAAGAACATCATATTTTTTGTACGTCTATTATTTATCATGATAAAAAATTAGATCAATTAATATTTGATAAGAAATGAAAGAAAAGAGTGTTCACCTATAATATAACCAGAATAAGCGGCCAAAAGTCCTAAAATAAGATTGTTAAAATGATAGGTGAATGTATTTTTTATTTAAATTTTAAAATATATCATTATAGTGAGATAAATAGATTATATTTTAAAATTTATGATGAAGAAAAATAGATACATTTCTTTGAAAATAATTGAATAATAGTCTTGAATTTAACTTTGATGTATTAATATAGATTTATATCATACCATTGATTATGATGGTTCTACTAATACTGATAAATTGAAACCTCAGTTGATAAAGAATCATGCATTAACTAAAAATATAACTATAAATTAGAATGATCCAGTTCAGAGTAGAAGAATGTTGAGATCTGATTATAATAAACCCTTTATTTCTAATGATTATCTAGAATTATCTGT
The DNA here is from genome assembly GCA_963277665.1 of Viscum album. Taxonomy (NCBI): domain Eukaryota; kingdom Viridiplantae; phylum Streptophyta; class Magnoliopsida; order Santalales; family Viscaceae; genus Viscum; species Viscum album. The sequence continues at coordinate 2,137,341,547 of OY728141.1, read as the reverse complement.
TGAATCTATTGATCCTTATTAATGTATAAATGAAATGACTATATAGATAAATTTAATTCTAATTAATAATACATGGGATATTTTTTCTAGAAAAAAAACTAAAAATAATAGTATGACAAATTTAATTTATAGAAACAATATTTGTATTATAGGTAAATTTTCATTATATAAATCTAGATTATGTTTCTATGAAAACTCTTATGACGAGGAACTTGATTTTGAAGATAATATTTTTCATATTCAATGAATTTCATCCATATGTTGGTTTATTGTTTTTGTAGATTACATAAAATTGATATTGTATCAAATAGATATATGGGAATCCTTCTTAAAAAGATGTATGGATGTGGAATTATATATAAATCCAAAAAAAAGTTTTTTTCTGCTTATTATTGGAAATATGGTATATAGGATAATTAAATCATTATATCGTTTATTATAGCCCCATGAAGCCTACCATTACAGGTTGAAATAAACTTAAATGGAATGAATTTCACCAAAGGGGGTGTTAAAATCAATATTTTTATAAATGATATGAGAGAAATTACTCTATTTTTAAAAATTAATGGTGATGAAAAAATTATTTAAAGAGGAAAAAATATAATTTTATGGATTTTTTTTAATAAATAAATAATCACATTAAAAATTTTATACATATGGAAATGAGCTTCTTCATGGAATATAATATTGTTTACAATTATTATTTTAATTTTCCATCCTATGAAAAACATCACAAGGAATTATTTAAGCAATTTAGAATGTAATATTCAAAATTTGTATCCACTCTTATGAAAATTGGTGTGAAATTAATTAATGACCATATAAAGATAAGTATAATCTAAAAAATACTTTCGATGTTGATTATAAATTTAATTTTTCTACTAATAACGAGGCCTGAAATTATTTATTAATTAAAATTGATTATAAGAAAGTTAGGTAATAAAAAGAAAGAAAAATATTTAGTTTCCAAGAGCGTTAGTAAATATATTACTTGATCCTTAAATTATGGGTTGATGTATAGGAGAGGAGAGAAGAAGAACATGGTTGGGTACACTAATAATGATTATTTTTTAGAATGTAATGACTTGAAATAAAAATCACGTGTTATAGTATTTTATGAATATTCTATGTGAAGGTAGTGTAAGAAGAAAACTTTTGATCATTTTTGCAATACTAATGCAATATATATATCCCCTACACATGTCTATACACAAATGATATAAGTGATAGAGTAATTGGAAAAATATGAAACTACAATTTGAGATTATAATGAAACATTAATATGAATTTCAATGTGAAATTGAAATATATATGAATCCAGGGAAAAAATCATAATCTAGAGATACAGACATTAAATATTATTTCCTTAAAGTTACTATTTAAAATGAATATATGAGCATGTAACATTGACACATATGTGACTAGATTCCTAATAAATTCAAAAATTCTAGAGAAAATGATATATTTTTTTGACATATGTGCCAACATGATATTTTAAATTATAATCTATTAAAAGGATACTCGGTTTGAATTACATTTCCACATGCAATATTAAACTGAATAAAAAACAACTATGAAATAATGTAAAAATATTTTTTATGTCTTAGTGTTATAACAATGTTGTTGAATTGGTGGGTATGAATAAGTGTAACTCCTTTAGGAAATATATTTGTATTATTTTTACTAAATAAAATAAAACATTATTAATATATTATTATTAATTTCAATGAAATGATGATAATATCATTTGATGGTAAAAGATATTTTTTTCTTTTGCATAGAATATATTTTTACTAATAGATTAAATTAATTACTTCCAATTAATGAATTTATACAAATGTTGAGATTATATATCAGATAATTTGAATTAAAATTAAATTAATTATTGATTCAAGGCATGGAATAAGAATAATATCATTTGGTGCTTCAAAATTAAATTTTCATCAGAAATGTATTTTACTCGATTTTTTGGTAGGATATTATAACCAATTTATACAAATAATAAATATAGTAATTGATAAAATTGAAATAATTTTTGACATTATAATATCATAAAAATATTTGGTTGTTTTTTTGGGATTGTTCAATTAATATTTAATTTTTGGTGAATATTGAAAATATAGACATTTATAAAACATGACATTTCATTTAATGTATTTAAATTGTTCAATTACATTTTATATTCATTTAAATTTAAAACTGGTTTTATATTATTAAATAGATTCCTATTAATTAAATTATAATAAATATCATAAATTATTTTGGGGAAAATAAATATATTTTTCTTAAAAAGTGATTTTTAAAAAAAATAATTTTTATTGAAATTTTCAAAATCTTATTAAAATTAATTTAATTTTAGCACTTTTGAGAACTAAATAAAAAAATTTGATTCCATAGTGTTAATGAGAATGTACAAATTTTTTAAGAAGTTCCATTTCATACTTAGTGTAATGACTAGTAACCATGATTAATGTTTATCTCCCTCATAAAGGCTGAAATTAGTTAAACATGGTTAAAACTATGTAATAATGTCTGAATGTAAATCCAACACATTCCATTATTTTATTATAGGACTGGATATATATGATCATCATATAATTCTATAAAATTTTGTTAATTTCAAACTGAATTTTCAAATAATGATAATTACAATATATCTCTCTCTTTTTTTTAATATATCCAATATGTTTTCATAGAGGTAAAAAGAAGTTATGAATTGTTATAAATTTTCTCCTTTAATATTAATATTTTTTATTATAGATATTTATTCATTATTTTTAGGGATGGTATAATTTCCAAGAATGTCTATATAATGACGAAATAATTCTTGTGTAAACTATATAAACATCTAGAAAATGAATTTCTATACTTTGAAAGTAATATGTTTGGGATGAATTATCGTGTTCTAAAAAATTTAGAGATTAATTTTACATATAAATTATATTGAAAGTTTTTATACAATAATTTTATTTTTATATTTTTTTTCCTTAATGTTAGAATATATGGATATATATAAAAACAATAATAAATGGTATTTAAATTGTAAAAATTAATTTTAAATCATTCTAAAATAAGAATAATCCTATAAAAACTCAATATTATTAAAATTTTTATGGATATTTTGAATGATTCATGTATGCGAAACATGGAATTTTTAAAATTAAATTCATGACCCATTATGATCTAAATAGTTTTTACAATGTTTGAGGAAAAAATGATTAGTGATGGTGTTAAACTAACTCATATAGTCCCAAATTACACTTAAACATGACTAAATTTAATTGGTTTAAAAAATATCGACCTAATATTTATTGAATTTTTTATATTTACCATTGTATACATTATAAATAATTTACACACAAACTATATATTAATATTTTGTCTATTTAAAATATTTTCAGGAACCTCACTTATAATAGGGAACCACCACTACTCTATTACTCACTCCTCGAGAACCATTTATGCAAAAACGTATCCTCCTAGATCCATTCCCATTACTCCTCTCTTTTACCTAGATTGTTCCCCCAAAAAAGGCTAAACTAGAAGGCTTAATGAGAATAAAAATGAGGTTTCTGAAATTATATGAATAAGTTTTACTTCTAACTCAATATTATTGAAATTGGCATCAATACCATTTTTCGTTTAGTAGGAAACAAAGGATACATAAGATATTAAAATTTTTAAAAATGTACAACCATGTAATATTTTTAAAAAACAATTCACTATAGACTCAATATGAATCCTTCTGGTAGATAAAAAATCATTACCGACACCATCAACAAGAACTCCCAACCAGTGATCTATACATGAATTTCCATTATTCGATACTTGAAACAAAATATTCACTAACATTAAAAATTTTATACATTTCAATCTCTATAAGACCACTAATACTTCTCACTTCCAGCAAAAAACTAATTCAATGAAAAACTCACAAAATCATTATTTTAATTTGAAGATATCAACAAATCAAAGAAACATCAACATTGATATTCCATTGGAAAAAATCTAACCACAATGTATACATCTTGAAAAAACCCAAATAACATCATCACCATGATAAAATAGAATCAGAAAGATCTTTATTTATATTTATTTGAATAAAAACCAAAATACCTAGTAATTAGTATATATAAGAAAACTTTTCACAACAAAAATACATCCAATAAGAGGACTATCTATTAAATAAATAATCCCCACAAGTTATCACACCCCTCTTCAATTATTTAAATAATCTCATTAAACACATGGTAACCATCTTGTAAATGGAGATATAATATCACCTCTTTGGGCCAAAAGGATTGCTACCAAGACCTTAAATAACAACTCAGAAAATTTCTAATGAAGTCCCTGGTCAAAATTCATTACTGAACATTTCCAATGATCTGAGAACAAAATGTGACGAAAAAATTTCGTATTTTTATGTTGAGATACACAAGAATGCTAAGAGGAGGAAGAATACTTGAATAAGAATAAGGTAAAATAGAAATGGAGAAAACATGATAGAATAATGGAGATTTCACAAAGTGAAATAAGAATAGAAGCACTATCAATTTGGTGGGGGAGAATCCCTATAATATCATTATAAAGAGGATATAGAGGCATCAAGAAGTATTAGTGTGAGTAAATAAATCCGTAGATGTGGAATGAAGAAAGAGAACCAAGAGAGTAATAATATTTTACATGTTTTTCCTTCTTATATCCCTTTCAATACTTTTAAAACTATGAACATTTTTTATCATCAATATCATCCATATACTATAATGTTATTATGTTTACAGAAAAACCTTGATTTATCTCCTTCTCTACATCTGATGAGAAATGGAAACATCATTCACAACTATGTGTGTACTAAAACATTCATGAAACGCTGTATATCATCATTCATCACTGCATCATACAAAAAGTTAAAATTATTGATCAAATTAATAATTATATTATTAATGAAATAATTAGAAATCATTAAAGATAATATATTACATGCCTTCTTAATTTTTATCTGATCAAAAATGATAAAGGTATTAATGATTATGTGTGGACTACCACCTCCACAAATCTAAAAGATTTATTTTTCATTTTTATATATAATTAATGGTAATAATAATTTGTTTTTCATATAAACAGGATAATTATTTTAGAATTAATATTTTTTGATGATGAAATCTTGACCCCTTTAACTGCACTCAACATACTAATATTGTTTTAGGATTATTAATTTATTATCCAAAAAATGTTTTATATGAACATTATATATTTATTGACTATATATAAAATGGTAATGAATTAATTAAATTGGATTATGATAAAATAATTAAACAAATTTTTTTTTATTTTTATAAAAAATTAATATATATTTACAGTTATGGATGATAAATAACATGTGCGACATTTCGGCACTTGATGTATGTGGATTCATAACATAAGTAAAATTTATTACATTATATCACTTATTTATTGACTCTTTTATTCCAAATTTATGTGCGAATTTACTTAGGGATTTTTATTTTATATTTCCTCTATTCAACGTTCAATTAAATTTTTATAGATAATAAAATCATTGACTGAATCTAATTTTAATTTTCATTATCTTTTATAGGGATTTTTATCTCAATATTTTTTTCGTGAGTCCTTTTATATGTTATACTCATAGTTTTTTGTATATTTTTATTATAACCTATTAATCTTTCATATAATGAACTAATTTATATTCATAGAATATAAATTTTCAATTGAAATTATTTCTTTGAATGGGATATTGATTAAAAATATACAAAAGTGGTAGGGGTTTATTTTAAAATGGCATTAATAATTCACAATCTTTATGATTAAATATCTATTAGTGGAATAAGACACTAATTATCTCCTAAACCCAATATATTTAATCTACTCTAGTCATTTATGGTGTTTCCTATATATTTTTCTACACCACACTTTGGTAATAAATCAATTGAGAAAATATTTTTTTATGAAAAGATGACATTATTTCCTATATTCTTGATGAACTTTTACATTCATTTCCATATTTTAGAAAATGTTTTGAATAATTTTATTTTATATGATTCAATGATTACTCGGATGCACATGACCTCCATATACAAAGCACCTCGGTCTGGTATCCATGGAGAAAGGGATAGGACCTAGAGATCGAAACTGGAATTATTGGGGCCTAATCCCTACTGGAAAAATCATGGAAGGCCCTGCTATTGGGGACCTATTGTTGACGAATTTACGCATTGAAAAACTCAGATGGATCCCATATTGTGGCACAACTCCGAGTTTTCATACCCTTTCCAATGCCTCTTCCATCATCTGAACCTCTAAATATGTTACTAGAGTGAAAGGAGTAACAATATACTAGGGAGAGGGTCAAAGTTCCTCCATTATGCATCTCATGTGGGACTCATCATCTAGGAAGAAATCAAGTGCAATGTATAATAGATCCATGAAATTGATTCCCAGTTACATCACTAACATACTCCCCTACTAGATGGATATTATCTCATGCTTCTTCTCAGCCATCATCTTGGAAGAAAGAAATTCTGTGTGGACTCCCTTTCAAAATCAGCCGACGAGACCTCAGTTTCGTTCCTATCCTTAAGGTAAATCATCCACTACTGACATGCTGCTCCAGGTATATATCTCAATACTAGAGGAACCCAGTACTCTGTCAAGGCCAAGATCAATCTGAAAGTAATCACTATCTCCTCGAGCCAGCTCTCCACCTCTATATTTGAGATAATTCCCTTGTACTTCCCCAAAGTCTGTCGTTGAAAGTCATAGAGAATATTTTACTAATGTTCATCCTCCTCTTATCAATCGCGCCACTGCTAATAATCCAGGACAACCTGTCGGGCCTCAAATTCTCATACCACTTGTGGAAATCTTCCCAGTACCATAGCATAGAAAAAGAGAAAAAAGGAACTCTTAAGCCTGAGTATTTGGGAAAATTTCTTTAAAAATCTATTTTAACTCCTCAGTTATATTAAATTCCCCAAACACCCATTCCACACAAGAAAAAATTCCATTATAATTCATGTAACATTCCTTGGGTGTCTAACATATAATCTGTGTAGCCTTACTTGGTCGTTCAGTAGGCCTAGAGTCCTTGCATCAGATCATGGGGGCACTAAAATCCCATGTCCAGCCGATCTTGTCTGGCCTATCTCACCGACAAAGATATCCTAACACCATTTCCCTACCATCCTATGGAATCCTCACCATTCCTTACACCCCAATCCAATATAATTGTCAAACATCCCAAAAACCAATCCTCTAATACCATTTTTTCATGACCCACTTTCATCAATACGAGGGAAGGAACAGCAAACTTCCATACCCTTCCTTCATCATTTTGAAGGAGGGATAATGACCCATGAGTCCCACCTTTAATAGGGCCTAGAGTGGCGACTGGATCTTAGGGTATAGAATCTCATGCAATATTTTAGGCACTAATGTTTTTTTATAGAACCAGATCATGATATAAGATGGTAAATCTCAAAATCTATAAATTCAAAATGTAAGAAGTAAATCTAAAATCCATTACCATATGCATGATCAAATGTAAAGTAGATACATGGTAAAAAAATGTACCAAAAAAAGAACCGAATGAAAAGAGACAATACAGGAACAACAACATATTATAACACTTGATCTAGTACTATCTAGAATGGTCTTCAACGTTCTCATGGAAACCTAAAAACAATTTTATATATGTTGGGTGGGCATACAAGTATACTCAGAAGAGAAAATAAAGATACAAATGCACAAGTTGGGGAAACATAATAATATACCTATGAAAAAATATTAGAACCTCAACGAACCTATCATGGAATACAAACTAGTCCAGCCTCACCGATGCACACTCACCATAAAACGCAAGTCAAATAAAGTAATAGTATAAGCACATTGATATTTGGGTACCCCGTACCAATTTCTAACTGGTTATAAGATCACCCCTAATGGTTAAAGTCATGATGCTAACACTCTTACTATATGTATTTCCACTACCAAAACATTCTGGGAAACACATGGGCCCAAACCACACAAAATTTCTCCCATAGACACCTACGCCACAACAAAAACTCTTCTCGTCCGAAGACAACTAGGACTCATCACAAAGACACATGGGAAAACAATCATAGCCTGTAGAGACATATGCCTCTCGTCTACAACAAATCCTAGCCCAATGAATCTTGTACTATGGTAACCCTCAATCCAATAAATCAAAAAAAGATACAATCTAGTGGTAGGAACGTGGAAGCGATGTGGGGAGAAATGTCAGTAACCATCCATCCATCCTCCCATATAGATGTTGGGAATGACACCCTCCCCCATTGATGTGGATGGGTTCATGACATAGTGATAAAAGAGTATGTGGTGTGTATATAACTCATAAAGAACTAAAATATATATATATATATATATATAAGAATACACTCATCCCAACCCATGGGTTTGCGAATAAACAACCAACTAAAACAGAACCACATTTTCTACTACCCCAATATACAAAACCACACAATAGCCACTGCCAATGTAGAACCCAACCCCTTTTCATTTAACCACTTATCAGTTATTAATTTAGGGATTAACCTTAAGTTATTCCATAACTAATGGAAAATAAAAAACAAAATTATATCAAAACAACAAGAAAATGAAAATTTAAGTCCCATTATACAGAGCACAAAACGAAAATCACATTCCACTACACAATAATAATTATTCAAAATTATACCACATGATCCTTCTCTCACAACCTTTATCCGTAGCCCCACTACCCAACAATTCCCAGATACAGTTCCAATGCATAAATGATCGTAACCACACCGTAGGCCCACTACCAAACCTCACTTCCACAACCACTACAAAAAATGCCAGTTCAGTTGCCTACAAGTTCATCCATTCCACAAGCAATCAATCTCTCATATTGAGAATCCAACTCAACACTTATACCACCCAACATGAAAAGACTATTGTTACTATCATTTTAACCAAAACCCTGTAAGACACTTATACCACTCCCTTACCACAAAATCATCTCCTCTATCCAACCATGTACCTACATCCGTGCTCCCAATAGCCACACCACATAACAAACAAATGGTTACCAAAACTCAATAGAACACTACACTTAACCACCCCTATATAAAGTATGTGTGTAAATTCATATTTAATCCAAAGAGGTTCTTTAATTCCATTATATTATTACTAAAGTGATCATAGAACAGGCTTGATCCAGGGGCATTCATTTTTTTCACCAAATATATGTTATTGAGCTTATTTAATGTTTCAGTCATTGTTCAAGCATCTCAACAAAACCGAACATCACTTTTGCACAAAAAAGACCACCAAAGACGATGATTTTCTGAATTTATATTTCCACAATGAACATTACAAATAAAAGAAAACAAATAAATTCAATTGACATCAAACCACTCTCAACCCATTATATTAATTACCCTTGTTATCCTTTTGATCAAAATCTACTTTCTTTGTATTTCATATTTTTAAAAAAGTTCTCAACCATTCCTCATATGGATTCATTATAATATCCTCCCAAAATGATGCACTTTTAAATAGAAATAAAATAAATACCTACTTGGATGATCAATGGATCGATGTTTATCCTTGCACCAAGAATAAGTGACATGCGACCGGTAAAAAACTCCATGAAAGCTGACTGGGAGAGCACTGGTGCATGCCCACTAATCATCAATGGAAGAAGGTTCTAGGAGTACTACCAGAAAGGAAATGGAAAGAGGAATGTAGATATCTTGGTTAATGAAATGTGGAGATCCTAACAATCTGGTAGATGATAGAAAAGTATATGAAAATATGATCATTGTTTAAACACCCATCATGTCTATTATGAGGCTGGTGGAACATTACGCGATATAGGGGATTTAATATTCATCCATAGAAATGGTGGAGACAGCCCAACACACTACTTTGAGTTGATAGGTTACAATTTCACAAAGAGAAACACGTAACAGAGGAAAAACATGAAAAACTAGAAATGGGTCATCGATGGGTGAGTAAATAATGCTAAGACACCAATAAGTGAGCTACCGAGGAGACCTACAAACATTGAGCCATCGACACTAATCCATCAATGGAAGAGATACTGATTCCAAAACCTACCATCGCAATGACCTACCGACACCTTGACCTACCGAGTCCCTAACAAACCGACATCCTGACCTACAGACACCGACTCCCTCGACTCACCGATTTTGATGCCCCTAACTCAATAATGTAGATGCCTTTGACTCACCAATGATGATGCATATGACTCACCTATGTCGATGCCTCTAGCTCACTGATGTTGATGCCACTAACAAGCTGACATAGTGAAATTCTGATGCCCTGACATGCCAAAATTTTTTGGAAATTTTTGAAACTCTTGAATTGAGCCACCTTTTCCTCCCAGAACACCCTTATACACTGGATTTTCACACTAGAAGGGCCTAAGGATATCTATTATATTACAATAATTAATAAAATTTTTTGGATACTTTGACATTTTTATCTCTTTGATCAAAAAATGGATTTCTTTTAAAATCATTTTTCTAAAACAAATTTAAAAAATGATCTAACATTCTCCTATTATTTTCAATGAAAATTCATATATTTTACCATTCTAAAAAAGGTATTAAAAAAAATATTTTTTTTTCTGATCATAGAACATTAATAAACATTTGAATTTTAAAAATAAATGTTTGTAATGTAAGGATTTATCTACCGTTATTTCCAAAATTTCAATTAATATTCCTTTACATGTTTATTAGATTTTTTTAAAGTGGGTTTTCATAATATTATGGAAATTTATTATTTTTATTGTGGTCAGCAAGGAACAATGTTTTCACAAAAAAATTATTTTTAAAATATATTTTTTCAAAGATCAATGGATATTTTTCTCAAAAACTATTTTAAATGATCTTTTAAAATTATTTTCCAAATAAGATAACATCCATTGGTGTTAATCAATAATAACACGGAATATCTTCTAAGGAATCCATTTTTAGTCTTTCTTTTTATGGTTTTTGTTGTGATGAATTTTTTTATGAAACCCAGTTCTCTTCAAGGGTATATACCATGATAACATGATTATCAAACATGATTCTTTTCATGTATTTTTATATGATAAAATGATTATGAAAATTTTCTCTTTTTTAGATGATATTATATGATGAAGTGTTTATAATACCCATTTAATTTCATGGGTTATGATATGATGGATTTTTATTTTATTATGGAACACACATGAATTATTTAATTATTTGATTGGTGGGATATAAATATTCATAAAATCCAAGGGATATTGATTAATGTATTATGATATCAAACGATACATAACTGGTCTGTCTATGTCGATAAAAAGATGGTATATGGGAGGGGATCATAATTCCAAACCAAGAGGGTACATGGATTGACATACCAAACCCACAAAAATTTGTTACATAAGTAGTTATCCCAATCCCACAATAAAAGGGTACCCAAGAGTTCATCCCATGTATGAAATAAGAGGTTATACATGTGGTCATCCCATGTCTGGAGAAGGTACATGGGTGATTATCCCAACCCAAACATGTTATAATGCTCCACATATGTGACATTGACATATAATTTTATTTGATAATGTGTATTCCACAATTCCATGTCATATATCTATGATATTATATCATGGATTATTATATTTATTCTCTTATAATCCATATCTTATTATATTAAAATCATTATAGAATTACTCTTATGTATGATCTTTAAAATGGAAGGTGTGATTATCAGATTTTGTACTCATGTTCTCACAAAATTATGTCTGTGATAGTTTTACATATCTCAATTATTTTCCCTTACTTCTCATCTATATCACCATTAATTTGTTTTTCATTTCCACTTATTATGAATATTGTTTTAGGAATTAGTACTAAAGGTGAGATATTCTTGGGGAAAATTGATGATCCTTCAACAAACAATAAGATTGTATTCCATGTTTCCAAATGATACAATCTATTATGGTTCTAAGGCTTGTGTTTGAGTATTATAATGAATATTTGTAAAAAATGATTTAATATCCATGTAAGTTATTCTAGGGAAAAAATTGTCCCATGCTCAAACAACTGGCATCTAGAGTGTGGAAGGTGAGTGGGAGGTTGAATATGACATGGGGGTTGGAACTGATTACTTGGACGAGCTTGATCATATGACATAGTCTTATTTGTATATTTGTATACGGAAATATTATCTCACCCAACCCAAATAAAGAATAAATTTGGTGCATATATGGGGAGTTCTTAATAAATTATAAAAGATACACTGATCACCCTAAATGAGAATTGGGGTCCTCTCCTGACTATCATCATCACTGACCCATGTCATCCCACTATTCCATTTTTTACCCCTCCCTATGATGCAACTCTTCTCCTATTATGCACAAACAGGCTTAGCCACCCTCATCCACCTATTATATCATTCAGAGCTAGATCCCTTGGTAGGGTTCTTGCCAAATCCCACCTGACATTGGTTTAATCTTTCTGGGAAAGCTTGCCTTGGCTAGATAAATTTTTTATAATGTAATATACCTAAATACTTATAATATATATTTATATAAAATGGGTATAATAAGGTATGTATTATAATACCTTGTAAAATAAATCAAATCTGTTATTCATCAAGGATGATACCTCAATATGTTATATGATTTTATTTTATATTTCCATAGTCTCCACACATCTCAAATATTAGATGACGAAGTAAATAGTGCACCATTATGTGAGTCTGTGTTGATTTTACAAGAATATAAAAGAAAATTTTAAATAATAAGTGATTTTTATAGTTTTTATATTCCATTACATTTCTGAATCAAGGCCTCTAATGTCGAAATATGTGAATAGACATAAAAATTATACTAAATGATAATTTAATTTTAATTTTGTTTATTTTTTACCAACACAATCTATTTTTTTATTTTATTTAAAATCCACTTTTTGGGTAAGTGGGAACCATAGAAAGAGAGCCATCCATATCCGAGGTCCCCTTAAGCCACAAACCAGAACCCACAGATTCAAACTTCAAAAATTATACCTTCAAATTTCAAAGGTTGAAATTAAAAAACCCGCCAAATCTACCTCGAAACACGAGTTAACCCACTTTGAACCACGAACCACAAACCATAATCCATCACACGAGAGCATGAAACGTCACTGCCATCCGTCAGTTTCATCACCATTGTCCACCTCACCACAGTAGAATAAATGCAACACCATAGATGTCATCTAGACCATGGCTGCCGTCACCTTCACAACGTCACTCCGGTTGCTGGAAAAAACCAATCTGACACCATCGTCACTGTCCTCCTCTATTCAACAGATTTGTCATCAACTTCACATAAATTGCCACCAGATCCAGACAAACAACCACAACATAATCGATCAAACAACCCAACAGAACACTGAAACCCATCAACAGCACCATCCGACTCCATAGACTCACAATCATGCTTCAAGCGACCAAACCAGAGACAAAACTGCCCACTAAAACAAACACCACCAACAGGAAAAATGACCAACAAAAAAGAAACAAAACTAGGGATGAAACCCTAAAAGGAAACATCCCATCTGCCTAACCGTGAGGCCCAAAACCCCTCTGTAACCATCACCCCAACTCCGACCTGTAGAGGAGCGATGGAACCTTGGATCAAAGCTAGTTTGAGCGCTTGGGACTGAAACTAAACACCCAAAAATACCGAATCTAGTAGCGTGAAAAACCCACCATCCACCACACCGCAAATCCTAACGTCTCGATGTTAACACCTCTCCAACTCCGACTAGGAGAGGCGCGGAACAACATGAGGCCAGAGCGGGGTACGTCGAAAATGGGCATTCACAGCACGTACCTTCTTCGGAAGATCAAAATCCACAGAGAAAGCCCACAACAGCGAGCGCCAGTGAAGTGGAAAAAGAAAAAAATGGAGGGGAGAATCCAGGAGCTAAGAGCGAGGCCGAAAATGAAGGGGAGATTCCGAGAAAGGGCTCGGAAACCCTAGATGGAAGGAGAAGCCGAGAACAGAGAGTGCTCTCCATAGAGAGTGTGGAGAGCGCTCATTGTCATGGTATTTAAATTTGAAAAATTAATTCTAAACCATTATAAATTCAAAAACTTAATATCATAACTCAATTATATTTAAAAATATAAATTATCAAGAATTTTTCATGAGTTTTTAACTTTAAATATTTAAAATTTATTTTTATAACACTTAATTATTAATTTTATTAATACTATTATAGTTAAAAGGGTTAATAAGGGTGTTTAACTGAGGTAAAAAATTCCCCTTAAAATTTTGTAGATTTGTTTGGGTGGATTAATTTCAACCATATCTTATTTATAACACAATATATTTTAAATTGGACCCATTTCACTTTTGTTATAAAAATTGTATTTATTAATATCTCATTATTTATAAAATTTACATCCACTTATTTATAAAATGGTACCACCTCACCTCTCTTTCTCACTCTTCACAATACATTTATATTGACTATGATATACTCATATCCATTCCCAAATAGCCTCCCCGTGAAATATGGGTTTTGATCATTCCAAAATACCATCCTAGAAGGCTTTAGTTGTAAATCAATGAAGGTTTCTATAATAAAAGGTATAACTCCTAACCAAGTTTTTTAATTTTTATTTCATAGTGAAAATAAGTAAGATATTATATAAAAAACACATATTATAAAATATTAATCTATCATGTGAATATATATTATGATTTTTTTGTAACATTCCATATTTTTCTAAAATTCCATTTTATGTCAAATGAAAACATCGTTCTTATCTAAGTGTGTACTAACACATTCATAAAGTAAATGGATCATCTTTTATCACCAACAAGTATGAACGGCTGAAATGATAGATAAAATTAATATTTATGATTTTGTGATATAATTATTTTTATATTATGATAATATGTTACATATATTCTTATCTTTTAGTCCATTTGAAGATTGAAACTTCACAAGTGGTTATATGTAGAATATTTCCTCCACAAAGTGAGGTAGTATTTTTTTATATTCTTATTTCATGGATGGATTTAAAATTATATTAAATGTATTATAATTTTATTTATTTCAAGAATAATATACTATATATGATTAAACCATGAATCTTTTGACCATGTTCAACATACCAATTTGTTTTTGAGATTATTATCCAAAAGTTCTCAAAATGCATGATATGAAATTAATTATTTTAGTAACTGTATAAGATAGTGTAATAAAAAATTAATATTTATTATAATAAAATAATTAAATTGAAACAAATGACTAATTATTTAAATAATTAATTTGATAGATATGCAATGTATTAGATGAGTCTATATTTGAGGTAAAGTGTTTATTAACTTGATTTCACTTCATTGAGTCATATCACATATTTATCAGGTTAGATATTACAAAATTATGTGTGAAATGGTTTATGATTGTTTATTTTTTATTAAATTTTTTTCTATTTTTATTTAAATATTATTAGTAAATTCCTTAATTTATGCAATCCAAAATTAAATGTCACGGTATTTTCTAGGGTTCTTCATCTAAATATTATTCCATTGAGACATGTTTTTATATCATACACCTAGTTATGTTTATATATTTTGTATATTTAACCACTGATATGTTATATCATAAATTTATTTCAATTGAATGTATTTATGTTTTAATTTTAGTTTGTTTCTTTTAATGGTGGGATGATTTTAAAGATACCGAAATAGTAATGGTTTACATTGGAATTTAGTTTTTAATCATGAATGTTTACGATTTAAGATCCATTGGGGGAATAATGTTATATATATTTAATAAATTATATTCAATTTATTCCAATATTTATATTTATATATTTTTTCTTTTTTCCATTCAATTTACATTGTTTTTTAGTAAAATTTATTGAGAAATGCTTTTAATAAAAAGTTACCATATTTCCTATTTGGTTGATTAAATTCTCTTTACATGTTCATCTTCATTTAAATGTTTTCACGAATTTTATTTTATTTGATCAAATTATTATTCAAATCCATTTTAAACACAATTATACTTACATTTAAAAGATTTAGAAACAAATTTTCTCAATTTATAATAAAGAGGTTATTTATGACTTTTTATAAAATGCTGGAAAACATTATTTGTATAAATTTTTTGAACACTAAATGATTTTGAAATTAGCATGACCCTTATTGTTTCTGAATACTCTTTTATATTTTTCAATATTTACATTCAAATAAAATGATTTTCTCAATTCTCACAGTTTTTTAGTTTTTAATGATATCAAAATAAATGGAATGTTTCTCTATTATCAAATAAAAAGTAATATTATAATTTATAAGTAATTTTATGATGTTTTAATTTATTATATGAATGGAATATTAAAATATTGATATGATCAAATGATACCAATTTTTTTACAACTCTAGATGGATTATGATGATATTTTAATGAAACATTTAATGAAAAAAATTACATGTGTTGATCATGTTATGAAGGGAATAATGGTTGTTTCAATGATAATTATTATCAAATTAATGATATATATAATTTATTCATATTATAGTTCATGAAAATTATTTATTATGAATGATGTTACAGATATAGAACTAGATGATTTATTATCCTTATATAACTCAAGATGAAAGTTTAGCCTGATATAACACATGATACTAGGTGGCCCATATATATCTCCCCAATTCATTAGGTAATGTGATGGAGTCAAATGGATGTAATTTTGAGATAATAGATGATTATGTTTACTAAATATAAGTAACCCATGTGATGATGGAGTTAACCAGATTGATGATACTTTTAATAAAATTTTGTATTGAACTTTTTTGGTTATTCCATGATACAATTATGATTTCCAATGATTCCCACAAGGTTTATCTTTGATTTATATGAGTTTTTGGTTATTTTGAACAATTTTTATTTCCCATGGTATATGATTATTAAGTCATGTGTCACTTTTGTTATTATATGAATCATTTTTTATTGTTTTTGTTTTGCTGGTTTTCAATTCTCTTATTCTATGCTCATGTACTTTTATTATGTTATCCAAACCTCATGATAATATTATTCTAATAGGATGATATTCGACTGATGCAAATATTTAACCTTACTAAGAAATTGATTTCAACCTTCTTATGTAACAATTTTCATATGTTATGTTGAATGATGTCATATAAGTTATATCTATATGGGTTTCATGTGTGGAAAATTATATTATAGATATTAAATACTTTTCAGGGAATAGGAAAATATCTTTATAATATGGAAAAGTCAATTTTTTATATATATAAATGTATTAATTTACATAATGTTTTTTTCTACGTTCATTATAACTATAAACATAAATGTTCTTGGGTGTGTTAGTGAGTGAATATTTCCATTTGAGGATGCAATTTAGACAGTTAAAATTGATTTTCATTGTGTTTTTTTCAAATATATAATTTTAATTACTATTTTTTTCTCACTATTGGAATGTGAGGGTCTAGGGTGTTATAACATGAGGTTAAGTATGAATTTTAATATATTCCCTATTATCTGAACACTTTTGGAAATTACCAAATTCCTTAGGATTTATTTAGTAATGGGGAATAATTATATAGAAATATTTTTTATTGATATTAGTAATATAAATTTATATATGTTACAAAATGGGGTGAAATGTGTGAAGTAAAAAAAACATATTGCGACAAATATATTGTTGCTATGGGTGGAAATTATATATAAAAAATTATTTCACTATTTGTTTCATGTTATGATAATTATTTCTAGGAATTGATTTGATTTTATGATATTTTGACTATGTTTTGGTGATTAATTTATATTTAGTTGGTGAGCTCAAAAAAACCATTTAAATAGATAAACAATATTTTATTTGTTTTCAACTATGAGTGAATTTGATTTTTTATTGTTGATTGTTTTTTCAAATTTAAAAACATCATTGATGTTATATGAGATCAATTACAGTATAAGATATTATCTAGAGTTACGTTGAACATCATGTATAAGTATTTCTTATTTCATGTTTATTGGATAATTTCAAGAAGTATTATTATAAACTATGATATGAAATATTTTTGACATGATAAATGAATTTTTTTTTAAACTAAATAATAAATTTCACCAAACATAAAAGATATTTGAAGTATATAATATATATATGAGGTAAATGAATAATTATAAATAAATTTTAAACTACAATTTCATACATGGTATCTTTGGACCATATAAATGATCTATAGATGATACAAAACATTTTCTAGATAATGTGTAAAATTTATAGACAATAATGGAAGAGAATTAGATTAAATAAGTGAGGTGAACAGAGAATAACATACATAAATTTTATATCAATTTAGATGAATATATAATACGTATCGTATTTATAAATACACTAAACATTAAAGGATTAGATTCAATGGAAACCAGAAACATAAAAATCTTATTACATAAACGATCTTCAAAATATTCATTAATGTTCTTCTACCATATTACTTTCATTATACATTCCCTACATAAAAAATTTATTCAAAACATTGGGAAATTTGAAAACTATAGAAAGGGTGAACATAGATGATCATTAATGGTAAACAATGTATATATAAATTAAGGATATCATGTAAGAGTGAGATTACAAGACTATTTTAAAAACATAAAAATGTCATACCCAACCCATTAAATATCATTTATCGTGATTCATAGAATACAGATTTTTTATAAAATACAAAAAAAGTCATAAGAGTTTGAAATCATCAAAAATGAATCCTTATACAGGAGAGAATATCATTAAGATAATAATCTAGAAAAATCAAAAGCTATAAATATTATAACATGGAACATTTTATGATATCTTATATATATGTTAAGGCCTTGAAATCTAGTCCTCAAATAATTTTATGGATATTAATCCAGGTCACTGAATTAACATATGGACATGAAGCATGGTACATTCATTAATTCAGGTACATGAACTATGTTCTATACATAAAGTTTTGTTCATGAAACCATGTTCATATATAACATATTTATCTCATGATTTTTCTAGATTTATGAAATGCATTGGAGATCAATATTATTCTAGGCCCACCCCTCACATAATAATTAACTATTCATATGAATGTCATAAGAACATAGAACATTATTCATATTATCATATCATAACAAATTGAAATGAAATAAGTATTGTAAACATTTCATTATTTCATCATAGAATAACCCATCGAAATGAAGTGGTTTTCATAAAATTTTCATCACAACCTAATTAACCCATGGGATGGAAATGAGTTTCATAAAATCATACATAAATAATCCTAATTATAAAGAATATAGATAAATGATTTAATTGGCATTTCAAGAACATGTCTCTAGTGATGAATAAAAATACTAAAGTAATGTTAACAAATGTATAAAATATTTTAAATTATCATTTTAAAATTTCATTGAATACATTAGAAAAATGTCTTTATTATTTTGATTACATTGTAATTGAAAATTACCATAACATTGAAATGAAATTATTTTTGAAATAAACAAGGATACTTTTAAATGAGTAATAAATTAAAATAATATTCTTGATGGTGGGGTGATTTTTTCATACTGTAAACATTAAAATTTGACATCTTTTCACACTTTTGTAAAAAATCCAACTTGATTTCTTAGAAAAAATACAATTAAAAACATTACATTCAAAACATTTAATATATATTTCAACGTAATGAAGACAGCCTTAATAGACTATTTAATGTATTGGTAAAAACAACCATAAAAAACTTTTAGGATGATTTATATAAAAAATAATGGTTTAAAACTATTGATGAAATACACTCGAATTTTCTTTAAAAACCTTTATAAATAATTATAAGTTACAATGAAAAGAAAAAATTAAACAATATGTAAATGTTATAATGATAAAAATCATTGATTATATTTTATGGTATTTAATGTATAATATATATTTATATTTATATATATATTTCTCGTCAAAATAAATTTAGTAATGATAATCCCAAAAAGAAATGAGATTGTAACATAACCCTTACTTCAAGTATCGTCATTCTTTATAAACATTCTAATATCATTTATAATAAACATATATTTATTATAAATATATTTTTGAACATTTATCATGAAAAAACTAATATGTATGATATTTCTATAATTTATAGTAATATATTTATTAATAATGTATCCATTAAAATGATCATTAGTTTGAAAAGTGTATATTTTCCACACAAAAATATGGTTTGATGATTCTAAAACATTTAAATTATATATGTTTTCAACATATATGAAATATTATTAGTCAAATAAGATTTAAATTTATTCATCATATACCATTTTATATCTATTCACATAATGTGGTGATGAAATAATTATTACTTCAATCTGTGGAGATGGTACTCCATACCTACACACGATTGACGTTTCGACATTTCGATTGATAGGTCAAAATAATGGGAAATGAAAATTATCCTTTAGAAAATAATTATTAGATCATGATTATCATATATATTCATTAAATATATTCTAATTATCAACCATGTAAGTACAAAATGAAAAAGGAATCACACTAATTTGTGGAGGTGTTTGTCCACATGTACGCACAAGTGATGTTATCATTTTCCAATGTATGGAATGTTAAGAAGGAATATAACGTATTATGATTTAAATTTCATAATTTATAAATTAATATAGTAATTAAAAATTAAATCAATAATAATAATAATTAATTAATTATTGTAATGAAAAATAAAATACATCCCTTTTGAGTTAGTAGTATGCACATACACAAGAACAGTGATTGTGTTTCCAATTTGATAAATAATGAGTTAAATAATGGAATTAAAATCATATAGTAACATATAATAATAGTTATTATATTCTAAAAATCAGGATATGATGGATATAGATGCTTTTATTAAGGTTAATTAATAAATAAAAGTGAAATTACTTTGTTAAGAGTTATATACCTTCATTAAGAAATCACTTTTGGCTTACACATTAAGACTTGAAGGAAATATATTATGTTAAAACCCAGAAATAGAGGATGTGGGGGTATTTTAATAATGGATTTGGGAAGGTATTTTCCAAGACAATAGGATGTTTATTAAAAAATGTTAGAGGACCAGTGGTGTCCATTTATAGGGTAGATAGAAGAAATACATGTTATTTTTTAATATATTAAAATATATAAATGTATTATTTAAATAAAATGGACCAAATTGGGTAATTTTAATTATATGAAGATTATTAACTTAAATATATCAATAAAATAATATTTATACATGTTTATATGTAATTTTAACTTTTTACTATTTAGTTTAACTAAATGTAAACCACTTTTTTCCATTACTATAGTAATGAATTATTAACTTGGTCACTATTCATAATGACAAAAAAATATGATGAAATGATTTTATAACAATAAATATTATTTTTCAAAATACCATATCTATATTATCATATTAAATCTCAACAATTTTCATAATATGATTGTAAAAAAAACCTCAAAACATGATGAAAAGCTCCTTTCCTAAAAAAGACTTTTTTTTATGAAAACGATTTGTTTCTAAAATTATTCCCAATATTGATTAAAATAAAATTATTGATCAATTTTTTATAAAAATGTAATAATTAAATTAAAAAAATAAACATATAATTGGACATTGAAAATAAATTAATAGAGAAGATAGATTTCTATAAATTGGTATTTTCCCATTCTTCATAGGAAAAGTTATTTCTCCAAAAAAAATTGACATTAAGATTGTATTTATATAATAATTTAAAAAATAATAACATTTTTAAAAATAAATCTCTAAATGTGGAAACAATTAATGGTAATATCATTTGATACAATATAAAGACAACTTTATTGATGAAATATCATTTTGGAAGCATACAATTACATTATTATTATTCCATTACTATGAAATGTAAATATATTAACGATAAATTTTTTGATAGAGAATATAATACAATCATTTCAATAAACCTAATAATCAATAATTTTTTGTTTAATTTATTGTGATAAAAACACATTTCCCAAATAATTTTCTGTGAAAAATAACTCCTTTAGGTTTAAATTATTTTATTTGACGTTTTAATTGGATACCAATAATTTAAATTTATATATATTTTAATAACACTTGTTAAAAATATTTAATTAATCATATTCATACATATCAACACAATTTCTAATAAATAATCATCAAATAAAATAATAACAATTTAATATTATATTGTGTTTTATTTCAACTTTGTGTTTCATGTAAAGAATATTATTAAATAAATTGTATTTATATTGATAAAAATATATATTAAAATATCATGGTGTTATTCTATGATATGTATGATGTTTTTGTTGATATATATGAAATGTAAAGTCATTATTTAGATTCTTCTCAGTATAATTAAGATTGAAATGACAATATGAAACATATATCTGAAAATTAAAAAACCATATGTAAGCTAGTGTTTAGATCACTAAACTAATATATAATATTTTCTATTCTTTATATAAGGTTAATATATTTTAATATTGTAATTATTTAATAGTATTTATGATATGTGATGTTTTTATAATAATCAATTCATAAATACCAAAATGTTAATGGATTTAGTCATTACTCCCGCCAAGTATGAAGGTTTCATTAATGAAATTAAATTACGAGGAAAATGCGTGATTATTTGTAAAATTTTATATATATTGATATTAAATACATTAAATGTGGTCAAAGTTGGAATAATATATATAATCTTTTTCTAAACTATTGAAAATGAGAATGTGATAGAATTTTTTTTAACAATGTATCAAATAGAGAATGTCCATATTATTAGTTAATGGAAAAATATTGCATCAAATAATATTGAGAAAACATGTTAAGAGATAATTATAAATAATTTATATTATTGAGTATTACAGGTTTCCATAGTGTCGAAATATTTTTTCATTTTAAAGTATTATAAAATATAAAAAAATATGATATATGTTTTGTGGTGTGTGGCGTGTAATTAAATGTAAATTAGTAAATATAATTATAAATGAAAGAATAAATTGAGATGTATTTAAATACTAATGATAATCCATGAAATACTATATATTCTATCTGTGAATATCTTTATGGAGTAGAATCACAAATTCTTGTTAATATTCTGAATTCATGATGGTTATTTTTTAATGTTAAATAATCCTTTATCCCATTAGTAATTTTATTGGTTACTAAATAGGTTATTTTATAAGAATATGATAACTAATATAACCACCCAAACATAAGTAAAATATTGATAGGATATAGCATTAGAATGGTTATGGACAATACACCCTATTCACATAGAATTGAACATGGTTTAGTTATATAATATTTATATCAAAGTTTAAAAAATATATGGTAGTAGATAAATACATTTAGGTCAATCCATAGAAAATTGTATATGTTATGTATTCATTATATTCATTATATGTGAATGATAAGGAGTGTTGAGATATATGGATCATAATTTTAAGGCCTTCAGACCACATGAATTGCATATGTACAAGATCAAATTACAAGGAACAAGGCCTAAGATAAGGATTCAGAGTAGGTCTATTCACAAGAGTAGAGCTAATCAGACATCGAAGAATGAGAGGGTATAGATTTCCCATCAGTATTAGTCTTGTGCATCCCTACACGGGACTGCTTGCTTAACAGTCACGCGAAGCTGGAGTGTTGATCAAGATGTAGATTCCGTGGCGGGGTAGTTTCAAATACTAACTATTTGGGATGAATTCTTTTATAACCTTTGGGTCCTATAATTCATGAAGCCTACAGGCCATGGGTCCCAATTCAACCATTTAAATGGTGATTATCAAAAATTAAAAAAAATGGAGGCCTTTGGTCCATTCATGTAATGGTTATAGTAGTTCGCCATAATAATTGGAAACTTTTGTTTCTTGTAAAATATTTTTAAACACGTGTTATGTATTATATTTGATATCCATATAAAGGGTAACATATTATATTTTAATTCTAAGTGCTAGATACCCAAAAATTCTGATTGTTCTTTATCAAGATGTTTATACTTGGTAATATCTATGAAGTTAAGATATTATTTCAGAATATCCAAAATGAATTACACATGTTATATATGTCATTGGAGACCTATAACTATGGATATGTGTATTTGTCCTTACATATATGGTTATTATTAATGTATATAATGAAATCATTATTTTGATATGTGGATAAACAAACGATGAATTTTTGTTATGGTGAGTTAAAATATGATTGGTGCAACAAAATATATATGAAAGTATTGATTAAGTAATGAAAGTACATTTCCTCTCCCAATTATGAAAGATGATATATCTAGCACTTTGATTGAAATGGAACTATTTGTTCAAATCACTGGCTATGAAAGGTCATCGATGAGAACATTTTAGAGAGTTAAAGAATTATTATTGAAAAATATTTGTTTATTATTAAGGTATGAAACATTCATGATGGTATATTTAGAGATAAATTAATTCTATTACATATTAATCATTTTTATGAGGTTGTTGTCATTGAAACATTAAAATTTTTCTCTATGAGGGAATTTGGATATTTCTAAATGATATTATTTAACTTCATGCATGTTCACCCAATTCCAATGAGAAACTAGACTAGAGTGACGCTATATTGACTCACACATTAATTAAATATTATTTTTTCATTTTGAAACAGTACCTAACAATTATTTATTGGATATTTTAGTGACTAGTAAAATTATATTCATAAAACAAGAGAAAAAAAAAGAATAATTAGTTGTTGTTTAAATTTATTATCATAATAATTATAAAGAATTTAATGTCATGCATTGTTCATGTAATCACCTAAATACAAACATTATAAAAATAGAAAGCTACAAACCCTATAAATGTTTTAATATTATAAAAGCAAAAATATATAAGAATGAATATATTACATCATTTAGGATAATAATCACCAATATCATATCCTAATAAAAGGATCATAAAAATTAGAAGGGGGAATGAATTTTAAAGAATCATGTAAACATGGAATATGAGTCATAACGAATCATTATATCTTTGTGGTAAAATCAAAACCATTATTTATATAAAACTATACCATACTATTCATGAATACCATGGGTGTAAAAATCCTATCATCAAAAATGTGAATAAATTCAACATCATGTTCACACATTATAAACATAATATAATAAGATATATCACATTAATCAATTAATTTGAGGGATATATAATTTTTAGATAATCCGTTACAAAACTATATTTTAATAATCTAGCTTGAGGCATAGAAAAAATTCATTTAACAATCAGTCAAAGAAAATAACCTAATGATTGAAGAATTATTTTCATAATAGCATCTTAATTCATATATAAATGAATAAAAAATGTAATTTCAATCAAATATAAAATGATAATAGAAATTAGTGGTAAAAATTGGGCCATAAACAATGTTTATATCATGGATATGTAATGTATGTCCAAATCATTCATTGGATTCATTTATTATCGATATGAAAATAACTATTTGAATAAGTATGTTATATAGGAACATAGATAATATTGAGAACATGGTTTTCCCACATTAAGGGGAACATTATAAATTCATATAATGTTATTCCATTCTTCAAGGTACGAAATATAATGAAGAAATTCATGGTCATAGTTGATTTTGTAATAAGTTGGATGTTATTTAATGTTATCAGATAGAACTGAGTTATATGATTACAATAAATAATAATTGAGAAGCAATGTATAGAGAGCTATGTGATGTTCATTGTAAAATTGTATAAAATCTATGGTACATAATATATAATTTATATGGACTTTAACGTTCAAGGTATGGAGTTCATCAAATATTTATGTACAAATAGAGTACCAAAAAAATAATATTTTAATAATATATATATATGATATTTGAGTACTACAGTTATAAGATGTATATTTTCTGAGATTTTACTAGGAACTTTTGGTAGAAAAATTGTTGAGTTACAATGAATAAATTAACTAGACCATGTTTAAGGGATAGAGTATATTGTTATGTAGTTTAAGATTATAAAACAATAAAGTTGAAAACTCAATGGTTTTAAAAGTTGTGATGTCTCTAAAAAGTCTAGGATATATATTTGAATGATTTTTCAGAAATATTAATGCTTGTATATTCCACTGGAAAGTGGAAACCCTACCAATCACTAGATGGAGAAGTCTATGAAGCTACATCTGAAGGACAAATTTGTAGTTGTGGTAGTCCCCATTTAAGGAGCTACGATGTTCTATGGGATGAAAAGGTATATGGGGTTTTATTGGATAAAAAAATTTAAAATTTTATGGACAGTTATTTTTAATTTAATCATATTGAGAAATAATAAGTCATCCTTGTTAAATACTAATATTATAAAGTTCAAGGTAAAGTTGAATAGTATAGGAAAGAGAAACATTTCACTAGAATAATTTATTCATAATGATGTAATCAAACACATATTAACAGGAAAAATATATTTGAAATGCATGGAATTGAGGAAGAGTCACTATATAGATAATTTCACAATAAATCCTTCAGAAAGAAATTTTAATTGCATATAATTTTTATAATTTTACAATACTAGACTTCAACAATTAGATGTTACTGAATAGGTCTTAGAAATTAAAAAATAATATTGAAACCCATGGAAGTTTGTAGATGTTGTGAATGACGAGTTTCAAGGAGTATTTTAGTAAATGTTGTTATCTATCAGGTGACATATGGTTATTGAAGTATTCAAATGATGTTAGATTGAATATAAAAATTCAAAATTAAAATTTGAGTTGACCAGGAAAATTTAAGATAGAAATTATGGGAGCCTTGGTTTTCTATGTTATGTGAGCCCACATAAATGGTTACATGTAAAATAAGAACCGAACACTATAGATTTGGGTAAATTAGTGTAATTTTTTGTTACATTGTTCCATTAGAATTAAAGGTTTCCCAAACATCACTTGTTATAAGGGTGTAGAATAGTGAGAGTCCAATATTGATCCCATGGGGAGAGTGACATGCATTTGAATTCATATCCTCAAAACCCTTTTGGGTAGGATTATTTTCTAATTTTTTTATTATTTGAATTCATAGATCTCTGATGGGTTCTTCAATAAAGAGAGAGGGATTTTGAACAATTTTGGGTATTTTTAAAAATGGATGATCATAATTCTTATCTTGGTAGGATACTAAGGTTTAGGCTGTGAAGCAAGCATTTGTTACTAGTAGACTTTGGTGATGTAACGTAGTTATAAATATGATATAATTATTACTTAATTTTGAGATAGAAAAAGAAAATATGAAATATGTATAGCTCCTGTTACAAAAAGAATCGTATACTAGTGGTCGTATTTGAATATACAACAATCAGGATATAGTCTTCCACATAAATATCATCTTTATTAGTTATGATTAATTGAATTGTATTGTCATTAATTACTTACCCTAATTACAAATAATTAGGTTTACCATTTCTAGAATAATAAATTTAATTATTCATATTCCATTACTCTTAATCACTAAACTTGTGTGGTTTTTTTCAATTGTGGAAGGAGGAGATGAAAAAAATCAAATAAATACCATGATTTCCATGATAAAATGATTTGAAATTAAATAGTTCACAATCATTCAATTGTTATTATTCACTAGAGGGGGTGAACATGTAATGGGTATTAAAATGATATAAATCAAAAATTATTTAAATAGATACTTGTAAAAAAAGAATAATTGGGTTAGACATGATTTTACAGATGAATGATGACAAGCAATGTGAAGGGGAATTGAAGGTGATGATGAAAACAAAATCGATGGCCCTTATATTAAAATAAAATAAGGTAACAATGATTAAATTTGAGTATGAGAGGGAAGGGATCGCTGGAATATCAAAACAGAACTAAATTACAAATGAATTATGTTATGTAATCTCTCTAAACTGCTATTTGGGTGTTGTATATATAGGTTAATAGTTTCACGAAATGTAATGGATTGGAATTTGTGTACTTTCTATCCTTGTATATCTTCACAGTTTCTGAATCTTACATGTATCTTACCCAAAATTGAAGGTTTGAATGCTTTCACATCGTGTACTAATGAATCAAGATGTGTGTTGGCCTTCTAACTATATCTCTGGAGTTGATTTATCATTCAATGAATTTTATTGAGGTCATGTCTTGTATTTTCCAATCATGATGTGTATTGAATATATTCTCTGCTCTCTTCATCAATTTGTCATGACTTGGCTCATGTACTATTGGATACTGTGAAAACCAATTATATGACATGTAATTATGGTTCACGATGTGTAATAGGTGAATTCTATAGTATTCATAATTGTTTCCTTTGAGACTATGAAAGCCTCATTCTTACCAAATTAAACACAAACCAACTGTGTGATCTAATAAACTATGTAAATTCCACACATAAATTGTAGTAAAATATATATATGATTTCAGTTTATCAAATTACCACACAGTAGAACTACTTATTGTCCTCAAGAAACAAGGCCTCAACTATAATTTCAAAAATATAAGAAATTTTTAAAAAATGAACCATTTATTGTGTCCAAAAAAATAAAACTACACATAAATAAAAATAGTTATTTTCCAAAATCATCCCTGTAAGGACAATCAGCCATTACTTATAACTCTATTCTTTAAAAAAAATACTAATAATTCAATTACAATATTGTAACTATTCCTTGAATTATATACCCATTTGTTATTTTCCTCAAAATGATTTTTATCTGGACAATATAGGAAAAATGAATGTGTAGTTTTTCTCATACCCTGAGTACATTCTCCTAACCATAGGCTTTCATGGGTTCTATAATCTCCCCTTTTTGAGTAAAAGTTAAAAAATAATAATGAGGGATTCAGAAATTAGGTTCTAATGACACTGTGGTTGTGGTAAGGTGGGTAAAAAGTAAAAATTGTGATAAAAAGGATGGTAAGATCTGATGTATAGTGGATGAACATCAAAAAATGTGTAAAACAATGACTCCTCTCAGCTAATAAATTCCACTCACTTAGTTTATGAGGTTGGATCCATGTATATATCAAGTGTGTTCCAAAAAGGGTATTGTATTCCTTTACTTTTCCTTTTGTATTTTCATTTTTCAAAATACTTGTCTAGTTCAGATCTCACATTCATTCCATAACCACAAGTTATCCTTCATGGGATTCATCTATATGGAAATGGTTATTTTTATGCTCTTAATGAACAACCCATGTCAATTTTTCTTTTCTTTTGTATTTTGAAAAGGAATATAATATTTGTGAATAGATACAAGGTATAAATGGATCACAACCAAATAGTCTAATGGGAAACATAGTAAAAATCTGCAATAAAATGATCCCAACTGTCTGAATGCCTCTCCTACACTTTTTCAACTGTAAAATCATGCATTAAACAAGGAGTAGGGTTGTAAAGAGAAAAATCATCTTGGAATAGCTTCAACCAATAAGACTAATTAGTAAGTAAAAATGACCATAATTTTAATGCTGTTTAATTTCAATTAAATTTATAAGCACGAAAATTATTTTAATGTTACAAACAGAGTAAATACATGGATTTTATAAATTATAACTTTACCTTTTATTTTTTTATATTGGAATAATGTTTTTAATGTTTAAAACATGATTAAAATTCTGAAAATATCCCCTAGATATGTGAGAACAAAAAATTCCAAGTATATCTAATTGAAAATCACAAGGAACTCCCCCACAATAAGAATGTGTCAGCATCTGCAGTTCCCATGATATTATTTTTGGGATAATTATATCATATAAATCATAGATAAAATGGCATGGTAATTGGAAATTTTAATATTGGGGGAATTGAGATATCCCGGTAATGAGTGGTATTCCATGGGGGAACCATGGCTGTCTATTTTATAAATCTAGGCCACCACTAAAATTGGATAGCAAAAATTATTTTCACTAGATAAAATCATTAGTTCTTAGGTTCAAAACATTGATAAGTAGAATAGAAGGCAGGTTCATAGAAAAACAAGAAAAGGTAACTTTTTGTTTTCAATTATGTTATATGTTTACAATAAAGTTCAAGAAGGGAATCAAATTTAAAATGAAAAAGAATCAATCAAAACAATGAATCTAAGAATATAATCACCTATAGGATTCCTCCAATAAATTTATAATAGGAAAATTTCAGCAAGATTGATGTACCAAAATCTTAAAGTGGTGTCCATTGGCTCAGTTTCTCCTATTACACTTGTAGCTACTTGTGGTAATGTATGCCAGCTCGTGAGGTCTCTTGAACTGATTTATGACTTTAGGAGTAGCTGTGTGATCATGAATCAATTGTGGAAGAAATTGTATCATGGATTTTGGTGGCTTCTACTGTGCATGGATTTATATATAATGTTCATGATTTTTTCTTTTGATTTTTATAATGCACACTATCACTCATTGAAATAGAATGGTTGGTGGGATGTTTCCATTGATAACAATGGATGCCACAAAGGATCAATACATGGCTACATTAAATATGATTGAAATTAAAATAAAACCAAGTATGAATGATGAAAAATTTAATTCCCATAAATAAATGTGATCAATATAAAAATTAGGGCATATACAGACAATAAAATAAAACACAACTATCCCGTTCCCAAAAAATATAAAACCCAAATATAAAAAATCTAGAGGACTCAAAGATTTCACCATGACCAAAAATATCCTCTATCATTAGCCGCCCACTTGTGGTCAACAGAAGTAGTTCAAGATTAGTGTCTGCGGTGGTAGTAGGAGCAGGTTGATCTTCGACAGAAGGTCGTGTAGTAGTGATGGATACATTTGATCGTCTGGGTGAGGGAGATGTTTGGATCCATAAAGAATTCATGGGTCTGGTAGATGGATCAATAGAAGGGACCTTTTTGGATGTATCAATGGCCTCCCCCATGCCCCACTAGGCCTGGTCAGCTAAAAAAACTTGTTGGGATGCTGGTTCAGTAATATATGTTGGAAGGTTATGATAGGAATTATGTTGTGTGGTTATGGTATATGATGGTCCAAAAGTGGTGGGTGTTTGTGGTGTAGTGAAATATGAGAGAATAATGAAATACAGATGAAGATGAGTGGAAATAAGGCAAAGTTTCTTAATAATAAACAATTGTGTATCCCAGATCTCTATTAGAGTGGGATGGGTGGGTGGAGGGATGGATGATGGGGTGGTAGAGGTAAGAGGATAAGGGGGTTGTGGGTTAGGGAGGTAGTGTTGGGATTATATGGTGAGAATTCTACCAATGGTGGGTGCTCTCCAAGTGGTGTTGCCTCCTGCATTCCTGGTTCCCAAAGGTAAACCCCTTCCTCTCATATTAGAAGATACATATTGTGAAGCATCATGAAATAGATGAGCTCAATAGGTCCCAGGGAGGTGAGGGTCACTGTGGGTTTGAACAATCTAAGGTACCTATCTGGATGATTAATAAAGGATTCTACCATCAATGTTTCATGAGTCCTCTCAGTATGTTCCTTGTAATAATGGGAAAATTGGGTTTCCATGTTCATGACTGGGCCACCCCTGGATTATGAAAGAATAAGCACATCGATCTAGATAACACTCCCACTAGAATCATCCTCGGAAAACCATCCATGTTTTATACATCTATGTTGAATATATAAAGATGGATCCCATAGTTCGGTATATTTATTGATTCAGGGTCCATGCGGTAACTATGGATCCCATGTAATCAGCTCCCATGGACACAGAGAATCTTCTAACGGTGGTTATAACTGTATATTTGGATAAACCTCTATAATGAAAAAATCGTTGACATAAATGTCAATGCCTATGCCAATGTCAGTGAAAGAATTCTCAAGATGCAGACCACCCAAGAAGAATCTGAGGCTATAAAGAGAAATATCAAAAGTGGTCAGGAACTCTATAAATAGCTCTCAAAATTATTCCTCACAAACCACATTGATGATATCAATATAGAGTGAGTCCACGAGGTCAAGGATGGATTCACTAATGTTATGCATGAGGTGGATAGGTAGGCCAAGGGAAATATTCTTTTGTATCACAATGGTGAGAATCCTTTTGAGATATACTCGATGCATTAGTTTGGTCACGAAGAGGATATGGTGAATGTGGAGATTTTCATCATTGGATGTGGATGTAGACTCATCCTGAGAAGGTGGTAAATCTTGGGCTACATCAGGCAATGAAAAAGGTGTATATGGTGATGTAGATGCGGTGCCATGTGATGAAAAAGTGTAGGAATGTTAGCACTTTGTTAGTGTCCACACATTAGATGATGATGATGATGAAGTGGAGTGTTGATGCTTCTTGGTTCTTTCTATCATGGAATAGGCTGGAGGGGTGAGGTGAGGCTAGTTGGGATAGGGGGTGGTTGAGTTTGGGGTGTTAGGCTAAGTGAGAGAGGTGAGGTGTAGACAGGAGGGGAATGATACAATGGTCCTAGGTGCACACTGTTTATACAAGGGAGATAGTTGAATGGTGAGGGCTAGGAAAAGTGAAGGGGTGCTAGTGCAGTGATGAGAGGATGGGGGCGTGAGGAAGGTGGGCGCATGAGTGTTTAGGAAGTGGGAGAATGGATGTGATGGTTCGGGGTGGAGTGAAGGTGTGAGGGTGAGGAACCTAGGGTTCACAACATACATTTTTAAAAATAGACCTCATAAAAAACATGACAGGTAACAACAGTTCACATCATGTGCCAATGTAAAAAATGAATTTTTGGTTGAAAAAGGTACACACCATGTTCCAGTGTTACAGAACATGTAATTAACTATTTTAGCATAAAAACTATTTTTCCTCCCTTTTATCTCCTTGCCTACCCAAAAAAATCCTAAAGCTATCCTAAACTATATTTGTCTAAGATGTCTTACACTAGGTTTCCTACAAGTTAGCACGTCCATTAAAGTCAGGAGCTTGACGTTGTTAAGACACAGTTGAACTTTAGTCTAATGCGATGTACTTCATGGAATGGTTCTTGATTTATTTTCAATACTTTTACCATTCACCATTAATGGTGATCCACATTCAATATATATTTCAATTATACCATAAGTAAATACCTGAACGACTTCGATGGGGACTGAACATTGAGATTTCAACTTACTGGGGAATACTTTCAATTGGGAGTTAAACAATAGGACATTATTCTTGGGAAAAAAGATACTTCTAGGATTGCGTTGATCATTCAATTTCTTTGTTTTTTACTTATATATCATATAATTGTAATAGGCCTCCATTCAGATCTCTTCTAATTTAGTTAATATCAACATCCTAGGTTCTCCAGCCTGCTGAGAATCTGAATTAGTTTCTTAATCACCCAAAACAAATAATTCTCTAGTTCTATTGGAATATAAAATGGTTTCCCATAAACTAGTATTAATTGTGTTGTTCATATGGGTTTCTTATATATAGTTCCTTATTCCTTTAGTTCATCATCTAGTTTGAGACTCCTTTCACTTCAGTTTTTATTCACAGTCATTTCCAAAATATTCTATATCTCTTTATTTGATAGATCTACTTGACCCCTTGTTTGTGGGTGGGAGGGAGTTATGGTGTTGTATCTTATTCTATATCTGTCTATAAATATTGTCACTTCTTGGTTTGGGAAATGTGTTCCTCAATCACTAATGAGTAATCATAGAAATACAAATCTTACAAACACACAATTTTTCAGAAAGTTCATGACCACTTTTTCTATGTCATGTGAAGTTGCACTAGCTCCAACACAAACTAGAATGTCATATTTTTTTTATAAGAGGTGGAAAATGGTCCCATGAGGTATATCCCCAGACATAAAAGTGATCTACTTCCCTACTATGATTCGATGGAATCTTGTTTCATTTTCCAATGTTTTTATTACACTAGCATCTATCAAATCTATGATAGACTTCCCTCATGTATTGGGGTAGTGTGGTCTAAAAAATTCCACATTACCAAATTTTTTCTATGGTAGTCTCAGTTCCATGATGTATCCATCTGGTGTCGTGTGACACATTTTGATTACATTCAATATTTCATCAATGGGAATGTAGTGTCTCAATAATCCATCAGCATAATTCGGGAGTAAAAGTGGTTAATCATATAAGTAATGCTTGGAATCATCATTAAATATTTTCCTCAATTTGTATGAAAGGCCTTAAAGTATAAATACTGTTGAAAGATAACTGGTGATAACATAGAAACATGGTTAAACATTGACACTAAATGGATTCATATATAAAATATATTTTATTATCAGCCTCCTCATCTACCTTGATGAATGATAGAGGAATTCGAGATACATGGTCAGCAATAACATTTTTTGTGCCTTTTTTTCTTGATTAAAATCCCAATCTATTTCTTTATGATGATCCACCATATCCACATAAGTTTTACATCCTTCTTGATCATCATGTATGTCTAGTAATCATGATCAGTATGTATAATCACTTTGGAAAATACAAGATAAGAATAAAATTTCTCAATGGCATATATAGTGGATAAGAGTTATTTATCTGTATTCATGTAATTGACCTATGCTTCGCTTAGCATGTGTCATTTATAATAGATGGGATAAAAGAAATAGTAAACTCATTGTCCTACCACTTCACCCACATCAATGTCACTAGCATCACACATTCACTCAAATTCTTTATCCCAGTTGGTTGAAAGGATGACTATGGATGATATCATGCTTGTTTTTAATGTTTTTAATTCTTTTTAAAAGTCCTCTTTGAATTCAAAAGATACATGTTTTGAAACAAAAGTGCATAAATTGTTGGGAAACCATTGCATAGTATTTTATGAATCATCTGTAAAATCTAGAATGACCTAGAAATATTCTAATTCCATTAATAGTAGAAGGTTCTAGTAAGTCCTTGATGACTATGATCATGGACGGATCAACCTCTATGTCTTCTTGGGTGATTATATGCCTGAGGAATATTCCTCCTTGGTCTATAAAATGACATTTCTCTAAGTTTAGGACTATAAATATTTCTTCATTGCATTAGAGGAATAACTCTATATTTCATAAAAACCCTCAAATGATCTTCCATATAATGAGAACTCATTAGTGAAGATCTTTCAGAATTATTCGGTCATGCCACGGATGATATGCATCATATATATCTGAAACGTTTCTAGAGGATTTCACATTCCAAATGACATTATATTACGTGAAAAAATATAAATGAGCATTTGACTGATTTCTTTGGGTAATCTGTGGGATCAACTTCAATTTTATTTTATCTTAAATATCCATCTTGGAAATAGCATAGTTAATTTCCTGAAAGTATTTATATCATATGATCCATAAAGTGTAAAGATAGATAACCCTTTCTTATTTTTGAATTCTGGAATATATAATTTATTATGACTCTCCATCTAATGATGTTTCATTTTGAGATTATTTCATTTTCTTCAGTTTTCATAATTTTAGGTCATCCCTTCTTATTAAAGACTGGAAGTGGAATTACCCATTAACAATCCAATATGGAAAATATTATTTTGGAATCCATGATTTTGAGCACATCCTTTTTAATGACTTCCTTCATCAGTGGTGTGAGCCTCCATTGAAATTAAAGTATTGTCATTTCATCTTCTTCAATTAGAATCTAGTGAATTCATTCATAAGGTTTGATTACATTGATGTCTACCCATCCCAAGAAAATGATACATATATCTATTCAAAACATGAACTATTTTTTTCTTTTTTTTCTCAAGATAGTTCAGAATTGATAATAATTGGAAAATAGATTGATACTCAAAATTATGATTTCTTAAGAGCACTGGGTAGAGGTTTTAGTTACAGATTTGGCTGTTGAATTAGGGATGAAATTAAAGGTGGAATGGTGTCCCTTTTGAGAGGTTCAATGAATTTACTTCCTCAAAATTTTAATCTTCTCCCTTCTCTGAGAGATGCACTTTGATTTCATCATCAATGACAATGTAGTCACATCCTTTTTGGGTAAGGGAGATGGTGTTGCAATCACCAATATTGTCTGACTGTTTGGACGATTTGACCAGGTGAAACACTAAATATTCTTCTCCAACAAGAAAGATCATACAACCATGATTTACATATATCAATCCATTTCATGTGGCTTGCAATGGTCTTCCATGTATAATGGTGACATTTCCTTCTTCTTCCATATTTAGAACTGGGAATTCTATTGGAATGTTGAATTTTATAACATTGATTAATACATATTAAAAAATTCCATTAGGGTACATCACTGATTTTTCATCAAGTTACACTACTAATTGAGTTGTTTTGTGTTCATGGGTTCCTATCTTGTGGAAAACAGTCATTGTAATTATGTTGATGCTCACTCCAATATCGAATAGATCTCTTCCAAAAATTCATTTTCCAATAGCTCAAGGAATTGCAAAAAGTCTAAGATCTCTCAATTTTTTGTAGTATTTTATACTATAAAACATAAAATTATTCTTTTTTTAATGAGATGACCCTAATATATTATATTTTCATTTTTTTGGATAATATATCCTTGAGAAATTTTCATATACTAGAATTTGAGAAATATCTTTTGCAAATTGTATGTTAATGTGTTTATGATTAAACATATCCAGTAATTTTTTTGTCTAATTTTGCTTTTTATCTTATCTCAATCATTATTCTAAATGAAGAGGTGGATTCTATGGTAGGGGGTGTCATAAATTAGTTCATTTATTTTTTCAAGAGTTTGGATAGGTTCAGTTTGTGATACTTCTGGAGGTGTGTTTTTCTCAGCTTCTTCTTCTTCAAGTAGTTGTTTCATAGGATATTTAGATTGATTTTAAACTATTCAACTTTGTTATTAAAATATAAATATATTCATGATTATCAATAGTACCTATTTATCATATACATTTGGTACAACTCTAAATTACTAGGTATGGTACCTGGTAATCTATCAGATAATGTTTTTGAGATTTGACCCATTTGAAATTTAAGATTCTACAAAGTTTCTCTTTGGTTTTTTATTTTTTCTTCCTAAATTTTCATTATCTTATCTATTTTTTGAATGAATGTAGGAAAGAGGTTTTCTAGGATACATTGAAAAGGTTTAGTTCTTTGTTAAGGTCTAGGTTGATCAGTTTGGAATTGTTGCCGAGATGTTTTTGGAAAGGTTTGTTATTTTATCTAATGAAGTGGTCATAGTACATGGTGCATAGTTGGGTACCATGGTGGTCCATGATTCCAAAATAGTTCTTGAATAAATTCTTATTAAAAAAACTATGGTTGTTCTGTGGTTGCTAATGAGTAGGTCTATGTTAGAAACATTATTGTTGTTATTGAAAAGGTTGGATCTTTTGATTGTAATTGATGTAATTATAGTCTTCTGGTTATTAAATTACTTCCATGAAGCCTTGATAATGATTTAGGCCACTGTACATCTGACATGATTATATCTCTATTACATGAGTAAGAGGGGGTTCTACAGCCAACATTTGAAATGATTCCAACTTCTATATGAGTGTTTCAACTTGCACTGCTAATCTGGTGTTTCCATCCACCTGGTGGATACCACACTGAGGTGGTCTAAAATAAATTTTCCATAGGATATAATTATGATAATATTTATCATGTATATCTCTTTTGGATTATAGGGTTTTAAACATCAGTCCTCCATTAGCAGCAACATCAATGACTGTTTGTGTGGCTGGTTTGATTCCTTGGTGGAATGTTGGTAACTAAGTCCACATGTCAAGTCCATGCTATGGAATCTTCCTCACCATATCCTTTTATCATTCTCTTTCTTCCTAAGAATATTATACCTTAGATCTAGTGATGTTTTCAATTTTGTTTCGAGGTTCCAAGTCTGTTTTGATGGAATTTATTTCTCCAATAACATCATGGAATAATCATCCCAGGTCTCGATTGAATCTGTAGTATGAATTTTGAGTTATTACATAGCTCCACCCCTTATAGAGAATGAGAAGGCACATGGTCTGACTATGTTTGAATGGAATCCCTAATTACGGAATGAATCGAAATATTCCACGAATTTAGAAATGTGTTCATAAGGATCATCGCTCTAAATTCTGTTGAATTGTCCCATGTTTGGGATAATGTGAATGAGTACATGTTTTATTTACATGGTATGAGGATGGATGGGTTGATGAATGATACTTTGTGTGGCACCATCAATTTATGGAAATACTTCATCAATGATGGTACTCTCTTGTTTCATATGGTGCATCCTAGGAATATTTTTATTGGTACAGCTGGTTTGATAGGTTGGGACCCTCTTGACTGTTGAGTTCATTCACTATAGAACGATTACATTGGGAAATATATCTTTCGATTTCGGGATCGAATTTCAATGGTTTTTTGTCTCAAGGTTCATTGAACGAGTCAATAGACCATAGTGAATGCACTATACCACATATCAAGGATGCAAGGGAATATTGAAATGGAAATACATAAAAGGGATCAGATGAAAGGTAATCCCTTTTCTTAATTTTCAAAGGTTTGAAAACAGAGCATTGCTTCCCCAAAAACTATGCCAAAATTTGACGCACCCACACACATCATTGAATTTACATAGGCTACACTCATATTATAATTATAAGGTTTCCCAAATATCATTATCTACATGGTATTTGTATAATGTGAGTCCAAGGGTGATCCCATGGGGCTATAGCATTATTTTGAACTTAAAGGCTCAAGACCATTTCAGGAAGGAGTCCTTTCTAGTTTTTTTCAGTTTGGGAATTTCTTGATCTATAATGGTTTCATCTATAAAGAAAGATGGGATGGGATCATTTTTAGGTATCCTTAAATAGGATTATCATTATTTTAATATTGGTAGGATCATATGATTTAGGCTATGAATCTATCATAGGTCACTAGATGACTCTAGTACAGTCACCTTGTTCTACCTAGGATATATCTATTCCTTGATCGGGATATAGAGGAAACCAAGATTTATTAATCTCTGCACATATTCTAGAAAAGATCATATGCTAGTGGTCATAGAATAATATCATATAATCTGGATAAGACCTTCTATTTAAATATCCCTTGATCTGGTATTCTTAATCAAATTGGATAGACATTAATTATTTACCATGATTAAAAATAGATATGCTAACCATGTTTAGAATTTTAGATTTAATTATTCAGATTCCCTTACTCTCTATCGCAACCCTTTAAAGGTCCTATCCACTATTGGTTGTAGGAGATGAAAATAAAATAATAAAAACCATGTGTAACATGATATGATGATTTTAAATTAAATAATTCACAGTCAAGAAATTGTTCTAATTGACTTAATGATGTGAGAATGCATTGGGTACTAAAATGATATAAATATAAGCTTAATGAAATACTTACTTATTATAAAAGTATAATTGGATTCAACATGTTTTTTGTGATGAATGATTCTAAGTTATATAAAAGGTAATTAAACTTGATGATAAATACATAATCCAAGACTCTTGTATAGAAATAAAATAATGAAACATTGAATAAATTTGAGTTTGAGAGGGTAGGGGAAAAAGGAAGCTCAAAAGGGATCCAAAGAAAATAGGATTTTGCTCTGTAATCTCTCCATACTATTACTAAGGTGTTTTATATATAGGCAAAAAGTTTCACAATGTATAATGGATTACGCATTGTCTAACAGACTATCTTTTATATCTCCATGGCTTTTTAATTTTACACAAATCTCATGTGTATCTCACATGAAATATTTGGTTTGACGACTTTAAAATCGTGTACCAATGACTCATAACATGTGATGGACTTGGGGAATTATCTGCACAATACATTTCTTATTCAAATAGGTTCACTGAGGTCACATCACATATTTTCCACTCAAGATGTGTACTAGATTATTTCTATACACTCTTCATGGAATGGTACTTGACATAGCTCACAACTTTTTTGAAATTTAGAAATCATATTACATTAAGTGTACTAATTGTTCACAATGGGTAATAGGAAAATTTTGTAATTTTTCTGCATTTCAACCTTTGATAACATTGAACCCTCATTCCTGAAAAATTAACCACATATCATGTTCCTTATCGAATAATGAAATTAAATTTCATAAGTAAATGGATGAAAGAAATATATATGAATTTTGATTATCGAATTACATTGAAAATAATGACAATTAGACCAACATATATCACAATGATTTCTATAAAATAAGGTGTTATGAATAGATTATTTCATATAGAGTCATAAAGAACAGATGATAGCTGATATTTATTTCTACAAAAATGTATTGAATGGGGTTTCTAGGTCCTTCCCAGATGAGAAACATATTTCAAGATAAAAAATATTAAGTGAGTGGTTAAAGATCTTTAATTACTCCAACATAAG
Source organism: Viscum album (assembly GCA_963277665.1). Taxonomy (NCBI): domain Eukaryota; kingdom Viridiplantae; phylum Streptophyta; class Magnoliopsida; order Santalales; family Viscaceae; genus Viscum; species Viscum album. Next base: position 2,137,301,171 of record OY728141.1, on the reverse strand, counting down.
GGAAGGTGATCCAAATTTCATATGGATAAATAATATCTAAGGAATAATATTATTTAATAGTGGATCTAATTAGAAGAATGGAGTCTTAGATTTGGGGTATAGAATTATTTCATAAAATATTCTAGGACTGTGGTATAAAACTAGCCAATAAGGTATTGAATACAAGAAGGGCATTATGTGTATACACAACTATGTTATAAAAGTTGATTAATGGGTTACAATACTAGTGTAAACTAGTTGATCAATTACTAGGGTGTAGAACCAGTTATGTCATGGTCCTTTTAATCTAATAATATCTTAGTAAAAGGATCTATATTATAGTGGAAAAAAGACATTGTCTGGAGTATAACACTATACATATCCTTGTAAATATCAAGTGATGATATATATTTATATTTACTACACATGAACAAAAATGTATAGGTCTATAATTGAGTGCAGTATAATTATTCATGAAGAGGATGTGAACCTTGATACAGCCTTTGGGATCTCACATTGTCTTGGGAATATCAATTAGTATCGTAGGGTTGGTTCCCTATAAAAGATCTTACCATTTATTGAGGACTAAGAATATTAATTCAATGAATAGAAGAGGTGTTCATGTATTCTATGGAAGTAAATTTCATATCTGGTAGAATAATATGTTAAACTATCTTATTAATCTTGGTCATGATGTTCGATATTAATAGTGGGATTTCGACCCCATAATAAATTTTCTATGACAGCTGTTTGGAATGGAAATCTACAAATTGATGGAAGATATCAAAATTCTCTTCTGATGACATCTAAAAAAATAATTATTCAATGAATATGGGTTTTCCAAATTCTATGGAAATATAGAATAAGTTAATAAAAAACCATAATAGAAGCATAATAATTAAGGAGGATAGTCTATAAATATAGATATTTATGTATAAATATATTAATAAGGACAATGAAAATGGTATTGATGTATACTTTAGAACAATTAATAAATTATTAACAATATTTGAGGTTTAGGAGAGAATATAGAAGATTCAACCATTAATGAAAAACTGGTGAGAAAATATCTAGATATATTTTATAAAAATGTACTAGCAATTGATAATATAGAAGCTATATCCCTTACTGAACTTTAAATTATTTTAATATATTATAAAATGAGAAAATAAATAGTATTTAATAAGAAGGATAAATATAAATAGTTTTTAAGGATATACTTAAAGTGAAGTTAAATGATATTGAAATACGAGAATAATCAAATGAGTCAAATGACTATAAAGAAGATAATGCTTCCTAAAAATCATTCATGTTAATTCTATGAGATTTAAAAATTTTGGAATGGAATAGGTAATATTTCTATTAACTATTGGAATTATAATGATGGTGGAACTTTTTTCAAAATCTATTATATGAATATGTTTGATGATTCTAATTCGGATGAAGAAGATAAGAAGTCATGGAAACATATGTGGTAGAAAAATAATTATACTTTTCTTACTAAGAAGAAGAAAAGTTATATGAACTGAAAAATTTGGATTGTTCTTAATCCAATAATTAATTTTATTCTATTTTCCACTTATTATCTCATATTTAAATAGAAAATTTTTTATCATACATTGATGATTTTGGAATGTGACAACAGCCCAAGTATATTCTAATCAAAAACATTAAAGATCGTCTTGAGAACAATACAAAACTAAATAAGGAATGAAATAAATTGATGAATGAACTTACTGTTATAACTTTATAGAATGATGTTAAGATTAAAAAAGTAGAAAACAAACCATAATCATATTATATCTCAAAAAATGGATGTGTATATTCTTGAAATAAAACTAAAAGTATATGATGAAATATCTATAATAAAGGATAATCAAATTAATGAAGAATCAATAATTTTTGAAGAAATGAAGTTGTATATTCGGATGTTAAAATAAATTGAGATGATGTAATGTGATATTTTAGAATCATTCAATGAAAAAGTAGATGAGTTTTCAATGAGACAATAATATTTTCTTATAGAAATTTTTTTTTATTCAATATTATAAAATTATTCAGCAATGAAATTCATGATCAAGGAAAATATTCTAAATATACTGAAATTAATGGTATATAGAAGAAAGTTGTTCATATTATGAAAAAATATCATTGTCTATATTCTTCTTAAATAATTACAGTTTCAGAAAAAATTATTGAATAATCATGGAAAAATAAATTTTTTGAGAATTCATCTTTGAATAAGAATGATTGGAATTCATCATCGATGAAACTCTCTGAACAGTGTCTCCCACATTTTGTAAATGAGAAATAAAAAAATAATGAGATTAGTAATACTATCTATCCAAATGATCATGGATTAAAGGTTACTACTGGTTTTGGGGATTTATCAGGCATAATGAATATTATTTTTGGCACAATATATAACTATAAACTATAGAGGATGTGTTTTAGGATGCTCTATTTGGGGAATGAGAAAGGATTTTATGGTTTACCAACAACTTTTCTATGTGAACATTATTTTATTCTTCATGATAGTATTTGCATTATTTCCTCAACTGTGACTGAAGAATCATTAATGGATGGGGTGTACAATAGTTTTCCAACTCTGATAGGGTTCTCAATAGATGAGGATGTTAGTAAAAGGTATCTATCTTCTATTTTGGATATCTCTGCAGAGTAAATAATCTAAAATTTTATGTGTGATCATGTGGAATTTAATGAACAATCAATCAACGATAGGTTTAATGTTTCTTATATTATCCATCGATAGGTTTTACTAATTTGTAGTAATTCATGGAAAATAGATGAATTGTTATGTTTTTTATACATTGGAAGGGGATTCATTGATTAGAAATGACGTCCACATGTTAAGGGTTTTATCCACATCTAGTCCCCCACATAAGAACTCAAGTAAAGAGGTTTGGTGTATAGGTACATTTTATTCAAATTTGGTATTCTTACAATTCATGAATGGGGTTTTCATTTTAATTTTCTAACTCAAAGGAATTATTATGTCCATGCATAGTTGAGAATAAATTTTATAAACAATATTTGATGTTATTCTTGAATTCTATTTGACATTAATTTTTTCTAGAGGCATCCCCACAAAAATAGACAGATATGAAGAGGTTTTTCTCTTTTGGTATTAAGATATAATCCTAGTATAAGTTCATATTATTTATACATTAATCAATATGGGCGTTCTGTTAATTCCATAGGAATATATTTGTCATCTAGTTGAGTATAGAGACCCTAATTTATCATATATTACTATTATGTCATTTTAAGGATAAAAAATATAACCTTGTTACAAAACTGGGATCCAAAGATTTAATTTCAGTGAGAAATTATGAAAAAACTATACATTTAGATAATAAAATATAAAAATTATTTGATTCCTTTCATCCCTATATTCTTTGTTCCCCTCATGTAATCCTTGGTATAAGTAGTCACCTGGTGATATACATTAAATAAAGGGGTGAAATAAAATCCCAGTAAGATGATAGAAAAGTACTTGAATAAATATTAAATTTTTTAGAATAATTAATATAATAAAAAAAGCACGGTTTCATCACCATAATCATGAGCGGAAGAATTACAATAAGTCTCATAATGAGACAATCCATAAAAATTAAACATATTGTCTTATTGGTCAACTACCGCACATTTTTGTGAATAAAGCTAGCATCAAGTTCATGCATAAGATATTTGAATCATCATAAAATCATCATTGTTAAGAAATATAACACCATTTTCATGAATATTTCACATTATCTCATGATATACATTACGTTACCTAATAGATTAGAGCTCTATATAATTTCAAGTGCACCCGTCAAATCATAACATTTTTATAATCAACAATGCCACATAGAACGTATAAAAATATTTTACATAAAACAACCCATGGAAATGAAATGGGTTTCTTGATAATTTCATAATACATAAATTAATGGAACAAATTACCACTTCAAAAAAAAAGGAATAACATAATTGATATAAGAATAATCAATCTTGAGTGAAGGGCAGTGAATTGTGAGAGATGTAAAAGTTTCCTTTTAGTGGAAAGGCTTTTTTTTGGGAAAATATTTTAATATGTCACTAAATTTTAATAGATACACATATATCCAAAAAAATAAAAGATATGGAAAATGAAATTTTATTTCATGAATATTAAATTAACTTTAACGCTAATTTTTTTATGAAAGAAAAATAATGAAATGAATAGAAAGTGGCTCTCAGAATCCTTTTACCTTATTCCTGAATGCATTATTCACTTTAATATCCAAGATAATCAATTTTTATTACATACTTAAAAAATCCAAAACCACTTTGACATGAATTTGATTTATTGAAATTTTATTATGTTATTTATTTTCATTTTGATGATTTATATTGTTCATTCATCATTAGGGTGTGTTCATTTTCATGGTTTTCATGATCAGTTCTCTTGTATATATGTATAGAATATGTGAAAAAATAGGTAATTAAATAAAATTTAAATTATATGTTATTAATGAGATTCCACGAGATGAAGTGATCTTATATATCATCTTATTTATAGATATTTGGTTGATTCATTAGATAAAATATTAATGATATTTTTTTAGATTAAATTTGGTTGTTTTCAATCACAATGAACTTGTTTTGTTTTATTATTTAATATTATTTATATATGTTAGTACCAAAACAAAAAACAGTGATAATATTTTTTAAATATTTATCATCCATTATAATGATTTTATGAAAATCCCTAAATGTAATAAAATAAAATGATGACACATTATCCTTGATAGTGGTAAATCAGCACATCACGGATGAAATGATCAATTTTTTGAATAAAATGGATAGGGGATGAGGTTTAATGATGAATAACTACATTAACATAATAATATTCAATAACATATAATATAATGGAGCTATAATTAAACATAGATAATTAGATTTTATAAGGGTACTAAAAAATGTAAAAAATTAAAAAGAAATTAAATGAAAATGAAAGAGGATTTCAAATATTGAATTATTCTACACGAGGTCCTCCATAATGAAATTGGTTTTAGTATTTTTTTGGCACTATAGGAATTTGGATTACTAGGAGTGTATTGGGAATATGATTGGGTAGAAATTGTAATTTCTTTATGGATTTGGATTTGTGAGGAGAAAATGTGGTCAACAATGGTATTTATAGGGGATCATGGGGTGTTTTTTATTATTCTATTCATTAATTTATTATTTTTGGTCAATAATATAATTATTTTAATTCCAATGATTGACTAATCTAAATGTAGAATAAATGTTTGATATTTTTGTTCCTAAATCATCCATACATCATTAATTACTTAAAAATTAATGTAATAGTTATATATTGTATTTTAGCGTATTTCGCAATTAAAAAAACAACTATTTCAAAGAAATCCCAAAAATTATCCCTATGAATTTTTCAAAGTATCTAATTATAAAACGAACTCAATTTTATGAAAACAATTTTCTAAAAATTAAATATTTAATATTTAATAAAAAAAACAATTTACTTGGAAAATAATTATTTTAAAAGTTTAATTTCTTTTGAACATGTTGAATAATTAATTAAGCTCTCAAAACATTTCTTTATAACAATAATATGACAAAATATTAATTTTTGAATCTCATTTATATTTATATTAATTATAAAAATGTAATTTTTTTTTATAAAAATTACTATACATAATAAATAATTGTAAAAATATTTATTTATATATAGTATGATACAATTATATCATATTATCATTTATAAGATTTAAAAATTTTATTTATACTTTTATAGGAGAGATTACTATTCTATTGGCCAATTTACTATTCTTAAAGGTCACATTACTATCCAAAACGTCATGTTAGAATTTCATCAACATAGATTCCTTTACTTATACAAGTACATCTTATTTTATTAATTTTTTTTTATAATTTTTGTATTGTGTTTTCAATGTGATTCTATTCGTCTTATACTATATGGAATAATTATAAACATGGAATTTATATCTATAAAATTTTGTTTTCTCACATTATCCCACCAAATAAAATCTTCCTCATAATTTATATTCATATAAACATATGTGGGAATTTCTCATTCATCGCTTCTTCTAGTACACACATTGCCTTTTCGTACATATGGTTCAACCATAGCACGTTGACCAGGTGTGGAGTCTTATTTTGTAGAAAATTATTTATATGGTTAATGAACATCTCTAGTTACACCCCATAACAGTGATCATTTTCCACTTGTACCAGCTATGGATTCAGTATATGTGAGTGATCTACTATGTAATTCTTGAATAGGGATATATGGATTACATCGGTTAGTTTAGTCATGGTTAGTGGAATTTCTAGTTGACAATCCATATTTGTGACAAAATGAAGAATATAAAAAGTGTCGATCCACTGGGTATTAATCATTACCTTCTTCCCAAATCTCATGATCCGCTTCCGTGAAGATAAGTTGAGGAAAAGCATGTCTCTAAACTCAAACTCTATGACACATAATGGTTTTATGCAATGCTCTTCAATCAAATTTGGTTGTATTAATGTTTTATTGAATGTTTTCAGCTTATGCACCATTTCATCAACCATTTTTAGTTATATAATCCTATGTTCACCATATTCATCCCATAATGTTCATGTTACGCATATTTTCTCATATAAGGATTGATATGAAGCCATTTTGATGTTTGAGTGGATATTATTATTATATGAGAACTCAACCAGAGGTAGATGTTATTCTTATACGCCGTTGATATCCATAGAGCATGATCTCAATAGGACTTCTCATATCTTAATAGATCAATCTGATTGTCCATCATTTTGTGGATAATATGATGTATTGAATTTCATCTCAGTGCTTAGAACATGTTGGGGAATTTCCCAAAACATTGTGGTAAATCTCATATCTCGATTAGATACATTCAACGGTGGAACTACATGCAACCTTACAACCTTATAATGTGTATTTGTGAATGTTGATAAAGTGATAAGTGCAATTCAATTGTGAAAAAGTGTTTTATCTTCATATTATGATCCATAATAACCCATACTTCATTATTTATTCTAGATGTTTTTGGATCTCAAGTGACAAAGTCTATGTTGATGTTTTCCCATTTCCATATTGGTATGGATAATGGTTTCATTATCCCCATAGACTTATTAAATTAATTACTTACTTACCGACATACCAAGTAAATTTATTCATATTCATTGATCTCTATTATCATGCTCTCCCACCAATATTTCTATTGGAGTACTTGTTACATCATTATAGTCCATTGGTGAATAGAGAAGGAAGATCTATTTACGTCACTCAGAAGCTCTTTATTTTTATATCGATTGGATCATACACATAGTAATGATCCAAATCTTATAACTGCTTCCTCATCAATTTTGAACTCATAGGACTTCCCCTTTCTTATGGTTTCCTAAATCATCTAAATTTACAAGTAATTTCATTAAGAAACCATTATTTTATCCCTAGGAGATGGTTGAAAAATAATTTGTCAATGGATTGACGATTTTTCTTCCTTAATGATTTCCTTTACCATCCATTATAAATATTATAAAATTATATCCTTGTCAATTCTCACCATTGCTAATGTTGTTGGAGCCTTTCTACTTAGAGCATTTGCCACATTATTCACCTTTCTAATGTAGTAGTGGATTGAGTAGTCGCAATTAAGTAAAACCTCTATCCATTTTTTCTAGTTCATTTTATGCTCCTTCGCCATGAGTATAGATTTTAGGCTATTAGGATTGGTATATATTTCACACTTCTCACAATAGTGAAAATTCATCTAAATTTTAAATGCTATGATCACATATTCCAACTCCAGATAATGTATGTGGTTGTTTTTCTAATAAATTTTCAACTACCTTTAGTCATAGGATTTCACATTAATATTTTCATTTTTAAACATCCAAATAACTTCTTCTACATGTTGATGTATAAGGTTACGAGTTCCTAACTTTTCAAAAGTGTGAGTATTAGGGTGATGATAAGCCTCATTTTTAACTATTTAATGCACTTTTAACATTCAGTCATCAAGAAAAACCATTCTTCCTTATGATTCAGCATGCTTAATGGGTTTCATCATCATGAGAAGTTATTCAAAAATCACAGGCAGTACCATTCTTGATGAAGGAAGTTATGTATCTCTATTGTGGATGTTGGCCTAGGCCACTCTTTGATTGCCATTGTCTTGTAAGGGTTTACATATATCACTTTTTCAGTGGTAGGATGCCCCAATAATGATGATTCATCATTCTATAACATAAATTTACTATAAAATGCATAATGTTTATCCATTCTCAATGACTTTTTAAAAAAAATTTCAAATTCTCCCCATCTTCCTCCTTTCCCATGGATTACATTAGAATACCATTGATAAAAATTACCACAAATTTTTCATGGTAATATTTAAAGATACTATTCATTAATTTCATGAACATTTCTAGAGCATTAGTGTGTCTTAAAGTCATCACTATGAACTCATAGTGTCCATATATCATTCAAATGGAAGTCATTAGAATATATTTTCTACTCACCTATAATTAGTGATATCCCAACTAGAGGTCCACCTTAGATAAATACATGGCCATATTTAGTTGATCAAAAAAGTAATATATTCCTAGAAAGGGATATATGATCATTATTTTGATTTTATTGACTTCATTATAATTAATTTTACGGATCATTGATCCATACTTATTATTGAAAAAGAGGACTGGTGCACCCCATAGTGAAGAACTCGGGGGTATAACACCCTTATCTATATTCTATTGTAACTAAATCATTAGTTCCCCTAACTCAATGGTGAAAATTATAAAAGGTGTTTATAATATAGACAGAGATCCTGGAATAAGTTTATTTGAGAACTCAACCTCTCGGTCAGGAAGAAGACCATGCAATTCATCGTGGAACAAATTAGGGTATTCCCTCATAAAGGAAATGTATTCAATCGGAATTATCTCTTTTTTTCTCAATAATTTGAGCTATATATGACTTTTCATAAGGAAATAACATCCACACTTGAGACGATTATTCATAAGGAGATATATCATCATCCATAAACTTGTATATAATGATACAATTACATGATATGTTAATGGTCTTCTCCCTTTCCTGATAGCTGATATTGGATTTGTAGAAAGATAGGAAATCGATGCCAAAAATAGTAACAAACTCCACAAAAGAAGAATAAACAAATATTCATGGGATGTTCAGTCAAAAAAAGTAACTGAGGAGGAGTTTTATACTTTTGATTAAATAATTTACCCATTTTTTGTTCTCATAGATAGATAAAACTAAATATTTTGAGATGGTTTTATATAGTTCTACTAAACCATCAAGATATGAAAAAATTCATAGAACCAGAATAAAATAGCGCTTTCTCTATTATTGAATAAATATAATAATATATCTCACCACCTAATTTTAAGAATCCACCATAATAGTAGTTTGGCAAAATCCTTTCCTTGCTCTTTTGGATTTGGTGGCTGCTAAAATTGAAACCCCTCGATGACTTGTAGTTGGGGAACATTCTTGAATAGTCCACATTCTCCATAAAATTGAAACATATGACCTTGGGAAGTGATATCATATCCTCAATAATATTTTTAGATTCCACATTTCTTTAACATTCATGAACATGGTGGAAATATCTCCTATAATTGAAGCATTTCACCATACCTTTGAGGAAAATTCCACGAAGCTTCTTCCAAAAAATTTCTATTTGAGTGGTTGAGTATTCTTTCATCCAATATCATTTGAACCCCCATCATGATAATCCTTCTTTAGTTTCTTATATATAAATCCATGGAAAAATTCACCAAACTCTATATCCACTTTGGGTGCACAAAAAACAACTTATTTCTAATTCCTAAAGTATAAAATTTACAAAGCCTTTTGAAGGTTTTTTTATAAAACCAATAATAAATCGTTAAATTATTCTATTATTATTTATAAGAAATATGAGGTGTACCTTGAGAGACTTTTTATGTTTTCCTTGTATGCCTGGATAGATTCACCATCCTTTTTTTCATATCTTTAAATTCTATATCTATCTTTATAAGAATATTTCAATGGAAATACATGTTAATGAATATATTCTTAAATTATTCCCACTAATATATTCAATTTTATCCTTTGGATTGGTGTTATTAATCCATAACTAACTATTGATTGGCCTCCCAATCTAAATGATAATCAGTTAGAGCCACCTTCTCCATCAAAAAATAGTGTAGCACAAAAAATATCATCCTAATTGATTTGAACCACTGTTCCATGACAAGTGGGTCAGAAGATCCATGAAAAGATAGTGGTGGTTGCCTCATAAAAGACTCGATAACTATTTTATCCCCCTTATTTTAAGGAATTCATTCTATATTACTCATGTTATTATTCATATCCTGACATTGGAGGGTAATAATAATAATGAAATTTTGGACTCCACCTCTAAATGCATTGGGAGTTCCATTCAAGAAATCACTAAATTTTTTCACAAATAAATTATTTTCCTAGTTTTTCCTCATTTCTACCATGTTCTAATATAAATAAGGGTTTAAAATAACATAATTCAACCACCCATGAATAAATAAATTATTAGTTTATGAAATTAACTTTAATGTTCTATCATGTGGGATCCCAAAGTTTTTTCCTTTTTATAAAACAAATATTCATGGGTTATTTCATAAGAATAGGCTTATACTATGGGTTTCAAAAATATTTCTCTATTAATTTTTTTAAAATTAATGAAACCGGCATCTGATACCAATTACATAGACGCTACCATATATTACATTAATATTACATGTTTTTAAAGATAACAAATACAATAGTGTAACAAAACCTGGATCCAAAGTTTTAGTCTCCTGGGAATATTCAAACCAAAAATTAGATTCACATAATAAAATGTTAAATAATTTAATTCTATATTTTCTATATTATTATTGGTCCTGATCTTCTCTTTATTATAATTAGTAACCTGAGGATATATGTCAAATAATGGGGTGAGTTAAAAGTCCAATATGAAGTTAGATAAAAACATGAATCAATATATAAAGGATAAGAATAATCATCCTCATCATAACATAAACATGGTATGGTCATCATAGTCCTGGATGGAAGCATTAGATAATCAAATGGAATGTGTAATTGCATAAAAATGAAAAAAAAATTTATAGTTGTCAACTACAACTAATATTTCAAAACAATGATTGCATCATGTCCACGCATAACAAATGAGAATCATAAAAACATTGTAAAAATAATACCATTATTTTAATGAATATTTCGCATAAAAATTGATATAAATCACATTAAAAAATTATTTGAATATTTATATAATTCTAGTCACACCTATTAAATAACATCATTTACATAATCAGGCATTCAATATAAAACTCAAAAAAAATATTTTACAAATAATAACCCAATGAAAAGAAATGGGTTTACTGAGAATTTCATAATGACTAAATTCATAGATTAACATTAGTTTTAAAAAATAACAAGTGAATGATATAATTGGTATAATAATAATCAATCATGATTGAAGATGAAACAATCTATAGATAAGTAAAAGATGTGTTTTTAGAAGGAAGAGTTGTTTTCAACAAATATTTTCAATTGACCTAAAATCAGATTGGAAACATGTATATCCTAAAAAATAAAATTAAATGAAAATGAAATTTTATTTATGGAATATTAAACAGGAATGAACCCTAAAACTTGGCATTAAGAGGAATACCCCAAAGAAAATAAATTCGGCTTCAGAATCCTCTTACATTATGTATGAATTGATTCTTCACTTTCATATCATGGACAATCAAATTATATTCATTAATTAATAATTAATGGACATAATTTATAGGTATTTTATTTAGTATAATTTTATTGAGTTTATTAAATAATTTTAATTAGTTATAGAGTTCAATTTATTTATTTGGGAGTGTTCGTTTTAATAGTTTTCATGATTAGTTCAGTTGTCTACATGTATGGAATATAATTTAGAAAGGGGATAATTTTCTAGGATTGGAAATATATGTTATTAATGAAATATCAAGTGATTAAATAATCAAATATACAATTTTGTTTCTAGACATGAGGGTGATTCATTAGATAAAATATTAATGATAATTGTTTAGTTTAATTTTTTTGGATTTCAATCACAATGTACTTATTTTGTTTTATTATTTAATATTATGTATATTTGTATGTTAGAGTACATAAAAACAGTAAAAACATAACTTTTACAATATTTTTCAACCATTATAATTGTTTTTCCACTGGCATTAACTATTTTAAAATAAAATGACAATGCATCATCCATGATGACGGTAAATTGACACATCACAAACAATGATTTCATTTTTAAGAATAAAATGGGAAGAGAAGAAGTCTGATGATGAATTATTCCATTAAAATAATATAATTACAGTATATATAAGATATGTGAGTTATCATGCCACATAGATTAGTGGTTCTATAGGGGGAAAATATAATAATTTGATAAGAAGTAAAAAATAAAATCAAAAAGGATTTTAACTCAAGATTTCTTCTCTTTGAGGTCCTCCTTATGAAAATTAGGTATCATATTTCAATGAGACAAATGGATTTTGGATGTGAAGGAGAGTATTTGGAACTATATTATGAATAAATTGTGAATGATTATAGGATTTGGAGTTGTCAGACGAAGTGGTGGTGATCAGTGGTATTTATAGTGGATGAGGAGGTGTTTTTTTATTATTTAATTCATTAGTTTATTATTTTGGGTCAAGAATATGAATTGTTTTGATTCCCATTAATAAATTAAATAATAGGAGATGTATTGTTCTAAATTATAGTGCATACATCATCCATTCATCATATATTAGTAAAAAATTCATATATTTGTTAAATAATATCAATAATTGTCTTTCACTATTTAACCAAAAATAAACTATTTAATAAAAATACCCAAAATAATACCAAATGGTTTTTGATAATTAGAAATTGAAACAGAACATAATTTTACAAAAATAATTTTCATAATAAAATAATTTAATTTGTTTAATTAAAATCTTCATTTTAATGGAAAATTATGATTTTAAAATTAGAATTGAATTTATAACACTTTACAAATTAAATTAAAGAATAATATAATTAGATTATAATAATAAGCCAAAAAATATATTAATTTATGTATATATTTATCGTTATATTATTTTTAAAAGTGTAGATTCTGATTTATGTACCATAAAAACACCGACACTTAATTAATAATTTTGAAAACATTTATTTACTTATACTATGATATGATTATATAATATTATCAATTATAAGATTTCCTCATTTTATTTATACTTTCATAGGAGATGTTAGAATTCTATTGGATAATTTACTACTCTGAGTGGTCATATTACTATTCCAAAGTCCCATTTAGTATTTCATCGGTAAAGGTTCTTTGACATCTTGAAATAGCACTGATTTCATTCCTTTATTGTTTTTAATGATTATATTGTGTCATAAAAGATAATATATTTAGATTATACTATATGAAATAATTATTAGAAGGTAATTTTTATTGATAATATGATGGGTAGTAAAATTTAGTATGATAGGATTGCATTATATTGTGTTTCATTCGAAGTTATTTGGAATTCAAATGATAACTACTTCTAGGACAAATTATGTTCTCATTTCTCTATACTGGGATATGACTAGAAATGTTTCCAAAAGATTCCAAAAACAATGTTCCTCGATATCTATGGTCTCTCGGATTCTAATTGAAATGTCTATTAATAGTAGAAAGGGTTTGAGTTTGGACAAAATCAAACTAGTAATGATGTTTAGTTGTTGGAGAATGATATAGGTTATTATACTAATACATGTAGTGTAATAATATTTTTAAATATTTAGGCTCTTTATTTTAGTAAGGATCATTAAGGGATTATAGATAATTGAATACAAGATCATAATAAATTGGCATGTTCATCCTAGGGTTCTCTGTATCGGTTGTGAAAGTACTGCAAGAGATGATGAATATGATATTGATATCTAAGGGGATCCTGATTTGGATATTGGGTCTCATAAGTATGGTAGTTATACTATAAAATAGTTACATAGAAAAGGTAAGTAAATTGATTTAAAGTGGAACCCTTCTGTTTACTATTTGGTTCAAGCTTCTTAAGCACGAGATTAGTGTATATTCTTTTGATATAAAAATATATGTTATATGGGATAATTTTGGAACAAAAAACTGGAGAAATATCCTTTAACATTTTCATTTTTTTGGACAGGTACGGGAGCAGAATATAATGTGAAAGACACCTGGGAAGGTATGCCTATGTAATTTTCATAGGAAAATTATTAGGACGAGGTAGTTTTTTGATATTTATGGATGCTAGTATATCATGGCAGAGCTTGGTCCTCCCAATCAATATTCCTTCAAATATTGTTTATATAATGGTATCCAGGTCCTATATGACAATAATGGGGATAAAATTGTTACTTCGATGAAATCAAGGCATAATTAAAACTACTCTTATTTGAAGCAGACTGTGGTTACATGATCATCTGGATATCTAAGGTATAACTCTTATTTAAAAGAATATATTGATTATGATCATGATTTATTATATCATGATATCTAATTTTTATGTTTTATGGTAATTGAAAGAATTCATGTAAATAATCTTCCCCTGATTTATCATTTTCCTTACATTTCATAAATATTGTTTAGGAATTTTACCATTTCCATGTTTGTTAATGAAAAAAATTTCTATACTAGTAAATATGTATAAATCAATTTGTAGATATATTAATTTGATAAGAACAACATTTTCATGAATTCATATTGAGGAAGAAAAGGTTTTTCAAAATTTGACAAATGTTAAAGCTTCATGAGTGGTACGTGATAAACTTAAGTAATTTGAACAATGATAGATGTTTACGAATGTTGATAATGTAATGAAGCTCAATAATGTTGATCATCTTGCGAAATGATTTTTTTTATTTTTCGAGGTCAAATTTATGTGGTGATAATGATAAAAAAAATAATACATTTATGTTGATGAAAAATTAGAGAGACTATCTTATATATAGAGTAAATTGTTATTAACAAGTTATTAATAGATAGTTATTAGTGAAATAAAAATAAAGGTATAAGGTCTGAGAAACATAGTAATATTAAAAAAAATTATGACTATCATACAATCCTAAAAAGAAATCATTAAAATTATGATAAAATTTCTCTGGTACAATGATGTTACAAAAGCAGAAAAAATGATGACGGCCTCAACTATAGATTTTAAATATGGAAATAAGTCAAATAAAAAAACTAATATGTCACATAACATGGAAGAAAACACATTTGATTGAAAATAAATGTGGGAAAAAATGACATTTAGATTGAGAGAATATTTTAAGTCCAATCATTAGTTTTAAGGAACAATGAGGTTCATATTTATTTTCAATATACTTGCTTATGTTTATTAACAAGTGGGTAATTAGTGTAGAATAAGAAAAGACGCTGGAAATGTTTTGTATTTACAAATAGAATAAAAATACATCCTAGAATAACTATGATCACCTTGATGAAGAATAAATTTCTAACCTTGATGGTTTTAAAATGTGAAGATGATGTATGACTATCACAATTTTGCTAAATAATACTAAATTATATTAAGAAATTTTAGATATAGGGATATATAATGTAATACAACTATACTATTTGGGAAACTCTATTGAGATGGGTATATATTTTTATATTGAAGGCATTACATATATTTCCCCTCATATAAATATGTTGTATGAAGTTTGAATAATGTATTAAATAAAATATGGGTTATGTAAAACATTAAGA
The DNA here is from genome assembly GCA_963277665.1 of Viscum album. NCBI lineage: Eukaryota > Viridiplantae > Streptophyta > Magnoliopsida > Santalales > Viscaceae > Viscum > Viscum album. The sequence continues at coordinate 2,137,285,329 of OY728141.1, read as the reverse complement.
AACTTTAATATATAACTTATTTTTCAATTGGATTGACCATATAAAATGATATATTTTAGTTAATTTATCATTAGTATGAAACTCATGTGTTACTATTTTTATCTGGAATAAAGTTATAAAGATTATATGAGGAAGGAATATGAGTTTTAATCACTATAATGTGACCTACTATATTTTATTGTTGATAATGGAAAGAATGAATATAGGGGGAGAAAAGAAAATACACACATCATATAACGTAGTATGTATTGATCTCACATATTAACATTAAAGATATTTGATGTTGTATGTGGGTATTGAAAAAACAATATGGGGGAAGCATTTATGTCCAAAATAATTTTGATTAAATTTTCATTCAATTTATCAATATGTGTTTAAAGAATTAAAATATTAATGTAAATTACAAAATATTTGGAGAATAATGTTTTTATTTGTTTATAGAAACATTAAAATGATAGATGATACTATGATAACATTAAAGGTACAAAACATAATGAAACATTTCATGAACCTACCTAATCATGAACAATGGTTGATGTTCTGTTATGATATCATATGGAATAGATATATGTTATAATATAAATAAAATTTCATGTTACAAAGTACATGGATCTATATAAATTTCATGTTACAAATATATGAAGTCATGGTTACATGTTTTGAGATTTATATGGTGTACTATGTTTAAGGAATGATGTATATCAGACTGATTTGATTCAATCAAGTACCACTAGACTAATTTTATCTGATTTGAAAATATGGAGTCCATGTTAAAATTTTTGATGATAAAGATTTCTAGAGATTGATATATAGAGTTTCAGTTGCATAGTGGTTGAAAAACAAAGTACATATGAATTGGAGCCTATTTATTAGACACATGAAATTTGTATATAGATCAAGATTATAATGTGATGATTTGTCAAATAGTATTAGGTTCAATTTTTGGAATTATTTTACAAATATTTGGAATATATACTATATATAAGACAGTTTTTATATACTACCTGATAGTGGAAACCTGTATAGACTATCAGATGGAGGAATATATGAACATACTTCTAATGTCACGACTCGTCCTCGGGGCCTGTGCCGTGACTACCCCAAGCCCGCCTTCCATAGGCTAGGGGATGGCGACTAGCATCAAGGCGTAAATCCCAGAAAAAGGGAAGGCATTGCCTTTACAAGGTAAACAAGCACCATAGAGTAAGCAAGCGGAAATGTAAACACTAAGCAAAAGCTGTAACAAGCTGTGCTGAAATAAAAAAAGGGGCTGAAAATACAAGCTCAACTGTAAAGTAAAACTGAAAGGGAAAAACAGCAACTGAAAAGAAAAGCCGCAGCGTCGAGCCGTCCTCTGGAAGTCCCACATGAAGGGTAAGTACAGATAGCCTCCACTGATCCTCGGGTCCACCTGACCGCTCCGAGTACATCCCGCCCAGTGGTCCACCTCCAGGTACCGTCCTGCTTCACAAGACTCCACCACAATCAGCGTTGTCCGTCGTCTGCAACCAACAGAATGTAGTGCTGGCATAGCTCATGCAGGGGTGAGTATAAGCTACTCAGTAGGGACCCCGAGACCCCCGAAGTTCTCCCGAAATCCACAAAGGATAAACCACAACGGAAAGATACAATCACGAAGTAACATCCGACACTGCTTAGGTATATGCCCATACATATACCCAAGTCATCAATTCCCGTTCGGCTCCAAAATCTGATCCAAAGCACAACACAGTCCACACAGGAAACTAAAACGTAAATCCACATAGGATAGCACAACACATTGCACAAAGGAGAGTAAACAGTAAATCCACACAGGATAGTTCAACACAATCCACAAAGGAGAGTAACACAAGGTTCAGCTCACACAGATACTTCTTCGTATGATGTTAGAGATGATCAGATGTAGCCACTGATTCATCTAAGCAATCGGACCCACAAAGGATAGGTAGGTACTAACCCCCGCAATGACCTACACAGGACCGATCAGGAAGTTGAACTCAAAGCTATTGGGAAACTCCTTCTCCATCAAGTACAGTAGTTATGCCGCTATAACAAAGAGCTTCCCTCTTACCTTGGACTGCTGTAGTACTCCACCTATCGGGTACTGTGGGCCTGCTGCTACAACCAAGCGCTCCCATGTACCGCTACAACGAACCGCACCTCTGTCGTGGTTCTTTCGCTACAACCAAGGGCTCCCTTGTGCCGCTACAACCAAGCGCACCTCTGTCGTGGGTCTGCCGCTACAAACAATCGCTCCCCTTGTGCCGCTACAACCAAACGCACCTCTGTCGTGGGTCTACCGCTACAACCAAGTGCTCCCCTGTGCTGCTACAACCAAGTGCACCTCTGTTGTTCGATCCGCAGTCGTCAAATCTCAACCGGCTCTAGGGTTTCTGCACGCAGCATGCTCGTTCTGGCAGGGTCCACTCCACGAGATAAGAGGTCGATGCATCAACTGACATGTAGTCCGGACTTGATGAATCCCAAGATGTACCGCAGTAGTCACTGCCGAAAACACCGAGGATTCCCGTACTGTTTTCATCCCATTGCAGTTGAATCCACTGAGATTCTCTGTATAGTCGTCGTCGTCGATGTCGTAGCCAGCACTAGGGTCCCCGCACACAACAAGCTCATTCGGGAGGGTTCGCTCCACGATCCGAGAGGCTGATACATCAACTGACACAATGTCCGAAGTTGATGAATCCAAAAGTTCCGTATCGTCAATAGGAACTCAACATCACAGACGGCGTGTCAATCGGACGCCCGGTCTAAGATTTATTGGCTTTTCAGTCCCAGGGGCCCGGTTGGTTTTTAAGGCAAAACCAACCCGACCATACTCCACCTGCATCCAAAACTCGGGCAGAGTGATCCAAAAGATCCGTCTCACTTAGAGGAATCCTCCAAAGCCGACGACACATCAATCGGATGTCTGTAGCTCAAGATATGAGTGTTTCCACTCCGAGGGCCCGGTTGGTTTCTTGTATGAACCAACCCGGCCGAACCCAAAGTATTCCGAAACATTGAGTGCAATATACCGAAACGACCGTCTCGATCCAAGGATTGTGTTTCCGCTGACGGCGCGTCGTTCGGAGGCCCGTAGCTCATGTTACGGGCAAATGACCGAATCGGTCCGAAGACGGGGGGTCTGGGCCCGGGCCGACCCATCCCAACCTCCTGGGTCGGCCGAACCGGGTCGACTCGAACAGGGTCGACCCGACCCGGCTGGACCCGGTACGGTCCGGCCAGGACGCGGCCCGGCCGAGCGGCCGAGCGAGGCTGCCGCGGGGAGCCGTCCCCGCGGGAAGACAGTGTCGCGGCCCCGCGTGGGGCCGCGCTGGAAGCAACAGACGCGGAAAAGGCCGCGTCCCGTGCGTGTGAGCTGGACCCGTGCGGCCGCGGGGTGCCACCCCCATGGGACGACAGTGCCGCGGCCCCGCGTGGGGCCACGCTGGAAGCAACGGACGCGGAAAATGCCGCGTCCCGTGCGTGTGAGCCGGACCTGTGCGGCCGCGGGTCCGCTAACCATCGTCACCGCGGCTTCAGCCGTGGCGGCCTTGTCCGGTGGCGCGCCGGGGCGCCGACGCCTCTGGTCGTCGGCGCCGCCGGAGACTTCCACGGGCCATCGGAGTTGCTCCGGTGGTCAGTTTTCCTTTCCGTCTACGCCGGTGCTCCTCTCAGGTCCCGTTCTTCACTGTGAAAACCTCAAATCACCCTTGCGCCATAGTTTGATGTCACTGAAATGCCTGGATCGGTTGTGATCACTGAGAGGGGAGGGGTGAATCAGTGATAACTTTTTCTTTTTATGAATTGTTCCCTTTGGATTATCAATTCAACCTCTGCAGCTGGTTAAAGCCTAGATCTACTCTTTTAGTGGTGCAGTAATAATGAGAGCACAGAACACAGAGATTTACAAGGTTCGGTACAAAGACCTACTCCTTGCCGTGTTGGTTACACCCCCCAACACGGATTCTTCACTATGCCAAAAGATGATTACACAGTAATTGGTTACCCCCCCCCCAATTACAAGTTGGTTAAACCCCCCCAACTCCACAGCATCATCTTCATCATGGCTTCACTTCACTTCTTCAAAGGTGTTGTTCAAAACTTCAAGTAGCTTCAACAGTCTTCAAAAGATCTCGTTGGTCTTGCTCACAAAAACCCAATCACTTAGAATGATCAGTTCTTTTGTATTCACACACATAAGTGTGTACTCCTCAAAGTTGATCTTCTTCACATGTGCACACATACACTACTCATTCTTTTAGTGCACAAACTTGACTTGTCCTTCTTCTTCAATTTATAAACACACAAAGTGTGGTCTTCCTTTTGCATCCAAAGCATAAAGGTTCTCGGCCTTCTCCTCAACTTTGCACATCCACTGCCCGAGGTGGTCTTCTTCACTTGATCTCAAAGGAGGCGTGCAAGGGAATGCTTGAGCCGCGGCCTCCTCTTCTTCAACACTGCCGCGCAAGTGTCTTGAGCCGCGACCTCCTCTTCTTCAACAGCCGCACAAGGGCGCAGTGGCAAGGCGCGCAAGTCCTCTGGTGTAGCTTAGCCGCGCATGTGCAATGACACAAGGCCACAAGGGACCTCGGTGCAAGGCGTCGTGCAAGTGTTTGGAGCACAAGGCGCGCAAGAAACACTTCACCTCCTTCTTCTTGTCGCGCAAAGGAGTTTCACGCAAGGAACACCTTCAAAGCCTCGGGTGGCTTCGGGACAACAGCCGCGCAAGTGTGTTGCGCAGAGATACTTCGCGTAGCTCGGATGGCTTCGCGGGACTCTCGAGTTCTCAAAGAATCAGCAGCATTTCCAAGGGCGCTGGACTTCTCATTTTATAGGCGAGGAGTATGAATAGAGTCCGCGGGATCCAAAACTTGAATGCCCGAAATCATCGGCGTTTTGAAAGCTTCAAACGCGTTAAATATCTTCCGCGTATCTCGTTCTTCTTCTATGTTTTAATGCGGGTTTTCCATTTTTCGGTTTCCTTCACGTGCATGCGACTTAGAACGCATGCACGGCCTTCGTTTTGGCTTATGCATGCAAAGCATGCTCACCACGTGGCCTCGGCACCTTCGGTTGCTTCGGCCGAACTTCAAATTCCCCATCCAACGTTTGCATGCATATTTTACTGCATGTATATGTTCAGTAGGGCCAGACGATCACAATGGAGGTCTTACTTTGATCGGAGGTGGCCGGAATCTCAAAATAGTCGTTCGGGAGGCTCCTGGTTCAGTGGCGGCTTCGCGGGTGACTTCGGCTCGAGCTCGAGGTGGAAGACGAGCCACGGCCGTCGGATCGATGATTTGGATGGTCGCGATCAGGATGGGCCGTGGCGGATTAGATGGGTGGCCGAGATCTGGCGCGCGATTGATCGTGCGGCCAGGATCGCTCCCGGGTGAAAATTCCGCGTCCCACATCGAAACGGGGCGCGGTTTTCACGCGGCTTATCAATATGCCGCTGCCGCTCAACTCCTAGTTGTACTTCTCCCTCCACGGTGCCGCCCTACACCGTGTTCTCCCTGCGGGCGCGCTCTGCGCCCACTCTCTGCTCCTGCGGGCGCGCTCCTAGCGCCCACTATGCACACACCGGGTGCGCGGGCTTCACCACCGCGTGCCCTGCGCTCCTCCGGGTGTGCCCCAGGCGCCCATGCGGTGTCCTACGGGTGCGCCCTTGCCTCAAGGATGCTGCCCTGGCCTTGAGGGTTCCCCATGGGCGTGGTGACCTTGAGTCCCACATGTGCCTTGGGTGATGACCCTCGGCTGGCCTCCTTGGTGGCCTATTTTTTGCAACAAAAACACTAAGTACTTTGTTAAACAAAGTGACCAAGTGTAACATGCCAAGTGCCACATGTTATCCATCCTCCCTTATTCATATCTTCTCTTCTTCTTCAGAATTCCTCCATTCTTCTTAAACAAATAATCTTCACTTAGGAGTGAAATTCCTGAAGGGTCTTCCTTCAACCAATGCTCATTGACTTTAATAAACCACTTCATCCACTTAGAACTTGTGGATGGATCATCTTATAACTCCTCATGCATTGTCACTACAATGCATGGTCTTCTAATATTGTTTTGACTTTGTATCCAGTTGATACAAGTTCTTGGAACTTTAAAGAGCAGCTCAGCAATCGTCAGATTTAATGCTTCTGTAATCATCAATCTTCAAGATGTACTTCATCAGATGGCACACCATGACAAGTTATTGACAACAAATGCAATTACTTCACTTGGGCACAACAATCTCCCCCTTTGTATTTGGTTGTCAATACTCTAAAGCACACTGATGAGAATGTCGTGTGCCTGATGATTTCTCCCCCTTATTGGCCAACAAATGCAAAGGGATGAATAAAAGCCATACTCATAGTATAGAGCTTCTAGAACCTGCACATCTTCAACTACCAATGCTCCCCCTCAGGGGATGCACTCATCTCCTTCAATTCCCTGCATGTAAGTACAAGAATACAAAAATTTAGGGAATAAGGAGGGACCTTCTTCTTCCTCAAGTGAGAGTAGAAGGCTGAACATGAAGTTTCAGCCTCAATTCAACAAATCTTTCCGTAGGCATAGCTTTGGTGAAAATGTCTGCCACCTGATCTTGAGTAGGAATATAGTCTAGCTTGATGTCTCCACTGGCGACCCTTTCTTTGATGAAATGATATTTTATATCAATGTGCTTGGATCTGGAGTGTTGGATAGGATTCTTAGACAACCCAATTGCATTTTGATTATCACATAAGATCCTCAATGGTTTTTCAGCTTTAATCCTCAAATCTGATAGCTGCACCTGCATCCAAATCATTTGAGTACATGCATGTGTAGCGGCCACATACTCTGCTTCAGCTGTGCTCAATGTTACTGAATTTTGTTTCTTGCTGTACCAGCTAACACATCCTTCTCCCAGAAAGAAGGTTCCACCAGATGTGGATCTTCTATCAGTGCAATCACCAGCCCAATCAGCATCTGTGAATCCCAACAACTGTATGTTTGCACTGTGTTTGTATAAGAGTCCATAGTTGAGGGTTCCTTTAACATATCTCAGGATTCTTTTGGCTGCAGTTAAATGAGATTCTTTTGGGTCACTTTGGAATCTGGCACACAAAGTCACTGCATATGCTATATCTGGCCTTGAAGCCGTTAGATAAAGTAGACTGCCAATAATTCTTCTGAACTCTTTCTGATCAACATTGTTGCCTTCTTCATCCTTTCATAGTTTGGTTCCGACAGAAATGGGTGTGGAGACTTCCTTTGAACTTTCCATTCCAAACCTTTTCACTAAGTCCATTGCGTACTTTTCTTGTGAAAGAAATATGGAGTTTTGTCTTTGTTCCACCTGAAATCCTAGAAAATATGTCATTTGACCAAGAATCGACATTTCAAAAGTTCTTTTCATCTGCTCAGCAAATTCTTCACATAGTCCTTCCTTGTTACCAGCAAAAATGATATCATCCACATAGATAATGACTATGAGGGTACCATTGGCCATTTCTCTGACATAGAGGTTATTGTCAACTGTTCCTTTGACAAATTTCATGTCTTTAAGACAACCATCCAATTTTGAGTACCAGGCTCTAGGGGCCTGCTTCAATCCATACAAGGCTTTTCTCAATCTGCACACCATACTGCCATCTTTGTCTAGCAAAAATCCCTCTGGTTGTTCAATATACACCTCTTCTTCAAGATCTCCATTCAGAAATGCAGATTTCACATCCATCTGATAGACCTTGTACTGCTTGTGTGCTGAAACTTCTAAGAACATTCTGATAGTTTCCAGTCTTGCAACTGGTGCAAAGGTTTCCTCAAAGTCGACTCCTTCCTTTTGTGAATATCCTTTGCATACAAGTCTGGCCTTGTTTCTGGAAACTTCTCCCTTTTCATTGAGTTTGTTTCTAAACACCCACTTTGTCCCAATAACATTTTTATTTTTGGGCCTTGGCACAAGATCCCAGGTGGAGTTCTTTTCAATTTGATTGAGTTCCTCATGCATAGCTTGTATCCATTCCTCATGTACAACTGCTTCAGCCAATGTCTGAGGTTCAACTTGAGAAACCAGTGCAGTCTGATCTTCCAATCTCAATCTTCTTCTAGTTCTTACTGAGGACTGTAGGTCTCCAAGGACATTTTCTGTGTCAACATGCTTCTTCAATTTGTTGTATCTTCTTCTTCCATTTTCATTACCTTCATCTTCATCACTGGTATATTCAGAGTTGATCTCACCAGCAGTTGGTGTTGGCTCAGGTAATTCTGCATTCTTCTGTTCCAAGGCTGTGTCATTCTTTGAGTCATCATCATCCACAGTGTATGGTTTGGTGTTGTTTTCAATTATTATGACATCACTGCAGTCAATCATTTTATTCAACCTCTTATTCCAGCATCTGTAGCCTTCTCCATTAGGTAGGTAACCCATAAAGATTCCTTCGTCAGCTTTTTCGTCAAACTTTCCCAGATTGATGTTTTTAATCTTGATGAGGCAGGGACTGCCAAAGACTTTGAAATATTTAACAGTTGGTTTTCTGTTAAACCACATTTCATAGGCTGTCGTTTGTGTTTCTGGTCTCAGGAGACATCTGTTCTGTATGTGTATAGCAGTGCATACTGCTTCTCTCCAGAAAAACTTAGAGATATCATGCTCAGCTAACATAGTCCTCCCCATTTCAACTATGCTTCGATTCTTTCGTTCAGCCACTCCATTCTGTTGTGGAGTATATGGTGTACTATATTGATGTTTGATTCCATGCTTGACCAGATAGCTTTCAAAGACATCACCGGTATATTCTTTTCCGTTGTCTAATCTTACTTTCTTGATGCAGAGCTCTAGTTCCTTCTCAGCCTGTCTTCTGAAAGTCTTGAACATCGTGATTGCCTCTGACTTGTGTTTCATGAACATGACATTGGTCATCCGAGTGTAATCATCAATGAAGGTTATAAAATAGAAATCTCCCTTGTAGACTTCTGTCTCATCGGTCCACATATGTCTGTATGGATGAGTTCAAGAGGCCTAGTAGTCATGATATCAAGTCCTTTGTGTGACCTATGGGTCAGTTTTCCCATCTGACATGTGTCGCAGACTTCATCTCTTTCTCTCTTTAATTTGGGTAGATCTCGTACAACATTGTACTTCAGAAGTTTACTCATACTCCTTTGGCCAAGATGGCCAAGTCTTCTATGCCAGAGGTTGTTTTCATCTTTAGAGCTAAGAAAACAAGAATCGATGGGATCACCAATTTGAAATAGATTTCCAGTGGTTCTTCTTCCTTGAGTGATGATTTTTCCATCCTTTGAGCTCTTGATGATGCATGAGTCCTTCTGGAACAACACCTCATGTCCATCATCACATAATTGACTTACACTGAGTAGGTTGTTCTTTAATCCTTCAACAAACAACACATCATTGGATTTTAGATTTGTTGTTGCAATCATAGCCTTTCCAACTCCCTTGATTTTCAGAGAACGATCATTTCCAAACACCACGGTTCCTCCCTCATGACTTTCAATGTTGCTTAGAATTTTTGTATCACCAGTCATGTGGGATGAGCATCCACTATCAAGAATCCATGACTTGGTTTTACTGCTGGCTTTTAGAGCCACTTCAGCAAAGCATGTGATTTCATCATTGGTTTCTTGAATGCCTTTCCCTTTCATGTCTTTGATTTTTTGTTTAGGAAGAGTTTTCATACATTTATCAGCTCTATGACCTTGTTGGTCACATCTTCCACAAGCTTCACTCAGGCAGTCAAATGTGTTCTGAGTTGGTGGTTTTGATGCTTTCTGCAAAACACTCTGGGTTTCAGGATGTCTCCCCCTTGACTCATGCCTCATGTTTGGACGAGACATGTTATACCAGCATGCATAGGCCTTATGTCCAAACACACCACAACACCAGCAGTAGCCTCTGAACCTTGACCTTCTTTGTTGATAAGAGTCATGTTGTAATTTTCTGTCCAAGATTTGAGTAGTCCTTCTTGAGGATTTCCTTTCTTCCATTGAAGATGATTTTACACAGGTTGGTTCATGCCATGTTTGTCTCAATTTTATATTTGAACCTGCATTGTTAGGAATAACAGATGTATTTAGAGATTTACTTAGTGGTAAATTGACCTGCCTCTGAGCACCAGCATATGATGATTCTGCCTTGACCTCAACAGCCTTGTTGAAGTCTTCTCTCATCTTTGTCAAGCTATTCTGTGCTTCAATCCACTTGGAATGTGTCACTGATTGCTCTTCTTCTTTGAGGTGAAGTTTCTCCTCAAGATCTTTTGCTATCTTGTCCAGCTCAGCTACCTTCAGTTTATGTCTCTTGATTTCTTCAATGTACATTGTCTCTTTCTTCATACATTCTTCCAACTCCTCAGTCATTCTTTTAGTTTCCTTTTGTAACAATTTCTTCTCTTTCTTGAGTTTAATGTTTTGCTCTAGGCAAGCCTCTAATTCATCTTTCAATATGTATTCAAGATCTGTTCGTTCACTTTCATCATCTTCACTGCTGCAGGTATCAAACCCTTTTTCCACATGAGCCATAAAATTCGTTTCTTCTTCTGATTGACTGGCTGAAGTAGAGTCTGATCCTTCCTCTTTGCTTACATAGCTTCTTCTTTCACCTGGAACGAACCTTTTCTTTCTTACACCTGATTTGTTTCCTTCTGTTGGGTATCTACTCCATTTCTTCTTTTGTGACTTCTCATCTTCAACTTCTGGAGCACTATATCTCTTCTTGGGGCAGTTTACAGCAAAGTGTCCGATGTTATTGCAATTGAAACATCTTGATGGTGATTTCCCTTTTCCCCTGAATTTAGTTTTTTCAAACCTTTTAGAAAAAAGAGAAATAATCGTGTTGAGATCTTCATCCTTTTCTTCATTGTCAGTATCACTTGATTCTAGGACTTCGTCATCTTTTATCTTGAGTTGTCTCATGGCCTCAAAAGCCATCTCATCCTTGATCTTCTTCTTGAATACTGGGATCTTCCTCATTTCATATGCAATGAGAATGTTGTGTAGTTCATCAAGAGAGAGATCATCTCTGTCTTCTAATGCTGAGACTTTGGGGTCAAACATGTCAGGAAAATTTCTCATTAGCTTTTTAACAATAGTGGAGTCCTCCAACTTTTCTCCAAAGCCCCGAATGTTACTGACAATTTCATTGACTCTTGTGAAATAATCATCAATATTTTCTTCTTCTCCCATCTTGACATCTTCAAACTTGCTTCTCCAAATCTGTAATTTGGCTTCCTTGACTTTCATGTTGCCTTCATAACTACTTTCCAATTTGTCCCAAATTTCTTTAGCATTCTTGAGTCCCATGACTTTTGTGTATACCTTTTCTGAGAGTGACATAAGAATGGCATTTTGAGCTTTACCATCAACTTCCATATTTCTTTTCTCATCGAGTGTCATAGCAGCTTCATTAGCAAGAGGAGGGAATCCAAATAAGGCTGCATTTCTAACTTCAAGGCCGAGAGATAGAAGGTAGGGTAACATCCGATTCTTCCAGCTGTGGTAATTCTTTCCATCGAATGTAGGAACACCCCTACTATTAACAGAATTCAGATTGTCCATCTTCTCAGAAGTAGATCCTTACAGAGGTAACCTCGCTCTGATACCACTTGAAATGCCTGGATCAGTTGTGATCACTGAGAGGGGAGGGGTGAATCAGTGATAACTTTTTCTTTTTATGAATTGTTCCCTTTGGATTATCAATTCATCCTCTGTAGCTGGTTAAAGCCTAGATCTACTCTTTTAGTGGTGCAGTAATAATGAGAGCATAGAACACATAGATTTACAAGGTTCGGTACAAAGACCTACTCCTTGCCGTGTTGGTTACACCCCCCAACACAGATTCTTCACTATGCCAAAAGATGATTACACAGTAATTGGTTACCCCCCCCCCCCAATTACAAGTTGGTTAAACCCCCCCAACTCCACAGCATCATCTTCATCATGGATTCACTTCACTTCTTCAAAGGTGTTGTTCAAAACTTCAAGTAGCTTCAACAGTCTTCAAAAGATCTCGTTGGTCTTGCTCACAAAAACCCAATCACTTAGAATGATCAGTTCTTTTGTATTCACACACATAAGTGTGTACTCCTCAAAGTTGATCTTCTTCACATGTGCACACATACACTACTCATTCTTTTAGTGCACACACTTGACTTGTCCTTCTTCTTCAATTTATAAACACACAAAGTGTGGTCTTCCTTTTGCATCCAAAGCATAAAGGTTCTCGGCCTTCTCCTCAACTTTGCACATCCACTGCCCGAGGTGGTCTTCTTCACATGATCTCAAAGGAGGCGCGCAAGGGAATGCTTGAGCCGCGGCCTCCTCTTCTTCAACACTGCCGCGCAAGTGTCTTGAGCCGCGACCTCCTCTTCTTCAACAGCCGCACAAGGGCGCAGTGGCAAGGCGCGCAAGTCCTCTGGTGTAGCTTAGCCGCGCAAGTGAAATGACACAAGGCCACAAGGGACCTCGGTGCAAGGCGTCGTGCAAGTGCTTGGAGCACAAGGCGCGCAAGAAACACTTCACCTCCTTCTTCTTGTCGTGCAAAGGAGTTGAACGCAAGGAACACCTTCAAAGCCTCGGGTGGCTTCGGGACAACAGCCGCGCAAGTGTGTTGCGCAGAGATACTTCGCGTAGCTCGGATGGATTCGCGGGACTCTCGAGTTCACAAAGAATCAGCAGCATTTCCAAGGGCGCTGGACTTCTCATTTTATAGGCGAGGAGTATGAATAGAGTCCGCGGGATCCAAAACTTGAATGCCCGAAATCATCGGCGTTTTGAAAGCTTCAAACGCGTTAAATATCTTCCGCGTATCTCGTTCTTCTTCTCTGTTTTAATGCGGGTTTTCCATTTTTCGGTTTCCTTCACGTGCATGCGACTTAGAACGCATGCACGGCCTTCGTTTTGGCTTATGCATGCAAAGCATGCTCTCCACGTGGCCTCGGCACCTTCGGTTGCTTCGGCCGAACTTCAAATTCCCCATCCAACATTTGCATGCATATTTTATTGCATGTATATGTTCAGTAGGTCCAGAAGATCACAATGGAGGTCTTACATTGATCGGAGGTGGCCGGAATCTCAAAATAGTCGTTCGGGAGGCTCCTGGTTCAGCGGCGGCTTCGCGGGTGACTTCGGCTCGAGCTCGAGGTGGAAGACGAGCCACGGCCGTCGGATCGATGATTTGGACGGTCGCAATCAGGATGGGCCGCGGCGGATTAGATGGGCGGCCGAGATCTGGCGCGCGATTGATCGTGCGGCCAGGATCGCTCCCGGGTGAAAATTCCGCGTCCCACATCGAAACGGGGCGCGGTTTTCACGCGGCTTATCAATATGCCGCTGCCGCTCAACTCCCAGTTGTACTTCTCCCTCCACGGTGCCGCCCCGCACCGTGTTCTCCCTGCGGGCGCGCTCTGCGCCCACTCTCTGCTCCTGCGGGCGCGCTCCTAGAGCCCACTATGCACACACCGGGTGCGCGGGCTTCACCACCGCGTGCCCTGCGCTCCTCCGGGCGTGCCCCAGGCGCCCATGCGGTGTCCTACGGGTGCGCCCTTGCCTCAAGGATGCTGCCCTGGCCTTGAGGGTTCCCCATGGGCGTGGTGACCTTGAGTCCCACATGTGCCTTGGGTGATGACCCTCGGCTGGCCTCCTTGGTGGCCTATTTTTTTCAACAAAAACACTAAGTACTTTGTTAAACAAAGTGACCAAGTGTAACATGCCAAGTGCCACATGTTAGCCATCCTCCCTTATTCATATCTTCTCTTCTTCTTCAGAATTCCTCCATTCTTCTTAAACAAATAATCTTCACTTAGGAGTGAAATTCTTGAAGGGTCTTCCTTCAACCAATGCTCATTGACTTTAATAAACCACTTCATCCACATAGAACTTGTGGATGGATCATCTTCTAACTCCTCATGCATTGTCACTACAATTCATGGTCTTCTAATATTGTTTTGACTTTGTATCCAGTTGATACAAGTTCTTGGAACTTTAAAGAGCAGCTCAGCAATCGTCAGATTTAATGCTTCTGTAATCATCAATCTTCAAGATGTACTTCATCAGATGGCACACCATGACAAGTTATTGACAACAAATGAAATTACTTCACTTGGGCACAACAGTCACCCGCCAAATCCACACAACAATGAAGAACTGCGGAGGGTTGTCGGTCCGTGTTTGTATGGCATGCACCCTCCGTATTAGACGGTATCAATCGGGAGTATAAATCAACACATGACAAACGTATCAATACAATTTTAATAATTTAAAATTGCACTTGATACAGGTTATTGTTTTAAAAGAAACAATCACAGGGATATAAAAAGGTATTTCCAAAATAAAATCCCTACCTCGTCAAGTGTCGCATGCACGTTCTTCGCGGAATTGATTGCCACGGAAGGAGGCGATCGTCGCATCACAGAAGGCGTTGCGTCGTCGCGGAAGGGCATCGCGTCGTCGCGGAAGATGGTGTGCGTCGACGAACTCCGAGGTTCAAGAACAAAATATTTAATTTTTATAATTAAATCAATCTTGAGTTAAAAACCACAAAGGAAAATAAAGAATCGAAAACTCTCAACTCAACGGATGATCGATGATTTTTGGCGCGGAGGAAGGAACGTCGCCGAAGAACTTTGCGGGAGAGGAAACGTTGGCGTTGCAGCACATGACTTCGCGTCGTCGATTTCCGTGGGATCGGCGTTCTTCGTCGGAGGTCAGTGTTCTTCGCGTTCTTCGTGAAGGAGGACGAAGAAATCATAGAGATTCTTCAAAGGTTTAACACATCATTTCAAAAGGAGGTTGTGTTGGCCTTATTTTATTAACATTCCAACAAAACGAAAACTTGTTAAGAAATGAATGAAATTAATTCATAGAATTAATTTCAACGAATAAACGTCCCATTTAATTCAACGAATAAAACCGCCCAACTAAATGGTGCGTTAATAATCAAAGAAAACGCGTCAGTTGACATTCATAATGACGGGTTTTCGCGGGTGCGTTATTTAGCGGAAATGAAACGGTGGGGCTCGTGCGGGCCCCACCCCACAAATATCCTACCAAGTGGGTAGGATATTTTGGATAGCACCCTATCAGTAAAAACTCCTCTTAAGCATCTTTAAGTGGCTTTCAAGAGGATTAAAGTGAAATTAAAATAAAATTGTCGCACTACATTATTTTATTTCATACCCTTAAACCCAAAAAAATAGAAACCACACCCGAGCAAACGCAACTCCGGAAGAGGCGTTTCTAAGAAAATACCGGCGCTGCAATTCCATCGGTGCCCTCGGAATTAGATTCCGAGCAATGGTTCAAAAGTTAGAAAAACCCGCTCATTTGTTCCCTGAACGTACCCGAGCCAAACTTCGGAAAATGATTCTGGGCACACCGGGCCTCGGAATCAGGTGCCGTCAGAAGCTGCGTTCTTGTAAAATTCCAAAGAAAATTAAGAAAAAAAATTTCCGTGAAATTTACGAGTCTTTCCATTACTCCCACCACATGGCTTTATGTCCCCGTAAAGCTTAACCACAAACTTAGGGATACAAAGGAGGAACTGAGCACGCATCTGAGCCTCCCGCTCCCAAGTGCTCCCATGGAGGTTCCCGAGCTGCCATCTAAAACGCACTAGAGGAATCGATCGTCCATGTAGGACCCACTCCTGTTGATCATCGATCTCCACTGGGACCTCCACAAATGTCACCCCATCCTCAAAGACTAGCTCTCCATGGTCAAAGATTTTCTTCGGGTCGTGCATGTATCTCCTCTGTTGAGATACGTGGAAGATGACGTGCACCTGGTGCAACTGTGGTGGTAGAGCCAGGAGATAAGCTACCTTGTCAGTCCTGTTGAGGACCTAGAACGGTCCGATGAAGCGTGGATACAACTCACCGCTTCGGCCAAACCTCCGAAATCCACGTCGAGGTGAGACCCGCATGAAGACGTGATCTCCATCCTCGAACTGAAGTGGACTCCACCTCCTGTCAGCATTGGACCTCTGTTGGCTCTAAGCTATACTCATCCGCTCCTGGATGACTTGGACCATCTATGTCGTGGCCTGGATCATCTCCGGTCCCACAAGAGCTGCTAAGATTTATTTTTTGCCGAAAAGAGAAATCTGGTCACATCCCATGGATTAACCACTTTCTTTGCCTAATACAGTCAATCCCGACATGGATGATTCTAACCCATACCAAGGATGACATCGTAAGGCCTCGATGCTACTACCAAGAGATCCAACCGTTACTCTCGCCTCCAAGGGTTGAGTCAAACTGTCGGCATCAGTGTGTGGTAACTGGGTCTCCTCCTGTAGGTATCTCTCAAGTGAGGGTCAAGTCAACAGTCTAAACCGGAACCTCTTAGTAACAATACAAGAGAGGACAGGAAAGTAAATGCCACAAGGAAAGGTGTCTTTTATTACTGCAGCTCAAGTACAAAGACACAAAGCATCTACAAACATTCATCAACAAAACTAGAAACAACATGAATAAAAGTCTCCAGGTCTGGAGTTAGTCCTGCTCCTTTCCATCTGCTCCTGGAGCTCCATGATCGTAGGCCTAAGCTGCCTGAAGCTAAGCTCTCACATGTCCTCCTGTCCCCTGCAGTCGGGGTGGACCTCTTGGTGGTGGTGGGGGAAACACCCCGAAGCGTCGTCCACCTCCAGCTGCACGGCCAGCTCCCCTGCCATGGCCGCCTGCTCCTTGCAGCCCGCCCTGATCGAACCTCTGCCTCTGCATGGGGGGTTCTTCGTTCATATGCTGGTCATCTATATGGTTGGTCGGTCAGTCACGAGCCATGTGACCAACCCCGCCACAGGATTAACACTGTCCGCTCATAGCAAGTCATTGTCCACCCCAACTGCCTCTCACAAACGATCCAGAGTCATGCTATCGACCACCTGTAGTTCTAGTCCTCTTGGACCCCTGCGTCTTTTGTCTACTGCCCACTGCAGAAGACTCTGTCGCATGCCAGCCAGTGGTGGGTCCTACTGCTGGAGATTGCTCAGCAATGAAACTCTCCACTAAGAGGGCTCGCTCCAACACTCCTGCCTAAGTCGGAATGTTGAGGGAGATCATCGAAGCCCTGATCTCGTGCCTCAGTCCTTGCTCGAAGGTCCAGGCCTAGAAGAACGGGTCCCGTACCATATCTGTGGAGTAGCGCGAGAGATCCGTAAACCTCGCCGTGTACTGGGCTACTATCATGCTACCCTGCCACAGTTGTTATAGCTCATGAATGCACACCGCAGGGAGGGCGGCTGGGACGAACTCGGAGCGGAAGATGCTCTCAAAGTCCGTCTAGAGGAGAGATGTCTGGTCGTGCACCTGGAGCATCAAGCTCCACCATCTGCCTGCTGCAGCATGTAGGAGGCTCACTGCAAGGATCACCATGAGGTCTGCTGGTGTCCTCACTAACCAGAAAACTCGTACAACTGCCTTCAGCTAGTCCTCGGCTGCCTGGGGGTCTGTCTCCCCGCCGAACCTGGGTGGTCGCAAGTGCTGGAACTCATGCGGTGCACTGAGGCGACGTGCATCGTCAGCGGCTGGGGCTGGTAGCATCGGTGGCTCGGCGGGTAAAGGTACCGCCGATGCCTCTGCTGTCAAAGGGCCATGTACCGAAGCCTCGTCGCTCGGCGGGCTGTCGCCACGCACAACGCTCGGAACCCTAGCTGGCTTCCGTCGTGGGGAAATCCTGAAAAAAAACTGGTGCGCCACGGTCAGAACAGTGTACCTGGTGAGCAGACATAAAGTAATCACATAGAAAAAATGAAACACACATGCAATCAATGTTTTTGTGTATTAAGTCGGAAATCAGAAGTCAGGGTCCTGGTGTACGGATACGTCAGCCATCGCACCAACACTGGACTCCCTGGACTGATAACCACACCCAATATGCTAAACACTATCTCTTCACATAGTAGAAAGATCCGAGACTGTGGTAGCACCGACCACCTCTGATACCAATTTGTCACGACCCGTCCTCGGAGCCCGTGCCCTGACTACCCCAAGCCCGCCTTCCATAAGCCATAGGCTGGCGACTAGCACCAAGGCGTAAATCCCGGAAAAAGGGAAGGCATTACCTTTGCAAAGTAAACAAGCACCACAAAGTAAGCAAGAGGAAATGTTAACACTAAGCAAAAACTGTTACAAGCTGTGATGAAGTAAAAAAAAAGGGGCCGGAAATACAAGCCCAACTGTAAAGTACAACTGAATGGGAAAAACAGCAACTAAAAAGAAAATCCGCAGCGTAGTGCCATCCTCTGGAAGTCCTACCTGGAGGGTGGGTACAGATAGCCTCCACTGCTCCTCGGTTCCACCTGACCACTTAGAGTACGTGCCGCCCAGTGGTCCACCTCCGGGTACTGTCCTGCTCCGCAAGCCTCCACCACAATCAGCACTGTCCGTCGTCTGCAACCAACACAACGTAGTGCGGGCATAGCCCGTGCAGGTGTGAGTATAAGCTACTCAGTAGGGACCCCGAGACCCCCGATGGTCTCCCGAAATCCACAAAGGATAAACCATAATGGAAAGATACAATCACGAAGTAACATCCGACACTGCTTAGGTATATGCCCATACATATACCCAAGTCATCAATTCCCGTTCAGCTCCAACATCCGAGCCCAAGCACAACCCAGTCCACATAGGAAAGCAAAACGTAAATCCACACAGGATAGCACAACACATTCCACAAAGGAGAGTAAACAGTAAATCCACACAGGATAGTTCAACACAATCCACAAAGGAGAGTAACACAAGGTTCAGCTCACACAGATACTTCTTCGTATGACATTATAGATGGTCAGATGTAGCCACTAATTCATCTAAGCCATCAGACCCACAAAGTATCGATAGGTACTAACCCCCGCAATGACCTACACAGGACCCATCAGGAAGTTGAACCCAAAGCTATTGGGATACTCGTTCTCCATCAAGTACAGTGGTTATGCCGCTATAACCAAGCGCTTCCCTCTTACCTTGGACAGTTGTAGTACTCCACTTATCGGGTACTGTGGGCCTGCTGCTTCAACCAAGCGCTCCCCTGTGCCCCTACAACCAAGCGCACCTCTATCGTGGGTTTGCCGCTACAACCAAGTGCTCCTCTGTACCGCTACAACCAAGCACACATCTGTCGTGGGTCTGCCGCTATAACCAAGCGCTCACCTGTGCCGCTACAACCAAACACACCTCTGTCGTGGGTCTGCCGCTACAAACATGCGCTCCCCTGTGTCACTACAACCAAGCGCACCTCTGTCGTTCGATCAGTAGTCATAAAATCTCAACCGTCTCTTGGGATTCCACACACAGCATGCTCGTTCCGGGAGGGTCCACTCCATGAGCTAAGAGGTCAATGCATCGACTGACATGTAGTCCGGAGTTGATGAATCCAAAGATGTACCATAGTAGTCACTGCAGAAAACACCAAGGATTCCCGTACTGTTTTCATCACGTCGTAGTTGAATCCACTGAGGATCTTTGTATAGTCGTCGTCGTCGTCGAAGTCGCAGCCATCACTAGGGTCCCCGCACACAGAAAGCTCATTTGGGAGGGTATGCCCCACGAGCCGAGAGGCAAATACATCAACTGACACAAAGTCCGAAGTTGATGTATCCAAAAGTTCTGTATTGTCAACAGGAACTCAAGGTCGTAGACGGCGCGTCAATCGGACGCCTGGTCTGAGAGTTATTGGCTTTTTCGTCCCAGGGGCCCGGTTGGTTTTTAAGGCAAAACCAACCTGACCGTACTCCACCTGCATCCAAACCTCGGGCGGAGTGAGCCAAAAGATCCATCTCACTTAGAGAAATCCTCCAAAGCCGACGACACGTCAATCGGACGTCTATAGCTCAAGATATGAGTGTTTCCGCACCGAGGGCACGGTTGGTTTCGTGTACGAACCAACCTGGGCGAACCCAAAGTATTTCGAAACCATGAGTTCAATATACCGAAATGACCATCTCGATCCAAGGATCGTGTTTCCGCTGACGGCGCATCGTTCAGAGGCCCGTAGCTCATGTTATGGGCAAAAGACCGAATCGGTCCGAAGATGGGGGTCTGGGCCCGGGCCGACCCGGCCCGACCCCCTGGGTCGGCCGAACCGGGTCGACCCAACCCGGTCCGACCCTGCTGGACCAGGTCCGGTCCGGCCAGGGCGTGGCCCGGCCGGTCGGACCAGCCCGGCTCAGCTCGGCCGAGCGGGGCGCCGCTCCCGCGGGAAGACAGTGCTGCGGCCCCGCATGGGGCCGCGCTGGAAGCAACAGACGTGGCAAAGGATGCGTCCCGTGCATGTGAGCCAGACCCGCACGACCGCCGTCGCCGCGGCTGAAGCTGCGGCGGCCTTGTCCGGCAACCCGCGCCACCGGAGACATCTGCTGGCCACCGGAGTTGCTCTGGTGGTCCATTTTCCTTCCCGTCTGCACCGGTACTCCTCCGGGGTCCCGTTCTTCACTGTGAAAACCTCAAATCGCCCTTGCGCCATGTTTTTTTTTCACCTGTCAAATCCGAACAACAACGAAGAACTTCGGATGCTTGTCGGGCCGTGTTTGTTTGGCCCGCACCCTCCGCGTTAGACGGTATCAATCGGGAGGATAAATCAACACATGACAAACGTATAAATTTTTTTTTAATAATTTAAAATTGCACTTCATCCAGGTTCTTGTTTTAAAAGAATCAATCACGGGGATATAAAAAGGTATTTCCAAAATAAAATCCCTACCTCACCAAGTGTCGCACGCGCGTTCTTTGCGGAATTGATCGCCGTAGAAGGAGGCGATCGTCGCGTCACGGAAGACGGTGTGTGTCGACGAACTCTAAGATTCAAGAACAAAAGATTTAATTTTGATAATTAAATCCATCTTGAGTTAAAAACCACAAAGGAAAATAAAGAATCGAAAACTCTCACCTCAACGGATGATCGAAGATTTTTGTCATGGAGGAAGGAACGTCGCCGAAGAATTTGTAGGAGAGGAAACGTTGGCGTCACGGCACACGACGTCGCGTCGTCGATTTCTGCAGGTTCGGCGTTCTGCATCGGAGGCCGGCGTTCTTCGCGTTCTTTGCGTTCTTCGCGAAGTGGGACGAAGAATTCTTAGAGTTTCTTCAAAGGTTTAACACATCATTTCAAAAGGAGGGTGTGTTGGCCTTATTTTATTAACATGCCAACAAAACGAAAATGTGTTAAGAAACGAATGAAATTAATTCATAGAATTAATTTCAACAAATAAACCGCCCATTTAATTCAACGAATAAAACCACCCAATTAAATGGTGCGTTTAGAATCTAAGAAAACGCGTCAGTTGACTTTCATAATGACGGGTTTTCGCGGGTGCGTTACATAGCGGAAAAGAAATAGTGGGGCTCGTGCGGGCCCAACCCCACAAATATCCTACCAAGTGGGTAGGATATTTTGGATAGCACCCTATCCGTAACAACTCCGCTTAAGCAGCTTTAAGTGTCTTTCAAGAGGCTTAAAGTGAAATTTAAATAAAATAGTCACACAACTTTATTTTATTTCATAACTTTAAACCCAAATAAATAGAAATCACACCCGAGAAAACACAACTCCGGAAGAGGCATTTCTATGAAAATACCGGCGCTTCGATTCCATCGGTGCCCTCAGAATTTGATTCTGAGCACTGGTTCAAATGTTAGAAAAACCCGCTCGTTCGTTCACTGAACGTACCCGAGCCAAACTTCAGAAAATGATTCCTGGCACACCGGGCCTCGCAATCAGGTACCGTCAGAAGCTGCGTTCTTGTAAAATAACAAATACAATTAAGAAAAAAATTTCCCTTGAAATTTACGGGTCATTCCATTACTCCCACCACAGGGCTTTACATCCTCGTAATGCTTCACCACAAACGTAGGGATACAAAGGCGGTACTGAGCACGCATCTGAGCCTCCCGCTCCCAAGTGCTCTCCTGGAGGTTCCCGAGCTGCCATCTGAAGTGCACTAGAGGAATCGATCGTCCACGTAGGACCCGCTCTTGTCTATCCTCGATCTCCACTGGGACCTCTGCAAAAGTCTCCCCATCATCAAAGACCAGCTCTCCATGGTAAAAGATTTGCGTCGGGTCATGCACGTATCTCTTCTGCTGAGATACGTGGAAGACGTCGTGCACCCGGCACAACTATGGTGGTAGATTCAGGCGATAAACCACCTTGCCAATCCTGCTGAGGACCTAGAAGGCTCCGATAAAGCGTGGAGACAACTCACCGCTTCGGCCAAACCTCCGAAATCCACGTCGAGGTGAGACCCGCATGAAGACGTGATCGCCATCCTCGAACTTAAGTGGCCTCGACCTCCTGTTAGCATAGGACCTCTGTCGGCTCTGATTTATACTCATCCGCTCCTGGATGACTTGGACCATCTCTGTCGTGGCCCGGGCCATCTCCTGTCCAACAAGAGCTACTAAGATTTCTTCTTTGATGATAAGAGAAATCTGGTCACATCCCATGGATGAACCACTTTCTTTGCCTAATACAGTCAATCCCGACATGGATGATACGAACCCATTCCAAGGATTACGTCGTAAGGCCTCGATGCTACTACCAAGAGATCCAACCGTTACTATCGCCTCCAAGGGTTGAGTCACACTGTCGGCATCAGTGTGTGGTAACTGGGTCTCCTCCAGTAGGTATCTCTCAAGTGAGGGTCATGTCAACAGTCTAAACCGGAACCTCTTAGTAACAACACAAGAGAGGACAGGAATGTAAATGCCACAAGGAAAGGTGTCTTTTATTACTGCAGCTCAAGTACAATGACACAAAGCATCTACAGACATTCAACAACAAAACTAGAAGCAACATGAACAAAAGTATCTAGGTCTAGAGTTAGTCCCGTTCCTGTCCATCTGCTCCTGGAACTCCATGATCGTAGGCCTCAGCTACCTGAAGCTAAGCTCTCCCATGTCCTCCTGTCCCCTGCGTTCGGGGTGGAACTCCTTGTGGTGGTGGTGGCAACACCCCAAAGCGTCGTCCACCTCCAGCTGCACGGCCAGCTCCCCTACCATGGCCTCCTGCTCCTTGCGGCCCACCCTGATCGAACCTCTGCCTCTGCCTGGGGGGTTCTTCGTTCATCTTCTGGTCATCCGTATGGCGGGACGGACAGTCACAAGCCATGTGACCAACCCCGCCATAGGAGTAACATTGTTCGCTCATAACAAGTCGTTGTCCACCCCGAGTGCCTCTCACAAATGATCCAGAGTCATGTTGTCGACCACCTTTAGGTCTAGTCATCTTGGACCCCTGCATCTTCTGTCTACTGCCCGCTGTACAAGACTCAGCCGCATGCCGGCCAGTGGTGGGTCCTGCTGCTGGAGACTGCTCAACAAGGAAACTCCCCACTAAGAGGGCTCGCTCCAACACTCATGCCTGAGTCAGAATGTTGAGGGAGATCATCGATCCCTAATCTCATGCCTGAGTCCCTGCTCTGAGGTCCGGGCCCAGAAATAAAGGGTCCCGTACCATATCTGTGGAGTAGTGCGAGAGATCAGTAAACCTCGCCGCGTACTGGGATACTGTCATGATGCCCTTCCGCAGCTGTAGTAGCTTCTGAAAGCAGACATCACAGAGGGTGGCTGAGACGAACTCGGAGCGGAAGATGCTCTCAAAGTCCGTCCAGAGGAGAGATGTATCGTCGTGCACCTGGAGCATCAATATCCACCATCTGCCTGCTGCCGCGTACAGGAGGCTCGCTGCGAGGATCACCATGAGGTCTGTTGGTGTCCTCACTAACCGGAAAACTCGTACAACTGCCTCAAGCTAGTCCTCGGCTGCCTGGGGGTCTGTCTCCCCGTGGAACCTGGGCGGTCGCTGGCACTGGAATCATGCAGTGCACTGAGGCGATGTGCATCGTCAGCGGCTGGGGCTGGTAGCATCGGTGGCTCGGCGGGTAAAGGTACCGCCGCTGCCTCTGCTGTCAAAGGGCCCTGTACCGAAACCTCGTCACTCAGTGGGCTGTCGCCACGCACAATCCTTGGAACCCTAGCTGGCTGCCATCGTGGGGCCATCCTAAAAAGAAACAGGTGTGCCACGGTCAGAACAGTGTACCTGGTGAGCTGACACAAAGTTATCACACAGAAAACTTGAAACACACTTGCAATCAATGTTTTTGTGTATTAAGTCAGAAATCAGAAGTCGGGGTCCTGGCGTACGGATACGTCAGTTGCCGCACCAACATTGGACTCCCTGGACTGATAACCACACCCAATACGCTAAACACTATTTCTTCACATAGTAGAAAGATCAGAGTCTGCGGTAGAACCGACCACCTCTGATACCAATATGTCACGACCCGTCCTCGGGGCCCGTTCCGTGACTACCCCAAGCCCGCCTACCATAGGCCAGGGGCTGGCAACTAGCACTGAGGCATAAATCCCAGAAAAGGGAAGGCATTGCCTTTACAAAGTAAATAAGCACCACAGAGTAAGCATGGAGAAATGTAAACACTAAGAAAAAATCTGTAACAAGTTGTGCTGATATAAAAAAAAGGGGCCGGAAACACAAGCCCACCTGTAAAGTACAACTGAAAGGGAAGAACAACAACTGAAAAGAAAGGCCACAGCGTCAAGCTATCCTCTGGAAGTCCCACTTGAAGGGTGGGTACAAATATCCTCCACTGCTCCTCGGGTCCACCTGACCGCTCCGAGTACGTCCCGCCCAGTGGTCCACCTCCGGGTACCATCCTGCTTTGCAAGCCTCCACCACAATCACCTCTGTCCGTCGTCTGCAACCAACACAATGTAGTGCGGGCATAGCCCGTGCAGGGGTGAGTATAAGCTACTCAGTAGGGACCCCGAGACCCCCAAAGGTCTCCCTAAATCCACAATGGATAAACCACAACGGAAAGATACAATCACGAAGTAACATCTGACACTGCTTAGGTATATGCCCATACATATACCCAAGTCATCAATTCCCGTTCGGCTCCAACATCCGAGCCCAAGCACAACCCAGTCCACACAGGAAAGAAAAACGTAAATCCACACAGGATAGCACAACACATTTCACAAAGGAGAGTAAACAGTAAATCCACACAGGATAGTTCAACACAATCTACAAAGGAGAGTAACACGAGGTTCAGCTCACATAGATACTTCTTCGTATGACGTTAGAGATGATCAGATGTTGCCACTGATTCATCAAATCCATCGGACCCACAATGGATTGGTAGGTACTAACCCCCACAATGACCTATATAGGACCGATCAGGAAGTTGAACCCAAAGCTATTGGGAAACTCCTTCTCCATCAAGTACAGTGGTTATGCCGCTATAACCAATCGCTTCCCTCTTACCTTGGACTGTTGTAGTACTCCACCTATTGGATACTGTGGGCCTGCTGCTACAACCAAGCGCTCCCCTGTGCCGCTACAACCAAGCGCACCTCTGTCGTGGGTCTGCCGCTACAACCAAGCGCTCCCATGTGCCGCTACAACCAAGTGCACCTCTGTCGTGGGTCTACCGCTACAACCAAGCGCTCCCCTGTGCCGCTACAATCAAACGTACCTCTGTCGTGGGTCTGACGCTACAACCAAGCGCACATCTGTCTTTCGATCAGCAGTCGTCAAATCTCCACCGGCTCTAGGGTTTCCACACATAGCATGCTCGTTCCGGGAGGGTCCACTCCACGAGCTAAGAGGTCAATGCATCAACTGACAGGTAGTCCGGAGTTGATGAATCCCAAGATGTACCGCAGTAGTCACTACCGAAAACACGCAGGATTCCCATACTGTTTTCATCACGTCGTAGTTTAATCCACTGAGGATCTCTATATAGTCTTCGTCGTCGAAGTCGCAACCAGCACTAGGGTCCCCGCACACAATAAGCTCGTTCGGGAGGGTCCGCTCTATGAGCCGAGAGGCTGATACATCAACTGACACAAAGTCCGATGTTGATGTATCCAAAAGTTCTGTATCGTCGACAGGAACTCAACGACACAGATGGCGTGTCAATCGCATGCCCGGTCGGAGAGTTTTGGCTTTTTCGTCCTAGGGGCCCGGTTGGTTTTTAAAGCAAAACTAACCCGACCATACTCCACCTGCTTCCAAACCTCGGGCGGAGTGAGCCAAAAGATCCATCTCACTTAGAGGAATACTCCAAATCCGACGGCACGTCAATCGGACGTCCGTGGCTCAAGATATGAGCATTTCCTCTCCGAGGGCCCGGTTGGTTTCGTGTACGATCCAACCCGACTGAACCCAAAGTATTCCGAAACCTTGAGTGCGATATACCGAAACGACTGTCTCGATCCAAGTATTACGTTTCCGCTGACGGCGCGTCGTTCAGAGGCCCGTAGATCAAGTTACGGGCAAATGACTGAATCAGTCTGAAGATGGGGGGTCTGGGCCCGGGACAACCCGAAAAGGGTCGACCCGACCCGGTCCGACCGAGCTGGACCCGGTACGGTCCGGCCAGGACGCGGCCCGGCCGGTCAGACCGGCCCGGCTCGGCTCGGCCGAGCGGCCAAGCGAGGCTGCCGCGGGGCGCCGCCCCCGTGGGAAGACAGTGTCGCGGCCCCGCATGGGGCCGCACTAGAAGCAACGGACGCGGCAAAGGCCGCGTTCCATGCATGGGAGCCGGACCCGCACGGCTGCGGGTCCGCTGGCCGCCGGGGCGCTGTTGCCTCCGGAGACTTCCGCAGGCCACCGGAGTTGCTCAGGTGGTCCAATTTCCTTCCCGTCTGCGCCGGTGCTCCTCCCGAGTCCCGTTATTCACTGTGAAAACCTCAAATTTCCCTTGCGCCACGTTTTTTCATCAGCTGCCAAATCTGCACAACAACGAAGAACTGCGGAGGGTTGTCGGGCCGTGTTCGTTTGGCCTGCACCATATGCTTTAGACGGTATCAATCGGGAGGATAAATCGACACATGACAAACGTATCAAAACAAATTTAATAATTTAAAATTGCACTTGATCCAGGTTCTTGTTTTAAAATAAACAATCATGGGGATATAAAAAGTTATTTCCAAAATAAAATCCCTACCTCGTCAAGTGTCGCACGTGCGTTCTTCGCGGAATTGATCGCCTCGGAAGGAGGCGATCGTCGCGTCACGGAAGGCGTTGCATCATCGCGGAAGGGCGTCTTGTCGTCGCGGAAGACGGTGTGCGTCAACGAACTCTGAGGTTCAAGAACAAAAGATTTAATTTTGATAATTAAATCCATCTTGAGTTAAAAACCACAAAGGAAAATAAATAATCGAAAACTTTCACCTCAACGGATGATCGAAGATTTTTGCCGCGGAGGAAGGAACATCGCCGAAGAACGTTGCGGGAGAAGAAACGTTGGCATCGCGGCACACGACGTCGCGTCATCGATTTCTGCCGGTTCGGTGTTCTTCGTCGGAGGCCGGCGTTCTTCGTGTTCTTCACATTCTTCGTGTTCTTCGCATTCTTCGTGTTCTTCGCGTTCTTCGCGAAGGAGGATGAAGAATTCTTAGAGTATCTTCAAAGGTTTAACACATCATTTCAAAAGCAGGGTGTATTGGCCTTATTTTATTAACATGCCAACAAAACGATAACGTGTTAAGAAACGAATGAAAATAATTCATAGAATTAATTTCAACGAATAAACAGACCATTTAATTCAACGAATAAAACCGCCAAATTAAATGGTGTGTTAAGAATCTAAGAAAACGCATCAGTTGACTTTCATAATGACGGGTTTTCGCGGGTGCGTTACTTAGAGGAAAAGAAATGGTGGGGCTCGTGCGGGCCCCACCGCACAAATATCCTACCAAGTGGGTAGGATATTTTGCATAGCACCCTATCTGTAACAACTCGGCTTAAGCAGCTTTATGTGGCTTTCAAGAGGCTTAAAGTGAAATTAAAATAAAATTGTCGCACAACATTATTTTATTTCATAACTTTAAACCCAAAAAATAGAAACCACACCCAAGAAAACGCAACTTCAGAAGAGGCGTTTCTAAAAAAAATATCGGCGTTGCGATTCCATCGGTGCCCTCGGAATTCGATTCCGAGCACCGGTTCAAAAGTTAGAAAAACCCGCTCGTTCGTTCACTGAACGTACCTGAGCCAAACATCGGAAAATGATTCCGGGTACCCCGGGGCTCGGAATCAGGTGCCGTCAGAAGCTGCATTCCTGTAAAATTCCAACGAAAATTAAGAAAAAAAACTTTCCTTGAAATTTATTTGTCTTTACATCTAAAGTATTGATATGATTTCTTGGAAGTCAATAGACTTGGGTATATAATGGTCTACCACATGGAATGTTAGTTGGAGTTCTATTTGATAGTGAACTAAAAATAAAAAATATGGATATTTTGTATACCAATGTATAAAGAAGTACGATATTCCAACAACCTAATCAATTGAGTACAATGTTTTGTATAAAGTGTAATTATAAGGGGTAGAGGAATCGTGAATTAGAATAAGATGTTAATAATGAACTCATTAGTTATCTAGTCACTAAATGGGGATAAATAAAGGTACAAAATTGATTAATTGTCACTAGATGGTGAATATCTTATCGACATAATTATATAAAAATTTCTCTTAGCAGTTTTTTGGGAATCTATAAAAAAAATGTAGTTTATCAACAATACGATGATGTAGAGAAATTTTTTCAATGACTAAAATAGTTCTAATGTATGAGGATCTTTCTAGTGTTTTTTAATGTTGAGTTTCATGATGATATTTGATGATGGTAGGTGTATAGAATGTTCTAGAATGTTTTTGATGTTTTTTGTGATTTTTAATCTCAACATGAATAATTAAAATTTAAATTTTATTGGATATAAAAAATTCATGATATTAATTTTTGGAGACTACATTTTCTTCAAGAAATGATCCAATATAAAGGGGTGAAAGTATAGAAATATATAAACCCTATTCATATATGTATTGGAGAATAAGTGATAAATATTTATTTTAATATGTATATAAATATGGAATATATTATTCATTGAATTGGTGAATCAAAATATGTTTCATTAGATAAGGGAGGTTAAACATCAGACTAAGACTTCTATTATGAAGAAGGAGGTGAATGAGACAGAGATTCATTAGATGAATAAGAAGTAGATCACGAGTTTCCCACTAATATCATACACTGCATATAAAAGAGCAACATAAAAATAATGAGTGTTAGAGTGACATTCATGGGACTATTATTTTCCATACCGAGGTGTAATAAATATAGAATACCAGATATTGATCAATAAAATGGAATATTTGTATGTAATATTTCTTAACGAATCTCAAGAATGGTTAGTATGATCGTGACAAGGTATTCATAAGATTATGAAGAATTTTGGGGACCAACAAAAATATAATATAGTTCTTGAAGATTTGGAAGAAGTTACATATATGTGAATGTAATCTAGATTAATTATGGATAAAATAATTATAAAGCATATTACCATTCAATAATGTATTTGAATGTTGATATAAGAAAGAAATTTGGGGTAAAAACCAAGTAGGAAGAGATTTTTGTTTGAGTAAAAACCATTTTTTTGAAAATTATTATGGATGGGGAAAATTACCAGGTTAGAAGGAAGTGGATCCAGGAACGAAATTTTGGATATATAAATATCTATGGACGGATAGTTCATTACTGGGGTGTAGAAAAAGAATAACTAGAGGAATGATTACCAAGGATCAGAACTAGTTTTATCTTATAATTTTTATTCTAAAAAGATTTATCAAAGGAATCCATTATAGGGTAGATAACCAATATGAAAAATAGTATATCATTATAACTACCCAGAGAAATATAATGTGTTGATCTTTTTTTATCTTTTCTTATTAATAAGAGTTTTTAAGAGATATGTATTTTAGAGGTTTAGAACTATATAAGTTTTTAGAGGATGTGATTATTAGAATAATATTTAATATAAAATTGAAAACTAATTCACCCATTGTGATCCCACATTGATCTGGGTACTTAATTTATAAATAAGATGAAGAAACATTAGAAGATTCTAGGAGGGACTCTGTGAATATATTTTTTTTCAATATTAAATATGTTGTATTAGAAATGATTCATATTAATTAATAAAATCTATATACATTAGAAGAAAGTATTAAATTTAAATATATAGAGAATAAAATGTTTTTAGAAGGTTCATGATAAAGTTATATGACACTGGAAGATTAACTCAATAATATAATCACGTTCAACAATCCTCTAACAACATATACTAATTAAATTTGTCACATTAAAATCTTCTTTATAAAAAATTTTGTTTATTATAACATGAAGCAATAATTGATTTATATTCTTTTTTATCACTTCCATTTTCTTACAGTCATTGGGTTTTTTTAATTTTCCTTATTAAAGGTGAAATGTTTTATTGTCCTTTTTTTAAATTAACACTTCACATTTTGGATTGAATTTTTTCATTTAATACCATATATCAATTACTAATATCATTTCCAAAATTATAATAAAACAAAAAGTTTAGAAATTACGTTTCCCTAACATTCCATAAAGTAAATGATTTGTAAACAGTTGTCAACATCATCATTGGTGGTTTACTACGCATTACTAGGAAATTAAAAAAATCAGAAGAGAAAAATGTATAATAAATACATATGTTGAAAAATATCATTATGAGATACTGATATCATTTAACTCATATAAACATCTAATTTAACTAATTTTATTAGTTTTTACTAAAATTTTAAAATTATATATTAATAGAAAAGGAAGATTAATGAAAATGATGAATGAATCTACCCTTATTATTGATGGAATTCCTTTTACATGGCCCAAAATTCCTTGATGGATTTGATCTATGTTACATTAGAACATACCATTGTGTATTAAGTATATTATAAAAAATCATTTTTGAAGATCTCTGTCTTGGATATGTTTTCCATGGCTAGGTATAGGGGGTAATTATACTTGTAAAGAGGTGTATTTTTAAGTTAAATAGTGTATAATTTATAATTTTAATGGAAAGACTTATATTTGTGATATTGTTTTATATAAGGAATTATATTATAATTAAATAACTGAAATTAATTACTTATAAATAACTTTATTTGAATCATTATATAGTTTTTCAAAAGGAATAAATAAATGAAAAAGTGTTTTTGATGGAATACATAACATTTTTGAATTTGAAAGTTATTTTTGTCGGTATTTAAATAAAGTTCATTATTTTTCAACGACTAATCCATATTATGTGATATATTCATTTTTAATTCACACATTATAGAATTCATTTTTTCACAATTACAACATATATTATGTCATTAAATCAATCCATTTAAAAAAAATGTTATTTTTAGTATTCACATAAACCATCATGGTTTTTATAAAATTTCACACGAAATACAATTTTTTACACTTTTTTTATAATTTTAAAAAATTTATTCTTTTATAAAAATAATATCCTATCATAGATATTTTTAAATATAAATAGAGTTGTAAGGTTTTTTTAAGAAAACATGTAAAAATTTAGTTTATAAAAAATTTTCTTATACATTTTAGGGCTGCTAATTTTTATATTTACAATTTTAATATAAAATATTTTCATTTTAGAATTAAAATATTTATATTTTACCAAATTATTTCATAGATATTATTATTTTGATTTTAATTTAGTTATTTATTCATTATTTTTATATACTAAAGGTTATATAATTATTATAAGGACAAAATTACAATTCATACAGGTCACGTTAATATTCGT
Organism: Viscum album; assembly: GCA_963277665.1. Lineage (NCBI taxonomy): Eukaryota > Viridiplantae > Streptophyta > Magnoliopsida > Santalales > Viscaceae > Viscum > Viscum album. The sequence continues at coordinate 2,137,253,701 of OY728141.1, read as the reverse complement.
AATAGTCTAGTAAATATTTCTATGTTTATAATTATATTATAATTCCTATAAATACCTCATATTTTCTTCGTTATTTATTTTATCCATTATCTCTCAATATTCTATATTCTAAATTTAATCATTTTCAATTATATTAGAGAAGTTTTTTATGTCTTATTTAGTACTATTTTTGACTGTTATATTTATAGAATATTATTAGTATAAATTTTTTCCTATTGTAGTTATTTTTTATTTTCCCTGAATACTAGTTTAATTTTGAAATGTGAATTTTTATTTTATAAAATCATTTTTTAATAAAATTAATTATTTTTTGTTTTCTTAATGGGGTGGATATGTTTTATATTATGTTATATTCTTAAATATGACACACATTTCTATTAATAAAAAATCACCATTTATAAAATAATGTCCATTATATTCTCCACCCAACCCATTGAAATTTCATCATTATAATTTATTTTCATATAGTAATATTAAAATTGAAGAGGGTATCATGTTTTATTATTTCATATGGTTCCCATGTTTCATCGTCATACTTACATGTTCACTGGATTAGTTTAATAGGATGAGTTTTTTATTACATAGATCATTGTCTCTATCTTCCGTGATATTATTTGATTTCTCCAAATGTGATATATTATTCTATTAACATACCACCTCTGGATTTAATACATTCTAGGGATTATGTCCTGACATCCTCGAAAGGGACACCAAGAGTATCTCATGAACATATTATAGGTGTGGTTGGAGTTATTTTCGATAGGCCACAACTCGTATGAAATCAATAATATTAAAGGATACAATTTATATTTTGATTTCCCTCCATTATTCCCAAAAATAATTACTATCTTCAATGAGAATATATGTAGAAATGAATTATCCTTAATACGAAACTCCATGTCTCTTAGATGATTGTCAATATAGATCTACAGTAAAACCATTATTAATTATATCTGTTACTATACTTTTTTGACCACATCTACAATTTTTTCAAAAAAATTAGGCCCTTATAGCAGAAGTATTCAACATTATCCCCTCTTGTTAGATTCTTGAACTTATTTCCATAGTTCATATGGAGATATATGATTTCTAAAGTGGAAGATATTTTTTGTTAAAACAAAACCAATGGTTTATAGTTGTCCCAAAAACAATTTTATTCTATATTAAATATTATTTAGAGAATATATAGTGTTTTTAGAGTCCTTTTATATTGGTTCTCTATCTAGGGGTGATATAAAATACTGATGTTAAAGTTTTAATTCAAGGATATAGAATACATATCCAAATATTTATGGTGAAAATTGGATCTCAGTAACCTAAAATATATAGTTATATTTCATGTACTAGAAATAATTCAATTATTTACATAATTTCATTTTTATCTAGTGCTAATTCTTCTTGAATGGTGATGAATGAAGAATATTATATATTATTAACTTTAAAAGCACATATAATATTATTGCCATCATTTTTTTGACTAAAAATTAGTGAAATCCATGGAAATGATCTCCAATTTCAATATAGGTATGATTAAAAGTTACATCATTAAGTAATAATTTTTTGATTTTATCATCACTTATATTACTTCTATGAACATTTATTTATATTCAGTAATCACTTTTCATATTTTCCTACTAAAATATATCTCTAAAATCCTTATATATAATTGTTGTCCTATTATGGATTTAGAGTATTGACTTATGATCATATAGAAACAAACCCTTAATTATCTTGGGTTCTAATGGTATGAATATTTATTCCCAAAAACTCAAAACTCATTTATGATTATTGAAATATATGGAAATCAGCCTCCTTCTAACATCAAAATTATTCTTTATTTCCAAATATACTATATGAGACTCATTTTTCTTCTGTATAATTGATAGTTGAGAAATCATTTAAATAAGGTATAATTTAGTTCCTTACATTAAGAATCTAATGACTTTAAATTTTATTTAAAGTAATATTATATCCTTATAAATTCTCATTAGTGATAATGTTCGGTGATATTTTCTGTTAAGAGCATTTGTCAAATTATTTACCATCACAAGATGGTAATTTACTATGAAATAAAAGTATTTGATCAACTATAACAATCTATATTGATGTATAGTATGTACCATTTAGGTTAATATATACATTAGACTCTTCTAAAAAATATGTATTTAAATATTTAATCCAGATAGATTAAGACACTAAATATTCAATGAAAATATTACATCAACTAACTATGCATCATGTGTATAATGTTTTTTTTTCTCATTGGTTATTGATTATCATGTGGAATATTATTTCAATATAATGTTTTTAATGATAAAACAACCTAGGTAATTATTTGATCCACAATTGTATATCACAATCCCTTCCAAATAAGGGTTTAGGGTCACTACAGGAATTGTGATTAGAATCTTCTTCAGATCCTTAATTATTTCTAAAAATTCTTCCATCCAGACATACTTCATACCTTTTCATCTAAAATATTTTACTTCCCAAGAAAATCATGATATATTTCATAAAAAACATAGGTTTTATTAAGATAATCCATGAAATTTATGGGTATACATAATCTTTTTGTTTTAATAAATTACACAATCCAAATTTTTATTGAATGATCCATTGATATTCATTAACATGAGACCACATTACAAGAGAATTATACTTCTTGCATCCAAAAGTAAGCTATATAGTCATAGAATATGACTTCTATGTCATTAATGTCAGCTACAAAATATTGATATAGTCTAAATATTCTTATTTATATATTAAGTATAATAGAATATCATCAATAAAGGACACTAATATTTTATTAAGGTACTGACCAAATGTAATATTATGTAAATAAAAAAATAGTTTATTGGTATATTTTGGTTGAAATTGAAACATTATGAACACATAGTGTCTATATCATGTATACAAAGATATAGTTTGAATATAATTAATCATTAGCATGACCCAATGATATCCAAAATAAACATCAATCTCTGAAAAGTACTGAGCTCATTAAAGTTGATCAAACAAATAATAATCCCAGGAACATGGATACTTTTTATTTATGGTGATATTATTGAACTAATTAAAATAAATATAAAACTACATTGATCATCACTTCTTCAAAAAAAATTAATTATTTAACCATATGGAGACTCACTAGTCTGTTTGAACAATTTTTCCAATTTCACATGTAGTTTCATTTTAAACCACTCTAGTGATATTGATAGTATTCTATACGGGTTCCAAAAGATATCTAGGTATTTTTTTATAAGTTAAAATGGGAAATAATCATTATTAACATGGGGATATAAATAAAAATCTTTACGTAATACATCCTTATATTACCTCATATTAGGAATATCCTATAGGTTGATTCTTCCCATTGACTCAATAATTTGATCAATATATGTTCTTTACAAGTTACCAGTACCAACATTGTTGAGTCACTTTTTTTAATAAGAATAAGTATAAATTCTTTTCCCAATAGATGAAATTAGATCTATATATTGAGATACATAAAATTAATAAAATAGCATCAAATTTCACCTAATAAAGGATAAAAACAATTTGGGATAAATATTGTTATAGACATTAACTTGGGTAGAGTCTAACACCTGGGACGAGATTATTTCAAGACTAGATATTTTAATATATATATATACCTAAATTTATATTTTTGGGGATTTCTAATTTATATAAAGAATTCATAACATTACAGAATTAATATAACAATGATAAAAAATATATTTATCTATTCTTGAGTGATTATTAATTTTATATTATATTGAATAGTTTTTTCCCCACACTAGGAGTGGTGGTGGTGTATTATTTTCCGTGATCCCTTGGTTTAGGTGGATGATGTTGTGGATTCCCATTATATACCTTTGATTTGTCTTAATGGATTATTTATCTCCCCTTATAATTATATTTGAAACAACGAAAAATGGGATCATCCTTATGTGGTTCTTTACATTCCTCCGTTACAATGGTTATATTCTTTAAATCATTATAACATTTATTTATCTGAAACCATTCTCTCACATAATTCATTAATTTAAATGTTCCACTAAAGAAATTACCATAGTTTTTCTTTGGAAATCATTAACACAATTCTCCTTAATTTATATATACTTTGAGAGGACACAAACCACAAATTCATTACTCTATAATATATATATTTCTAGATCATTTTAGATATATGGGTTCAAAATAGTGAAAATATATCTATTTTTCTATCCTTATTGATTGGAAAATCGTAAATTAACACTAAAAGCCTTGTAAAAACCTCCCTATATGTTGTGATAGATTCAATACACTTTTTAATAATATATAAAAATTATCTCTCTAATATAGTGTTAAGAAATATAGGGAAATAATTAGTATTAAATAAATTTTCAATGACTTCCCCTTATATTACATCTCATTTATCCATAAATTTTTCATTATTGCTAAATGTATTCCATTTATCATCATCACATTCTAAATTTTATTAATCTAGATTAAATTTATCCATCTAGAAACAATTATGAATATAATTTATCCATTCAATTTAGTTATCTCATTTTCCAAAATAAGTGGATAAAAAGATTTACAACAAACCAGTGGTTGTTTTTATATAAATTAATCTATGACTAATTAATAATTCTTAGGTGAATAAGGATATTCCACAGTGTTGTGGATATTGTTCATACTAGAGAAAAAAGGGAAATAATTTCCATATGGTTTTGAACTCCACCTGTCATTTAATTGTGAATAAAATTGTGTTATCATTTAATTTCACATCATGTTGGTCGTTGGCATTGTTTCAATAGTGTCCCACAATTTTCTAATAGAAAAATGATTATATTAAAATATAGGCTAATAATTCAACATTAAATAACTTATTTTCATATAGAAATCAATTTTAATTTCATCGCCTATGAGATCCAAATGTATAAACATGGTTATATTTTACTAACCCAATTATCAAAATAACTAGCCCACTTTTCAAGGATCATATAAATAAATCTTAAAGAAGAATTAAATTTGTTATATATCTATCACAACAGTTAATGAAATGCATATGATAAACCAAAGCATATATACTCGGAGTGTCAAATGATATTTGTAGTTTAAACTTCTTGTGGGTCTATAAGGGAAGATCAAGGTAATACCTAACCGAAATTTTTAGGGTTATTACACCAAAGTGAATATATTATGTAAAGTACATCTAAATATATAATACATAAATTTTAGTCAATTATTGGAAACCATGAACGATAATTTTTACCACTAATTTAGATTTTTTTGATATTTCAATATATCCCTATGTTTTTTACTATTTTCTCATGTTTTCATTAATAAAAAAATCTATACATTTCATTGATAGTTTCGAAATAAAAAAAATCAATTTGGATTATTAAATAATATTTATATAACAATAATACAATCCACAATCAAAAGGATTTGTGCCTTTGAAAATGGTGGTCGTACATCCTCAGTAACAAATACAATTCTTCTATTATTTAAACCCATTTTAATTTCCTTCCTTACAAGATTCATATTATTTTTAGTATATGTATTCACCTAGGAATATATATATATATAATAGAAATATAAATCCCAAAAATGAGATAAATATTATTTAATAAACAAGAGATAAAAATAAATATAGTATGTGGTTGAGGAGAATAATAATAATATTAACATCTTTGGGAAAATATTATCATCATAATCATGAAAAATTTACTTGAAAGAAGTAGGAATCTAGAATAAGAATTATAGTGAAAAATAATAATATTAGGGTCAAATCACACACATATGTTGTGAATATTGATATCATCGCATTTAACCATGCCATATGTTTTCAAATAATAATATTTTCATTGTGATCTACGAAAGAATTAGGTTCTTTCACAATACCCAAAATCTCATGATATAAAGAACATGGAATAACAAATTAGATATCTATATAATTCAGTGCCTACACATCAAATCATTTTCTTCTCATAATAATTCATGACACATTTTATGGAAACATTTATCAATCATGGACATAAAATAAAACTGTGATAAAATAATGGGTTTCAAATCATCATTGTAATGACAATGTCCTTAAATAAATCATGGATGTTATTCAAAATAAGATAAGAAAATTTTATTTTGATTATTAATTATTTTCATTAATAATGACATCATTTATCTTTTAAAAATACAATATGAAACATTAGATGCATCAAAGAGGTATATTATGAAGAAAACCCATCATTATTCAAGAAGGTAGATTATAAATAATTAAAATGAGGTAATACTATTCATATACTCATAATGAAAATGGAATGATAGATATATAGAAATTATATTGGTTATTAAAAGGATCATAGAAGAAGATATAAAAATATATTATAAACCAAGATTAATGAATTCATGTTCAAATGATACAATACCTTAGGAAAATAATTAATTATTAAACTTAATGAATCATGTATAATAAGATAATTTTTAGAAATAAGTGAAACTAAATATAATAATATTAATTTTTATCAAACATGATAATGTATTTTCATTGGTTAAATTTTTAATCTTCTTTATTGAATGTGTCATGTTTTAATGTAATGATTTCCTCATGTTATTTCATTGTTTTTTGATATTATAGATACCTAATGGAAAAAAATTTACATCATTATATATGTATATTAAAATAATAAAATATATTGGATCGTAATGTTTTAGTGTCCTTGGTGACTAGATACATAATTAACTTATTTTAAAAAATATATATCATCTCCCATGAAGATAATCATTTTAGTATTTACTATACATATAAAGCATATAACCTTCTATGAAAACAAGGGGAGGAAAATATAAGGATGGGTGATAACATATTCGAAGTAAGGGTTAACATGTGAGATATCAATCGTAAGGGCATAAAAACTGTAAGACTGTGACAAGATAATCAAGTTCACGTTTTCAATATAAAATATTCATACACAGAATAGGTTGATAATAAGATAAAAAATAATTTCACATCTAGATATATGATCAATAAGTCCGTGAAGGTAGTAACCATCATTCAAATGTCATTACATAGAAATGTGGAATCATAATAATATGTAATTGTATCATTTTGAACACATATATTTTCACCCATGTCAATGAATAATCTTGTGACCATAGCTAGAATGAAATAATATGCATGTGTGAACATATGAACAAATATAATCACCATCACATTTAGGTATTATGAAGTGAGAATATATGGAAACTAGTCATATGAAGAAATAAAAATATGAATGCACACATCCATAACCAAATGCATTCCTAATATATTGATCCTAAATACAAAATAATTATACACCCAATTAAATTTTTGAATAAATATTTTCAAAATCATGTCCACACTTATGATCGTCATTTAAATAGAGATAAATATCTTATTATCTAATGAATTGGAGTGATATAATGTACCTAACTTTAATATAAGCAAAATATATTCATATCTAATCCACATAGTCATTTAAACATTTTTCATTCCATCATTACATAACCTATGGGAATAAATGATTTTCATAGAGATTCATTTATCTTAACCTATAACCATGTAGATAATGAATATGTATGGAATTCTTTGGGTCACGTTCCTAGTGAATTATAAGTAAAATCTATGGTTTTCGGTATAGAGAATTATCAATAAAAACTTTTGCGAGGAAAATAATTTTTGTCTTTCAAAATAACTTATTTAAAATCGTTATTGGTAAAAATATTATAGAAATAATTAATTTTAAATGAACCTTACAAAATTTAAAATATGCATTGATTTAAAGAGTAATAAATTATTCTGTTCTCAATATTTTTTATAATTCCACCTCTATCATTGATTTAAATCAGGTGTAATCGTGTAAAATATGCATTGATTTAAAGAGTAATAAATTTCTCTAATTCTTTATTAATTCCACCTCTACCTTATATGCATCTTTAATCCGCAACAAGATATATTGATGAAAATTCATTCACAAAATATATTATTTTACACGATTCCACATGATTTAAATATATGTTTTATGTATATACATAAATATTAAATCTCATTCAATCCATATCATGTTAAGAAAGGCATGGTACTTCCAACTCAGTTCATCATCCATGTTGTTCATATTCCCATTGTGTAAATGTTTTGAGAAATAATAATCCTTAATCATCTCCAACCATAATCTATATATAATATTCAACTCATTTGATTTGAATTAATAATTCTATATTTTACTAGATTTATATATGATGCACTATTAACCATAAAGATAATTCTGTTGTTTTCTCAATGAAAAAATTATTTCTACCAACTCCATATAATATTTAGGGTAATTATCCTTATGAATTTATAGTTAATGTGAGGAAAATGATTTCAATATATATATCCTCTAGATTCTACATCATATCCCATCATATAACATGTCACTATTTATTGTAATACCTACTCTATTATTGGGTAATGTGACCATAAGTTCCCAAAAATGTTCTGTTTTTCTCCTTGAAATTATCATTCAATTATAGTGTTCAAAGAAACATGTAACCCCTTTCTTTAATCTTGTTTATTATATTAAATAACTATGAAATATTCTTTAAAAACATAAAAAAATTTATTGTAAACCCAAAAAAACTATACATTCGATTTAAAATGGTATGTCTCATCCATCTATTAACAACTTCTATCATTGAAGAATCTTTTGATCTACCATATCTATAGATTATGTGACCAAATAATGATATATTATATATCTAGATTCTCAAATGGTAAATATAGTATAAAAATCCACCATCATCTGATCCCTTAACAAAATATTCATATTGTCTTCATTCCCTTCTATTAACATTAAATATATAAGAATAAAATCAATAAACACTTCCAATAACAAATAAAAGAAATCAATACATACTCTATTCATTAAATCTATGAAGATAATGTGGAAATAAGAATCTAATGATCAAACTTCTATAAATTTATAATATGTATACTTCATAATTATTGTTATATTTGGTATATTTTCTTTCTTTACATCTTAATCGATTATATCTAGAAGGATTTTAAATGTTTGAAAATTAATTTTCTCAATGTATTAGATTAAACAATTCATAAATATAGGGTAAATGTTACTTATTCATGATAGTGATATTAATAATTACTCAATAATAAATGAAAAGACATATTGACATATATTTCTTATTAGGAAAAGGAATAGGATCACCCTTTGATGACACAATCTGGCATATGAATTGTTTCTAAAGGTACTCATTGAGTTTATCCTTTATTTATTGACACTCTATTTAGGAATTTATATAAGGAATGAGTGAGATAGGAAGACCACCATGGTTGATTTTTATTAAAAACTATACATCACGATTCAGGGTAATACTAGAAAACTATTCAGAAAATATATCATAAAAATAATGAACATTATTTATATATTCGATGTTAGGTTTCACCCCAACCATATATGATAAAAAAACCTCATTAATATGTAGTAACAACCATATTACTGATGTAAATCCCACTGTTATATTTTATTCATCATTATATCCAAATACGACCATATGGTTATTAAAAATATAAATTGTGAATTATATTACATGGTAGTTGATATGGTATATATATAAAGAGATCCAGTCCATAACAAAATTCACATAAAATTGATCATGTTGGAGAGTCACAAGATTTATTTGAATCATATCCCCACACACTTATATTCAATAGGATTGATAGTATTGAGATGTGTTCATCATACTATTTGGGGTTTTTAGTACAAACCCAACATCTAATTCCTGAGGGGGTGAGAAGTTACCCATTGAACGTTCTTTAGATATATATATGTTGGTATAGAAAAAAAATAAAATAATATATTCTATGTTGAATTGTAAGTGTACCATTGACCATGTAATTTTATTAACCAACATCAGCTATTATAAAAATGTAGTTTACATTATCCATTTTCATAGGGGTTCGTTGAGGATACCCATATTCACTAGCTCATAGATTAGAGAATTTAATGATAAAATTAAAAATCTCCCAACATCTATTAAATTTAGTATCATTAGTTGAGTCCTTTTTCTTCTCCATTACATTTTATGACCCTCTCATATCTCATCGATATTCAATTTCTCGATGGTCAATATTTTGAAAATAGAACAATTTACAAATTCCATTCATGATGTTTCCTGACTAATTTCACCATCATATTGGGAATTAAGTTGGTTTTAATGTCTTTGTTCAATTAGATATAGAATTTGTGTTTCCATTTGGCCAAATTTTTATCTTCTTTATATAAAAATCATAATAATATTTATATTTCCTACTCTTCATTTTCAATATTAGAGAACATTAATGGAATTATTATTATTTACCCAGGTCCCTTGTTTAAAACTCATTTTAAAGACTTGGTTTTAAGTCAGAAATGTATATATTAATTTCTATCACATGGTCGATGATAAATAGATAATCATACCATGAAATTATTTTAATTTTTCCTTTTTAAGTACCAATGGATTCATCATCCATTTATTTAACCTTCAAAAATGTCCTTTCTATATTAGTATGAAGATTTATAGTATAGTATTTATTGAAAATAATTCCTAAAATTTACCAATTTCATAGAATATATTTCGTTTTACTGCCTCATTTTCTTGATAAGTGTCCACCACCTAACAAATATTCATTTAAGGTGATTGGACACTAGGAGAATTTCATCCCGATCTAAGAAATAGTGAATATACAATATCATGTCCATTAAAATGATCTATTTCTTTAAATGCAATGAATAAAAACTCCAAAATATGGATGGTGGATGTAGTCACAGAAAATACTCAACATAATGTAACTCACTCCTTGGAAAATTCATAATCCCATCAAGGATTTCATTACTGTTCACAAATTGAAGGATTTTAGTGAGCAGAGTCACAATATATTTTATCCAAGATCTAAATCCATTTTCATCATCATGAGGATGATTATTACTTTTTCTATTAAATTCACTTTTTAAAAAACATTATCATGTATCCATCCACTGACTAAAACTCCAAATAAATTTATATAAATAATCACAGTATTTCATCATATTATTATGAAAATCATTGTTATCATTTCCAAAATTATAACACCTTATTAAAACCCATGAAACTCTAAGTTCACTCATATCACTGTATCATACTATCAGTTTTCATAGGTTTTATCCATTCATTCATTATTATAGTTTAGAAATATAATTTGGATTAACCAATTAATATCTTACAGGAGTATTTATCTAGCTATTATGTCCTGGTTCCACAAATTATGAATCAGTGATGATAAATTTAACTCCTAATGTACCACATTTAGTTTTCTAACCCATAGTTCAATTTATAAAAAATATATAACCACTTTATAGTATATAGATAGGGATGTACTTTGAAATAAAAATACGATACATTATTTACTAGAACCTATGTTATTGTCCAATAAATAAACATATCCCAAACATAATCAGTAATGGTTTGTAATCCTAATATATATAAATAGATAAAAATAATCTGATACCAACTATTGTTACCATAGGATAACATATATAAATTTTATGTCATTATAGTATTGAATTCAATTCATATTAAAATTATACAAACTCATGGGCCATAAAGGTTTTTTTAGTTAGAGTCTTGACACATAATAAACATATTTTTTAAAATATAATCAACATATCCCATGAAAATCTTAATATTAGTTTTATTTGATACATATTATACTTATAACCTATATCAAACACGAAGTAATAAAACAATATAATGGGTGATATCAAATAATTATTAAGCATATAAAAGAAAGATATCAATCCTAAGAGAATAAAATAATTATAAATTTATGATAACAAAACAAATTTAATACTCTCAAAAACAATCTTACCTTTAGAGGGTACACTATAAACTCCATAATCAAATCATATGAAAATAAATCAATAGTAAGGTTATAAAAGTAGGAAAAATTATTCAAATGGTATAACATGTTCAAGTCAAATAATAATAATTGGATATTATTATCTTCTAAAAATAATTCACAATCATTTCCACATATACTATTATGAGAATAACTACAAATAAGTCATAATAATGCAAAAAATTTAAATAGAGTAATTTTCAATAACAGCAATACATAATTTTTTTCTATATCTAGAAATAAATAATACTCATGATTTTTAATATGACCAAAACTATATGCAACCATGTCCACACAAAATCTTATGAGCATAGATAGAATGGAATCATACCCACAGATCATTACGTGAACAAATATATTAACAATAATTTCTATTATTATCATCACCATATCAATGGATATAAATACCACATTAACTAATGTGGTGGTAGGCTATGATGATCTCAACTAACATATTAATATTATCAATTCATATATAATGTATATTGTCATGAAAAAATTTATCATTTCATAATTTCTTGAACCATGGAAAAAAATGTTTTCATTTATATTTCTTCATAATAATCTGAAACCATCTATAAAAATAATCCCTACAGTGAATTAGTATGGTACCACTGGATTATGTCCCCAATAAATTATAATTTACATCAATGGTTTGGGTTATCAACAAATATCACTAGAACGCTTCTTGAGGAAAATAAAAATTTAATTTTCAAAAATATTATTTAAAATATAAGTGTTTCAAAATTTTAGGTAAAACCTCTTATTTGAAAATAATAATTTAATCTTTTATTTGTAGTCATTAAAGTAATGAGTTTTCATGATGGTTGGAAAATTTGTTCATGTTGTGTATGTTAAATTAATGATTCCATTCATACCATTGATTAAAAGTTACTTATTTGAAGAAGGAAAATAAGGATAAATTAAAATATATAATTAATACTAATATATTTTTAAAATATCATTAATTGGTAATTTTAAATTTTTTAAAACATTCATCAAAATTGTTTCAATAACAAATGGACATGGAAGATAAAGGTTCACAACCAAATAGGAAATAAAGTCTATTTTTATTAAAATATATTCTCATTAATTTTATGTGAAAAATAGAATAAAATTTTCGGTAACATAAAAATTAAATGAATAAATATTGGATAATGGAATAAATTTTTTTTATATAACATTATAATAATTTCTATTAATGAAAATTTAAGGATAAATAATCCAGATTAAATTAGGATTGAAATATAAATCCCTTACCCAAAGTATTATATTTAATCATATTAATTTAATCTTCATATATAATAATTATTGATAGGTTAATAATATATTGGATAATCATAATCATATGAAACTTTAAATATATTATTTACTTATAAAATCATATCACCAATTTATTATCAATTCATTATTAAAATCACTATTTAATGTTAAAATTGAATCATTTTTCTTATATGTTTTGGTTTGGGAATACAAGTAAATGTATTGTATCATTTTTCCATAGTATTTATAGTGTAAATAATGAAATTATTAAAATTATTTATCATTATTAATACTTATATAACCACACATAGACCAGTGAATAAAAATGAATTAAATCACTTTGTGTAGATGATAGAATGTCTATACAAATGAGTGATGTTTCCACCGTTCAATGGATAGAATAAAAGAATATTGATTAATAATTTACCTTTAATATATATATATATATAATTATATCATAAATATCATATATATTCATCAAATCCATAATTATAACACAAAAAGTGATGTGGTGGTGATAAATGAAAAACATCACTTCATGTTCTTGGTAGTCCACAGATATGCACGAGTGATGTTTTTTATTCCAAAAGGATAGAAAAGTGGTGGAAAATTGTTGTACCATAATCATAATAATATATGAGTAAATTGATTATAGTAGAGTAATAATATTTGTAGGGATAAAATATATTTAGAGGTAGTATAAGAAGATAATAAATTGACAGTACCCAGTTAGGAGGTGAATCCCTTTATTAAAAAACATCATTTGGATTACAACTTAATCCTTTAAAGGATAGTATTTACACAATAAAATAAGTAGTATAATGTTTATAATGAATATACTATGATATTAAGGTTTGTATTTTCCATGATATAGTTCTCAAACACTGTAAAAAATGGTATTTGGGAGGTGAGATTTTGTAAGCGATGGAAATGATATATATGGAATAACATGAAAGATTTAAAAAATATATATAACTTAATCATTCCATTTCGAACCTTGTTACCCAATAGTATAGGATAAAATTTTATAAGGTATCAAAAAATAACATTTTTATATGTTTTGGATAAATTTCAATCATTATCTCCTCATTAATCCATTTGGAACCCATTTTATCCTCAACCAAGATAAATTAGATTTTCATCATGTCAATTTAATTGTGGTGGAAAAATTATAGGGGACATTTAATTCTTTTTTGAAATTATGATTCTAAATTTTTAATATATTTAATCATACTCAATTTAAATAGGATTTAGAAATAAATGTTAACATTATATGACCAAAAAAAGAAAAATATTTTTTTCTAAAATACTTGATTTGAGTTTAAAAACCATTAATACATTAAATTAATAAAAAAATCCATATAAATTTTCCTCTTCAATAATATAAAAAAACGAGTTTTCTAATTATTAACAAGAAAAATTGACTATAATATTCCCACCATTCCATTAAATATGAATACCGAAAATATGTTATATTAATTTGACTTAAATTTAACTTATATTCTGAAGATTCAAAGTTTTGTTTTTAATTTTAAAATATGTTTCAAAATAATTTCTTTGACTCTTTTAAAATATATTTATTTCATAAAAAAGTTTTAACAATTTTTCATTTAATTCTTAATAAAAGGCCAATTTTCTAAAAGTGACAACATTTGAAAATTTAGTAATTTCTCTATTCTGCCAAAAATCAACTTTTATTGAAAAACCTCAACCATTCACCGTAAGATTAATTTGATATAAAAAATTAATAAAATATATCCATTTTTTAAAAATAATATTTTTAGAAAATAAATGAAATTAATTTTAATATCCATGCAAAAATATAAATTAAAACTATATCTATTAAAAATTTATTTTTGATTAATAAACAAACATTATTTAAATTTAATTACATATTTATAATGAATTCTAAAATTTATCTGAATTATATAAAACCTTTATAGTTATTTTCATAATATTTTTATTCATATTCATACTACATATTTTATTAGTTAGGTTATAATAGTCACATTTAAAAATAATTTTTTTATAGTATCTAATACTTTATTTGAAGCTTTGTATTTCATTTTTAGCATTCTAATGAAAACTTAAAATTTATTTGATGATAAATATATAATCAAATATTTTGGTGTTACATATTTAAAAGTATATATTTTATTTCATATATAACGAAGTTCATTAATTCGTATAGATTCAAACTAATAATATTTTGATAAATAATTTTTTCCCACAACCCATGAATGGAGTGATATGTATAGGGTTGAAATCATCATCACATATGGTTTATCATCTATTAATAGGTCACTATAAAAAAAGATGAAATATATTTTTTAAAATACATATATCATAAGTAAATTCTTTTTCTTGAGATTTTTAAGAATAACATAATCTTAACATATTATTTAATCATTTATGTATCAATTTTATTATAATAAAATCGATGTGATGTTGAATATATGAGGAAAAATAATAGAAAAGATGAAATAACCTTTCCACCCTATTTAATTTAATCATTTTCCACAACCTGTAATGTCCTGAAAGGTTTGAGTTATGGGACTCTAGAGCATCCTTCAATGATATTATAATGATAAATTGAAATTACTTGCATAAATATAATTCTTGTTGAAGTTAATAGGATGTGGTTTCTCATGGGATGGGGTATCGAGTTCTTATACTAGATGACATATGTAATTTAGGTAATTATATTGATTAAATTATTATTTACAATGTGATATATAATGCTGAAAAAATCATGTGATCATTTTACAACATTTCCATTAGGTAAACATTATATCCCCAAAATAATCACACAATACCATGAATGTAAGGTTTGTGTCTTTGATGACCAGATACATAAGAATATCATATTATAACCCTTGTGAGAATTTCTCCATAATTAAGCCACACCATACTCTATATAATACTTATAATATGTTATAATCGACTTCATATCATTGAGAAATGTATTTTTATAAAGGCATTGATATAAGATTCTTTATAAGGGTAGACCTAAGAAATAAAAGTCATAGATCCTAAGTGATAATAATAGGTACATATCGGTTTACTAAATATATAAATGATGTTTATAACTATCTATGAAAATATTATAAAACGTGAGTCATTTATGAAATAACAATATGACATAAAAGTAAAAAATATATTAGAAAAGTGGCATAAATATGGAATGTAAAATATCCTAAAATGAAACGTAACCTTAAAAATGTGGAATAATCATACGCATATGAAGTTTTGAGACAAAACAAATTATTCCCACACCTTTTTAATGTGACTCATTATAACAATGCTTGAAAATTTTCTAAAAATAATTATTCTATTTCCTAGGTGAAAAAACACATTATATACATACCTAAATATCTAAGGAGATATAAACATGATCTAATGAATTTGAGGGTTAGGTAGTACCTGAACCATTCTTTTCCTTACAATTTTTTACCATCAGGAGTCAATCATATCATAAATAACTTATGTAATGAAAATGTATTTCATATGTTGTTGAAATAAAATCATATAAGTAAAAAAATTCAAAATTCCTCCAATAAAAATGATAAATTCAAGGAATATAAATGCTTATAAAATGATACTAAAAAACATTATTGGTAAGCACTATTCCACAATATATATAGTATGAGTACTATACATTTCAAGGGCATATGGTTTAGTAAAAAATATCCTCAATCATTCAATGAATGGAATATTATAATGCATCAATTAGTTAAAGGAATGAAATATATAGTTTTCAAAATGGAATTCCAATGAAATAAAAATAATTCATATCTATATTGATTGTTTGGAAAGGAAAAGGTAGTTATAGATTATTTTTAAGATATAAAATAATATTTTATAAGAAAACCTAAAAATATGGTGGATGATACCTTTTGATGAATATTCGTGATCATGTATAAAATAATTCAATGGACTCTCTCTTTGATTAACAATATATTTTGGAGCATTGGGAAAATCATTTTTTAATAGAGAATATCATTTGTCTTTTTTAAAAACAAATATTTAAGTAGAAATATTTGGAAAAATTATAAAAATAATAATTTATTTACAAAAAATTAAATCATATATTAAAAGATTTATAAAAAAGGAATTAATGGGTGAAATACGTATTATCACAAAAAAATAACAAAAAATGGATTGTTTTTTAGAGTATGAGGGAAAAAACCCCTATAGAAAATGATAAAAGTATCATCAAAACTGTTAAATGATTTCAAGTAGTATAAAATTTCATTATTAATTTATTCGGTCATAGATAAGAATGTTTTTAAAATTATATAATCAATACAGCGATGAAAGAGAGGGATTCACAGGCAAAGAGGAGAGGTGTTGTCGATTTCCTCATAATAGGTACATAAGATACAAAAGGGAAAATTAAATAGTGAGAAGATATGTTAAACCACAAGAATGCCTAGTGAAGAATAAAATTTTAGGAGTTTTAGAGAAAAAAGTATAAAAATACTCAATATGTGTTATCCTTCAAAATAATTCCCTTTTTTAAAATGGTTTTGGTGAAGAAAACCTCTATGTATTTATAATGTATGAATCAAAGTATATTAGAAACAAGATCATGAAATAGAATCTATAATCTAATTAAAAAGAATATATTTTAATACTTAAAATACATTGGGAAGAAAATTAAAAAAATTAAAAAATGATGGTGCGTAATATAAAAAATTCTTCATGAAGTTGGAAATGAGACAAAAATCTCTTTCCATATATATCATCTTTTTTAAATTTAATGTAAAATCTTATATAACATATATTAATATCCAAATATTTTATCTAAAAACCATATTACAATACATCACATTTTATATAAATCATATATGACCAAATATTATGCCTATATTATGTACTTATAGCATATTTTCTATAATAATTTTTAATAAATATATTCGTTCTCTCCATCCATTATGAATTAGTGTCAGTGTATTTCAACAGTTTTAGTGAGAAAAGTTGGTACATTAATGGTATGATTATTTCATAACATAACTATTCCAGAACCATTAAATAATTATTAGTTATTTAAATAAAAAAATTATTAATAAATTATTACAAAAAGTCATTCGTGATATAATTCAATTGCATTGTTGAATTCAATGGTTATATTGAATCAACAATTAACATTCCATAATTCAATGCATGGGTATGTTTATAAAACTATTTATTTTTGAAATAATGACATTAAAATAGATACATAATGATATTACATAAATATTTTGAAGTTCTAGAAGAAAGATTAATTGGTTTTGGGTAAATAATTAAAATATCGATCAAAAATGAAAAAATGATGCTTCATGGAGGTGGAATTCTAAACATCACATAGTTATTGCTTTCATTTCACAGTTTATTAGAGGGAATGAAGGCATATTCTTAATTGTGTACTCATGATAAAAATTATATTATATAAGTAACGTCAATTATTTTGTGTCATCCTTATAAAAAGTGAAGAGATACAATGGTCTAAAATGGAATTCGTTACTTCTTGAATGATGTAGTCCATATAAACGCATGATATTAATTGTTTTTTAAAATTAGCTGTAAATAAAAAAAATAGTTTTTCAGATAATATAGTTAATAATAAGTATAATAATGATACTAATATAATTATATTAAGAATTTTAGGGTATTTTTGTAGAATAATGTTTATGAAATAAATGATAATAATTGAGTAATGCTCACTTCAGGACCATGGAAATACTCTTGAAATTATCCCGGGATACAAATTGATTAGCCTAACATATGTCGATCATGAGATTTATTTCAGGAAATATAATAATTGGAGAGGAATATTGGGTATCGTTTCGTCGAAAATTCTATGGTTATGTGAATCATTAGTATGGTGGAAGTGATCCACTTTTCTAAGTGAAGAAAAGGAATATTTTGTAAATGATCGTTATTTTTCAATAATGTAATTACTGAATTGATGTTTAAATGGTTACAAATGTAATAAATAATGAATTGAATTGTGATATAAGGTCGAAAAATCCTCTACCATTCATTTTTTCATTTATTTCAGACTATTTTCAAATCACTTACCATTAATAATTTTTAATATTTTACCATTTTATTTTTATAAAAATGTAAATAATTTTTTACTATGTAATATACCCAGCCAACATAAACCATGAGATGTCCCATGATTCCAAAAAAGGCATTGTGTGAAAAAATGTTCTGTAGAGAAAGACGTTTGAACAATTATATGTTCTAAATATTATTTATTATTGGCCAAAAATTAAAAAAGTGTTAATATAATTATTGTGAGTTTTTATAAATATATTATAGTCATTGTTTAAAATCTATTAACAAAATTTACTAGATAAAATATATTCAATATTATTAAAACCAATCATCTAAATTAACATTTTTATCATTATTAGTGTAATTGAATTTAATCTCATTAATCATAATTCTAGGAAATAAAATGAAATTAAAATTAACATAACATATTAATATAATAACCTAAAATAACAAAAATAAATTTTTTAGATTTAATTTATTTGGGAGATGGAAAATATTTTCTAATATATGTGAATAATGTTTTTAAATAAAATGATACATAGCATTTCAAAAAGATATAAAAATGTTTTATAAATTCAACATATCATTTATTACAGAATAATTATAATTGTTAAATAAATTTGGATATTAATTAAATTTTTGAATTATTTTAACTAATACTTAATTCTTGAGGGACTTATAAGACTACAATATTAATAAAATTTTGTTTTTTCAATATTCACCTATCAAATAATTTCATCAGAAAAATATACAAAATCTATCCAAAAAATTAAAAATTTCAATCCAAAAATGAACCTTAGTTTAAAAAATTAAAATTATTAAATATATATATTAATATTATAAAAATAAATATAAAGTAATACCATTTTTATTGAAAAAATTATATTTTCATATTTCCACTATCATTAATTGCATAGCATATAAAATTTCATATAATTAATTATTTAATTAATGGTTTATAAAAATACATATTTTCATCTATGAAAAAAATTTAGACTGAGTTCAATTAAATATATTACGTAAAAATAAAATATAATTTTCCTGTCATTTTTAATAGTTCATAAAATGCACCCATTTTATAAATTATAATCACATTGAAGAATTATTTTTAATAATTTTAATTTATTATTATTATTTTATATGAAAATGACCATATTGTTCATGAAATCTTAATATTTCATAGCTCTTCTATGGTGTATAGTTTGGTTTTCTATGTGACTTAGGTTATTAAGGATTGTACTAATTTAATGTATCAAAAATATTGCGTCCTTATAAGTTAGACTTGTAATAGTGGTATTTTTTATAGTTGGAATTATTTTTGAAAAAAAATGATTTTGGGGAATTTTAAATATTATATATCAAGATTTTATATTTAAATCAAAAGGAAGGGGAAAAATAATTTTTTTTGCTATTAATATAATACATTGTAATTTTTAAAATTTGAAATTAATTTTTATGATTAAAAATAAGATTTTTACCCTTTGAATGTTGCATTTATCTTATTAAATGTGATTTTGGCCATGCCATCAATTCTAGAATAAATTAATTCATAAATACTTCATTATTAGTATAATTAAAAAATATTTTTTATGTATAAACATTATTTTTAAAAATCACTTAAACATTTGTTTTAATTCAAAAAAAAATTTAACAGTTGATATTTTAAATTTGTTGATTTGAAAATTTTATTTGGTTCAGTCAGAACTATTTTCTCACATAGGTACCTATAAAGGTTATACAAAAAATAATTGATTTGATTATTTAATTTAAAATAAAAATAAAAAAATTCACTTTTACATTATTTGAGTTTCTAATTTTAGTATTTTTTAATGGAATTATAAATATTATATTTAATTTATTTATTTAATGAAATTATTACTAGAATTCATTGGAATGATTTATTGAATTATTTCAATTCTAATGGTAAGATTAATATTCCAATGATCATTTTACTAATCCTCAATATGCGGTTACCATTGATAACTATTAGGTAACTATTCCATTATATATATTGGTTTTATAGTTCATACAAATGCCTATCATTTACATCATTTATCACTCACATAATTACTTCTCAAGGTTAGGTATTCTTCATTTTTAATATATTTATTACATTACATTTTTTATTTCATTTTTAAAATATTTTTCATCAGTGTGACAATTCTATGAGATCAAAATAACTGAAATTTTCTAGTTCTAGTTATTTGTTATTTATCATTTCTTCCCTATTGCGCTACTTGAAATTTGACATTTGTTTTTTTAATTTTTAAATTTTCTTATATTAATTAAATAATGGGTTTTTTGTTTTTATAATTCCATTAATTTTTTTAATTCTATTCCATATTCCCCAATATTATCCACAAGTTTATTATAAAATAATATCTAAAATATAAATGTCGGGACCATTAAAATAACACACTATGTGTATCCAAAATTCCAATTATATTATTTTTAAATTAGTTGATAATAAGGATAAATATTATAAGATTATGAAAAAATAATTATTACACATAAGTTATTCTCCTATATTCGGTGGATAGATATATTTGACAGTATAATATATATTATATGAGTAGTAAATAATTATCTCTATGAGTAAATAAATATAATATTTTTTATCACATGATTATTTTTCTTGTTAATATGTAAATAAATATAGATTTATTCACCTGTTTAGTGACATGAATAATATAAATATTAATATAGTGTCAATAATATTAAATAAAGAACTTATTTATATGTTTTTTACTATAATATTTATTTAATTTTTGAATAAATTATAAAATTATATTTATTTAAATGATTATTTATTAATGGAGATTCAATATAGGCTAGGATGGATTAATAGTCTAATTTATGTCCCTGATATAAAAGATAGATTTTATTTAATATCATTATAATAAATGTGGATTAATTTATTAAAGAATTTATATTTAAATATTTACAAGTTATTATATCAAATGGAATGTAATAATTAAACTATTATAATTTTTTGAAATGTGTTTTACTTTGACAGAAACCATATAAACACACTATATAAAATTAATATAGTTCTATCCTTGTATATAAAAATAAATTTAGAAAACATACAATGAATGGAATAATTATATACAAAATGAATTCTATAAAAATAATTATCTATAGACTAAGGGAACCTCTTAAGTATTCTCTCATAAATAGATACATCTGATCCACCAAATCTATGCAATGAATTAGTAGAAAAGAGATAATATCTATTTTGTTCAATGATGAAGGTTAAAAGGTGATTCATTCATCTACTCTTGCACAAAAAAAACCAAAAACAACGTTCCATGATTCATAGAGGACTTGTGGATACTGCTCATGGAATTCAAATTTGTATTCTTCATTATAATCATGAAATGAATCGAGTTGAATTAGGATTGATAAAATCATAGTGAGGAATCACTGTTAATACTATCATAGTAGTTTTGGTTCACTCCATGTTTCCTCAAATATTTTTTCAGGGTACAGTTCCAATACTATAATAGATCAAAAATTTCCATACATAGTTGAGTTTACTCCCCATTCCCATCCTAATTATCTCAAAATATATCCATCTTTTCTAAATGTATTGGATGGTTATATAATCTAAGCCCTAGATAACTAATAAATAAAATCATACATTTGTGTTCTAAAATATCAAAAATCATTTATCCTATCATTTCCCTAAAAAAATAAATTGGTTTATAAACATTTCATCATTTCATCATTTAATAACACATGGAAATGGAAAGATTATGATAATGGTTTAGTCTTATATTAAATAACCTAAAGGAAAAAAATGATCTTCTTAAAATAATAATTAAATAGCCATCTTTATAATCTATTTAACGAAAGAAATCAGATGGTATCTTTGGATGATATCCCTACTAAATAATAGAAAACCTAAATGATGTTATTATAAATGAAATATGACTTTAAAAGATCACCGAAACATTTTTAAGGTAAATTACCTTCTCAATTTAAAATCAATAATTTTAAAATATAGAAAATATAAGTATATTGAAAAAAAATTATTTGAGAAGAAACTTTTAGACTTATAAATTAATATAAAATAAAATAAGTGGTAAATGTGATATAAAATTCCATTCATTTTCTATATGTTAACCTAAATACTTATTTCTCATCTTCTGTTAAAAGTAAGATGTTCCTCCTTATGAAAACTACATATATATTCTTTTTAAACCATTTTGAAAATAAATTATTCTTAGGGAAAAATAACATTGAATGATTATAGTATAATAATAATAAAATAATTCATAAATGTATTAGAAAACACATAAATATGAGAAAAGATGTTTTTTACCAAATCGAGAAATAATGTTGGTTCTCTGTTGAAATTTTCTTTTAGTATCATGAGTAATTAAAGTGAGGAAAATGGTAAGAAAACATGTAATATCTCGGAATAAATAGTGGATAATAAAATTCATGATTTTATTTATAGTAATATTTAATAATTTCAACATTATAAACATAATAAAAAATAATACATACCATTAATTATATTGTGACATAAATCCCTTACCTCATTTTTGTCATGGTTAAAAAGTGTTCTCACCTCATCATATTTGGTATACCTCCTATAGAACTCTCTTTAAAGACCCTTTAAATAGAGTTTTATGAATAAAAAACATATTCTAAATTTCTATAGAAGTTGAGATGTGAATTGGGCTTGGGTTGGTCAACATGAGGGATCAAATTCTCATAATGAAAAGAGAGAATGAGTATACTTTTATAATTAGGGGGATCACAAGTATGAATTTTTGTAAAATATTAAAATATAAATACAGTATTTCTCAAGTAAAATTCCTAAATATTTCAATTATTTTGATGAGAAAAAGGATATAGTGGAAATATCAGTATCCAATGAAATTTAGACCCTTTTTTATGTCATTCTATACCCTACCTTTAATTTTTTCTATTTTATTGAAAAATATTGACCTCAATTATGGTAATGAACTTTTCAATTTAAAAGGCTTATAATTTATTTTTATGGTATCAATTGGCACATAAATGGAAAAGGGAGAAAAATTTTA
This sequence comes from Viscum album, assembly GCA_963277665.1. Lineage (NCBI taxonomy): Eukaryota > Viridiplantae > Streptophyta > Magnoliopsida > Santalales > Viscaceae > Viscum > Viscum album. Next base: position 2,137,229,413 of record OY728141.1, on the reverse strand, counting down.
TCCTTTTATCATCATATTTTCCCCTTTTACAATATTTATAATTTTTTTTAAAATTTATTAAAATACTATTTACCATAAATTATTTATATATTTATTTTTCACACTATTAATTTTATTTGGATTCGAAGAAATCATGATACCAATGAAAATATATTATTAACCTTTAAAATATCATAAATATGTTTTTTCATCTATATAAATTGGTATACTATATTATTCATCCTAAAAATAATACTTTTAGAGTTTTTAAAAACATTCACTTGATTTTTATACAACATGAAAAGGAATTCTGTTAGTTTTCTATAGTTATTAAATTTGATTTTTTTGTTAATAACGTTTTAAAATAATATTAAATGTTAAAAAATTAATTCTTATTTTAAATATATTTTTAGATCAAATATTATCCTCTTTTTACCCATCTTTTTATATTTTGGATCAATGAAATTTAGGATTGTAAAATTTTGATACTTTATTTATTGAAAATAGTATAAATGTCATTATCAATGAAAAATTACACCAAAATGACATATATTAGAATTTAGTATGAATATGGTCAAATTTATCCAGTTAAATAAAAATAATGAAATATTTGTTTCTCTTTTGAGAACATAGATGAATTTTTAACCATGTTTTAAACATTATACAATTATCGAGGTGACAAATATTTACCAAGGATATTATTTTTTATGAAAAAAGAGCATAATTAACCAAACATGAACCCGTATATTCAAAAACTTATATCATAATTTCATGTTTTAATACCCATAAGTCATGGAAATTAATTTTATTACAATTTCACAAAATGAAATGAAATACAATTATTAGGAAAAATTTTCTTCTAAATCATATAATGACATCTCTGGAGATTATATACATATTTACCAATATCTATGATTTATATTAATTGTTTATAGATATTATATTAAAATGAAGTTATTCATATTAATTCCTCCAACATAATGACTATTTTTTATAGTATAACCTTATATTGTTTATATAGACTAGAAGTTTCATTTATCGCAATCTATCAGTGAAATTATATTTAATTGAAGAAACATATATCCTAAAATAACTATGAAAGTAAATATCATATATAAAAATTGAATTTTGTTTATTAAATAAACACATCCAATATAAATAATAAGTATATTTAAATCACATTTACATTCTAATGATCATATTAAAATGAATATTTCAAGGAGACTAAAAGAAATCAAGGTATCCAATGTGCAAACTATCATGGTACAAACAAACGAGACACCATCAAGAGGATAAATAAGTATACTATCAATAAAAAATATCCTAATTTTTTTAAGGATAATTGGTTGTTGTCTTTCATAAATAGGAATACCATAAATATAATCTAAAATAACCTTTTCCTTATTGACATTGATTTCCACGAGCCATTCCATTATAAAAATCCAGTGTCTAGGGTGTTTTGGGAGAAAACATTATCTCATTTCAAAAGTTATCAAAATTTCATTTTTTTTCAATTTTATGTTAGGGGCATCCTTGTTGATTGGTTTCAGGGTTAGTATGATGTGACATCAGTAGGGTGCAGTATCACTAGGTCCCGGCGTCAGTAGGCTATGGTGTTGGTAGGCCGTGATATCAGTTGGTCAGAATGTCAATAGGTCAGGGCATCGATATGTCAAGGCATTGGTAGGTCAAGGCATGAGTAGGTCGTTGCATCTATATGTAATTTCATCACTAGGTCGGCATAGGTACCTCAGAATCGATGTCTCAACCTCAGTTAGTCACATCAGTATCTCACAATATGATAGCCCAACATCAGTTAATCACTCCTCGGTGAAATATTTTCAGTTTTCCCCCATTTTTCAATTTTCACCCCACATACATTTTATTTGATTTAAACACTATTTAAAGACTTATTTCGGTGTCTCTAAGGGAGTTTTATACTACATCAAGTATATATTTAATATTCTAATTCTCCGAGGATGTCGAGATACTCAAATGGTATGAACATGACCACGATCTAGTGATTAATTGATTTTGAAACTAATCTTTATTTAATATTGGATCTAGCTCTTGAAAGTTGAAATCCTCTCATTGATAAACCCTTTTAGTTTTCCCTTCATACGCTCAGATCATTCTCCCTCTCTCGAGTTGTGCATCGGTGAAGAAGTCATTGTTAGGATTGCTTAGTGTTTTTTCTTGCTTCTCATGCGATCCCCTGTTCTTGGTGCAAAGAGAAGATTTGGTCACTTGTGTTTTCTAGTAGGGATTGTTATTTCTCTCATTAATATTACATCATGTGGGGTGGGTGTAATAATTAATGCTGGGGAATAAACGGTGAATACTTTTCTTAAAACAAGAAAAAAATAAAATGGAATAATATCAAAAGGCAACAGGATCAATGAAATAACAGGATGGGATTGGTTTGATGTTTAATCCCTTATTTTATTTTATTATCCTTGTTTCCTTATGGAATATTGTGGTTGTATACCATGGAAAAATCATAATCATTGGTTTTCTTTGGTTGTGCACTAGTGGTGTTTTGTTGGTTTTCATTATGTCATTTTTTATCTGGACATAACACGAAATATGATTAATCATGTACACATGAATAAATAAATGGAATTCCGATGAAAAAAGACTTTTCTATGATCAACCATGTAATCAAAGTTTAATTAAAAAACCTATGATTGTTAAATTTCAGTACACATTCCTTGATAGAAGTGTTTTTCTGTTGTGTTTTTAGGTAGCGTTTGTGGAATTTATATAAAGAGTGGTAGATGAGGTTTGTTGGAATCTTAGTTTGTTGGATTAATTGATTTTGAATGGGATAGACTTGTAGGCAGTGGGACTCCCTTTGTTGTTGTTGTGTCCATCAAGCGATGATGTGTATTAGGACTATAGTATGATTATGTGTTGTTTGTGTTGTGGGACTATAGCATGGCTTGATTATTGCGTTAGAAATGGTTGAAGACAGTGGTTTCCTAAATTAGTACTAGGAAAAATTAATGTGAACCCCATAATTAATAAATAATTGGAAAATGGTTTAATTAATATAATTTTGGCTTGACAAATATGTATGTCGGATGTCTACACTGAAGGACAAGAAAATAAATAGAAATAACACGGTACAATGGTAGAAAAAATTGAAACACTCTAATTAATCCCTCTACAACCCCGATTTCCATCCCCTTCAAAGAAAACCTTGTAGCAACCTCTAGTCCCCTTCTATAACCCTTCATATAATATATCTACACCCATCCGTAGAATGTATTAAAAGACCTAAGTGGTCGATACGATAAAGAAAACAAAATAAAAACTAAATTAAGCATACATGTCACTTGTGACTATACAAGTCACTACCACAATAGAAGAACCATAATGCTACAAGGGTCTAATCATTTTCCTAAAAGCAAGGAGGAACATCTTTTATTTTTTCAATAGTATGTGTTTTGGTCTATTTTTTTTTGTTTTACTAGGATTGATTTTCATGGTTATTTTATGTATACTTTTGTCATAATTTGGGTTGTTAAAAAGTGTCATTATGATTTCATGAACAAAAATTGTTTACCTAAGGCTCTATAAACGTAATATTAGTGTTTATATATGTCAAATTTCTCATGTAATATGGAAATCCAAGAACATTAGTCATGTATGGAGTGTGGTGCACTTAAACATTGGTCTAAAGAGGAAAAAAGTGGTGTTTCTCTCATACAAAACAATGTTGTGATTCATTTTTATGTATTAATGAGTGTTAAAATCATCTTGTTAAAAACATTACATCATCTTAAAATGAAATTAATTCCACCCATTCAAAATATAGATTGAAATGTCTTATCATTATTTTGTTAATCTAAGAATTAATGATGGAACATTATCTCTAATTCAAAGTAATGATAACCTATAATCCAAGAGATATTCACCAAATAATCTACCATTAATCCATGAAGAATGAATAATTCACCTTAATAAATATCAAGAATAGTAAATTGATTCATTATACACTACATAGACCCCAAAAACTAATCACATCCTAATGTATTCAATCATTGTGCAACATTTTTGCACAATATTTCTTTACCTCAAGGATCAATAGCAAGAAATATGATAAAGAGTGATGGATTTTCATACAATAATAAAGTAATCAATTAATCATAAACGAAGATTGTTTCTTTAATCATGGGTAAATAGAAAAATGAAACTATAAGAAAACGAGTGAGATTCATAACAGGTTTAACAAAGAACAAAAATTGTCGATAAAATTGACATAATAGGACTAGACACAAGCATCAAATGAAATATATAAAAATAGATGAAAAAAAATTAAAAAACTATTATAAATAAATATGTATTAAAACACAAAAACAAAATTCAACTAACAATGACCTAGAAAAATTCTATTACCAGATCATATTTAATAATTAACAATTAATCAACTATCTCAACCAAAGACCACAACATGAATGAAATGAAGAATAATTGAAAAAAGTAGAATAAGAATGCCCATAACTACAAAATACAAACATAAATTAAATTTTAAAAAAAATATTAATGAATTTTAAATATGAAAAAATACCTATATATTCTTCATCAAAATGAAAAAATTTTGGGCAAAGTGATTACCTTGATCTCGGGAAATTTCGAGGAGAGTGAAGATAAAAAATTTCATTATCTCGATCATAGGTAAACTGTAAAAATGAAGTAAACCAAAAACAAAATTGAGCTAGGAGAACACATGAAAATAGATTTTAAAAACTAATAAAATTATGCCACCTGTTAGAAATTTTAACTACATTAATAGAATCATTTACAAATAAGAAGAATTACCCCATGCTAAATCCATTAATAAAAATTCATAATAAAAATTAGTAGTTATAAATATTTTTTAATTTCTAAAAAATAATTAAAATAATATAAACTGAAATTTATTTTAAAATGAATATTTATATAAAAATAGAGTATTAAATTGCATTAAAAATCATTATGGAAAATATACATATATGCTACATTAATCGGTGCAATTTCTTTTCTAATTTTCATTGGAGAAATTTTAATCTATAATACATCATTTACACATTATGGATGATACTTATATATAAGATAAATTGACATTCTGTTTTGAAAGGATCAAATTCATTTTGAGTCTTAATCCTTAAATATAGTTTTCATAAGACATTTGTAGTTTTGTAAGTCTTTGATTGTTTCATAATCCTTTTATTGGTTAATGAGCCATATATATTAAGAATATGACATTTAGTTTAAGCATAATACTTTTAATCATAAACCCAAGACAAATTTTCATAATCAAAATATAACATAAAACAAAAAGATAAACTAAAGGGATTTGGATATAAACCATAACATATAATTTTTTGGAATTTTAAATTCTCAATGTCTATGGGGGAGAGATAATTTACAAGGTCATATGAATTTAATTTCATCTTCCATGACATTCTTTTTGCTGAAGCATTCTTGGTGGTTCTTATAAGTTTTACATGTGAATTATGGTGATAATGTTACTATGTGGTAAAATAAAATTGGTACTTTTGAAACTAGACATAAATGTAATTACCAAATTATATAATCAATGTAAACATAAACTACATTTCCAAAAAAACTACGTAATGGATGGACATAGTTAACAAGAAGGTAATTAATTATTCATGTAAAAGTAAGACATATATCTACGAGCTATTTAAAGGTGCATTGAATATCATGTAATGGTTGATCATGAAAATAATTCACTATGTAAAGGTATTCATCCGAATAAAAATAAACATAAATATATCAAGAAAATATCTTTCACAATGACAATTTATATTAGTTTTTACAAAATTTGAAAATGAGTAACCAAAAACATTATTTCTTCTAGGTATGGTCAACAAAGACATAAAGTATTCATATTAGAGTTAAAATTAAAACATTACATTAATTAAAAATATTATCAAAAGTGATAAAATAAATGTTAGTAAAATTAATTAAAAATATAAAAAACTAATAAACCATTCATCGTTCATGTTCAGCAATTTACAATACAACAACAAAATGTAGAAACACTTACAACCCTATGTCCATTACACACAAAATCCTTCTAAAAAATTGTTAACCATTCATCAATATCATTCCAGAATCACATGGGTCACTTGCACATGGACAAATCATCCTCTATCATAAACCCATGAAAAGAACCTGTGAAAATTGCATACAAAGCCCACATATATTCCCATATTAGTGATGCATTCGAATGTAAACAATATCATTTACACTATAGAGAATTCACCATCCCAACCTATACATTGTCACAAGGTCATAAAATCCCTTATTGATCAAATATATCCCACAGTAGTTCCAATAAAAATGGATAGCCCTACCAATATCCAAAAACAAAGAACATGATGATTCATACCTATGTTTTTTCATTACAATATACCAACTATGGGGTATGTTAAATCATTAAAAACATACCGCCCTACTTCTATTTTAAATTTATAACTTCACATAGTCACCACAAAAACCTGAATACATTCATGAACATATAATCACATATAAAGAAATTCCAACATAAAGAATAATAAATAATACTTTCTAATCTACTATATTTAATTCATTCTTGTCCAAAAAAAATCAAAATCATCCTCAAATAGTAAAAATCACTTAATTAAGATGAAAAGTGAGGAAACAAGGAAATAATAATGGACATTGGGGAATATATGGAATTAGAATCACCATATAAAACAACCATGATGAATGAGACATTGAGGTTATCGAGATAAAGAAGAGATAGATGCAGATGCATATGATTCAAGTTTGAGGCAGAGGTGGTTGATGGTAGGAGGAGGCAGGGAGGTAGAGGGGGACTCGAACACAGAGGAAGGAAGGATGAGGGAGGGATGCAGGTCTAGGAAGTGGAGGTGAGGTGGTCGAGGTTGCGGTGGATGTTGGGAGGTGGAGGCAGAATCTGGGAGGTTGATTCAGAGGAAGATACTGGGAGGTCGAGGCAGGGGTCTGGATGTTGATGTGGAGGTGGAGCCTAAGAGGTCAAGGAAGAGTCTTGGAGGTCGACTTGGTGTTGGAAGCCCAGAGGATGAGGTTGAGGACATTATGTGGATGTCAAGGTGGAGGCGAGGAGGGTAAAACAGGACAGAGCTTGTATGGGGGGATAGTAGGGCAGGTAGAACATGGAGTGGGAGGACGAGCTCGAGGGTAGGTTGATATTAGAGAGGTTATACCAATGGTTTTAAATATTCCAAGGGTATTAGTTTGATCAAATTCTTTATACCCACGTCTTCTCTAAACCTTGGGTATATATATATTGGCTGAGAGACAATTCCTAGAATTGAGGATCCACAATGTATTTCGCATCTCTTAGGTCCATTGATATCTACACAATGACTCCCATTTCATTGACTGGGGAGAGTTGAATATCAAGGATGATGCAAGGATTGTGGAGTGACCGGTAAGAATCAATAATCATGAGGATAAGGTTTTTCATGGATGGAATTTTCATTTGGTTAGTGTGTTATGAGGTCATGATGGCCTCAAGAATAGTATATTTGAATTGGGGGCACAAATGTGGGGCCCAATAATGAGGTTTATTCAATTTTTTGATGTGTTTTACTTTTGTGATTTGTTTCATGATGTAATTAATGACCTTGTTCATTATTATGTGAGTTGTTTCCCTGTTCTCTGAATGTGTGTGAAATGTCCAGACTATTAGGAGGGGAGTTCCCAATCCCTAATCAATATGCATTAACATAGATTTGATTAAACCTATGCGGGTGAGTTAGTGTTGCCAAAATTTGGTAGTATCTTGACATGGTAGAAGGTGATACCTTATCTACGTGTCTGGATAGTGTGACCTTTGGTGTTGTGTGGTTGTTCTTGTATGTAGGGCCTTTGTGTTTCTATAGTTTTTTAGAAGAAATATGTCAAGGAGATGTTCTCAAGTGTTAGGGATTTTACTCCAGTTTTCAAACAAAAAATGGTAGTTTCTTCCTTAGAGATAACTTAAGGGATGGTTGTTTGGATGAATTTTCTTCTATGTTAGTTTTGAATTCAGGATGATGATAATAGTTTGAGAGGTATCTGATGTAATGACCCAGATTTCCCTGGTCCATTACCTTGTGGAAGTCTAGTGTCTAAGGGTGTTCTAGTAGGCAATGGTAGCTCATTTCAAGTGTTTTCCAAATTTTCAATTTTTTTCATTTGTCAATCAGGGGCATCTGCATCAGTATTTCACATCATCAGTAGGTCACAGTGTTGGTTGGTCACGATGTCGGTAGGTCATGGTATCGTTAAGTCAAGGCATCCCTAGGTTAGGGCATCGGTAGGCCTAGTCCACTATAGGTAGAGAAGTTGGTAGGTCGTTGCACCAGTAGGTCCTTGTATTGTAAGGTTAGTATTGATAGCTCAGCATTAGTGACTCAACATCTGTAGGTCACGTTGGTAGCTGAACCATTGGTGGATCAGTGTCAGTGACTCACTCGTTAGTGACTCATTTTTAGTTTTCCACAGTTTTCTATTTTATCCCCACTTACATTTTATTTTATATAAACCGAGTTTAAAGTCTTTTTTGGTGTTTTTAAATGATTTTCATAGGATATCAATTATATCATTAATATCCTAATGCTATGGGGACATTGAGATACTCAAAATTTCTAAACATGACCACAATCACACGACTAATGAATATTGAAATCTTTCTACCTTCAATATAGGATCTAGCTATTCAAAGATGATATCCTCCCTCTATTAGACCCTTTCAGTTTTCCCTTCGTGTGCCTAGATCATTTACCCTTTATCGAGACATGAATCTATACATAATTCATCATCAGTATTTCTTGGAGTTCATTGTGGTTGATCGCACGATCCCATGTTCTTGGTGCAAAGAGAATCTTTGGTCACCTGTGTTTTCTGGTAGGGATTCATCTGGATCTCTTTAATTGTGCATCATGCGGGTTGGGTGTACAAATAACACCTTGTAAAGAACTAGTGAATAAAATTCATAAAACAATTAACAAATTACATGGGAATATGATAAAATGAAAATATGGTCAATGAAACTATGGGATGAGAGTGGTTTGATGTTTGATTGACTATTTTATTTTTTTATCATTGTTTCCTTGTGGTTTGTTTTAGCTATATGCATTCTGAAAATAATAGATATTGGTGGTATTTTCTTTTGCACAAGTGGTGTTATGTTAGTTTTAGTTATGATGTTTGATATCAGCCTATTACATGAAATATATATAATTATGTAAACTTGGTTAAATAAATGGATTCCATAGGATAAAACAAGATCTGTGATTTCCCCTGTTAAGAAAGTGGAATTAATATTCCTCTATTTGATAAATGAGAATACACTTGGCTTGATACGAGTGGTTGTATTCTATGTTTTCTAGTATGTTTTTTGGGATTTATGTACGGGGAGGTACAGTTGGTGTGTTGGTATCCCAGTTTGAATGACTGATTTATTGTGGAAGGGATGTACTGGTTGAAAGTATGACTGATTTTTTTTGTGTTGTGATCGTCAAGTAACGTTGCTCTGTAGGACTATAATATAGTTATTTGATGTTTGTTGAGTGGTACTGTATCATGTATTGATTTTTTCAGTGATAATAGTTTTGGATTCCGATTTCTTGATTTTTTACTAGAATAAATTAAAGAGAACCAATTAATTATTAAAATAGTGGAAAATGGTTGAATGAAAAAGGGGGGTTGGGTTATACTTGGGTGGTGGATGTTCATGTGGTAGTGCATATAGGGGTAACATAAAATATGGTATTGTGTGGGATGGATGTTTTTTATAGGACCCATAGGTTGGTCTATATGTATGTTTACTTTTTTTTATAAATTGTAGTTCCTTGTGATTTTTATATGCACCCCTCCCTTGTTGAGAACCATGTATCAAACTCCCCCAATCATGGGGGAAGGTTGTATTTCCCAACATCCCAGTGGGAGGATGGATGGCTAGTTACTAACATTCTTCTTGAACCCTATTATGGGATCTTACTGCTCGATTTTATCTTGGTAGGTGGTAATTGCTTGTGGCCTACCATAGTATACGATCCTTCAGGAAGGTTTGTTATGGATGATGGTCCTAAGAGTTTGTGGGCCATGATTGTTTTTTCATGTGTATTCTGAAAGGAGCCCAGGTGTCTTCTGATGGCAGGCAAGGTTGATATGTCCCAGGTGTCAATGGGAGGGCTTTTGTATGTGGTTTGGGTCCCAGGTGTGTGTGGGTGGGTTGCTGTAGAGGGATTACATTCTGGAAGAGTGTTAATGTCAAGAAGTTACCTATTAGTAATGAGAATTTAACCAGTTAGAAGGTGGTGTGAGATACACAAAGGTCGATTATTTAATTCTACAACATTACTTGACTTTCACTGTTTGGTGAGTGTGCCTTAGTGAGGATAGACTGGTTAGTACTCCATGGTATGGGCTTTGAGGTTCTACTCTTTTCTCACATGGTCATTAATATGTTTCTCCCATTTGTGCTTGGGTGGTTTTAGTTTTTCGACTGGGTATAATTGTATACTCACCCTACATCTATAAAGATATTTCCATTTTTTTAGGAGGACATTGAGAACCAGGATGGACTTTACTAGCTCAAGAATCGAGATAGTTTTTATAATGCTTCATTGTCTCATTTATGTTGGTACTTTTTTTAGTAAATTTCTTGTACATTTTTCAAAATTTACATTTAAAATAGAATATGGTAATAGATTTTGGAATTAAATTCAACTCTTTTTTGGTGTTGTTGCAATGTTCATCGCCTTATATCACAATCTGGTTTTTATTAAAAAGTTTAATGAATTACATTGTGTGTGGGACTATATACCCTTGGCAGCAATCGCTACTCTGATGTCTATTTAAGGCAGGACTTAGGGGGGGTCATTATATATCCTTCAACTCATAAAATGAAGTGCTTGGATCTTTTCCTTCCCTTCCCTCATATTGAAGAAGGTGGGATATGAAATTTTCAGTTGGGAGAAAATTTTAAATTCCTTTTCTTTGTAAGTCATTTAAAAAAATTACTCAAAATTTATCTTTTAAACATGCAATTTATGCTTCAAAGAAACAATGGTGGGTAGTTTCATACATGTTGTAAAAGGTAAATAAAATAAAATTATTTTTTGAACGTAAAAATGATAGAAAAAGATATTTGTCCAGAAACAGAAATTAAGAATCATTAAAAAATTATTTTTAAGGAAAAGTAAAAATTTTATTTTCAAAATAATTTTTTAATGGATAAAATCATTTTTGAAACCCGTTTTAGAAAATAGGTTTTTATAAGAAAGAATTTTTTCTGAATAAAGTGAGAAATGAAGCCGTGTTTTCTTAAAAATATTTTCTAAAACAATTATTAAAAAAGAATGGGACATCATAAATTTTCATGAAAGAAGTTAAAAATATAACAAAACTAAAAGAAAACTAAAATATTATATTTACAATGATCATATAAATTATTCCAATGGAATTTCATGAACAAGAAATCTTCACTACTATAATTCAAGGTATTTGCGATGGGTTATTTGTGACGGGATTTCGTCACAAATAAGCTTTAGCGATGGGGCCACGTCGCAAATAGCCCATTTTAGAAAACGCCGTCGCAAAAAATATTATTTTTTATGGGCTCGTCGCAAATAATTTTTTTGTGACTAGAAACTTCATCATCGCAAATAAGTCTCTGATTATATACTTATTTATATATAAGTTCTTTTGCAATGGGCCCATTGCAAATACTCTTTTGCGACGGGTCAGTAATCCCATCGCAAATGCTTTTTGAAAATATTTATTCAGACAATTTGCAACGGACCCGTCACAAATAGTATTTGCAACAAGCCACCATCCTATCGCAAATACCATTTTTATGAAAAAAATTAGACTATTTATGATGGGATCCCATCGAAACAGATTCCGTTGCAAATAAAACATAAATTTTTAAAAAAATAAATTTAATAAAATTATGATTATTGAAAAATTTATTTTAATATTAATAAAATAATAAAAATAATAAAAAATAACAATTTTTATATTCACAAAAAAATATTAAAAATTTCATAAAATATTATTATAATTATTGAAAAATTAATTTTAATATTATTTAAATAATGAAAAATATTAAAATTTCCAATATTCACAAAAAACATTAAAAAAAATATTATTATTAATATTATTATTATTATAAAAATAAACAAATATCAAAAAATGTAATACTAAAAAAATATATTTAGTAAAATTATGATTAATCAAACAATAATATTTATATAATTAAAATAAAAAAATAAAAAAATTGAAATTCTCAATATTCACCAAAAAAATCATAAAATATTAAAAATTAAATTATGTAATAATCACACCAACATAAAAGACAAAAACTGTAAATAGTTCATATTATAACAAATATAAATTCAAATGTTTTGACAAAAAAAATGAGGGGGTCGTCGTATGGAGGATGTCGAGGAGCTGAAGGAGATGGTGGGGGAAACTCCATCCCTAAACTACGAGTCAAATGATGCATGTACGAGATCTTCTCGTGATGTTGCTACTGCCATCGATACATCTCCTCCTCATTCTGGTGCTACTGTTACTGCCATAGGCACATCTCCTCCTCATGCTGCTGCTACTGCTGTTGTTGACACATCTCTTTTTGATGCTTCTACAAACTCTCTATAAGGTCATTCTGAGCTTGGAACTGCTCCTGATACTATGAGCCAGAAGATGATGCCTCTCCATGAGCTCCTCTTGAGCTGGACACTGACATCACATCCATACCATAATAAGTACCAGTAGTCACATGATAGATGACACCAACTACTTTTCCCTTCTCAAAGCCATACTGAGTCACCTACATCCCTGCCGCCTCGTCGAAATGGTGGGCACTGGTCTAAACAGTCACCTTATCCTGACCCTTAGCCAGCGTCTAAGAAGTCGCAGCCTCATATTCCTTCTTTAATTCCAATTTGAAATTAAAATTTTAAAAATATTATATACAGTTAATTGGAAAACTGAAAAAAAAGATAAACAACAATTTGATGCTGATGATCACCTCTAATCTCTCTGGTGGCTGGATCACTTTACAGCCTCTGATAAACATCGTACTCTGTAATATCGGGATGCTAAACTGCCTATATGAATATAAAATATAAAATTTGTATTTTATGTTATATAAAATATTTAAGAAAAATACATACCAGATGCTCTCTATGCATACGGAATAAACGGCTACCTGCTCGATGTGGCACCTCATGTCTCCCTCGGTTCTACCGACCCAATGAAGACCTCTTCTTAAATCCACCACCCAACCAGTATGCACATAATCTACCCCAAAACTGAGATGAAATTTACTCTGGTCGGTCAGCTCTACACGAATCATCTAATAATGTCTCTCCTGCTTTCTTAATGGTCGTCTTTCTCAAATTGTGCAAAAACTGATGCAAACGCTCACGCATAGCCACCTCCAATGCTGCATGGATAGTGTCGTGCCTACTATCCTCGATGGGATAGCATAAACCCTACAAAAAAATTTATAATTTCAAGTTATTAATAAAATAAATTTCATAATAGATATTATTTATTTACATTCTAGCCAATGATTGTACATGCTGAGCTGCACATCAACGAGAATCTGTTATCATGTGGTCCAAGGCTGAGAGAAATAATTGCGCAAGATTGCGCTCCCCTGAACTACAACTACATGAGAAAAACTGGGAATTTTTTTTAAATTATCAAATAATTAGTATATATATAAATAAATTGATGAAATCTAACTAAAATATACATGTTACCATATCTCTGTGTGTGTGTGTGTATCGAAGCCAAGACGTGGATGTCGCTCGGGGATAGGGTCAGGAATCATCCGTCACGCAAGGCCGTGACACCTCCACGTACCTCGTGAACCACCAGTAGGCTGAGGGTCAGATGATCGCACATCCCTATCATCCAAAGGTAGCTCAACCTCCTCTAACTCACAGAATAGATTAGAGTCCATCTGAAACAAAAAATGATTGTTGCAAGAAGATAGTTGAAAATAAATGTTATATATATATTAGTTATGATCATAACCAGCATTTAACTATGCCAATGTTCGCCTTCATCATCATCTTCATATCTGACGACGTCAATGTATTCATATTCCTCCTCTGAATCATCAATATCTATATGAGTTTCACTTTCATCATCCCTTTTCATTTCAATTTCATTTGTAACATCATTAATATCTTCATCACTATGGACCCTTAATTGTTAGGTGTCCTCATCGATATTCATGTTTCTTTATGAAAATGATGGATTTTGAATTTTCTCTTGAAAAATTTCAATTTCTTTCACTGCAGTGGAACCACATTCAGTTTTAGTACATTTATTTTCCCAAGATTTTATTTTTATTATGCTCCACCAATCTTCCAGGTCTCTTGAAGTAGCACAATATTTTGCGTAATAAACTTGATGTTCCTGTTGAGCCAGTAAAAATGGTTCATTTACTATAAGAAGACTTTTATATTTAATATCGATGATTCCTTATGTCAGATAAATATGCAACCCTCTCTCAGTATCCAACCACCGACATTTAAACATCGTTATATAATTTTGTCCAAGATAACATAGCTCAATAATTTCATTGATAATGCAGTAAATGTCAACTTCAGTTTCTCTATGATGTGATCCTCTCAATTAAACTCCACTGTTCATTGTTTTTGTATTCCCAATATGCATGTGTATGAAATCTAAAACCATTCACCACATATGCATTATAATAATTAACTATTTTGGATGGTGGGTTACTCAATATACACAGTTGCTTATCGATTTTATCTGCATGTTGAGACACCTGAAAATTTGTAAAACAATTATTAATATAATGAATATTATACTGAATTGATATTAAACCATCAATAATTTATGTTACCAGCTTTTGAAATCATTGAGAAACAAATATTCTACGTTTTTCAAGAGCAGCTAATGTAATTTGTGGAGAAGGTTTCTTAATATGATTATCATATAACCTAAAAATAAAATAAGTTTACATACTATAACAGAAATTATAGAATAAGTGATAGAAGCAGTCATAGTACAAATGCTGTCATTTCTTCACAGTTGAGCAGAACATATGTATGGGCTCTGTGATATCATCGTCTAAAATCCTTCGTTCTTAAAATCCACTAAAGCCAAGATTTGACTGATTAAAAACTGATAAATTATTGTCTCTTTTATCATCAAAATTTACCTTGTTCCATCCCATGCGGTTTTGTTTTGAGGTATATTCAAATTCAAAATAGTGACAGAATTAAAAAGAAATATCCTCTTATAAATAAGCTTCACCAATTTAGCATTCAACTGATTTATTGTTTTTTAATTTTTTCTTTAATTTCTACATTCATCTCTCTAATGGGTACATCCATCGAATCTATACTAGACTTCCACATTTAGCTTCATGTGGAAAATGTAATATAAGATGCTCCAATGAGTCAATGAAAGCAGGTGAAATGATTTTTTCCAGTTTACATATAATTACAGCAATATCTTCTTCCAGTTTTCATAGTGCATCGTAGTCAGTTGTTGCTGCAAAAATGTCTCAAAAAAATATTATATGTATGTTATCGAATCCCAAATCATAGAATTAAACTGACCTATGAATCCAATCGACATAAGTCTTTCCATTATAACATGACAAACATGACTTTTAAATCCGATAATATGACCATTTTGAATACATCTTCCCAAATTGGAAACATAACCATCTGGAAGTCTCAAATATGCAATCCACTGACAGAATAATAACTGACTCTCTTTGGATAGTGTATAAGCTTCTTTTGGCTAAATTAACCTCTGTTATCTGACATTTTCAAATAGTTCATGTTCTGGTCGCATGTAAATTTGGGAAAGATCTAATCGTGCTTTAACAATATCTTTGGTCCTACCTGGTGTATCCAAAACTATATGAAATAAATTGTCAAAACATTTCGTCTCAATGTGCATGACATCCAACATGTGGCGGACCAATAAATCATACCAATATGGCAGATCCCAAAAAATGCTTTGTTTTATCCAATTATGTTCTTTCCCAAAGCCATGAATTTTTTTTTGGTTTACTGTTGGCACAAATGTGATAGGAGGTAATTAAAATACTATTAATTTTAACTCTATATCTGAGTTCATTTTTGGTGGATCATTCCTTTCAATTGTGTTGTTTCTGAAATGTTTTTGTTCCTCCAAAAAGGATGATTGTTTGGAAGAAATCTGTGATTACATCCAAAATAACAAGGTATTTTTTCATTGATGAGCATAAAATATTTGTTTTCTTTCATACAGTAATAACATGATTTTGGACCATGTGTACTCTAGCCAGATAACATGCCATATTCCAGAAAGTTACTAATCACCCACATCAATGCAGCTTTTAATGTGAATTTCTTTTAGCAGCAACATCATATGTACTAACACCATTACTCCACAATGCATTTAACTCATCAATCAATGGTTTCAAATAAACATCAATATACTTTTTCAGATGTCCTGGGATTAATAAGGTCAAAAATATATAGGACTCCTTCATCAACATCCATGAAGGTATATTGTATGGAGTTATAAAGACAGAACAACATGAATACTAACTACCAAAGGATCCAAACAGATAGAAACTGTCAGTATAAATACCCAAACACAAGTTTCGGGCTTCTAAATCAAAATACGGATGCATAAGATCAAAATGTTTCCATGAATCACCATCATATGGATGATTCATTATTTTATTGATTGAAGTATTGGATTTGTGCCATGACATCATTGGCGCTCTTTTATAAGACATAAATAAATGTTGCAGTCTGGGTGTAAGGGGGAAATATCTCTACTATTTTACATGAATTGATCCAGACATCCCTGGTTGAGCTTCTTTATACCTCAATTGTCCACATGTTGGAAAACAATCCAACGACTCATTTTCACAAGAATATAATATGCAATCATTTTCAAATGCATGAATCTTCTGATAACTAATTCCTAGATTACCAACCAACCTCTTTCTCTCATAGTAATTTGCAGGCAACAGATTTCCTTCAGGTAACAGTGTTTTAACTATAGAAAATATCTGATCAAAACAGTTGTTTTACATTTCATTATCTGATTTAATATCCATAAATTTTGAAACCACTTATAATTTTCCTATCTTACACCCATGATATATTTCCTCCTCAGAAAACCTCAACAACTCATAAAATTCGGATGGTTCCATCTCAGGAGTTAAATCAATATCATCGTGAGTTTCAGTTTGTTGAACCGATGGACCTGCAACATCATGTACTAACTTTTGGAACTCTGATTGTTTGGGAATCTTGTTATTAGTATCTTCTCTCGAACTTCGTTCACCATGTTGATACTGAAAAAAATAATCTAGTTGAAAACCAAACCGCAAGAGATGTCTCTCAACCTTGTCAAATGTGTAAATTATTCTCAAAGAACATTTTTTACACGGACACATAATTGTGCCTTCTGAAACATATTCTATTTTTGATGATGCAAATGTTAAGAAATATTCAACACCCTCAATATATAGAGGATTTAAACAAGATCCATTTGGATTTATGCGCTTATTTATCCAAGCGTGATCATCTAATAATGACTGATGTCGACTTCCTTGTTCTATATTTATCTACAAAATAAAAAAATTTCACAGTTTATGAATAATTTGAAATTATAAAAAATTTATCTGAAAAAATAAGATAAATAATTACTACTGCTTCTTAATAATTACCATTATTTAAAGGCGACACAATTTCTAGTGGATTGACGGCTCCCCTTTTGTCTGACAGCTCATCTACTTGCATCTTTCTCACAATGAATTCAAAATGAAGAATCTGGTCAGAGGTACGGATATTCATTCTTGTATGCACGAGAATGAATATATGTCTCTCCCACCATAATCTTCATTGTGATTTCATTGTGATAAAGATGCAATTATATGAGCTTTCGGATAAAAGAGCCCCCTTTTCGTCGAGGAATCATCTTCTTCCAACAGTCATCACCTAAAAACATATAAAAAATATGATCCTATGAATGCATAACCAATCACGTGTATACGAGATTGAATATGTCTATGTATCAGAACATTTTTCATAATGATTTGATTCGGAGATAGTTGAAAGGAGAAAAGTCATCGAGCAAAAGAAGTGTCGTCAATCCACTGGAAATTGTACCTGGTTTTGGGAATTTATTAAAATTTATTAAATTTTCATTCTAACTGCTCTTAACTAATTATTACTATTTACTAATAATTTTTACTAATTTAGCAATACATTGCAATACTTAACAAAATCAAAACATCTTAAATAATGAATGGAGATTATGTAATCATCAGTGTGGAGATGATTAAAAATTTTCCCTTCATTATCAAATTAGTTTTCATTTACTAATTATAATTATATCTAATTATTACTAATAAAAAAATTATGTTATTATAATTTATGAAAAAAATATTAATATTATTAAAATAATAAAAACTTTATAAAATCTTAAAATTATCAATATTCACAGCAAGATTTTCTCTATTGTTAACATGTTCAAATATCAAAGGGTAACCAATTGTCAGGTCATGCACAATAAATACTTTGTGTCATACATGTCAAATGTAAACTCTATAATTGTCCTTCCATGGTTGATCACCTCGCAAGTAGTGTTTCAATATGACGACCAAAGTAATGTTGTTCTCACCTCTAATAATCATCTCTCTCCCTTTACATAGATCATTCTTCCTTATAAATTTGATGGGACATCAGTATCTTTCCCTTAAATTTTCAAGGAATAATGGTTTATGTAAAGGTTCATGTAAGATAATTCCTATAGATGAGAAGGGCATGACTTAGGTTGTCATATTACAACACAACTTTCAAGGTAATAAACCAAGGAAGGACAATTATAGAGCTTACATTGGACATGGCTCAGACAAACCTTTTATTCCACATGACCTTACAATTGGTCACCCTTTGATATTTGAACATGATCAGAACATAGCAAAGCCTTTTGTAAATATTAATAATTTTAATATTGTATAATTTTTTTATTATTTTATTAATATTAATATTGTTTTTTCATAAATAATGATAATATGATTTTTTATTAGTAATAATTAGATATAATTATAATTACTATTTATTATTATTTAATAAAAATTACTGTAATTATTATTAATTATTACAATTTATTACTAATTATTCCAATTTTTTCATAATTATTTGCTAATTATTCCAAATTATTTCTAATTATTCCAAATTATTTCCAATTATTTCTATTTATTTTTAATTATTGATATTTATTTCTAATTATTGCTAATTAGTTGTACTTATTTCTAATTAGTCCTAGTTATTCATAATTTGTCCTAATTATTGCTAATTATTACAATTTTTTCCTATTTATTGCTAGTTATTGCTAATTATTCCTAATTACTAACAATTATTCCTAATTATTCCTAATTATTAGTAATTATTACTAATTATTAGTATTATTAGTAATTATTTTTAATTATAGAAAATTATTACTAATTATTACTAATTATTCATAATTATTGCTAATTATTCCTAATTGTTGCTAATTATTCCTAATTATTGCTAATTATTCATAATTATTGCTAATAATTCATAATTATTTCTTATTATTTCTAATTATTTCTAATTATTCCTAATTATTTCTAATTTTTCTTAATTATTACTAATTATTCATAATTATTACTAATTATTCCCAATTATTGCTAATTATTGCTATTTATTTCTAATTATTGTTATTTATTTCTAATTATTGCTAATTATAACTTTTTATTCCTATTTATTACTAGTTATTTCTATATATTACTAGTTATTATTATTTAAATCTAGTTATTGCTAATTGTTTCTAGTTATTACTAATTATTTCTAATTATTCTTAATTATTTCTAATTATTCATAATTATTGCTAATTAATGCAAATTATACCTAATTATTGCCAATTATTCATAATTATTTCAAATTATTTCTAACTATTGCTAATTATTTCTATTTATTGCTAATTATTTCTATTTTTTTCTATTTTTTCTATTTTTTCTATTTATTCCTAATTATTAGTATTTATTTTTAATTATTAGTATTTATTAGTATTTATTACTAATTATTGCAAGTTATTACTAACTATTAAAACTTATTACTAATTATTACAACTTATTACTACTTATTACAACTTATTACTAATTATTATTAATTATTCCTAATTATTATAAGTTATTCCTAATTATTATTAAATACTCCTAATTTTTATTAATTATTCCTAATTATTATTAATTATTCATAATTATTATTATTTATTCCTAATTATTAGTAATTATTCCTAATTATTGGTAATTATTCCTAATTATTAGTAATTATTCCTAATTATTAGTAATTATTCCTAATTATTAGTAATTATTCATATTTTTTAGTAATTATTCCTATTTTTTAGTAATTATTCCAATTTATTTCTAATTATTCCTATTGTTTCCTAATTATTTTGATTTATTTCCAATTATTTCTATTTATTTCTAATTGTAGCTAATTATTGCTAATAATTGTTATTTATTGCTAATTATTGCTAATTATAGCAAATAATTCCTATTTATAGCAATTTATTTCTAATTATTGTTATTTATTGCCAATATTGCTATTTATTGCTAATTATTCCTAATTATTACTAATTATTTCTAATTATTGCAAATTATTACTAATTATTGCTATTTATTCCTAATTATTGCAAATTATTCCTAATTATTGCTAATTATTCCTAATTATTGCTAATTATTGCTAATTATTTCAGTTTATTTCTAATTATTGTTATTTATTTCTAATTGTTGCTAATTAATTCTAATTGTTAATAATTATTTCTAATTATTCCTAATTATTCTTAATTATTAGTATTTATTGCTAAATATTAGTATTTATTAGTAATTATTAGTAATTATTTGTATTTATTACTAATTATTACAATTTATTACTAATTACTAAAATTTATTACTAATTATTATTAATTATTGCTATTTATTTCTATTTACTACTAATTATTGCTAATTATTACGAATTATTACTAATTATTAATATTTATTGCAAATTATAGCTAATTATTACTAATTATACCTAATTATTACTAATTCTTCCAATTCATTCCTATTTATTGACATTTATTACCAATTATTATTAATTACTAAAAATTAATTACATACATTACTAATTATCGTTAATAATTAATAATTACTACTAATTAATAAAATTTAAAAGTAAAATTTTCAATTTATTTAAACAAATAAAATACTATTGACAAAACAATTTAAATTAAATTTAACTACAACTAATCAAAAATAAAAAAAATTAACCAAAAAAATTAAATAAATAATAAATTAAAAAAACATAAATACATTTAAGACTGATTTTCTATTGATGCAGACAGCTTCACAACTTCTTCGAGAACAAAAATATAAACTTGGAAAAATTCTCCCTCTAAAATCCATGTTTAGAGAGAAACATGATTTAAAATTTGTGAGGAATGAGAGAAAAAACGGACGGGGGTATATATAGGATAGATTATTGTGCTACGGGATTATTTGGGATGGGTATCTTGTCGTAAATAGTATCTTTTGCGATGGGACCCATCGCAAATGCCTACACCCACATTAATTACTGTCGGTGGTTAAAAAGTTTTTTGTGATGGGACCCGTCGCAAATTGTCCTTGCCGACACACCATTTTCGATGGGAAGACATCTCGTCGCAGAAGGCTATAAATCACCGCCGGTTATTTGCGATGGGGCCCGTCACAAGTACTTTTTAACCGTCAACAGTAATTAATGCGGGCATAGGGATTTGCAATGGGTCCCATCACAAATGGTCCATGCCGGAACACCTTTTGCGACGGGACCCATCACAAATATTCCCTACCAGAACACCTTTTGCGACGGGATGACATCCCGTCGCAATAAGCTTTAAACCGCCACCAGTTATTTGCGACGGGCCCCGTCGCAAATACTTAACTATTTGAAACGGTGGGATCCCACCATCGCAAATAACCTTCACGTGGTTTAGTGCGCTATCCACACCAAACTATTTGCGATGGGAGACGAAATCCCATCACCAATAGTGGGTAATTTTCGACAGGACATTACCCCCGTCGAAAAAGGCCCGGCGCAAAAAGCCCTTGTTACCGTAGTGCTTGATTAGAATGAGATTTTGAAATAAACCCAAAAAATGATCATAACGTTGATTTTAGAATTAGTCAAATAGTTTTTTGTATCAATAATAATCACAAATAAAAATAGTTAAAATAAATATATTTATAGTCAAATTTATTATATACATAATCTTATAATATTAATGATGATGAGGATATAATATAACCAAATGAAATTAAATAATGTTATGAAATTTCACTACCACTTTGTAAATTTATGTTCAAATCCAATTTGATTTAATAATTCAAATTGAAACTCAAAATACAATGAATAAGGAAGTATTCATGATATTAAATTTGAAGGGGGTAGTATATACACAATATTAAATAAACTAGGTGCATAATATTACAATATTCCTGAATGAGTTGAAATTGAGAAGAAATCCCTTGCAACTTGGTAACTTTTTATTTTATAATACCCATGAAATAATTAACAAAAAATGAAACTATATGTATGTGAAGATAAATTTATTCATGATATTAAATAATATAGGAGAAATATATATAGCACATAAAAGAAATATGTTGTGAAAATGGTGTATGTCTCAAGGAATAAAAACTGTGACAAGAATCTGTTACCATGCATTTCATTTTTGGTGAACATACATTAACCTAATAATAATATTTTTAATGATTCTATTTTCTTCTAAAAAATAATAATATATATAATAGAATATAATATAATAACTTCATAGAAAATATTATCCAACATTTGTTGAAAATCATTCATCATTTTCACTATAGCTCTTATTAATTTCTGAGTTTTTCGAGTCTGTTTTGACTTGTTATCTTTTTCCTTCATACATAAATCATAATTTCATCATATTTGAAATTTAAAATATTCTTTAATCATCATATATATTTTCTATATATGTATTTAAAATAATCTATTATATTTGGATATATGGAATAAAATACATTATTCATTGAGATGGTAGGTCGTACGTATGCATGAGTGCTACTTGAATTTCATTCTCATATTTAATATAAAAAAATTAAATGATATATATGAATATTATAATTAAAGTATCATATTTATGTAATATATTTCACATATGTTTATTGAAGACAATATTAACATATTCCATGTAATTTTTGAACAGATCCCTTCGTGTTGAGTAGGCGGTAGTCCACACATCCACAAACAATGATATTACATTCCAAAAAAATGGAGGCATGAAGTTATGATTATAAAAAAAATTCCAAAATCAATAAAAACATATAAATTCCATATATATATTATAATAACTATATAAATACATCACCATTCCAACATTTAATGTGGTAAATGGAAGTACGAAGGCCATCAATTCGTAAGGTGGTTGTCCACCGTACACACGAATGATGATCCTATTTACCATTTGAAAGATGTGAAGTTGTAGGTTGAAAATATATCATAAAAACAACTTAGAATATTTAATATTATGAGGTTATCATATAATAATATTTTAAAGATAATGTAATGGTTGTAGAAGTAAATAAAACAAAAGTGATCATTAAGGATAGTTACGTCTTATTCTGGAAGCTCTTTTTAGTTTATACCAAAAGACATGAATGTTTTTATTTCTTCCCCAAGCAAGGATTATTGTATTAGGTTTGGGATGTTGGGTGTTTATTAGTCAAGGGTTTTGAGAGAAAATGGCTGGATTGGTGTGAATAAGTGGGTTGGGTATGTGTGTTTTTAATGTTTATGAGGTGTGGCATTCGTGAAGATATAAGAACATAGACACTATTGAAAGGTCTCCCTTACATATTTCTACTACAATAAAAGACAAAATTTAATAAAATGGAGTATATGATCCCAATATGTGCTCACATTTTATTTTGGAGCTATTTCTAGGCCATTTGGCTATTCTATTTTAGGTTTAGTCCATTATCAATCTATTTTTTCTCTTAATCAATGTAATTTATTTTACATATATTTACTAATATTTTTGGTCAACAATACATGACCTTTCTATAAATTAGTAATTATTATGACTGAAAATAATTAATCCGATTTTCATAATTCCAACCACATAATCGGTATAAATTAATATGAATTTAATCTTAGAGAAGGGATGATAAAACAAGGTTTTATTATAAACATGCTCAAAGGATTAAGATGTTTGTATAGGATATTTCTACATAAAATTGATCAATCTTAATTAAATTGGATTAATTTATGTAAAATTTATATAATATGGATTTATAAACATTTTAATATTTTATTTAACATTATAAATTATATGGATGAAAAGTCAATTTTCTATTAAATTCATTTTTTTCACTATTCGTCAAAAAAATTAAATTGCATAGAAAAATATCAAAAAATCACTCTATGTTAATTTTTACATTCAACTATAAAAACAATTTTTTATTTTTTGATATTAAAATTATAAAAGTTCCTATATTTATGATTAAAATAGTTACACCATTAAAAGGTTGCAAAACAGATTTTATAAAAATATTGCTTTATATGCGTAATAATGGGTTCATTGCATTTTTATTCATATAAAATTAATTAGATTAATGTAAAAAAATATTGAATATATTATAATTTAATATAATTAATTTTAATCAATAATCTTAATTAATTTAATTTATTATGTTGAAACACCTTTGTGAGAATAAAAACATTTCCTTTTTGTTTAATGGGGGTTAATGTTCATTTATAATAAATTAGTAACCAATGAATTCATATTATATATTAGTAAAACATATATTTAAAAATGTTATAAAATAATTCTCACGACCTATAATTTTATGGTAGTTTATATTATATTAAATTAAATTATAATATTTTAATAATATATAGTTGGTTAATAAAACTCAGTCTTGTTTGTAATGCAAGTCATTGAAGAAAATAATTATTATGTCCAATGTATGAAAAATCTATATTCTATCCATTGAAATCTATATAAGATATTAAATTTATATTTAATATTAAATATACAATAAATTATTGATGGGTTATACTCTATCAAATAAAAGTTAATCTTTTAGAATTTTTGGGTTGTTACATTCTCCCCACCATAAAATTAATTGCACCCTCACAATCTAAACTCGATCATTGGAATTAATTTTTTTATATTTGAAAATTAATTTATTTTAATCCCACATCAAGAAAAATATTTTTAAATAAACTTTTTCTATATAGATATTGGGATGTACCAAGGTTTCATGGAATAACATATAAGTTGGTTTCCATGTAGGATAATATTACTGAGAATTGCAAATATAAACATGAAGGAAAAGTATAATATTTGAGGTTGTGATTGAGGTCATTGATCACAAATAAGTTAGTGATCAATATATATTATAGAACCTAAAATACATAAATCATTGATGATTTAAAAGACTATGAGTTCAAAAAAAGTAAGGTATTATAACAAAAATTTTTTGATCATTTTCTTAATATTGGGTATTTATTTTAATGCCATGAAATATTTAAAAATATACTTACATAATTTATTTTTTAAAATAAATGTTTCATCCTTTAGTTGTTCTTTGCTTAATTTTATGAAATTTCCTTTTCACTATGTAAACAATAACCATGAATCTTTTTTTCTTGAAACAATAATATTTAAAATTGGGTATAGTTGTGAAGTGGAAAAAAATCAAGGTAAACCTGATGGCCCACAGACATTACCCCTTGACAATGACCTAAACCTCCCCCCAACATTACCACCACAGTTGAGTGCAGGAGGAACTGAATCATAAAAATTTAATTTTAGAGGATCATAAGATTCATTACAAAATTATTTATATCTTTATCTAACTATTTTCAAAAACCAATGTGTTTAATATGTCAATCCCTAAACTAAAAAAATATTATTATTTTTTCATCTTTAATATTTAGTCATTAAATTTTTTAACATAAGATAACTAGACATAAATCAGGACATCGTTTTGGCAAGCGGAAGGTATGAATCCCTTATAATCTTTTGGTCATGGGTTCAATCCCCATCACGTACTTGTATTTTATGGAGTTTCACCCAACATATTTTTTTTCATTTTTTTAAAAAATATAAATATTAGTTCATGGAAAACTATGATGTTAATAATTTAAATTAAATCATTAATTAATCTTTTTTATAAGGTCTTCTATAAAACATATTCCATTTTTCTAATTTTAATAATATAAATATTCATTTATTAAAATACCTCTAACTATTATAATAACACAAAAGGTTATTATACATTTAATCATATTTCTATAAAATTTATGCCCCTTATTCCACAAATAATATTTTCAATAAATCATGTACTAAACTAATGAGTTGTTTTCAATGAATTTTATACAAAATATCCATAATATTGTTATAATACCTTTATAGAGAACCTAAAATTGTTTTTTATGTCCTTTTCCTTTTGATAAAACATAATCTTATAATCCAGTGATGGGTTTAATAAATTTAAAGTTAATATTGACATATACACTTCAATTATAATCCTCAAAGAAAATATTAGTGTTATATTAACTAATTTATGTTACCCAAAATATATTACCTAAGGATTCTACTAAACTTTCTTTGACACTAAGTGTAGTGACCCAACCCCAATAATCCTATAGATGGTGTCTACCGCCATTATATTTTATTTCTAGAAAATGGTACTTTTAAACATATAATGAATTTTCCTAAAATCAAATCTTTTATTATAAATAAGTTTTATTTAATTAAAGAAATTATAAAAAATATTTTAAATGTAAATATTACTATTCATATTACTGTACATAATAGTTAGTTTATAATTATCTCATTTAGAAAATTATAACAACAAAATGATGATTTTAAGAAATGGTGATATTGTGTGAAAGGTGCACCATGTCAATGTTCTGTGTAACGTGAACTGACTTGATGTTTTATTTAAAATATTCCATGTTGGTGTCATTTAATTTATTAAAATTTGGTGTTTCCTGATAAGAATTTTTGAATTACATCATTTCAACAAATACATGAAAAATTAATTTATTCAACAAGAAAAGTCAATAAAAACACGAGATGTTACATTCTACCAACCAAAAAATGAATATCACCCTAGAAAGTTTTCACTTAGGTTAAAAAATGAGGATACTATTGTTTCCTTGTATCCCCAATTTCCCATGTTTCTTCCACTAACTACTATTTTTTCTATAAAACAATGACCATGTGAGTTTTCTTGTTTCATAGATTATTCTCTATTCAATCCAAAATTTCAACAGGTTGATCCTTATAAAAAAGATCCTACTCCAGTGGTATGATCTTTGAGTTCATTACATGATAAGCATCAGTTATGTACTTCCTCATGTGAGATACATGGAACACATCATGGACTTGAGAGAGATTTTTTGAATGTTCCATTTGATTGGAAACCATCTAGATGCAATCAAGAATCTCAAAGGGACCGATATACTTGGGGCTTAGTTTCCATTTCTGACAGAATCTCATATCTTTATTCATGTGTAATATTCGTAGAAATTCTTTTTCACCAGCTTCTTATTCAATATAATGCTGATGGTTATTAGAAAAAAATTTATTTCAACATTCAGCAATTTTGATATTCAACTGAATGGTTGTAAGCTTATCAACCATTTCTTCAACAATAATAGATCCAAAGTGCTTTATTTCTCCAACATAACCCTAATATGTTGGAGCTCTACATTTCATCCCATAAAGAGATTCACAATATTCCATCTTAATTAATGATTGAATTCTATGGTCATAAGAAAACTAAACTAAAGGAATTTGTTGTTCCTAACCACACTTGAAATCTAGAGTACAATATCTCAACATATCCTCTTCGGTTTAAATTTTTCTTTTAAACTGACCATATATGTGAGGATGATAAGCAGATTTGAAATTCATCTTTTTAGCAAGTTCCTGTAAATAAATCACCAAAACAATGAGGTAAACCATGTAACCTATCATGATAAAATAGAATGGGCTACACCATGTAACCTTACCACTTCCATAATGTATATCATATCACAATTTTCCATAGGGAAGTCCTCTTTCAAGGAGACTAAGTGTCTTGAATTATTAAGGAAATAGAATGCCACTCATATAGAATTAAACCCTTAGAGATTTTGGGTAGTCTGATGAAAAAATTTATTGTTATGTTCTCACATATCCATTTTGGTATGGGTAATGGATGGAATGTCCACTTTGACATTTGTTATTTATCCTTAACTTGTTGGAAAATCAAGAACCAAGACGAAATATTTGTGATATCGCCCTTTATTCCAACCCTCCAAAAGGATTATTTGAAGTTCATATATATATTTATACTTCTAGGATGAATAGATAATGATAAACTATGAGCATACTCTAACACCTCTTTCTTTAAATATGTTATGGAAGGGACACATACATGGTTCATGAACCTTATCATTCCTTCTTCATTAGGGTTAAACATGTGAACATTTATGTATTTCTTTTGTATATCTTCATCTCCCTTCTGCACCTCCTTAATCATCACTTGAATTGAGGGATGATTATTCATTTTATAAAGATAAGACTTTTCCCCTTCCTTCATGATTTTAATATCTATCCATTGAAAATCTTAAAATATTGTATCTTTTTTTATCCTCGTCATGGATAAGTTATCATGATCATTTCATCTTAAATAATTGGCAACCATGTTTGTTTTCCCAAAGTGGTTATGTATTGAGTAATCATAATCCTTTATCATCTCTATCCATATTATTTGGTTCATGTTAAACTCTTTATATGTGAGTATATATTTCCCAATTTTTTATTGGTATATATATCACACTTTTCTCCATAAAGATATATTTTTCTTATCTTTAATGAAAAAATTACTACTATTAACACCAAATCATGGGTACATGACTTTTTCACATGAATCTTAAACTTCTATGAGGCGTTAGCGATATCCATGTTATTTTGCGTAATAAAACATCCCAATGCCTTGACAGATACATCGCTAAATATTATATACCATTCTCTACTACAGGGTAATGCCAGCACAGGTTAACTAACTAAACTTCTATTCAATTTCTTGAAATTTTCCTCACATTCAATTGTCCAGAGGAACTTGAAACCCTTCTGGGTTAAATTGGTCAAGGGATTGGATAGTCATGGAAAATTTTCCACAAGTCGTTGATAATATTTAGCTAAATAACAATATATATATATATCCCAATCACCATGGTTGGTCTAGGAAATCGTTCAATTACCTAAGTATTTGATGGATCAACTCATATACCATTTGTAGAGATTATGTTACCCATATAATGAATCCATTTGTAGAAAAAATTCATAATTTTTAAATTTTTCATAGAGAATCTTCTTCCTTAGGGACTTTTGTATAAATCCCAAGTGAACATCATGATCTTACTTTCACTTTTGATAGATAAGAATATCATCTACACAAGAAAAAAAATGAGAGAGGCAACATCTAAATAATCTATTCATTAAATCCATAAATATTGGAGGGGAATGAGTAAGGCCAAATGGAATCACTATATATTCACAATGTCCATACCTTTTACAAAATGTCATCTTCTATATATCACCTTTTTTGACCCTTAACTGATGATATCTAAAATGATGGTCAATCTTAGAAAAGTATGCAGCTCCATATAATTGATCAAAATGAGTGTTGAACTATGTATAAGTTATGTTGAGAACTCAACTTCACGTTTTGGTGGAAGATGAAGAAACTCTTCCAGAAATACATCCACAGAATCCCAAACTACAAGAGTATCATCGATGTTGATTTTTTCCACAAAAATCTGAGATAAAAAACCCTTTTAATTGGGAATTAAGACCCATAAATTGGATTTAATATCCATATTATGTTTATACTTATCACCTCATTCTTTTAATATCACTAGAGAGTAGGAAATATCAAGCATAACTTGACTTCATTGACAATTCATCTGTGAATTAAGCCTAAAAATCCAATCCATTCCTAAAATGACATCAAATTCATCAAATGAAAAAATGAGAATATTTTTTGGGAGCACATTACGGAAATAATCATCTCAAGTGGAATCATATACTTGAGATACAATCATCATGCCACTAGTTTTTTTCTCTGTTAATTCCACATATAATGTTTCTAGTTGAATAAAAACACCCTTAAAAAATTGTTTTGATTTGAAAGAGTGTGTAAATCTAAAATAATATATGAAATTAGAAGTTATATAGTGAATTGTAAGTGTAGCATTCGTCACATCATTATCACACCCTCATTAAAAATAGTGATAGCAGAAGATTTCCACTTTCTCATATTCTTACGATTTTGTTTACATCATTCAACATCTATAGTCCTTAGGTGTGGGAAGTGGTTAGTAGAATTCCCATTCTCCGTACACATCTAGCACTGAATCATTGAAGGTTTATTCTATGTCTCTTTTTCTATATTGTCATTTTGATCTAACTTTTTCGAATAATTTTAACAATCACATTATCTATCCCCTTCCTCTTCCACACTTAAAAAATTTACTGGACCCTATAAGACAAATTTCTCTATGATTCATCCCACATTTATAGTATAGAGGAAAAACAATATTCATTTCTATGGGGATTAAGAGTTTACTTTGAACATTATATTCATTTTCTTTTCAAATCCATAAGGTTGATGTGTGACTAAAACCTCCATTTCATCCTTGATTGAAAAATACAAAATCCCTTCATATCTACTAATGTTTTTTATGGACAACAAACTTCTATGACTTGTATTAAATCCACTGAAGAACCAATAAAATATACTTTTATGGTGGATGATAATTCCTAAAACGTACCTCACAAGTCACAATAAATTATCTTCATTGGTACCAATAGATTCATCAACCCTATACATCCACTCAAGGAACATTGTCTCTATCATGGAAATTCAAATCTGAGGAAATTACATATTGAAAATTATGATCCAGAACTCATCTCAATACAGGGATTCAATATCATCACTTGGCCTCATATTCTGGCTTATAGTCTTCCACTGGTATGTATCACCTTTAAACTGATAAATAGCTAGAATGAATTTCTCTTGCTCCGAACACTGGGGAAAAAAGAATATATTTTTAGTAGTAATGATCCATTGTTCGGAAACATGTGGATGAAAAAAATCCTCTAATAGAAGGTGGATGTTGCCTCATTAATGACTCAATAGAATGTTGTTATCTCTATTTCTCATTCGGAAGTCCACCCTGATTCATAGATTGAGAAAGCTATATAATAATAGTAATGATGTTTTTCATTCCATCTCCAATATAGTTTAGTTTCTCATGAGTAAAATCATTTCATTGTCCATTTTAATCACCATTAACACCATTACTTTAGGTTATAACCATTGAATAAATCCAATAAATCATAGAGTATTAAATATTTATCGTAATTTGGAACCGCATAATCCTGAACAATAACATATATGACTTCTATATTACAGAAACTTCCTTAATCTATGACACAATATGTTTATCATAGGTTCTTTATCTAAAAAATCTATTTAAAAATTAATGATGGTTCATGAATATTTTCTGAAATCCAAAATAATATTCCCTATAAGTGTCAAAACATGTATACCATAATGCCCATTGTCATGTACCAGATTACCCTGAGTTAGGTCCGAAACATCTTGAATGATTTCTTATCATAAGGTACATTTATGCCAGATTCAAATCCTCTTGTAGCATCAATACATGAATATATTTCTTGGAATCCAGTCACTCAATCTGTCACCAAAATTTCAGTAAATTTTTTTATGATTTTCTATATGCTTATACTTATCCTTGGACATGTCTTCATTGTTCCCATTGAGGATTTCTCATCCTAAATTCCATAGGTAAAAAACATTACATCTATTACCAACTATAGTGATCCTCACTTTTTATACATTAATATTTAATAACATTTGTAGAAAAGTTAAGAGGTTATACAAATAGATGCTGAAAAACTGTACTAGTCTATGGCCTTCAGAAACATGGAAACATAAACACTGGTACAAAAGAATATGACATAATCTCCCACTAGGTTCTTCTTGACTATAACCATTTGACCGATCAAACATACTAAATTTCTTCAAAACTTGAGGAAGGACAAATTAAAATGTGTGAGACTAAATTATTTGTAAGGGTTAACATGCGAGATATATAAGTATAATCATGAGCATAAGGGTAAGTGTATATGATTATGAAAATAGAATATCATACCCTCCATTTCAAAGATCATGTACATGAATCATGGCATAATGTTTGGTAGTACAGAAGACATGAATAATAATGAAATAAATAACATATTCCATGAAATAATAACAAATGAATAACACATGGAATTCTAGAAGAGACATAAGAATATATAATTATTTCCACTATAGTGAATTCTTTGATGATTTGACAAACTTAGTTGACAAATTACTTTATAAAATTGGGTCCACACATCATTCTAGCCTGGTATTGCTGAATAGAGTTCACCACTCATTGCTGATCTATATTACATAATCGAGTTCATTTCATGTTCTAGACTTGTAATGCTGATATGGGTTGATTTATTATTCTAGCCTTGTCTATAACTTGAGAGATAAATTCATACCCAATGCATTAGAGATAGATCTATGTCCCAACCATCTCATAGTGAAATCACACACACCTATTCCCCAAGATCATAAATATCCATATTATATTTGATAAAATGAAATGGGTATTATAATCATTTACTGATGTCATAACTAGTGAAAAGAGATAGGTATCATAATCATTTCATAATGAACATAACTCGCGAAAAGAATCCTATTCCAAAATCATATAACCTAGGAAAGGGAAAAATGTTTCATAAACATCATTCTATAAAAAAATAATCCATTAAATTGATGAATATGAATGGAATCATTGAATAATTTATTCAAAAAGGCATGATTTTCAACAATGTTTTTTATCGTATATGGGAAATAATTTTGAACGATATTTTAAAACAAATTCATGACAAATATGTCCTTACTGAATGAAAAATTATTTTCAAAACATAAAAGTTTTTTAAAATATTTGTAATTGAAAATGGATTTGAAAAATTATAAAGGAATATTTAAAAACTATAAAACTATTTTAAAATCGTTTTTACTAGAAGATGGTTTTCAAATATATTAGAAAAAATGAAATTTTTTTAAAACATAGTTTTTAAATACAATATATTTTTAATCAAAGAGGGAAATGATAAGTTTTTACATAAAAACGTTATCTTAGGTACCAATGATTGGAAAAATGGAACTAATAAATTAATATATCTTGAATAAATATAGGATAAAGAAACTCATGATTTTTTGTGAGAGATGGACCATAAGTTTTCATCATAGGATGTATATTCATAAACAATCATGAAATAAATGATGAGATTTATCAATAAACTATTATAACATGGTAACATGGGATCATATTCTCAATATAAGTATGAAAATTAAAATAATCATGAAATATCATTATAATAATGAAATTTATGATATAACACATAAGGCCCCAGCCTTAAACATTACTTAATCTTGAGTTACTTCAAGAGTACACATTGAGGATCTTTTCAGATTTAGAGTTTTAGAGAATTATATCATAAATCATGCATTACATTCCACATTTAAACAAAGTGGTTACATAAAAGATAGTACTCATTTTTCCAATCAACGGAAACATATTTAAAATAAAACATGGATTCTCTTTTGAAACTTCCTTGACAATATCATCACATCATGTACCTTTCCCTTGACCTGTGAAAAAACATTTCAAAAACTTGGGATGAGCATAAAAAGCTCAAAAAGGGATATAAAAATATGGAAAGGAAACACGAGTACATGTATACATAATAATCAATGAAATTATACATTACTCATAAAATATAAGCACTTTAAAGTACCTCATCAAATCACAAATAAAACATAGAAATCATAAGACATAAAGGTAACTTGAAGAATTCATAACATTCTTACGTATTGAGTAACCCTCATGGTTACGTTTGAAATACCCATCATAGTATATTGCCTAAATCTCTTCGGAGAAACCTTAATTTTTAACCCCTTTGCATTACCCAATGCATTGGAGAGCTATACCGGGCTCACCCACCCTTAGTTTATCACGAAACGACCTTTCTTCATAACAATTCGCAAGAACTATAACATAATGGTATCACATAAAACATGCATAAAGGAAACATAACATTTTCATATTTCAATCACAAGATATCAATACAACACATTGATATAACAAAAACATTATGAAAACCATTTTCAATACAAAAATAAAAGAAAAGTAAAACATGGTACATATTTTTCATTTAAAAAAAGGTATGGCTTGTAGAGGAAGCCAAAACTCAAATAATGGTCACGGCGGTGGAGAAGTCATTGTCGCCGCATACGTACGACAAAAACATTCCCTTTCGTCGTTTAGTAAAACGCTTCATATAAAAAAGATTCATTTTGGCCAAATGAGAAATTCAAAGGGGTTTATACACTGTATAAAACAAGGTTGTGTATAAAACAAAATATGCCTCAATGAAAGGAGATTGAGACGAAGTCCCATACCTTGGGTCCGACTTGACTCGATCGTTCTTTAATGTCCTTAATAATAAACTTGAGTTAATTTATACTTGCTTAAGAATATTTTTCATGTCCATTATTCCTTTTATATCACTTATTACTATGTTATGTACATTATGTAGTAATTTAAGTTAATAACGGTCATTTTGTCGATATTTGGTACTTGAGTCAAAAGTGAACTTCTTATATTTACATGTTGTTCACGTAGTCAAATATCCATTATCTCAAGAATTATATTCATGATTTAGATCCAATATATATCATATATATCCAGTATATACATGCATTTATAATATTACATAATCATTTAGAGGTAAAAAATGAAATGCACCGTTCATGGAGACGGTAAGTCGTATGTACACATGAACGCTACTTTCATTTCTATGTCATATTAATGGAATTAAAAATAAACGCGAGATATGTATATTTTAATTGCAAAATTATATTAATCAGTTAAAATTATCATACATCAAATATATCCATTATATATATGTACTTATAATAGAACATTACATTTGGGATAAGAAATGGAATGCACCATTCATGGAGACGGTAAGCCATACGTACGCATGAACGCTACTTTCATTTTTATCTCATATTTTAATGGAATGAAATAATAATTATATAAAGGTATATTATAATTCCAGTATACTATCATATATAATATCATTAAATCTATCATTTATATGTACCATATATGGTATTAATGAATCAAATCACTTTGAGGGGGCGGTAGTCCGCACTTCCTAAAATGAAGATATCGCGTTTACCCATAATGGAAACCATAACGGTAGGACATAAAAGAAAAATACAGAAGATTAAGGAAAAAATAAACATATTATATATTATATATAAATATATTGACATCTTAATGGCCACCTCTGAAGGTGTTAAATGAGTGTTGAACAATCATTGTTTCGTGAGGCAGAAATTCGCTATCCACAAAAACAGTATGTTCTATAACCATTAGATGTTGGTGTGTGTAAGTTTAGCTTGAAAACATATTATAACAACATCCTATTATATTGATTATACTGGTGTTTTTACAAAATAATGGAATAAAAAGAGTTTAGGGGGTTGGAGAAGAAAAATAAAACATAATAACACAAGAGAAGACACTACCTTTAAAACAGGTATCTCTTTTTGATTTGAGCTCAAAGGCTTCCATGGAAAGACTTCTGCCAAATGTGAGGCTTCTATGAGTAAGAGAGAGATGTGGAGAGACAAAATGGGCAGGTATTGGCCGAGAAAAAGGCTAGAGAGGTGTGGGTGAGGGGGTAGAGGGTGGGGCCTTTTATATGAGGAGAGGAGAGGCACTCTTGGAAATTTATAAAAGGTTACTTTATTATAAAAAGATTTTAGGATTTTAAAGGTCCCAAAATTATTTATTTCGAGGATAAGGTGATAATATTTCTAAATCCACCCATAAAATAGTTTTTTTGACAATTTTAGGTCTTATATTGTACATTATATTTTCATTTTATTTAATAGTTAAATAATGAGGTAATCGATGCATCATCATGGTGTCATAAATAATTTAATTTAATTAATGTTTAAAATCTATAAAAAACTATCATGATGTAGGATTTATTTTTATCTTTCTAATGAATATTTATAGTCAAAAATATGACTTGCATTACCCCATTTAAATTTTTTTTTTGTAAAACAACACATGTTTGTGACATTTTAATTTTAACTTTAAATAAAAAGTTTTTAATGTCATTTTCATACCAATGTTGCTCCATGGGGTCCCCAAGTTGACCCATGGATTTTCGTGGTCAGCCATGACACATCCAATAAGGGTAGGACATGTGTCTAGGTCATTTCATATTATTAAAATATTATTTTTACCTTAAATTACACTAATTACCTCTAATCGCGATTAAAAACTTAAAAGTTACTATTAACCAAAAAATTATTTTAATCCCATTGAACCACATTTTACTTCCTAATGAAAACAATATATGTTGGATTTTTGAAATTCAAAACATAGATGTGGTAAAATTTCATTTAAATGAAAAATCAGTTTTTAAGTACCACTTTGTGGTTTCACTATTCATAAAAAATTGATGTTTTTCAGAAAAATACCAAAACATCACCATAAGCTATATTTGATATTATGAATTCAAAAATGATATCTATTTTACAAAATTCAATTCATATTTGTTAAATTAATTAATTTAATAATTAATTCCCACTGTCAGAATAAATAGCATGATTTTATGAAATAATATATATCAAAAGATTGACATTAGTTTAAGTCCAATTTCAATGTGAAATTAATTTCAATGACCACTATTGGATTAAATAGTAAAAATATATTCTAATATCTCTTGAAATCCAATTCAAAAGATAATATAATATTATGAATAAATTATATTAAAAAGTGTTTTTGAATTAAAATACAACAGTTTTCACTATTCATTAAAAAATTTTGTACTTTATTGAAAAAAATTTCAAAAATTTACACAGAGTAAATTTTGATGTCCTGATTCTAAAGAAAAATTTTATTTGGTACAATAGAATGTATAAGAGTGACCAAAACTATATTTATAAACGGTTCACCATCAAAAGGCGATAAGTCGACCTTTAGTGAATGTTATAGTATATATGCCTAAAATTGATTTCTTTTCGTATTTTAAGCCTTTCTCTCTTATTGGATAAATGTGAAAACATTTAAAAAACATATATAATCATATTTTAGTTATATCTATTTATTCCTGCCAATACAACGGCTATGTGGTAACTACCATTTAAAATAATTTTGTTTTATTACTAGTGTGCAACGTAAGATTTCAAAGAACCTCTTTGTTGCGTATCAGGTATGCTATCGAACATATAAACCCCTTTAAAGTAAAATTAATATTTAATTTGTAAATATTAATATATATGAAAATGTTTTATTCTTTATTTACCTAGGATGTTACATCCTTCCCCCCTTTTGGGAATTGCATCCTCGCAATTTTATTCACTTATCAAAATAAGTGGGGGTATTTATCTCTCAAAGGATTTTAAGATTCCCACATTGCCTCTTCAACCATATGGTTTTCCACAGAACCTTTACCTGGTGAATTACCTTATTTCGCAACACATGCTCTCTTCGGTCAGGAATATGGACTGGTTTTTCTTCATAAGAGAGATTCTCTTCCAACTGAACGACCTCTGGGCTCAAAACATGAGATGGATCTGGCATATACTTTCTCAACATCAAAACATGAATTACATTGTATACCTGAGATAAACAGGGAGGTAAAGCCACTCGGTAAGAAACTGATCCAACTCTCTCCAGAATTTCATGTGGTCCAATGAACCTTGGACTGACCTTTCCTTTCTCACTAAATCGCGTCACACTTTTCCACTGTGAAACTTTGAGAAAAACAAGATCACCTACCTCGAAAGATAGATCCTTCCTCCTGTTGTCTGCATAAATTTTTTGTCTGCTCTGAGCTGTTCTCATGTGTTTCTAAATCAACAGAACTTTTTTCTGCCATCTCTTCTACCAATTCTGGTCCCATCAGCTTCCTTTCACCCACTTCATCCCAAAAAGCTGGAGTTCGACACTGCATCCCATATAATGCCTCAATCAGTGCCATCTATATACTAGAATGAAAATTGTTGTTATAAGAAAATTCAACGAAAGAAAGATGGTAGTCCCAACTTCCCTAATAATCCAGCAAACAAGCACGTATCATATCCTCCAATGTCTGAATCGTTCATTCTGACTGCCCATCTGATTGTGGATGAAAAGATATACTAAAATTTAATTAAGTACCCAATGACTTTTGAAGGCTTTTCCAAAAGTTAGAAGTAAACCTGGGATCACGATCAGATACAATGGAGAGGGGAAATCCATGCAACCTGACTATCTCTTTAACGTACAATCGAGAAAGTTGATCTAGAGAGAAAGTTTCTCGAAAAGGAAGTAAATGAGAAGATTTAGTTAATCGATCAACAGTAACACATATTGCATTATTACCCTGAGATTTCCTCAGTAATCCCACAAAAATGTCCACAGATACGATTTCTCATTTAAACTCTGGCACTGGTAAAGGCTGAAGCATCCTATTCAGTAACATCCGTTCTACTTTAACATGCTGACAAGTCAAACACTTTTCAGTAAAATCAAAAATATCTAATTTCATTCCATCCCACCAGTAATACTCCTGCATATCTCTATACATCTTAGTACTGTTTGGATGAACTGAAAATGGGGAACTATGAGCCTCACATAACAACTCATTCGTCAACTGTGAATCACCAGGCACACATAATATCTTCCCAAACCTCAAAACACAATCATTATAAATGTTTAGTTTAGGCAACTTAACCTTCTGAACCAGCTCTACCTTTTTCTGAAACTCGTTGTCTTGCTTCTGTGCTTGCTTAATTTTGCATGATAGAGAATATTTCACTAATACATGAAAAAAACAGAAGGAAATCATACACCAACATTTTCTATGCGAATGTTTATCAAATCCTTAACCAAAGGATCACGTTCCAAACACAACATTGTTAATGAAGCATTACTTTTTCGACTCAAAGCATCAGCCACTTTATTTTCTTTTCCTAGATGGTAATGAATTATACAATAATAATTCTTGATTAATTCTAGATATCTCCTCTGTCTCATGTTCAATTATTTCTGAGTGAATATATACTTTAAATTTTTGTGATCAGTATATATTTCACACTTTACTCCATACAAATGATGCCTCCAAAATTTTAAAACGAAAACAACAGTAGCTAATTCAAAATCATGTGTAGGGTAATTTAACTCAAGAATTTTCAACTGACGTGAAGCATAGGCAATTACCTAATCATTCTGCATTAGGACGCAACCTAGTCCTTTCAATGAAACATCACTTTAGATAACAAAACCACCATTCTTGGAAGGTAGTGCCAAAACTGGAGCATTCACCAATGTTCTTTTCAGTTCCTGAAAACAATCATCACATTCTTTTGTCCAGATAAACATAACACCCTTCTGATTTAGCTTAGTCATTAGACTAGATAACCGTGAAAATTTTTCAACAAACCTTCAGTAGTAACCTGCCAAACCAGGAAAACTACTAATCTCGATTACATTTGTGGGTCTTGTCCATTCTTCAACAACTCTTGTTTTTGTAGGATCCACAGTTATTCCATCTTTAGAAATAGTATGACCAAGGAAAGAAATTTGTTGCAACCAAAACCCACACTTGCTGAATTTCCTATATAATTTATTTTCTTTTAAGGATTGAAAAATAACCCTTAAACATCTCTCATGCTCCTCTTTACTTTTTGAAAACACCAAAATATCATTAATGAAAACAACCAACATTTTTCACCTGATTCAACTGAGCCATCACTACAACAAACTGTTTAGTTCTGATTCTGACCATCTTAGGATACTAATTTGAAAGGTCATTTCCCTCTGTATGCCTTCCCAGAAAAGTTTTTTTGTTTCCTCTATGAAAAACCATTCTTAACACAGAAATATCTTAGGTGAAGCAACATGGTTATCTTTAAATTCTATATCATTTGAATTTGAACATAAAAAATACTTTTGGATAATCATTTAATAGAATTATTACTTCTAATGTTATCTAAGCCGACCTCTGATACCAACTACAAGGCCCCAGCCTTAAACATTACTTAATCTTGAGTTACATAAAGAATACACATTGAAGATCATTTCAGGTTTAGAGTTTTATAGAATTAGATCATAAAACATACATTACATTCCAAATTTAAACAAAGTGGTTACATCAATGATATTACTCATTTTTTCCCATCAACAGAAACATATTTAAAATAAAACATGTATTCTTTCATGACACTTCCTTGACACGATCATCACATCATGTACCTTTCCCGTGACCTATTAAAAACATTTCAAAAACATGGGATGAGTATAAAAAGCTTAGTAAGGGATATAAAAATATGGAAAGGAAACATGAGTACATGTATACGTAAGAATCAATGAAATCATACTTTAATCATAAAACATAAGCACTTTAACATACCTTATCAAATCACGAATAAATCATAGAAATCATAAGACATAAATGAAACATGAGGCATTCATAACATTCTTACATAGGGAGTAACCCTCATGGTTATGTTTGGAATACCCATCACAGTATATTCCATAAATCTCATCAAAGAAACCATATGGTTTACCCCTTTACATTACCCAATGCATTGGAGAGTAATATCAGGCTCATCCGCCATTAGTTTATCACGGAACCACCCATCTTCATAACAATGCACAAGAACTATAACATAATCGTATCACATAAAACATGCATAAAGGAAACATAACATTTCCACATTTCAATCACAAGATATCAATACAACACATTGATATAATAAAAACATTATGAAAACCATTTTCAATACCAAAATAAAATAAAAGTAAAACATCATATTTATTTTTCATTTAAAAAAAGGTATGGCTTGTAGAGGAATCCGAAACTCAAATAATGGTCATGGCGGTGGAGAAGAGGTTGTCGCCTCATACGTACGACAAAAACATTCCCTTTTGTCGTTTTTTAAAACGCTTCAAATAAAAAATATTCTTTTTGGATAAACGTAAAAGTCAAATAGGTTTATACACCATATAAAATAAGGTTCTATATAATAAAAAATATGCCTCAATGAAAGGAGATTGAGATGATGTCCCATACCACGGGTCCGACTTGACTCGATTATTATTTAATATCCTGAATAATAAACTTGTGTTAATTTTTACTTTCTTAAGAACCTTTTTCAATTTCATTATTCCTTTTACATCATTTATTACCATTTTATGAACATTATGTAGTCATTTAAGTTAATATCGGTCATTTTGTTGATATTTGGTACTTGAGTCAAAAGTAATCTTCTTATATTTACAAGTTGTTCACGTAGTCAAATATCCATTATCTCAAGAATGATATTCATGAAGTAGATTCCATATATATCATATAAATCTAGTATATACATGAATTTATAATATTACATAATCATTTAGAGGTACGAAATGAAATGCATCATTCATGGAGACGGTAAGCCATATGTACGCATGAACGCTACTTTAATTTCTATGTCATATTAATGGAATTAAAACTAAATGAGATATATGTATATTTTAATTCTAGAATTATATTCATAATTTAGATGTGACATACATCAAATATATACATTATATATATGTACTTATAATAGTACATTACATTTGGGGATAAGAAATGAAATGCACCGTTCATTGAGACGGTAAGCCGTACGTATGCATGAATGCTACTTTCATTTCTATGTCATACATTAATGGAAATAAATAATAATTATATAAAGGTATATTATCATTATAGTATAATATCATATATAATATCATTAAATATATCCTTTATACGTACCAGATATGGTATTAACGAATCAAATCACTTTGAGGGGGCGGTAGACCGCACTTCCTAAAATGAAGTTATCGCGTTTACCCATAATTGAAACCATAAAGGTATGACATAAAAGAAAAATACAGAATCTTGAGGAAAAAATAAACATATTATATATTATATATAAATATAGAGACATCTTAATGTCCACCTTTGAAGGTGTTATATGAGTGTTGACCAATCATCATTTCGTGAGGCAGAAATTCGCCATCCACAGAAACAATATGTTCTTTAACCATTAGGTGTAGGTGTGTGTAAGTGTAGCTCGAAAACATCTTATAACAACATACTAGTATATTGATGATACTATTTTTTACAAAATAAAGGAATAAAATAAGTTTTTGGGTTTTAGAAGAAAAATAAAACATAATAACACAAGAGAAGACACTACCTTTAAAACAGGTATCTTTTTTTGATTGGAGCTCAAAGGCTTCTTTGAGAAGCCTTATGCCCAAAGTGAGGCTTCTAGGAGTAA
Organism: Viscum album; assembly: GCA_963277665.1. Classification (NCBI taxonomy): domain Eukaryota; kingdom Viridiplantae; phylum Streptophyta; class Magnoliopsida; order Santalales; family Viscaceae; genus Viscum; species Viscum album. Next base: position 2,137,186,836 of record OY728141.1, on the reverse strand, counting down.
GATACGGATGTGGAAAGACAAAATGAATAGGTTTTGGCCGATACAAAGGCTTGAGAGGTGTGGGTAAGGTGGTAGAGGTGGGGGCTTATTATAAGAGGAGAGGATGGGCACTCTTGGAATGTTAGAAAAGGTTACATTATTATATAATACTTTTCAGATATTAAAGGTCCCAAAATTTTTTATTTCTAGGATATGGTGATAAGAGTTCTAAATCCACCCATCCAATAGGTTATTGACAAGTTTAAGTCTTAGATTTTACATTATATTTTCATTTTATTTAAATCATTAAATAATGAGGCAATCACTGCATTATCATGGTGTCATAAATAATTTAATTTATTTTATGTTTAAAAATTATAAAACAAATATCATGATGTATTAAATCTTTTTATATTTCTAATGAATATTTATAGTCAAAAATATGACTTTTATACCACCATTTAAAATTTTTTTTGTAAGACAACACATGTTTGTGACATTTTAATTTTAACATTAAATAAAAAGTTTTTAATGCCATTTTCCTACCAAAGTCACTCCATGGGGTCCCCAAGTTGACCCATGGATTGATGTGGTCGGCCATGACAGATCCAATAAGGGTTGTACATGTGTCTAGGTCATTTCATATTATTAAAACATTATTTTTACCTTAAAATAGACTAATTACCTCCAATCACGATTAAAAACTCAAAATTTACTATTCACCAAAAAATTATTTTAATCCCATTGAACCACAATTTACTTCCTAATGATAACCAGGAATGTTTTATTTTTTAAATTCAAAACATAGAGGTGGTAAAATTTCATTTAAACGAAAAATCAGTTTTTTTAAGTACCACTTAGTGGTTTCACTATTCAAAAAAAATTGATGTTTTTCAGAAAAATACCAAAACATCACCCTAAGCTATATTTGATATTATGAATTCAAAAATGTTATCTATTTTACAAAATTCAAATCATATTAATTAAATTAATTAATTTAATAATTAATTCCCACTGTCAGAACAAATAGCGTGATTTTATGAAATAATATATATCAAAAGATAGACATTAGTTTAAGTCCAATTTCAAAGTGAAATTAAATCCAACGACCACTATTGGATTAAATGGTAAAAATATATTCTAACTTAACTTTAAAACCAATTCAAAAGATAATATAATCATATAAATAAATTATATTAAAAATAGGTTTTGAATTAAAATACAACATTTTTCACTATTCATTAAAAAAATGTACTTTATAGAAAAAAATACCAAAAAATTACACAAAGTAAATTTTGATGTCGTGATTCTAAAGAAAAATTTTATTTGGTACAATAGAATGTATAAGATTGACCAAAACTATATTTATAGATGCTTCACCATCAAAAGGCGATAAGTCGACCTTTAGTGAATGTTAGAGTATATATGCCTAAAATTGAATTCATTTCGTATTTTAAGCCTTTCTATTTTATTGGATAAATGTAAAAACATTTAAAAACATATATAATCATATTTTAGTTATATCTATTTATTCCTGCCAATAAAATGACTACGTGTTAACTACCATTTAAAATAATTTTGTTTTATTACTAGTTTGCAATGTAAGATTTCAAAGAAACTATTTGTTGAGTATCGGGTACGCTATCAAACATAGCAACCCCTTTAAAGTAAAATTAATATTTAATTTGTAAATATTAATAAATATGAAAATGTTTTATTCTTTATTTACCTAGGATGTTACATCCTTCCCCCCTTTTGGGAATTGCGTCCTCGCAATTTTATTCACTTATCAAAATAAGTGGGGGTATTTATCTCTCAAATAATTTTCAGATTCCCACATTGCCTCTTCAACCATATGGTTTTCCACAAAACCTTTACCTGGTGAATTACCTTATTTCGCAACACATGCTCTCTTAAGTCATGAATTTGGACTGGTTTTTCTTCATACGAGAGATTCTCTTCCAACTGAACTTCCTCTGGGCTCAAAACAAGAGATGGATCTGGTATATACTTTCTCAACATCAAGGTAAAGCCACTCGGTATGTAACTGATCAAACTCCCTCCAGAATTTCATGTGGTCCAATGAACCATGGACTCATCTTTCCTTTCTCACCAAATCGCGTCACACTTTTCCACTGTGAAACTTTAACAAAAACATGATCACCTACCTCGAAAGATAGATCCTTCCTCCTGTTGTCTGTATAACTTTTCTGTCTACTCTGAGCTGTTCTCATGTGTTTCTAAATCAACTGAACTTTTTTCTGTTATCTCTTCTACAAATTATGGTCCCATCAACTTCCTTTCACCCACTTCATCCCAAAAAGCTAGAGTTTGACACTGCATCCCATATAATACCAAAAACGGTGCCATCTATATAATGGAATGAAAACTGTTATTACATGAAAATTCATCCAAAGAAAGATGTTAGTCCCAACTTCCCCAACAATCCATCAAACAAGCACGTATCATATCCTCCAAAGTCTGAATCGTTCATTTTGACTGCACATCTGATTGCGGATGAAAAGATGTACTAAAATTTAATTATGTACCCCATGACTTTTGAAGGCCTTTTCAAAAGATAGAAGTAAACCTAGGATCATGATCAGATACAATGTAGAGGGGAACTCCATGCAACCTGACTATCTCTTTAAGGTACAATCGAGAAAGTGGATCTAGAGAGAATGTTTCTCGAATACGAAGGAAATGATCAGATTTAGTTAATCGATCAACAGTAACACAGATTTCATTATTACCTCGAGATGTCCTCAGTAATCCCACCACAAAGTCCACGGATACATTTTCTCATTTCCTCTCTGGCACTAGTAAAGGCTGAAGCATCCCATTCGGTAACTTCCATTTTTCTTTAACATGCTGACAAGTCAAACACTTTACAGTAAAATCAGAAATATCTCTTTTCATTCCATCAGACCAGTAATACTCCTGAAGATCTCTGTACATCATAGTACTGCCAGGATAAACTGAAAACGGGGCACTATGAGCCTCACATAACAACTCATTCTTCAACTATGAATCACCAGGCACACATAATCTCTCCCCAAACCTCAAAATCCAATAATTATCAATGTTGAATTTAGGAAACTTACCCTTCTAAACCAGCTCTACCTTTTTGTGAAACTCGCTGTCTTGCTTCTGTGCTTCCTTAATTCTGCATGATAGAGAAGATTTCACTAATACCTGAAAAAAACAGAAGGACATCCTGCACCAACAACTTCTCTGCAAAAGTTCATCAAATCCTTAACCAAAGGATCACCTTCCAAACACAACATTGTTAATGAAGCATTACTTTTTCGACTCAAAGCATTTGCCACTTTATTTTCTTTTCCCGGATGGTAATGATTTGTACAATAATAATACTTGATTAATTCCAGACATCTCCTCTGTCTCATGTTCAATTATTTCTGAGTGAGTATATACTTTAAACCTTTGTGATCAGTATATATTTCACACTTTACTCCATACAAATGATGCCTCAAATTTTTTAATGCTCAAACAACAATAGCTAATTCAAAATCATGTGTAGGGTAATTTAACTCATGAATTTTCAACTGACGTGAAGCATAGGCAATTACCTGATCATTCTACATTAGGACACAACCTAGTCCTTTCAATGAAACTTCACTTTAGATAACAAACTCACCATTCCTGGAAGGTAGTGCCAAAACTGGAGCATTCACCAATCTTCTTTTCAGTTCATGAAAACAATCATCACATTCTTTTGTCCAGATAAACATAACACCCTTCTAAGTTAGCTTAGTCATTGGACTAGATAACCGTGAAATATTTTCAACAATACTTCGGTAGTAACCTGCCAAACCAAGAAAACTACTGATCTCGGTAACATTTGTGGGTCTTGGCCATTCTTCAACAACTCTTGTTTTTGTAGGATCCACAGTTTTTCCATCTTTAGAAACAGAATGACCAAGGAAAAAAATTTGTTTCAACCAAAACCCGCACTTGCTGAATTTTCCATAAAATTTATTTTCTTTTAAGGATTGAAAATAAACCTTAAACATCTCTCATGCTCTTCTTTACATTTAGAAAGCACCAAAATATGATCAATGAAAACAACCAACATTTTTCACCTGAGTCAACTAAGCCATCCTGCAACAAACTATTTAGTTCTGATTCTGACCATCTCAGGATACTAATTTGAAAGGCCATTTCCCTCTGTATGCCTTCCCAGAAAAGTTGTTCTATTTCCTCTTTGAAAAACCATTCTTAACACAGAAATATCTTTGGCGAAGCAACATGGTATCCTTTAAATTTTATATATAATTTCAATTTGTCCATAAAAAATACTTTTGGATAATCATTAATAGAATTATAACTTCTAATGTTATCTAAACGGACCTCTGGTACCAAATACAAGGCCCTAGCCATAAACATTACTTAATCTTGAGTTACTTCAAGAATTCATGTTGAAGATCTTATCAGGTTTAGAGTTTTATAGAATTAGATCATAAAACATACATTATATTCCACATTTAAACAAAGTGGGTACATCAATGATAGTACTCATTTTTTCCCATAAACAGAAACATATTCAAAATAAAACATGGATTCTTTCATGACACTTCCTTGATACTATCATCACATCATGTACCTTTCCCTTGACCTGTGAAAAACATTTCAAAAACATGGGATGAGCATAAAAATCTCAGTAAGGGATATAAAAATATGGAAAGGAAACATGAGTACATGTATATGTAAGAATCAATGAAATCATACTTTACTCATAAAACATAAGCACATTAACATACATCATCAAATCACAAATAAGATATAGAAATCATAAGACATAAAGGAATCTTGAGGCATTCATAACATTCTTACGTAGGGAGTAACCCTCATCGTTACGTTTGGAATACCCATCACAGTATATTCCCAAAATCCCTTCAGAGAAACCTTAAGGTTTAACCCCTTCACGTTACCCATTGCATTGGAGAGCTATATCAAGCTCACCCACCCTTAGTTTATCAAGGAACCACCCGTCTTCATAACAATGCACAATAACAATAACATAATTTTATCACATAAATCATGTATAAAGGAAACATAACATTTCCACATTTCAATCACAAGATTCCAATACAACACATTGATATAATAAAAACATTATGAAAACCATTTTCAATACCAAAATAATAGAAAAATAAAACATCGTAGTAATTTTTCATTTAAAAAAATGTATGGCTTGTATAGGAAGCTGAAACTCAAATAATGGTCATGGCGGCGGAGAAGACATTGTCGCCGCATACGTACGAAAAAAAACATTACCTTTTGTCGTTTATTAAAACGCTTCAAATAAAAAAAATTATTTTTGGATAAATGTAAAAGTCAAAGTGGTTTATACACCATATAAAATAAGGTTGTGTATAAAACAAAATATGCCTCAATGAAAGGAGATTGAGATGATCTCCCATACCACGGGTCCGACATGACTCGATTATTCTTTAATGTCCTGAATAATAAACATGAGTTAATTTCTACTTTCCTAAGAACCTTTTTCAATTTTATTATTCCTTTTACATAATTTAATACCATGTTATGAACATTATGTAGTCATTTAAGTTAATAACGGTCGTTTTGTTGATATTTGTTACTTGAGTCAAAAGTGAACTTCTTATATTTACAAGTTGTTCACGTAGTCAAATATCCATTATCTCAAGAATGATATTCATGATGTAGATTACATATATATCATATATATCTAGTATATACATTTATTTATAATATTACATAATCATTTAGTGTTAAGAAATTAAATGCATCATTCATGGATATGGTAAGTCGTATGTACGCATGAACGCTACTTTCATTTCTATGTCATATTAATTGAATTAAAAATAAATGATATATATGTATATTTTAATTCCAGAATTATATTCATCATTTAGATGTAACATACATCATATATATACTTTATATATATTTACTTATAATAGTACGTTACATTTGGGTATAAGAAATGAAATGCACCGTTCATGGAGACGGTAAGCCGTACGTACGCATGAACGCTACTTTCATTTCTATCTCATGCATTAATGGAAAGAAAATATAATTTTATAAAGGTATATTTTAATTAAAGTATAATATAATATATAATATCATTAAATCTATCCTTTATATGTACCAGATATGGTAATAACGAATCGAATCTCTTTGAGGGGGCGGTAGACCGCACTTCCTAAAATGAAGATATCGCGTTTACCCATAATTGAAACCATAACGGTATGACATAAGAGAAAAATACAGAAGCATGAGGAAAAAATAAACATATTATATATTATATATAAATATAGTGACATCTTAATGGCCACCTTTGAAGGTGTTATATGAGTGTTGAACAATCATCGTTTCGTGAGGCAGAAATTCGCCATCAACAGAAACAGTATGTTCTTTAACCATTAGGTGTAGGTGTGTGTAAGTGTATCTTGAAAACATCTTATGATGACATCCTCGTATATTAATGATACTGGTTTTGTTATAAAATAAATGAATAAAATAAGTTTAGAGGTTTGTAGATGTAAAATAAAACATAATAACACAAGAGAAGACACTACCTTTAAAAGGGGTATCTCTTTTTGATTTGATCTCAAAGGCTTCCTTGTAAATACTTCTGCCCAAAGTGAGGCTTCTAGGAGTAAGAGAGGGATGTGGAGAGACAAAATGAATAGGTTTTGGCCGATACAAAGGCTTGAGAGGTGTGGGTAAGGTGGTAGAGGTCAGGGCCTTTTATAAGAGGAGAGGATGGGCACTCTTGGAAAGTTATAAAAGGTTACTTTATTATAAAATGATTTTAGGATATTAAAGGTCCTAAATTTTATATTTCAAGGATATGGTGATAAGAGTTCTAAATCCACCCATCCAATAGTTTTTTGACAAGTTTAAGTCTTATATTTTACATTATATTTTCATTTTATTTAAATCGTTAAATAAAGAGGTAATCACTGCATCATCATGGTGTCATATATAATTTATTTTATTTTATGTTTAAAAATTATAAAACAAATATCATGATGTATAAAATCTTTTTACCTTTCTAATGAATTTTTATAGTCAAAAATATAACTTTTATACCCCATTTAAAAATTGTTTTTGTAAAACAACAAATGTTTGTGACATTTTAATTTTAACATTAAATAATAAGTTTTTAATGCCATTTTCCTACCAAAGTCACTCCATGGGGTCCCCAAGTTGACCCATGTATTGAATTGGTTGGCCATGACACATCCAATAAGGGTAGTACATGTGTCTAGGTCATATCATATTATTAAAACATTATTTTTACCTTAAAATAGACTAATTACCTCTAATCGCGATTAAAAACATAAAATTTACTATTCCCCAAAAAATTATTTTAATCCCATTGAACCAAATTTTACTTCCTAATGACAAAAATGAATGTTTTTTTGAAATTCAAAACATAGAGGTGGTAAAATTTCATTTAATCGAAAAATCAGTTTTTTAAGTACCACTTAGTGGTTTCACTATTCATCAAAAATTGAAGTTTTTCAGAAAAATACCAAAACATCACCCTATGCAATATTTGATATTCTGAATTCAAAAATGGTGTATATTTTACAAAATTAAAAAAATATTAGTTAAATTAATTAATTTAAAAATTAATTCCCACTGTCAGAACAAATAGCGTGATTTTATGAAATAATATATATCAAAAGATTGAAACTAGTTTAAGTCCAATTTCAATGTGAAATTAATTCCAACGACCACTATTGGATTAAATGGTAAAAATATATTATAATTTCACTTTAAAGACAATTCAATAGATAATCTAATCATATAAATAAATCATATTAAAAAGAGGTTTTGAATTAAAATACAACATGTTTCACTATTCATTAAAAAATTGAACTTCATCAAAAAAATACCAAAAATTTACACAAAGTAAATTTTGATGTCCCGATTCTAAAGAAGATTTTTATTTGGTCCAATATAATGTATAATAGTGAACAAAACTATATTTATAGATAATTCTCCATCAAAAGGCGATAAGTCGACCTTTAGTGAATGTTAGAGTATATATGTTTAAAATTTAATTCTTTTCGTATTTTAAGCCTTTATCTATTATTGGATAAATGTAAAAACATTTTAAAAACAAATATAATCATATTTTAGTTATTTCTATTTATTTTTTCCAATACAATGGCTACGTGTTAACTACCATTTAAAATAATATTGTTTTATTACTAGTTTGCAACGTAAGATTTCAAAGAAACTCTTTGTTCCATATCAGGTACGCTATCGAACATAACTACCCCTTTAATGTAAAATTAATATTTAATTCAAAAATATTAATAAATATGAAAATGTTTTATTGTTTATTTACTTGGGATGTTACATAACATTTTGAATAGATGTATATATATAGAGACTCGATTTTTTCACTATAATACATAGGATTATTCTTACATATATTTTTAGAGCTAGCCATAGACACAACATGTGATTCCAAGGCACGAAGTGCCTTGAATTAATTTTATAAACATATTAATTATTTTTATACTATAAATGTGATAGAAATGGGATTTCTCTCAAATTATTTCTTTGATAAAAAAATGAGGTCATGGTTGAGTCCAAAGCCTGGAGTTTAACATAGATGGGGCATAAGTTTGGTAGGCACAGGACCTCTATAGAAAATTCCCTAGAGGGAACAACTATTTATAAAATAATTAAATAAAATTATTATATCTTATATGTTAATTCACATAACATCTGAATAGAGACTCATATTGGATGTATGAGACCACCGTTAGGTTCATAGAACAATGTTTACCTTGGGGAAAGATCTAATGTTTTCCTATAATTACATGTTTAAGGAAATTTAAAACTGTTTGCCTCATTTCCTCCCATGTCTAGCATAGTTCTATCCTCCCATTCCATTGGAGATTGGACACCAAATTCTTGATAGATCACAAAAAAACTTCAAATACTAGTAGATCAGAGCACTTCGAATGCAACGATGGATCAAAATTCCAGGTAGGATTCTTCTTTTAGATTCTACATAACCTGATGGGAGTTTTTGTTTTAAAAATTCATTTATATATTTCATCTCGACTTTGAAGACATTTTTTATGGCCATTTTAATACATCCATCGACTGATTTATTTTTGTATCTCTTGTTCTTCATCATTTTTCACCATTATTCAACATTAAATTGTTTCCTTGTCGAAGAAATATCTAAAAGTTATGAAATGAATATATATTTGATGTTAAAGATCCATGAATTACATATCAATTATTTTTGGGAGTTTTGGGTGCCTGAGGAGGCACGGTGGTTCACAAAACCATTCAGCAGGACTTTGATTACCCTCTTGTCGACTCAACTTGCTCAGACATTTGATGTAAGGAACATTGGTACACCCATCATATAGGATAATTTCCTTGAATATGTTTCTTGATTAATCTCCCCATTGTGGTTGATATATATATATATATATATATGATCATGTGACCAAAATAATCCATGATAAGTTTCTATATGCCTCGGTGATGATAGCCATCTAGGATATGAGATCCAGTTCATGAGGACGGTTCCACGAGGAATGAGGCCTCAATTCAAGATCCATTATGCAATCCCCTTCCTCAATGTTGGTAGGTAAAATCACCTCCATCTATTGAGTAGTATTTAGTCTGGAAGTGTAGGCTGTGGTGGTGTGTAGGTTCAGTGCACTCTATGAATTCCATCACTAGAGACCACTGAGGATCCATAGTGAGCTAGATCTTCAGGGAGAGGAGGTTTGGATGGAGTCTATGGAATGCTTTATCCTAATTATTAGACAACACAAGGTTATATGGTGGATTTGAAAACCAAAAATTTCCCTGGAGTATTTGGCCGTTCGTAGATCATGGTTACTCAGATACACGATGAGTCGAAACTCTCATTTGGGAACTTCAAACAACTATTCTATGAAGAGAACTACCCATACTCATGCTTCGCCCAAACTTAAGGAGATTATAGGGCTTCATCTGGGAGGGGTGGTGGTGGTTGAGTACATTACTAGTTTATTAGAACCTAATTTGTAATCTTTGGATGTGGTTCATGATCTTAACTTCTAGTCCTAGAAGATTGGACATGGTCTCCGTAGAGAGATTCTTTCCAGCATAGTACCATAGTGTATTCCAACCGATGTTTGGTTAATAGAGTTGGAAATATAGAACAATAGATTTCTGTCATCAGGGAGATAGTTATCTGGTTTTAAAAGTGGGCATGTCAAAGATGAGATGTCTGGACGAGCTAGCAGGCATCAATTGGTAGGCCCTCGAGGGAGGAGGCCACCCCAGGATTAGAATCTCTAATATTTTATAGGATAGTATATAGAACTAGGGAATCCAAGTGATAGATGATTCTATTATTGTGACAAGAAATGTCACATGTCCTGAGACTTTCCGACCATACACGATGATCTTATCATATGGTTGGTAGATGGACCTCCATTGAAGAGACATCATTGCGATCAAGAATCTCCCATGTGATGACTGATTGGTCCCCATGGAGGTGATGGTGGTAGATGAGTTTGTGGAGTTTTGGGTGGAGGATGGTGCTACAAGATCCTTCCCCCACAACTAGGTAGACCACGTCAGGCTCTGGGAGCTAGAGATTGGGTATGTAGGAAGTTACATGTTATGGATGTCTACAATCCTGCAGCTCAAGAGATGATAAGAGGTACACCCTATGAATTTTCTAATTTTTGTAGTACAAATTGTTTGACCCTATTTGATGAAATATATTCTCCATTATTCATTTTTTTTTGATTTACTAGGGTGACATGGGGCATCGGTGTAACCCTATGTCAGTGTTGTTTAGCATATCATTGACTACTCAAGGAAAAGATGTCCTTCCCCCCACTGAGATGCATATTTGTGATGTGAGATAAAACATGAGGGTGAGTTAGTACCACCCAAATCGGATAGTATAGACGTTTGATGGAAGAGCCCTCTTTTGTGTGCGTTCAGGGAGGGTTTGGGTAGTGGTTTGTTAGAGAATGTTCTATAATTCAATTGGTGTTTTTTATCATAACCATAATTGTTTGGGATTTGACTTGAGGGTGTGGTAGGGTGTCTGTATTGGGGTTACTCTCCTTCAAAGAGTGAAAAGGTTTCATGGGTTATTCCACATTCATTCCATGTCTAGCCTCTTATTTTCAGATGAGTTCACTCAAATGCCCTATTTTTTGGTACCTCGCATAGTCAACATCAACCTTGATACAATAGTTACCATGTATTGGTCAAGGTGATGCAGACCCCATAGAGAATAACTACGTGAATCACTACCTCGTGCTGGTAGTGGAAGTCATTGACCTGAGGGTGGGGAGACACAGCCTTCTGGGAGAGTGCTTTGTGGTTTCCACAGAACACCGGAGTATCAGGTATGTCATAACTTGGAGTGTCTTGGACATGAGGTGGTGATGTTGGTTGAACATCTTATAGGAATACAACTGTGAAATAATATATACTCTATAAAAAGAAAACATTTTAGAATATTTCCTTAGAAGGTAATCCCATGATCACCCGATGTGGGTTGTTTGAGAGCAGTTAGCATCCCTACAACTGGCCATAGTGGAAAAGGAGGGTGCAATTTCTCTAAAATTGATGGTTCTGAATCCTTCTCTTCATGATACAATGAAAGAATCCAAGAAAGGAGACCTCAAAAGAGAAGTTCCACCTGATCAGATATACACAGGTGATTCCCCAGTTTGATATTCTGAAGGAGGGAATCAGGAGATCTTATTTCGGGGACAAATAATGTTTCTAGTAGTGACACATGAAGAGGAGATTCATGAGTTCCACAACTCTTCCTTATCTATACATTCAAGTGTTAGTATGTTGTACATGGGGCTTCAGTAGATGTTTTCATGGTCCAGTGAGAGTTTAAGTGTTGCTGAATCCATTCAAGGAGGCCTCACATTTCAGTTGGTAAAGCCTAAGCACTAGTTTTTAGTATGTTTTTGTGACCCTTTTGAAATCCAAGAGTGAAACTGGGATGTAATATCCATAGACATCGTCATATGGAATCTATAAAAACAAAAAAGACATGATGTCATCTTGGTGATAGTAGACCGAATAAAAAATTTGGTGCACTTCCTTACTAACAGCGAGTAGTGTTGGACGGAGAGTTTACGGCCGATATATGTATGGAAAATCGTCCTCCTTCATGAAGGTCCATCAATGTTCGTCTCTGATAATGACATGCTGATTATTCCACGATTGTGGATAGGCCTACCTGGGTCGTTTGGGACACAGTTGTGGATGAGTACAACCTTTCATCCCCAAACTGATGGGAAGATGAGTGAACTATCCATTTTTTGTAGAACATGATGATGGATTGTATGTTAGCTTTTTTCTAAGGGTTAAGCTATTCCCAAGGTTCTCCAAGCAGATCGAGATTGTGTAAAAGGTTGGTGAGGTTTCATACCACCTTTCCCTAACCCTACAGCTACATTAGTTACATGATGATTTCCCGTGACACACAACTAAAGATATATTTTCATAATCTTTAACTTGTCATTGATTGGAGTCGGACCTATGAGGATATACCTTCCCTTTGGTTTGAATGTTGTGGTAGCATAGAAATGTGTAGGAGAGTTCATGGGCGTGGGAGAGCCATGTGTGAGCTTATAATTCCAAGCTGTCTTCATTAGTTTTGATTTTTAGGGATGAAAATTTTGATGGAAGTAATGATTTAAATACCTAGTATTTACCTTGTAGTACATTGGAATATTTCTATATGTATTTTCAGAGCTAGGAACTAACATGGTGCATGATTTTGTGGAATGGAGTTATAGAAATAAATTTTATTAAAATATTAATTATATTTATAATATTAACATGATGGAAATGGGATATCTATAAAAATTTAGTTTAGATAAAAAATATGATGTCATGGTTGAGTTAGGAGCATGGAATTTAACCTTAGAGGTAAATTAGAATTTTCGGTACGGGAATTTTTTAGAACAAGCCACAGAGGGAATAAACATAAGTAAAATAAATAAATAAAATTATTTTATCTCCAATGTTAATTCAAATAATTTTTTAATGAATAATAAGATTTGTAATATGTGACCACAGTAAGGTTTGTTGCATGGAATTAAACACGGGGGAGACTTCAGATGAGAGGGCAGTGGAGGATCAAAATCCGTATCCCCAGGAAGTTTCCAATATATATGAGTTTTAGAAAATAAGAAAGGGTTTGTCTCATTTTCACCCATGGATAGTAGAGCTCCATCTACAACTTCTGATGGTGATTCGACACTGATTTGTTGATGAATTTTGACAAAATATCAAATTCAAGTAGATCAGAGCACACATAATGCAATTGCAGATCTAAAATCCAGGTAGGATTTTTCAGTCATATTTTTCATCACCTGATTAGATTTGTGGTTGTCAAAATTATCTTCTGGTTGTCATCACTACTTTTGAAGCCATTTTTGATGGGCATACTCACACAAACATTGACTAATTCATTAATGGTTCTCTCATTCTTCTTTGTTCTTCACCATTTTTAAGAATTAATTTTATTTCTCATTGAAGAGACATTAAAATTTAGAGTGTAGAATTGATAGGTAAAGTTTTAGAAACAACGAATCCTGATCTACAAGGGTTTAGAGTTTCGGGCACAGATGGAGGAGTGGAAGCAAGTAGAAGCGGAGACTACTTTTAATCATGTAGAAACATCGAAGAGTCTTCGAGAAGAGCATGTGTCTGTGTACATCTGGTCCCGAGGATCCCAGATCTAGTCTCGGATCATGTTTTCAATTACCAATATAATATCAGTGGTCCATAGAAGGGACCACTATCACGTACGGTCCAGTAGTGGTCTGGCTACAACCGTTGGTAGACACCACGATGAGGCAGTGGTAGAGCATCAGGATAGTGTTGGAGCCACGGGGTTGCATGGGCATGTGGGGATCATGGAGGACTCTCGGGTTCTATGTAATACAGTGAACCTAGTTACCTAGAGTTGATGCATTATTATAAAACATTGTCATGATCACAATAGATAAAGTCTAAAAAGACAGATTAGTTTAGTATCCTTGGAAGTACTAGATACATTAATAAGGATTACATTACATCATAAAATGGAAAACTACAACAACATTGTTTCCCTAGACAACACTGAAATCCCATAGACTATCCCAGTAGGTTAGTCATAATATACTTCTTCGCATCTTGGGAAAAATAAAACATAGAAAGGGGTGAGCTCAGATGCTCAGTATGGATAATAATATAGCTAAAACTTTCGTAATTAAGCATAAACATTTAAGACAATGTATAAAACTAAAACAAAATACTTTTCAACATAAACATAATCATAATATGGAAAAAATACATCAATATAATGCCATTACTTACTCACATGGATATTCTACTAGTTGAATAATCACATGCAATATCAAAAGAAACTTTCATAATGATGGAATGAATAATGTAGGATTTCATAACCAATAGTCAAGGCTTTGTGCCAAGAATAAAAATAAGATTTTTTTTGAGGTATTGTGCCAAGACACTAGTTTGTCTCATGAGACCTACTGATTCATCAGGATCTATAGTGGGTTCCACCCGTCACTTAATATGTCCAATGCATTCCTCATATGAAAAGGTTTAAACTAAACATAAACGTTCGTATTAAAACTAGCATATGAAATGTCAATGCTTTATTCATAAACCATGAATGGTATAAAATACCACATCCAAAATATATCATATCACAAAACCATTAATACAATATGGATGTTTTGTATCATAATAAATCAACTTTAAACAAACATAAAATCCATCAAAGGATGTTGACATAGATGAAATCCAAGCCTTTTTAGATAAATATCTCCCTATAATTCAAAATCATTTAAAAGTCACGTAATCATAAAAGAAATCATTTATATTGGAAAATATTCTTATAAACTTGTAAGGGAATCTTCGACATTGTTATAATGGTGTAATATAGCTGCATCCACCGTATAAGTTAAAAAAACCATTCTTACCTTAATTTTTTCGAAAAGGTCATAAGGTACCTTGTTTGGAAAATGACAGAAAGATTCCTTTCAAACCATTTTATAAAAAGTCAAAATGGGTCTAAATTACTTTAACCAATAGTCTAGTAAATAGTAAATATGTTTTGGAATACATTTTTAAGAAACATGGATATGGATGATAAAGATGTCCTAGTAGATACTTGCATAAAAACAACCTCGGATAATAAATAGATTCTGAAATTAACATTTACCTTTTACTTTTCCATGGTCAACCGTAGGTTAACCTCATGTATAATGGTAAAATAATTGTTATTAAATTATAAAAGATCATATACATTAATATGATATCATATATGATCTTTTAACATTGCTTTGAAAATAATATCTTAGTATTATCATTGTTTTGGGTATTAAGGGATTCATTTTCCTTTATATTATTGGTTACGTGAGTATTATTTATTATGGATGGGACGTATCTTATTCATATCCAGAATGATATAAAGTCATTAAATATTATTTTTAGTCATCAAATATGAATTATTCTTGAATGGATACGATGGGGAATGAATCTCATCGTGTTCATGGAGACAGTAATCCGTATGTACGGACGAGTGACAATATAATTCTTTTGATATTAAAATAATATATAATTGGATGGAATATTATACATACAGAATAATTATAATGTTTTATTTATTTTTTATATCAATTACACAATATTATTATACCCATCCATATAATAATGTATTGAATAACAATTACACCACGACGTGGAGACTGTAATCCATACGTACGCATGTATGGTGAATTGTCATTCAAAGGATGGATATAATAATTAATACGGTTATAACATATTTATAATAAGATCACAGTACATAGAAGATACTAGAGTTTTTATTTTATATTGGAAACAACTAAGAAAGAGGAAGTGGAAAAAGAATGGAACTTAAAAGAGGTGATGAAATATTTACCCCTTCTTTGGGTTTTTCTGTTGATTTGATCAAAATGGATCCTTAGGATGGCTTTATGACTAATGGAAGGCATATAGGATGAAGGGAGGACAGTTTAGATTGTATTTGGGAAGGTTTTGGTAGGGCCAAAAGGCATTGAAGTTGTAAATTTGAGGGAAGAGGGGGAGCCCTTTTATAAGAGGGGTGAGGGGCACCTTAGGAAAAGCTAGAAATATTATTGTATAATAAATTCATTTTCAGATTATAATGTATCCAAAATGATTTCATTAAAGTCTAAGGTAGGGATGGGTCAAAAACCACTCAACAAGAAGGTTTTATATAGGTTTGGGTCACTATATTAACTTTATCTTTTAAATTTAACTCTTAGTTAAATAGTTTGACATTTACCATGTCTCTTTGTATTTTTATATTATATGGTAAACAAACTCACTATAAACATCCATGCGAACATAAAGTGGTTAATTAATGACATATATAATATTATTTAAGACCTTGGGCCGAAAATTATATTTTTAGAATAGAATATCAATTAATAATATATAATTTGTTTTTAAAAACACTTTTATGTCAATTTTGACACTATTTTGTATTTTGTTTTTTCTAAATTCATAACCACATTATTACATAAAAAACTCATGTAACAAACCATAAAATGTAATATTAACATAGAAAATTATTTTAATTAATGAAATGAATCAAATGACATTAATTTGTGTATTTATAATATCAAATATTTTAATATTTCATTAATTAGGTAATTACTGCATCATCATTGTGTCATAAAAAAATTAAACAATTTAATTTCTAAAAAATATAACTAAAGTACCATTATGTAGGAAATATGTTTATCTTTAAAACCAATTTTTATAGTTGAAAAGATAACATATATAAATCTATGTAAAAATTGTTTTACTAAAAGATATATGTTTATGTCATTTTTGTATTTACTTGAAGTTAATTAATATAAAGTGTCATTACCACTTACATGTGGCTCTATGGGGTCCCAAAATCAACCCAAGGATTTCCATGGTTAGAAATTTATCATAAAATAGGCTTAGAACACATGTTAATTAATTTAATATTATTATAATATTATTTGCTTACCCTAATTTACCAGATTTACCCTTTAACCATGGTAAAAAAAATATTTACCGAAGTAATTTTTCAAAATATCTAAAAATAAAAGTTACCTATTTAAAAAATTTGGACCTCCTTATTATAATTATTAAATCCATTTTTCTAAATTTAAAACACATTAGTGGCAAAATTAAATTAAAAATAATTTCAGCTGTCAAAACAAAAACCGTGTTTTTAATAAATATTAAATATCAAAAGACTGATACTTGCTTATGTCTAGTTCAAATGTGAAATTATGTCCAATAACCAAAATTGGATTAAATGGTAAAAATATAATCTAATTATACTGAAAACCAATCAATAGTATAATCTATCACTATAAATTATTTTTATTAAAAAATATGTTTTTAATTAAAATTTAATATTTTTTACTATTCATGAAAAATTGATAGTTTTCAGAAAAATACCAAAAATTCACCCTAAGCTAATTTTGATATAATGAATCCAAAAATGAAGTCCATTTTAAAATATAAAATTTTAATTTTTTTAAAAAGTGTGTATTACTATTCATAACAGCTAGTTTGATTGGTTGTGGTGGGTTAGAACTCGAAGTTGCATACAACACACGCTACTATATTGTTCAAAGAGAACCGTACAATGGATGATTGGGGTGTTACATTCTACCCTCCTTCAAATAATTTCGTCCTAGAAAATTATAGAGTATTACAACGTAAAATGTCTCGGGTGGTTCTTCATCAAAAGTTACTTAGGTTCCCACGTTGCCTCTTCCATCTTATTGTTTCTCCATAGAACTTTTACAAGAAGAGTCATCTAGTTTCTCATCACTTGTTCTCTTGAATCAAGAACCATGACAGGCTCTTCACTATACGAAAGATCGGGTTCCAGTTCTAATTCATCAAATGTGAGTACATGTGTTACGTCATGCATGTATTTTCTCAATAGTGATATGGGGAACACATCATGACCTTTGGAGAGACTTGGCCGCATTGCCTAATGGTAAGTTACAGCCCCAATTCATTCTAGATTTTTGAGAGGTTCGATGAACCTGGGACTTAATTTTACATTTTTACCAAAATGTATAACACCCTTCCGTGGAGATACCTTTAATAGAACATGATATCCAACCTGAAATTCCAAATCCCTCCATCAATTATCAGCATAGCTCTTATACCAGATTTGAGCTGCTTTGATGTGGTTTTGGATTACCTTCACCTTATCCATCATTTCGTCTACAAGTTCTGGTCCTACAAGTTTTCTTTCACCAACATCATCCCAATAGGTTGGTGTGTGACATCTCTTTCAATATAACGTTTCATATGGTGCCATCTGAATACTTGAATGGAAGCTATTGTTAAAGGATAATTCTACCAGAGGTAAATATTGATCCCAAATACCTTGAAAGTCAAGTGAGAAAAATCTGAACATGTCTTCTATGTTTTGAATAGTCCATTATGATTGTCCATTAGTTTGAGGGTGGTATGCAGTGATCAAACAATGTTTAGTATACATGGAATTCTAGAGACTTTTCGAAAATCTTGATGTAAAATGGGGATCATGATCAGAAACAATCAATAGTGGTACTCCATGAAGTCTTACAACTTCATTAATATATAGTCTCGTTAAACATTCAGGTGGTAAATCTTCTCTTATTATAGGAAAATGTGATGACTTTGTATGATTTTCTACAATGACCCATATTGCATTGTTCCATATAGGAGTCTTTGGTAGTCTCATGACAAAGTCCAGCATAATAGTCTTCCATTTACACTATGGTATGGGAAGAGGTTGCTTGACTCCTCCAGGCTGTTTTCTTCCAGCTTTCACTTGTTGGCAAACCATAAATCATTACACAAAATCAGCAATCTGCCTCTTCATGTGGTCCCACCAAAAATGCTCCTTCAAATCTCTATACATTTTGGTACTCCCAGGGTGTATAGCGAAATTGGAGATATGATCATCATCCAACAATTCTCTTTTTTATATCTGGTATATCGGGAAAACAAAGTCTCTTCCCAAATTTTAAAATCCCATCTTCATATATGAAGTCACTCAATATCCTATCATTAAAAGCATTAATCCTCTTTAGAAACTCCTCATCATTAGCCTAATAACTTTTTATCCTTTCTATTAAAGATGGATTGGAATCCATTTAAAAAAAGTATTGATGTTTCACCTTCCATGGTTATTCCCATATCCATATTTACTTGATCTATGTATATAGGATCCTTTTCAACTCTCATCTTGTTCAAAATACCATGATCCTTTCAACTCAAAGCATCTGCCACCATATTTGCCTTCCCCAGGTTGTATTGTATAGTGCATTCATAATCATTGAGTAGTTTAATCCATCTCCATTGCCTCATGTTCAGTTCTTTTTGTGAGAAAATATATTTCAATCTCTTGTGATTAGTGTAAATCTCACATTTTTCACCATAGAAATAGTGTCTTCAAATGTTCAAAGAAAATATTACAGCTACTAACTCAAAATCATGAGTAGGCTAGTGTTTCTCATGAACATTTAGCTATAATGAGGCATAGGAAATAACCATATGATTCTGCATAAGGACACAACAAAGTCCTTTCTTTGAAGCATCACTATAAATAACAATCCCATCATTCCCCGATGGTAGAGTAAATATAGGAGCATTGAATAACCTTCCCTTTAGTTCTTCAAAATATTCTTCACACTCTTGTGTCCAAAACAATTTAACCCTTTTTCGTGTGACCTTTGTTCATGGGTTAGCCAACTGGGCATAATTCTGGACAAAATGTCGATAATAACCTGCGAAACCAATAAAACTGCATACCTCAGTTATACTCATTGCTGCTAGCCATTCTTGGATGGCCTTGGTCTTAGAAGGATCAAAAGAGATTCCATCCTTAGAGCCAATATGGGAATGAATACAAATCTCTTGAATCCAAAATTCACACATGCTAAACTTCCCATATAATTCATGTCTTCTAAGAGTCTTCAAGATAATGTGCAAGTGATTTTCATGATCTTAGTAGATTTTGGGGTATACTAAGATATCATCAATAAATACCACTACAGAGTCATCAAGATATTCCTTGAAAACTCTATTCATTAGATCCATGAAGACAGAGGGTGCATTAATCAATCCAAAATGCATTACTGTAACTCATAATGCCCGTACCTAGTTCAAAATGCTATTTTCATAATGTCTTTCTTCTTCAAACACGACTGATGATTTCCAGATTGAAGGTCTATCTTTGAAAAGTTTTGATCTCAATGAATTTGGTCAAATAAATCAATAATGTGATGTAGGGTATACGTTTTCTTTATTGTTATAACATTGATCTCCCCGCAGTCATTTCAAAACCTCATAGATCCATTGTTCTTCTTAAAAAAGGACTAGGGAACCCCATGGAGATTCACTAGGGAGAATAAATCCATTATCACTAAATTCATCTACTTGTTTCTTTAGTTCCACTAATTCCATAATTTCCATTTTATAAGGGTTCATCAATATGGGCCTTGAACCAGGAATTAAATCAATGGAAAACTCAATTTCTCATTCTGGAGGATGTCCAAAACATATTTCTAGAAACACATCAACATATTCTTTCACAACAGGCACATCCTATATTTGAACATTCTTTTTCTCTCCCATAATTATTTCATTATCATCCACCCCAATAATTGAATTTAGTTGAGCTATTGGGGGTGGATCTAGATATGAATTAAGTGGTGATGTTTCTGCACTAAAGATAAGGTGATCAATATCATCATCATCAAAAATTTTAACCTATTTCTTCTTACAATAAATCTTTTCATTATGGCCTGAAACCCAATCCATACCGAGGATTATATCAAATTCAATTATCGGTATGATGATGTGATCAGCTGATAAAGAACCTTTATATGCCCTAATGGGGACTGATTCATAAAAATTTGTTCCAATGATACTTCCCTTATGAGTTTTTACTGACAAATCCCTTGTTAAATCAAATTGGGAATATCTAATTTTCAAAGAAAAAGGGGAAGATATGAAACAATGCAATGATCTAGAATCTAATAAAGCATTTTCTAAACTTGAGGAAACCATTAAATTACCCACCACCACGTCTTTTGGAGCTTCATCCTCAGAAGTAGTGATAGTATAAGTTTTTCCTTGAACCCTTGGATTTTTTAGACGTAAGTTCCCCTGATGCTTAGGAAATTCATTTGCATAATTCCCCCTCTCTCTACAGTTGTATCATTCAACATCGATAGCCTCTTTCTTCCCCTTGCAATCACGAGCTTTGTTTCCTTTTTCCTCACACTTGTAACAAACTCCCATTCCCTTTAGGAATGTACCAGGGTGTTTCTTCCCACATTTCCAATAGGATAGATATTCCATTTTTCCTATCTTCCCCTTATTTCTATTTCTAGAGTGTTATGTAGATCTCTTCTTCTCTTGCATTGCTTTAAAGTCATAAGACCTAAAGAACTCTTTTTCTACCCTAATAGCACAAGAGACAATATCTTTTTATCATGAGAAGGATTGTGAGACTAATGATCAACAGAGAAATGGGTTTAACCAATCAACGAAATGATAAAGCTTACTTCTTGGGTTACGTATATAGTCTGTAACGTGCCTCGCTAACCTTGTAATGTTAGCTTCACACTTTGCTACATTCTCAACCTCTTTTTTCCTCAGACTCAAAAATTTACTTTCCATATCTACTCGATGGTCATGGGGAATGTATTTTTCTAATAAAATTTCTTTAAACTCCCTCCATTCGTTTTTTGATACTACATCATCTTCCTTTGTGTTTTGAATCAATGAACACCATTGTTCAGCTTCCCAAGTGAGGTGTAAACTGCCATGACAACTTTTTCCCTTTCTCTATTCCCCAAGGAATGGAATATTTTATTTAAGGAATTTATCAATTTCTCAGCTACTAGTGGTTTTGTACCCCAATTTAATGTTGGTGGTTGTTGCCTCATTAAGAGATCTAACATTGAACCTCTTCGTTGTGGATCAGGGTGCTTCATACAGGTAAGGTTATTATTCATAACCTGAGTGAGTTGACCCAGAATGATGATTAGCTAATCAGCCCCAGTTACATCACCATCTCCACTATAATTATCTTGAGTAGGAGGGAAATATCTACATGGAGTGCAAGCATTGATTCGATTTCCATTCCATCCACTAGGACCCATTTCTAAACAATGGAATAAACTAGATTAGTTTATGAATCGTAATACATAAATCCAAACATGTAAAACACTTAACATAAATTGAATAGTTTATGGATATAATCCATATTCCAAAAAAAAATTCTTTAGGGAAGTATATACTCATTAACCCTTCATAATTGTTTGTAAATAAAATGAGAAATATCTTAAGAATATCCCCCAGGTGTTTCATAACCATGAGTGCAGCAAGGCCCATTGTCGTGCACTAGTTCCCGTTCGAGTCTAGCTTAAAGCGGTGTTTTCAGGTTTTACCCCTAGGTACATCTGTTCTAGAGCCGCCACTACCTGATCGTATCTAGACTCAGATGTATTTCTTGGAAAACTCATAAAATATCTTAAATAACAAAATTCTTGGAAGTTCTTCTATACTAATCCTCAAAGTCTATCTTTGGGCTATGTGCTCTAATCCGAGTTTA
Source organism: Viscum album (assembly GCA_963277665.1). Lineage (NCBI taxonomy): Eukaryota > Viridiplantae > Streptophyta > Magnoliopsida > Santalales > Viscaceae > Viscum > Viscum album. Next base: position 2,137,164,155 of record OY728141.1, on the reverse strand, counting down.
TCTAAATATAGTTTCCAAGGATTGCACTAGACATTCACTATTAACAATGCTAACATCATGACCCCAGTTACCCATATTCGGTTCATTATTAAATAAAATTTGTATGATCACAAAAGATCAAGTCTCAAATGATTGATTAGTTTAGTAGCCTTGAAAGTACTAGATACATTCATAAGGATTACATTACATCATGAAATTGAAATTTAAAATAACTTTTATTCCTTATACAACACTGAGATCAAATAGACTATCCCTGTAGGTCTGTCATAATATAATTTTTTGCATCCTGGGAAAAATAAAACATAGAAATGGGTTACATCAGATGCTCCTTAAGGATAAAAATATAGCAGAAACTTTCATAAGTATGCATAAACATTTAAGGATATGTATAAAACTAAAACAAAATCCTTTTCAACAAAAACATAATCATAATATGGAAAATATAAATCACAATAATTCCTTTAAATTTCTCACATGGATATTCTACTAGTCGAATAATCAAATGCAATATCATTATCCACTTTCATAATGATGGAATGCATAATGCCAGACATCATAACCACATAGTCAAGGCCTTGTTTCAGAACTAAATATAATATTTTTGTCAAAGCCTTGTGCCAAGACACTAGTTTGTCTCATGAGACCCACCGATTCATTGAGGAGATATAGTAGGATCCACCCGTCACTTACTAAGTCCAATTCATTACTCATATGAAATGGTTTAAACATAACATAAACATTCGTATTAAAAATGGCATACAAAATTTCAATACTTTATCCATAAACCATTAATGTTATGAAATAACACAACCACAATTAGACATATCACAAAACCTTCAATACAATATGGAAGTTTGGTATCATAATAAATCAACTTCAAACAAACATAAAATCTATCAAAGGATGATGACATAGATGAAATGAAAACCTTCATAGAGAAATATCTATTTCTATTTTAAAATCATTTAAAAGTCACGTAATTATAAAAGAAAACATATATATTTTTAAATATTCTTATAAGCTTATAAGTGAAGCTTCTACATTGTTATAACGGCGTAATATTGCCTCACACGCCGTATAAGTTAAAAAACTTCTTACCTTAATTTTTTCAAAAGGTCATAAGGTACATTGTTTGGAAAATGACAGAAATATTCCATTAAAAACATTTTATAAAAAGTCAAAAAAGGTTATAAATGACATTAAACCATATCCTAGTGAATATTAAAAATGATTTGGAATACATTTTAAAAAAACATGGATGTGGATGATAAAAATGTCCTAGTAGATACTTACGTAAAAACAACCTTGGATAATAAAGACATTGTGAAATTAACCATTACATTATAATTTTCCTTTGTCAAGGGTAGGTTAAACTCCTATATAATGGTGAAATAATTGTAATTAAATTATACATGAATTATATACATTAATATGATATCTTATATGATCTTTTAACATTGCTTTTTTAATAATATCTTAGTATTATCGTTGTTTCTGGTGTTAATGGATTCATTTTCCTTTATATTATTTGTTATGTTAGACATATTTGTTATAGATGGGATGTATCTTATTCCTATCTAGAATGATACCATGTTTTTAGATATTATCTTTAATCATCAAATGAAAATTAATCTTGAATGGATATGAAGGGGAATGAATCTCATCGGGTTCGTGGAGATGGTAATCCGTACATACACACGAGTGACAATATAATTCTTTTGATATTAAAATAATATATAATTGGATTATATATCCTATATAAAAATATAATTATCATGTTATATTTATTATTTAAATCAATTACACATCATTATTATGCCTATCCAAATAATAATGTGTTGAATAACAATTTCACCACGATTTGGAGACGGTAAGCCGTACCTACGCACGTATGGTGAAATGTCATTAAAAGGATGGGTAGAATAATGAATATAGTTGTACTATAATTATAATAAAATCACATTATATAGAAGATACTAGAGTTTTTATCTTATAATGTAAAAAACAAAGAAAAAAGAAGTGGATGAAAAAACGAACTTCAAAGAGGTGATGAAATATTGACCTCTTCTTCGGGTTTTTCCTTTTGATTTGAGGAAAAGGGCTCTATAGGGTGGATTTCTGACTAAATTAATGCCTCCAGGATGAAGGGAGGATAGATTAGAGGATATTTGGTCATGTTTTGGCTAATAAAAAAGGATTTGAAGGTGTAAATTTGATGGAAGGGGAAGTGCCATTTTATCAGAGGGGTGAGGGGCGCCTTAGGAAAAACAAGAAATATTATTTTATAATAAACTATTTTTCGGTTTCTAATGGCTCAATCATAAATTATTTAAAGTATAAGGTGGTTATGGGTCTAAGAAAACTCAAACAATAGGTTTTAGACGGGTTTGGGTCACTATATTGACATTATCTTTTAGATTTGACTCTTAATTAAATAGTTTGACATTTACCATGTCTCTTTGTATTTTTATATTATATGGTTATTAAACATACTATAAAATTCCAAGATAATCTCAAGTAGTTCATTAATGAAATATATAATATTATTTATGATCTCTGTCCGAACCTCAGATTTTTATAAATATAATATAAATTAATAATATAATATTTGTTTTTAAAAACTCTTGTATAACAATTTTGACACTATTTGGTATTTTGTTTTTTTTTAATTTATAACAGCATTATTACATTGAAGAAAATTCATCTAACCAACCCTAACATGTCATATTAACATATAAAATTAGATTAATTCATAAAAAGTCTAAAATTATATTTATTTGGTATTTATAATATCAATTATTTTAATATTTCATTAATTACATAATTACTATATCATCATTGTGTCGTAAATAAATTAAATTATTTAATGTCTAAAAAATATAAATAAAATACCATTATATAGGAAACTATTTTATATTTATAATTTATATTTATAGTTGAAGATATAACATATATAACCTTATATAAGAATTTTTTTAGTAAAACATATATGCTAAGTAATTTTTGTATTTACTTTAGCTTAATTAATATAAAGTGTCATTATCACTTACAAGTAACTCCATGGGGTCTCAAAATAGACCCAAGTATGAACATGGTCGACCATGTATCAGTCAATAGGGTTATCACATGTTTGAATGTAATTTAATATTATTATAATATTATTTTTTACCCTTGTTTACAGTATTTACCCTTTAGGCATGGTAAATAGAATATTTACCGAAACTATTATTCAAAATGTATAAAAATACAAGATACCTATTTAAAAAAATTTGAACCTCCTAATTCTAAATATGGAATCCATTTTTCTAAATTCAAAACATAGAAGGGGAAGAAATTAATTTTAAATTAATTTCCATTGTCAAAACAAAAAGCGGGTTTTTATGAAATAATAACTATCAAAAGATTGATATTTGCTTATATCCAGTTTAAATGTGAAATTATGTCCAACAACCAACATTGGATTAAATGGTAAAAATATAATCTAATTATACTTAAAAACCACTCAATAGATTAATTTATCCCTATATATTATTTTTATTAAAAAAGTTGTTTTTAATTAAAAATTATTATTTTTCACTATTCATCAAAAATTTAATGTTTTCATAAAAATTAAAAAAATTCCACCTAAGCTAATTTCGATATTCAAAATCCAAAAATGATGTCCTTTTTGAACGATAAAATTTATAAAATTTCAAAAAGTGGGTATTACTATTCATAACAGCAAGCTTGATTGGTTGTGGTGTGTTAGAACTAGATGTTGTGTACAACACACCCTACTATATTATTCAAAATGAAGTGTTTTTTGGAAACATGGGGTGTTACATTCTGTATTCTATAGATATAAGTTGAGCTATAGAGATGGACCAATGCAGAGGGCTAGGGATGTGGGCTACGGGGCAGCGGGCTGGGTCAGTCATAGCCGACCACCGTAGGTAGAGTAGATCGGCTGATGTGGACTGACCCAGCTAGAGTGGCCCAGGTCAAGCTGTGGGGATATCAAACCCATGTATATTTCAATCAACGAACATAATATTCACAAAATCTATAGAAACATGATCTACTCATCATGGTGGACCTTTTTAGGATGAGTAAGGAGTTTTATTTTACAGGCACGAGGATTGGGGGTATAAAATCTCCAATTGTAATAATAATAATATAATTATTATTATTTGATAATTCTTGAAACAAGTATATCTCCTACATTCGACATACGATTGATGCATTGTCAGTGAATTTGAAATCCTAAAATTAAGGTGGATATTTCAAGACTAATTTGGTGATTTTATACTGAAATTGAGGTGTGCACTTTATGATGCTCGGTTTGGGAGTTTGTGGTGAAATGTGATTTTTTCATAGGGTGTCTGTTTTGGATTAATGAATAGGTGATACCATGAATTTTATTTGGAATATCTCAATGGTACAATCCATATGATGTGTTCCAAGATCAAGATATAATCTCTATGAAGAACCATTCTTGTACAACACTGAGAGATGCATTTTCTTCATTGAGTATGAGTTTCAGGTGGATGAATAGTTGATCTTTTTCACTTTTCTACAAGGATCACAATGGAAGGATCTATTCGGTTAGCCAGGTCCATCTAAAGATTAATGTTATAAAACATACATTTTCACCCATTCAGACCAGTGACAAGCATCTTACACTTGTAAGCCATTCGGTAGGATGGTCTGTTTACTCTGTGAGAGTAGTAGCCTACCTAGGTTCACTAGAATGTAGTTTAGTACCCAATTATACCTAGGTAGATTACTAGGGGTTGAGGCTGGGTCACACATTATGTGGGACCCGCACAAAATTTGTACCACTATAAGAATCTTATACCTCTTGTATCTCCTTCTAATGTTCTCAGATTTTGTCCTACGAGTAGAATCTCCTGAGTGTTTCTTTGTACAGAATGTGATGGTTCCCTCTTTTGTGGATTCCAAGATATAATTAGAGACGTTCTATGAAAGACACTTATCTAGTGAGACATTTGATGTTTTGGGAATGATTCTTATTTAAGGGTACACTCAAAGGCATTCGTGCTCTGGAGACGACATAAGAGTTTTTTGAGTGGAACCCTACTGCTGGGTTTTGAATGGGTCCTCGATGCCACTAGAGTGGAACTCTAAAGCAGGTCTAGGCATGGATCGTCAACCTATTCCTAATGGAACCCTCTATCTGGGCTTGGCATGGGTCCTTGATGACACTATAGTGGAACCCTCTAGCTGGGCTGGGCATGTGACCTCATGATTTTGCGAGTGGAACCCTCCATCCAAGCTGGGAAGGGGACCATAATGACACTATATTGATACCATGGGTCCTCGATTAATCTAGAGTGGTACCCTCTAGCTGGGATGGGCATCGGTCCTCGATGACACTAGAGTGGAACCTTGCAGATGATCTAGGCATGGGTCCTTGACCAAGATGCATGAACTATTGACTGTGATGATCTGTGATGAGACATTATTTGACATAACTATGGACATGATGAGTAAGAGGGGTTCTTTTACCACAGAGATGAGTCTTTGAAATGTGGCCTAAAACCGTGCTAGAAAGACAATGTTTCCCATAGATCATAGTGACAAGGTTTTGTGATGGAGCCCCTTTGACTTTCATGTTTAGTGTAACACCCCAAGCTTCTATGGTACGTTTCTAATTGAATAATATAATAGCTTGTGCTATATGCAAATCAAGTTCTATCACACCACGACCAATAAAACAAGCTGTTATGAATAGTAATTTTCACTTTTTAAAATTTTATAAATTTTATTTTTCAAATTGGACATCATTGTTGGATTTGGAATATCAAAATTTTCTTAGGGGAAATTTTTAGTAATTTAATGAAAACATTAAATTTTTGATGAATAATGAAAAACAATAGGTTATTGTTTAAAACTAACGTTTTATTTATATAATTATTTATTTTACTTAAATTTATTTTAAGTCAAAATATATAACTATTTCCTATATTAGTTTAATTAATTCCATTAGATTCATTTTATAAAAATATTAAATGTATAAAATTTTATTGAACTTTTTAACGTCTTTAACCCACCTTCTTTGCAGATTTGTAAATTTTCATCAAAACTAATTTTACCATTTCTGTGAATTTAATATCGAAAATTTGAGAGACACGGTTGATATAATTATGTAAAATGTGGTACAATAAGATGAAAATATTTTTTGTTGAATAGTATCTTTTGAATTTTATTTACCATAGTTAAAAGTTAATTGGGTAATTAAAGGTAATAAGGATATTATAATTACCCTAACATATGTTTTAATTCAATTTGATAAGTGTTTTTTGACTAACATAATCATTAGGAATAAAATATGCTCCACTTTGATCCACTTTGATTAGATTAGAACATTTATTAATATTTTATTTAAAGAAGAGTTAAAAAGTTTTAATTCAAATTCTCATAACAAATACATTTTTTATATTTTGTTATACATAATATAAATTTGACTATAAATATTAATTATAAATATAAAACTATTTCATACATAATGTTATTTTATTTATAATATTTAAATATTAAATAATTAAATATATTTTACAATGATGTTGCAGTAATTACCTTATTAATGAATGATTAAAATAATTGATATTATAAATATCCAAATAATTGTAAATTGAGACTTTTGATTCATTCCACATATTTTCTTGGTTAATATGGAATTTTAGGGTTTACTAAATATTATTTTTTTGTTATAAAGTTCTTATGACTTTCACAAAAACAAAATACCAAATAGTCTCAAAATTGACATAAATGTGTTTTTAAAACAAATATTATATTATTAAATGATATAATATTCCTAAAAATCAAATGATTAGTCAAAGGATATAGATAAATATTGATATGTCAATAATTAACCACTTGGGTTTCTCTTGATTTTTTATAGTATGTTTATTAACCATTTATTTTAATAATACTAGAATACATTGTAAAAGTAAAACTATTTAATGATGAGTTAAATCTAAAAGATAAATTTAATATGGTGACCCAAACCTGTCTAAAACCTATTGGGTGAGATTTTTTTAACCCAAAACCACATTATCCTCTAAATAATCCTATTGGTGCCATTAAAACCCAAATATTATTGTACAATAAATTAATATTTCAAGCTTTTCTTAAAGTGACCCTCAACTCTCTTATAAAAGGGTACTTCCTCTTCTCTAAAAATCACACCTCCAAATCCATTTGGTTCGTCCAAAACCTGCCCAAATACCTTTCCATCTAACCTAACTTCAACCTAGATTTCTTACATTGATCATAAATCCACCAAATTGATCCCTTTTTATCAAATCAAAAGGAAGCACCCAAAGAAGAGGTAATAATATCATTACCTCTTTCAAATTTATTTTTGTCTTCCACGTCTTCTTTATTTGTTCTTTCCAAACCAAAATAATAACTCTAGTACATTCTACAAACTGTGATTCTATTAAAAATAGGTTAAAATGATACTCATTATTCCATCCATCCTATGAATGAAAAAGTCACTATACGTGTGTACATACACCTTACTGTCTCCACGTTGTGGTGTAGTTTGTTATTCAACACTTTATTATTTGTATGATTGTAATAATGAGTATAATTGATCTATATAAAAAATATAACATGTTAATGATTCTTTATATTTGATATACCATCCAATTACATATTATTTCACCACCAATATAATGATATTTTCACTCGTGCATACGTACGGATTATCATCTCTAAGAACGTGATGAGATTCATTCCCCATCGTAACCATTTAGGAATAGTTTTAATTTTATGATTAAAAATAATTTTTGAGAAAATAATATCATTATGGATATGAATAAAATACATCCTATATATAATAAACCTGACTTACATAACAAAACATATAAAGGAAAATAAATCAGTTAACACCCGAAACAATGCTTCAACTGAACTATTTTTAACAACTAAATATTAGAAGATCATATATGATACCATAATTTGGTATGTAGTTATATTATAATTTAATAAAAAGATATAAATATTTTAAATTAGGTTAATGTACCCCCTAATACGGAAATTTATAATGTAAGGGTGAATATTACAATCACTTTATTATCCGAGGTTGTTTATACGTGAGTATCTACTAGGACCTCTTTATCATCCACATCTTTGTTTCTTAAAAATATATTTCAAATACTTATTACTATTTCTATGAATATGAGTTAATTTCATTTACACCCTTGTCAGAATTTTTATAACATGCTTTGAACATAATGTTTCCATCATTTTCCAAAACAAGGTACTTTATGGCCTTTTCGACAAATTAAGGATATAATGTTTTTTAACTTATATGGCGACTGCATCTATTTTCCACCGTTATAACACCTTCAAAGATTCCATTATAATCATATAAAAATATTTTCAAAATAAATTTTTTCTTTTATATTTATGTTATTTTAAATTATTTCAATAAGAAGGATATATTTCTCTCAAGTAGTTATCATTTCATCTACGTCAACATCCTCTGATGGATTTCAAAATTGTTGAATGTTAATTCATTATGATACAATCTTCCATATTGAATTGAAGGTTTTGTAATATGTTTGTCTATGGATGTTAATTTTTTATAACTTTCAAGGTTTATGGTTTAATTAATAACATTTCATTTTCTAGTTTTAATATTAATGTTTATGTTATGTTTTAATATATTTATATTAGGAATTCATTGGACATAGTAAGTGACGGGTGGATCCCACTATAGCTCATCCATGCATCGGTTGGTCTCATGACACAAAATAGTGTCTCAGCACAAGGCCTATACAAAAATATATTGTAGATCTGGGACTATTCCTTGACTATGTGGTTATGATGTCCAACATTAGGTATTCCATCATTATGAAATTAACTACTTATATTACATGTTATTATTCGACTAGTAGAATAACCATGTATATAATTAGACGGAATTATTTGATTTTTCTTTTCCATATTATGATGAATTTTATGATTAAAATTAGTTTGTTTTAGTCAAATTCATTTCCTTAAATGTTTATGCTTATTTGTGATAGTTTCCGCTATATTGTTATTCTTAATGAGCATCTAAGCTCACCAATTTATATATTCTTTTCCCAGGATGTGAAAAAGTATATTACGATTAACCTATAGGAATGGGTATTGGGATATTAGGGTGTTAAAAAGGGACACAATGTTGATGTATTTTCATTTCATAATTTAATGTAAAACTTATATATGTATCTAGTACATCCATAGCTACTAAACTAATCGTCCTTTCGAGACTTGATCTATTTTGATCGTGAAAATTTTATGTGATAATGCACATACTCTGGGTAACTAGGGTAGGGAATTTATTGTTGGTATCAGAGGATGTTTAGTAAAAACCTCGGAAGCTATATTTAGGAAAACTCTCATTAGAGAACATTACCCTAAGACGGACTTTGAAGATTAGTATAGAAGAACTTCTTTGAATTTTTTTAATGTAGATATTTTTTGTATTTTCCATGAAATACATCCCTGTATGGATACGAGCAGGTAGAGGCGGCTCAGGCGTATTTGTACATAGGACTAGAAACTCAGGCAAGGAGTTTCGAGCTTGACCTATGGTATCCTGGTACACCACAACGATCCTCTTTTCTCTCTTGGTTATGACAATCCTAGGGGACATGCTTTCGATAATTTAAATTTTCTTTAGAAACCATTATGAAGGAATTATGAGTAAACAATTTCCCAAAGAATTTTTTTTGTTATTGTGGATTATATGCATAAATTGTACAACTTATTATTGGTATTTTTGTATTTTGAAATTATTTATTGTGATTAATAAACTAATCTAGTGTATGTCATAGTTTAGAAATGGTTCATAGAAGAAGGAATAAAAATCGTATCAATGCACATAATCCATGTAGGTATTTTCCTCGAACTCAACATAATTATAGTGAAGATGGTGATGGAACCAGTGGTGAACATCTTATAACCATACCGGGACATCACACTCTTGTTATGAATAATAACATTACCCGTGTGGAGCAACCTAATCCCCAATGAGGAGGATCAATGATTGACCACTTCATGAGGAAACAACCACCAACATTCAATGGGACCAATGATCCAATTTTAGCTAATGAATGTATATGTTTTATAGAGAAAATATTTTAATCTTTGTGAGTAGTGAAATGGAAAAGGTTTTCATGGCTGTTTATCGCCTCACTGGAGATGCAGATCAATGGTGGTCATTAATTAAAAACACAAAGGAGGATGAAGAAGTATCAAATATGTAATGGAGGGAGATTAAATATATTTTCATAGAAAAATAATTTCCTCATAAGCATCGAGCTGATATTGAAAGGTAATTTCTGAGTCTGAGAAAAAAAGAGGATGAGATTTTCACAAAGTATGATGAGGATTTTACAATTTTAGAAACGTATGAAGTATATTATATATGTAACCCAAGGATTAATATTAATAAATTCATAGAAGGGTTAAAACCATTTCTTCATCAAGAATTAGTCTCACAATCCTTCTCATGAAATGAAGACATATTCTCAGGTCCTATCAAGATAGAATAAAATTCTCTACGTCTTATGTCTTTAAAGAAAAGCAGGAGAAGAAGAGATCTGTTGAACACTGTATAAATGGAAATAATGCGAAGAAGGTAAAATTTGAATGTCCAACCTACATTAAAAGTGGGATGAAACACCCAGGAACATTTTTGAATGGAATGGGAGTCTATTACAAGTGTGGTTTTAAAAGGCCACCAAACTCTCAATTGAAAGGGAAATAATGTGGCTGTCAATTTGAATGCTGTAATTGTAGATAAATGGAGAATTAAGAAAATGAATTTCCTAATTGCCAAGGAAACATACCTTATAAAAGGCCATGTGTGAAAGGAGAAGCTTATTTGATCACTACAGCTGAGGTAGAAGCCCCAAATGACATAGTGGGAAGTAATTTAATGGTGTCCTCAAATTTAGACAACACATTATCTGATTTTGGAACATCGCATCGTTTCATATATTCCCAGTTTTCTAATAAATTTAGAAATTTCCAATATCATTTAACCAGGAGTTGTTAGTCAAAACTCCTAAGGGAAGTATCATTGCAACAAAATTTTGGTAATCAGTTCCCATTAACTCATATAAACAACTTTATTTATTAATCTCATCATCATTCCCATGATAGATTTTTATATAAACCTCGGTATGGATAGTATTTTAGACCATAATGAAAAAATATATTCTTAGAAGAATGAGGTTACAATTATTGATGATATTAAGGAATACCTTATCATTATAGAAGAAATGTCACCATTGGATTCTTATCTAGATCCACCCCCAGTAGCTCTACAAAATTCAATTATTTTGAAAGAATATGTTGATGTGTTTCCATAGGATTTACATGTACATCCCCCAAAATGAGAAATTGAGGTTTATATTGATTAAATTCATGGTTCAAGGCCCATATCAAATACCCCTTATAGAATGGTCATAGTGGAATTAGTAGAACTAAAGAAACAACTAGAAGAATATAGTAACAAAGGATTTATTATCCCTAGGGTTTCTCAATGGGGATACCCTGTTATTTTTATATGGATAATGATGGATCTATGAAGTTGGGTATCGACTACATAGAGATCAATGCTATAACAATAAAGAGTTAGTATCCCATTCCTCAAATTGATTATTTATTCGATCTACTTCATGGAGCTCAATATTTTTCAACGATTAACCTTTGATATAGATATCATCAGTTGTGTGTGAAGAAGGATGACATTCAGAAGATATCATTTTGTATTAGGTATGGGCATTACGGGTTTACAGTAATGCCTTTTGGACAGACTAATTCCCATTTATCTTCAAGGATCTAATGAATACAGTATTCAAGGAATATATTGATGACTGTGTTGTGGTATTTAATGATGATATATTGGTTTACTCAAAAAGCTATTTAGATCGTGAAAATAATGTGTGCACTATCTTAAAGACTCTTAGAAGAAATAAATTATATGTGAAGTTTATAAAGTTTTCATTTTGGCTTTAGGAGATTTAATTCGTTGGACATATTGTCTATAAGAATGGAATCTTTATTGATCCTTCTAAGAAAATTGCAATGCATGAATGTCCAACATCGATGAGTATAACTGAGGTATTCCATTTATGGGTTTAGTAGGTTATTATCAGAGTTTCATCAATAATTTAGTGTGATTGGATAACCAATTAATCAAGATCACACATAAAGTGTTTAAATTATTTAGAAAAGAAGACTATGAATTATGTATTGAAGATCTTAAGATAAGATAAGTCAAGTATCCTATCTTAAATCTACCATCAGGTAATGATGGGTATGTAATTTTTAGTAATGTTTCAAAGAAAGGAATAGGTTGTGTCCTTACGCAAAATGATAGAGTTATTTCACACACATCACGACACCTAAAAATTAATGAAAAAATCTTTAACACTCATGTTCTTGAGTTAGCAGTTGTAATCATAGCTTTGATGATATAGAGACATTATATCTATGGGGAATATGTGAGATATATACCGATCAAAAGGGTGTGAAGTATATTTCCTCACCGAAAGAACGCAGAATGAGGAAAAGTTGATGGCTTGAACTACTCAAAGATTATAATTTTACTATACACTACCACCCCAAGAAAGAAATTAAGGAGGCAGATGATTTGAGCAGAAATGATCATGGATTTTTTAACAATATGAGAGTTGAAATGGATCTTATGTTCATGGATCTAGTAATGATATATATGAGAATAATAATGGAAGGTGAAACATAATTACTTTTTCAAATGGTTTCCAAACCATCATTACTAGAAAGGATAAAAAGTTATTATACTGATGATGAGGAGTTTCAAAAGATAATTAATGTTTTTAATGATGGGAGATTGATTGACTTCTTATATGAAGATGGAATTTTAAAATTTAGGAAGAGACGTTGTGTCCCTGACATACATGATCTAAAAAGAGAATTTTTGGATGATGCTCATAGCCCCCATTTTTCTATAAACCCTAGTAGCACTAAGATGTATATATATTTGAAGGATAATTTTTGGTGAGACAATATAAAGAGGGAGATTGCTGATTATGTGTCAAGAAATATTGTTTGTCAACAAGTGAAGGATAGAAAAAAACACCCAAGAGAATTATTTGAACCTATTCCCATACCATAGTGGAAATGGGATGATATTACGACGAAATTTGTCATGGGGCTACAAAAGACTCCTAGAAGGAATGGTGAAATATGCGTCATTGTTGATCGTCTTACCTAGTTATCACATTTTGCTGCTATAAGAGAAGATTTCCCACCTGAATGTTTTTGAATAAAATATATTAATGAAGTTGTAATACTTCATGGAGTACCCCACTCAATGGTTTTCGATCGTGATCTCCATTTTACATACAGATTCTGGATAAATATTCATAAGGCCCTAGATACTAAAATTTATTTGATCACTTCCTACTACCCTCAAACAGAGGGAAAATAAAAACGGACTATTCAAACCATAGAAGGCATGTGGTGATCTTTCTCACATGATTTTCAAGGTATGTGGGATCAATATTTACCTCAGGTATAATTTTCTTATAATAAGAACTTCCATTAAAATATTCAGATGGCACCATATGAAGCTTTATATGGAAAGGGATGTCGCATAATAACTTGTTAGAATGATGTTAGTAAAAGAAAAGTCATAGGCCCAAAACACGTTGAGGATGCAATGGAAAAGGTGAATATTATCAAAACCCACATCAAAACATCTCAAAGAAGGAAAAAAAATAATGATGATAACAGAAGGAATGATTTGTAATTTTTAGTAGAATATCATATTTTTCTGATGGTATATCCATGGAAGGGTGTTATACGATTCAGTAAGAAGGTTAAATTAAGTTCCAGGTACATCAGACCTTTCAAAATTATAGAACGAATTGGAGTTGTAGATTACCATTTGACAATGCCTCAATGTCTCTTCAGAGTCCATGATGGGTTCCTTGTATAGCTGTTGAGAAAATACATGTCTCACAAAAATAATGTACTCACATATGATGAAATAGAACTATAACATGGTCTGTCTTATTCTGAAGAGCATGTCAAGCTTATTGATTTTAGAGAACAAGTGTCAAGAAACCGGATGGATCGCCTGGTAAAACTTCTATGGAGAAACGATAATATAGAAGCGGAAACATGGGAACATGAGTAATGTATACTGAAGAACCACAAAATATTTTTATATAGTCGTATTCTAGAAATTTCGTGGAAGAAATTATTTGAAGGATGGAATAATGTAACACCCCGAGCTTCAATGGTACACTTTTTCCTTCAACAATGAGATAACATGCATTGTACGCAACATCGTGTTCTTGCACACAATAACCAATCAAAAAAGCCATTATGAATAGTAATACAAAATTTTTGAAATTTTAAAAATTTTATTTCTCAATATTTACATCATTTTTGGATTTGGAATATTAAAATTAGTTTAGGGTGAATATTTGGTATTTTTCTGAAAACATTCAATTTTTGATGAATACTGAAAAACATTGTGTTATTGTTTAAAACCAAATTTTTATTTAATTAATTAATTATTTATTAAAATTTATTTTTAATTAAAAATATATAAATAATACCCATATTATTTCAATTTAAATCATTGGAGTCATTTTATAATAAGATTAGATGCATAACATTCTATTAAACTTTTTAACGTCTTTTACCCACCATTTAGGCACATTTGAAAATTTGCATTAAATTAAATTTTAACACTTTTGTGAATGGAATTTAAAAAATCTGAGAGACGTGGTTGAAACCAGTAAGTAAAATGTGGTTCAATAGGATGAAAATAATTTTCGGTGAATAGTAAAATTGATTTTTTTTTTCAATGGTTAAAAGTAAATAGGGTAATTAAATGTAAAAATGATATTATAATCACCCTAACACATGTCCTAATTCTATTAGATAAGTTCTTTTAGACCAAAATAAACCATAGGAAGAAAATATTCCCCACTTTTATCAAATTTTATTAGATTAGAACATTTATTGTTATTTTATTTAAAGAAGAGTTAAAAGTGTTAAATTCAAATTTTCAAAACTAAAACTTTTTTAATATAAGGTAATACATAATATAAATTCTACAATAAATATTAATTATAAATCTAAAAATATTTCCTACATAATTGTAATTTATTTACAATTTTAATACTTTAAATAATAAAATTTATTTATGACACAATAATGATGCAGTGATTACCTTATTAATGAATGATTAAAATAACTAGTATTATAAATATCCAAATAAATGTAAATTGAGACTTTTGATGCCTTAAAATAAATTTCTAGTATAAAATAACATTTTAGGGTTTGTTAAATAATTTTTTTAGAAGTGGTAATATTTATATGACTTTCACAAAAATAGAATACAAAACAGTGTAAAAATAGACATAAATGAGTTTGTAAAAAAAATACTATATTATTATATGATATAATATTCCTATAAATTTATGGTTTGGCCAGAGGACTTATATAAGATCCTATATTTTAATAATTAACCACTTATGGTTCTCTTGACTTTTTATCATATTTTTATAACCATTCATTATAATAATTCAAGAACACATGGTAAACGATAAACAATTTAACTAAGTGTAAAATCTAAATGATAATGTTAATATGGTAACCTGATCCTATATAAAACGTATTGGTTGAGATTTTTTCAACCTATACCCACCATATTCTAGAAATAAATCTTTTTGGAGCCATTATTATCAAAAAATTATTGTATAATAAATTAATATTACATGCTTTTCCTAAAGTGACCCTCACCTCTCTTATTAAAGGGTATTTCTCCTTCTCTCATAATCAATCCTCCAAATCCATTTTTCTCAACAATCCCATGCTCAAATATCTTCTGATCTACCCTCACTTAATCCTAGAGCCCTTACATTGATACGAAATCTACCCTATAGAGCCCTTTTGATCAAGTCACTAGAATACACCCGAAGAAGGGGTAATAATTTCATCACCTCTTTAAAAGTTATTTTCATCTTCCACTTACTATTTCTTTGTTGTTTTCATACCAAAATAATATCTCATGTAACTTCTACATACTGTGAAGTTATTATCAATATGGTACAACCAAATTCATTATTTCTTCCATCTTATTAATAACAAAGTCACTATACGTGCGTACGTACGTCTTACAGTCTCCACATCGTGGTGTAGTTTGTTATTCAACACTTAAATATTTGGATGGGTATAATAATGAATATAATTGATTTAAATAATAAATATAACATGTTAATTATTCTTAATATATATGATATACTATTCAATTACATTTGATTTCACCGTCAAAAGAATGAAATTGTCGCTCGTGTGTACGTACGAATTACGATCTTCACGAACGCGGTGAGATTCATTCCCCATCATAGCCATTCAAAAATAATATTCATTTTATGATTTAAAATAATTTTTAAAAACTTAATATCATTATGTATATGAATCAAATAAATCATATCCATAACTAACATAACATAAATAACAAAATATATAATGAAAAAGGAATTAGTTAACACCCGAAACAATGATACTACAGAAATATTATTAAAATTGAAATATTAGAAGATCATATATGATATCATATTTAGGTTTGCGGTTTTCTGTGTAATTTCATAACTATAATTTAATTATTATATAATATGTCAACATACCTGCGCTTAAGGAAAAGTACAATATAAGGGTTAATTTTACTATCTCTTTACTATGTAAGGTTTTTTATACTTGAGTATCCACTGGGACATCTTTATCATCCACATCCGTGTTTCTTAAAAATGTATTTCAAAACATTTTTACTATTTCCTAGATTATGTGTTAAATTCATTTATACCATTTTTTGACTTTTATAAAATGATTATAATGGAATTTTTGGGTCATATTCTCAACCAGGTACTTTAGGACCTTTTCGACAAATTAAGGTGACAATGTGTTTGAACTTATATAGCGAGTGCACCTATTTTGTGCCATTATGAAACCTTCGAAGTTTCCCTTACATGATTAAAAGAATATTTTCAAAATAATTTCTTTCTTTTATAATTATGTTACTCTTAAAATATTTCAAAGTAAAGGGAGATATTTCTCTTAAATAGTTCTGATTTCATATATGTCAAAATTCTTTTTTGGATTAGAAAATAGTTTGATGTTGTTTTTTTATGATAAAATATTCCATATTGTATTGAATATTTTGTGATATGTTTGACTGTGGATGTTCTTCTTTTATAAAATTCATGGTTTATGGTTTAATTCTTAACATTTTGTATGCTAGTTTTAATAAGAATGTTTATGTTAAGTTTCAATATTTTCACATGATGAATGCATTGGACATAGTATGTCTTGGGTAGAGACCACTATAGCTACTTGATGCATCTATAGGTCTAATGAGACAAACTAGTCTCTAGGAACAAGGCCTGGAAAAAATTTTATTGTAGTATTTGAAAAAGTCCTTGACTTTGTGGTTATGATGTCTGGCATTATGCATTCCATCATTATAAAATTAGGTATTGATATTACATGTGATTATTAAACTTATAGAATAACTTTGTGAATAATTAGATGGAATTATTTGATTTATCTTTTCGATATTATTCGGAATTTTATGACTAAAAGGCTTTTGGTTTAGTCTTATAAATTTCCTTAAATTTTTATGCTTATTTATGATAGTTTCCGCAATATTTTTATCCTTAATAGGCATTGGAGGTCACCCCTTTCTATGTTTTGTTTTTCCAAGGATGTGAAGAAGTATATTACAATTTACAAGTAGGAATAGGATAAGGTATATTAGTGTGTTCAAAGAGGAAAAAATGTTGTTTATTTTCTATTTCATAATGTAAGGTAAAACTTATGTATGTATCCCGTACTTCAAAGGAAACTAAACTAATCATTATTTCGAGAAATGATCTCTGGTGATCATGCTTGTGTTATGTAATACTGAACAGACTCTAGGTTACTAGGGTAGGGGCGTTATATTAAAGGTAGATGATTGGGATTCTGGGAATCATTTATGGAAACATCTTCAAATTATAGTGACTTTATTCCCGGGATAAGCTATGATATGAAGATCCCCTTACTCTCTCATTTGGTCTTCGTTGACTGGGTATATATACTTCTATGAGTGGTGGAGATGTGCGATGTATTCTATTTTCTTTTCTGTCGTCTTCTCATGGTTATACAAGTCCATTGTACTACTATAGGTGGTGAAGACATCACGAGGAGTTCATATTCTCACCATTTATTGCTCCTTATGTTAGGATGAGTCTAATTTCATTCTCTTGTTGGGTTGATCTCTACTCGTTTAATGTACCTTGTCCTATGTACTACATTCTACTTCAGTTGTATCTCTTACTCCTACCCCTTCAACATTTTGGAGAATCCTACTGAGTATGTTTGTACTCACTTCGACATGGGCTTTTCCCACATGTATCACGACATATATAGATGAAAAAAATGTTGATCGTCACTTTAGAGGATCTTAGGGATACGTGTTCTTTTACAGCATATTGTGGTCATATCCTGGGATCTAGTTGTCAAGCTCCATCAGTTATTGCATGGTTGTAACCCTTTTCTAGTTGTTCATGTATTTTTCTCCTTCCCCTTTTAGTTTACATTTCTGTACATGTACGAATTAGACATAAATTCATTCTTATTTCCCTTTTATAGTAGTTTGGTATCTTGTATTCTTTTCCCTCTTTACATTTTCATTGAGTTGGGTTCATGTGTGTGTACATGTTCTTATGAAACTTCCTCCACAAATTTGTTGTGCCTTCAATTTATGTCACCACCCTCATCATATAGAGGAAGGATTGTGGTTTTTGTAGCTCGAGCCCTAACATGGGTAGGTTCATGAAAATATACACCTTGAAAGTGTGTTTAGGTGAATAACAAAACATGAGTCCCAAATAAATAAAATTAAGACATAACATTCTTATTGATTAGGTAAATTTTGAAAATTAGACTCCATTAAGAAATGGCCATAAAATGGATATGAAAATTCCAATAAATTAATTTATAATAATTACATAATTCATTCATGGGAAGTATTCTCACCACACAAAATAAATGGTTAGTGAATAAAGCATTTATCTCATTTAAATGAAAAGTGAGATGAAATCCCCTTACCTTGTGTCTTGACTCTCAACATAATCATTCCAACAACAAATATAGTAGACATACATTTATTTTAAATATTTTAAAGAACCATATTATTATATGGAGTACCACATACGATTTGATTATGACCTTATTTTATATTCTTGTAAACCCTCCTATGTTTAGGTTTCATTTCTGATAATAATCGCTTTATTCTTCGCATGTGCCTTAATTTGTTATATCATTAATATTTCTATATTATATCATGATTCCAAAAATTTAGTTCATGATATAAATATCAGGTATATTAATTATACTTCTATTATAATAATTCATAGAATATATAATTATGAAAGGGAATACACTGTTCAAATAGATGATAGGTCATTTGTTTTCATAAACGCTATTTCTGTGTAATCGTTGTGGTGAAAGAAAGAACGCAAAAGAAATATATGTGTATATATATAATTATTAAAATTAAATTTAGGATATCATATATTTGTTATAAATTCACTAAAATCATCCTTGTAATGTATGAATGATTTGTTTGACTTTTAGGGGGTGGCAGTCTACACTTCGTCAAATGAAATTATTGTATTAACACCAAATGGAATGTAAAAAAAGCTATGTGTTATAAATGTAATATATAATAAAATATTGATAATAAATATTATATATAACATATATAAATATACTTCCCATCATAATTTCAACCATGAGAGGCCATAAGGAAAAGTGAAAAATCCTCATTTAGTGAGGCTGTAGTGTCTTGTATACATAAACAATATGTTCATTATCCATTAGACATAGGTGTGTGTATGTTTATTTTTAAAACAAAGAATAACAAAATCATAGTATATTAATGGTACTGGGTTTGTTATACAAGCATGGTAAAAAAGTATAGGGGTGTAAAACGTAAAATAAAAGAAAGGACTTGACAGAAGACGTTACATCTTAATTGGGTAACTCTTTTTGGTTTCTTCCAAAAGCATTCCTTGTGTAGTTTTATTCCATAGGAATGTATTTTAGGAGTAAGTTAGGATTTTTAGGAAGTTTATTGGGTGGAAATTTGATGAACATGAGTGTTTTTAGTGGTGTGAATAGTTGGGAGAGGTGGTGGCGTTTTATAGTTAAAGGGGGGTGGCAGTCTTCTAAATATTTGAAAAAATAATTCCACCCATATTTTTCATGATGAATGGGGATATAATAATTATAAAAATATGATCCAATGGTGAATATAATCAAAATATGTAAATCCAATAGATTTTGGACAAGTGGACTTGATATTTTAAACCTTGAGGCCATGGTTTAATCCTTTATTAAACTTAAGTAAACCATAATTGATGTAATTAGTTTTAACCACTTTCATTAATTATTTTGGTCAAAAACTAATTTGACCTTATTAGATATTATAAACTATTATAAATCCTAATCTAGTATCTATTTTTCAAAATTTTAAACATATAATTGGTAGATATTTATTTAAATTTAACCCCATAGTTGGGTTGACAACGGTGGTTCGTAAATTAAAAATGATCAAATGCTTGATATGTTTTTATATCGAATTTCAATGTGAAATTATTTAAAATTTACAAAATTGGATTAATTGATAAAAATAAAAACAAATTAATCATATAAACTACATTAAAATAAAATTTATCTTTATAAATTAATTAGATCTAAAACAGTTTGCAATTAGAATCTTGTATCGTTCATTATTCATCGAAAATTGATGCTTCATTGAAAAGTCCAAAAAATTCACCCAAAAATAATACAGACATTATAAATTGATAAATAATGTTTATTTTAAAAAAATTTATTTATAAATGTGTCTTAAATTAATTTTTTATTAAAATATATTCATTCAAGAGAATAATATTTTTAAACATAGAAGGACATTTCCAAAAATCATAAAATTAATTATCAATATGTTTTATTAATGTAAAACATTATAGTAAATATTTTAAATGTTTTTATTACTATTCATATAACTATGTTTAGTGGATGGGTTATAGTAATTTCATTTAAATAACTATAATAACAAAATGTTGTTCCGTAGAAACATAGGTGTTGCATGTATCATATGCCATGTCGATGTTCTGTGTGACGTATGCCAAGTAAATATTTTGTGTATCGTTCTACAAGTTAGTTCCGTGTAATGTATGAATATTCAGTTCCACATGATAGGAATGTTTGACTTAGTGCATTGCAAGACTAAAATAGAAATATAATTTATTTGATAAAAAATATCTATAAAAACATGTGGTGTTTCAAGGTTAATCATGTTAGAAATTATTGTTTATACGTATTCCTAAAATAAAATACAATATTCTAAATTTCAATCACATTTTTTTAGAAATTAATTTAATGTTAATACCATATACAGGATGATAATGTATATTTTTAAAGTAATATATTTGAGATGTTTGAGATTTTTTTAAGTAAAAATATAATAAAAAATTATTCTTAATGACATAAATATCGATTAATTGAAGTTAAATTTAGCTATTGTGAAATTAATAACATTTAAATTATACATTTACCTTATAATTTATTAGGATGAAATGTTAATTTTTAATTAAAAATTATTATTTTTCATTATTCATAATCAAATAAAACATCACAGAAAAATACTCAAAACTCACCCTAAGATACTTTTTATGTTATTATTTAAATAATGAATTTTATTTTTTCATATTAAATTTATTAAATTTTTAAATTTATTTTTTAAATAGGTGGTTTTTAAAATACAGTAAACTGCCATAATAAAAATATATCTCTTTATGTGAAATATTGTAAATAGTCTTTTTTATGCTTATAATATCCATTGGATGAATGTAAAAATTATTTTGTTGAAAATATTATATATAAAAAATTCATGGTCGTTACATTATATTAATTAATTAAATTTATTAGGATAAAATAGTTTTTTTTTTAAAAAAAATTCTTTATATATAATCAGTTTTTATATTGATTTATAATTAATTGGTAAACATTGAATAAATTTTATATTTTTGTAAACCATATATTCTCATAATCCATTTAACCATATTCAAAAACACTAGTTTAAGAGCTTTGTTATATCTTATTATATTAAACAATAATATTTTAATAATATATTGTTGTTCTGTAAAACTCTATTTAAATGTAATTCAAGTCATTCAGGAAGTCAATTATATCATGTTATGGAAGCTAACTCAGTATTATGATAATATAGAGATATTGAATTTATTGAATTTATTTTGATTAATTAATATATTATAAATGCTTGAGAGGATATACTCAATCAAATAAAATTTTTCCTTTTAGGGTTTTCATGGTGTTACATTCTCCCCTCCTAAACCCAATTGTATATTCATAAATTAAAATATATATTGGTAATAAAATACATAATAATTTAAAACAACTTTATTGAAATACCACATCATTATATGTGTTATTAAAACATCCTCTTGAAAGGAAATAATCTGAAGACCAAATTTCGTATGGAAAAACATTAAACTTGTATTTTACAGAGTAGAATATTAGTGGAAAATGAAAATATAGACTTAGAGGAAAAATATAAATATTTATAGGGGTGACTGTGTTTACTAATCACAAACAAGTGAATGACCAGTGGAATGTTCAATGCTTCAACAAAAAAAAATTGTGATGATTTAAAAGACTATCTAATCAATAATAATTAAAGTATTATTACAACATTTCTGTTGACCATTTTCCAAATGATGGGTATTTATTTTACTATCAAAGAATATTAGAAAATATTCTTTCATAATATATATCTAGAAACAAAATTTCATCATTTATTTTTTACTTTTTTCAATTACACATTCATCTGTTTACTATATGTAATGAATAACCATGAATTATTATTATTTCCTTAAATCACTAATATTTATATTTAAATGATCATAAGTTCCACTATACAAGTCTTTATATCTTTATATAAATATTTCCCATCAAAAATATTGTAAATTTATTAATATCTAAAATAAAAAATTAAAATTATTGGTTAATCACTAATATTTATTTTATCAAACTCTTTAACTAAAAATAATGGCATATAAATCAGGAAATTGTGTAGGGAAATTGTATCCATAAAATCCTTATCATTATTTCTTTAGGGTTCAAGCCCTGCTATCTCAACAAATTTCATGGGTCTTCACCCAAAAAAATTGGTTTTACATTTTATGAAACCACATAAATTGATGTTCCAAAATATATGTTATGGAAATACTTGAAATTCAATAATTAAATAACATTTATAATGGTTTTCTATATAAAATTTACTTTTTGGAAGTCTAATAAACTTATAATACTATTATTAAAATGTCATTAGTGATAATAATAACACTAAAGGTTATCTAAATATTGAAAGTCATTTCTCTAAAATGTAATTTTATTATTTCCTAACTAAATTTTAAACTAATAAAGGTATAAAAATAATAGGAAGTATTTCCTAGATTTTATAACAAAATATCCATATTTTTATTCTACTATGACAACATATATATAAGATAAGTTTTTAAGTATTTTAACTTATGACCAACCTTAATGTAACAATCCAATTATGGAATCCATAACATTAATGATAATGAATACATATGTGATTTTATGATAACCCTTGAAGTCTATCTTAGGGTTAAGTTCCCCAATCTATGTTTTACCAAATCAGGTTCAAATGGTTTCTACTATACTTATTTAGATACCAACTATGGATACCTAACCCCAGAAGACTAAATCATGTTTCTACTACCATTACATTTTCATGATAAAAAGGAATAAAAATCCAGAAGGAACTAATATATTAGTAATCTTAGTAAACCATAAATATAAATGAGTTTTACATTAAAAGTTAATATAGTAATTAAAATAAATTTTTTTCTTTTGTGGATAACTTTATTACATGTTGTGTATCCTTTAATATGATTCTTAAAAACTTCATGTAATCCTAAATAAAAGAATAAAAATAAGTGTAATATCATATTATCAATAAGGGTTAAGTACAACAGAAATAATAATGAACCATTAAGAATAATAAATACGAAAATGTAAATAATTGAACACACATCCGATGTAATCAATAAACTAAGATTTAGTGCATAACAATATGCAATGGTAAATAACTGGAAACCTATGATGTTCATATAACCGAATAAGGCATAATCAATATGGAATGGTGAATAACTGGATCACATTTTATTTAATAAATAAAATGAGAAATAAATTCATCCATTGATAATGTCTAATAAAACATATCATTGATAAATAGTAATAAGTGTTTATTGATTATTAATGAAGTAAATTATTAATTATCCGGAATCATGTCTTTGAAAATGAAAACTTGAATCATGATGACCTTTCACAAGATGGTTTAAAGATATAAGTAGAACCTCATTTAATTTTTATAGCTATTTTTTTCTCATAAGAAACTATTAATGCAACAAGAAGCTGTATAAATTAAATGCCCCACCCATCACTATAATTCAGCAAATTTCCCATATATCAAGTAATCGGCTTAATTGACAAATAATTTTCCTTATAAAATAACCGTATTGAGTAAATAACATGGATTAATCAATATTTCTTCAGATAATCCAATAACTATCAATTTAATTACTATATGAAAAATTTGTTTATGGTTTAGGAAATAAAAAATACATGATAAATGATATCAATATTTATGATAAATTTAATTTCTAATGATAATAAGAAATTTAATATTTCAAGGGGTCTAAAAGGAATTAAGGTACTGAATTTTAATACTTACATTAGTCAAAGAAATCATAAATCATCTAGAATAAGAATAAGTATAGTATCAATACAACCCATCCAATGTTGTGTAAGGATAAAGGGTTATTCTCAATGATGAATAAAAATACTGTGAAAATGAAAAAAATCATTTTAATTTTTACATTTTTTTGAAAATACATATATTTTAAAATCATATGAAAAATAAATTAAAAATTGAGATTTTAAACATTCAATGTAACCTTTAATGAATCATTGTTGGGTATTTTCATACGTTCCATACAAGTTAAAAGACATTCCTTTTTCAAGGGAAAAATGTTTGAAAAGTTCCTTATTCCGAAACATAAAAGAATCTTCCTTTAAAAGTCATTGAAAAATAAAAAATACTAAAATTACAATAATAAATTATTTTTGAATGGATAGATACATTTTTTGAAAACATTTTACAAAAAAAAGTTAATTCGCGGAAAGGAGGTTCTCTAACATAAAAGTGAAATAATGTCAGGTTTTCCTAAAAACATTTCATTAATCATTTTGAGTACCAATGGTTATGAAATTGTAACTATTTCATGAAAAGGTTCATAGATAACTATAGGAGAATATAATTAAATGGTATAAAGAAAAATGATCATATAAATTCCTTTAATCAAATTTCATGAATAATCAATCTCGACTACAATGTTATTCTGAAATAAACCCTAAAATTGATCATAACATTGAATTGATAATTAATCAAAGAATTGATTATGTGTATCAAAATTCTTTCCAAAAAAAATAATTGAAAAAACATCAGTATTTTTAAAATTCAATATATAATTAATCATAAATGATTAATAAAAATGAATATTTAATATAACCCAATGAAAATAAATTGAGTTATGATTTTTTTACCATTTGGTAACGTTATGTTAAAATGAAATAAGATAACATGATTCATATTTAAACTATAAATACCATCTATATTGTGTAATTAATGGTATTAAATGATAAATGGATAGTATATAAACCATAAAAAATAATCTTAGTGCATAGCGTTACAATATGCCACAATGAAATGAAATTGAGACAAAATCCCTTACCACCTAGAAACATTTTAATTATAATCCCTATAAAATAAATAACTTCTAATGAATATATAAATAAAATGAATATAAATTAATTCAAGATATAAAATAAAATATGGGAAGTATATTGACCACACAAAAGATATAACTGGTAAAATGGTGTATGGATCACATAATAAAAAGTGAGACAAGAATCCCTTACATTGCATTTAATTTCAGGTGAACATCAATTAAACTCTGGTATAATATATTTATGTAGGTTATTATCTTATTCCATAATAATAATCATATTTATAATATCATATTTTATCTTATTATAACATCTTATTACCTTTTTGTTAACAATCTTTCATTATATTCACTATTTCGGGTGTTAATAACATAGTTTTTCGAGTATGTTTTGACATTTTATTTTGGTTCATCTTATGCCGATCATTATTTTATAATATATAGAATGTAAAAAATTACTTAATTATCATATATATTCATTATTTATGAGTGTATAATAATACATAATATTTGTAGACCGAAATGAAATTCATCATTTATGGAGTTGGTAGAATGTATGTATGCATGAATGCTACATCCAGTTTGTTGTTGTATTTAAAAGAATGAACTAGTACAAAAAAATTTTACCAAGTAGGAATTTATTACATCTTTTATATATAACCAATGTGAAAAGATGGATAAATGGTTTTATCACGTCATTTATTTTATAATGAACGTGATAAATAAACTAGGGGTTGGGGGGATGTCCTAGGGGTGGGGGTGTCTATGGGTGGGGGGTATCAGGGGTGTGGGGTTTTCCTTTTGGGAGGGTTGTCCATAGGTGGCCAAGGGGGCGAGGGTGTTTTCTAGAGGTCTAGGGGGCTGTCCAAGAGGGTATGGGGTTTCTAGTGGGTGGGGTGGTGTCCCGGGGATGAGGGGGTTGTAAAAGGGGGTAAGGGGTGTCCAGGGGTGGGTGGGGGTGTCCGATTGGGGGGGGGGGTGTCCATGGGGGTGGGGGTGTCCAGGGGTGGGGTCTGTATAGGGGGAGGGAGTGTCCAGGGGGGGGGTCCAAGAGGGTGGGGGTGTCCATAGAGGTAGGGGTGTCTGGGTTGTGAGAGGGTTGTCCAAGGGGGTACGGTTGTCTAGGGGGTGGGGGTGTCAAGGGTCTGAGGGGGTTGTCCAAGTGGTAGGGAGTGTCAAGGGGGGGGGGGGGGGAGTCTGGGGGTGTCAGGGGGGTTGGGGGTCTATCCATTGGGGTGGGGTTTCAAGGGGGTGTGGAGTTGTCCCAGGGGTGAGGGTGTGTCCAGGGAGGGGTGTCCAGGGGGTGGGGGGACGTCCATGGGGGTGGGGTATCTAGTAGTTATCCAAGGTGGTGGTGGTAGTGTCCATGTGGGGTGAGGGGTTTTCCAAGGGGGTAGGGGTGTTCATGGGGTGGAGGGTGGTGTCTAGGGGGTGGGGGGACTGACCAAGGTGGTCGGGGGTGTCTCATGGGGTGGGTGTGTCTTGGGGTGGGGGGATATCCAAGGAGTGGGGGTGTCTAGGGGGTGGGGTGTCTAGGGAAGGGGACAGTCTAGAAGGGTGGGGGTGTCAAGCAGGTGCCCAAGGGGGTGGGGGTGGTTTCTATGGGGGTGAGGGGGATGTCTAATGGGGTAGGGGTTCAAAATCACCCACACTCCCTAGACTCCACCCCACCCCTGGACAACCCAACCCCCTTGGACAACCCCTAACCCCTTGGACACCACCTCGACCCCTTGTGAACCCCTAGACACCCACACCCCCTTGAACAACCCCCAAACCACCTTGGTAGCCCCCCACCCCCAGCCACCCCACCCCCAGAACACCCCTACACCCTTGGACAAGTCTCTCAACTCCTGGACACCTCCCCCACCCCGTGAACACCCCAACCCCGTCGGACATCCCCTCACCCCCTTGGACACCACCCCAACCCACCTTAGACTCCCCCTTGAAACCGCAACCACCTTGGACAGCCCCCACCCCCTAGACACCCCACCCCCTGTACACCACCCCCTGGGCACCCCTACCCCCATAGATATGCCCCTCCCCCATAGACCCCACCCCCAACACTATTGACACCCCCACACCCTTCTACATCCCCCACCTCATGGACACCCCCACCCCCATGTACATCCCCCACCCCTATACAACCCCCACCTCTTTGTAATAAATTATATACTATAGAGTGTATGCGCATGATTTTTAACTGTTGGTATACATATATCCCAACGGCTTCTATGAAACCACTGGAATATATTATATATTGGACAAAATGTATACCAATTGTACTTGAATTTTTAGTGTGTATATATATATCCCAATGATTACATTGAAACTATTGGCATATATTAACTTCACGCACTCTATACCCATGGTTTTTATAGAACCATTGGTATAGGGATATTTCAACAGCCATCATTCCAACAGATTGTGAAACTAATCTGATATTCTATCCCAATGGTTTAAGGGGATATCGCTATGGTTTCAAACTGTTGGGATATGTGTAATTTTTTTGTTATGAATGTATACATATTTTAATATTTATTCTTCAAATTTCTTGTTTACAGATGGGTGAATTTGGTGTCCAATTACACAAAGATGTATTCTTTCTGTACCTTAGGAAGAAAAGATCTAAGATGAATTTATATTATTATATCATGAACTATGTGAGGGAGATTTCATCCTAAAATTATTTTCCAATAAATTTAAAACTGTTATATCTAAGTATATTTTCTTTTTAAAATCATTTTTCATGCATATCTTTTTCAAATATGCATATTTTTTTTATATTTGAAAATTGTTTTACATTCAAATTATGATAGTTTTCATACAAATATAATAATTTCTTATCTGAACAAGATGTACAATTTTGATATTTCTTATAGGTAATAATGTGTCGAAGTTGGATTATAACACATCAAATGAGTAATGAATATGATGTAGGTGTTGATGCATTTTTAGAATTTTCTAAACGAAATGTTCCATGTAGTGATTTTTTTGTCCATGCCATAAATGTATGAATAATAAGTAGTTAAAAAGTAGAGTGTTCAATGATCATATAATTTTTCATTGTTTTAATCCGAGTTACATCCCTTAGATTTTGCATGGAGAAACTAGACAGAATGTCATATCGACTGATGATGAAGATTTGCAAGATGGTAACTTTGATGGAATTGATGAAATGATTCATGATATTGAAATAGAACAAATTGAGATATAACTGAGAGTTGTGTTTCTATAGGGTGATGCTGAAAAATAATTGTATTTTCATTTTACAAATTTTACAGTTTTAACGATGGTTTTATGATTAATTAACATAAATGTGAAACAGGGATGGAGTGACAAATGTTTTATAGAGCTACTACAATTTTTAAAATACATTATTCCAAACGAAAATGATCTTCCATATTCACTTTATGAAGACAAAAAAATATTATGCCCTATGGGATTGGGATACAAGAAAATATATTCCTATCTAAATGCATGTAGGATATATATGAAGGAATATGAATTTCTGTTAATGTTTTCTAAATGTAAGACATAACAGTATAAGATGAAAAAAAAATCATGGGCTAATGTAGAGATTACCGAGATCCCTACCAAGGTATTACGGTATCTTACTATAATTCATCTTTAGGAACATTTATTTTTTAATTCACATGATGAAAAATGGTTAAGATGACATGATGATGAGCTAGTATGTGATGGAAAAATACACTATCAATCAGATTCACTACAATGGATGAAATTTAAGGAGTAGTATCGTAAATTTGGAAAAGAAAATAGAAATATCATACTTGGGTTGTGCACATATTGAATGAATCTATACCGATCCCTCACCAAAACACAGAGTTCATAGCCCGCTTTATTAGTAATTTACAACATCTCTTTTAATGTTTGTATAGAGTGAAAATATTTCTTGTTGAGTATAATGATATCTGGCCTAAAGAAACCCAGAAATGATATTGATTTTTTATTTTCACCATTGTTTGATTATTTGAATCTTTTATTGGAGGATGGTATTCGGGTGTATGATTCTTATAAAATTGAATATTTTCAACTGCATGCAGTTCTTATGTTCACTATAAATTACTTCCCAGCATATGGAAATTTGTTTAGATAGAATGATAAGTGGTATAAAGCATGTATAATTTGTGAAAAATAGACCTCATATTTTCATTTTCATTAACTGAGTAAAACAGCATGCATGGGTCAATGAATATTTTTGCCTATGGATCACTCTTATAGAAGACTAAAAAATTTATTCAATGGCTCATAAGAATTTGATATTTCTCCAAAACCTTTATCCCCTAATGTTTATTTTGAGAGGGTGAAAAACCTTGTTGTGACATTGGGAAATTCGACATAAATCTGGTAATGATTAAAAAATTTGGATGAAAAGGTAAATATTTTTTGAGCAACCATATTTGAGATATAATGATGTAAAACATAATATTGATGTCGTGCATGTGGAGAAGAATATATGTGATAGTTTTATTGGAAAATTGTAAGACATTAAAGGAATGAATAAATATGGGTTGAATGAAACATTAGACTCACTATCGATGGGAATATGTTTGGAGTTAGATCCCACTTCAAATATAAGACAAACATTTCTTCCCTTAGCTTGTCACACCTTATCCTCGAGGGTAAAATTTATATTTTTTCAATATCTTCTGAATATCAAAGTTCCTCATGTTTATTCTTAAAATGTAAAAAATTTGGTCACCATGATAGATTTGATGTTTATACGTAGTAAATCTCATGATTTCCATGTCATGATGCAATAACTTCAACCAATTTCAATGCATGGAATATTAGCCATCCATGTCAGAAATAATATAATGATGTTGTGTTATTTTTTCAATTCAATTAATAATAAGGTGATTGATGTGAATTCTTTTAATTTTTTTGAAAATGATACCATTTATATAATTTTTCAACTGAAAATATATTTTCCTCTATTTTTTTGACATAATAGTGTATTAAATTGTTCATTTAGTTCGAGAAATAAATCTTTGTGGACCTGTATATCTATGTTGGATGTATACTTTTAAAGGTATATGAAAATATTGAATCGGTATATTAAGAATCCATATCGACATGAAGCCTCCATTATTGAAAAGTATATTTATGAGGAGGTTTTGGAGTTTTGTACGAGCTATATGACTGCAGCAAAGCACTTAGGTTTACCTCTATCTCACCATGAAGGAGTTAATTACGAGGGAAATGGAATTTATGGCTTGAAATTCAAATCGATGTCAGCTGAATAGATGAAGAAAGTATAATTACACTCCTTAAATAACATAGGTGACTCTTAACCATAAACCACATTACATATTATTTAGTTGAAACAATTTCATCCAAAGAATAATGAAATGTGGATTTTGAATGATCACAAAAAAACATTTTTTCCACGGTTTAAAAACACCATGATTGGTAAATCACATGTATCAGAGACATTAATGTGGTTAGTGGGTGGTCCATATTTAATTGTGATATCATTCTCCGGGTATAACATTATGTTCTATACATTTCATACAAAATCTCAGGACAATAGAAGTGCAGTTATGAAAAGGGGTGTATTGGTGTCTTCAGAAGCGACGTATTTTTCGAGTTTAAAAGAAAAAAACACAATTTCTTCATCTAGTGCATAATATGGAATCCTTGATGAAATATAGGAGGTTTATTACTTTTAAATTATTATTTTTTTAATTTTAACTGAAAATGTTTTATTAGTAACAATAGTGTCAGAAAGGGTGAATTTGGAATGATAGTTGTCAATATGAATAGATTTGAAGACACTATAGATTATCTGATAATGGAAACACCTGAAAACTGATTTTCAATGTTGTTGATCAGTAAGATATGTAGTGGTTTGTTTTTTTATAAGGGAAAAAATAATATGTTGATGAGGATCACCTTGAAGAGATGCTGATTTATGTGAGATCCCTACTTCCATAGAATGTTTAGAATAAAATAATGATGATCATGTTGAAGACATGGTTTGGGCCATAAGGAGTGATCATGAAGATGAAATTTGGGAAAACAATCCCTTTTTACATTCCTAATATTTAATGTAACAAATGTTTATTTATTGTTTACATTTATTAATTTCATAAAATTTTAAATGTTTTAATTTTTTTCATTATTAAAACGCATATTAAAACAATTTAGTACAAAAGTTGGTTGTTTTGTTTATTTTATTTTATTTTTTCATGTTTACCATTTCATAACTCAAATATCTAAAGATTTTATGAATGATAATTACATTCTCATGTATTCCATGTCTAGTTTAATACTTTTTACCTTTAAATAACTTATATATTTATTGATTTTTAATGAAAATTACACTACCTTATTTACCATCTTTACAATCATTAGAAGTGTTTAACATGCTTACCATATTTACCATGTTTAATATTATGTAACATCGTTTGGGTTTTCATTTTTTTGTTTATAATAGTATTGTAATATTTGAATTTGAATATTTGTGAATTAATGTTTTTTATTTGAAACATGATGATAGATCAATCTGTTGATCAACCACATGGATCTAGAGATGAGCAGCATGAGCATACTTTTGGGGAATAACATTCACATGCTCCTCTTGATGTTTTTAATCTTTATCGTCTCCTCCTATAATAACAAAGAAGAGTTCCAGAGTTGGTAAACGTGGATGCACACATTTACCAAAATTAGCTCTTTCACGTATCCAAGACCAAGGGATACTCATTGAGTTTGATGAGAATTATATTCCTAGAGGTCCAAATGAAAAATATTTTAAGTGTTTTGTATCAACATAGTGTAAAATCAAAGTAATAATTTCTTATGATGATTGGAGAATTGTGGAAAAAGATATAATATATTTGTTGTGGGTGACAATTTTGGTAAGGTATTTTTATATTTTTTGACTAATATTTGAAAGTTTCGAGTGTAATATGATTAACCTCTTCTTTAGCAGATGGCATTTGATATTCCTGACATTGGAGGAGTTTGGAGGAAATGTTTATCGATGGATGCTAGGAGATGTAGTGATTTCAAATCAACCGAAAATTTATATTTCATTTCGAGTCATAGGAGTCATGAAAATCATAGACATATATATCTTTTCATAGATGAAGAAGCATTGAATAAAATTTTTAAATTAGAAGAAAATAATCATATCTGGTATGGGAAATGTAACTTTTTATAATATTTCTTATATTAATGATCTTATTAATGTTCTTTTAATGATTTATTATTCTTAATTTATATAAAACACAAACATCTCATTAAGATATCCAATCTAAATGTATATCATCATAGTTCATCTCTGGAACGGTATAGTTTATTGGAAGAACAAATAATAGAAGTGAAATTAAAAAAACATAGAGCTGAGTCATCAATCTTTGGAGAGGTTTCCCCACCATACCCTCCATCTAGATATGAAAAATGAAAGAGATCTCAGATGGGAAAAAAAGGGAAATATCTTTCGAAACAATTGGGAATCATAGATTAGAAGATTTTAAGATATATATTTTATTTATTTAAGCTAATTATATTATTTATATACTATGAATAATTACATAAATGTTTCATTAATTAATAAAGGATTTTACTAAGGAGCAATGAATATATGGGGTATTTACAGCTACTGTGAGGCATGATATTTTATCTGCATCATTGGAAAATCCTGATCACCCTGGTCATGTATGAGGTTACTCGATGGGTGTATGAGAAAGAAATGTGTTTCCACATTCTTTGTCTTCTTAAATTGGTAGATTTTATAAAAATAGAATCTTTGGAAGATTAAGTTTATAATATTAATGCGAATATGGAGGACAATATTAGAGAGTCGGTATAATCTATGTTTGTAGACATGCACAGACAAATTTAGAAAACATCTCCCACTCCTGCACCTCCCCCTAAAGACCCCATTATTTATCCTACACCTCTTCCAAGAGCTCCTACTCCCCCAACTCCAATACTTTTTATTTATCCTACACCATAGACTGAGGACTCCATTTTTTATCCAACTCCTCCGCAACAAATTCCTACCTATTGGGGGTTATATATTGGAGTTCCTCACCATCATATAGTTGCTTATGGGCTGTTATATTGTATAAGAGATACAGGTCATCATCAAAAGTAAATGGTAAAGCATCATATGTTTACTGTACCTGATATTATAGATAGATCATCTCTTGTACCATTACCTGCAGATTCGGTGAAGGTAGTTGAAAATAGTATCAGCCACTTTTTAGTTTAGCCATCTAGACTTGTGTGACTCAATACCATAGAGGTATATATGTTATATCTTTTATTTTATTTTTTTAAAATTTATTTTAACAGTTGAAAACTAATATATTTTTCTATTTTTTTAGATTAATAATTCAACGTTAAAGAATTAATGTATAGAAAACAATAAATACCTATGGGTATGACATCAGATATAGATTCTATTAGTCTTTAGAGATTTTCAAGATATTACAAATTTTTGGTGGATCATTTTTTGTTTCCAATATAAGCTCATGTTTGTGGATGTATAATAAATATGGATATTGTTATAACTGATATCATGGAGCTTGTTACTAGAGATAATTTGGGCATCAACTTGGTGAATATTTTTTCCATGTAAGTCTTAACAGCTTTCTAAGTATTATATTTATTAAAAAAATTTACTTATGTATTTTTTGTATTAGGTATCATTGTAACATTTGTGAGAAGAATAATCAAAAATATTTATATAAATTCATGGACCCTCATATGATTTACCCTAAAGAACATGCATTGGATGAGGAACAAAAAACACTTTATATTGCTGAAATATTTGAACAGAATATAATCATGCTGTGTTTTATGATGCCTTTTTGTGTGAGGTATGAAACATATATCTGTAAAAGTTTTATTTATCATTTAACATAAAAAACAATTAACCTTACATTTTTAATTATATCAGTTATCATTATATGTTAGTTGTATATTTTCTAAGTTAGGAAACACTTTATTGGATATGCTATGTTCATGGTGATCTGCGGGGAAGTATTTAGAATATTTTGGAAAAGTATGTTTCAAATTCATAATAGTTGTTTATATTATAATTAATTTTAAATTTATCCCATTCATATTATTTTCTAATATGGGATGGGAATACTTTCTAAAAAATACAATTAAAAAAATTTCCAATATCAAATATGTAAAAGTAAAGGTAAATATCCCTTTACAATTCTTACTTTTTGATGTAATAAAAAAAATGATATTTTGATTTGAAATGTATTTAAACAGAATTGTCATTAATAACAAGGCATCATCAAATATAGATATTATATGTTATGATTTATGTATAAAATAATTACAACTGGAATAATAATGAACTTTTACTAGGTTATATATCCTTATAAACTTTTCCATAATATTATATTTGATTTATTAATTATTCATGATAAGTAATTTACTTTTAATTTGTAGCTATTTGATGACCCTCAACACGATAATGC
Source organism: Viscum album (assembly GCA_963277665.1). Taxonomy (NCBI): domain Eukaryota; kingdom Viridiplantae; phylum Streptophyta; class Magnoliopsida; order Santalales; family Viscaceae; genus Viscum; species Viscum album. The sequence goes on along the minus strand of OY728141.1, from coordinate 2,137,128,730 downwards.
TCTAGAGGTCGAACACATACAAGTGGATTGGTTAAACTATTTTACAAGTTTGATTAGATTTTTGTTTGTTTGTTGTGTAAAATGTAATTTTGAAACTTGAAATTGTAATTGTGTATTTGGTAGTTTTTTTGGTTGCATTAAGGATTCTATATTGAAATTGTATGTTTTGAATTCTATATATTTGAATGTTTAATTTTTCTCAGGTTCTTCAGGTTTTTTTTATAGTTCAGAGGTTTTTCTATTATAGATTTTGGTCTTGTTTTGGTCTATTTTTGTCTAGTTTCTGCTTGATTCATGTCTACTTTCGCATAACATTGTAATGGTTTCACAGTATTATTTAAAAAAATTTGTTTTTAAATCAGTTGTTTTATAACCGATGTAATAAATACATGATTATAATTTATTATATCAGTTATTACATAAACTATGTCTAATAACCTTTTCCACATCGGTTATTTAGGAACCGATGTCAAAAACCCATCAGAGGCTCGATTTATCATTGAAGTTATTTAATAGCTGATGTGTTATATAGTTATTTCACGTCAGTTATTAAATAATGGACATGATATATCGAGCCTTCAAAGGTTTTTTTAAATCATTTATTTAAAAAATGATGTGAAAAACCCTTTTAATGGATTGATTTATGACATTGGTTATTTAAAAAATGATGTAATAAACAGTAAACCTGGTCGGTTACATAACCGAGGTGATAAATCAAGACACTAAATGTTTTTTCATATCATTTTCTAAATAATTGATGTTAATAACCCTTCATATGTTTGATTTATCATGTAATTTATTTAATAACTGATGTAAAAAATTATATACCATGTCGGTTATTAAATAACTGATATGAAAAATTGAACCTTCAAAGGGTTTTTCACGTCAGTTATTTAGGAACCGACGTGAAAAACTATTCAGATATATGATTTTTATATCGGTTTTAAAAAATCTATTGTAAGAAACAATATTTATACTGTCTCCTTTAATAACGTAGGATAGAAACCGACATAAAAAATAACAATTAACCGACATAAAAAAACATTTTCTGCACTAGTGATGAAAATTAAATTATATATATGTATATCATAATTAAATTACAATATATATTTCATATATGTCATATATTTCTATTAAGACAATAATTAATACATTCCATGTATATTTTTAATGAATAACATTGCTTTGAGAAGGCGGTAGTCCATAAACGATGTTATCATAATCCTAAAAAATGGAAGGTAAAAATGTATGGTAACATAAAAATTCATAAAAGCATAAATATATTATAAATAAAATACATATCATATTTAAAATATAAATACATCATCATTCCAACCTTGAATAGTGGTAAATGGGAGAAATAATGACAGCAGTTTGTGAGGCGGTAGTTTATAGTACACACAAATGATGATTTTTACACCATATGATGGATTTGTGTGATAATGGAGGTATAAATACTTTCATAAAACATCTCAATATATTTCAGACACTTATTTTTCTATATATGAAGGATATAAAAATAATTCAAGGTGTAGAGAAGTTAATTACCCAAAAGTGATCATTAAAGAGATCAACTTCTTATTTTTATAGCTCCTTTTGGTTTATACCAAAAGATTTTATTGGATTTATTTATTATCTATATAGGGTTTTAGTATGAGGGGAGGGATGTTAGGATATAATTTGGCAAGGTTTTTTTGTTAAATGTCCTTATAGGTGTGAATAAGTGAGAGGTGTGAGTGCCTGTTGTTATTGGAGGAGAAGTGGTATTCTGGTAATATATAAAGGTCAACAATTTTAAGAAACCTCCCATAAATCATGTTCCTCCAATAATGATCACAATTATTTAATAGGGATTATATTGTTAATATATGGTAATAAAATTACTTTTTGACATGTGTCTAGTTTATTTTTACCCTTAATATTAAGGTTTAATTCCTTATCAAGCTAATTTTTCTCTTAATCCCTGTAATTAATTTTAATTACCTTGACTAATATTTTTGAAAAAGAAATATGTAGACCATATTAGATATTATAAGATACTATCATTCAAATTCTACAATCAATTTTTCATAATTATATTAAAAAATATCAAAAAATTAATTAACATTTAATCCCAAAGACGGGAGGATAATTTATGTTTTTAATGTGAAAATTTTTAAAAAGTTTGAGATTTTTTTGTACCAAAATTAAATATAAAATTAGTGTCAATGGGATAAATTAGATTAATTATTGTAAAATTTATATTATTTGAATATAAATAAAATTTAAAATATTTTTTGACCTCATAAATTATATCGATAAGATGTTTGTTTTTTATTAAAATATTGTATTTTTCGCTATCCATTAAAAATGAAACATCACCGAAAATTAAAAAAACCACCTGAAGATAATTTTTACGTTATGTTTTGAAGAATTAATTTTACCTAATCGTATTTTATTTATTAATATGTTAGAAAATTATATTTAAAATATGTGCACTATTAAAAGGCCATAAAACCACCATTATAGAAATATAGCTTTTTTTGTGTAATATTTGGTTTATTATTTTCTTATGCTTTTCAAATATGTTGGATGAATATAAAAAATATTTTATTGAATATATTGTATGTAAATTTCATTATGTTATTTCACTAATATTAATTAATTTATTTTATTTGTATAAAACACCTTTGTGAGCATAAAATCATTTCCTTTATATTGAATTGGTTTTTATATTCATTTCTAATTTATTGGTAACCAATAAATTTATTTTATATTTGTGTAAAAAATATGTTTTCCTAAGTTATTTAATTATATCTATAACTTCTGATTTAGTTTTTAGGTTATATCTTATTGTATAAAATTATAATATTTTCATAATATATTTTTGTTCAGTAAAACTCGATTTTGTGGGTAACGCATATCCAAGAAGAAATTAATTGTTATATATAACACAAGATAACTACGTATTGCATCAATTGAGAGCTATATAATATATTAAATTTATTCGTAAAAAATAAATACCCCTTACTCCCCCAATAGTTTATACGATATGAAATAAAGGTTTTCCTTTTAGATGTTTTTTAGGGTTACATATTTCAAATGACTAAGGCAAAGGAGAGGATCAGGCATAAAGACATTTCCATTGTATAGAACAACATTGATGTGAACCCTGAATAATTTCAAAGAGTTACTCCTATCAAAAAGTTTGAGTTTAAAATTTAACACATACCTAGATCACTTCCAAAATCATAGACCCCTTATTGGATGACCACTATTGATTTGGATGAATTAAAATAGAGGTTACAATTGAATTTACATTAGGGTTTCATATGATAGAGTGATTAAATGTGAATAAATCAGCCCTATTTTTCAATAAGAAGGATAGATCAATGAACCTTTGGATTTATTATCATCAACATAATATAATTATGATAATGAATGTATATCCCTTACCATTGATAGATGACATGTTCAATCAACTATGTGGGCACAAGTATAACTCTATGGTGGACCTTTGGATGGGATATCTTTAATTAAAGGTGAAGAAGGAAGATTTTTCTATGACAAACTTTCAGAAGAGATATGTACACTATGAGTGCATAATGGTTCTCTTCAAACTCACTATTTCTCTATATATATTTAGGGACATAATTAATATTGTTTTTAGATATTTCCATGATGAATTTGGGCTAGAATTTAAAAATTATATTCTCATATTCTTCAAGTGAAATCAGGAGAATTAGTTGTATTTAAATAATATTTTGAGTAATTTGTAAGTGGATAAGCTATATGATAATATAGTAAGTGTGAGCTCTGGATGGTGGATGTTTCATTCATGGGAAATTTATCACCAACAAAAGGATATGCGTGGACCCTTATATGAAAAATGTAATTGGGGAGTGGATCATTCCAACATATGTAATAGATATTAGATGTATATTCATTATTGATGGGTATTATAAATGATTTTTTATGAAATTATCATGATAGTAAAACCCCTTATCCACAATGACTCATAAGGGAGTAATTATTGCTTAGAATAAAAAATATTAGGGCTGCTTCAATGAGTTGTGAAAAGGTTTTACCGCTGCACCGGTACTTATTCTACCAACAAGTGGAGAACTATTTATTGTATAATTTTATCCTTAAATAAGGCCATATGATATTTACTGAAAAAAATAGAAATTGGTACCTGATGACTCGATGAATCTGATTGTTCATGAGAAAAAATATCCCATACATGATCTGGAGTTGGTGTTTGTGATCTTTACAATGTAAATCTAGTAGAATTATTTATGTGGGATAAGTATAAAATATAGAATGATGAAAAGAACCACAAATATATATTCACAAAGAATTATGTTATTACATTATAATGAATATGGTTATAGATCATCAAGGATTTTGATTTCTCAATATAATACCATCAAGGTCAAAAAAAATAATGTGGAGGATACTCTTTGTGGAAAGGCTATTACAATATTATCCATGATAAAATTGGGAAGGATATTATTTTATTGTAATTAAAATTATTTTTCATGTGAATCATAAGGTAAGTAATATCAACATATCTTTATGAAATGATATCTCAACCATACAATATGTAAAAGATAATGGATACTCAATTAAATGATATTGAAATTTAGATTAACGTGGAATGTAAAATAAATGGGAAGTCCTCATAGATCAAAATTAATGTGGAACTTGTCAAAATATTTGTTTCACAACTAATGTACCATCAAATCTGGAGATAAATTGGGTGTCTTTCAATGATACAAAAATGCTCAACCATCTCCATCTACTTAGGGGACCATAACGTTGTTTTGAGATATCTAATAGCATTATTAGTGGGATAATATAAATAATGAGATCATTGGATATACATCATGTTTCCTCATATCTCATCAATGGAAGGGTGAAAAGAAAATATTTAATAGGATTATTCAACCATAACAAATACATAAATATAAATGGGAAAAAATCAATAAGGACTTTTTCACTAGACATTCAAAGAAATACTTAAGAAATAATTCCATATGGGTTGTTGTGTATAAACATAAAAATATAGATCATGTTATTGTACTTAGATATAATTTAACACTCAGTCAAAATTCATGGATATAAATTAGAGAGTTAGTGAGCCTATATGGAGTACCATTATTGATTGAATCCAATATATCTGAGATTTACCTCCATGTTTTAGAAAAGTACTAAACATGCTATAAACATTGAGTTGGGATTTAGTACAGATTATCACCCCCAAACTAATGACCAGTTAGAGAGAACCATACACACAATAGAATAAATTTTGAGATCAAGATCAATGTACTTAAATGTAGGATGGGATTCTCTCCTTATACCATCCTACATCTACATCGAAAATATTTTCCTCTCAAGCATCAAAATTGCACCATATCAATATATTTATTGGAATAAATGTTGAAAAACCACATAATAAGATTATATTAGAGAATTCAAGACACTATATCCTAATGTGGTTGAAGAATTGGTCTAAATGGTGAAGGCCATTTAGTATCACAAAAGGGATTCCCAGTGGTGATATAATACATTTGAAGATAATCATTAATAATGAACATAGTTTGAGGTTAGAGATAAGGTATTCCTCTACATATCTCCATTAAATAGATTAATGATATTTTTTATGTAGGTAAGGTTATGTTCCATGTACATTTACCCCATTGATATTATCTATTTCAAAAGAGATATGGAATATTTACTCTTGCATTCACTAACCATTTCTCAAGAACAGTATGTATTCCAAATATCCCTCCAAAGGGTAAATATAATAGATACCAGACATGAACTAAATTTTATGTTGGTATAACATGAAAATGATATGTCTTATGAAGAGTAGATTCTAAAGATATTATACCATATATATAAAGATCTACACAATAGTAATAATATCCTAGTTATGGTTGTATGAAGGAACCATAAATACAAAGAGGTGACATGGGAATCAGAGGAAGCGGCGAAGGCTAGGTACCCTCACATGTTTTCACCCTTGTATATATAATCTAATTTCATGAGTGAAATTATATAATTGGGAGGAATGTAACACCTAGATATTTTTTATGAAATATTTTTGTTTATGTAATTTGATTTCTTTGAATCTTTTTATTGCACACAACACCGAGTTTAAATGAACACTAATATAAAATTTTTATATTATAATTCAAAAATATTCATTATAAAATAGTCAATAAAATTGATATTATGAATAAGAATAACCATATTATGAAATATATAATTATTACATCTTAGGAAATGAACACTTTATTTTTAATAATGTCATTGTATTCATTAAAATTTGATTATTATAAAACAAAGTCTCTTAATTTTTATTATAAAATAAATATATTAATTTTTTTAAAATTTAATAAAAAAATAAACAAATATAATTTATTTTTGAATTCGGTCTGTTAAAATTATCATAGGAAGATTTGTTTGATAATTTATCAAAAAGATTGAAATCATAATGAATAACGAATTATACTGATTTACATAGAATACCAAATATTATTTAAAATTATATACATAGTAAAATTATATTTTGGATTAATTTTATAAAAAAAATTGTTATTTTATTATAATTTTTTGATTTTTTTTCTTTGAAGTGAATAGTATACATTAATTTTGTATAAAAACATGTTATACTAAAAATGAAACTTTTTGGTAATTTTATTCGTTTTCATTTTTTAAAAATAAAATTAATTTCTAAAACTTATATGTTTTAATTTTTAGATAATTGATTACATATTTTTAATTAAGATATGAAAATTCTGAAAATAGACACTTTTTTTCAGTATGAATACTAACCTTAATAATTTGTGATACCTCTGTAAAGGGTTAATATGTTTTTAAGGGTAAAAATAATTAGATAAGGATAATGAAATTATCTCTATACATTACCCAATTTTTTTATGAGTAATTTTATACTATAATCATCCAAGGGTTAACTTTATGAAATTTTTTTAAAACTTTTATAAGCTCATGACCTTTATAATATTTTATATAAGAAGAGTAAAATTTAACACACTCTTGTTTTTAATATGTTTAATCATTTTAATATAAATTATACAATGTATATGTTTGAATATAAATATTATTTGTAAATATAATGTATTTAAGTTCATAATGATATTTATTTTAAAATTTTAGGGGAGAAATTATTATCCTAAATTCTTTCATAATGCTAATACCATAATTATATAGCTAATAAAAATTTAAAAAAATATTTAAAAAAGTATTTAAATAAACCAAATTTGATATATTTATTGTCATTAATTAATTATATAGATGAAAATGAAAATTTTATAATATAATAACATATTTTGTTTAATTTGAATTTTTTTTATGTTATTAATGTCAATGTAATCAATATTATCAAAATTTACAATATTGATTTTTCATTATTTTAATTTATTTTTATGTTATTTTTAAATAATAATGATATTGTAAAATCAGAAAGGTGATAATATATATTGAAAAATATCATTCCATATGAATTTATGTTCTATTTTTATTTATTTTTCTCTAAACCCATCTTATTATATTTTATTTTTTTGGGAAATTATAAAAGTTCCGCTCACATCAAATATAAAAGGGAACCAATTGATTCACTTCAACACACCACATAGATCCATCTATCTCAACAAATATCTCTCTATTTTTCTTCAAAAAATCCTTATTTATATTATTTTGGTCATTTTACATGCAAATGTATAACCTAATTACAATATGAGATTTTATAAAAGAGATCCTCCATATAAGAGGAAATAATCATTACAGATTACTTCTAATTAATTTCATATTGTCACCAAAATTAATATGTTAGTACCATCATTAAATAATTAATATATTGTCTCATATATTGAGATTTTATTATTATTAAGAGATATCAATATTTGAAATTTTATCCATTATATGAAAAATGAAGGCACAGTGTGTGTGTGTGTATACATATGACTTACAATCACAACCTAGTGATCCAAATCGTTTTTCTTAAAAATGTTTAATGAATGGTTATAGTGATGGTAATAATTAATTTATATGATGAATCTGACATGATATTAGTTATTTAAAATTAATATATTGTGCATTTCTTTACTCTTTCCTCTTTAAGGGAATGATATTATTGAACTTCCGTACGTACAACCTACCATCTCGACAAAGTGATACAACTAATTTTCGATATCCAACATTCTATATAGGTTATGTAAATTTATTAAAATATTATATTATTAATAACATAATCTATATGATTATTCAATATCCCATGTACACGAATGAAATCTTATTTTACAAAACATGCTGGAAAAATGAAGAAGTTAACACCAGAAACATTGGTAAAAACGAAATATATTTATAAGTGACTTATAATAAGTTATATATTTAATATATATGAAATATTAAAAATTAATAAAGTTATAGTATAAAATAATTACATTATTTAAACAATTATATTACTTCTTAAATCACATTCAACTAATGGAAAGAACAATGTAAGGGATCTCTTTAAACATCTATATTTCCTTTGGGTTATTTTTTCTCATTCTTTGTCTCAATTTATCTCTTAATTACTATTATATACTTATTTAATAATCTAATTAACATGTACTAAAAATATGTATTTAGTTCAATTAATCTATATATAATTATGAATTGTATTTAGTAAAATGTTCTTTTCTAAATATCTCATGATAAGAAAACCTGATTAAAGAGAACTTTTCTATTTTAACCCATATTCATATGCAAAGAAAAATAATTCATTAGTCCTCTGATATTTTTATTATGTCGCTCATTTTATTTAAAAAAACAATTTTAGTAAATTTATATGTTTATTTTAACAATTATTAATTCGTAAATATTAATGATAATTAATTATTTTTCCTAAAATCATTCTTTGGAGGCACATTTAAAATTTTTCCTAGAGAGAGTTTTTAATTTTTTCTATTCCATTCGATAAAATTATTCTTAGTATAGAAATATTTTATCATTTATTAATTATAATGAGTGATATAAATCCCTTATTTCTTGGATACCATTGGTATACGCCAATTGGTTATGCCTTATGATATGATTATGATACAAATTTCATTAATTGTGTAACAGTTTTATTTATTCCCAATGATTGAATATTTATATGTCACACATTTGAGTGAATATATTATAATTGGTAAACCCATAATTCCCTATAATTAATTGTATAATTTTATAGTCTCAGGAGACATTATGTATGTGATTATGGAGTAAACCCAATTCATTATGGGACTCTATCCACCATGTTATATAATCTTGTAAGTTTTCCTTGAATCATGTTTATGTCATGTTTTTTGTTGTTTCCACATTTATATTTTACCATGATCATATGATTCCATATTATATATGTTATTATTACATATGTTTATTCACGATTGATGCCTTTTATGTCATCATGTTATTCCTTCTAAATTAGGTGTTATGCTTCATTCCTGTGTCTATTCCCTTTCTAGGATTTTTTAGATCATCCATTTTTATCTATGTAATCTCTAAGTTTTCCATTGAAGTAGTAGTAGAAAAAATTGAGTTAGGATATCATTATGTATATAAATAAGAAAATGTATTATTGTAGTTTTATTTTATCCCATTATGTAGATATTCCTTAAAATATTGTATACTTTTCAATCATTGGATTATATTCCCCAGATAATTATGTTAAAATTCTTGAAATAATATGTGTAACTATATTGGGTTTTATTAAAATAATAATCACAATTAAACCCATACAAAATAATGTGATCATTTATTAACTGAAATTATAACCACAGAAAATCATGTAGGAATATATTAACTATAATTAGACCCACACATAATTTTTTTTATCATATATTAACTGCAAATACATCCTCATGAAAAAAAATTCTTGATAGAAATAAAACATTACTCAATGTATTTAAGGTACATCTAGGAATCACCCATTACTTAATGAAAACTTATATAAAAGTGTTTCACTTTAAAGAATACATATACCTAAATTTAACATTGGAAAAGAGATGAGTTTCACAAAAATATAATTTGAGTATATCGTAATCAACCCGAAGAAAGATTTTGGATGACATATTAAGAAAATATCATAGTATTATATTTTGATAAATATTTTACACAAGAAGTAAACCATTAAAATTTTAATAAATAGACCATGCAATGAAAAAGTGTTCTGTAAAATTTTAAAATGGTATAACCTATATAGAAATAAATCATTTAATCATTTGATTCCAAAAATTTAATCACCCAAAATAGTATGTACTACATGAATTTTTAAGGAAATTCATTTAACATAACAAAATAGTATATAATTCTTATGGTATAAAGGGTGAAATTTAATCGAATCAATAAAAGTGTTTTTTAAAAATTAATCCATGGTCATAAACATGAAGATATGAATCACATTCAATCGTCTTTTCAACAAATGTATGGGGAGTTTTTTTGATATAATTGAATTTTTAAATAATATACTTGAATTGTCAGGATGAAAAAACTTTAATGCTTAAACTGAGTAATTATGAATTAAAATACACAAAAATTATCTTTTAATGAAATAAAATTTTCTATATATAAAATACCATTGTTCAAATTCCAAAACATAAATATTGAAAAAAAAATATTAATGAAAATATAAGAAGAAAAATATAAATTTAAAATGAGATAAGACATAATTTAGTTTCCATATATAAAATACCTATTTGGTTGGAAGGAATAATATGGATATCGATGAAAAGTAATCATCAATTTGAATGATAATTATTCTTAAAATTGTTATAAATGTATTTCGAAGAAACTAATTGTGGGGGATTATTTGAATCAAAATTAACATTTTCCCTCGATATAATGAAAAACATCCATAAAAAATCACATAATTGAATAAAATAAGAATTAAATTTTTTAATGTGATTCATTATAACTCAATTATTGGAGTTTGAGATAAGGAAATCCCTTACAACATTATTATCATTCAAATTGGAAACCCATAAATAGAATAAAAAATTCTATATTTCAATACACAGTTATTTTAATGAGGAGCATGATAATAAGACATAACTGTGTTTGTTTTACACCACCAAAATTTAACTAATAAAATTATTTTCAAATATCTTGTAGAATAAAATAGGAGATGAGAAACCCATTTTAAACATCATATATATGAGCTCTATAACATTTGAAATGTTGATTATGTGATATAAATGTATATCCCATGAAAAAAAAGTAAATTTTCAGTATAATAAAATCACCAAGAAGTTAATAACCATCTTATAATAATAATTCAAAAGAAGAATATTCAAAATCGTGGAATAAAAATCGAGTTATCAGAAACTATTTTCTAAAATATTGTTCAGTTAAACATGCAATATTCTCATTGAAAACCAGAGGATCCCCTAGTGAACTCTATGAATTGTTTTACATAGGTATTTTATAGGTAACAAGGTAATAGAAACCAAGGATATAGCTTTAGGGGATGTTAAAATGGAAAAGGATAAAAAATAATTCGAAACTAGAGTGTCCTTGATGGGGGAGGTGGAAGTCTCCTCTTATATGTGAGGAATGTTCGATTTTCGCAATAATATATAATAAAACCCAGTATTCGATAGTCCAAAGGCCCAAATAATGTAAAATAATGGAGTGGGGAAATGATAAGGATGAAAAATTATAAAATATAAATATTCACAATAGTTTTAACATGTTTTTTTCATTTTACTCTTTACCTATTTTTTTACAATAATAATTAGTATTTGACTAATTAATTTATATTGTATTTATAAAAATAAAATTTTTCTTATAATGTATTTTTTAAAAAATTATTTAAAAAATAAAATAAATTTTTTAAAATAAATTTCATATTGATGATAAGAAGTAATTTTATTATTATCATAGAGAATAAAAAAACCATTTTCTAAAAAGGTGTATTTTTATGTTTATAAATTATGTTTAATATAAAACTATAAATTCTGTTTATTTGTATAAAAATAATTGGTTTATAGTTATCGAAATAATATTTATGTGGCATTCAAAATATGAAAAAACAAAATCACACCTTATGCATACTATTGTAAAATAAGAAGACCAAAAATAGTTTTTGATAGAGAAAATTATTACATAAGATTACAAAATTTTAAACATTGGTTTTATAAATACCACATTGTATTTTAAAATAATAAATTTCAATTTAAAAAATAGTTTTTTTATATAAAAATGTTTTCAGAAACATTTAACTCATTTTTTATCATAATAATTTTATAAATGGCACAATATTTGAAAAATATATAATTTTACCTATTAATCCCAAATTCATCCTTCTGAGTGAAATTTCAATAATTAGTCATTACCCAGTTTTGACATGATGAATTATAAAATTAATTTAATATTTGATAGTATAAATTCTAAAATGTATAAATTTATTATTAAAATTAAAATAAAAAACTTAATGTAAAACATATTTTATTAAAAAATTATTTTTAAGTGTTCTTAATTATATTTTATATAAATTTATAAATTATATAATTTTTATTTAATATTTTATTTCTTATAAGAAATTATACTTGTTCAATTAAATTTTTATTATTAAATTAAAAAATACATAAAAATTATTTTAATTTTGAGACAATAATAGTATTTTTATTGCATCATAATAATAATTTATCCACTAGATTTAATCAATTTTAATTGACTATAATGATTTTATTTATTAGAGTTTTCATTATTATTTTGATATCCATAAAATTATTCCTCTTATATAGAACTTTTTTTCATAAGGTGTTCCATATCAAATAGTGTACTAAAGCTAGTATTAATTTAGAAAAATATATTTTCCAAAATTTGGTGGTTATATATTCTCACCCTTAAATCTAAGAGTCTATAGTTATTCGGTATCATAGCCCCCATTATATAATTTTTTTCAATATGGTTTTTATATTCATCTATACATTGATAAAATATTATTGGTTGATATAAATTTTATATTTCCTAACACAAAAATTATTCATCCCTCAGTGTAGACAGATCCAATATCATTCAAACAAAATCACATTATATTCATCCCATGGAGAGATAATATAATTCAGAAAAATTATATTCTCATCAACCTATTGATAGAATATTACAATCACACCACTTGAAATATTCATTAGTAAATCAATATATATTGATCTAAATGTTTCATTGATGTTACATGAAAAGAAAATTAATGACAACGTGGAATGTCAAAAAATTTATAAATAAAATTCATGTAGTTATATATTGTATTATCATTGTCTCTAACTCCTTATAATTTTCCCAAAACACTTTAGTTATTATTGTTTCTTGGGATTTTACTTGTTCATGTTGGTATGGAGTTAAGATGTAAAAATATCAAAGAGGGGTTAAATTATAATTATAATGTTAATTTTTAATTTAATGGGTATATCAAGTTATTAGGTTAAAGTAAGATAAAATAAAATAAAACTAACAGAAAATATGTTTATAGTAGTTTTTATCAAAATGATCCAACATATACTCTTCACCCCTCTCACAAAATGATATTTTTGGGACCTAATGTAACCTTTATAATAGAATCTTACAATGAAATTTTCCCACCTGGAATCACAACCCATTTAAAAAGAATTTATACCTATATACATAAATTGAAAAATAATCCATCCTTTTACTAATTGGAGGCACAACCCGAACAACCTTCCTTTTTCCCATGGAGGAACAACCCAATGCCCATCATTTTGTGTGGAGTCAGAACCTGAAATTATTCCTTTTAATGGGAAGTATAACTTGTAATAATTATTAACATAGAATAATGATACAAAAAAGTATAACTATAAAAAATGATGTATGTATTTAGTGTTTGAGTGTCTAAGCAGTAATAGACTCTGCAATATAAAAGGAACAAACTATTAAATTTTAGTTGAGAGTCCTAGAGATCATAAAAAAATTAAATCCTTGTATAGTTTAACAATTTTCTTAAACTCATATATTGTTTTGGATCAGTAAGACACTATATATCATGTTCATTAATGCACACAAGATTCAGTACCAGAATCCCATTATAGTTTATCATTCCCAATACAAAAAAAATTCTTTATTAAATGGTCAGGCAAAGAAAACTCACGTGTGTCACATCGTTAATTTGTAAAAGTATACTCATCTTAAAAATGATATAAAGTTTTTAAAATTATTATAGTACTAATTATTAATGATAATAACTATTAATTTCAATTTGTAAACTCCGATAAATAATTAAAGACAATCTATTCACATTACAAAAACATATAATTTGATACTCATGTTTTCTCAAGAAATCAATGTTCAACCTTTTCCCATGGGATAATAATTAAATTAGAAAATAAAAAACATTTAATATAGATTTTAAATTATTAAAATGAAACTTAATTAAAAATTCTACATTATATATAACCATAAAAATGATGTAGAAACTTGAAAAGTGAAATGTTGAATATATATATTGATTTTAAAATGTCATTTAGAAAATAACAAATCCATTTAGGTAAATATACATAATGTTAATATTGATATTTTTAGGCATCTTACGTTATAATTTTGTTAGAATTAAATTATATCTTCAAAATAAAAGGAACATATTTATCTATAATTGAATCATATTTAGATATTTTAAATGTATCTCAATTTAATCAGAAATCACCTTAACTATAATTATACATATGATGTTATTATTGAAATAAAGTATAAATATTACACTATAAAACTAAAAATTATAACTAAAATCATGCAATGGATTCAATCCAATTTTTTATTAATATATACTAATTCATATATTTACTTCTTCTACTTAAATGTAGAATGTTTTGTTATATTTTTACCTAAGAATGAATAACTTAATTTATAGTTTTGTAGATCATTTTATAGGTAACATATAGATGATAATTCTACTCAATATAGGTTCCCCAATAGGTTGACACATTCATGTGGCATAGTTGGGTGACACAGTCACATGATTAACACATTGTTAGTTTCTTTTTTTCATGTGGTTGGTTGACACTGTAATGTGTTAATGTCAGTTGACTACCATAAGGTTAGTACATCTGTTTATCCATAAGGTTGACACATTTAGGTGACATGGAATATTTATTCCCATGTAGTCAATGAATATTTTACATGTAGTAGGTTGACACATTTAGGTGACATGGATAATTGATATCCATAATATAGCTTCTATACTTTTCTATATTTTCAAATGCTGGATGTTATCAATACTTTGTATGGTAATAAATAAAATGATATTATAAAATCTCAAATGAATTATTTATCATGGACACACTTCTGGGAAATTGTAGTATATGTTAACAACTATAAAAACATAAAAAAATAAAAAATAAATCAAATAAATATTATGACATGATCATGTAAAGAATAATTTAATTAATAAATAATCTAATTTATTAATACTTATAAAAGAAATAAATTATATAATTATTTTTATTTATTAAAACATAATGTGGTTCATGGAGACCCTCAATAGTTCCCATGGTATAGGAGTATATTGGTGTCAATTATCACATTATTCTCTCATTTGAGTGCACTGGTTTGACAATGTTAAGAAATTATTATCATACAAAACAATGAATTTATATAGGATCTACATAAATATGATTGTTTTTATTAATCATGTTAATTATCCTCTTCCATTTTCCTCAATATAATTTTTCTTAATTCACTTATATACCATAGTTAAACCACTTTATGGTACATTTAAAATGTACCCTTTTATCTTTCATCACATATTTATTCAAATATGAAAAATTAAATATAATTTCCTTCATCATCTTAATCACCTATAATTATGTAAGATTCTATCATTATATTATTTGGTGTGTCTAGGTACACAATTAAGTTCATCTTCTTAATAAAATATCATGATATATTTTTATATATAAAATGAATACTTCTCACTCTAAATAATATCTTATTTGGTTGTTTTTTGTGATAATATCTTTATTTCCCATCACATGCTTCATCAACAAGGTCCCTCTTAGATACATACCATTTTAAAACACAAAAGGATTAACATGGGAGGTGAATAATAAATATCATAAGGGGATTACCAATAATAATCTCATGGGAAACTAATCATTAAAATGTCTTAACATTAAAATCAAACACATGAGATTTTAGTTCAATTAAAATCACCCTTGTTTTAATATTTATTTCTCTAATTTAGGTTCTATTATACTTCTTAAACGAATACCTAAATTTAATATCCCAAAAAAATTAGGAACTTTAATTCAAAATTTTCTAATTAAACATCAGGGAAAACAACGTTATGAAAATTAATATTCTCTTTATCAATAAAGTCACATATCAATAAATATATTAATCACCTCAAGAATATATAATTATTAATATATATTATACATTTTAAATTACTATTAGTATTTTAAACTTATGGATATTAAAATACCTTGAAAAGGTTCGTAGATATCATGTGAATCACGAATGAATATCCATTGGGAGTGTCTATTTAGGTGTCCAATAATAAGACCAATCATTGTGTATCGAGTGGATATCAAGTTGACACTCAATAATAAGTTTTCACGATGATTAAAACATGGTGCTTCTGTTCCACAACTGTATCCACTTTCTATTATATAGATGGTGAATTAATTATATGGGAAAACACATACTAAAAACATTTTCCAACATTTCATGACATTATCTTATATATAGAGTTAACTTTAATGTTTTAACTAATGTTCTCTAGAAATAATCTTTTAATATTATAAAAATATCCTAGGTAATAAAAAAACTAATCATAAAAAATAACATCACATTAATCTAAAACCAATTGATGTTCCACAGACCAAAAATCCTATATTCAGTGCTAATTTTTTTTAATAACTAGATTTTATATAAATTGAGTCGAACAAAGATAATGTTATCATTATTTTACATTATTATTTTTTAGAGTTTAAAAATTTCATCTAAAAAACCAAACATCTAGAATAATTAAATAATTACTTTATTTAATGAATAGATACATGAGAATTTTTTTCATTAAATATGAAATATTTTATATAATATTACCAATATTAACCTATTTTAAACATATCAATTTTTATAGTCACCCTTATAACCTAAGGAATTTTAAAAATAAGTATGTTTATTCTTAATCACTCATTACTGATTAATATAAGGGAAAAAATGATGGTCAATAGTGAGATTATGACAAACATATGTGTGTAATTGTATCGTTAAGATCTGTAAACCCAACATTTTCAAATCATAATAAAAATAATGGTCACAAAAATAACCAATGGATAAGAATCATAGGTTAAAAAAATGTGTGAGTCATCAAAACACGAATATATTACAAAACATATTAATGTAGAATAACAATAAGCATAAGAAAAACATAATCATTTGAAAATAGAAAATATGTAAGTATGATGAAAAATAGTCTTATATGAAAATAATAAAGGAAATTATATTATCAAACATTTTTTTATCATTGCATATATATAATTAACAACATGAAAAATATTATGACCATAAATTCCTTTTATTAAATATTTTGAGTACCAATGAGTATGAAATTAAAAATATTTCATGAAAAAGATCAGGGATAACTAGAGGAGAAAAAAAAGTAGATTTTACTGAAAAATGATCCTATAAATTCCTCTAATCTAATTTCAAGAATAATAAATCTCGACATGAATGAGATTGTGAAATAAACCCTTAAAATGATCATAACGCAGAAGTAAGAATAAATCAATGAATTTATTTTTTGTATAAAATTTAAATCCACATAAAATAATTGTAAAACATTAATATATAGTAAAATAAAATATATAAAATATCATAGATCTTTAATGAACATGAGGATGTAATATAACCCAATGAAAAGTAATTGATTTGTGAATTTTTTACAACATGGCCACTTTATATTCAAAAAATTTTTGAAAAAATGATTCATATTGAAACTAAAAATACCAAATATAATATGTCATTGATGATATTAAGTGATATATTTGTATTATATACTCCATATAAAATATTCCTTGATCATAACATTACAATATTCTCCCATGAAATGAAATTGAGAAGAAATCACATACCACCTGGTAACGTTTGAATTATAATCCATATGAAAGAAATAAATTTAAATAAATAAATAAATAAAATTAATATAAACTTATTCATGATATAAAAAAACTATGTTATGTATATACAACACACAAAATATATAACTTAGGAAAAAGGTGTATGTATCGTAGAATAAAATGTGAGACATGAATCCCGTACATTGCATTTCATTTGGGGTGAACATCAATTAAACTCTAAAATAATAGAATTATGTATGTTATTAACTTATACCATAATAATAATCATATTTATAATATCATATATTAACTTATTACAATATCTTATTAGGCTTTTTTTTATCAAAATTATATTATTTTCACTATTTCGATTGTTAAATGCCTTATTTTTCGAGAATATATTGACATGTTATTTTTGATATTCTTATGTAGATCATTATTTCCCCACAACTAGAATGTAAAACATGATTTAATTATCATATATATTATTTATTTATGTGTTCATAATAAGTCATAATAGTTGGAGATATAAAAAAAATTCATCGTTTATGGAGTTGGTAGGACGTACGTATGCATTAATGTTATTTCCATTATATTGTCATACTTAAAAGAATGAAAATTAAATGATATATATACATAATAATTAAATTAATTAATTTATTTCACATATTTCACATATTTTTTTTTAAACTATTAATTTTATATTCTATGTATAATTACAAGGAATGACATCGCTTTAAGGAGGTGGGAGTCTACATACGATGTTATCATATCCCCACAAAATGAAAGGTATAAAGGTATGGTAACATAATAAGTCATATAATCATAAATAAATTAAAAATAAAATATATATCATATATAAACTATAAATAAATCACCATTCAAAACTTTAGTTTTGCTAAATAGAAGAAACAACGACATCGTTTTGTGAGGAGGTAGTTCGAAGTACACACAATTGTGAATTTGACCCCATATGATGGATGTGTGTGATAGTGGAGGTGTAAATACTATCATAAAAAATTGCAGTATAATGAAGATACTTAGGTTACTATATATAAATGTAATTAATATAATTGAAGGTATAGAAAATCTAATTCCCCAAAAGTGATAATTGAAGAGAGTTACCACATAATTGGGTAACTCTTTTTGGTTTATACCAAAATAATTTATTTGTTTTATTTATATCCAATTTAGGGTTCTAGTATGAGGGTAGGGATGTAGGGAGATAATTTAGGTTGGTTTATTTATGAGATAAATTTCTTAAGATGTGTGAATATGTTGGGGGGGGGGGGGGTGAGTGCCTTTTTATAGGGGAGGAGAAGAGGAATTCTTGTAAATATATAATGTTATACAATTTTAAGAGGTCTCCCTTAAATCATTATCTTCCAATAATGAAACAAGTTATTTAATAGGGATTATATTGTTGATATATGGTAATAAAAATACATTTGGACATGTTTCTAGTTTATTTTTAACCTTATGAATATGGTTTAGTGCCTTATTAATATAATTTTTTTCCTTATCAATGTATTTGATTTTAATTACATTCACAAATAATTTTGGACCAAAAATATGTTGAACTTATTAAAAATTATAATTTATTCTATTTCAACATAAAGAATCATGTTTTCTATAATAAAATAATACAACTTACCAAAATTAATATAAATTTAATCCCATAGAGGGGATGAGAATGTATTTTTTAAAATGAAAAATTTTCAAAAGTTTGAGAATTTTTAATACAATAATTAAATATAAAATTACTACTAAGGGAAAAAATAAGAATAATTGATGTAAAATTTATATTATTTTAATTTAAAATCAATTGAAAATATTTTTTTCAATTATAAATTCTTTAGACAAAAAGTCAATTTTTGATTAAAATTCAGTATTTTTCCTTATCCATTAAAAAATGAAATCTCATAGAAAATTAAAAAAAATCATATGATAATTTAACATTATTATTTGATAAATTAATTTTATATTATCATATTAAATTAATTAATGTGTCAAAATTTTATATTTAAAATAGGTGTGTCGTTAAATGTAACACCCTAAGATTATATGAGAAATATATTTTTTAATTTCTTATGTTATACGCAAATGAATCTTTCACTTCACACAACAATAGCTTGGGTTGCGTTACACACAATCACAACATTCCTCGATAACATTTATAGTACGCAATACTAGGTTTAACTAAACAACAATATATTGTTATAATATTATTATGGGCGAGATTTTATGAATAGTAATAACTAAATTTTGAACATTATTATTCATCTTACCCATTTTCTAAAACATGGTATGGGAACAAAATAAATTTTTTGGGTAAAATAATTATTTTTCAAAAAAATGTAGTTCTGCCGCCTTTTGATGGTGCAACCATATGGAATCTATTTTTTTACTGGTTTATAAGTTCAATTTGAAAAAATAAAATTCATTATTGGAATCAGGATATAAAAATTTACTTTGGATTTAAATTTCATATTATTCTGATAACTTTCATATTTTAATGAATTGTAAAAACACGATATATTTTAATTAAAAACAACTTTTTTCATAGAAATAATTTATATGGATAAATTATAATATTGAATGGTTTTAAATTATAAATAGAATATATTTTTAACATTTAATATAATTCATGTCATTATCTTTAATTTTACATTAAATTCATAGGAAAAACATTTTGATCTATGGCAATGTTTTATACTTTAAAACCCATTTTTAAAACAATGAGATTAATTTTAAATTAATTACTTCAACTTCTGTGTTTTTAATTTTGAAAAATAGATTCTATATTTGAATTTACTGAGTTGAAATTTTGTTAACAGGTTACTTTTATTTTTTTGATATTATGAATAGTAACTACTGTAATTTTAATTTACTGTCGTTAATGGTAAATCAGGTAATTAAGGGTAAATATAAGATTATAAAATTACCCTAAGACCTGCCAAAATACTAATGGATAACTAAACGTCGACCCATATCACCTAAGGGTCGGAATATATTAATTTTATGGGCTTTTGACCATGAAAATAATTTAATTATTATTAAAACCAAAGAAAGTGACAACATATCACTCTCTTAAATATTATAAGTATAATAATGTTAATTTTGTGATAAACATCATGAAACATTGAACATGAAGAGTATACAGAAAGATAATAAAACTATGTACATCATGTAAATTTATTTATAATTTTTAGGGATTAAATAATTATCATTAAAGGTGACACAATAGTGATGTTGAAATTATTTTATTGACTAAAATATCAAATAAATTCTTTTAAAAATATTAAAATAAAAATTATATGAACTATGTAATGTTCTCCGCTAGTTTTATAGATAAATAAGACATGTTATGAATCTATTCAATATTTTAGTTCGAACATATATTCTGTGAGGATTTTATTTAAATTCAAATAAATGAATAGTGTCAAAATTGATACTATTGTTATTTCATAAAAATAACAAAATATAAAATTGTTTAAAAATCACATAAAAATTTAAAAATTATAAATTAAAATTTATATGGTCTAAAATGTTATAAATTATCAAAATATGGACAATTCACAATACATAAGTAATTATTTATAATAATTTAGAATTTAGAATTTTATTACCACAAATAAAATTAAATATATTAAATAAGGATTAATCAAGTTGATATTGCTTAAATAAATTCCCTACATGTCTAAATTTTATTGGTTGATTCTATTACAAACCTATGTCATCTAGTATTCGGATTTGAGTCATTTTGGAAGTTTTTAAGTGGGGTTTTAATTTAATATAAATTAATATTTTTAAGGTTTTGAAAGGTGCCTCTCTCCTCCCTTATAAAAGGGAACCTCCTATTTATCCTCTTTATACAAATTTGTGCCTTCAAGCTCCTACAACACCTCCCAATTACTCTCCAATACTTCCCTCGTAATATTATGGATGTTCTGGTCTTCTCAAAAGTCAAACTCTAGTCTCTTAAGAAGAAGCTTAAAGGAGGTGCGACGAAGAAGTGGTAATCTCTTCTATCGATTCATTCAAGTTTCTTTCTTCTTCAACATATTATTATTTATTTGTTTCATCATAAATTAATAACATCAGCATCACTCATATACATATATTTTATTGTTTATATGAAATATCCCTATTTAAGCTTCTATCCAACCTATGGAAAATGAAATCACCGTGCGTGCGTACGTACAGAATACCATCGCCACGTCGTGGTGTAATCTATTTTACACCACCACCTTATTTGGATGGGTATAATGGTGTAAAGAATTACTATATATAATTATTATAACATGATACTAATTCTGAGACGTTCCATCATCCACTCCAATACCATTCAATAATTATGGGAATGATATCATCGCTCGTGCGTACGTACGGCCTACTGTTTCCACGATATGATGCAACTTGTTGTACATGATCTTCATTAATCCATGATTATATAAATGAATTTAATGAATTAATATGATATATATTACACAAATACCATTCTTTAAATGAGTTATCTGTCACCTGAAAAGAGGAAGAATAATTTATTCGACAAAACATGCACAAGAACATAAAGAAATGAACACCCGAATTACAAGTAGAAATTAAATATTAATTATAAAGAAGGTAATACTAAGACCATATAAGATATGATAACAATTAATATGATTCTTTAATATGTAATGACATTAATAAATCATTATACAGGAGGTTCGGATACGTACGAATCCTATTGAATCTAAGGTAAGTGACAATCTCACTATCTCATTTTTATCTGAGATTGTTTATACTTCAAATTTTACTGGGGCATATTTATCATCTAAATCCATGTTTCCTCAATATGTAATATTATTTCTATCCTCCTTAAAAAATTTAAATCCAATTTTACAAATTGGTGAATTTTTAGTAAAAGACATGACAGGAATCTTTTGTCTTCTTTAGTACGAGATACTTTTTAAGTTTTCTGGCCAAAGTATGAGAAGAATGTTTTTTTAACTTATACAGAATGAATGGATTTTTATGATTCTATAGAACATTATTTCCATCAATATTCCTTTTCACGTTTTCATGATTATTTTTAATTAACTCATTTAGTTTAAAATTTTATGACATGTTAAGAAAGGAAAAAAAATTTTGAAGTAGAAAGGATATTTTCCTCAAGAATGGAGTTCAAGTGTTTTATTAAAATTATTTTCCATCTAAGATAATATAGGTTTCTATTTCTATCCCTATTATTAAATTGATTTGTTTATGTTATGATGTTATTATTTTTATGAATTCCTTTATCTTATATGAATTGTTTTATGATGTCACGATGATTAAGAATCCCATTTTTATTGCATGAGTTATGCAATGATGTATGATTTATGTTTATGTTCTGGCACACATAAGAATTATTTAATTACGAGGTATGTTGGACCTATATATCCCTCCAATTCATTGGGTAAATATTTATATCTTATGAGATAGACATGGCTGGAAAGACAAGTTAAACCGGTTCAGTGATAGAGGACTGGAACGAGGAGTGAACTTTGTTCAGAAATGGACTTTGTCTGATATGATAGTCTTGGAAATGAGTCCTGACTAATAAGAAATGATTTTCTATGATTATATATGTATGAGACAAAGTTTCATGTTTTATATTATGATTATTGGGATTACATTTCACAACTATGTTTTATCCCATGTTATGAAATTATGATCTCTTTTGCAGGATAATATTTTCAAAATGTTATGCTCTTATGAATATGATATTTTCTTTGTTTACCCTTACTTAGCATTCAAGCTCACCATTTTTTTATTTTTTCTTTTCCCTAGGTTAGTAAGAAGGGTATTAAGTAGGATATTCTAAAAGGGACACTAGATATGATGAAATAAACCGGACACAATGTAGATGCTTTGTGAACTAGTTGTGTATGTTTCCCAGTTTCTATAGACATTATACCTATACGGTCCTACATGGTTTTGTTATATGTTTTGATAAGTATGATTCAATTCTGAACTAATAACAATGTAGGTAATGTATGGGTAATTATAGTTGGTATCAGAGGAAAGGTATAGTCAACAATGGGAAACTAGGATGTGAAATACTTTGTATGAACCTTAATGATATGTCTTAGAATAGAAGAAAATATTAGTTTTTTAGAAATGGCCATGAATAACCTATGACAAGACCTTAATTGTGAAATTTTATACATTATTATGTGGTTTTCCTATTACGATTAGTCTTTCTCACACAATTCTTATTGGTTTTAGTCAATGGATGGAAGCTGAATGAACCATGTTCATGCTGAATGCGACGGGCAATGAAATGATTGTCCACCTCAGCAACCAAACTTTATGGGAGCTGGAATGAAAAATCTTGTATCTATGATCATACTAGTTTCTCAAGAAATGAATCATGAAGGACTTCCAAACGAGCAAATGATGGAGCAAACTTCTGTTTAATACTTCATTAGGTAGCGTCCACCTACATTCAGCAGGTCGTCGGAACCATTGGTGGATGAACAATGAATTAGTACCACTGAAAAGATATTTTCAGTCCTGTAATGTTCTAGAAATGATAAAGTCATCTTTGCAGTATATCGTTTGGAAGTTGATGTTGATCAATAGTGTAATTTTGTCTAGAATACGAGGCAACGAGATGAAATTGAGTCCATGGAATGGGATGAGTTCAAGAACTTATTTTTTAATATGTAATTCCCTCGAATTCTTTGATCAAATATGGAGAAGTAGTTTCTTGAACTAAAGCAAAAGGATGATGAATCAGTTGGTACCTACGAAGAAAATTTTACAAGACTTGCAAGGTACGCTTATGGATTTATTATACAACCTGGGAGTAAGATCAATCGATTCATTAGTGGCTTAAAACCAAGTATTCGATGGGTGTTAGACATAAGGGACTTCAAAAGATATGATGAAATTGTTTGATGTGCTCTCAAGGTTGATATGGAGATTGGAGTAAGCCATCAGTCATATGGGTTTGATAAGAAGTGGAAAATGGAATTCAAAGGGAAAGCTAAAGACCACACTGAAAAGAAGATGAGTTTTCCCTTATGCTCAAAATGAGGAATGAAACATGAAATAAATTTTCTTAAACGGACAAGTAAACGTTTCAAATGTGGAAAAGAAGAGCATCAGGTATTTGAATATCGCAATGATGGAAAAAATATGTCTAGTGATATGAGCAAAGAAAAGGCTACACAGAATGCACCTCCTACACTTCAATGTTACAAGTGCAAGGAAATGGGGAATTATTCTAATCAATGTAATAATCAAATGGTTTTTGATGATGATCGACGTCAACAAACTCTTAAGGCCAAAGACAAAAGAATGTCACATGCGATTTCTATCGACGATGTGGAGTACGATAATAAAGAGGTAAAATGTACAATTACCATCCACTCTAAAGTAGAAATTTTTTTATTTTATTTTGGATCCACCCACTCTTTAATTTCTGAATAATTTTCCAAGGGTATCACCGTACTACCTCAACAATTTGATGTTGAGTTAGCAGTGACAACTCCTAATGGCACAATGGTACCATCAAAAGTTTATAAATCTTCTCCAATTGATGTTTGTGGGAAATTACTTCCTTCAAATCTTGTGATCCTTCCTATAGTGGAATTTGATGTGATTCTTATCATGGATGGGCATTCCTTATATGGAGATCATATTGATTTCCAAAGAAGGGAAGTCACATTTTATATTCCTAATCAATCTATGATCATCTATCGATGAAATGATGATTATAACCTTCCAGTGGAAATTTCTTCCATCATATGGGACTTGATTCCAATAAATGAAGGTTATTTATCTCAAATGGTTGGATAAGAACTCATGATTAAGAATATGCCCATTGTATGGGATTTTACCAATGTATTTTCAGAGGAATTACTAGGTCTTCCACCAAATCCTGAAGTTTAGTTTTCAATAGAACTTGTACCAGGTGCTTTACCCATTTCAAAGACACCTTATTGAATGGCCCCAATTGAGTTCTAGGAATTGAAGAAGCAACTACAAGAGAATCTTGATAAGGGATTCATACACCATAGTGCATCACCTAGGGGAGGACATGTTCTGTTTGTTTAGAAGAAAGATGGATCAATGAGAATCTACATTGATTATCGAGAACTTAATAGGATCACTATCGAGAACAAATATCCTCTCCCATGCGTTGATGAATTATTTGACCAACTATGCAGTGCTCAATACTTTTCCAAGATTGATCTTCATTCAGGGTATCATCAATTAAGGGTCAAAAGGGAGGATATACCAAAGGTGGTTTTCCATACAAGGTATGGACACTATAAATTTATATTGATTCCATTTGGTCTTACTAATGCCCATGCAATCTTCCTGGATCTAATGAATTGAGTTTTTAGAGACTATCTTGATCAGTTTGTGGTAGTCTTTATAGACGATATTCTTGTCTATTCAACAAGCAAGGAAGAACATGAAGATCACATGAGAATGGTATTAATGAACTTGAGAAAGGAGAAGATTTATACCAAATTTACCAAGTCTGAATTTTGGCTTAAAAATGTTTCATTTTTGGGTCACATAATCTCAAAAGAGGGGATATCTGTGGATCCAGAAAAAATAGAGGTTGTCGAAATATGGTCAATACCAACAACAGAAACTGAGATCTGAAGATTTATTGGTTTGTCTAGATATTATCAACATTTTGTGAAATATTTTTCATGATTATCTAATCCACTCACCACGTTGACTCGAAAAGGTGTAAAGTTTTTTTGGACGAAGGAGTGTGAAATGAATTTCTAGGAGTTAAAAAGAAGGTTATCCAGTGTAACTATGCTCACACTGCCTTGTAGTGGAGAAAGGTTTGTGATCTACAATAATTCATCCAAGAAGGGATTGGGATGCGTTTTCATGAAAAACAGTATGGCGGTATCTTATACCTCATGAAAGTTGAAAATCCATGAGCAAAATTACCCATCACATGATTTGGAATTATCTGTGGTAATCTTTGCATTAAATATTTGAAGGCATTATCTTTACGGGGAAAGGTGTGATATTTATACTGATCATAAAAGTTTCAAGTATATTTTCACAAAAAAATGAGATGAATATGCTCCAAAGGAGATGGTTGGAGATGAATAAGGATTACCACTGCTCAATTAATTACCACCCTGGGAAAGCAAACAAGGTGGCAGACGCATTAAGTCGAAATGACCATGCTAGCTTATCCATGATGAGGATCACAAAAGATCCAATATTTATGGATTTACAAAGGATGGATCATGAAATTATAATGGAAGGATAAAAATCTGATCTTTCACAAATTAATGTTCAAAAATCTATACATATGAAGATTAAAGAGGCACAATAAGTGGATATCGAGTAACAAAATAAGGTGATAATGGTTCTTGAATTTCACATTGATTGTGATGAAATAATAAGGTTTGGGATTCAGGTTTGTCTTCCTCCCATCCCAGAATTAAAGAAGGAAATATTGGATGAAGCTCATAGTTCTTCATTCTCTATTCACCCTGGAAGAACGAAGATGTATAGGGACCTAAAGAAGTACTTCTGGTTGGACGACATGAAAAGATATGTTTCTGAATATTTCTATCGATGCGTGTTTTGTCAGCAAGTTAATGCTGAGAGAAAGAAGTCTAAGGGGTTGTTACAACCATTACCCATGCCATAATGAAAATGGGAAAACATTACTATGGACTTTGTAACTAGACTTCCTAAAACCTCCAAAGGCAATAACGCTATCTGGGTTTTACTTGATCGTCTTACAAAGTCGGCACTCTTCATTACTATTAGAGAAGATTTCTCTCATGGTCAGCTTTCCAGGATATATATGAAGAGGTGGTAATATTTCATGGAGTACCAATTTCCATTATATCTGATCGGGATGTGAGGTTTACCTCGATGTTTTGGAGAAGTCTTCAGTATACTCTAGATATAGATTTGAGTTTCAGCACTTCTTATCATCCTCAGACAGACGGTCTTTCTGAGAGGAAAATTCAAACTCTAGAAGAAATGTTGAGGGCTTTCACTATGGATTTCAATGGTGGTTGGGATAAACACCTACCTTTGGTGGAATTTTCTTATAATAATATCTTTCACTCCAGTATTCATATTGCTCCTTATGAAGCTCTCTATCGAAAGAAATTCCGAAATCCAACTTGCTGGGATGAAGTTTGGGAATGAAATCTATTAGGACATTATCTTGTTGATGAGATGGCAGAAAAGGTATGATCTTTTCAAAAACACATAAGAGTAGCTCAGAGTCGACAAAAAAAGCTATACCGACAACCGAAGAAAAGTCCTAGAGTTTGATGTGGGTGATAAAGTGTTCTTTCGAATATCTCCTATGAAGAGAGTAATGGGATTTGGAAAGAAGGCCAAGCTGAGCCCAAGGTATATTACCTATTTTGAGATACTGGATCGTGTGGGGATGGTAGCTTACTGATTGGCTCTTTTCCGAATCTCTCTCAAGTTCATGATGTATTCCATGTATCTCTCATGAGAATGTACATACCTGATCCTTCACATGTACTAAGCTTAGAAGTTCTACCGCTGGAGAAAGATCTTTCTTATGAAGAACAGCCGATAGAGGTTCTGGATCATAGCGAAAAAGTTCTACGAAACTATAACACTCACTTGGTTAAAGATTTATGGAGGAACCACCAATTAGATGAAGCTACATGGGAACTTGAGGATATGATGAGGGAGAGATATCCTTATCTGTTTGTTATGAAGTGACGAATTTCGGGGGAGAAATTAATTTTAAGGGGGTAGAATGTAACACCCTGAGATTTTATGAGAAATATTTTTTTAGTTTTTTATGTTATACGCAAAGTAATATTTCACTGCATAGAACACTATATTGGCTTGCGTTACACGCAATCACGACCTTTCTCGATAACGTGTGTAGTACGCAATACCAGGTTTCACTAAACAACAATATATTGTTATAATATTATAATGGGATAGGAGTTATGAATAGTATTAACTAAAGTTTTAACATTATTATTCCTATTACCCACTTTCGAAAACATGTTATGTGAACAAAATAAATTTTTCGGGTAAAATAAGTATTTTTAAAAAATTACAGTTTTGCTGCTTTTTGATGACGCATCCACATTAAATCTAGTTTTTGATAGGTTTATAAGTTCAATTTGACAAAATAAAATTCTTCTTTTTAATAGGGATATAAAAAACTACTTTGGATAAATTTTGCATATTATTTTGGTAACTTTCATATTTTATTGAATAGTAAAAACACGCTATATTTTAATTTAAAACAACTTTTTTCATTGCAATAATTTATAAGGTTAAATTATAATATTGAATATTTTTAAAGAATAATTATATTATATTTTCACCATTTAATATAATGTATGTCATTACCATTAATTTTAAATTGAATTCATAGGAAAAAAATATTTCAATCTTTGGCAATGTTTTACCTTTTAAAACATGTTTTCTTAATAAGGAGATTAATTTTTAATTAATTAATGCAAGTTCTGTGTTTTGAATATTGAAATATGGATTCCATATTTGAATTTAGTGGGTCCAAATTATGTTAATATGTTACTTTTATTTTTTCGATATTATGAATAGTAGCTACGACAATTTTTGTTTACTGCAGTTAAAGGTAAATCGTGTAATTAAGGGTAAATATAAGATTATCAAATTACCGTAACACCTGCCAAAATTCTATGGTATGACTAAAAGTCGACCCATATCACCTAAGGGTCGGAATAGATTAATTTTATCGACTTTTACCATGAAATTTATTTAATTATTATTTAAACCAAAGAAAGTGACAACATGTCACTCTCTTAAATCTTAATAAGTATAATAATTTTTATTTAGTGATAAACATTATGAAACATAGAACATGAATAGTCTCCAGAAATACTATAAAATTATCTACATAATGTGACATAATTTAGAATTTTTAGGGATTAAATAATTATAATTAATGGTGACACAATTGTGATGTTGAAATTATTTTATTGATTGAAATATCAAATGAAGGGTTTTAAAAATATTAAAATAAATATTATATGAACTATTTAATATGCTCCACTAATTATCTAGATAAATATGTCATGTTATGAATCCATTAAACTTTTATTTCGAACATATCTTCGGTTAGGATTTTATTTAAATTCAAATAAATGAATTGTGTCAAAATTTACAGTATTGTTATTTTATAAAAATAACATAATATAAAATTGTTTAAAAATCACAAAATATTGAAATATTATAAATTAAAATTTATATGGTATAAAATTTCATAACATATCCAATTATGGACAATTCAAAATACATAAGTAATTATTTATAACCATTTAAAATTTTGAATCTTATTACCACAAATAAAATTAAATAGATTAAATAAGGATAAATCAAGTTGATAATGTTTAAAATAAATTCCATACATATCTAAATTTTATTGGCTTATGAGATTAAGACCCTATATCATCTAAGATTTGTCTTTGAGTCATTTTTTATGTTTTTATGTGGGGTTTGAATTTATTATAAATTAATATTTTTGAAGTTTCCAAAGGTGCCCCTCTCATCCCTGTTAAAAGGGAACCTCCTCCCTCTCCTATTTACACAACATTGAGCCTTCAAGTTTGGAAAGAACCTATAAATTACTCTTCTAAACTTATTTAGTAATATTATGGATGATCGGGTCTTCTCAAAAGACCGACACCAGTCCCATAAGAGGAATCTTAAAGGAGGTGCGTCGAAGAAGAGGTAATCTCTTCTACCGATTCATTCATGTTTCTTCTTCATAAACATCTTCTTCTTTATTGGTTTCATCATAAATTAATAAAATCAGTATCACTCATATAATGATTTGTTATTATAAATACTAAACAACCATATTTAATCTTCTATCCATCATATGGAAAATGAAATCACCGTGTGTACGTACGAAATACTGTCTCTACGCCGTGGTGTAATCTGTTTTCAACCACCACCTTATATGGATGGGTATAATGGTGGAATGAATAACTATATATGATTATTATAACATGATACTAATTCTGATACATTCCATCATCCACTCCAATACAATTCAATAATTATGGGAACGATATCATCGCTCGTGCGTACGTACGACCTACCTTCTCTACGATGTGATGCGACTCAATATACATGATCTTCATTAAACCATGATTATATAAATGAAATGAATAAATAAATATGATATATATGACAAAAATACCATTCTTTAAATTATGTATCTATCGCCTAAAAAGAGGAATAAGAATTAATTTGACAAAACATGCATATGAACATAAAGCAACCAACACCCGAATTACAAGAAGCAATGAAATATTAATAATAAAAAGATATGAATATGACCATAGATGATATCATACCAATGAATATGATCCTGTAAAAAGTCAATGACATTATTTAAATCATTATACAGGACGTTCAGAAACGTACAAAGCATATCGGACCTATGGTAAGGGAAAATCTCACAATCTCATTTTTATTCGAGATTGTTTATACAACATATTTTATTGAGGAATATTAATCATCCACATCCATGTTTCTTAAATATGTAATATTATTTATATACTTCTACAATTTTTTAAATCAAATTTTACCTATTGGTGAATTTTTATTAAAAGATATGAAATGAATCTTTTGTCGTTTTCAGTACGAGATACTTTCTGACTATTCTGGCCAAAGTACGAGAAGAATGTTTTTTAACTTATACAGCATGAATGGTCTTTTATGATTCTATAAAACATTATTTCATTGAATATTCCATTACAAGTTTTCAAGTTAATTATTAATTAACTTCTTTTAGTTTAATATTTAATTACATGTTAAGAAAAGAAAGAAGTCTTTGAAGTAGAAAGAATATTTTCCATAAGAATGGAGTTCAAATGTTTTGTCAAAATTATTTTCCATATAAGAAAATATAGGATTCTATTTCTATCCCTATTATTCCATTGATTTGATTATGTTATGATGGAATTATTTATATTAAGTCCTTTATCATATATTAATTGTTTTATGATGTCACGATGTTTAAGAATCCCATTTTTATTACATGGGTTATGCTATGATGTATGATTGATGTTTATGTTGTGGAACACATAAGAATGATTTCATTATGATATGGTTGGGACCTATATCTCCCTCTAATGCATTGGGTAAAGATTTATATCTCATGAGATAGACATGGCTGGAATGGCAAGTTAAACTAGTTCAGTGATACAGGACTGAAACGGGGATTGAACTCAGTTCATAAATGGACTTTGGCGACAATGATAATCCTGGCAATATGTCTTGAATAATAAGAAATGATTTTCTATGATTATGTTTGTATGCCAAAATGATTCATGTTGTATATTATGATTATTGTAATGACATTTAACTTCTATGATTTATCCCTTGTTATGATATTATGATCTCTTTTGCAGGTTAAGATTTTCAAAATTTTATGTTCTTATGAATATGATATTTCCATTATTTACCCTTACTGAGCATTGGAGCTCACCCTTTTTGTATGTTTTCTTTTCCCTGGGTTAGGAAGAAGGTTATTAAGTAGGATATTCCAAAAGGGACTCTAGATATGTTGAAATAAACAGGAGATAATATAAATGCTTTGTGAACTAGTTGTTTATGTTTCTGAGTTTCTAAAGACACTATATCTATATGGTCCTACCATGCTTTTGTTATATGTTGTAAAAAGTATGCTTCAATTCTGAACTAAAAAAAATGTATGTAATGTATGAGTCATTATAGTAAATTTCCATAGAACTGCCTTTATAGAAATATAGCTTTTTATGCATAACATTTGGTTTATTCATTTCATTTTCTTTTCAAATATATTTGATGAATATAAAAATAATTCTATTTGATATATTATATATAATGTTAATTATGTTATTTCACTAATATTAATTAATATAATTAATTATGATAAAAACCCTTTGTCAGCACTAATAAATTTCTATTGTATTCAATTGGTTTTTATATTCATTTCTAATTAATTGGTACCTAATAAATTAATTTTTTTTATTTGTTTAAAAATATATTTTCATGAGTTAGTTCATCATATTTATAAATTCTAATTTTACTACAAGGTTGTATCTTATTATATAAAATTAAAATATTTTAATAATATATTTTTGGTTCAGTGAATCCCGGTCTTGTGTGTAATAAAATTTAAAGAATAAAGACATTGATACATACGACACAAGATAACTATGATATGAAGGAATTGAATTTTATAGAATATATTAAATATATTTATAAAATTAAATATAAAATAATCCCTCAAGAGGTTATACGATATCAAATAAAATATGTCTTTTAAGATAAGTTGTGGAGTTACATAGCTCTAATAATTAAGGCAAAAGAGATGATCAGGCATAAAATCATTTCTAGGGTAATGTATAACAATGATGTGATCCCTAAATAATTTCATGGAATTCCTCCTAAAAGAGTGATTGAGTTCAAAATTGAATATATACATGGATCTCTACCAATACCAACGTCTCCTTAGTGGATGACCACTATTTATTTGGATGAATTATGAAATAGATTACAATTGAATCTAGACAATGGTTTCATAGGCCTGTGTGCTTAAATGTGGGGCACATCAGCCTTGATCTTCAATAAGAAGGATAGATCAATGCACCTATAAATTGATTATCAGAAACATAATAGAATAATTATAATTAATGGATAAAACTTACCATGGATTGATGACATTTTTGATAAAGTATGTGGGAACAAGCATTAATCTATGGTAGAACTTCGGTTTAGATATCTACAATTAAAGGTGAATAAGGATGATTTTTCTATGACCACCTTTTAGATGAGTTATGGAAACAATTACTGCATAGTGGTTCTCTTCAGACTCACTATTACACTGTAAATATTCCGGGTCATAATTAATAGTGTCTAGATATTTCTATGATGAATTTTTTGTAGTTTTTATAAATTATATTTTGATATATTTTATGGGAAATGAGGGGAATAATGAGTATTTAAATACAATTATGATGAATTTATAAAGGGAGAAACTATAGGAAAAGTATTGAAAGTGTGATTTCTGGATAGAGGATTGTTCATTCATTGGCACTTTTATCCCCAACAAAAGGATATATGTGGACCAATTAAAGAAAATCATAATTGAGTAGTGGCTCATGCCAACATATATAACATAGATCGGAAGTTTCCTCACTATAGAAGGATATTGAAAATGATTTGTGGGGAAAGTATAAAGATTTTCAATCCCACTAACAACAATGAATCATAAAGGAGTAATGCTTGTCTAGAAAAGTGAATATTAAGACTACTTCAATGAGTTTAGAAATAGGTTTATCGCTACACTGGTACTTGTTTTACCTACAGGTAGAGAACTCTCCATTGTATAATTTTATCCATAAATAAGGCATCATGATATTTACTGAAAAAAAATAAAAAATGATAACCTACGATTTAATGAAGTGAAATTTATATGAGATAAATAATCTAATGGATGATCCATAGATGGTGTTGTGATCTTCACAATGGAACCTCAGAAACATTATCTCTATGGATAGAATTATAAAATATATAATGATCAAAAGAACCTCAAATATATTTTCATATAGAATGATGTTATTACATTTTAATGAAGATTGTTTGGAATCATCAATGATTATGAATTCTCAATATACTACCATCTAGGTAAAAAAATAAAGTGGATGATGCTTCAAGTAGAATGTATAATGAAATATTATCAATGATGAAAATTGGTAAAGATATTATTTTCTTATAATTACAATGTTTGGTAATGGGAATAATTCTGGAAGTAACATATTCATTTGTTTTTCAAATGATTTATCAACCATCCAATATGTAGAAGATAATGGATAGTCAAAGAAACGATAAAGAAATTCATATGTTTGGGGAATCTATCAGATATAAGAATTAATCATAGATAAAAATTAATGTGGAATGAGTAATAATATTTGGGACACAACATGTGTACCATAAAATCATAAGATAAAGTGGGTGTCTTTGATTGATAAAAAATTCATAACCATCTACATTGACCAAGAGGAACATAATGATGTTTCGAGATCTCCAATAACATTATTTAAAAAACAATAAAAATAAGGAGATAATTGGATATACATCTTGGTTTCTCATATGTCAGCATTTTAAGGGTGTAAAAAAGTAGTTTAAGGGGATTAATCAACCCTAAAATATAACTAAATATAAATAAAAAAATCAACTAGGTCCTTTTCACTATACATTTAAAGACATCCAGAGCTATGAATTGCATATTGGTTATTTTGGATCATCTTACAATGTTAGATCATGTTATTGTAGTTATATATGAGTTATTACTCTATCAAAATGCATGGATATAAATTAAAGATGTTTTCAGAAAAAATGAAGTACCATTATTGACTGAATCCAATTGATTTATGAGGTTTACCTCTATGTTTTAGAGAAGTATCCAAAATGCTATAAACACAGAGTTGATCATTAGTATGGATTATCACCCCCAAACTAATGAAAAGTCAGAGAGGCCCATATAAACTATAGAATAAATGTTGAAATCATTCTCAATGTAATTCAATGGAGGATGATATCAACTCTTTGTACTAGCCTATATCTTTTTCAATAATAGTTTCCTCTCAAGCATCCATATATCACCATATCATTATCTTTATAGAAGAAATGTAGAACACATACATGATAGGATTATGTTGGAGAATTTAGGCTACTAGAACCTAAAATTGTTAAAGAATTTGTAGATATAGTGAATTCCATTTAGTATCACATAATGGTTTCTCAATGATGATATAATATGTTTGTAGATAATCATTAATAGTGAATAGAGTTTGAGGTTGGGGATAAGGTATTCCTCTACAAATCTCCATTGAAAAGATTAATGATATTTATTAAGTAGGTAATGATAAGTCTCATGTATATTTACCCCATTTATATTTTTGACCACATAAAATCTGTGGCATATTGACTATCACTTCCACTAAACCTGTCTCAATTACATGATATATCCAACATATCCGTCCAAATGAATAATATGACAGATACATACCATGTACTGAATTATAAGGTGGTACAACTAGAAAATGTTATATCTTATGAGGAGGTGATAGTAAAGATATTATACTATTGAGATAAAGTTATACAAAACATGAAAAATAACCATGTTAATATACTATTAAATTAAAAAAAATGAAAAGAAGAAACATTAGAATTAGAGGAATCAATGAAGGTTAGGTACCCTCACCTGTTTTCACCCTAGTAAGTATAATAAAATTTCATGTGTGAAATTATATATGGGGGACAAATAAAACATCCAAATATTTTTTATGAAATATTTATAATTAAATAATTTGATTTCTTCAAATCTTGTTGTCGCACCCCAAATCGTGCTTTTATTTTACTTTATGATTTCATTGGTTTTATATATTATTTTTTCTCTAGTTTGCGTTTAGTCTCGGATGAATGTTTTGAGTTTTGATAAAAGCGCACATTTGGGTTCGACAATGATGGAAGCGCGGGCGGAGCGCAACGCCGCACAGCTCTTCCCATGCAACTACGTGGCCTTTTTCGGCTTTGAATAATTAAAAATAAATAGATATAATTTTAGTATGTCATGTAAAATTTGTACAGTGATTAGGAATTTTAATATTTTTATGAAAACTGAATTTGTTATTTTTATTATTATCAAAATGAATTGAATACTTTTATTATTTTAGTGTTATTAAAAATACTGCAAATAAAAATTTATGCTTTATTTCATTTTATTTATTTATTTATTTCTATTTTTTCCTAGCCCTAAACCTAGCACGTCCTCCCATTCTATTTTTTTTCTTCTCTTCCGCAACGCCTCTCCTTGTGCACCGCCACCCATTTTCACCCTCTCCCTACTCCATCTATCTAGTTGAACAGGCCGCACCTCCCGGCACCCTTCGGCTGCACCTCCTGACGGCAGCGCACCCAGCCCACCTCTTGCCTTCCGCACGGCCTCCCCTTCACCCAGCGGGCCTCCCATCGCCCTCTGCCCCGTTGCTCTTGTGCAGTAGCCTTCTCCGGTGCCCTCCAATCCCCTCCTGCAGCGTGCCAGCACTCCCCTCCCCTGGACCCGATCTCCCTCTCCACCTGGTACCGGCACCTTATCTAAACCTATCCGCAGCAGCCCCTCCTTCCTCCTGCCGTGCAGCATCGCGCACACAATAGCCCCCCTGGTTCTTGGCTTCCTATCACTATCCACAATGGCGAACCATCCCCTGGAAACCTCAGCTCTCCCACGCCATGCACCTATCCCATTTTCCCCCTTCTCTGCACTTCAGCCTTCTCCACTTGGGGAACCATCGTCGACTCCTCCACCAGCACTCCTGTGGCCTTTACGCTTATGCCCAGTAGCCCGCAGACCCTTCCTCCTCCCTGCACCGTAGCCCCTTGCCCCTGCTCCTTACAGCGAGCCAACACCAACGCCGCACCCCCTCGGCCTCCTCTCCTTGCTGCAGCGACACAGCTCCCAGTGTGCTCCCCCTGTGCGCTGTGCAACCCCATCCTTTCCCCAGCCGAAGACCCATCTCCACCTCCGCCCACCTCCTGTCCGCCGCGCGCCTCTCCTCCCGGCCAGGTTTCTTTTTTTTATTTTTTTTATTTGATTTATTTGGTTTTATCTTATTACTATTATTATTAATGTTCATATTATTATTTTGTCATTATTATTATTGTTTTTCATATTGTTGTTATTATTATTATTATTATTATTAATTTTTATATTATTAATATTAATATTAATATTATTATTATTATTATTATTATTATTAGTGTTCATAATATTAATATTAATTTATTATTATTATTATTATTATTAATGTTAATATTATTAATATTAATATTATTATTAATATTATTATTATTATTAATGATGATGATATTATTAATATTGTTATTGTTATTATTATTATTATTTTTGTTATAATTATTATTATTATTACAATTACTATTATTATTATTTAATTATTATTATTATTATTATAATTATAATTATTATTGATATTATTATCATTATTAATCATGTTATTATTATTATTATTATTTTTATCATTATTGTTATTGTTATTATTATTATTATTATTATTATTACTATTATTATCATGATTACTACTCTTGCTTTCGCCTTTGCCTTGGTAGGGGTTTTTATCAAATTATATTTGTTTTTGGTAGGTTTGAGATTTTTAAGACCTGCGCAGGGCATTTCTGAGTGAGCACCATCGATGCGCCTTGTTTTTGAGGTTCCGTCGTCGCCGCGCTTTATTTCCAAGGTGAGTAATTCTTCCCGCCGCATAGTTTCGCGTCTTCTAGTGAGTTTTTGGTGTCTGAGTCCTTGATATTGATTATACAGAGTGTTGGAATTTTTCACGTGGTTTCGGACACACATTGTGTCATCGTGCCTTGGTTCTGAGGTTTGTTTGTCATCGCGCTTGATCTTGAGGTAGGTTCCCTTTGCACTGATTTTAAAATTTGAGTTATTTTATTTCATTCTCCTTGCGCACCCTAATTGTTCAAAAAAATATTATATTAATCTTAATAAATATGAGATAATATATGATAATTAATTTTTAATATAATAGGGTTAATTTTTTTTAAAGGGTTATTTAGTGTCAAAAGGAGCCGTTTATTTTATACACGACACATGAAACATCCTTTTGACGAGAGGACACCCAATAATGAAAGAATGCCCGTTTGGATTTTAAACATAATTTACGGAATATAAAATAATGTTCTGTTTTAATGAGAAATGATTTCTTTTGATGCGTGAACAAGTACTTTGGTTCTTTTAAGAAGTTGTCTGGTTGGCTCTTAAAGGTTATTTGAAAAAAAATAAAATATTTTGTTTTGGTTTGGTTTATAAGAATATTGTTAGCCTGTGAAGTAGTGTTTTTTCTTGGGTTCTTTAAATGGTTTTAAAATGGGATTTGTCTTATAATGAAGTTGTACTTTTTTTGAGTAGTGATTGTGAAATGTAGTAAATGCCCTTTTGGCACTTTATAGAAAGAGATGAAAATGTGTTGATACAACCCCTCTTAGGAAAACTCTCATGCCTTGGTCCAAATTGATTGTTTGGGAGGCCGCGCTTATAGGCTCCC
Source organism: Viscum album (assembly GCA_963277665.1). Classification (NCBI taxonomy): domain Eukaryota; kingdom Viridiplantae; phylum Streptophyta; class Magnoliopsida; order Santalales; family Viscaceae; genus Viscum; species Viscum album. Next base: position 2,137,089,471 of record OY728141.1, on the reverse strand, counting down.
AGGTACGTGAGTAGTTTAAAGGCAAGAGGTTGTTCCACGGAGTGGCTCGGGGTGATGCCTGTTGTGCTTTATATATATATGTATATGGTTGAATGCTCGGTTGGCATCAGTTGGCTCACCCCTTTTTCCAAACACTTGAGACATGGGAATCTATCATATTGAGAGAATATTCTAAGAATGATTGCTGCACTGGTAGGTTATGGTACTGACCAGTGGCCCATAGTAGGTGGATATATTGGGTTTATTACTATGGGATTTGCCCTCAACCTGCCCGAGAGTGGATGGTCGAGCGTATTTTGCATTTTGATTTCATCGTGACATGTCGATAAGGATGATTTCTCATGTATTTGTGTCTTCTAGTTTATTCTCAATCTCCTAGGTTCACCCATGTCTATTCAGCTTTTGTTGCTCACATGTATACCTACATTGCCCTTGTTGTATGTTTTACTTTGTGCATTCTGGTGTATTGTTTTCCTTGGAAAGTGATAAATTTCTTTTGATTAGGTTTCTAAAAAATTGTTTTCAAATGAAAGAATTTAATCCCCTTTATACAAATATAAAAATTTAAAAATCAGTTTCCCCTTTCTTGAAATGTCATTGACACGAATGAATTGAACCTAAATTTGGAAAATGGCTAAGGGCAATAGTTCCTACTTTTTTTTTAAGTAGAATATTATTAAAAACGTACTTTTATATATTGTAGTTCAAACATGAAATGATGTTTCTTTTATTTTAATGGAAGTGTATTGGGAATAGATATCGGGCTAGCCTACTGAGTTTTAATACTCACGCCTACAGTTCTTTTCTGTTTTCAGTGTTTGTGCAGGCTATAGCTTGAGTGTGCTCACCTAGGGAGACTCTTCATCGTTGAGTCGGAGAGCGACCCGCGAGGTCGCACGGAGTTTGTTCGGACATTGTGTTTGGTCAGTTTGATTTCTATTTGTTCTTGTTAAGTCACTTTATTTGGTTTGTCCTTTCTGCGCTGCTCTGTATTATTTTCGCTGTCTTATTTGTTTATATTGGGCGGAATCGTTCCCACAACCTCTATTGATGCCCTGGCGCTTGTCGCCAGCCCAGGAGGATCGGGAACGCCGCTCGGGCCATGTCGTGGACCGGCTCTGGTGACCGGTTCAGGGTCGACCCGGGTTGGTTCGTGACACTTGTGTTGCATGCAACACCGAGTTAAAATGAACTCAAATATACTATTTAAATATTATTATTCAAACATGTTCATTATAACCTAGTCAATGAAATTACCAATATGAATAAGGATAACCATATTAGGATATATATATTTATTACATCTTATAGAATGAAACTTATTTTTCAATAATGTCCTTGTACTCATAAAAAATATGTTTTCTTAAAAAATTATTTTCAATATTTTATGATAAAATAAATATAATTAATTTTATAAATTTTATAAACATATTAACCAGAAAATTTTATTTTTGAATTCATTATGTCAAATTTATCCTAGGATCAATTTTTGATAAATTTCTAAAAAAATTGAAATCATAATGTATAGTGAATTATATATATATAGAAAAGTATATAATATTTTAAATTATTTTAAATTTTTTTAAATTAAAATTCTATTTTGGATTAATTTTAGGATACAAATAGTTTATTTTTGTTATAAATTTTCAAATATTTTTCTTTAAAATGATGTGTATATATTAATTTCAAATAAAAACATTTTATTCTTAATACGAAATTTTTCATATTTTTTTTCATTTCGATTTTCTGTTTTAATATAAAATTAAATTATAAAACATATATGTTTTAATTTTTAGATAATATATTATATATTTGGAATTAAGATATGAAAACTAACAAAAAAGCCCTTTTTTGTCAGTATTAATTCTAACCATAATAATTTATGTTTATACTATAAATGGGAAATAGGTTTTTAAGAGTACAAATAATAGGATAAGGACAAAGAAATTATCCCAATTCATACTCTATTTTATTTTATGAGTAATTTTTAACAATAATTATCAAAGGGTTAAATTATTACCATTTTATACCACTTTGATAAAATCATGACCTTTATAATATTTTATTTAAGGAAAATTCAAATATATCACACTCTTGTTTTTATTGTGTGTATGTATTTTAATATATGTAATCCAAAGGATATGTTTGAATATAAATTGTATTTTTAAATATAAAGTATTTAGGTTCATCATTATATTTATTTTTTAAAATTTTAATGGAGAAATTATTACCACAAATTCTGGCACAATGCTGAAACAATAACTATATAGGTAAAAGAAAATTAAAATAAATGATTCTAAAAATATATAAATTAATAAAATATGGTATATTTATTGTTTTTAATAAATTTTATAGAGGAAAATTAAAATTTTAGGATATAATAAATGTTTTTTTTAATTTGAATTATTAATTTTGTGTTATTAATTTCAAAGTAATGAATATTATCAAAATTCAAAATATTGATATTTCATTTATAGAATTTATTGATAAATTATTTAGAAATCATAAATGTATTATAAAATCCAAAATAAGATAATAGATACTAAAAAATATCATTCCATGTTCATTTATGTCCTATTTTGAATAAATTTTCTTGAAAAATCATCGTATTATATTTTAATATTTTGAGAAATTCTAAAAGTGCCTCTCTCTCTCTCTCTCATCAATTATAAAGGGGCACCCATTCTTTCACTTCTTTACACCACTCTAAGATATCTAGATCAACCAATATTTCCAAATTTCTCTTAAAAATCATTATTTTTTTATTACTGGCCATGTTACATCAAAAACTTTGACGTAATTCCCATATGAGATGTTATTAAGGAGCACCTCCATAGAAGAGGAAATAATATTTACAGATTCATTCAAATTTATTTCTTCTTGTAACACCAATAAATATGTTATAACCATACTAAAACAATAAATATAGAATCATTGAAATTGTGATTTAATTATTATTATTAGATGACCACATTCTACATTTTATCCAGTTTATGAAATATGAATGCACTGTGTGTCTGTACATATGACTTAAAATCTATATTTAGTGATGAAATTATTTTTTCATAAAAATGATTCATAGATGTTTATAAGGATGTACATAATCGATATATATATGATGAATATGAAAAGATATAAATTCATTAATATTTATATATGATGAATTTCATTACTCATTATTTATTAAGGAAATGATACAGTCACATGTGCATACGTACAACATACCATGTCCACAAAGTTATACGACTAATTTAACAAATCAATTTTTTTATTTCTAATATGAGTAAATAAATAAATTCTATCATATAATTATATTATTAAAAACATGATGTATATGATGATTCAATATCACATGTACACGAATCATGACTTATGTGACAAAACATGCCTAGAAAAATGAAGAAGTTAACACATGAAACATTTTTATTAATGAAATATAATTAAAAAATGGATTATAAGATGTTATATATTTAATATACGTGAAATAATAAGTACAAATAAAGTTCTATTATTAATTAATTACATTATTTACACCAGTATATATGAGTTTAAAACACATTCATCTAAAATAATGCATAATTTAAGGGATCTCTTTAAACGTCCATATTTCCTTTGGGATATTCTTTCTTTATCTTAGTTTAAATTTATCTCTACATTATTCTCATATAATAATCCCATAATATACATATATGTTCCAAAAATATGTATTTAGTTGAATTAAACTTTTTTAATGATGAATTACATTTTTAAAGGCTCTTTTTTTAAAATTTTTCTCGATAAGAAAACCCGATTGAAGGAAACTTATCTATTTTTATGCATTTTCATGTATAAAAAAAATTCCTAAAGCCTACAATAATATTATAAAGTCACTAAGTTTATCCTAGATTACTATTTTAGTACATTTATATATTTATTTAAACCATTATTTTTTAATCCAATTTAAAGATACAATATTTTTTTCTTAAAATCGTACTTAAGTGGCTCATTTCCAAAGTTTCCTAGCCACAATTTTTAATGTTTTTTATTATGTTGGACATAATTAGTCTTTTTATAATATTATTTTTTTCATATAATATTAATAATCAATTATATAAATCCTTTATTTCATGGATACCATTGGGTTATTCTCTTTGGTTATGCCTTATGATAAGATTTTGATACATATATCATTAAATGGTTAATAGTTTTGTTTATTCGTTATAATTGAATATTTATGTGGGAAACATATGAGTTGATATATTATGATGGGAGAACCCATAAATAACAATGATTAACTGGATAATGTTATTGTCTCAGGAGAGATTATTTATGTGATTAGGGACTAGACCCAATATATTATGGCACTCTATCCACCATGTGATATAATATTGGATATTTCGCTTGAATCATGTTTCTATCATTTTTTATATTTTTTCCACATTATTATGTTTCCATGATCATATTATTCCATATTATATATGTTATTATTCCAAATTCTTATTCATGATTCATGGTTTTTATGTCATCACGTTATTCCGTCTAACTCATGTGTTATCCTTCATTCCTAAGATTATTCCCTATTTAGGATTTTTTAAATCATCCCTTTTTTTGATGTATTACCTATGTTTTCTTATGAAATTGTAGTAGCTCAAATTGAGATAAGATATCATTATGGATATTAATGAATAAATAATTATTATAGTTTTATATTTTCCCATTATGTACATATTCTTTTAACGATAGTAGTATTTTCAATCATTGGTTTGTATTTCACATATAATTATGTAAAAAATCATGTAATAATATGTGTAAATGTCTTGGGTTTCTTTAAAATATTAATCAAAATTAAACTAATCCATAATCATGGGATCATTTATTAACTGAAATTACACCCACATGCAACCATGTGAGTATATATTAACCATAATTAAACCCAAACATAATTTTTTCATCATATATTAACTGCAACTACACCCACACATAAAAAATAATTTTCTTGGTTGAAATAATGAATTTCTGAATGCATTTAAGGGACATCAAGGAATCACCCATCACTTAATGAATTATTCTATATATGTGGTTCACTTTAAAGAATACATATAACTAAATTATCCCTTGAAAAAATATAAGTTTCATAAAAACATCCACCGAATATATCATAATCATCTTGAAGAAAGATTTTGGATGTCATATTAAGAACATATCTTAGTATTATGGTTGGATAATTCTTTTCCACATGAATTTAACCATTGAAAATTTAGTAAATGGACCATTTAATGAAAATTTGTTTCATAACATTTCAAAATGGTATAACTTGGATTGAAATACATTATTTAATCAGTTGATGCCCAAACCATAATCATCCAAAATAGTAATGAAAATGTGAATTTATAGGGAAATTAATTTAACAGAAATAAATAGAATATAATTCTTATGGTATTAAGAGTGAAATATAATATAATCCATAAAATGTTTTTTGTTAACACATTATGAATTTTTATAAAAATGATGTTGGGATTCACATTCAATAGAAATTTCTAAAAATTTGAGGGGAACATTTTTGAAATATTTAAATTTTGTATATAATATACTTGAAAAATATAGCTGAAAATGATTTAAAGGATAAATGTTGTAATTAAGATGTTAAATATATAAAAAGGATATTGTAATGAAATACATTTTTATATTTTAAAAATAAGTTTGTTGAAATTGAGCAACATAAAAATGTACAAATTATTTTTAATGAAAATAAGAGAATGGAAATATGAATATTACATGAGCTAACACATAATTTAGCTACAAAATATAAAACACTGATTTGGTGGGGAGGGATAATATGGAAAGGGATGAAATGTAATCATTTAATAGAATGATAATTATTCATTACAATCTCGTAAATTTATTTGGAAGAAACTAATTGTGGAGGAATATTTGAATCAAAATTTTCATTTTCCCTCGATATAATCAAAAATTTCTATATAAAATAATATAATTTATTAAAAAAAATTAATTTTTTATTTTCAAATGAAAAATTCTAACTCAATTATTGATGTTTTAGATATGGAAATCATTTAAAATGTCATTATCTTTTAAATTGAAAACCCATAAATTTCATAACAATTTTTAGATTTGTAAACTCTATTAATTTAATGAAGAGTGCTATAACATGAAATCCATGTGTTGGTTATAAATCATAAATATTTAACTATTTTAATGATTTTAATATGTCTTGTTGAATAAAATTGGAGATATTAAACCCATTTTAGACGTCATATCTATGAACTATGTAACATTTGAACATTCAATTAAGTGATAGAAATGTAAATACCAAGAAAAAAATGTAAAATTTCAATATAAAAAAATCACCAAGAAGATGATAAACATCTTATAATAATAATTTTATACAATAATTTTCAAACTAATGGAATGAAAATTGATTTAGCAGAAAATCAATCCTCAAATATTGTTTAGTCGAACATGTTATATTCTCATTGAAAACTTGGAGATACCGTAGGGACCTCTTAGAAATTTTTTACATTGTGATTTTATAAGGATTAAGGGAATAAAAATGTAGGATATTTCTCTAGGGGATGTTATAATGGAAAAGGATGAAGGGGAATTTGAAATTAAAGTCTCTTTGAAAGGGAGGTGTATGTCTCCTCTTATAAGTGAGGATAGTTCCATTTTTATAACAATATAATATTAAAGTCACTATTCAATAGTCCAAAGGATCCAATAATGTAAAATAACGGAGTTGGGAAATGATAAGATTGAAAAATATTTATCTATACATATTCAATATAGTTTTAACATGTTTTTTTCATTTTACTCTTCGATTTTTCACATTACCTATTTTTTTAAAAATTGTAATTAATTTTTGAATAAATAATTTACATTGAATTCATAAAAATAAAATGGTACTTATCAAATGATTTTTTAAATTAATTTAAAATTTGAAATAAAATTTTTAAAATAAATTATATATGAATGATAAAAATAAATTTTAATATTATCATTTATTATTTAAAAGAAATCATTTTTTTAAAACTATATTATGATTTTTCAAAATTATTATTAAGATTAAAATATATATTTTTTAATTTTTATAAGATTAATTTTTTTATAGTTAAAAACTAAATTTTTTAGCTTTCATAATAAGAAAAAACAAAATTATTGCTTCTGTATACCATGATAAAATAAGAAGACAAAAAATAGTTTTCATTACTGCAAAGTATTACATAAGATTCCAAAATGATATTCATGGTAATTATAAAGTCAACATTGTATTTTAAAATAATAAATTCCCTCATTTAAAATATACTTTTTGTATAAAAACGTTTTAATAAACATTTAACTCATTTTTTAATCCTAATAATTTTATAAACAGTAAAACATTTGATTTTTTTTAATTTTCCCTATTAACCCAATATTCATCCTTTTAAGTGAAATTTCAAAAAATAATTATTACATAGGTTTAATATGAAAATATAAAATTATAATTTAATTTTTGAAAATTTAAAATGGAAAAATTGTAAATTTATTATTTAAATTAAAATACAAAACATAATGAAATATTAATTTTGTTGAATTTTTTTTAAGTTTACTTAATATTAATTTATATCAATTTATAATTTATGAGATTTTATTTAATATTTCATGATTAATAAAAAATTATACATATTAAATTATAATTTTTATGAAAAAATATACAATTCATAAAAAATATTTTAATTGGGAGAGAATAATACTGTTTTTCATTTATCATAATATTCATTTATCCACTAAATTTAATCAATTTTTGTTGACTATAATTTTTCTATTTAATAGAGTTATTATTATTATTTTGATTTCAATAAAAATATTTCCCTAATCGGGAATTGTTTATTTACATGGTGTTCTATATAAAATAGCATACTAAACCAAGTATAAATTTAGAGAAATATATTTTCCAAAATATTGTGGTTTCATATTCTCACTCTTAAATGTGAGAGTTTATAGCTATTTAGTATCATATCCCACATTTTATAATTTTCATCAATATGGTGTTTATATTCATTCTTACATTGGTATACTATTATTGGTTGATAAAAAATGTTTTTTTCCTAACACAATATATATTCTTTCTATATTGTATAGAGAACCAATATCTTTAATAAAATCACATTATATTCATCTAAATGATAGATAATATGATTTAGAAGAATTAAATTATCATAAATCTAAGCATGGAATAATACGGTCATACCATTAGAAGTTTTTATTAATAACTCATCATAGAGTGATCTAAATGTTTCATTGATTTAGAAAAAAAATTAATGACAAGGGAATCTTACAATGACTTTTTCCCACATATACTCTCCACCCCTCTCAAAAACTAAGATTTATGGGACCCAAAATAACTTTTATAAGGGAATCTAACAATGACTTCTTCCCACTTGGAGTCACAACCCATTTACAATGAATTTTCCCCGAGAGACTTAAACTGAGAAAAAAACAATACTTTTTCTAATTAAGGGCATAACCAGAAGAGCCTTCGTTTATTCACATGGAGGAACAACCCAATTCCTATATTTTTATTGAGAGTTAGAACCAGAAATGATTCATTTTGTTGTCAAGTATAACCATTATCAATTATTAACATTGAATGATTATACAAAAAAGTAGAACCATAAAAAATATGTAAGTGTTTATTGTTTGATTTTCAAAGAAATAGTGAACTCTACAACATAAAAGGATCGAACAATTAATTTTTGGTTGAGAGTCATAGTGATCATCCTAGTTTTAAATCCGTGTATAGTTCAAGAATTTACTCAAACTCATATATTGATTTGGATGAGTTAGAATCTATATATTCAGTTCATATATGCACACAATATTCAATAACAGAATACGATTTTATTTCATTTATCCCAATACCTAAAACATTTTTTTTATTACATTCTCATGCAAAGCATACTCAGGTGGGTCACATTGTTAATTTGTAAAAGTAAATTCGTCTTGAAATATGAAAAAATTATTGAAACATTAATATAGGAGTAATGTTTAATTATAATAAACATTAATGTCCCATATAAAACTCTCATAAATAATGAAAGACAATCTATTCAAATTAAAAGACATTTTATACGGAACACATGTTTTCTCATGAAGTTAATGTTCAACATCATCCCACGGGATAATAAATTAATTAAAAAAAATAAAAAAAATTATCATGGATTTTAAATTATTATTACATAATTAAATAAAAAATATAAAATTACATATAACCATAGTAAATATTTAGAAAATGGAAAAGTGAAATGTAATATATGTATATAGAGATTATAAAAGGCCATGTAGAAAATTACGAATCCATGAAGGTAAAACCACATATTGATATTTTGGTTATTTTTAGAAAACTAATTTTAATATTTATTTAGAAAGAAAATATATCTTTAAAATAGAGGAATCAACATTATATATAGTTGAATAATATTTATATAATTTAATTTCATCTCAGTAAAATTAGTAATATCTATAACTGAACATCTATATATGATTTTACCATTGAAATAAATTATAAAAATTAGTCTATAAAAATGTAAAATTATAACTGAAAACATGCACTTGATTCGAGCCAAAATTTTAATTATATATACTAAATCATATTCTTATTTATTATAATTAAATGTTGATAATTTATTTCATATTTATAACTCTAAAAGAATCACTTAATTGGGAGTTCTGTAGAGCATTTTATAGTCAACATATAGATGATAATTCTACTCAATATAGGTTCCCCAAAAGGTTGACACATTCTGGTGACACATTCTGGTGACAGAGTCAATTGATTCATATACTGTTATTTCATTCGGTTCACGTGCTTGGTTGACATAGTATGGTGACACTATCAGTTGACTCCCACATGGTCATTACATCTATTTATCTAGTAGGTGGATTCAATCAGGTGACATGGTATGTTGAATCCCACGTGGTCAGTGAATTTGGTTCATGTAGTAGGTTGACTCATTTAGGTGACATAGCCAATTGACACCCATAATGTTGGTTCTATACTTTTCCAAATTTTCAAATTGTAGATGTTTTCAAAAAAATTCCAGATTATGTAAATTGATATTATAAACTCTAAAATGATTTACTTATCCTAGTAATACATCCTAAAACTTATAGTAGATGTTAAAAACTATAAAAACATAAAATCTAAAAAAATTAATCAAGTAAATATTATGACATGATCGTGATTAAGAGTACGTTAAATAATAAATATTCCTATTTGTTAACAATTTTAGTGGAAGTATATCAAATACATATTTTTAATTATCAAAACATAAATTTGTTCATTGGGACCCCCCATAGTTTCCATGGTCTAGGAGTTTATTAGTGTCGATTTTTATCTTATTCTATCATTTTTGTTCATTGGATTGACAAAGTTTTTACATTATTCTCATATTAAACAGTGGATTTTTAGAGGATATATATAAAAAGTATTATTTTTATCACTCATGTTAACTTTACTCTACCCTTTTACTCAATATCGTTTTTCTCAATTCCCTCCATCACGTTAGATAAAGCATTTTATGGTACATTTGATATATACCCTTCTATCATTCCTCCATTTTTTTTAAAATATAATAAATTTAATATTATTTCCATCATCATCTTCATCACTTAAATTTTTTTGAGATTCTATCATTATCTTATCTAGGGTGTCTGGATACTCAATTAATTTGATATTCTTAATAAGATATCATGATAGAATGTCATGTATAAAATGTATACTTCTCACTCTAAATATTATCTTATTTGGTTGTTTTTTGGGATAATCTCTTTATTTCCAAACACATTCTTCATTAATATGGTTCATGTAATCTCTATACATTACTAATACAATAAAGGATTAAAATGAGTGGTGGATAATAAATATCATAAGAGAATCACTAATAATAATTTCATTAGAAGCAAATCTTACTTTTAAAATAAATCAAATCATCTTTTAGTTTAATTAAAATCACCCTTGGTATAATATTTGTTTCTATGAGTTAGGTTCTATTATACTTATTAACCAAATACCATGATTAAATATCCTTAAAATATCAATAACATTCATTCGAAATTCTTTAATAATACATCATTGAAATCGATGATATGAAAATTCAATATTCTCATTATCAATAAAATCACATATCGATATATATATATATATCATCTAAAGAATCAATAAGTCATTATATATATTATACATAGTAATTTACGGTTTTTATTTTAATCTTAAGGATATTGAAATCCCTCTCAAATGTTTATAATGAACATGTGAATCAAAAATGCATATCAGTTGAGACTATCTATTCAGCTGTCCAGACTTAGTACCAATTATTGTGTGTCGAGTGGATATCAAGTTGATAGTCAATAATAATTTTTCATGGTGAATACAACTTGGTGAATCAGTTCAACAACTATATCCACTTTCTAGTATGTATATGGTGATTAAATTTAATGAAAGACCACATACTCAATCAATTCTCCAATATTTCTATATCTTATATTAACATAGAGTTAATCTTATGGTTTTCACTAATGATCTCTAGTCATAATCATCAAAAAATTATAATCAAAATAATCATATATAATAATTAAACTAATAATAATTAAATAAAAACGCAATAATCTAAAACCAATTGAGGAGCCCCCAACCAAAATTCATATATTCAGTGTTTAAAAAATTTTCATTAATAACTTGATTTGATATAATGTGTGTTGAACCAAAATTAAAATTTCATTATTTTACCTTTTCATTTATTAAAATTTAAAAATTTTAAAAAAATAATCTCACATTCACAATAATGGATGTGTTAGTTTATTTAAGGAATAGATACATGAGAAGTTGTGTTGCAATACTAATGAACATTTCTACATAATGTAACCAATATTAACCTATTTTAAATATGTAAATTTTTATAGTCATCCACATAACCTTGGGAAATGGAAACATATGTATGTTTATTTTAAATACTCATTATATATAAACATAAGGGAAAAATTACGGTCATAAGTGAGATTATGATAATCATATGTGTTTTATTGAATAGTTAGGGTCCATTGACATAACTTTTTCAAATCAGTTTAAAATAACTATCATAAAAATTACAAATAAATAAGGATTATTGGTTGAAAAAATCTGTGAATCATAAAAACTTGAATATATTAAAAAAAATTTGAATGTTGAATAACAATAAACATTATAAGAAGCATAAACTTTTGAATATAGCATTCCTGTAAGTATGTCAACAAATATTCTTCTAAAAAATGTATAAAGGAAATTATATTATCAAACAATTTTTATCATTTCTCACATACAATTAACAACTTGTAAAATATTTTTATCATAATGTAACATCAATTAAACAATCACCGAATATTGTGAGTATAAATTAATTATAATTAAACCCATTCATAAACCTGTTAGAATATATTTACAACAATTACATCCACGAAAAAAATATTACCTATAGATATATAAAACATTAAAAATTGAATTATAATGTTATGTAGGACCCCTGATCAAAGGATGATGATTCATAAATATGTGTTCCAATTAAAAACAATTATATCAATTTATTCTCTCATAGAAAATAGATGGGTTTCATAAAAAATCAATAGAACATATCATAAGACATCCATACAAATAATATATATTTTCCATTATGAGCATATCTTATTTTGACATAAGTAGAAATATATTTCACATGATGTATATAATTAAAAATATAATAAAGAAATTGTGTAAATAAAATGGGTTTTGTAACAATTAAATATGGTATCACTTTTTTGGAAATCAAGGATTTGAGAAGTTGATACCCAAAATTCAATCTTCTAGAAGGAGTATTTCATATGAAAATTTATCATAAAATTCAAGAAGATGTTAATTAATATAGAGGTGATACGAACACACAAGATGGAGTGAAGTTTATTTCATTAAAAATAACCAGAGATTAAAATTTATGAGAAGATAGTGATCAGTTCAAATATTATACAATTCAACCACCCATGATATAATTAATGACAGAGAATATATAATTAAATAATGTAAAAGATAAGTGCAATTATTTTGTAGTGGTTTATATAAAAAAGACCGTACACCACTATTCACACACTAACCCAGTGCTTAGAACCCTTTATGGTATATCAATTTTAAAGGAGTGTGAAAAAACATTAAAACTTATTTCATTCCACCTATAGGATTAACTTAATTCCCTTTCATTTTATGGATTCATAAAATAAACCAACTATTTTCAGGAGAAGAACCAACCTATAATTTTATAGGCTCAAACCTATACTCTAAACTTATTCGAGAATAAACAAAACCCATTATTTTATTGGGTAAAACCTAACCCTATATTTTATAGGATTATACCCAAAACAAGACTATGATAGGATAATTCCTAACAAATTTTACATTATGTTTGAAGAGGAAACTAGTTTTATAAATGGATAGACTAATCTCAGACTCTTTAAAGAGAGAACTTTTCTATACTTTTTATGTTTTAAGAAGAAACTTGTATATATGGAGAAAAACTAAACCTAGTCATCTATAAGGACATACCATACTCATACATACATTTTATTTGTCAATTATAACGACATGCAAGATACAAAATTTATAAAAATACTCCCTTATAAATGAAAACAGACATAACGAATCAAAAAAATTAACGCAATGAATTATAGTCAATAAATAATCTATAATTATTTATAATATAGTGATGAAACCCTTCATCATGAAGAAATGGTGATTCTTGGGAACTGAATAATTTATTTCTGTGAGCTAGTGAATAATGATGCTCTAGTAATCGGTTGAAAATTATACAACATGTAAGAGTAAACAGTGTCACATATCTTATATCTTCATTGCATACATAGATCCTTTTTATGAACCCACATAAAATGTAAAATTTTATATACTTTAGATACTATGAATTCTGTTTATATATTTTAATGATAAAATAATTACATCGAGGAAGCCTTTAATTATACTGTGACAATTAAAATAATCTTATTCAGAATAATCATTATAAAAATAAACAACTAATATTTCATTAAATGTGTTGATAAAATTTTATAATAAAATTATTATAATAATCACATAATTAATGCATGACTAACTCGTCTTATTCCAAAAAACATCTAATTTAAAAAAAATTCATCTAATAAATTCATACAACACATTATTATTTTTTAAACAATGATATTTAATATATATTCACATGAGATATCTACAATATATCTAATTTTTTACAAATTTATACAATAGTTAATAATAAATATTATTATCCTTATAAAATTCCCTGAAAATATATGATATATAAAATTTATATTCCATCTGGTTTTAAATTTTAAATTTTAATATTCTATAATTTTCCTGATGAAAATCCATATAAACAAAATCTATTGGGAATATCATTAAATTCATCATTAAAAAAACTAAAACCTTTTTCAAATGATATCAAAATTATTAATACATAATTTTAGAATAAATCAAACACCAATTATATGCATAATAAACTATCATGGAATTTATTTAATAAATAATATGAAAATAGAGTATATTTCTTGTATTTAAAATATCCTAAAGAAATTCACAGATCCACATAGCCAAATTCATGAAGGTGATTTTCATGTATCCATTTTTCATATACATGAATTCACATGGACATTTAACATATGTTAATTCGTGTAAAGGAATTCACATATGAAAAATCATGTATTTGATTTCATGTATATGACTTCATGAATCTTATTTGATAAATCCTATTATAGAAAAAAATTTAAAATGGAGTCAACAAAATGAAATAAAAAATTAAACCTTATAAATATAAAAAAAAATTCTAGTATCATTGAATTTTATTTAAAAAATCACATAATCATTCAATATAATCAAGAATAATATTAATAAAACATTTATATCTCATGAAATCATCAACATAATTTAGAAAAATGGATTTAAAAAACTAAAGAATCCATACTGAAAAATTATACTGAAATCTAGCATAATTGAAAACATGATAAAGGTTTATTCATACTTGTATTTACTCTAATAAAATGTGCTGAATTTTTTTATCTTATCAATGCATCAAGAATCACTCAATTTAGTATTTTATAATTGTTTATGGTTGAAATACAAATAGTAGTTTATTCTATAAAATCATCTATGTTGATTAATTCGCGACATGAATTTTGGCTATGTGGACGATTTGGCTACATGGGGATACTAATTTGGCTACATAAGAAGTGAAAAATCATGTATAATTGATATTTCATGATTCGAAATTACTTATTTATACAAAAAAACATCATGAAACTTGTATAACATGTTATGAAAAATCAAATAAAATAAATATAATGATAAAATGAGTAATAAATAAAAACATTTTACAAAATATAATAATTAATTAAATTAATACATAACATAAATGAATATAACACATAATAAATATCTTAGAAAATAATAAAATTCATCAAAAAATTAATAAAAAAATTTACATAACGATTAAAATAAAATTATTATATGATAAATTACAATAAAACAACTTGTGGTTTTTTAATTATACAATAACGTCCCCATTTCAGATACTTCTCAGAGGTTCTCCAAGCTCAGTTGGCCACATGTCCTCATGTGCACCTCCCCAAACACCCTAGGTTACCTACTAGCAGTGAGGCCCATGTTGAGACTGTGAGGAGTCAATGCAATAAATACCATATTGAATCATATCATTTATATCATAAAAGTATAATAAGTAGTAATATAAATAAATAACATAATGAATCATCAGAAAACTCATAGTATACATAAAAAACATAATTTGTATCATATAAAAGATGATGGTACGTGTTATTTGTTTCTACCAAAACATCCAAAATAGGTACCCAACCATCATATACAATACTTGTCCAAAAAAAATAATCCAAAATTATCCCATTAAAATCACAAGCCACATATTGGGCTCATGCTTTCGTGCTCCTAAGAGAAAATCATATACCTGCAAGAGGGCACATTCCCTTTATGACACATGAAATCCCATAATCTGTTTGGGTCCAAAAAGAGACCCAAACTACGTGTGAGACTAAATCCAAGCAGGAAACCACCCATGGTGTTTTTCAATTAGTCAGTGAATACATATATATATATAGTATTCAATGTGAAATAAGAAAAGTAGTATGAAAGTATGTTCTGAAAAGAAAACAACATATATGCACTATTGTTCATTTACATTCATTTTTCTTGTTCATTTTCATGTAACAATTCAATAAAATTGAATTATATGTCTCAATATTCTGATCAAGCTAGACATCCCCAATGTAACTATAGTCACAATAGAAGCTTTTACAGGAAATTTGGATAATAAAAATCATGACTACCACCATGCTTTTTCTTTGGGTTGCAGACGTGTCATAAGTCATTTCATTTCATTGAATTCAATTAGAATCCTGAGTCTTTCATTGAAATTCCTATGCTGGAAATCATGTATCACTCCAGGTATAATATCACTCAACACAAAATAAGAGTGTCCTTGTTAACCTCTCATGAACTTAATATCACTCTAGATGTGGAGTAACATCCATGCCATATGAGTCCATCTCTGGAAGTCCCTTTAGGAATCACAAATTATTACTCATGAAATATGAGTTCCAATTCCCTTTATGATCCCATCCATTACACACCTCATTTAGATCCATATATAAATATAAAAATAATAAAATATGAACAAGAGACCTTCCATGTAATTCCAATATAAATCCATGTACCGCCCCTATATTTTACTCATTTAATCAATTCCATTTAATTTAAACAATTAATTAACAATGCCAAGGTCAAATCCAAATTCATTCTATATAACTCACCTCAAAAGGGTTGACATAAGCAATGACCATCCTCAAAAGATTTTCCAATGATTTAATCACATAGTAAAATTATTTTTAATGATCATAACATTATTTATAAATCCCTCACATGACATTGAATCCACATAAAGCACATAGTATAACAATTCCAAACCCATTCAAATACTGACATGTAAATTTTTAATATAAGAATTATAAAAAGACTATAAATCAATCACATGGATTTTTTATCTTATAAATAACATGGTAATATATATTATTAGTGAAATCCATTCCAATTACATCATCTCATGGTAAAACCTCTATATTATTCACAACAAAATGGTAATAAAAGGCCATCATGCTTCAAACAAGTAATTGAATACATGGGTCTTTGGCCAATCATCCATCCCAAACCCTTAATTAATTTCATTTAATATTTACCTCATAATTCTATTATTAAATTTTATTTATATAAAAAATCCCAAATAATGTCTCATGATCAATGGGAAAAAGGCTGTCCTCATAGGCATCCAAGGATAAAATCCTTAAAGTGCCATTTCAAGATAATCCACTAATGGGGTTAGTTATTATTAAAGGTATAAAACCTAAAACAAACATTATTGACCCTATTTAATATAATAGGTAAAACTTATCAATTCTATGATTTAAATTCAATTTAGTTGACACCCATAAATTTGACGCATGACACGAAGGCAAATATAAACAACATGGATCTAAGTGAATGACACAAGACCACCTACCTAGGTTTGTAATTCATAAATAATCCACTATCATCTCTTTATTTGACCTAGATTGGATAAAATTAGAAGAATGGTTGAAGAACAATAAAATAGGTTATATGAGCCTCAATAAAAACAATACAACTAACAACCAGATGAATCGAGAATGGATAAAAAGGTATTAATTCCTTATTGTTACATATCCATGGAGGTATCCCATTCCTAAATTATAATCCATATAGATATGATTTCTTAATTTGAACAAAATTCAGAGGAGAGCTTAATAGGGAGTCTCCCTTAACTATTTGTAGGAAATATTACCTAATTTTTGGTATTAATATATTTTTAATTTAATTATAAATTATTTAAAAATCTTACAAAACCTTGGTTTCATGGTTTAGAAAATAGTGCACCAACTGTGCAGAACTTCTTATATCCTTAGGGAATAGAAAAAGGTTTACCCACATGGTTTATTATCTCTATGAAATCAATGTGAAGAGGCTGTGACATGTTCTAAAAAACATCTGAACTTGTAAATCTGGAATGAACCTCATCCCTCATGGTTTCATCAAATCGTATGGCTTATAGACCCCACTATCGAGCCTCGCATGGTTTGTACAAACCTTGCGTCCAACCCCAAATGATTTATACATATCATGTGCCAGGAACAAATTACCCAAAAAATATGTTCTAAGCATTGAACAAGCCCCAAAGAGCTCAAATACCTTTTTGACACCAACAGGAATACCTATTAGGCCATTAATAAAAAAATTAAACTGATTGTTTATGAAAAACAAACAATATATATATCATATAAGAACTGGGTTCTTAAAAACATACTCCCTTTAATAAATTCATCCTGAATTTCCCTTCTATTGGTGATGAAGTCCATATTGAGAGTAACTTCATCCAATATGATCATACATAATAATCCCGCTTTGAGGTCTTGTCATTCCCTCAGTCATGTAGCCATAGAACTTGTAATAAATGAATACACCGATCTTATAGAACCCTTCTGATATAATCAAAAATACGTAGGGGGTTCTCCTCAAATGAATTATCCTCCAGTAGCTCAACTAGTTTGGGATAAAAGTTATGAGAAGGTTCTGAATAGTAATGTCACAACTGAGAAACATGGAAGACATTGTGCATATCCGTGGACCATAGAGGTTATCACTACCAATAGGCTACTAACCCAACTCTCTCTAGGATCTCAATCGGCCCAATGTATCTTAGTAAAATCTTACCCTATATCATGATCCTACATTGTCCAATCCTCAGTGAAATGTAAATCAAAATGTCATCCCTATACTCAAAATCTATAGGCCTTATGTGGTGATCTACATTTGATTTCTGACAAGACTGCGTAGTATCCAACCACTTCTAAATCAACTGCACCTACATTGTGGTATCCTAAACAAGATACGGTCACAAAAATCCTAAATATCCTACCTCTATACAACATTAGGGTGATCATAATGGCCTAATGTACAAAGCCTCATATAGTGCCATCTAAATAGAGTCATGAAATAAAGTATTATAGTTTAACTTAACTATTGGTATATGCCTCACACAAGAGCCCCTAAAATCTGGAACGCTTTCTCAGATCTTTTCCTCAGGCACATAAATCATACACTCTGATTTTATAACTTTTGGGGTTGTTATATCGTGATGAGAAGCGCATGTGTACCAAAATCCCTCTGTATCCCTTTGTAGTATAGAGAAATAAACCTATAATCTTTGTCTAAGACGATAGTATGTGGGACCTCATGGTGTTTTACTATCTCATGATTGTATGTCCTCCTATTCTCATCATCACTAATGGTATCCCTGATATGCAGGAAATTTGAAACATTCACGTGACTATAAAAACATCCCATATGACATCATTAAATCATGGTGACCTCGGTAATCCTATTAGGGAATCCATCATGATTTCACTCCATTTACAATATGGAATGGGTAGAAACTATAGAAGACTATATGGTTGATGGTGTTTCACCTTCACCTATAGGAAGGTGGAACATCTCATGACCAAAACAACAAAATCTATATTCATACATGGCCACCAATAATATCTATGAAAACCCTGATACATAATGGTGACACCAGGTTGCAATGGCAAAGTTGAATCATGAAAATCCATACCAACTCCTCATTAATATCTGAAGAGAACCATACAAGGCCATATAATCAAACAGTCTCATCCAAATCTATATTCCAACTAGGAGGACGTTCCTTCCCTACATTACTCTCCCTTAAAACTAGGCCTTTTGAGTCCCATAACTAACTCATAGAAACATTATACTACAGGGTATAAGTAATGGATAAAGAAAAAGGTACATATTCCCCTTTGTATCTTGAACCTCCATGTGTATATCATATAACAATTCAATATTCTCCTAATCACTACTTCCATGAAGAACCACCTGTATCTAAGTCCTCCTTCTCAATGTTTCAGCCAGTACATTGAGTTTACCAGACATTTAAGAAATCTCAAAATGAAAATAATGAAGGTATTTTACCCACCTTCACTTCCAATGATTCATATCATGTTGTTTAAAAATATACATGAGAGTTTTTTGGTCTATGAAAACTACAAAATTCACTCCAAATAAGTATCATATTTAGAAGTGTAATGCGTGAACATTTTTAGCGAGCTCAAGATCATGTGTCGAGTAATTCCTGTCATGGGGACTCAAATTCCAAGACCAAAATACCACAACTCTATCCCCTAACATAAGAAAATATTCTAGACTGATAAATTATTCATCACTATACATAGTCTAACACCTGCCTAGCTTGAGAAAAACTTGTTTTGACACCGAATTTAATCTCGTCTTTAGCTCTTAAAATGTATTTTAATAGGAATATATTCATAAATACTTCACACCCTTCTTATCCAGGACCATCAATGGCATTGTAAAGATTGATAACTCCTATAAGAATTGTATTTAGTAACCAAATATCTGTAATAAACTACATAACTCAAATATTTTCTTAGGATTCTCTTAGGAGACTTCCAATATCCCATAATCTATATCAACTGATACTCATATCTCTAAGATTACATGACCTAGGAAGTGATACTAATCTATCCAGTAGTGGATCTATCTAAGCTTATCATATAAATTATGCTCTTTTATTTTATTAAAGATGATCTCAAGATATTTGGCTAAGTCATGTCGATAGGGATAATTCACCATGGTATTATCCATGAAAACCATCGTAAACGAATCATGATTTGGTTGGAACACTTGGTTCATTAGATCTACGGTGACCGCTGGAGTGTTTGTGAGACCTAACAACATAATCATTTACTCAGAGTGACCATACATACTCTGAAAGGATTTTCAGGGTATTTATGATGGTCTAACATTCACCAGATGGTAACCCAATCTCATATAATAAATTGAGATATCCCAAGCCCCCTAGAGTTGGTCTAGGAGAACATCTATGTGTAGGAGACGATACTGGTTCTTAATATTCTATTGATTTAACTTACAGTTATCCACACATTGACTTTGAGATGTGGTTGGCATTTTTTAAAAAAGACTGTTGAACCCCATAAAGAAGTATTAGATCAGATGAAACCCTTCACATGAAATTTATATAGATACATATTAAGCTGTTGAATCTCTATCACAACCATCCTGTAAGGTAGAATGGATACAACTGCTTCCCATAGAACTATATCGATATAAATATCCACCTATGTCACTAGAGGTGATCTAGAAATTTTTTCATGGAAAACAACCTTGAAATGATCAACAATAAGAGGGAAATACATATGATGTGTTCCTTGATCATCCAGATATAAACTCATAATATGGGTGGTCATCCTTCCTATCCCATGATGCTCGAGTCCTAACTGGCTCACAAGGACATCCCATTCACCTTTTTGAATGAACAATCCACCCTATGGATAAGTGAAAATCACCATGTGATGAAATCAATCATCGAAATAATAAAAGGTAACCAACTAGTACATCTAATGAATGATATAAAATCCTATCATTAGGAGGATGTAGAGGTCCCATACAAATTTAAACCCTATGATCCTAATGGGTAACTCTATCCACTACTTTACACCTTATATCTGGATTCCAAACCAACTGTCTAGCATCATAACACATTCAAAATATTCTAAAATAATCAGAATTCATTATACCATAGATACATATATGAATGTATGTAAAACAACTATATCAAAAAGAATAGAAGCTAAAAAAGGCTACTAGAATAGTACTGATGATAATAGAATGGCCAAAATCCTGATCATGGTGGGTCTGTTGCTCTATATATGCCTGGGATGTACCATAGCCCTGAGACATTATTTGGTTATCCTGAGCTGATCTATCTTTATTTTTTATATAAGTTTGTGCTCTAACTACAACATACACAACCACTACCTTGACCTAATCAACTAGATATACACCCAAATACCTTCCTGATGAGAATATTATAACCCTTATCTTGAATGTGTTGTCAGTATAGACCCTCACTCACTAGCTAGTGCTCAAAATGATTGTCATAATGGTTTTATATTTCCCATAATTTTTCAAGATTATCATTCTAATGGGTTACTCATACACTATGGCTTCATATATTCCAACCTACCTCACTAGTATCACCTCACCTGACTACCTGAACATATGTTATAACTTCAAGTATCACCACCTAGAAGCTTCAAATGAAGCTTCATACCACTGGTCCATGCTGCACCAATCCTAGGTGTTGAACCTCCCAGGATGTTACCTCTAGATTTCCTCAGGATATGCTCTATGATTATCACCTGAATCATTAATCAATATACAGTAATTAATCAGCATAAATTTACCTATAATCAAATTTTATATTTGAAACCATCCTTTAATCACCTAACAATCGATAAATCATCACACATCATAACAGGTGTGAAACAAATGATCTTAGTAAAATGATCCATATAGTCCATAATTGAGTATGTTCCCTTCTCTAGATGTATGATCTCTCGAACTCTATCAGCACTCAATGCCTCATGATTGAATTAATCCAAGAACATTGCCTAAAAATAATCACATTCCTTACCCCAATGACATTCCATTTAAGGGATAACATCACACCATCACTTGGTGGAATAACAAAAAAAAACAATAGATTTACCCATGTATTTGGAGGTATCTCTTATTTAATAAAGATAGATAACCTGGACTCTATATATGACACACTATCCTATGTCCCACCATCCCCTTAAAATGTGGGAAGTTACTGCTTCCAGAACCCATGTGTCAACTCTTCCCCAATAGGGGCATGTCATACTGCTCCCTGAAAAAACATGCATGAATCACATAAATCCATTATGGAAATGTGCCTCAACACATTCATCATGTATAACAGTTGGTGTGATTTCTAGAATGATTGGAGTATCTACTAGTAGCTCGTGTCCTACCACCTCTAGGGTATGATCATTGCGACCCTCATGGAATACAATAGGATGTCATTGTGGTGGCATGAGTCTACAATGGAAAACACAGGCCTTGGTTCATGATCATGATCAATGTTCATATCATAAAATCATAGTTATAAAAATAGGATAGATACAATCCTTCCTCTATAAGAACTCACCCCTCTGCCTGCCCCATGGGTTAGTTATGGGAATCAATATAAGAAAAAGACACTACCAAAATACCACTACTATGGCCGGATCTGGTCAATTTCTCTATCATAATAAATTACAATCTCACATGGTTTCATATTTATGCTATTTCATACTGATTTCACATTCACATTCATTGCATTGATACTCATTTCATGTTTTTCACATTATTTTTTTAAATGTAAATCAGTGGTATGCCAAATTTTGATCCATGGGGCCCACACTCCCAAAGAATCACAGCATGGTGTCTTCCTAATCCACATCACAACACATTTAACTTTTAATGTTGGACCATCATCTGAAAAATTATTATTCTTGTTGGCCGATAACCCACAGGTTGGAGGATAAAAACCTCCATCCATTACCACTTTGAAACATCCTAGTTCTAGAAGCTACACAATGGTGCTTTGAGACTTGTTGGCCAAATGTTCTAAAACAAAATTCCCCAAATGCTAGAGGCTGCCAACTAGTAGTAAGGGACTATGTGAGTATGTGGGGATAATATTCCCTCAAAACCAAAGTGTATCACGGTTGAACAATTATATATGTAGTGGAATTAGTAATATAATCAGATAATATAAGTAAATAGTGGAAGACTAATGGTATTAATAAATCCTATGTTCATATCATATACACGATGATGATACATGTCACATTTTTAAATGAAAATTTTGACAATAGGTACCCAATAGTCATATACAATTCATATCCCAAAAGTAAAAAAAATCCAAAATTATCATATTAGTATCACAAGATTTAACTTGATCCCATGATTTACTGCTCCTAACATAAAATCAAGTACCTGTAAGAGTAGACATTCCCTTCTCAAAACGTGTAATCATATAATCAAATTTATTCCAAAATTTTTACAAAATACGGTGCGAGTCTAAATCATAATAAGAATAAACCAAAGGTATGTTCCCATCATTTAGTGAATATATATTTATATATAATAGGTAGTGTGTAATAATAAAAGATGTAAGCATGTATGTACTCAGAATTAAACATGTTAAGGGCACTGGTTTTCATTTAAATTCATTTCATTTAGTTCATATTCATTTAAAAATTTAATTAAATTTAACTTATATGTATTTTGGTCTTGATCAATCCCAACATCCCCTCTGTAACTAGATGTATGACAGATGCATCAGAATTCCATCTGAACAATAAAAGTCATGACTGACTCCAAGCCTCTGGTTTGGCATGGAGATGAATCATAACTAATTTAAATCCTTTTAATTCATTTAGATACTATATCTATCCTTTAAATTCCTATGTTTGAATTCAAGTATCACTCCAGGTTTAATGTCAAGCAACACTTTATAAGCCCATCCATGTAGAACCAGTCAGGAACCCGATATCACTCTTGGTGTGGTATATCATCCAAGCCATTTGAGTCCATCCTTGGAGGTCCCTTAAGGAATTCCCAAAGTATCACTCCTGACATATAAGTTAAATTACCCATTAATATTTTTTCAATGACATCCTTTATTTGGATCCTCGTATCACCTCACATATACGTCAACATGCACAAGTATCCACCCCTAATATTCTAGTCAAATTCCATGTATCACCCTTTCATATTACTCCATTAATCAATTCCATTTGATTTAATTAATTCATTAAATATTACAAGGTCAAAACCAACGGAATTCAATATAACTCACCTGAAATGGTTAAATCATGAAAAGACTAACCTCAAAGGTTTGGCCATTCATTTTCAAAAATGATAAAAACATGATAATGAGCTTCCAAATATTAATCAATCTCACATGGGAAAGCAATTCCAAATCCATTCAAATACTCACTCAGAAAAATTTCATATAAAATTAATAAGATCATATAATGGTATCACATGGATTTGTTATCATATAAATCTCATTATAAAATCATTTATTAGAGCAATTAATGATTTTTTCATCAAAAAAATTCATTATCCCTACTTTACTTGCAAGGGAAAGGGAATATCGGTGAATTATTCTATAAAATGATTTTGACTACATGGGTTAAGGGGAATGTCATCCATACCATACCCTTAATTTATGTAATTGTCAATTTAATTCATAATTCATTTAATCAGTTTGATTTATAAACAAATTCAAAAAATGGAATCCCATTATTGATGTAAAAAATGAATGCTTCCTAGGCATCCAAGGTGAAAAATCTATAATGGGATATTTCAAGAATACTCACCCATGGGGTAGTTCTTATTTAATGTATACAGCCTATGTCAATAATTATTTACCCACTTTATCTAAATAGAGAATACATATCATTTATAATATTTAGATTCCATTTAGGAGACACCAAAAAATCGGCTGCAAAAAACAACATCATATATAAAAAACATGAATCTAAGGGAATGAAATAAGACCATATACTATAGGTATCTTCTTGATATCTTATCATGTATTAGATCTTGATTCTACCCATATTGGATAATATTGGAAGAATAAATGAGGAACGTGAAAATAGGGTATATGCTCCACTATTCAAATAGTGTAGTTGATATCTAGATGAAATGAGAATGGATAAAAAAATTAGGGCCTTACCATTATTGGTCCAAGTATATGAGACTTGGTTGAATCATATTATAGTTATAGAAGAGATATAAATTTGTAGAATAGTTAGAGGAAAGATCAGTAGGGTGTCTCATCATTCATTACATACAAAATAGAACATAATTTTATGTTTTAATATATTTTTAATTTAATTAATAATAATTTCAAATTACAACACAACTATCGTCACAGGGTTTAGGTGGATGGTTTAGAAAACTAGGTATAGAACATGCATGACTTGATATAGCCTTAGGGAATAAGACAATGTTTACTAGTATAGTTTATTTATCTTGTGAAAATCATGAGAAGAGCCTCTTACAAGTTCTACAAAAACTACAAAATTGGTTGCATGTGAATGCAAATTCACCCGCAGGGGGTCACTAAATAGTAAGACCTATTGGACCCCTTTGTAAAACCTAGAACTCTTTGTAAAAAACTATTCATCATGTCCCACATGGTTAATACTAACCATGCACCAGGCCAAAATCACCCAAAAAACTAGTTATGGGCTTCGAACAAGCCCTAGATACCCCTGAAAACATCATCGACCAAATAACTATCCCCATTAGGAAATAATGTATGGACCTGACCCTAGAATACCCAGAGCTAGTTCCTTGAATCATGATGTGTATTTTTTTACAAAATCATACCCTAATAAAATACACAACATGTCCCATGTAGAGGGTCAAATTCTGTTCAGGTTTTGGGAAAACCAGCTACTTCTGAAATCCTTCTTCCGCTAAAAGCCGATACAAGAACATTTTATTTCAAAAACATAAGGTGAGAATACGAATTTCTAGTAGGGGGTTTTTAAAATAACATAATAAACCAATATAACTTTTAAAAAAATTCTTTAAAACATCCCATAAAACATTTCTCTTAATGAAAAGATGTAACACATGTAACATATCAAAAAAGTGCACAATTAACAATATGCTAACAGAATTACAAGGACAGATGATTCAATTATAGGCATTCTAATTTGGTGTAATAAATAAAAGAAATTCTAAACATGCATGACATATGAATATATAAGAAAAAAACAGCTAAAAGAAATGAATAATCAGAGTTGTGCGTAAAGGTAATAACTTTTATTTCATACACTGAATACTAAATCACTGAGTGCTAAACATATGTCATGCCATAAGCATTTATTTTTTTGATACTCATAAGTACTGGCTCATAACCATGGATATTATACTAGTTGATTATCCATGTGGTTAGTTAATTATCATACATATAATAAGGGAATGTATAATACTGGACTTTAATTTCTACATCAAGGCCTCGTGCCAAGACCTAAGAGCTAACTGTAACCAGACTCTAACCCAGAGAGCCTCTATAACTGGAATCCAACCTAGAGAGCCTCTGTAAATGGAATCGAACCCGGAGGTCTACAGTTACAGGACCCCAACTCAGAGGGCGTAATTTTACTTGTCCCCAACCCAGATCATACTATTACAATACATTTATCATATGTCCAGTAAAGTCATATTGCCCAAGGAGTCTCATACCCCTATGGATATTTAATTTAATTTATCATTATTAAGATATGCCACATACATGGATCATTGAGTGCAGCTATAAATAAAATTTAATATGAAACCATTTAATGAAAAAATACATAATATTTTAGATAAAATTTAATCGATGGAAAACATGGTTCACTACACATTCATTGCACATGATTTAATTAATAAAGTACATAAAATAACAAATGATGTGGGGATCTCCATATGGGATGTTAAAATGAAAATACTTTAATTTAAAATATCTTTTCCATGAATGAAAACACATATAATTTAATATGCTGTTAAAAGTGTTAGGGATCCTGTTATTTGATTACATCAGGACTTAACTAACTACAATCACCGCAGTTGATAAAAGATTAAGTGAGCATAACATGATCGCATGGTTTATCACACCCATTTTATCCTTTAATATTTATGGTCAAAACAATAGTATAAAATCTTTTTAATCATAAAACATAACAAGATCAATTATATAAAACCCATGAAACATGAAGTTATAACAAGGCTAGAATCATTAACTATTCTATTACATAAAAAAGTTTGACATACATTATGGATTAGGAAAAACATATTTATAAAAATACCTATTGGTTGGAATAAAGAGATACATATATTAATTAATGTCTTACAATTATTAATTACATCATTACATTAATAAAATTATAATAATTAAAACATGAATTTATTGTTTTTGAAACTATATAAATATATATACAATGTATATATATGAGTTTTCATATTAAAATAGGATTAATAATTTCTCATAAGTAATTAATACTTTAAAACATATTCAATACACCATTATTACATGATTAAAGACCAAACCATGTATGTTTTATAACTTGTGTGAACGTATGTATATAAATATACATGTCAAAGTTAGGGTTTTGCATACTAAATATAAATCCAATAAAACCCAATGCACATTTTGCATCCAACCCATTATGTAAAGGTTGGTATTCACCTAAAAACCCTAAACATATTTTTAATTAATTAACCATGTATATCTGAATATAAAAATGTGTATATTTGGTTTTGGTTTAGTAGAACCATTAAAAAAACTCTTGCCACACTTATATAGTAAATATAATTGTGAGCAAAACATCCTGCCTTTGAAAGTATAGATAGGTTTGTATTTGAAATTCATGTAAATCTATAGGTATACACCTAAATATGTACATAAATATATATCACATGCAGTAGATCCAGAATCAAATCACACACCCTCTCTGTCACCGGAGTAGAAAACACATTTTTTTACTCCATTACAAATGCACTATGAAGACTTATAAAGCCTTTTTTTCCAAATACACACACACACCGAGGAGAAAGCATATAGTCTAGAAAATTTATACTAGAAATATATCGCGGACAAAATTATCAATTTACAATACAATGACATGAGAATATAATATGTTGTGGAAAATGACATATGATAACCTAATCTATTCAAAAAATTTCTGCAGATATAATTGATCCATAGTCAACAGGTGAACAGAGAGCGAATAGGTATACGATGACAAAACCATATTTTATCAAAAGAAAAATCAAGACTCTTTAAAAGGAGAAATAGAAACCTACATACAAAATTGAAAAATAATTGAAACACTAGAAGAAACTTCAGTCGGACATCACATCCAAGCTCTATGCGACACCACAGACCACATTCCATGGCCTCGATCTCATAGAATTTCAATTACTCAGTGGCTCCAGACTCCTCTAGCTCTGCTCAACCCAGACTACCATGCCTCTGAGGAAGAAGCCCTAACATGGCCTCTCTCACATGTTGATGTTGCTCGACCTCGACTCCCATGCCTCGCGACCCATCACCTGATGTAGGACCCTACTCGACTCCACTACCAAGCTCGCACCATTCTAACCCTGCGCCATTCCCTTCCCTTGGGTTTTCTCAAAACCCAACAGCCTGATTTTAGGAATCATGACCCCCATTTGGCGCGACACTCTCCTCATAGACCCTCAAACCCCATTATGGTATTCTCCCTTTTTTTGTCCAAACAATAAATCTATTTTATTATTTTAATATTGTTAATATTATTTATATTTTATCTTTATTCCATTTTCATATATTGTTAATAAATTTATAAAAAATTTAAAATTTATTTATTTATTATACTTATTTTATCATTAATTTTAAAAAATTAAACGTTATTATTAATATATAATTTTATTAAACAGAAATTTATACATTTCATATTATATACCAATAACATTATAAATTATATGGATAATTGGGAATGTATTATAATAATAATTATTATCATAATTTTTAATTTTTAATATTTAGAAAAAAATGTTATTATTACACATATATATGGTTCAAGATAACAATAATTTTTATTAAAAAAATCATTCGTATATGTGAAATTTTAATCATTATATTTAAATGGATATATATTTATAATTATATTTAACAAATTTCAAAATTTTAATAATGTTATGAAACATTAATTGAAAATTTATAATCTAAGAATTATATATATATATCATATTCTTTAAATATATATATATATATATATATATCCCATAAAATTATTCATATAATAAATTAAATAATTTTCGGAAAATATAGAGTACATAAATATATATATATATACACAAATCATATTTTCAAATATATATAATACTCATATAATACATTATGTAATTGTTCGGATTAATAAAACATTCCACTTTTACAAAATAATGGCGTTAAAATATTTTAAAAAAATTATTCTCATTGTCATATATAAAATTATAGTATTAGATTTATATCAAAATTATAATTCAAATCTAATTTACAAATGCATTTATATTTACATATCACATCTTGAAAAAAAAAACAATTTAGATATATTAGAATAATTATTATTTAAAACATTCTATAATAATTTGACAAAAATAAATTATGTCTAATAATGAACTATGCTTAAAATGAAACAACATAAATTTTAAATTATAATTTTAAAGAATACCGTCTAAAAATCGATTAAATTATAAATAAAAAAGCATTTAATAAAATATTTTTAAAATTAAACTAGGGTTAGATTTTTTGGACTGTTACCTTATTCCCCCTCCAATAAATTGCATCCTTGCAATTCTAAAATATTTGTACACAAACCATAAAAACCTCAGAAACTCATCTCTTTGGCCCAAACACACTATAGACAGCAGGGTTCCAACCTCTGCCTAAATCACTAAGCCTTCCATGGATAGGCATGTGAAGTGTGGAGGTCAGAAAGTTTAGAGTGTAAATCCCTATAATGCCTATGCACCACATCGTTCTCGAAAATCTTGATGTTGTAGAGTTCTCCGTACATACTAAAACATGGACCTAGAATAGGTAGGCCTCCCGATGGTTACCATCCAAATAAGATTCTAGAAATTTACCTACAACTTTGTTGTTATCAACCAAAGTTAAAAAAATAAAAATATCTTCATAATTATTTCCTTTTTTCTATATGATGAAAATTGTGAAAATGAAATACGATAATCGGAAAGGTTGCTTCCTTGGTAAATATGGAGGACATTTCGACATTTCGACAGCCGATGGAGTTGTTTAAAAGTCAACTGAAGGTTTTCAAAAGACTCATAGTCCCCTGAACATGACTTGGAAACTATAGTTTCTACTATCTATGTTGGGAGAGATAAAAGGTGTGATGCATCATCCATATGAAAAAATAAGGAAACTACTACATAGTAAAACATAACCATGTTTTAAGTACTATTCTAATTTCATTAGATGTCTCCGAAGAGACATAAGGCTTGTATTTTCTGTTTTCCGTAAAACATTATACTTATAAATGCATAAATAAAATTTTCTTTCTTTAGTTCTGGTTTTCCAGAGTTATCTAAATTGAATCTTGAGATACCAACTATAAGGACCCAACCCAAGAATACCCATAGCTGGTGCATTGAATCATGATGTGTAATTGTTTTACAAAAAACATTAACTTATAAGTTACACATTTGGTCTCATGCAGAGGATCAGATTCGGTTCTAGTTCTGGGAAATCCAGATACTTCTGAAATGATTTTTCTGTTAAAAGATAATACCTGAAAAAATTATTCAAAAAATGTAGAATGAGATAATGAATGCCAAAATAGGGGTTTTAAAAGAACATAATAAACCAGTATATCTTTTGAAAACATTCTTTAGAACTTTCCATAAAAAATTTATCTTAAATAATATGTGTAACACATGTAACATATAATAAATGTGCTAAATTAAAAATATTCTAATAGAATTCCAAGGATACTTGATTCTATTATAGGCACGCTCATTTGGTGTAATAAATAAAATACATTCTAAACATGTAGGACATATGAATATGTATCCACAAATTAAACATCTAAGAGTAATAGATAATAATTGTTTCATGTAAATGTAATAAATTTCATTTCATACACCGAATACTAAATCATTGAGTGCTAAACATATTTCATGCTATAAGCATTTTCTTTTCTGATACTCACAAGTACTGTATCTTAATCATTGATATTCAAATAGTCGTTCTTCATTTTTTTAATTAATAATCATAAACATAATTAGGGAATGTATAATATTAGACAATAATTTTTGCGTCAAGGCCTTGTGCCAATACCTAGGGGAAAACTGTTACCAGACCCCAACCTGGAGCGCCACTATAACCGAACTCCATCCTAGAGAGCTTCTGTAACCGGACTCCAACTCGGAGAGCCTTTGTAATCGTACTCAAACCCAGAGGATCTGCTATAACTGGACCCCAAACCGAAGGGCTTAATTTTACCAGTCACCAACCTGGAATATACTAGTCCAATACATTCATCATATTCCTAGTAAATTCATATTGCTTAAAGAGTCTCATACCCCTATTGATAATTAGTTTCTTATCAAATTACTATTATATGAAACATACAAGCATCATTTAGTGAGACTATAAATAAAATGGAAGATGAAACCATTTAATCAAAAAATAAATAATATGATAGATAACAATTTATCAAAGCCATATATGGTTCACCGCACATTGTTTTCAGATGAGTCAATTACAAAAGTACAAAAACTAATGGATGAGTAGGGGATAGAAATATGTGATGTTAAAATGAAAAATCTTTAATTTAAAATCATTTTTCCATGAATGAAATCATACGTCATTTAATATGATGTTTAAAGTGTCAGTGATGAAGCAATTAAATTACATCACGACTTAACTAACAATCATCACCGCAGTTGATAAAACATTAAGAGAGAATAACCTAATCACATGGTTTAACACACCCTTTAATCCTTTATTATATTTTGGTCAAATAAAAAATATATATTCTTTTCAATCATAAAACACTACAAGATCAATTATATAATTCCTTTGAAACATGATGTTATAATAAATCTAGTATAATTAAAAGTTGTTTAACTAAAACACATTTTACATTATTATGAATTATGACATACATAGTTACATAAATACTTATTGTTTGGCTTACATATAGGCTAATATTCATTGAAGTATTACATGTATTAATTACATCAATAAATTAATTAAATTATAATAATCCATACATGAATTTAGGGTTTTGGAAACTATAACCACAAATATACACAATGTATATATATAAGTTTTCAAAATTAAGATAGGTTTAATAATTTCTCATAAGTAATAAATACTATAAATCATATTTAATACACCATTATCAGTTGATTAAAATAGATCCATGTTAGGTTAATAACATGTGTGAACATATGTATATATATATTTGTAAAAATTAGGGTTTTTCATACTAAATACAATACCAATTATACCTAAAGAACATTCCCCATCGAACAAATTATTTAAAGGATGGTATTCACCTAAAAAACATAAACATGTTTCTAATTAATTACCCATGTATAGACAAATATAAAAAGGGTATATTTGGATTTGGTTTAGTAGAACTGCTCAAAACAAAACTCTTGCATCATTTAATCCTTAAAAAATTGTGAACACAACATCCATCCTTTGAAAGTAAATAAAGTTTTGTATTTGAAGTGAATAAAAATATATAGATATATAGCTCAATATGAACATAACTATATATTGGGTTTTGTATAAGAAGTAAAAATCTTATTGAAACCAAAACATAATTTACATCAAAAACATTATTTAAGGGTTGGAAATCATCTTCGAAAATTTATAAAACAGATTTGGTTAGCATCACAAAACTTTATTATATATGTATATCTCTATGATTATATAAAAATGTTATAATCCAATTTCCAGATATAAAAAAAATGAAAATAAATCCTTACAACATTATAACATTTTGAAATAAAACCTCCAGCATTTGAAAATGTGAACTAGCTTGGATTTGAAATAAAAATAAATATACCTATATATACAAAAATTCTATGATCGGTTTTATATACTAATAAAAATTTAAAAAGGCCCCTTAGAACTTTAATACTACTGGATCCAGAAAAAATAAAAGGCTAGGATTGACCTAGAAGAATATATTTGTTTTATAAACCTCAAGGATCACAAATATATTTTATGAGTATACAAATGTATAAACCCTCAAGAACACAATGTAAGAAAATATAACCTTTACAAGACAACATCATTAAATATATATTAACTAGAAGAATATAATCCCTTACGCAACCAGAAAACATAGGGTATGAAAAAATAAATAAACATTCCTTAAAAAACATAAAAATGTATAATAGATAAATGTTCGAGACAAATATCTAACCCTTACTATTTAAATCATCATTTCAAATCAACACCTAGCAGTTTTAAAATCATGTTGATTAAAACTATGCAAACATTAAAAAAAATATACTACAAAACCCAGAGTGTATATTCATGTTTTTAAAAGAAAGGCAATGTGTATTAAACCCTCACTCGAAATTTAGTCACAAGCAACAGTTGAAACATCAAAGCACACACACTCGCTCTCACTGGACTAGTAGAAACAATTTTTTTCTCCATTGAAAATTCCCAATGAAGACATATAAATCCATTTTTTCCAACAACACACACACCGGGTCAAAAGCATATAGAAAAGAAAATTACTACAAGACATCTATCACAGACAAAATTCTTCATTTATAATATAATGACTAGTGAATATAAAAAGAAATGGAAAATGAAATATACTGACCAAATCCAATCAATATGTTTCAGCAGAAATAATTGATCCATAGTCTACAGGTGAACAGAGAATTAAATAGTGAATGGGTGTACGACGACATAATAAGAGTTTATCAATAGAAAAATCAGGACAACTAAAAAGGAGAAATAGAGAACCTACCTAGTAGATTAATGAATAATCATAACACCTGAAGATGTTTGGTCAGACACAACATCCAAGCTCGACACGATGCCACCGAAAAGAGGCCATTTCCTCAATATTTTCGAATGAAAACCTATCGGCAGCTCCAGCATCCTACAACACTGCTCGACCTGGACTACCATGCCTATGAGGCCGAAGCCCTAACCCCTCCTCTCCCACCTATTGATGCAGCTCGACCTCAACTCCTATGCCTCGCGGCACAAGACCCAACACCGGACCCTACCTAACCCCACTACTATGCTCTCCCCATCCTAAGCCTTTTCCATGCCCTGGCCCAAGAGTTTGATCGAAATCCTATGGCGTGATTCCGGGAATCGGGACCCCCCTTGCAGTGCGACACTCACCTCACAGACCCTAAAATCCCTTCACAATATTCCACCCTTTTTCACAACAATAAATCTATTTTATTATTATAATATTGTTACTATTATTTATATTTTATCTTTATTCAATTATCATATATTATTAATAACTTTTAAAAATATTCTAAAAGTTATTTATCAATTATACTTATTTTATCAGTAATTTGTAAAAAGTAAATGTTATTATAACTAAAGTATTATATAAAACATATATTTATACATATCATATTATATACTTATAATGTTATAAATTAAATTGGTAATTGGGAATGTATAATAATATTAATAATTTTTATAATTTTTAATTTTTAATCGTTAGATAAAAAAATGTTAATATTATGCATATATATATATGATTCAAGATAACAATAATTTTTATTTAAATATTATTCATATATGTGCACTTTTAATAATTCTATTTAAATGGATTTATATTCATACTTTTATTAAAAACATTTCAATATGTTAATAATGTGATGAAATTTAAATAAAAAAAATTATAATCTAATAGTTATGTATATATCATATTTTTGAAATATATATATATATATATATATATATCGCATATAATTACTCATATAATAATTTAATTAATTTTTTGCAAATATAGAGTACATATACATATATATATATATATATATACATCATATTTTCAAAAATATATAAAACTCATATAATAGATTATGTAATTGTCCGCATAATTAAAATAGTTCACTTTTACAAAATAATTGAATTAAAATATTATAAAGAAATAATTCTCAACGTCATATATAAAATTATAGTATTAGTTTTATATCATAATTAAAATTCAAATCTAGTTTTCATAAGCATGTATATGTACATATCACGTCGTGAAACTAAACAACAATTTATGTATATTATTGTAATTATTATTTAAAATATTCTATAATAATTTGATAAAAATAAATTATATCTAATAATAAACTGTTCCTATAATGAAACAACATAAATTTTCAATTATTATTTTATAAAATATGTTCATAAAATTGTTTAAATTATAAATAAAAAACGTTTAATAAAATATTTTCATAATAAAATGAGGGTTAGATTTTCTAGGATGTTACATTATTTCCCCTCAAAAGAATTGCATCCTTGAAATTCTAAAATATTTGTACACAAACAACAGTAACCTAAGAAACTTGTCACTCCTGAGGTCCCTTTACTAGGAACACCGCCGATGGTAGGGTTCTAAAGACCTCCTGCGGATTCTAAAGGTAGTATTCACCAGCTCGATCTCCTTGGCCCCGACACACTATGAACAGATAGGGTTGAACCGGTGCCTAAATCATTCGTCCTTCCATAGAGAGGCATAAGATGTTTGGAGGTCAGAAAGATTAGAAAGGACTAAATCCCTATAAATCCAATGCAACACATTGTTCATGAAGTTATTAATGTCGTAGAGTTCTCTATACATACTAAATCTCTAGACCTGGAATAGGTAGGCCGCTCTATGGTCACTACCCAATGAAGCTTCTAGAAATTTACCTACAGCTCGGTAGTTATCAGCCAAACTTAATCATTGAAAAAGAGCTTCATGATACCTTCCTCTTTACCTATATGTTGCAAATTGGGAAATGCCATATGATAATACACTAGATTGCTTCCTTGGTAAAGATGTAGAATTTTTGGGTGGTTCAAAACCTAATGGAGGTGTTGACAAGACTACCAAAGGATTTCAAAAGTCTCATAGTCAACTGAATATGACTTGGCCACGATGGTTACTACTATCTATGTTGGGAGAGAGAGAAGGTGAGATCCATCAGCTATATGAAAGTTTAAGGAAACCACTACTTAGTAACACATAACCATGTTTTCAGTATTTTTCTAATTTTATCATATGTCTCTGAAGAGACATAAAGATAGTATTATCATTTTCCAGGAAAACACCATACATAGTAATGCGTAAATAAATATTTCTTTGTTCAGTTCTGATTTTCCAGCATTATCTAAACCAAATCCTCCAATTCTAACTGTATGGACCCAACACCAGAATACCCGAATCCAGTTCCTTGAATCATGATGTTTTATGTTTCTATAAATATATATATACAAAAATTACACATCATGTCCCATGAAGAGGATCAAATTCGAATCAGGTTTTGGAAAAACCAGCTACTTCTGAAATGCTTCTTCCACTAAAAGCTGATACCTGAACATTTTATTTAAAAAACCTAGGGTGAGTATATGAATGCCTAGTAAGGGTTTTTAAAATAACATAAAAATCCTATATAACATTTTAAAACATTCTTTAATACATTCCATAAATCATTTCTCTTAATGAAAATTTGTAACACTTGTAACATATCCTAAATGTACCCAATTAAAAATACCCTAACAGAATTGCAAGGATACATGATTCAATTATAGGCATGATCATTTGGAGTAATAAATAACATACATTCTAAACATGTATGACATATGAATATGTAAGCAAAAATTATATAACTAAGAGTAATGAATAATCAGAGTTGCACTAAAGGTAATAAATTCAATTTTATACACCAAATACTAAATCACCGATTTCTAAACATATTTCATGCCATATGAATATACAAATCTGTTACTCATAAGTACTGGATCTTAACCATGGATATTCAACTAATAAAATATCCATATGGTTAATTAATTATCATACACATAATGATGGAATGTATAATACAAGGATTCAATTTCTAGGTCCAGGCCTAGTGCCAAGACCTAGGGGCTAACTGTAACCGGAACCAAACCCGGAGAGCCTCTGTAACTAGTCTCCATCCCAGAGAGCCTCTGTAATAAGACTCTAACCCGGCGAGCCTCTGTATCCAGACTCCAACCCATATGGTCTGCTATAATCGGACCCCAACCCAAAATGCTTACTTTTACCGGTCCTTAACTCAGAGCATACTAATCTAATACATTCATCATATGTATAGTAATGTCAAATTCTTTAGGGAGTCTCATACCCCTATGGAGATTTAATATCTTACCTCATTATTGTGATATGCCACATACATGCATCATTGAAGGAAACTATAAATAAAATTGAATATGAAACCATTTAAACCAAAAATACATAACATGAAAGATAACATTTTATCGAAGGCATACATGGTTCACTACACAATATTTGTGCATGATTCAATTACTAAATTACATCATATAATGGATGAGGAGTGGTTCTCCATATGAGATGTTAAAATGATAACACATTAATTTAAAATCCATTTTACATGAATGAAAACACATGATATTTAATATGCTGTTAAATGTGTCAGTGATCATGAAACTAGATTACATCACATCTTAACTAACAAAAAACACGGCAGTTGATAAAACATTATGTGAGAATAACATGATCACATGCATTAACACGCCCTTTTTATCCTTTAATATATTTTTGTCAAATCAAAAGTATATAATCTTTTTAATAATAAAATAGAACAAGATCGGTTATATAATACCATTGAAACATGAAGTTATTACAAGGCTAGTATCATTAAAAGTTATTTAACTAATACAATTTTGACATAACCTATGGATTAGGACATACATATTTTCATAAATTCATATTGGTTGGCTTACACATGGACTGATATTCATTAATGTCTTACATGTATTAATTACATCAATACATTAATTAAATTCTAATAATCCTTTCATGAATTTATGGTTTAGAAAACTATAATTGTATATACACAAAGTATATATATATATGTTTTCATAATTAAACTAGGTTTAATAATTTCACACAAGTAATATATACTTTAAAATAGATTCAATACCCTATTATCACTTGATTAATGACCAAACCATGTTAGGTGTATAACATGTGTGACCGTATGTATATAAATATATATATATATATGTAAAAGATAGGGTTCTTCATACTAAATATAAATCCAATTAAACCCAAAGCATATTTCTCATCCAATCCATTATTTAAATGTTGGTATCCACCTAAAAATCATAAACATATTTGTAATTAATTACCCATGTATATCCGAATATACAAAAGTATATATTTGGCTTTGGTTTAGTAGAAGCATTCAAAATAAAACTTTTGCATCATTTAGACCTTAAATATAATTGTTAAAACAAAATTCGGCATTTGAATGTATAGATAGGTTTGGATTTGAAATTCATGTAATTATACAAGTATATCCCTGAATATGCACATTACTATATATTGGGTATTGCATAAGAAGTACAAATCTGATTGAACTCAAAAAATAACTTTTATCAGAAACATTATTTAAGGGTTGGAAATCATCTTCTAAAATTCAAAAAATAGATTTGGTTTGAGTCACAAAAATAGTTTTTATATATTTATATCTATATTGTTATATAAAAATGTATAATCTGGTTTACGGATATAAAAACACTTGGAAATAAATCCTTACAACATTATAAAATCTTCAACACAAACATCCCGCATTTGAAAATCTGAACTAGCATGAATTTGAAATAAAAATAAAAATACCAATATTTACAGAAAAAAACAATATGATTAGTTTTATATAAGAAAAACAATTAAAAAGGCCCCTTACAACGATATTACTACTGGAGCTTGAAAAAATAATAGGCTAGGATCGGCCTAGAAGGATATATTTTTTAATATACTGTAAGGATCATAAATATATATTATGAGTTAAAATCTATA
Source organism: Viscum album (assembly GCA_963277665.1). Classification (NCBI taxonomy): domain Eukaryota; kingdom Viridiplantae; phylum Streptophyta; class Magnoliopsida; order Santalales; family Viscaceae; genus Viscum; species Viscum album. The sequence goes on along the minus strand of OY728141.1, from coordinate 2,137,049,814 downwards.
TAAACCCTCAAGAACACAATGCAAGGCAATATAACCCTTACAAGACTACATGCTTAAATATAAATTAACTAGAAGAAGATAATCCTTTACCCAACCAGAAAACATAGGGTACAAAGAAATAAATAAATTTTCTTTACAAAACATAAGATTGTAAAATACATAAATGTTTGAGACAAATATTTGACCCTTACCTTTTAAAACATCATTTCAAATAAACACCTAGCAGTTTTAAAATCGGGTGGATGAAAAATACGTGAACGTATATAAAATATATATGTGCAAACATTGAGGGTAAATTCATGTTTTCTAAAGGATGGTAATGTGAATTTTACCGTTACCTATAATGTAGTCACATGGTGTTGTTTGAGAATCAATGCACACACCGTCGCTATCACCAGACTAGTATAAATATTTTTTTGCACCATTTCAAATTCACAATGAATACTTATAGTGCCATTTTTTGTAACGACACACACACATTGAGGAAAACTAATATTGGCACGAAAATCGCAACAAGACGTCTATCAAGGATAAAATTCGTCATTTAATAAAAATGACATGTGAATATAAAATGTTGTGCAAAATAACATATGCTGACCTAATCCATTAAAAATGGTTAAATTGAAATAATTGATCCAAAGTCTTTGGGTGAATTGAGAATTTGACAGTGAATGGGTATACGGCGACAAAACCAGAGTATATCAGAAGAAAAATTTGGACACCAAAAAACGAGAAACAAGGATCCTACCTATTATATTGAAGAGTAATTAGAACAACCTAAGAAGCTTCGGTTAGAAACTGCATCCATGCTCAGCTCGATGCCTTCAAGACTGAGGGTACCAGGACTGGATGGTGCCTTGAAGATGACCTTATGATGAGTCGGTACATGGAGGATATGGATGGACGTGGAGTGCTGAGGAGGCGATCTATACCTATCCTTCAAGTAGGAACCTCGGAGGAGAACCCAACAGCTATATTCCATTTTTATCGAGTTTACTTGTACTTTTAGTTTCTTGTACTTTCCAGTTGGGCTTGTATTCTAGCCCCTTTTTCAGACATTACTCACTCTATTTATTATTAAGTTTACTTGTCTTTGTATCTTGTTGTCTGCTTGGTTGTGTGTGTTTACAGGTTATAAAGAAAATACATTCCCATCATTAAGGATTATGACTTTCGTTGCTAGTCACCATCCCCTGGCCTATGGAAGGCGGGTTTGGGGTAGTCACGGAACATGCCCCAGGGGATGAGTCGTGATATATTGGTATTAGAGGAGTCGGTTCTATGGTAGAACATAGGACTCTGATCTTTCTTTAAATGTAACATCGTTATGTTTAGTGAGTGTTGTTATCAGTTTAGGGAATCCAATGTTGGTTCGGCTGCCGACGTATCCATACACCAGGATCCTAACATCTGATTTTCAACATAGTGAATGAAAACACGGATTGCATGTGTGATTTCAAGAGTTTTCTTTATGATCTCTTTGAGTTAATTCACTAGATATAATTTTTAACTACGACACACCTGTTTATTTTCAGGTTTCCTCCATGCTGACAGCTAGCTAGGATTCCGAGAGTAGCACACACTAATAGCCCACCGAGCGATGATGTCTCAGTGTAGGGACCTCTTCCTGCGGAGGCTCCAGTGGTACCATTACCCATTGGGCCACCGTTGGCACCAACCCTAGCAGCAGAGGGTGTATGCCTCTTGAGCACGTTGCATGAGTTCCTACGCCAGAGGCCACCTAGGTTTAGGGGAGATATGGCCCCCTAGGCAGCTGATGATTGGTTGGAGGTTGTAGTGAGAGTCTTCTAATTTTTAGGGCCACCAGCTGATCTCATGGTGATCCTTGTCGCCATCATTCTATAGGTAAGAGCAGGCAGATGGTGGAGCTTGATGCTCCAGGTTCACGACGAGGTGATGCTTCTCATTACAGACTTCGAGAGCCTGTTTCGGGCATAGTTTGTTCCAGCAACACATCGTGAAGTGTGCATACATGAGCTACTTCATCTACCGTATGAAATCATGATTGTGGATCAGTACTCAACAAGGTTCACTGACCTCTCACACTACTCCACCGATATGGTGTGAGACCCATTATTCAGGGCCCAGACCTTCGAGCATGGACTCAGGTGAGATATCAGGTCTTTGATGATCTCACTCAGCATCCCGACACTGGCAGATGTGTTAGATAGATCCCTCTTAGGGGAGAAATTTATTGCTGGGCATTCTCCAAAAGCGAGACCAACCACCAGTCATCATGTAGCGAAGTCTTTTTTAATAGGCAATAGACAGATGTTGTAGAGGTCCAAGAATTCCATACCTACTGGTGGACGACCACATGATTTAGGGTCGGTTGTGCATGTCACAAGAGCCAGAGCTAGACATGCTAGGTGCAGGCAGTGTTACACATGCAACAGGCAGTGTCACATGGCTCATGACTGTCCGACCCGCCGTATGGATGACCAACAGATGGTCGAAGGACCGCCAAGGCAGAGAAAGAGGATAGACCAGGGATGTCCGTAGGAATTAGGCGGATGTGGAAGAAGAGCTGGCCGTGAAGCTTGTGGTGGGTGATGATTCGATATGTTACTACCACCACCAAAAGAAGGTCCACCCCAACTGCAGGGAGCAGGTAAACAGGGGCAAGCTCAGCTCTAGGCAGCTGAGGCCTTTAATCACTATGTTCTGGAAATGATACGAGGTATGATCTATGTATACTCCACCATAGCTATAGTACTTATAGACACAAGTTCCCATAGTTATTTTACATCCACTACCCTTTATTGGAGCATGGAGATTCCAATGGAGTCATTTACTCGATCTTTACAGTTGAAGACTCCTACGGGAGTGGATTCGATGATTATGCACTCGTGCCGGCAGTGTGAGCTTACTCTAGGAGGCAAGATCTTCAGCTGGGATCTATTATTAGTAGCGTCGAGGCCTTATAACGTCATCTTGGGTATGGAATGGTTATCTATAGTCCATGCTCTGATTGACTATATTAGGCGCAAAGTGCGGTGTGTCAGCATGGATGGGACCAGGTTTACCTTCACCGGTGAGAGGGGAGCCTTTGCAGCACAGGATAGACTTACCCATAGAAGGGTGCAACCGATTACACATCAGTTGTCTAGCCCTACCCATGGATTGGTTGATGTGGAGAGTTCGAATTGCCCCGTAGTGGTGGACCAGTACGCGAATGTTTTCCCTGATGATGTTTTGAGTCTATCTTCTTATAGAGAGGTGGAATTTTACACTGACATGTACCCTTTTATGATACCAATATCTACACTAGTGTATCGGCTTGCTCCCTCAGAGATTCTTGAGCTATGGGTATATCTAGAGGACTTGAAGGGGTATGGATTCATTCGGCCCAGTGTACGTCCTTGGGAATACCCGATTTTGATCGCCAAGAAGGCGGATCGGAGCTTGAGTCATTGTGTTGACGATTGGCGCCTGAACTAGGTTACAGTAAAGAACAAGTAGCCACTTCTGAGGATTGATGACCTATTTGATCAGCTGCAGGGGGCATGATGGTTCTCATAGATAGACCTCATATCAGGCTATCAGTAGCTCAGAGTATGTGACGATGATTTGCAGAAGATGACTTTTAGATGTCGGTATGAACCCTATGAGTTCTTGGTAATGCCATTCAGTGTAACCAATGCTCCAGCTGTGTTCATTAGTCTCATTAATAGGATTCTTCATCCATACCATGATCTCTTTGTAGTAGTCTTCATCAATGAAATTCTTATCTACTTGGCTACCAAGGAGGAGCATGCCTATCATTTTAAGGTAGTAATACACACACTCTGAGAGCACTAGCTTTATGGTAAGCTCTCTAAGTACATGTTCTAGATCGATTGGTTCACTTTCTGAGACATGTCATATCGGAGGCTGGAGTTGTAGTAGATCCAGTGAATATTGAGGTTGTCTTTTCTTGGGAGCCACACAAAAAAATGACGGAAGTACTGAGTTTCTTGGGTTTGGCCAGATACTACCAGATATTTTTTCTATATTTACCTTGAGTTGAACACCTTTATCAGCATTTAAAAAGTAGGGGAAAACCTACATGTGGTCAATGGGTTTCCAGAAAAGTTTTCATAAACTGGGGTAGTGGTTAACTTGTGAACAAATCTTGAGGCTACCGAAGGAGGGCATAGGGTACATAGTCTACTGCGACGCATCAGGGGATAGAATCGTATGTGTCTTGATGTAGGTGCGAGTAGTTATCACAAATAGTTCTCAACTGATGAGAAAACATAAGAAAAACTATGCTACCCATGACCTAGAGTTAGAAGTAGTGTTTTTGGCCTGGATGATTTGGCGACATTCTCTGATGGAAAAACATTTTAAAGTCTACTCAGATCACAAGAGTCTCAGGAATATCTTTTCTGAGAAGGACCTGAACTTGAGACAATGATGGTGGATTGAGTTCCTTCAGGACTATGACTTTGAGATAGTCTATACACATGGGAAGGGGGATGTTGTATCAAATGCACTCATCAAGAAGACTATTATATAACATCTAGGTAAGGCGACAGAGTAGCTGGCCGCTTTGCAGATATCCATTGTGGAACGTGATGGAACAACATTTCATTAGTCTATTACAGTCACTCCCCCACTTCTTCAGCGAGTCAGGGAGGAACATCATGAGGACGCTAACTGAGAGGCTCGACGTGCTCAGATATCCATAGGTTAAGAAACTGATTGATTTTCTGAAGGTGGGGAGAAAGTCATTATCTTCAGAGGACGTACCATGGTACCAGTGTCGATTTCGGAGGAAGTGTTGAGGTATTTCCACACATACCCTCTAGCGGTACGTCCATGAGTGGAGAAGATATACCAGGATCTCTGACGATAGCACAGCTGGCTGGGAATGAAGAAAGAAGTTACAGAGTTTGTCTCTTGATGCCTCACATGTCAACAAGTGAAGGTGGAGCACCAGATACTAGTCAGTTTAGTTTTTCCTTTAGAGTTCCCATAGTTGATGTGGGATGAGATATCCATAGACATAGTGACCGATCTTCCACGTGCATCTAGGGGTCATGACTCGATTTTTGTGATCGTCTTCCAACTCACCAAATTGGCCCACTTCCTACCGATCAGAAATTAGGTTTTAGTAGAGAGAATGAGACACCTCTATGTGCAATAGATTGTGTAGCTACATGGACTACCCTCGAAGATTGTCTCTGATCATGATGAAAGATTTTCTTTCTAGCTATAGAAGGGGTTGCAGGAGGCTTTTGGGACGCAACTTCGTTTGAGCACCGCCTTCCTTCCTCATATGGATGGCTAGACTGAATGAACTATTCAGACCCTCAAAAACATGTTGCATGCTTTTTTCGTTGACTTCGGTCGTAGGTGAGAGGATCACATGCCTTTTGTGGAGTTTTCATACAAAAATAGCTATCACTCAACCATTGGGATGGCACATTTTGAGACATTATATGGGAAACCTTGCAGATCGCCTTTGTGCTTGACTGACCCAGGGGATTCAGAAATAGTGAGACTAGAGATGATAAAATCTACCACAGAGAAGGTGACAATCATCTAGGAACAGATGAAGACCGCACAGAGCAGTCATAAGTCGTATGTCGATAGGAGACAAAGAACTATGGAGTTTGAGGATGGAGACCACATATTTCTACGGGTCTCACTTCGAAGAGGTTTGGAGAGATTTGGTCGAGGTGGCAACTAATCTTCGAGGATCATCAGATATTTTTAGGTCCTCAGCAGAGTTGGAATGGTGGTGTATCGCTTACCTCTTCCACCTCAGTTGCACCGGGTGTACGACATCTTCCATGTATCCCAGTTGAGAAGATACATGCACGACCATTTCCACATCATCGACCATGGTGAGCTGGACATCGTCCACGGGAAATGTTTAGGGAGGTTCCTGTGGAGATTTAGGATTGATATGATTTGGTCATTTAGGGGGGTCTATACTTCTGGTATGAGTTGGTTGGTAGCACGGGAACCTCCAGGAGAGCACATGGTAGTGGGAGGCTCAAATTCATGCTCAGAACCACCACTAGTTCCCTAGTTTGTGATGTGGCTTATGGATACGTAAAGCCCTGAGGTGAGGAGAATTTAAAGACCTGGTAATTTCATATAATTTTTCATAAAATATGTAAATATTAAAAGTCTGTGAAAATTGAAAGTGGGTGATTCTGAGGCCCGGCGTGCCCACAATTAATTTTTGAACCTTTTTTTGGTTACATTTAGTAAACATACGAGCGGGTTTTTATAACTTTTGAACTGGTGCTCAGAATTGAATTCCAAGGGTAGCGTTGAACTCATAGCGCTGATATTACCTAGAGGAGACTTTCACTTGAATAGTAGTTCATCAAGAGTGAAAGATAATTTTTGGGTTTTTCATGAAATAATAAAATATAATAAAATTTGTGTAACATTTTATTTTATTTCCTTTAGGATCTCTCATGTGGTTGTTGAGAGGTGGATACCACACGAACATAAAACTACACATGAGGTTATGGAGGTGGGGACCACCAAACCTAAAACCTCCCATGAAAGGTTATGGTGGTGGGGACCACCCGAGATTAAACCCCTTTGATCCTCCCTCTTAAATGTGGGGAAGTCTCTTGAACTACCCCTTGTCTAATTATGCCACCCCATAAGTAATTATTCCATCCACTATGTAATTAATTAATCTAATTGGAATTTTGTCTAACAATTAAAATTGGGGAAACATATCATATGTTGGATTCTTTGCAATTTTGTTGATTTTGGATAGAATAGAAATATTGGGAGGTTTACACTTCTCCGACAAAAAAGGCCATCGAAGAAAAGTTCTTCAGAAATCAAGGAAGAGGACGAAGAGTAAAACTGACATCGAAGCATAGTTTCAGAAGCGATTATTGTTGGAACTCTCTTCGCCTTCTTTGACTTCCTTCTAGTTCCAACACCAACGAACAATCCAATGTTGGGGTTTAGTTCCCATGTTCTTCCCAACAAATATTTCTTTTGCGGGGTTGGGAATAGTGATTGATGAAGGTTGTGGGGATTGATGTTCTTAAATATCTTCTATACACATTCTTGATTCAAAAATGGTGAACCACTTGCGACCGCTCTAACACAAAGTTGGCGGTCCAAACTAACATAGCCCGACCCCTTCATCGTTCTTCCTTATTGTGTTCTTCGTGATGGAAGAATGTGGCTTACACCACAACGACAAATGAAGAGAGGGGCTAGCTAAACCAGCTGCTAGTGAAGGAATGAAGCCCCATATCACCAAGACTCCACCATTTGTGATCTCCACACCTCCCGGCTATGACCCTGCCCCTAGCCTCGCCACCTGAGCCGTCGTCGTTGTCTGTCGCCGAGTCGCCCCTATGACCTCACCCACCGAGACACAGTTATCTTCCGCGGCCCAACCACGCTTCCCCATGGCTACACCATCCACGACCCCTCCACCCCCTGCACCTTCATGGTACCCCTTGACCGAGTCCTCCCATGGCTTCCGCCCTCCCGGCCGAGCCGACCCACGGACTCCACCTCCCGGCACACCCACCACCTCTACGGCCTCTCGCGGCCCAGGCGTCCTGCCGGACCGCCCAGTGGGCTAGGCATAACCTAGATGGTCAATCTGGGTCAACCTGAACTGTGTCAACCCAGGCCAAGTCGTGCCTAGTCGGTCTGACTGGGTCGAACTCGAACCGAACCAGATATGAACCAATACTTTACTTGAGCTATAACATTGGCTCCGAACGTCTGTTTGACGAACCGTCAGCGGTGCTAGAAATCATGGAGGGAGATGGTCCCATTGAGTATACCCCACTAGAGTTTTTGGTAAATTTGACATACGGTTGGGTTGGATCGAGCATGAATCCAACCGGGGCCCCACGACTAAAAAGCTAATATCTCAAAGAACGGACGTCTAATTGATGTGTCGTCTATTGCATTGAGACCCTTATGACGTGGCAGACCTTTGAGATACTTCTTCATGGGACTTCGTAGATTTTTGAGTATCAACCAGTGACTTGTGGAGTGGATCCTCTCATATACGGGCATGATTAGGGTTGGAACCCAGTAGCTGGCTGTGACGTGAAGATTTACTAGGATCTGGTGTGGGTCTGATGATGTGCTTGAGATGTACTAAGATATTGTGTCGGTATGATGACTTACTAGAGATGTACTAGGATCCAGTGTGGGTATAAAGATGTATTGAGTGATCCTATGGGGGTCATCAGCTAGCAATCCTATCTGGGTAAGCTTCTAGAGATCATGTGTGGGCCAGCTCTTAGTAATCCTATGTGGGTCATCTCTTAGCGGTCTTGTGTGGGTCAGCTCTTTGCAATCCTATTTGGGTTAGCTACTAGAGATCCTATGTGGGTTAGCTCATAGAGATCCTATGTGGGTCATCACCAAGAGATCCTATGAAGGGTAGCTCTTAGTGATCCTATGTGTTTTGGCTTTTTTACATAGTATGATAATTCAGTAATTACATCTAATCATATATATTACTGTACTTAAACTATACCTGGTGTGAGATGAGTTGGTACCTGTGTGGTACTATTCATTTTGGTAATACCTCTGTGGTATTATTTTGGGTAGCCTACCATTGTGGTACTTGCCTTTGTTGTCTTCCTTCCTTTGTGGAATAATTGAGCTTTGGGCTTTTAGGTTGGACCTGGTGTTTCCTTATGATTGAGATGGGTATACTTTATAACTTTGTAATATGTATGGGCATATACATATGTTGGGTTGAATGTTGACTTCATAATTTTAGGTTTATCCTTTGTAAATTTTTTGAGACCTTGAGTGTCTCAGGGTCCCTACTGAGTATCGTTATACTCACCCCTGCATGGGATATGCCATCACCTTGTTGTATTCGGTGCAACCGTCAGATAATGTTGATCGAGACTATGGGTACCAAGACTAGATGGTGTCCGGAGGAGGACCATATGACGAGTCTAGAGATAGAGGAGATGGACGGATGTGGAGTGATGATTAGGCGTTATGTCCCTTCCCTTCAGGTAGGAACCTCATAGGACGACCCAACATCTGTCTTCCTTTTTTCTCCAGTTTACTTGTACTTTTAGTTTCTTCTATATTCAAGTTGGGCTTATATTCTGGCCCCTTTTTCATACTGTACTCACTATGTTTACTATTTAGTTTACTTTTTTTCGTATCTTGTTGTGTGCTTGGTTGCATGTCTTTACATGTTAATAAGGTAATGTCTTCCCAGTTTTGGGGATTACGCCTTTCGGTACTAGTTTCCAACCCCTGGCCTGTGGAAGGTGGGCCTGGGGTTGTCATGGCATGGGCCCTGGGGGACAGGCTGAGACATAAATATTGAATATAAATTATATACATTAAACGACAACACAATTAATCAATTAATATTAAAAAATCAAACCATAAATTCCTAAAATGAACAAATATTAAATTTATAATCAGAGGATAATTTTAAAAATAAGAAAAATATAATATCATCCCCAATTTATTTTAGCTTTTACATTAATATAAAAATTAGACCAATTCAACCATATTTTAAAAGGTCAAAAAGCGAAACATATAGATTAAATTTTTTTAAACCTATACATATGTAAATTCCAATAATAGGATTCAAAAAAAATGATCAATAAGTATTGATAATTAATAATAAGAGTAACTCCATTGAATTGAAACTATTCTCCCAAAAAGATAACATATAACATCCCAAACCCTGAATCCCTAGTCCGGTGCTAAAATAATGAATTATACCATTCCAAATTTGATATAGATGAAGGAGACCTAATTTTAACAATACATAAAATATAGAATCATAAGAAAATATTGGATCATTCATCCAAATATTTTTTTGGGTAAGATCATTATGGAGTTATGTCAAACACTTAGATACACAATACCCATGAAATCAATGAATTATTTTCCAAAATATAACCAGATTTTCATAATCCATATTAAGTCTTCAACATCTCTTTGACACATCACGATGTTAGATCCCATTATAATGGAAAATAATTTAATCCACATTTTCCATAACCTAGGGAATATGAAACATTAGAAGAATGAAATCAAATGATCATTAAGGCTAAACTAAATCCTTAAGAATTGAATTTCATCAGTGATTATAAGAATAGAATATTTTTATGAGGACACAATCAAAGTGTGTGATTATAAATAAATAATTTTAATACTCATCAATAACGAGATCATAAAACATGAAAACATGGTCTAAGGATTTAATTAATGAATGATTTATCAAAATCAATAATACTGACCATGTGATTTCAATATTCATCAATTTAATCATTAAAAAACAAAATAAATCATAAATATATCATGTGGTAATCTTTATAACATCGTAATAATAATAAAATTTAAAACTATTTCAAAAATAATTTGTTAATGGTTAAATCCCTAGTATAACCCCTCTGATAACTCCTTCCATGTTTCCTTAAAATGAAAAGATCATTACTCAATTTACTAGAGTGTTATCTGGACGCACGCATCCTATAATATATATTAGTATCACCTAACACAAATTGGATTCAGCCAACGTAAAAGATATAATGGTCTTACACATGATCATCAAAAATTCCTAATTTATATATATGAATAAAACATTTATAATCATCCACTTTTCAAATTATCAATAATAATTGTTATATAATTTTTTGATTTAACCATAGAATTGTATCATGATCAATGTAAATATTATAATCCATCCAGTGAAAAAATATAGATGGAATAAATACCACATATTTCTAAGGGGAAATATGTAAAATTAATGGTTCTTGTCATTGATTAATGGAAATACAATTACAAGTTCATTAATAATATTATAGAGGAATATAAAATTTTATTTTTAAAACTAATCATTAAAAATAATAAAAAAATATACTAAAAATAATTTTCATTAAAAATAAATATTAAATATTATAATGGGGTTTTCACAAAAAAAAATTGTCATGAAAGAATTAAAATCTGTTCATGATGTATGTCTTAAAAATAAACAATCTTCTTAAACACTGTGTAATGAATGTCAAAAAGTACCCATTTGGGAAAAATTAATATTTTTTTTTTAAATAATACAAATCAAGGTTTAAGATCATGTAAAAAAGCATTACAAAATAATATATCATTATAATTCATAATTTTATAAAACATTTTTGGAAAACATTGTTATATAAGAGAATGATACTTCATCTGAAATAAAATGAAATATTGTTATCATATAAAAATGTGCATCATGATGTTTCATTAATCAATAAGGAATAAAATATAAATAAAAAATCATAAAATCATTCATATCGATTGGATACGAAAGAGTTTGTTTCTTGTAAATAAGAGAATTTTATTTACTCTAGTAGAACTTGAACATAAAAAATCATGAAAGAAAAAAGATTGAAACATAAATACTTTGCCACTTTAGAATTATTCAATTATAATATCCATGAAAGAATAAAAAAATTATATTAAATATTATGAAAAAAGTATTTTCATGTTATAACATGTCAAAATTGTATAATATACACCTCATAAAAAAGAAAACTAAATAAAATAACATATGTCTCAAAGAAGGAAAATTGAGGAAAATCATATACAATGATCATACCATTGAGGTGGGATTTAGTCAAATAATCGATTATGTGTTTCAAATTTAAATATATATAATATATTTTTAAAAAGGACAAAAACAATTCATTAAACTAGTGATAGTATAATATCAATGATTATTTATAAGTAAAATGACCAAATAATAAAAATAGGGTTTTGAAATTAATTACAACATGGTTACTTATAATTGTAATAAACCTGGATGAAATAATTATAATGGAAATATAAAATCCCCTGATACTTGAATGATTTGTTATGTTACATGTAAAAGGTGAATTATATACATCATATAAAAATATTAGGTTCATAAAAATAAATTATACCTCAAATAATGTAAATTGAGGTGAAATCCCTTACCGCTAGTCCAGACATTCTATATATATATTTTAACACCTATATAATATGATTATATAAATTATTATGGTTTATATAAAACTTTTCAAGGTCTAATACGATATACATAACTCTTTTATTTTATATTTTTTAAGAAAATATTTAAATATAAAATTAGTTAAGTCCTCATCGGTTGTTTTGAGGATGTTTTGTTCATTATTTCAAAATGTCTCCATTGTGTAGACCATGGTCAATGGACACATTATTTCAAAATATCCAAAATAAGAAACATCAAATATTTTTCCAATTTTTATTAAAATATATTTTTATTACCAATAATGAAATATTGTTATGAAAAATGAAATATTCTACAGTCATGGATATGGTTGGTAGTACATACTCATTAATAGTGATTGTATTTTTCAATGATCATTATGAATGGAAGGTAATTTTTATTATATCATTAAAAATGATAATAAATTAATAATAAACGTAATAATTAAATAAATATAATTATATATATCATATATTTAATTTTGTGATGTGAAAACAATTGCATCACTTCATAGAGGTGGTGGTACTCCTGTGTGCACAAATGATGTTAATGTTTCTATAGATGTGATAAGGTAAAAGTAAATAGAATATATTATACTTTTAGAGTAAAAAATATTTCATTAATTTCATTTATATTACACATGTACCACACATATTCATTAATGATATCCCTATTACAATCCTTGCAAAACGTTATTTAAAAATGAATTACATCACTTCACAAGGCCGTAGTCCGCCGTACACAGGAGCAACATTATCTTGTCCCCTAAAATGGAAATTTAGAGGTTATATGTGACATAATAATCCTTTAATTATAATTATTTTAGTTAATATTGTGTATATATATAAAATTGAAACCCCTCACTATAAAAATCATTGTGATGTGATGATGAAAAATGAATGACATCAGTTTGAGAGGTGGTAGTCCTCCAAACACATGATTATTGATTTAATTTCCAATCTGATGAAATATTAGAACAATTTAAATTATTAAAATATCATAATATCATCTCTATATATTGTATATTTTTTTACTATATCATCATAATTTATGAATATTTTATAGAGGTTTAAGTGGAAATAAAATAAAATAAACCATTGGTTACAAATAAGTCTTCTTCTTCAAAAAACTTCCTTATGTCTACCCAAAAATCATTCATAGGATATATTTATGATAAAAAATATTATAGGTTCTATAATGTTAACTAAGAAAGGTTTATTTTCTCTGATTGTCCAATTTAAATGGGTTTTAAGGTGTGAAAAGGATAAGAGATGGGGTGGTCTTTTATAAGATAGGTGAGTATGTGACTACTAATTTTCAAAAAGAAAAAATGATACCCATGTTTTTCACCCCACACAATGATAAAAGAATAAAAATTAAGTAGAATTATAAGTTTAAAAATTCTAAATATTTCCATCCAAAATATTATAGACAATTATTTTGTTAATTATGAGGCTTATATATTTAGTTTGACCCATATTAAGTACATGTTTATCTTAATTGCGGTTCAAGATATTTATTACGTTCACTTTTCATTATGATAAAAAAATTTGAAAAAATTATATATGATAAATTAAACTTATTATAAATATTTAATACTTTTAAAAAATTTAATTCCCTAAAGTGGATGACATTAATTTAAATTTAAACTCAAAAAATGATTAAAATGTTGGTTTTTATATTAAGGGTAACATAATTTATATTAATTTAAATAATTATAAATATATGTATAATAGTTATGTTTTATTTAAATCATTACTCATTATGGTTTTTAAAAATAATTAAAATGGATAAATTTTATTAAAATCAGAACATTTTTTATATAAATTATTTTTTAAAAGAAATCAATAATCTTATAAAAAATAAAATATAATGATTATAAACAATAAATTAAGTAGAATATATATAAATAATGAAACATATGTTACATTAAATCGTATTCAAAATATAATAGGGCTTTTAAATTCAATAATTTAGGGGAATGAAATTTCATTCTTTGTAAAATCAGAATTTTTAAATATTCATTAAAAATAAATATTTCTGTTAAATCCATAAATCTTTCCACTAGATAATTTATATATTATTAATTAAAAAATAAATTCAATTTTTGAAATAAATTTTTTGTTGGTGTTAAACACTAATTTTAATCTATAAGTGAAAAGTATAATGAAACCACCTTTTCAAAACATATTGTTCTTTATGAAAACTCTTTATTTTTCAGTCAAATGATTCATATTTTATTTTTTAGTCAAAAGATAGTAAATTGATTTATTTTATACAAATTTATACGTAATCATTTTCATAATTCAAAAATCCCTCTCCATACCTTCCACTTTAACATCTAGGATATAGCATTATACTGTATTATTGTTGATTTATAATCAGGGTTTCATGTGATAACATCTATAAAAAGATATATTATTCATTGTAATTTTAATCAATGTGTCCCATGATAAATAAAATATATAATATATAAATTTTTAAAAAAATCATTCGGTGTACAATTCACCCTCTTTTATTAAATTGCATCTTTATACATTCAACTTGAACATGGTAATTAATGAATTTCCATTTGAAAATACTATTTTGGAAAATCCACATCAAAAATTTCATAGAAAAACAAACTATTCCAAATAGAAAACATCTTGTATTATGGTTATCTAGAATATTCTATAACTATATTTTGAATAATGAAAACACTGGCTGTATACATGGATATGGATAAGAAGAAAGGCATCATGTTGGTAATAGGTCAATATTTTGTTTCAAAATCCTTTTCCTAGAGTTGAGTAATTACTTTACCATAAATACTATGAGAATAAATAAATATACTAACATGATTAGTAGAATAAAATCCTTCAATCAATTTCCACCACAATCTCATCTTTTTCTCCAAATGATGAGTCTCCAATATGAAATTTTTATTCCTAAAGAACTAAAATAAAATTTTAAAGAACCACATAACCATAAAATGCATAATAAATTTGTTTTGACAATGATTATACATTAACCAAAACTAAAATGGTTAAAATATGGTATGTTTTTTTACCAAAATAAATTATCAGTCATATGATGAAATAATGCATTAATCTCTAAAATTATAATGTAGTTCCCCAAGTTCAAAACATATCATTCCATAAATAAATAATCAAATATCTCATATAATCTTAATAACCACAACATTAAATTTTATTTTAAACTCAATGTTTATCCCATACCTTCGAGTTTATATGACCAAAAAATAGTTTTTTTTCTTCAGGAACAAAATTCATAACTGAGTCACCAAATAAATTTTCAATCCAAAGGTTATCTATATGATAATAAATGTGTCCTAATATTTACAAAAATTTCCAAGATCATATAAATCTTTATGGTTATCAATATATTATAAAAATTTGAAAAAATGAAAATTAATACTTAGGGTTTAAAAGAAGTTTTACATATACTTCAATTCGATTCAACATCTCTCAAAATGTCAATAATCACTTTAAGGTTTCATCACATATAACCTCAAATGGGCTTTTAAGATAATTATCCATATGATCAACCAAAATCCTATGTACCTATCATGGTATAGATAAATAATAATATAACCTAACATCATGACATAATTAACTCCAATTTTTATATAAACCCTTTTTGGATACCATCTTTAATAGTCTCAAACCTGCAGTCCTGTATTTTGTGCGAAAAACATAATCTTTACATTTCTAGTTCTAATACCAAGGATAATGACCCAATATTCACCATAAAAAAAATAAAACACCAAAAGTAAATTTGGTATCACATAAATACCCAAATTATTTTTATGATATAATTATACAGAATTATAAAATATTCTTATATGTACCATATGCATGCAATTAAGTATGTATTTTTTCTACAATATCCATCATTTCATATTTTATTATCAAATGTCAATATGTCCCAAAAATTTCCTCACAATGGAAAAAATTATACACAAAAATCATTCAATCATAATTATTCAAAACCAAAGGAATATTAATGTAATGATCCCCGATTAGGGAAAGCCCAAAATTGATGACTAGCCACTCCCAAGCCCAACACCAGAGGATAGTAGGCCCATGGGCCCACACCATATGCTGACCTAGATAACACATGTCCGGAAAATTCCCCTGTATGGTGGGGTTTTTAATTCCCCCTCCCCTACAACCCAAACCAATAAGCACGGGCCTAACAACCATCTAGGAAGCGTTACAAGTAGCACTATCACACCCAGGAATTTATTTTTATTCATAGACCATGTTCCTTTTTTGTATTGATTTTTGTATGTTGAAATAGGTGTTATGTGTGTCAATTTTTGAGTTATATATTCCATTTAACATTTCTCTTGATTATACTCTGAGGACTACTGTGAGTTTTGGCAATGAAATGAGAATATTTGGGTAAGCATCCTGGTGATCACAATTGGTACATATTTAGTAGAAACTATGCGCCCCTGCACAAGTAACTATGTAATAGGATTAATTTATTGGAAATAAGTTACAAAAATAATTCTACATGAATAGTCAGGTCATACAGACTAATCGTGTGCTAGGTACCTATTAAGAAGAGATAGGTGCACGATCAGTATATGATTTGACAAACTGTGCGGGCTTACCATGAATTTGTCCATGTCATTATAACATACAAAATACTAGTTGATTCCTTTTAATATTTAACCCAAATCATTGTCCCAATTTATAGAACAGGATTTTCATCCATAAGATCATTCTCTAAAATCTCCTAGGCTTTATGGGTACCTCTCCATGAGAGTATTTGACCCTAAATCATCAGAAGATATCACAGTAAGTGGTTCTTCCCCGTGTTCTTCCCACTTTTCAGGGGTTTCACCAATTCTCCTTAGGAGTTTCATATGTAAAATAGGTTTTGGGGACATTATTGGGATGAATCACAATTATTAGGGTTCAATCATGATGTTTCTGGTTAGATATTTGTTTCCTAGGGAATTTTGGTGGTCCGACTGCAGTTTTTCACCAATTTATTGATGTTTTTTACACTTGAGGTAGGTGGTCCCATTCCCTAACAAGGTTATATGATCATAATATGATTTATTGGAAAATTATATATGCTCTATGATTTATTATTTTAATGAATTTTTTTAATGGTTTGATGGGGTTATGTAATAGAAATAGTTTGTTTTCATAAAGGGAAATATTTATGTTTTTGTGTGTGCCTTATGGTGGTGGTTCTTTAAAGTTTTTTATGAATGGTTTGAGGGGTAAGAAATAATTTTTCAAAGGAACAAAAGATTTACAAGAGTTTGAATGAGTTTTTTATGGAGAATAGAATACATTTTCATTCCGGCTCTTGCGGTGCACATTTTATATAAATTGAAAATTGGGTAAATAATGCAAAATAAGCTTAAAAAGTGAAATTTGTTAATGTGTGGATTTGAAAAGGGTTTAGCCCATCAGATTGGTTGATCAAATTTGTAATTTTGATTTCCTTTTCCAAAAAAAGTTTTAGTAATTTCAGAAGTTATGGTAAATGTATTTGAAAATGGATTTGGTTATTGGAAAACGGAAAAAGGTGTTGTTTATTGAAAATGGTACATTACCAGTGGGTTTATATTTTTTTTAAATGTGTATATAAAGATATTTTTTTGAGACATGTGAAATGAGAATATGATAATATGGGAATCCATATTATCTTGGTGGGATTACAAGATCTGGTTTTCTAGTGATTTAGAAGAAGCATAGCCCTAGTTTCATATAACATGAGTGAAAATTTCAACACTAACAAAACAATTATGATTATTCATCAACACTAGAATTTGGTATAATTCTCTTCTCTAGAAGTTCATTTATTATTCCACTGATTATGTGGTTAATAAAACATTTTTTTATAGATGTGTGAGCTTATAACATCCAATCCGAGAAAGATTATCCTTAAGGACATACCGATGGCCATATCTTGAGAATTATGTGATGTGTTTTCATCAATAAGCATATGGTGGACCTTGATATTATTTCATTTCTAATCAGATTTATCACCATAATATTTTCCTTTTTTATATGTATAATCTATTAGTTTTTCTTGAAAGTTTTCCATTGAAAATTTCCGTTCATAAACATGTTTAAATTATTTTTTTCATGAATTAGCATAGTAATTTTACTTTTAATGTTTTAAAATGGATTCCATTCATTATGTGGAATCCATCAAGGATTTGGATTACACCATATATACACATTTTGGATAATTTACAGAGTTATTTTATAACTATGGTTATGGAAAAATGTTTCGTGATGATCGTGGTGGATGTGGTTTTTAGAAATCCTTGTGGACTTTGTTGGTAGTGGTGTCTTTAGGGACATTCTCCTCATGTTTCATGGAGGTTGTTGAGATATTTTATGTTTTCCTTTCATGGTAGTATTTTATGTGATTTTGATTAATGATTTAAATGAAAAATATGAAAAATTTTATGTCTTTATTTGTTTTGGTAATTCATTATCAGTATGCATATTTTTTTTGGTTGATAATGTTTTTGTAATGAGGTTAAATCATCCAAAAATTATATTAATGATACACAAGAACATGTTTCCAACTGAGGGGGATTGGGAATAGTCTTTGGGACATTTTGTGGGAGGTGTCAAGTGTCAGGATGGATGGCCCTCCAGCTTGGTTCATGAAAACATTGTATTATAGCAGGTCACTCTATTTTCTATCACATTATGTGGGGAAGATTCTAAGAATACTAGAGATATGACTATCAGGAATCAATGTTCTGATTATGATATGGTTGTTTTGCCATCACACCTTGTGACAGGACATGATATAATGGTTGTACTCAGGATCTTCAAAAATGTCAAATTACTATGTATTAATAAAACATTTATAATCATCCACTTTTCAAAATAACAATAATAATTGTTATTTAATTTTTTATTTACCCACAGAAAAGTAACATGATCCATGTCAATATTATAATATATCTAGTAAACAAATATAGATGGAATCAATACCACATATATTAAATGGAAAATATGTAAAAATTAATGGTTATTTTCATTGATTATGGTAAATACAATTAATATTTATTAGTAAAATATTCTACAGTAATGTAAAAAAGATTTAGGAAATAATATATCTTTATAAAAGAGAATATTATAAAACATTTTGGAAAACATTGTTATAGAGGAGAATGATACTTCTTCTGAATGAAAATAAAATATTGTTATCATATAAAATGACTTTCATGATGTTTAGATATTCAATAATGTATAAAAAAATCATATCATCATTAATATCGATGGGAAATAAAGTGGGTTTTTCATTTAAATAAGGGCATTTTAATTACTCAAATAGTACTTGAACACTAAAAATCATGAAAGAATATAGATTAAAATATAAAAACTTTTCCACTTTAGAATAGTTCAATTGAATTATCCATAAAATAATAACATCAAATAATAATTTAAATTTCAAGAAAAATAATTTTCATGATCTAGCATGTCAACAGGGTATAATATACACCTAAAAATAATATAAATAAATTAAAAAACATATGTCTCAAAGAAGGACAATTGAGAAAACATAAAATACAATGATCATACCATTGAAGTGAGATTTAGTGAAATAATATATTATGTGTGTCAAATGTAAATATAAATAAATTATGTTTTAAAATAGATAGTAAAAATCCATTAAACTATTTATATTAGAATATCCATGACAATGTAGAAATAAAATGGACTGATAATAAAAATTGAGTTATGAAATTATTTACCACTTGGTTACTTATAATTGAAATAACCTAGGATGAAATAATAAAATGTAAATATAAAAGACCATGATATTTGAATGATTCATTATGTTACTATTAAAAGGTTAATTATATACATCATATAAAAGAAATTAGGTTCATAAAAATAAATTAGGCCTCAATGAATGTAAATTGAGGTGAAATCCTTTGCCTTTAGTCCATACATGCTATATATATATCTTTTAACACCTATATAATAATCTTATATAAATTATTATGTTTCATATTCACCTTTTCTAGTTCTATTACATTATACATAACTCAGTTATTTTATATTTTTATGGAAATATTTAAATATTAAATTAATTAAGTCCATATTAGGTGCTTTGAGGGTGTTTGATTATTTATTTCAAAATTTCTTCATTACATAGACCATAATCAATGGACACATTATTTCAAAATATCCAAAATAATAATCATGAAATATTTTTCCAAGTTTTAATCAAATATATTTTTATTAAAAATCATGAATTATTGTTATGAAATATGAAATATGCTTCAATCATGGAAAAGGTTGGTAATACATACCCAAGAATAATACTTCCATTTTTCAAAGATCATTACGAATGGAAGTTAAGTAATATTATATCATTAAAAATGATAATAACATCATAATAAATGTAATTTTTCAATATATATAATTATATATATCATATATTTAATTTCGTGATGAGAAAATAATTGGATCACTTCATAGAGGTGGTGGACCTCCTGTATGCACAAATGATGTCAATATTACTCAATGATAGAAAAGGAAAAATTAAATAGAAGATATTATATTTATAGACACATAAGTATGTATTTAATATCACTTTTATTTCACATGTACCACACTTACTCATTAATGATACCCCTATTACAATCCATGTAATGTGTTATTGAAAAACAAATTTCATTGCATCACGAGCCAGTAGTCCGCTATACACATGAGCAACGTTATTTTATCCACAAAAATAGAAATTAAGAAGTTATATGTTATATGATAATCCCAGAATTATAATTATGTTAATAAATATCATGTGTGTATATATAAATATATACTTGAAATCCCTCACTATAAAAATCCTTGTGTGGCGATGATGAAAAATGAATGACATCGGTTCACGAGGTCGTAGTCCTCTGTACACATGAATGTTGATTTTGTTTCCTATTTTATGGAAGATAAGAAAAATTTAGGTTATTACAATTAAATAATACCACATTAGTATATGATATATATATATGCTTTGATATATCATCATAATTGATGACGATTTTATGGAGGTGGAAGAGGAAATAACGTAAAAAAACAATTGGTTACAAGTTATACCTCTTCTTAAAAGAAACTCATTAGGATAGACCAAAAATCATTTATAGGATAGATTTAAGTTAAAAAAAATATTTGAGGATCTTCATAGGTATTTAAGGAAGGTGTTTTTAATGATTGGGGAATATAAATGGGTTTTAATGTGTCAAGAAAAGAGGAGAGTTGGTGGTCATTTATATGTGAGGTAAGTGTGAGACTTCTAATATTAAAAAAGAAAAGGTGGTTCCCTTGTTTTTCACCAGACACAAGGATAAAACATTAAAAATTAATCTTAATTATAAATTCCTAAAATTTAAATATTTACATCCAATATATTTTAGGCACGTGTTTCATTAATTTTGAGGCATTTATTTATTTTGACCCCTATTAAATACATTTTTATTGAAATGATGGTTTGAGATATTTATTATCTTTACTTTTATTTATGATATAAAATTATATTGAAAAAATTAGATATGATAAATTCTACTGATTATAAAAATTTAATACATTTTTTTTAAAATATTCCCTGAAGTGGTCGACATCAATTTAAAATTAAACAATCAGACGTGAAAAAAGAGTAGTTTTTTAAGAATTGTATTTTTCAAAAAAACAATCCTTTTATATAAACATTATGGAAAGTAACAAAAACTATATTAATTTAAATAATTATTTATATATATGATATTTTAAATTAATTTAAACCATTCTTCATTATGGTTTTTAAAAATAATTAAAAAGTATTAAATTTATTATAGTCAGAAATGTTTCTAGAAAAATTTCATTTTTAAACAAAAAAATAATCTTATAACAAACAAAAATATAATGATGATAAATAATAAATTAAGAACATTAAATAAATCGAATGAATCTTCTGTTACATTAAATCACATTCTAAACATAATGAGACATTTAAATTAATTTATATAAGGGAATTAAATTGCATTCTTTGTAAAATCAGTACTTTTGAATATTCACTAAAAATAAATAATTTTCTTTAAATAATTAAATTTCTCCAGATATAATTTATATTTGATGAATACATAAATTAATTCCATTATATAAATATATTTTTTTCAGGTGGTAATCATTGATTTTAATGTATATGGGCAATGCAAGAAGAAACCACATTTTCAAAACATATTTTTATTTCTGAAAACACTTCTTTTTCATTCAAATGATTCATATTGTATTTTTTCCAATATATTGTAGATTAATTTATATTATACAATTTTAACCTTTAAGGACTCCATAATTAAGAAAGCTTTATTCATAGCTACCCCTTTAACAGCATGGATATAACAATATAATGTATTATTGTTCACTTATAATTGGGGTTTCATGTGACAACATTTATATAGAAAATTTTAATTCATGGTAAATTTAATCATTATGTTCCATGATGAATAAACTATCAAATATATACTTTTTTATAATATAAAATCCTTGGGTGTACCATTCTCCCACATTTAGAAAATTGTGTCTTTACATATTCAACTTGAACATTGAAATTAATGCTTTTCCACTTGAAAATCCCATTGTTGAAAATCCACATTAAAAAAAGCTTCAAAAAACAAAATCTTGGTAAGAGGGAACATCATGTATTGTGGTCATATATAAAATTATATAACTATATTTTGAATTAAGAAGACATTTATGATATGCATGTATATGGATAAGAAGAAAATCATCATATTGGTAATAGGAAGACATTTTGATTCAAAATACTTCTCCTAGAGTAGAGTAATTACATTACCATATATACTATGAGAATAAGGAAATATACTAACAAGATGAGTTGAATAAAATCCTTTAATCAATTTCCACCACAATCTCAACTTTGTCTCCAAATGGCGAGTCTTCAATATGAATTTTTTATGCCTAAATAAGTAAAATAAAATTTTAATAGACCACATAACCATAAAATGTATAATCAATTTGTTTCTCCATTCATCAGATATTAACCAAAACTAAAATGGTTATAATACAGTACATTTTTACCGAAATAAATTAATAATTTAGTTCCCAATGTTAAAACCTAATCATTCAATAAATAAATAATTGAATATCTCAAATAATCATAATAACCTCAACATTAAATAATATTTTAATGTCACTGTTTATCCCATACCATCGAGATTATATGACAAAATAATAGTGTTATTCTTCTTGAACAACATTAATCACTGAGTTGCCAAATCAATTTTCAATCCAAAGGTTATCTATATGATAAAAACTATCTTCCAATAATTACCACAATTTCCAAGACCATATAAATCCTTAAGGTTATCAATATATTAATAATATTAAAAAAATTTATATTCATACTTTATGATAAACAAAAGTTTTACATATACTTCAAATTGATTCCACATCAATCAAAATGTCAATAATCGCTTTATGATTTCATCACGTATAACTCAAAATGGTGTTTAAGATAATTAATCTTATGATCAACCATAATCATATATACCTATGATGGTATCAATAAATAATAATATAACCTAACATCAATACATCATAATCTACTTTCTTAATCAAAACACTTTTTTTGAGGAAAACATTAATAGGCTCAAACCCACACTCTAGGAATCGGTATTAAAAACAAAATCATTACATTTCTAGTTCTGATTCCCAGAATGATGACCCAGTCTTCACTATACAAAAAATGAAACACCAAAAGGAAATATGGTATAAAATAAATACCCAAATTATTTTTATGTTATAGTTTTATGAAATTATGAATACAAATTACACATACCATACCAAGGTAGTCATGTATATTTTTTTTCTATTATATCCATCATTTCATTTTCCATTATCAATATGACAATATGTCCCACAAATATCATCACAATAGAAAATATTCTATAGAAAAATTACTTAATCATAATTATTCATTACCATTGGAAAATTAATATAATGATCCCCAATTGGGGAAAGACCTATGTAGAAGACTAGCCACACCCAAGACCAACACCAGAAGATAGTAGGCACATGGACCCACACTGTATACTGAACCACATAACACATGTTAAGAACTATCCCATTCATGGTGAGGTTTTTAATTCCCCTCAACCCCCACATCTCAAACCCATGACCGTTGGCCTTACAGCTAACTGAGAAGCATTACAATTAGAACTATCATACCCATGATTTTATTTTCATTTATATAACATGTTCCTTTTTTTGTTAGGATTTTATATATGTATATAAGTGTTATGTGTGTGAATTTTTTAGTTATACATTCCATTTACCGTTTCTCTAGATAATCCTCTTAGGTCTCCAATGAGATTTGGAAAAGAAATGAGAAAATTTGGGGTAAGCATCCTAGGGATCACAGTTGGTAGATGGTTAATAGAAACTATGCTCCCTTGCACAAGTAACTAGGTATTAGGTTTGGGTTTTTGGACATAAGCTACATAAGAATTCTACATTAATAGTCAGGTCATGCAGACTAATCGAGTTGTAGGTACATATTAGGCCGAGATGGGTGCACAGTCACCCGAATATTTGATAAATTGTGTAGGATAACAAGGAATCTATCCTTGTTATTTGAAATTACAAAATACTAGTTTATTCATTTTAGGATTTAACCATAATCCCATAACCATATTGATCTCATAGGATTTTTAGCCAAGGGAGCCTTCTCCCAGATCACCTAGGCTCCATTGGGACCACTCTATTGGATGATTTGACCCTAAATCATATGGATATATCAAATTAATTGGTTCTGCATCTTGTTCTTCCCTCTTTTTTATGGTTTCATCACCACTCCTTGGGAGTTTCATATATAAAATGGGTTGGAGGGTCTTTATTTGGTGGAATAATTATAATTAGGGTTTTTTCATGATTTTTTTGGTTATGTCTTTCCTTCCCAAGGAATTTTGGTTCTCAGATTATGGTTTGACACTTATTTCATGATGTTTTTACACTTGAGGTAGGTGGATCTATGCCCTAACATGGTCTTATGATTTTAATATGCTTTATTTCTTAATTATATATGCTCTTTTATATGTTTTTCTAATGAAAATGTCTTTTAATGGTTTGATGATCATATGTAATAGAAATAGATTTTTTTTCAAAATGGGGAATAGTTATGTTTTTTGTGTGACTTATGGTGGTGCTTCTTGAATGATTTTATTATTGATTTAAAGGGAGAGAAATATGATTTCAAAGTAACTGAATGTTTGAAGTAGTTTGAATGTATGTTTTTAATGGAAAATGGAATACATTGGAATATTGGTTCTTGATCTGTGCTTTTGATATGAATCACAAATTGTGTAAATAAGGGGGAACATGTTTTAACAGTGAACATGGTTTATCTGTGGATTTGAAAGGGGTTTGACCCATGGGATTGGTTGATCGAATTTATACATTTCTTATGCTTTTCCCAAAAATGATTTAGTAGTTTCATAAGTTATAGTAAATGTATTTGAAAATGGATTTGGTGTGTGAAAAACGAGAAAGATGTTTTATTTATTGAAAATGGTGCATTCCTAGTTGGATTATATTGTTTGACATGTGTATATAAAGAGTTTGTTCTTTGAGATATGATAAATGAGAATTTGAGCATAAGGGAATCCCTATTATTATGATGGGATGACTGGATCACGTATGCTATTGATTTAGATGTTAAATAACCCTAGTTTTACATAGCATAAATGAAAATTATAAAACTAAATAAACTATGATGATGATTCATCACCACTATAATTTTGAATACTTCTCTTCTCTAGTAGATATTTCATGAGGACACTAATTATGTGATTAATATACTACTTTTTACAATGGTTTGAGGATCTAGTGTCCAACCCGAGTAAGATTAACCCTTGGTACATACCCATGGAAATTTCATGAGAATTATGAGATGTGATTCCATCTGTATGCATATGGTGGACCTTGAGTTCATTTCATTTTTTTAGAAATTTTATATTCCTAAGATTTTACTGTTTTAAATGTCACATTTATTAGTTTTTCTTGAATGTGTTCCCTTAAAATTTCAATTCTTAAAATGTTTTAATAAAAATATTTAAATTCCATTTTTCATGAATTATCATAGTATTTTTCCTTTTAATGTGTTAACATGGAGTACTTTATTTATGTGTCATACAAGTAGGATTTTGATCCCAACTTACATAAAATTTTGGGAAAATGTAGATATTTTTTGTAACTCAGTTTATGGAAAGAATTATGGTGGTGGTGGTGGTGGATGGGGATTTTAGTTCTCTTTGTTTCCTTTTTTGGTGGTGGTGTCTTGAGGGAGATTCCCCTT
Source organism: Viscum album (assembly GCA_963277665.1). Taxonomy (NCBI): domain Eukaryota; kingdom Viridiplantae; phylum Streptophyta; class Magnoliopsida; order Santalales; family Viscaceae; genus Viscum; species Viscum album. The sequence goes on along the minus strand of OY728141.1, from coordinate 2,137,023,494 downwards.
ATGTTTCATGGTGGTTTTTGTGACATTTTCTATTTTTTCCACATTTTAGTATTTTATGTTTTTTTGTTTAATGTTATAAATGATAAATCTAAAAATTGTTATATCTTGATTGGTTTGCATTTTTCATTATCAGAATGTATATTTTTTATGGTTGATCGTGTTTATGTAATCATGTATAATCATTCACAAATTATGTTAATGATACATAAGATCAAGTTTCCATCATGTGGATGGGAACATTCTTTGAGACATGTCATGGGAGGGGAAAATGTTATGTTGGAGGGCACTCCATCTTGGTTCATGAAAAAATAGTAATAGAGTGGGTCATAGTCTTTTGGGTCACATTACATGGGGAATAGTCTAGGTAGACTAGAGATATAATTGTCAGAACTCGATGTTCTGATTATGGTAAGGTTATCTGACCAGCACACGTCATGATAGGAAATGTGTTTCCATGGGATGTTAGGTTTCTTGGGGTATTTTGGGTTGTTTTGTGGGGTTTCCATTCTCATATCCTCATGTGGTTAATTATGTTTCATCTCTTCTTTTGGCTTGGTAATGGGAAATATCATTAAGAGATATCTAGTTCTGAGTTCCTCCAATGAGTGAATGTTGCGGTTGGAGTGCACCCAATAGTTTGTTTATGTATGGTTATAGAAGTGTTTTCCATGTAGTTGTTGGGTTTTTTTATTTTGTGTATGTGGATTTAGCATTACTTGGAAATTTATAATGTAATCATAGTATAAGATTATGGTTTATGTTATGCGGAGTGTTTTTATTCATTTGATCGATCAATTGGAGGTGTTGTATCTTTCTGGTGGTATAAGGTGTATGGTAGGGAGACAATTTTGGCCTCCCAAATTCATATTTTTAATGAAAATTTTATTTTTGTAGTGTCCTTATTTCATTCTCTTATTGTGTTAATTAGGAATCACCTTTATGTATAAAGTATTATTGGTTTTTGATTTTGGGTCAATCCTTGTTGTGGCCTTCCTGGGGAAGAAAACATTATGGCAGGGATAATTGTCACAGCTGAGTTTTTATTTTCTGTTTTGGACCACGTTCATTAATCTGTTTCGATTTTTCTCTCATGAACTGGGTGTTACGAGTGTGAATTTTTTATGATTCAGTTCTATTTAGTATATCTTTTCTTCTTTGTTTTTTATGATTTTTGGAGAAAAATGAAAAATTTTGGTTTAGGTTGCCTGGAGTGCAAGGTCGGCGCATGGTTAGTAGAAACTGTATGCCCATACCTAGGTTTCCGTGTGATAGGTTAGGTTTTTTCATATAGAAGAAACCACAAAACAACCACATGTTATGTAACGACCCAATGTTTTTCAATGGAAAATTCCCTTCTTATATCTATGTCATAAAAACACAAAATAATGAACTACTAAGTGATAAGTGACCTTTAAACATAATTTTGTCACCCCAATGTTTGGAATTTTAAAAATCTAACATACACGGTTGTGTTCAAGATAGTTTTTGGAGTCCAATGAAACAAAAATAATTTTTGGTGAATAGTAACCTACCCTTATGAATAGTAACCTACCCTTATGAATAGTAATATGACCCTTATGAATAGTGAATAATAGTAACATTACCTATGAATAATAAAATAAAATTTAGACATCTTAGAAAGTGACAATTTGACCTTAGTAAACGTTTTTGGTATTTTATAAGTCATAAATAATTAATTATAATTAATTAATTAATATTTATTTTCCTGTAATATATTCATAAATTATTGAATCAATGTCTAGTATTTTTTAGATAATTTTATAAGACCCTAATTAATTTTTGAAAGAATTGCAAAATCAGTTTTAATTTTAAAAAAATTGTTTTTATAATGTAAATTATAATTTTAATTAAATATTAAATTAATAATATTTAGAAAATTATTTTTGAAAAATGAACTTCATTTTTGGATTCTACACGTCGAAAAATGGTTGGGGTAAAATTTTGGGATTTTTCTAAGATACTTGAATTTTTGATGAATAGTAGAATACATTAATTTATCATATAAATACATTTTAATTAAAACCCACTATTCCTGACATCACAAGTGATGTAAGCACCCAAATCCCGATTTCACAAGTCAAATTTACTATTCTTGGTCATCCAAGACTCACTATTCCTTGTCTTAGGTAAAATTAATAAACTAATCAATTTTATATTAAGGAAACCCCTCTCCCCTCCACTATAAAAGCCACCCTTCACCCCCTCTTTTCCCTCACACCTCTCAAGCTCCAAGCCTTCTCTAAATTCTGCCCAAACACCTTCCCTAGCTCATCCCCCACGTCCAAAAGCTTCTGGTCTCATCAAAAGACCAATCCTAGCTTCCTTAAAGAGGATCTCAAGAGAAGGATTCTAAAGGTAATTTCTCTCTCTCTTCTCCTTTAATTTCCTTTCAAATTCAAGTTCGTTTCTTGATGTCTCCCTACCTATCTTCATCCAAATTGTTCTGTAAATCTAGTATTATATATATACTGTAATATTATGATTCTAATGTTATATTATATCACCCCACACCCTTTCCCCCTTCCTTTAATTTTATTAAAGAGAACGTTGTTCATGTGGTGATAATTTATCACCTTCAAAAACAACATGCTCTCTTCTTCCATTTATACCTTCAATCTGGTCATGAAACCATTTTTATGGTTGAACCAGAATTTTATATGTATTATGTTCTATTTTAAGTTCTGGAAATAACCTATGGCCATATTACTAAGTGAAATGTTATAATGAGTTCGTTGTGATCCAAAAACCGCTCAAATTAACCCAAATAATATTCATTTAATTATTATCTAATGATTCAGCCACATGGATATAATATAACTCATTATAAAATCATTCAAGATTCTGTAATATTATTAAGAACATGTAATATCAATTCTGGATGTTTACCCATGATCTACCCAAACATCAATTTAAGAATACAAGTGAACCACTCAAGAAAACCATAAAAACGAACATCCCCGATCAATGTTTTTAAACTCTATAAGTCAATCAAAGGAACATAATATGAAATAATGAAGCCATAATGAACCCTATTAATGTATAAAAGGTTCTGGAATTTTTAATTAATGAATATAATGTCATTATACAGGACATTAAAGAGAAGGAGGCATTCGAGTACAAGGTAAGGGAAAATCTCGAACCCAATTTTCTTCCTTCGGGTTCTCCCTCTTTCACTCCATTTTTGATATGGTTACTCCTCAAAGGTCTTTTGTTCATCATTTACTTTACTTTTCTGGGATATACATGTTTTTCAATGGTTTTTATGTCCATCAAAATGTTTTCGAAAAGAACTCTTCTTTCGAGATCTCACATTTCGCCTCTCATTCAAGGTTGATGGTTCTTATATCAAGTATGTTGTTCCCTCTTTATTTTGGGGACCCAATGCTTATGAATGTGTTATTATTAGATGAAACCCATTCCTTTACATGGTTTACTTATGTACATCTTTGATATGTGTTCTATGTGGCAAGCATGATAATGATAATGTTATGATGTGACGGGTGCGCCCGGAATTATATAGCGCAATATGAATGTTTAAATGTGACGGGTGCGCCCGGAATTATATAGCGCTCCAATGCATTGGGTAAAGTGATGAATCTCATGAGTAAATGTAAAATTATGCGTGAAAATGATGCTAGCTTTGTTCACAAATATGTGTGGTAGTTAACCACTAAGACATGATGTTTCATTTTTATGCTTTGCCACATTTCAAGTTTATTGTTTGTGCTCCTCTCATGTTCAAGATCTTCTTCCTATGTCATGATTGTGCTCACCCTATGCTATATTGTTCTTATCTATCCTCTTACTGGGCTTTTAGCTCACCCCTTTTGATGTATATCCTCAGGTGGCTACATGTACTAAGGAGAGGACAGGTGCTACTAAGAAGCTATAGTAGAAGAGATTAAATGAATTTTTATGCATGATGTTGTACTTGTTATGTGTAGTCCTAGTTTGACCAAGACACTAAACCTCTGGATCCTCCATGTGTAATACTATTATGTTGTTTATCTTTTAAATGATGTAATAGTAATGTAAGGAAAGGCCGGGTCGCTATAGTTGGTATCAGAGGCGGGTTTAGTTAATTTGGGAATTAGGATTAGTAAACCCTAAAGAAAACCTCTAGCATGAGACTAAGTACAAATATGCACACAAGGATATTTACCTAGGGATCCCATATGTTATGTTTTTGGTATAATTGTTTAAAAGGATAATTTATTCATGACATGTTTACTTATGTTTTGTTCTAACCTTTTCTATTTTAGAAAATGGTGGGAACCAGGAGAAATCAGGCCAATAACTCTTGCGAAGGACAATGCAACAATTGCCCGAATGACATCCCCAATGATTTTGGAGGTGGAGTTCAAAACTTCCTGGCGATTCTTACCCAATTATCTAGGGTTATGAATAATAACCATTATAATGGGGAACGTCCTCCTTCACCAAAGAGGGATCAACTAGCTATCGAATGTTTTATGCGGCAACGACCACCGATGTTCTGTGGATCTTCCGATCCACTAGTTGCGGAACAGTGGGTCAACTCCATGGAGAAGATATTTTCTATTCTTCACTGCTCCGAGACGGAGAAGGTGACTCTAGCCGTTTACCATCTAGATGGAGAAGCCAATCAATGGTGGGCTTTGATTAAGAACACCAAGCCAAGGGAGGAAATTTAAGAGATGGAATGGGAAGACATTAAGATAATGTTTCTTAATAAGTACTTCCCAAGAACTCTTCGCACGAAGATGGAGAGAGAATTCATAGAGCTCAAGAAAAAAGAAGGAGAATCTGTCACAACCTATGAGGAAAATTTCACAAGGCTCGCAAGGTATGCTTCGTGTTTTGTTATCAACAACGATAGCAGAATTGATAGATTCTTTAGTGGATTAAAACCACATCTTTGAAAAGCTCTTGCAATTCGAGATTTGGGAGTTATGAAGAAGTTGTTCGGTGTGCTCTCAAAGTGGAGATGGAGTTTGGAGAATGGTCCCATGGCTATGGTGATAGGAAAAGAAAGTTGGAGTTTCAAGCCGGTGGATCTAGTGATAAAGATGGGAAGAAAACACAACGACCCACTTGCCAAAAAAGTGGGAAGTTGCACAATGGGAACTGCCTCAAAGGGACGGGGAAATGCTTCAAGTGCGGGAAAGAAGGACACCTAGCTCACGAGTGTCGAAGAGACATGAAAAGGAAGGATAATGTAGCCGATGAAAGGAGAGAACCACTTGTGGTTCAATGCTACAACTGTAAGGAGCTAGGGCACTATTCAAACCAGTGCACTAAACCTCGAGCTTTCGAGGGTAATCAGCGCCAACAACCACCAAATCCAAAGGAACAAGGGAAGGCTTATGCCATCACTACTGCAGAGGTGGAACATGATACTGAAGTCGTACAAGGTACACTTCCTATTCACTCAAGAATGGAAAAAGTCTTATTTGATTCTGGTTCTACGCATTCCTTTATATCTTGCAAGTTTGATAGAACTTTAGAATCGAATCCCCGAAACCTTGAAGTAGAGATATCTGTAAAAACACCAAGTGGTGCAATCATTGCAACCCAAGTGTTTGATTCTTCTCCTATTGACGTATGTGGGAAGATTCTTCCGGCAAATCTCATAATACTTCCCTTGGTGGAATTCGACGATATAATGGGAATGGATTGGCTCTCGTTATATAGAGCACATATCAATTGTCGGGAAAAAGGAAATATATTTTCATATTCCGAACCACCCCATGCTCCTCTACAAATGCAAGGAAGATCATGAATCTCCTTTGAGAAATCCTTCAATGGTGTGGGTGATGATTCCCTATGAAGAAGCATACCTCGCCCAAATGTTTGAGTCGAAGGAAAGTTTCAAACTTGAGGAAATGCCCATCGTAAGGGAATACGTCGATGTATTTCCCGAAGAGTTACCCGGAATTCCCCCGGATCGTGAGGTAGAGTTCTCAATTGAACTCATACCTGGAGCTACTCCTATCTCGAAGTTCCCCTATAGGATGGCTCCTATCGAACTGGAGGAGTTAAAGAAGCAGCTGCAAGAGCATCTGGACAAAGGGTTCATACGCCCTAGTGCATCACCTTGGGGTGCGCCAGTGCTCTTTGTGAAGAAGAAGGATGGTACCATGCGGGTGTGTATCGATTATCGGGAACTCAACAAGATCACCATAAAGAACAAGTATCCTCTCATGAGGATTGATGACATGTTCGACCAGTTAAGAGGAGCTCAATACTTCTCAAAGGTGGATCTTCATTCTGGATATCATCAAGTAAAGGTGAAGAAGGAAGATATTCCGAAGACTGCCTTCCGTACAAGGTATGGGCACTATGAGTTTTTGGTGATGCCCTTCGGGCTTACTAATTCCCCTGCAATCTTCATGGATTTGATGAATAGAGTCTTTAGACATTACCTCGACAAATTTGTGGTAGTGTTTATCGATGATATTATCATCTACTCCAAGAGCAAGGAGGAACATGAAGAACATCTAAGACTTGTGTTGGCGACATTGAGAAAGGAGAAGTTGTACGCCATGTTCATCAAGTGTGACTTTTGGATGAATCAAGTCACGTTCTTGGGACATGTGATCACAAGCGAGGGAATTTTTGTGGACCCTTCAAAGACAAAGGCAATTGAGGAATGGCCCAGGCCCTCTAGTGTCACAGAAATCCGTAGTTTTCTTGGATTAGCGGGGTACTACCGACGTTTTGTGAGAAACATCTCACGATTGTCAAGCCCGCTAACTAAGTTAACAAGGAAAGGGGTAAAGTATGTATGCACGGAAGAATGTGAGGGAAGCTTCAAGGAGCTAAAGAGAAGGCTGATCACTGCACCTGTACTCACACTACCGAAAAGTGGAGAATGTTTTGTGATATACAGTGATGCTTCAACGAAAGGCTTGTGTTGTGTACTCATGAAAAATGATAATGTGATCGCCTACGCCTCACGACAGTTGAAGATCCATGATCAGAACTACCCGGCGCATGATCTAGAGCTGGAAGCCGTGATTTTTGCCTTAAAAATCTAGCGGAACTACCTTTATGGTGAGAAGTGTGACATATACACCGACCACAAGAGCCTAAAGTATATATTCACACAAAAGGAGCTCAACATGCGTCAAAGGAGATGGTTAGAGCTAATCAAGGATTATGATTGCTCTATTCACTATCATCCTGGAAAGGCGAACAAGGTATCTGATTCTCTAAGCAGGAAAGAACCTGCTACTCTATCCATGTTGAGGATTGAGAAAGACCATATCTTCTTGGATTTGCAAAGGATGGTTTTGGGAATCGTAAGGGCAGGGGATACATCCTACCTTGCCCAAATTATTGCACAACCATCCATCCAACAGAAGATTAAGGAAGCACAAAGGGATGATGTAGAGATACAAAAGAGGGTGAATGCAGTAAAGGAAGGGAAGCTGCAAGAGGTCCATATCGACGATGATGGTGTGATTCGGTTTGGAACGCGGCTTTGTGTGCCTTCATCACCCAGAATAAAGAAGGAGCTATTGGATAATGCACATAGCTCAACTTTCTCTATTCATCCTGGAAGTACCAAGATGTATCATGATCTCCAAGAACACTTCTGGTGGGATAACATGAAGAAGGAGATTGCAGAATATATATCAAGGTGCTTGGTATGCCAGCAAGTTAAAGCTGAGTGGAAAAAGTCCAAAGGTATGATGCAGCCATTGCCTATACCAATGTGGAAATGGGAAAATGTTACTATGGACTTTGTCATGGGTCTTCCGAAAACGTCAATAGGAAATAATGCGATATGGGTTGTGGTTGACCGACTCACCAAGACTGCCAATTTTATCATTATTCGGGAAGACCTCTCCCTTGAACAACTTGCAAGTATATATGTGAAGGAAGTAGTGAGGTTGCACGGTGTTCCACTCTCGATTGTCTCTGACCGTGATCCAAGGTTCACTTCTAAATTCTGGAGGAGCCTTCAACATGCTTTGAGTACTGAATTAAATTTCAGCACGACCTATCACCCCCAAACTGATGGCCAGTCTGAAAGGACTATTCAGACACTTGAAGATATGCTAAGATCATGCTCTTTTGAATTCAAAGGTGGATGGGATCAGCACCTTCCATTGGTTGAGTTCTCATACAACAATAGCTTCCACTCGAGTATTCATATGGCTCCGTATGAAGCTCATTATGGGAAGCGATGTAGAACTCCAACCTGTTGGGATGAAGTTGGAGAACGAAAACTACATGGTCCCGATCTTGTTCAAGAGATGACAGAGAAGGTTCAAGTCATCCAAAAACATATCAAAGCTGCTCAAAGTCGGAAAAAGAGTTATGCTGACAATCGTCGAAGGGACTTGGAGTTTGATGTTGGAGATAAAGTCTTCCTTCGAATATCTCCATGGAAGAGAGTCATACGATTCGGGAAAGAAAGGGAAGCTAAGTCCAAGGTACATTGGCCCTTTTGAGATCCTTGATCGTATAGGAGCCGTGGCATATCGACTGGCACTTCCACCGAATATGGCTCAAGTCCATGATGTGTTTCACGTATCACTTCTGAGGAAGTACATTCCAGACCCCTCACATGTACTAAAATCAAAGGTGGTACAGTTGGAAGATGATCTCTCATATGAGGAGCAGCCGGTAAAAATTCTGGACCGAAGCGACAAGGTTTTACGCAACAAGACAACCCGCCTTGTCAAAGTGTTGTGGAGGAACCAAAAGTTTGAGGAAGCAACTTGGGAACCAGAAGAGGCAATGAAGAAGAAGTACCCTCACCTGTTTGTGTAAAGTGAAATTTCGGGGGCGAAATTTCTTAAGGGGGGAAGAATGTAACGACCCAATGTTTTTCAATGGAAAATTCCATTCTTATATCTATGTCATAAAAACACAAAATAATGAACTACTAAGTGATAAGTGACCTTTAATCATAATTTTGTCACCCCTATGTTTGGAATTTTAAAAATCTAACATACACGGTTGTGTTCAAGATAGTTTTTGGAGTCCAATGAAACAAAAATAATTTTTGGTGAATAGTAACCTACCCTTATGAATAGTAATATGACCCTTATGAATAGTGAATAATAGTAACATTACCTATGAATAATAAAATAAAATTTAGACATCTTAGAAAGTGACAATTTTAACTTAGTAAACGTTTTTGGTATTTTATAAGTCATAAATAATTAATTATAATTGATTCATTAATATTTATTTTCCTGTAATATATTCATAAATTATTGAATCAATGTCTAGTAGTTTTTAGATAATTTTATAAGACCCTAAGTAATTTTTGAAAGAATTGCAAAATCACTTTTAATTAAAAAAACAGTTTTTTAAAGTAAATTATAATTTTAATTAAATAATAAATTAATAATATTTAGAAAATTATTTTTGAAAAATAGACTTCATTTTTGGATTCTACACGTCGAAAAATAGTTGGGGTAAAATTTTGAGATTTTTCTAAGATACTTGAATTTTTGATGAATAGTAGAATACATTAATTTATCATATAAATACATTTTAATTAAAACCCACTATTCCTGACATCACAAGTGATGTAAGCACCCAAATCCCAAATTCACAAGTCAAATTTACTATTCTTGGTCATCCAAGACTCACTATTCCTTGTCTTAGGTAAAATTAATAAACTAATCAATTTTATATTAAGGAAACCCCTCTCCCCTCCACTATAAAAGCCACCCTTCACCCCCTCTTTTCCCTCACACCTCTCAAGCTCCCAGCCTTCTCTAAATTCTTCCCAAACACCTTCCCTAGCTCATCCCCCACGTCCAAAATCTTCTGGTCTCATCAAAAGACCAATCCTAGCTTCCTTAAAGAGGATCTCAAGAGAAGGATTCTAAAGGTAATTTCTCTCTCTCTTCTCCTTTAATTTCCTTTCAAATTCAAGTTCGTTTCTTGATCTCTCCCTACCTATCTTCATCCAAATTGTTCTGTAAATCCAGTATTATATATATACTGTAATATTATGATTCTAATGTTATATTATATCACCCCACACCCTTTCCCCCTTCCTTTTATTTTATTAAAGAGAACGTTGTTCATGTGGTGATAATTTATCACCTTCAAAAACAACATGCTCTCTTCTTCCATTTATACATTCAATCTGGTCATGAAACCATTTTTATGGTTGAACCAGAATGTTATATGTATTATGTTCTATTTTAAGTTTTGGAAATATCCTATGGCCATATTACTAATTGAAATGTTAAAATGAGTTCGTTGTGATCCAAAAACCGCTCAAATTAACCCAAATAATCTTCATTTAATTATTATCTAATGATTCAGCCACATGGATATAATATAACTCATTATAAAATCATTCAAGATTCTGTAATATTATTAAGAACATGTAATATCATTTCTGGATGTTTACCCATGATCTACCCAAACATCAATTTAAGAATACAAGTGAACCACTCAAGAAAACCATAAAAACGAACATCCCCGATCAATGTTTTTAAGCTCTATAAGTCAATCAAAGGAACATAATATGAAATAATTAAGCCATAATGAACCCTATTAATGTAAAAAAGGTTCTGGAATTTCTAATTAATTAATATAATGTCATTATACGGGACATTAAAGAGAAGGGGCCATTCGAGTACAAGGTAAGGGGAAATCTCAAACCCAATTTTCTTCCTTCGGGTTCTCCCTCTTTCACTCCATTTTTGATATGGTTACTCCTCAAAGGTCTTTTGTTCATCATTTACGTTACCTTTCTGGGATATACATGTTTTTCACTGGTTTTTATGTCCATCAAAATGTTTTCGAATAGAAATCTTCTTTCAAGATCTCACATTTCGCCTCTCATTCAAGGTTGATGGTTCTTATATCAAGTATGTTGTTCCCTCTTTCTTTTGGGGACCCAAAGCTTATGAATGTGTTATTATTAGATGAAACCCATTCCTTTCCATGGGTTACTTATGTACATGTTTGATATGTGTTCTATGTGGCAAGCATGATAATGATAATGTTATGATGTGACGGGTGCGCCCGGAATTATATAGCACAATATGAATGTTTAAATGTGACGGGTGCGCCCGGAATTATATAGCGCTCCAATGCATTGGGTAAAGTGATTAATCTCATGAGTAAATGTGAAATTATGCATGAAAATGATGCTATCTTTGTTCACAAATATGTGTGGTAGTTAACCACTAAGACATGATGTTTCATTTTTATGCTTTGCCACATTTCAAGTTTATTGTTTGTGCTCCTCTCATGTTCAAGATCTTCTTCCTATGTCATGATTATGCTCACCCCATGCTATATTGTTCTTATCTATCCTCTTACTGGGCTTTTAGCTCACCCCTTTTGATGTATATCCTCAGGTGGCTACATGTACTAAGGAGAGGACAAGTGCTACTAAGAAGCTATAGAAGAAGAGATTAAATGAGTTTTTATGCATGATGTTGTACTTGTTATGTGTAGTCCTAGTTTGCCCAAGACACTAAACCTCTGGATCCTCCATGTGTAATACTATTATGTTTTTCATCTTTGAAATGATGTAATAGTAATGTAAGGAAAGTCTGGGTCGCTATATGTTATGTAAAATCATTTGGATTAGCCATGTAGTAGGTACATATTAGGAAGAGAGGGGCCCACAATTGCCGAATGGTTTGACAAATTGTGTGGGTTAACTGTTTTCCTATACATGTCATTAAAAAATAAAAGAATATTGTTTCTGTCCTTTTGATATTTTACCCTAATCCCTCTCCCACTCAACCCCAACAATATTTTCTTCTATGAGATCCTCCTATAATCTCTATTAATCACCCGGGATATTTCTCCTTGGGTAAATATTACCATAATTCATTAAGGAATCTCCAAGTAAGTGATTCTTCCTCTTGTACTTCCCTTATTTATAGGATTTCTTATATTCTATTTTGGGGTTTCAAATGTCAAAAAGGAATTGGTGGTCTTTTTATGTAGAATATTAATTATTAGGTTTTAATATGCAGGTTTATGGTCATATCAAGCCTTTATGGTTCATGTGGTGTTATGGTTTCCGTTTCCCACAAAATTTCTGAACTTTATACACTTTAGGTAGTCATTGCATCCCCTAACATTATTTTATCATTTTAATATACATTCATGGTTAATTATATATTTTTTATGTTTTATTTTTTTAGTGTTAAAATTTTCATAGATGGTCTAGATGTGCTCCTGTAATAGAAATGTATTTTTTCCATAAGGATAAAAGTAATGTTTTTGAGTTTTCCTTTTGCTGGTGCATCTTAAAAGTGTTTTATTATTTGTTTGAAGGTTGACAAAAATGTTTTGAATGGAACATAAAGTGTGAATGAGTTTCCAAGTATGAATTTGAAGGAAAATATAATACATTGTCAAATTTGTTTTTGTTGTACACTTTTTATATGAATTGTAAATTTTTTAAATAATGAATAACATTTATTAAAATGAACATGATTTATCTATTGATATGAAAGTGGTTTGGACCAAGGTATTGGATGATAAATTTTGGAGTTTATTTTACTTTTACAAATGGGGATTTACATATTAATTAAGTGATGGTAAATGTATTTGAAAATGGTTTCGGTGTGTGAGAAAGGGGAAATTGGTTTTTTATTATAGAAAATAGTAAATATAAGGTGTGTTTATAATGTTTGAAGAGTGTATGAAAACAGAAATTTTTGTGAGAAAATTTAAATGAAAAATTAAAAAAGAAAATCATAGGTTTCTAGGTGGGATGACTCGGGCTAGTACACTAGTGATTCGTAAGTGGCATAGTCCCCATTTTACTTAGAATGATTAATAATTAGAACAATAAATAAACAGTGATGATGATTAATTACCACTAGAATTTTGTATTCTTCTCCTCTATATATTCTTATGCATGAGGAAACTTAATGTGTGGTAAATAAAAAAACTTACTGAGGTATGAGGTTCGAGTTTCCCACTCGAGAAAGACTAACTCTAAGGACATACCCATGGTACTCTCTTGAGACATAGGTGATGTTGTCTTATACATTGGCATACAATGGACCTTGAGTACCTTTCATTTAAAAAAAATTATCTTATTAATTGTTCCATTCTTAAATGTCTGATTTATAATTTTTTTTGAAAGTGTTTATTTAAAAATTGTCTTTCAAAAAATATTTTCATAAAAGTTTTTGAATTATTTTTTGCATGAGTGAGCATGTAATTTTTTTTAATGTTATAACTTGGAATGCTTTATTTTGGTGTAATCTTAATTGGCCATTGATCATACCCTACATACACATTTGGGTGTATGTATACATTGTTTGTATGACTCGGGTTAAGGAAATATGTTTTATGATGTGTGTTAGTGAATTCTGATTATAGTGATCCTTGTTGTTGATGTTTGTGGTGGTGGATTGAGGGTGATGTCCCTCAGGTTGAAAAGATGATTTTGTGACATTTTTTATTTTCATTTCCTTGTAGTATTTTATGATTTTTTAATGTTATAAATGTTATGTCTGAACATTCTTATGTCTTGTTTGGTTTTGGTTATTTATCATCTATATATCTATTTTTTGTTGATCATGTATATGTAATTGGGTAAATTAATTCCAAAAATATTTTAATGATTCCCATGAACTAGTTTCGAGCCCACGGGGATCAGCAATGCCATTTGGGCCACACTATTGGTTGGGTCAGGTGTCAAGTTGAATGGTAGTCCACATTGGATTTTTTTTAGGAAACATAATATTGATGATATCACCTGATCAATATTGGTGAACATAATAATTAGAAACTAAATTTCATGGGTCGTCATAAGATCATAAGGGTATAATGACATAATCAATGTGTTGGAAAATAACATATGACTGTTTTTACCCTTCAATATCTTGATCATAAGAATTAAAAACAACTATATGTCTTTATAAAAGGTATGGATCATAAAAATTAATATTCACTAGCATCGTGATTTCAATCCTGGTCAATTGTATCTTTTAATTCAGGTAGCAAGCAAAAATAAAAGATATTGGTACATTTGGAAAATCATATGAAAATATAATTTTAATTCTATGTTATAAATAACTAGATACTGGTTAAATCCATGTGATAATCCCTCTGATAACTCCATCATTCTTTCCTTAAAAGGCAACGAACATTACCCATTGTGTTAGAGTTGTATCTAGGTACAACCATCATATAAGCTATATTGGGAAAACCCGACACTACATGGGAACCCAAATCCTAAAATATATAATAGCCTCACTCATGATCATAAAAAATGTCTAATTACAATTTATAAGTAAAAAAATTATAATTATTCAATTCTTAATAATCCAATGGTAATTATTTATTGATTTGTTGATTCACCGATGGGAAAGAAATAGGATCCATGATAATGTCAGAATCCATACAGAGAATGAATAAGGATGTAATCAATAACACATATCCTTAGTGTAGTGTAAGTAACATCAAGGGTTTCTATTTTTGATGGCTGGAAGTAAAAATAAAAGGTTATTAAAATATTCTTGAGTAAAATAACATTTTAAACTTTTAAATAACTTTAAAAAATATAAAAAAGTAATGTCAAAATAATTTTCAGTGAAAATAAGAGTTGAGTCATGAAAATAAACATTCATATAAAATTATGGTTGTGATGTTGATAAAATCCATTCATTTTGTAAATGTGATAAAATAGAATTATTTAAAAACATTTTGTTAAGTTAGTCGAAAGTGACCCATTTCAAAAAAAATAGAAATTTAATTTTAAAACATTTTGATGTTAGGTCAATGTTCTTATTGAAAACATTGTAAAACAGTGTATCTTATGAAAATAAAATTTTTTAAACCATTTTATGAAAAAATCTTAGTATAATTAAGGATACCTGATCTAAAAATAAAATAAACAATCACTATCACATATAAATAGCTTTCATGATGATTATTCAATAAATAATGGATAAATTCAAAAAAAAATTAACAACATTCATTCCTAGAAGAGAATAAATATATGTGGTTCATGTTAATAATATAATTTTATTTTCTCTAATGTATCCTTGAATATAACAATCTTGATTGAAATAATATTGTAATATAAAACCTTTAACACATTGGTACTATTTAATACTAAGCCTAATGAAGGAATAAATTCAAAAGAAACATTAAAATTCATCACCATATGTTGTTTTACATATTTAATAAAAAAATTAATTACACACATAATATTAAAATATTAAATATAATGAATAATAAATATAAGTAAATGGAATCCAAAATTATGTTATAAAATTATTTACCACTTGGTAACATTATAGTAAAATCCAATTTGATGAAATAATGTAAATTAAAACCTAATGTACCCTAATTTATGAATTATTAAAGATATAATATTTAAAATGGGTATTTTATAAACCATATAAACAAAACTAGATGCATAAAAATAATATATTCTTCAATTAATGTAAATTGATAGTAAATCCCTTACTTGAGTCCATACATGCTATATTTTTCCTTTAACACATTTATAATAAGAATATTAAAATTAATAACTTTCTTAACAAAATTTTCAATTTCTAATAACTTATAGTTAAACAATTTTTTTTTATTTTTTCCTTCAATATTAAATTATTTAATTAGTTAAGTCAACTTAAAATGTCTTGAGAATGTTAAGTCTGTTGTTTCAAAACGAATTTGGTGTGATGAACATTGTTAATAATGTAATTAAATAAAAACTCCAGAATAATAATCATGAAATATTTATCATATATATATCAATAATATTTTTAAAACTAATCTGGGAATATGGTTACCAAAATTTAAATAAGTTACAATCTTGGAGACAATAAGACTTATGTATGTGTGAGTGACAGTTTCATTTTTCAATGATCATTATATAAAAAAAGAATGTAAAATTATATCAATACCTAATGATAAAAATAAAATAAATAAAATTGTTTTTTTCGTCAAATATACTTGTATATATCATCTATTTTATGTGGAAGTGATAAACTAGTCACATCACTTCATAGTGGCAGTATTCCACACATAAGCATAAATGAAGTTATCATTCCTTAGTGACTGGAAACATAAAGTGTAATGAGATATATTATCTTTTAAGAATGATAAATATTTAATTAATATCATAATTATCTCATTTATATAATATATATTAAAAAATTTATTCTTATTACCTTACATGTAATGCGTCAGTGAATAAAATCAAATCATTTTGTGATGCAGTAGACTACCATAGACACACGCGACATTATCGTATCCCTCATAGAATGGAAATTACAATTTCAAATAAGATATATTAATTCAATATGTATTATTATGAAACAAATATCATATATATATATATATATCATAAATCCATATTTATAACAAGTTCTGAGTTGCGATAATGAGGAAGAATGACATCTTTTAGCGAGGTGATAGAATGTCACACACACGAATGATGATTTCATTCATAATTTAATGGTGTGTGAGATGAATTTAGATTATTAAATTATTCAAAAATAATATACGTATATTTTATTTATTGTTTTTGTTATATAATCATAATTTATAATGATTTTAAGGGTGTAAAATCACAATAAAAATAAAAATTCATAGTAAAGCACGATACCTCTCCACTGAACATTCTCTTTCAGTTGGAGCCATTTTATTCTAAAGGATGTATTTATTACAAAAAAAGGATTTGAGTGTGTGTTTATGTTATGTAGAAATGTATTTGTGATTTTATTGAATGATAATTTTTTTTATTAATTTGTGAAGAGGATAGGAGAGGGGTGGCCTTTTATAAGTGTTGAGAGTGACACACATATAATTTTTAAAAATAAAAATTTGTACACAAAATTTTACCTAAAAAAGTATACAAAATTAACTATTACCAATAAATTTTAATTATTAGTAATAAATAGGTACAAACTATTTATTTTAGTTTTATTTTTAGGTAGTTTTTACCCTTATCTTTTTATTTTAACCCCCAGTAATTATGTTTCTACCTTAACCGTGGTAAAATATTTTTACAATTCTCACTATTGATTATAAAGAAAAATAAATATTACATTATTATATTATATAAATATTTCTAATTAAATATTTTGATTCCATTTTAACAAATTACATTCATATGTGTGGGAAAATTTAATTTTAAATTAAACCGAAAGATGCAATGAAAAAGAATGATTTCAAGATGTGTATTTTTCATGAAAACTATTCTTTTATGCTAACTCTGTGACCTATCATAATATTTATATGAATTTTAATTAATATTTATATATTTATAATATATAAATTTCATTTAAATAGTTCTTCATTAGGGGGATATTAATTAAATAAAATGGAGATACATTATGCAGATTGAAACTGTTTTCAGAAAAATCCAAAATTTTAAATCTAGGAAAAAATTTATAATAAAATCCATTAAAATATTAATTAAAAATTTCTTATAATAAATTAAATATTACAATTTAATTATTATTTTAGATAAAATAATATTAATAACTTAATTTAACTTTTAAAATGATTAATTTATCGAAAAAATTTACATTTTTACAAAAAAATGCTAATTTTCATTTTCAATAAAAAATTAATACTTTTTTAAATATCTAAAAATTTCACCCTATGATGATTTTAATGTTATTAAAAAAATTTAAGAAATTTTTTTAAAATAAGGTTTCTAAATAGGTAAAAATTAATTTTAATGTTTTTGTGATAGTACGATGTACACACCTTTTTAAAAAATATATTTTTTTTAGAAAACATATTTTTTTTCATTGAAATAATTTTTATTATACTTTTCTACCAGTAGATGACCACTAAATTTATTTTATACATGTGGTAACCAACTTATTTTCATGATTTATCCTGAATTATTCAAACACACTATAACACCCTTATGTTTTTAAATTATATATTGAATACATGAAACACTAATTCCCTAAAAAACAACAAATTTTGTAATCTATATGTAAAACACAACATTTTCTCCTATATGTTTTGAATTAAAAAAAACTGTCATATAGTGTTGTGACTAGTAAGTCATTTCGAGTCTGATAGAACCAAATTTGTATTTTTATGAATAGTAACATACTCTTATGAATAGTAATACGACCATTATGAATAGAAAAAAATTATAATATTTTATTTTCTTAAGGTAACAAGATAATGAGAGATTAATTATTTTTTCAATGTGATAAAAAAACTAGTTTTACATTTTGAAATGTTATTTTTCGAATTAAATATGATCTTCATTAAAAAATAAATTAATTATATTTTGAAAACTATTTCTGAAAAATGGAGTTTATTTTTAAAATTTCCACATCGAAAAATGGTTAGCATGATTATTTTGGGTATTTCTATAATTCTTGAATTTTTAATGAATAGTGAAATACGGAAATATATTGTTTATACAAATTATAAGTTATATAAAATATTTATGACACCATGAGTGATTTGAGGACACTTAGTTCAAAATCACATGCCATTATTACTAATTAGGATCGAATTAATCAAGACTATTCAAGGGCTTGAGCCAAAATATTAAAATAATAATAATAATATTGTAAAATCCCTCCCCATTTCACTATCTAAACCACCCCTCTCCCCCACTTCCTCCCACAACAATCAATCATCAATACATTCCTAAATTATTATAAAAAATCACCCTATGCACCTTCTCCATGTTGAGGTCCCATTGGTATCACTAAAAGGACAAAAAAAACAAAGGCCTTAAAATGATTTTCAAGGAGGAGTACTCAATAGGTGAGCCTCTCTTCTCTTCTTCCAAATTCTTTTAGAAGTTTCATTCATTGGTAGCTCTCTCATCCCCTTCCCACATCCAAATTCTATGATAATTAAAAAATCATCCATTAACTGGAATTTTATTATTCTGATTTAATATTTCATCGTCATCTCTCTTCCCCCCCCCCCCCCCTTACACTAAAAATGAAAATACCGTCTAAGATGTGTTAATTTATAACATTTCAGGATGACAGGTTTTAAATTTATATTACATTCTTCCAAACTGGTCATGAAACCTTTTCAATGGTTGATTAAAATCTTTATATATGAGTTTTACATTATTCAATGTTTTTTAATCCTGACACACTCATAATAAAAAAAATAAGTTCATTATGCACAAAACCGCTAAGTTAATCAATGCGTTTTAATTGACTTTTAACTAATGAGTCATCCTCATGGTATATATTAAAAAATAATTATAAGATCATTTATATATCTTGACTTTTCTAATAATATATATTAACAATTCTAGATATTTACCCACCATTCAAATGAACTTCCATTCACGAATACATGTAAACCGGACATGAAAATCAAGGAAGGAAATGCATCCAAAATAAAAAAAATTGAATCTATTAAACCCATAAAAAGAAAATTAATGAACCAAATAAGGATATAAAAAATCAATTACATGTTGTTGAGGTTCTATAATTATTAATTAATGAAGCTAAATTTGATTCTTCAGGTCATTAACATCAACTAAGAACACCTTCAAGCATAAGGTAAGGGATCCTCTCATTCACTTTTATTCAAGAATATCCCCTCGGGTTTGTCATTTAATTTTTAATTAATAATGATGGGGGTATGATTTATAACCTCCATAAAATTTACCTTATTATATATAAATTATGGGATACCTCTTTATATTTCATTAATCTCCCACAAGAACACTCGTTACCATTCCAAAATGTTTTTAAGGGTTTCTCATATCACCATCAATTCCGTGGGATTTCTATTGTTCGCCTCTTATTTCATATATGTGGTATGTGTGTACTATAATTTGATATATAATATCATGATTCTCTTTATATTAATTTTATTTTATGATTCATTTGGTGATTATTTATTTTTGTTCACATGATATGTCATATTACATTGTTGTTACAAGCGTTGCCTCAATTTCCGTATCATTGTGACTTACTTTGTATTATGAACCTAATAATTTTAATATTGTGTACCTACATACCACATGATATAAAATTTAATTTTAAATTATATTTATATTATATATCCATATTATGGTTTCATTGATATGATTATTGTCTTAATTTGTATACCCTATTACATATAGTGTTTATTTGGAATGTTGTTTTGAAAGTGGAAATACTGATGAAGTTGTATTATCTACTCTACAAGGATATCGAGAAGGCATATTTTACTGGTATTATATTTATGTATAATTAATTCTTTATACATGTAGTGATGGGTGGGTCCCTCTATATACCCTTGATGCATTTACAGGTTTCATAAGACAAATTAGTTGGCGACAAACCCTTCGAATTTGTTTCAAAAAAATATGATGGGTTTCTACCCACTGAACTAAACCATTTTAATGGTATTATGGTAGCATGTTCCTGATACCTGATGTCCAAATAATAATATTTGTATTTATTCATTTTCATTTATTTCTATCCATGAGGTTTTCACTATGACAATATATTTGGATGCAATTTCATTCTTAGTTTATTAATGGCATGTGTTTTTCATTTATTAACCATGACATATTGACTATACCAATTTGTTATGATTCAGTTACTGATTTTTGATTCCTCTATTTGTATCTCTTACTAACTATTTGATCACAACATATTAATTATTTTACCTTCAACATGTTATGAAAAGGAGATAATTTATTGAGTTTCTTTGGATGTATTTTTTTAGTATTTGTTATTTATTGTATTTTGTTACCTTTAAAGATGTAATTTCAGTTAAATCTATGTATATAGTTTCTTCAATATTTATAAACTGATCATTACTTCCATATTTCATTCTTTTTAGTCATTCCAATGTAATAAGAAACTCACTGGTTGTAGTCTAGAGGGGTTAGGGTATTGCAGTTATTATCAAAGGAATTTTAGTAGAAAACATAGAAAATAGATTTGAAAATATAGATTCGGGAATAAAGAAGTAAGGTAGTATTTGAGGACAAAAATTCAAGAACATCCTATAATTTCTGAAAGGAATATATTATGTGGATCTTTCTAGAAAATACATCCATGTATAGATACGAGCAGGTGGAGGTGTCTCTAGCACAGATGTACTTAGAAGTAAGAACTCTGAAAAGGAGTTTTGAACTTGACCTGGGGCATTATGGAATACAACAACGGGTCATGCTGCACTCTTGGTTTGACACTCCTGTGATATTTTCTTAGGATAATTCAAATTTTCTGTACAAGAAATTATAATGTATTTTTATGTATGTTTTATCCTCATAGAAACCATTTTTATGAGATTATCTATGCATTGAATTTCAATTTATGCTAAGTACTTTTCTAGTTGAGATTATAAATTATTATTCATAACCTAATGTATTAAATCCCATTTTTTAGAAATATAAAATAATGGGAGAAGGGAAATCATCACTTTTAGACAATTTAGGGATTTCCCCACTGAGCAAGTCAATATAGTCAATGTTGGCATGGGTGAGATCATGACCATATCGGGGAATCATATTTAGGTTCTGATGAATAACCATGTAACACCTCTGTTGGATCATTTCATGTAGATGAATCTCTCTTATTTTAGTTGGACTACACATCTAGTGGTAGCTAAGTGGTGGATAAATTATCTTGATAATATATTCATGGAATTAATATGCAATGAAAATGAAAAGGTAGTGCTGGCAGTATATTGTCTCAAGGGTGATGTCGATAAATGGTGGTCCTTGATCTAAAATTACACAGAGGAAGAAGAAATAAAAGAGATGCAATTGAGGAATTTTAATGAAATATTATTTGAAAAATATTTCCCTTGTGAGCAAATAACAAAAATGAAGAAGAAATCCCATGGCTTAATGAAAAAGGAAGAAGGCAGTGTTGTAGAGTATGAGGCTACCTTCACAAGACTATCCATTTATTCCATAAATTACTTACAAAACCAAGAATATAAGATTGATCATTTCTTTTAAGGTCCTAAGATATGTCCTTGAAGGGAATTAGTTTCTCATACATTTTCTTCATATGACGAAATTATATTAAGTTCCATCAAAAAAGAGAGCAAATCAGCTAAATCAAATATGTTCAAGGGATTAAAATATAAGAAGTGGTACTCTGATAACCATTGTAAAGGTGAAAACCGGAGAAGAACAATGTAATGAAGTGATTTCCATTACGTAAGAACTATAGAAAGAATCATCCTTGGAAATATCTTAAATACATGGGAGTTTTCAATAAGTGTGGGGAAAATGTTCATCTATCTAATGAATGCAAGTGGAAGAAACAATTTTATGATGTTCAATTCTACAATTTTAGAGATATGAGTCACTATGAAAATGAGTGTTCTAAGCACCAATGGAAAATTTCCTCAAAAAAGGCTACAATACAAGGGAAATCTTATGTGATTAAAACCGCGGAGGTTGAAGTTCCTAATGAAGTGGTGGCATGTACTTTAATTGCTTCATCAAACATAGCCAAAATTTTATTTGATTATTTCTCAACACATTAATTTATATATTCTTATATTTTTAGAAAATTAGACATTTCCAATTTGATTTAATAAAGAGTTTTCATTAAAAACTCCAAGGTATTTATCATTGCAGCAATGGAATGTCGATCAGTCCTCCTCATGACACATAAACTTGTTTTAGTTTCTAACCTTATCATCTTAGCAATGAATGACATTGATATATTTCTCGGTATGAATTGGAAGTAAAATTATGATGTGAAATCATTTTCAAGAAGAAGTTACAATATTTGAAAATAATATAGAATCCATTATTTTTAGAGTAGAAACCTCACCATTTGATTCATATCTAGATGCACCTCAAGTAACTCTACGAAATGAAATTATTAGAGAGGAATATAACACAATATCTATTGGAGAGGAAAGAAATATTTAAATTTCATATGTGCATATTGTGAAAGAATGTCTTGATGTATTTTTAGGGGATCAACCTGGAAATCCTCAAGAGTGGGAAGTTTAGTTCTTTATTTATTTAATTCCTACTGCAAGAACTATATCAAAGACTCCCTATATAATGTCCAAATTAAAATTAGTTTCACCAAGAAAACAACTAGAGGAGTTGAGTGAAAAAGGATTTATTCAACATTGTGTTTCTCCATGGGGAACCCATGTAATCCCTGTCAAGAAGAATGATGGATCCATGAGGCTATGAATTCATTATTTGGCAATCAATTATATTACAATTAAGAACAAGTATCCTCTTCCACAAAATGATGATCTATTTGATCAACATCTTAGAGGCCAATACTTTATGAAGATTGACGTTTGATCTGGATATCATCCGCAACATGTGAGGAATGAAGATATTATTAACTCTATATTTCGAACTAGTATGGGTATTATGAGTTTACAATGATGAATTTTGGGAAAACTAATAAACCCTTTGTTTTCATGGATTAATGGAATATTGTTTCAAGGAATATCTTGATAACTTTTTTTGTATTTATCGATGATACCCTGGTACAATCCAAAATCTATGAAGACCATGAGAATCACCTGAGAATTATTTTCAAAACTCATTAAAGAAATGAATTATATGGGATGCTTAGAAAGAGGGAATTTTGGCTTCAATTTGTTTCCCATAAAGGCCACATTACCTCTAAAGATTGAATATCTATTGAACCTATTAAGACAAAGGACTTGAAATAATTGCCTACTCCAATGAACATAATTGAGATACATTGTTTTATTGGTTTCACAGGTTATTATCGGCGTTTCTTTCAGAACATCACCCATTTAGCCAACCCAATAACCAAGATTACAAAAAAAGGGGTGTCGATAGTATGGGAAATGTAATCTAAGGACTATTTCAAAGAATTGAAGTGATGATTAGTGAATTATCTGATCCTAACCCTTCCATTTGGGATGATGGGTTTGTGATCGATAGCGATGCATCAAAAAAGGATTTGGTTTTCCCTTATGAAGAATGATAGAGTCATTACCTATGCATCAAGGTAGATAAAAATTCATGAACAAAATAATATCACTCTTGATCTTTTATTAGAATAGGTAATCTTTGATCTGATGAAATGGAGACATTATCTCTGTTTCCAAAAATGTGAGATATATACAGATCACAAGATCTTGATGTATATCTTATCATAGAAATTACTCAACATGAGGCAATGACGATGGATCGAACTACTCATGTATTATTATTGGATGATACACTACCACCCAGGGATGGAAAACAAGGTTGCTCATGCATTTAGCAAGAAGAATCAGGGTGTTCACAACAAAATGAGGATTGGCAAGGATCCTTTCTACGTGGATATAGTGAGGATGGGTATAATAATTATCAAAGAGGGTGAAACATCAAAAAAATTTCATTTGTTTTCCCAACAATATTTATTATAATATACTAAATGTTCTCAGACCGATGATGAGAACCTGCAAAAGAAAATTAATGATGTGAAAAAGGGGATGTTGGCTTACTTCATATATGAAAATGGAATTCTGAAATTTTGGAAGAGGCTTGGTGTTCTAGCTAGACTCGAGCTAAAAATGGAGTTATTGGATTATGCTTATAGCTCGAATTTGTCTATACATCTGGGTAGCACTAGGTAGTATAGTGATTTTAAGGAATAATTCTAGTGGGATAACATGAAGAGGGAAATTATTAATGTATTATTATTTTTAGTCTATCAACATGTGAAGAATGAATGACAACACCCAAAAGGAGTCACGCAACCTCTACCTATTCTGAAATAGAATTGGGATGTTGTCACCATGTATTTTGTCACAGGATTAGAAAAAACTCTAAAGAAGAATGATGTGATATGGGTAATTGTGGATTAACTTAATAAATCTGCAAATTTCCTCACTATAAGAGATCGTTTTCCACTGGAGCACTTAGCTAGACTCTATATCAATGAATATGTGAGACTTAATGGGGAAGCACTCTTATTTGTGTCTGATCGTGACCCACATTTTACATAGAAATTCTGGGTAAGACTTCAGAATGTGTTGGATACTGTATTTCAATTCAGTATTGCATACCATCCACTAACTGACGGGTAATCAATGAGGTGGATCCACACCTTAGAGTACATATTGTAATCATGTTCACTTGACATCCAAGGTATGTTGGATCAATACATACCTTTAATGGAGTTTTCCTACAATATTAGTTTCCATTCACGTATCCAAATGGTTCCATATGAAGCATTGTATAGAAAGAGATGTTGTACACCAACTTGTGGGAATGAAGTTAGATAAAGGAGTCTTGTGGTTCTAAAGATTGTCAAGGAAACCACAGTGAAGGTAAATACTATTCTTGGTTATATCAAAACAACACAAAAAATAAAAAAGTGCTATGCCGATAATCGAAGGAAGGATCTAGAATTTCATGTTGGTGATCATGTTTTCTTGAAAGTATCTCCCTATAAGGGTGTTATAAGATCTAGGAAGAAAGTGATACTAAGCCCTTGGTACATTGGGCCTTTTAAAATTAAGTATATAATTTGATTTGTTTCATATTATTTGGCTATTCCGCCTTACCTATCCAAAGAAGACAATGTTTTTGATGTATCATTACTGAAAATGTACATTCCGGACCCAACACTTGTCCTCACTTCTGAAGGTATAGAGTTGGAACTTGACCTATCCTACAATGAATGGCCTATGTGGATTCTCGAATCTAAAGAACAAGTGTTGATTAATTGAATGACTCATCTAGTAAAGATACATCATAGAAATCATAACAATTAAGAAGCAACATGGGAGCCTGAGGATATTATGAGGAATACCTACCCAAATCATTTAGTGACATAACATTATGTGAATTTAGAGGATGGCATTTTTATAAGGAGCATAGAATGTAAGTCCACAATGTTATGAAAATAAATATTGAATGCATGAAACAATGAGTCCCTACAAATCAAAACTTTTTATAATGTAGTCGTTAAACACAACTTTGGCTCCTCTATGTTTTTAATTTTGAACGTCGATCATCTAGAGCAGTGACTAGTATGTCATTTGGAGTCTGAAAGAACCAACATGATTTTTTGATGAATAGTAACATACCCTTATGAATAGTAATATGAACATATTGAATAGTAAATAATGTTAATATTTTATTTTCTTAAGGTAATATGACAATGAGAACTTAATTAAATTTTCAATGTGATATAAAACTAATTATACATTTTAAATTTTGTATTTTCCTAATTATTTATGATTGTATTTAAAAAATAAATTAGTATTATTAGAAAATGATTTTTGAATATTGGAGTTAATTATTTAATTATACATGTCAAAAAATTATTAGGATGAATTTTTGGGATTTTTCTGAAATTCCTGAATTTTTAATGAATTGGGAAATAGGTAAAATTCTGTATATATAAATTATCAGTTAAATATAGTACTTATAATATCATTAATGATTTAAGTCCACCTGGATCAAAATCACATGACATTATTACAACTTGGGATCACCTGAATCATGAATATTCATATTGTTGAGAAAAAATATTAAAATAATTCTTTAAATAATGTAAAATCCGTCCTCCCCTCCACTATATAAACCACCCCTCACCCCCTCTTCCTCCTACACCAATAAAGCTCTAATACTTGCCTAAATTCTGCTCAAATATCTCCCTAAAATCCTCCCCACATCCATGACCTTCTCGTCTCACCTAGATGTTAAAAAAATTACTTATGAAGATTCTCAAGGAGGAGTACTCATGAGGTGAACCTCTATTTTCATTTCTTTCAAATTATTTTACAAGTTCCACTATATTTTTTCTCTCTAATAAACATCCAACATAAAAATTATACAATAATTAAATTTCCTTACATGGAATGGAATATAATTTTTCTAATGCAATCTTTAACCATTATTTCTCTTCTCCCCCATCTCTTACACTAAAAATGAATATATTGTCCGAGATGTGTTAATTTATCACATTCAAGGATTAAAGGTTTTCAATTTCTACTACTATATTAATTAATGGTCATGAAAAAGTTTAAATGTTTTAAAAAGATCATGATATATATATATTTTTTACCTTATTCAATGTTCTGTAATCTATAAAAACTCATAAAATAAATTAATAATACTAAACAAGTTCATTTTGAACAAAACCGCTAAGTTAATCCAACCATTTGTAATTATCGTTTCACTAATGAGTCATACTCATAGTGTATAATCCAAAATAATTATAATATAAATTATATCTATTTAATTTCAATAATAATATATATTTACAATTATGGATGTTTATCCACATTTCAAAAAAACTTCCATTCATGAATACAAGTAAACCGGTTATGAAAACCATAGAAGAAAATGTTTCCAAAACAATATAATTGAATGTCTTAAACCCATCATAAATTGAATAAATGAATCAAATGATGTTATAATAAACCAATTAATTGTTTTTTATTTTCTTGAATTATTAATTAATGATTCTAAATATGATTATTCATGTCATTATGATCAATCGAGAACACCTTCTAGCATATGGTAAGGGATTCTCCCGTTAACTTATATTATAGAATCTACCCTAGGTTGTGTCCCTTTATTTTTAATTAATAACGATGAAGTATGTTTTATCACCACTATCATACTTCCCTTATGATATATAAATGATAGGATACCCCTTTACGTCACATAAATCTATAACAAGATCCCTCATTAACATGCCGAAATGTTTGTAAGGGGATTCTCATCTCACATTCAATTCTATGAGATTTCCATTGTTAACCTCTTATTTACTATATGTGGTTTATTTTTACCATCATCTGATATATAAAATCATTATTATTTTTATATTCATTTTATTCTATGATTCATTTCTGATTAATGATTTTTTTCACAAGGTTTTTTGTATTACAATGTGGTAACAAGCTTTGTCTCAATTTCCATATCGTTGTGACATACTTTGTTTTGTGAAACTAATAATTATAATGTGGGGTACCTACTACCCATTTTATATCACTTTTCATTTGAATTTAAATTAATATTATATA
Source organism: Viscum album (assembly GCA_963277665.1). Classification (NCBI taxonomy): domain Eukaryota; kingdom Viridiplantae; phylum Streptophyta; class Magnoliopsida; order Santalales; family Viscaceae; genus Viscum; species Viscum album. The sequence goes on along the minus strand of OY728141.1, from coordinate 2,136,995,579 downwards.
CCTATATTATGGATTCATGGATATGATTATTTTTTAGCCATATACCCTTTCACATACGATGTTTATTTGGATTATTGTTTTGAATATGGAAATATTAACGAGTCTGTATTATTTACTCTAAAAGGATATTGATAATTCATATTTTCATTTATTAAATAATATAATAAAGAATTATTTGGACATGTCGGGACTGGCGGGCCCCACTATAGCCCCTTCATGCATCAACATGTCTTATGAGAAAATTCATTTGGCGACAAACCCTTCGAGTTTGTTTCCAAAAAATCAGACGAGTCTCTACCCACAGAACTACACCGTTTTAACAGTATTATGGTATACTTTTCCAGATATATGAATTCCAATTAATATGAATTATCTTTATTCATTTTCAGTTATTAATATCCATGAGTACTTCACTATGAAAAAATATGTGGATACAGATTCATTCTTAGTTCATTAATGGCGTGTGTTTTTCATTTATTCACCATTCCATATTGATAATGCCAATTTATTGTATTCAATTATTGATTCATGATTCCAATATTTTTAACCCTTAATAAGTTTTTGATCTTTCCCATTTAATTTTTTTACCTTCAACAAGTTATGAAGAGGATACCATTTATTGAGTTTCCAGGGATGCATGTTTTGTAGTTATTGTTATGTATTGTATTTTGTATCCTTCCGAAATGTAATTTCTGTTACATCTATGTATCTAGTTTCTTCATGACAAATAAACCACTTGTTCCTTCGGAATTTAATTTCTTTTAAGCATGCTAATGTAATAAGTAATTTACTAGCTCTACTCTAGAGGGGTCTGGGTATTACACACTAAAATATAATTACTAGGTTATAATGGTATATTATATTACCATTAATTTATACTAGGGGTTTCTTGTACCAAAAGATACTTAAATAAATATATTTAATCAGTCATTTATTGTTGGTGTCACATGGAAAAAAAATTATTGAACATAGTTTTATTTTTTTAAAATATTTATGCATTGTACATTGTCATAGATGTAATAATAGAATTTTAATTTAGAGAGTGAATACTTTTAAAAAAACACAGTTTACTGTAACAACAATCCACCAAACATTTTATAATATACTAAAAGTATTTTTAATAAATCCAAATGATAATATTATATAATTAAACCATAAAATACAACTAAAATAAACTATTCACTTGACATATTCAAATGGATAGACAATATGATGACATATAAATACAATTTTATTCATGTTTTCTAAACAATGCATAAGTTAAATATTGATGTACATGATAGCATCAAAAAATTGAAAAATCTTTTCATGTTTATTACAAATGAAACTCTAAATATTATAATTCTTATACAAAAATATAAATAGTTAAACTATACAGACATGCACACTGAACATAAGAATCAAAAAATATCTTCTACATGGGTAAAATGAATAGACTTATTTCACATAATTGAGATAATTTATCTTAAGATGTATTTAATGTAGATGGTTTAGATAGATTTCCCTTGAAATTATATTCTTTCATTGAATTGATTTTTTGAAATAAATTTTGTGCAATCATCGAAGTGTAGAGACCCAAATCTTAACGTACATGGACATTACATTACTTTTTCGGAATACTTATTACATAACAAAAACACACACACAAGGACTGTAATAGTTTAGTGTCTTTTGAAACTTGGAATGTAATCTTCTAATCTTGGTGAAAGATCATCAAAATCTCCCATAAATATCTTCCAATTTTTGTTTCCTTACCTAAAACCTTTATTTTAATCCTGGGGAAAAGAAAATATAAAAGGGTGAGTTCAAATGCTCAGTAAAGGTAAAAAAAATAAATATCAATCACATAATATTCATAAAAACATAACAATTTGGAAATCTTACCCTGCAAAAGATATCATAATTTCATAACATGGGATAATTCATGGTAGTGAAATGAAATCCCAATAATCATAACCTAAAACATGAAGCTTTGTGTCATGCACACATAATCATAGAGAATAATTTCTTATTAGTCAAGACTCATTGCCAAGACTGTCTTAGTGGACAAAGTCCATTTCTGAACCCAGTTCACTCCTCGTTTCAGTCCTGTTTCACTGAACCGGTTTAACCTGCCGTTCCAGCCATGTCTATCTCATGAGATATAAAATCTTTACCCAAAGCATTGGAGGGAGTTATATGTCCCACCCATCTCATAATGATACCATTCTTATGTGTGCCACAAAATCATAAATCTTACATCATTGCATAACCCATGTAATAAAAATGGGATTCTTAAACATCGTGACATCATAAAACAATTCATATAAGATAAATGAATTCATAAAAATAATTCCATCACAACATAATCAAATCAGTGTAAAAATAGGGATAGAAACATAACCCTACATTATCTTATATGGACAATACTTTTGATAAAACACTTGAACTCCATTCTTGAAGAAAATATCCTTTCTACTTCAAAAACATTTTTCCTTTCTTAACATGTCATTCAATTTTAAACTAAAATAATTTGATTAAAAATAAACATGAAAACTTGTAAATGAATATTCTTGGAAATAATGTTTTAAAAATCCATTCATGTCGTATAAGTTAAAAAAACATTATTCTCGTACTTTTGTCGGAAAAGTCAAAAAGTACCTCATACGAAAAACGACAAAAGATTCCTTTCATATCCTTCACTAAAAACTCACCGAAGGGTGAAATTGGATTTAAACAATTGTAGGGGGATGGAAACCATATTACATATTTTGGGAACATGGATGTGGATGGTAAAATACACCCCAGTAAATACCAAAGTATAAACAATCTCGGATAAAAATGAGATTGTGATATTTTCCCATACCTTAAGTCCGATTTGCCTCGTAAGTGTCCAAACCTCCTGTATAATGATTTAAATAATGTTATTGACTTATTAAAGAATCATAATTATTGTTATGATATTATATATGGTCATATTGTTAGCTTCTTAGTAGTAATATTTCATTACTACTTGTTATTCGGGTGTTTATAACTTTTTGTTCTTATGCGTGTTTTGTCGAATAAATTCTTATTCTTCTCGTTAGGTTATAGATAAATCATTTCCAGAATGTTATTAATGTACTATATATCATATTTATTTATTCAATTTATTTATATAATCATTATGCAATGATGATCATGTAGAACGAATCGCATCACATAGTGGAGATGGTATTCCGTACGTACGCACGAGCGATGATATCATTCCCATGATCGTGGAATTGTATTGGAGTGTATGTATACTATTTAAGAATCAATATTACTTTACAATAATCATATATAGTAATTATTGACACCATTATACCCATCCAAGTAAGGTGGTGGGGGAAAATAGATTACACCACGGCGTGGAGACGGTATTCTGTACGTACGCACGCGCGGTGATTTCGTTTTCCATAGGATGGGTAGATGTTTAAATAGGATTGTTTCATCTTTATAACAACATATCAGTATATGAGTGATACTGATGTTATTAAATCATAATGAAACAACTAAAGAAGAAATGTTGAAGAAGAAAGAATTTGGAAAGGATCGGTAATGGATATTACCTCTTTTTGACGCGCCTCTTTTTAACATCCTCTTAGGGCACTAGGGTTGGTCTTTGAAGAAGACCAAAACCTCTAGGATGATTCTAGGGAAGTGGGGAAGTGAAATGGGCAGGGTTTTGCCGAGATTGAAATCTCAAATTGGTGTGAGGAGGAGAGGGAGGAGGTGCCCTTTTATAAGGGAGGAGAGGGGCACCTTTGGAAATATAAGAAATATTAGTTTATATTAAATCCCAACCCCACTTAAAAACTTCCAAAATGACTCATATCCGAAGATCATATGAGATAGGGTTGTAATATCATCAACCAATAAAATTTAGACATGTTATGAATTTATTTTAAATATTACCAACTTGATTTATCCTTGTTTATCAATCTAATTTTATTTGTGGTAATAATATTCTAAATTTTAAATTATTATAAATAAATACTTATGGGTTGTGAATTTGACATAATTTGACAATTTATGACATTGGAGACCATAAAAATTTTAATTTATAATTTTTAAATATTTTTGTGATTTTTAAACAATTTTATAATATGTTATTTTTATAAAATAACAATAGTGTCAATTTTGACACTATTCATTTATTTGAATTTAAATAAAATATATATAGAGGATATGTCCAAAATAAATGCATTAATAGATTAATAAAATTTCATATGTATCTAGAAAATTAGTTGAGAACATTAAATAGTGCATATAATTATTATTTTAATATTTTAAAACCATTTATTTTATATTTTAATTAATAAAATAATTTCAACATTACTATTGTGTCATACTTAATGATAATTATTTAATCCCTAAAAATTCTAAATAAATACCTATGATGTAGATATTTGTATTATATTTCTGGAGACTATTTATGTTATAAGTTCCTTTATGTTTATCACCAAATTAAAATTATTATACTTATAAGATTTAAGAAAGTGACATGTTTTCATATTCTTTGGTTTTAATAATAATTAAATTATTTTCATGGAAAAAAGTCTATTTAATGAATCTACTCCGACCCTTAGGTGATATGGATCGACCTTTAGTCATCCAATAGTATTTTGGAAGGTGTTAGGTTAATTTTATAATCTTATATTTACCCTTAATTACCCGATTTACCTTTAACTATGGTAAATAAAATTTACCGTAGTTACTATTAATAATGCCCAAAAATAAAATGTAGCTTATTAACATAATTTGGACCCACTGATTCTGAATATGGAATCCATTTTTCAAAATTAAAATCATATATGTTTCAGTAATTAATTTAAAATACATCTCGTTGTTAATAAAATGTGTTTTAGAAGTTAAAACATTGCCAAAGATTGAAATGTTTTTACCTATGCATTCAATGTAAAATTAATTCTAATGACATAAATTATATTAAATGGTGAAAATATATTCTATCTATACTTTAAAACCATTCAATATTATAATTTAACTATATAAATTATCTCAATGAAAAAAGTTGTTAATAATTAAAAATTAGCGTATTTTTACTATTCATCAAAATATGAAGGTTATCAGAAAAATATAAAAAATTTATCCAAAGTAAATTTTTATATCCTAATTCAAAAGAATAATTTTATTTTGACAAATTTAGATTATAAATGTGTCAAAATCTAGATTTAATGTGGGTGTGCCATCAAAAGGCGGCAAAACTACATTTTTTTATAAATACTTATTTTACAAAAAAAAAATATTTTGTTCTATTACCATGATATAGAAAATGTGTAAGATGAATAATAATGTTGTAAAATTTAAAATTCAGTTAATACTATTCATAACGGCTAGTTTATAATATTATAATAATATATCGCTGTTTAGTGGAACTCGGTATTGCGTACTACACACGCTATTGAGGAAGGTCACGATTGCGTGCAGCGAAAGATTCCATTGATGATTTATATAACATAAAAACAAAATATTTCTCATAAAAGTCTCAGGTGTTAAACAAAGGACAATCACTAGAATAATGATTATATGACCCACATTTAATGCAATTAACGGATTAAAATCCTACAGACGATACTTTTACCAAAAAAACAAAACATAATAAGAACAAATGAATCAAAACTAATTACAATCCATTAAAAAATTTATTTCATGAAATAAGTATATTATTAAAATATTGACATGTGAATGAAATTTATTAAAATTTTAATATTTTAATAAAATATCACTATTTATAATTTTATCTAATTAATTATTTAGTGTTTTATCATCTTTTTGAAAAGATTATAAATAATCTATAAAAAATTTCATGTCTGAAGGAATCTATATTTATAATATTTTCACCCAACATATCATTTTATTTATTATGATTTGAATCATCTGAACAAAAAATCATCATTTTAAGAAGTAAAAAAATATACTTTTTCCACGAACACTTTTACATTTTTATTTGAGTGTGATATGTATAGGAGTCATTTTTTCATTATATAAATCACAAATTTCCATTATATCATCAATATATGAACAATAAATTATAGAATTGTTAGAAATATGACAATCATAACAAAAATCTCTATCTTTTGATACACTTGTATAAATTGCATTTCCATATTTTAAATCATTTAAACTATGATCCCAGGAAACAATATATATATGTGAAATTTTTATCATAGAATATTTTTCCAAAAATATAAATTACCTTTTTCTTTTAAACATTCATCATTATTTCATGAGATTCTAGAATTAATTCAGGATTTTATATACTTATTTTTTTTCTCTCCATGTTCTTGTAATTTTTGAGCTTCAAAAAATTAGGTTTAATATATACATTCTTCCTACCCCCATAGAAAATAATAATGGATAAATATAAATAAAAATTTTAATTTTATTGAGTGATATCTCAATCAAGAATTTATTTTCATTTTTCTTAAAATCACATTCGCTAAATATAGTTGCTTCAAGCTATTTCCTAATTTCAGGTGCAGTAATACAACAAATAATTTTCTAACCAATATTTCAAACCAGAGAAATGTAAAGAATATTCTTAACCATATAATTATGATTACATTTAAAACATATATTATTTTAAACCAATTAGATCAAATTTTGGAAAAACAAATTATTTGATAAAAATATCAAAAAATAGAATATCGATACTCTTTAGATATGATTATATCCAGATCCTCCATTTTTAAACTTACTATAATTGAGACATGGTGGAAACATTAGATTCAACCAATTATTAATTATTTTTTTGTCCACTGAAAATGATCATTACCTTAGTCTGGTTAAGGAATAAGATAATACTTTATCACAATTAACAAAATAATTATCTGAAGCATAATATGTCATTATGAAAACCGTGAAATGATCTAATTATATGGCATCAAAAAAATTAAAAACTAAGTTATCATAAAATGGTGTTACTGTGATACCAATTGTTACATCCCACATATGTAATGGAAATGAAAAAGAGGTCATGAGTTTTCCTTGTATATAAAAAATTAGGGATTAAACATTAATTGAGTTTGTTTTTAATTAAAATATTACACAATTCAATGACACATGACATAATAAAAGAGAGATATGATAAAATACAAGAAAATAAAACATGATCCACAATATATTATAGTGGATTGGAAAAAAATGATTCTACTCCAAATTTAACACACCATAATATTGTATGGAATCAAATATGGTGTACAATATTTAATGGAGAGTGAAAATTCATTACTAACACCATTTTAAGACCCAATTGATAATCCTAATTCCAATTTATTTTACAAGATCAAACAATAATCAATTATTATATAGGATAATAAAAATTTTGAAATTCTATTGGCTAAATCCTAACATATTTTCATTCAGTGTTTTAATGTAACCCAATATTTTTTGGGGAAAATGACATGGTCTTCTTTTGGTTCATACTCAACCTAGACATTAACAGCCCCAGTCCTAACCTATTATATGTTATTGTCCTAGAGAATCATGGTTTTCAAAGGGATAATACTAAACATAGTCTATTTTTGGACTGATCATTTACTTTTCTATTTTATGGGTTAAGTATAACCCAATCTTGTAATTGGATAGATTAAAATTTTTATTCCAGGAGAATAGAAAAAACCCAGATGTAACTTTTGTGAGGGTTTCATAACTACAAGCAATATGCACTATGTTTAAAAATAAAAACCAGAAAATTAAATCACATGTAATGAATAAAATATATTATCCCAGTGACTAATCATCATTGATGATTCTGGTGGATGGATCATGTTGTGATTAAAAACATCAATATCTTAAAATAGTGATTCTTGGGAAACTAAAATATTATTTTAGCAAGAAGATAAATAATGAAGCTCTAAGACTCTGTTGAATACTATGAAGAATGAAAGAGTCATGTAGAGTCATGTCTCATATCTCTCCACTACATACATTATTTAACTGTATACTTAAATATAAATGACTATTTTCTTTACCTTAGATTCCATGAATCTCTTTCATAACATCAAATGATAAAAACATCATACAGTGGAAGCTTTTAATGATACTTTTAATATTAAACTCAAGTTATAAAAAATTCATTAGAATAGTAAAAAATAATACCAAACTTAATATCCATAAAATCTGATAATAAATTATTTGGAGTACTCATTTAATTCATTTTAGAATAACTATTAATATTCCAAAATAGTTTTAATTCAAATTTTCTCTACCAATACATTGGTAATTCTCGTGATTATTTCATATAAAACGAGAGATGATTAATATCCACATGTTATTTCTCCTAATATGAATTTTTGAAAAATTATTAAAGTAGAAAATAATGAATATTAATATCCAATGAAAAATAGATTACAATATACCAAAAAACAACTACATATTTTATCTTTTTTGAGTTTAAATATTTAATGTTCTATAACATTTAATGAAAATAAAAATATACACTCAATATTATGTGAATCTCATTTAATTCATTAAAAAATATAATACTAATTCAAATAGATTCTATATTATTTTTATTTAGTATTAGAATAAATAAAAAAGTATTTATATCCATAATAAACATATAGTGAATCTAAATAGGAAATAATTTTAAAAAATGTATGTATTTTGAGTTTTTAATACCACATATAGAAATTACCAAAACAACATTTCCAAATTCATGTAGGTGATTTTTACATATCAATTTCTGATGTATGTGTACTCATAAAGACAATTTACATAAATAAATTCATGTAAAATAATTCAAAAAGACAAATTCACGTATCTCATTTCATGTTTCTAATTTTTCATATATGATTCCACATAGTTGATTATGGTAATTTAAATATAGCTTGATTTATCAAATTTTAGTTATAAGTAAAACCTTCTAAATACAATACTTATCATTCAGTATAATTGACTTATATTTAGAGAAATCAATTATATATCCATTGAATCATGAATTAGATTAATTGAAAATTTATATCTCATGTTGGGAGAAAAATATTGTAAGTAAATAGTTCATTGAAACTACATAGTTCAGATAAAAATCATGGAATGTTTTTTAATGTAATTTATTACATTATAGAAAAAGATTCATAATTTCAAGTCATCAATGTAAATATATATAATTTTTTTAGTTTGCAGAATCCTCAATAATTACTCAATTTTGAGTTCTCTATATAATGTTATGGTCAAAATATATAATGTAACCATTTCAAGAAAAAACCTCTATGTAGGATAACATTGTACATATATTTTGTTTATATGGAAAATTTATCTACATTTTAATAGTAATTTGGCTACATGGGAACAGTAAAATCATGTATAAGTGATTTGACAATGTTGAAAATGACTTATTTTTCATAGGAACACTACATGAAAAATGTAGAACATGTTATGAAAAAAAACATGAAATCACAAGATAAATAAATTGAATAATAAATAGATTCATCAAAAGTTAAGAATTTTCTAAATTAATATATAAGTTAAAATAATTATAACACATAATTATGATGTGATAAAAATATGTAGTCAATTAACCAGTGAATAAAAAATAATTAAACCAATAATGAAAAACTAAAATATATTAAAACAAAATAAGGCTATATTAAATTATAATTACACAACTCAAGGGTTTTATACTTATACTAAATAAAACATCTAATATATTGTAATTATAAAATAAATATTTCAATATTTTAAATACATATATTGGAGGGAACACAATATTTTTTTATAATTTTGAAAACATAAATTAGTTAGTGGAGAAAAGTATTAGAAAAATATCTCCATTTTAAGTCACTCCTTCTTGGATACATGGGTAAATATAAGTGAATATATGCATTTTTTAAAAACATGTTATACATTGATGTAAATTCAAATATATAGGTCAATATAAAAAGACATCCTTTAAATGGTGAAGGGAAAAAACTTGATAACTATCACATTAATAAAAAGATCCTTAAATAAAGACTCCAAAAATTAGCATATAAATCTTAAACAAAGGAAATGTGAAATCTAATATTGAACACAAGACCATGGAAGGAAAAATATTAAAACAATTTTAAAATATCCTTGTTGAAATTCCACATCAAAAAAGGACAGCAAAGAATCATTTTAAAAAGCGTATAAGTGAAATATGATGGTCACAAGAGATATAACATAATTAATGTTAGAAATATAACAATTAACTTTGGAGGGATGGACAAATATGGACACATAATAAAAATCATAATTAAAGGGAATTTAAATTATTCTTAATAATTTCATACTTTTATGGGGAAAAAATTCAATGATAATGAATATTTTAATTAAATGAGTTATTTGTCTATATTGAAATAGAAAGTTCAATAGGAAATATTTGGTGAGAATAAAAATAACATATAATTACTACATTCAAAATAAATAATTATAACTTTAAATTTTTTTTGAGTTACTAAATTCCATTAAACTTTCAATATATTTTTATTAGAATACCCATGAATGGTATAACATAAGATTGAATTTCATATCTCATTAATTTCATGCAGAACGTGATAATAGGAAATTAAATTTATTTGTGTACACAATAGAAAATTAATCAATTTGATATTTTTTAATTAGTCTTAATGAATAAATTTTTACGTGAGAAACCCCTTATGAAAATCACAATCATGTATTATGTAACATTTGAGTAGGGGGTTTGTGATAGAGGTATTTTTATGTATAAAATAAAGTGGAACTTTAATGTAATAAAATAGTGATTAGTAAAATAACAAACTCATAATAATAGATATCATGAAGAGTTATCATAGTTCAATGAATGAAAACTAAATTAAAAAAAACCATTACCACATTTCCCAATTTGTATGACGTTCATTATCCTCATTTAGATCATGATCATTACCATTAAATTTAGGTCATACGGTTATTAAAATGATAACGAGGATGCAAAAACAAGGATAGGGGTCTAATGGATATAAAAATTGTATAGGTTCAAGAGGTTTTCAAAATTATAGTGGCCCTAAAGGGTTGATGGAAGACTCCTTTTATATAGGATAAGAGTGGAATTTTCATAACACTATAAATGGAAAAGTCACTATTAATGAGTTAAAAGGATCCAATAATGTAAACTAATGGTGCATGTAAGTGATAATGTTATGAAAGATTCAACCAATATTTTCGTACATTTTAAACACGTTTTTAGGTATTCTACTAAAATCATTTTCATATTTTCCATTATTTTTTTTTACCATTATAATTAATTTGTTACATAAATAATTTAATTATTATTTCAAAAACAATGGGTCATATTACAAAATTTTTACGTATTGATTTCAAATATGTGAACCATTTTGTAAACTAAAATTTATAATATTGATAGAAATTATTTTTATTTCTTTCTCACAAATAGTGAAAAATAATTTTATTAAAATGAATTTTTATTTTTAAAATTTATGTTTCAGGTAAAATTAAACTTTTGATTTGATTTTTATGACATAAAGTGATTAATTATTGAAGAAATTATAGTTATGTGGCTTTATAAACAAGAAAAAAATGAATTAGTCCTTATGGGTATCAGTCAAAAGAAACAAACTAAAAATTGTATTTATTGGATTATAATATTACAAAATTTTCTAAAGATATTTAAAATGGGTTATTTAAATAAAAAATATACATTAATATTATTTATATTAATTTATAGATTTTTTTTTAAAAAAAAGGGTTATGTGGAATGAAAATAATTCTTTTATTTTGAAAATTAAATAAAAGTTATAGAACTTAAAAAATCATTGTTTTTCACTGTTCACCCCCAAAATAAAACATTTTCATAAATATATGAACAATTCACCTAAGTAGTTTTTAAATTTCTTAATTCATAAATTAAGTCTATTTTATAAATTTTATGGTTTTAAATTCTTAAACATTATATTTAAATGAAAATAAAGAATATAGAAAATCTTCTTTTATTGAAAATTTGCATTTTTAGGTGATCAAAATATTATTTCATAAGAATTTATTATTAAATTAATGTTAATATATTAATTCATATATATTTATATTTTTAAATTTTTAAATATATTTTATTATTTAAAAATATACAACACTGAAATGATATAGTTTTTTTGGAATGAGTGGACTTTTATAGTGTTAAATCGTATAAATAGTTTCCCACTGAATGTAAGCAATTTTATTTGGGTAATATATTTTTAATTACTAGTGGTGTTATTATTATTCTTATTTTTAAAATATTATGCCAATATTTTGTTCTGAAATATTTTAGATAAGGTTATCATATGAAATAAGCTATCCAACATAATATTTACTTTGAAAAAAATATAGTCTAAAATGTGAATGTGTCAAATCTGACCATGCATGACTCAAAATAAATATTACCACAACTATGAATTGCCAAAAAATTATCTAAAATCATCTAGAATCACTAGTAACTATGAAATCATTATCAAGAATTCACACAAATTTTTTATTCAACATCATGTATCTCCAACAACCGTGCGATCATTATCAGGCATTGCCACCAACTTTCCCATCATGTTTAGAAATTATCACTAACTATTCCATTATCTTTATATAAATTTGATAATAATAAAGGGATTTTGAGAAAGTGGTGGAAATAATACATCAATCCTTACCTACCTGAATTTTCTATAAAACACTCACCAAAACAATTGGGTGTTAGTTTTAAATACACGACCCATGAGTGCTTCATATTGTAATATTGAGAATTCATAATTGATAGATGGTCAAAAAGATTCATGACCTAGGAGTGCCCATAAATATGATTATAAAAACTCATATACTCTACCATGAAATCACATTAACACATCACTAGCCATTATTAACTCTACAACACAACCATAAATAAAGCACCCAAAAACAACTATAAAAAAGTTGTAGATTCTCACATTTATATCCATTCATCAAATTAATGATTTAAAATTTTTATTAACCATATACTTTATTACTTATATTTAATGAAAGAAAATTATAGGAAGACACCAACACTACTATAATTTCTTATTTCAATTAAGCATAGTTTAGTTCATTAACATTTACCACATCAGGAATTCCATTCTAGGTGGAGAATCTCATGTTCATAGTTTTTACATTGTATGACATCAACAATATCCAACAAATCCTGGTATTTAGAAATGATAACCATGAAACCATGATCTCCATTTTTCAACAAAAAAATAACCAATTCAATAATATTTCTATCCACACACACCATTAATCATACCCACTATTAGTCAATAAAAAGAAATATTATATTTATAGGAATATATAATATCATTCGGAAGTGATCTTATCAATTTAATTATAGTTCACAAAAAACGCTTTCTTTACTATTGGATTTAGCTATCATTTAAAATTAGAAGGTGATTGTAGAATTCAAACAAAATTAAAATAATGTATTTCAGTGTGATCAATTCATAATAGTTATAGGACTCATATTATAAGGAAATCACAATTCTATTCATTAATTTGATAGGTTCCAATTAACAAAAAAATAATTACGGATCACAATAAGCACATTTCTCAATGATTCCTACACTTTAAAAATGTAATTTTTAATTTATTATTTATTCATTTTTTTACTAATAACTAAATCTGGTATATCATGTTAAATTTTATAGAAATATATAAAAATCATACATGCAACACACCCATTTTGATTTTATGATATTCTTAGTTATCTAATTTTTTTTGTTAATTAAGACTAATCACCCAATAAATCAAACAAGGTGAATCTTAAATTTGTTACCTTGGTTTAGAGTTCATGAAACCACCTGAAAATAAATAATGAAACATTAGTAAAAAAATCAATTTCTTTATAATCCTAACAGTAAATATCAACAAGAACAACTATTAATACATTAATGAAAATTTTCTCTAATGAAAAGGAACATGAATATAATGATCATCCAAAAGAAATATAGGACAAAAGACAAGAGAATAAAATTAATCAACAGGGTTCAATTCTAATGATCCATGGATTTTGGACTCTCTATATGACTTTAATATAAGAGGGTGCGATGAAATGGTGTTATTTATAATTCAAAAGGAAAAAATCAAATTATAGACGTTTTGAACCTCTATTTATAAGGGATGTATGAATAATATCCACTATGTAATTTTGGCTTAAAAATACCAATGTTTCTTCACTAGTAAATAGATATATGAATATCCTATTTTGGAATCTACTAAACCCCTTGATTTTTTTTATTTGAAAACATTTATAATAAATTTTCCTTAAATCATTCTCTAAACTATGGTATTACACTTGATGTTTTGGCTACTATCAAGCCACCATAACCCCTTACCTAGTCATAGGACTAAATTCGTACACTTTTTTTCATGTCATCTTGAATATAATCGAATCATAGAAATTTTCTCATAGATTCCTCCACCTAATTGTTCTAATACTTACCTCAATATCCACACCAATAGCCCCTCTACAAGGTGTTTTAGGGGTCCCTATTTTACACAAAGATACCCATTCATGCATCAGAAGTATAAAAATTCACAAAATCTGGCCCATAGTGTTCCTTATACCAAGGGAAATAACTTTTATCCTCTGTGATATAGTATACCTCATCCAATGGAGTTTTTCCATTCATTATTTTTCATAGGAGGACCCCATGATAAAAAATATATTTCAAAATGGATTCTCTAACCATTTCAATCCCTACAGTACACTACGATACCACCAAAACCAATATGTTATTCCCATGATAAAAAAAACCTTACCCCCTTGCCATTTTTCATATATACTAACATCACCTTGCCGACCACGAATAGATGGTGGAACTTATGATTTCCAATGTCACCTTTATCATGTAAAATTATTCTAAACACTCCCATAACACCTAATAAATGAAATTCAATGTGGCGTTATAGATGGGTAAGTTATAATTTTTTATAAATAAAAACCCTATGACATACCTCTATGAAATATAATTTAAACAAAAAGGCAGCCACAACATTGAAAAATTGGGATCTAAAAACATGTGACTTTGAAATCTAAAATCATTATCCCTAGGAATATACAACTAAATAAAAAATTCCTCTATCTCTAAAATAGCACTGAAAAGAAGAATTATCCATTTCCTAAATAAAATCCATGAAATATATCAAATGATAACCCATAAATCAAGTACAAGTTGGGTTACTTGGAATAAATATGTAACTAGTTCTCCCATGTACATTACTACCAACCATTATACATCCAATGAAAATGATACAAAGGCATAAATAATCCTCATAATACCCTCTCTTGATTATATTGAATCTCAAGTAATAGCACAATGAATGTCATTTCATTTTAGAAACAAAACACCCATATTCAATGACTTGGTAATTATCATGAAGGTGCAGGTAGAGCTATGAAATATAGAATACATCAGGAATCCTCTCTAGCATAAAAAAATCTATAATTGGTACACAACCTCAATATGTCACTCCAACACGTCATAAGGGATAGTGATCCTATGAGATATATTACTCCCATGACTGAACCTTCATATCCAATGAATGGGACAATCAATTAATAATACATCATTCCCAACTTGAAAATACAATGGTCTCATCCTATGATAAAAATAAGACTCTTGGCAATCTTGTGTTTCCTACTTCTACTCATAAATTCAATGGACCTTCTCTCACATGCCCTGGACCACATATGGTCCAATGATAATCATTCCTCAAATATTAGTCCAATAAAATGGGGAATAACCTGTTATCCCACATATATCTATACAAATATCCATATTCATGGAAGAGTGATTTTTTAAAATAAAACTCCTTTAATGAAATGAATTGACCCATAATAAATTGAAATCTAAGATACGTGCCTGAAATATGTCCTCTATTATTGGGATAGCCCAAACAATTTTCCCACCAATCTATGTGTGGAATATAGTTCTAATGAAAAACATGAGCATAAAGGAATAATATAGTCTCATCCAAACATACATGGTAAACTATGCATTATAATATGGGATAATAGTCCCCATGACCCCAGGAAGAAACTCGATCGCATCCGAATAGTACCCTACTAAATCACCTAGGAAAAAAATCATTGATCACTAAAAAACTAAGTGACCTTATCAATCAATCTATGTCCATCGAAATGGATTTAGATCCTCTCTACAAAATAGTAAATTTAGAAATAATATCTTTCGATATTTCTACCATTTTTATTTTGGGGATATCAAGGTTTTTTTGAAATCCAACTACAAAATGCGGATTTTCCATCACAAAATCATAGATAAAACACATCACTACAAACTCAAAAGTAGATGACATTATCCTAGCCCACAAAAACTAACTCTAAAAGCTATAGTACAAATTTTCAACACATAGATACACAAATCATGGTGAGTTGTGTAAAGTTTGAAAGACCTACTCACCCTTAAATAAAGAAACAAACACCATGATCAGTGATAAAATATGATTGTGTGTGTCTTATAAAAATACCTTTGGAGCATCACTATGAATAACATGGTCCCACATCACTTTTACCTATGAGTCTCTTCATTAAGACTCATCAAATGTATACATGAAGGAGGATTTCACTATCATCTGATACATAAATCATATATTACTATCAATTTTTTTTTAAAATATAAATTACTTATAACACCTACACCACCCTCTCTTAATATCCTAACACATGAAGTCATATACCTATGAATATCTACTCAATGTACCATCCACAACATTCCACCTCCCTATGTTATAAAAGATCTAAAATTTCTAATCCTATAGATGAATTATCCATCATTTTTGTCATAAATTCAAATCATTATATCCATAATTAATCATTTAATGTATCCAAATATTCATGGAAAAAATGAATATTACTTGAACTTGATCATGGGTGTATTTCTACACTCATGTGGGTAAACTTCCGAGACCTATAAGAGGTCACTATAAATAGTATAATAGGGTAAAATCCAAGACTAATATGGGATGAATCATAATGAACCTCCTACATAACAACTTCATCTAGAAAAAGAAGCCTTTTGGTATTGATCATCCTCTTCTATTGGTATTCAAAGGCCACATAAAAACAATTATTCTATTAGAAGGAATAGTTCTTCCTGGATTAAGTATTCAATAGTGGCCTAATCCAATAGAAATCGAATATGAATCTAGTATATTGATAGGAATGGATATGGAAACAATGAACCTATGCCAAATATTTTTGGGGACCCCTATGAAAAAACTACCATTACATTTGATGGAATAAACACCACTCCCTCCATATATACCACATTTGGGAGGAAGTGCACCAATCATATCAAAAAAAATCTCTTCAACAATTTCCAAAAAAATGTGATTATTTCGGAGATGCTAATAAAATCCAATAATGTACCGAGTATGATCCTCATATGGCCTTGAGTATAATGACCCAAACATACAGCAAGGAACTATTTCCAATATTATAATTATTATATAGTATAGAAGACGTATATAGAATAGAGAGACCATTAAAAACACAATTACCATAAATGACAAATTAAATAAATATTATTTAATGAAATTGTGGAATATATCCTGATGACATAGTAACTTGAATAGTGTAATAGTAACACGACCATTAAAAATTGTAATTTGGACAATAGAATAGGGACCTCACCCATGAATTAGTAATTGAAATTTATCCATCTTGTGAATGAAAATATGATATAATTATATCACAGTATAAGTAAATAAGTTTTTACAAAATGATTTATTCTGTGTTGGTATATTTATAAATGATAAATCGTAATTTATAATTTTATAATTTATATAATTAATTAATATATTTCTTCCAAAAATAGATTTGTAAATTAATATTTTATTGTTTATGATTTTAACATACTTTTATGAGACCTTAATTAAAATTTTTAAAGTGTTGTAAAATCGATTATAATTTTAAAAATAATTTTATTTGAATAACTGATGATATTAAATAAAACTTAAATCTCTTAAATTTAGAAAATTATTTCCATAAAATGGAGTTCATTATTTTATTATAAACATATAAAAATTGCAAGGGTGAATTTTAGGGATTTTTCTAAAATAGTTGAGTTCATTGTGAATTATGAAATATGGTAATTTACTATATTTGAAAAATACATAAATTATATAGTCCTAGATGATATATGGATGATTTAATCCCATGATCTAAATCCGACTTTTCTCTTCATAATATTTATTTATTAGAATAAAAACAATTATCATTCTAGATCTAAAATAATAAACTAATGAATAAAATAATCAAAAACAATCCTCTCATCCCACTATAAATACCACAGCTCCCCCTCACACCTCCAAATTCATAAATATTTATATATTTTTACATAATAATATTCCCAATCCCCTCCCCCCATATAGGATCCATTTCTCTCACCAATATAAAAAATATAGTTCCCCTAATGAGGTTCACAAGGAGAATAAGTTCAAGAGGTAAATTCATCTTCTATTTTTAGTTAATTTTTTTTATTATTATCACCGCGCTTGCCCTCATCAAAGTAGAAATAAAAATCCAGTATCTTATATAATATAATATTATTATGTTAAATTAATAATTCATCATCAAATCTCTTATAATCTCCCTATTATTCTCAAAATGAAAACCTCATCGGGGAGGTGTTGATTTATCACATTCAAGGTTAACATTTTTTTATTTACATATAATAAATTCAAGGATGGTCATAAAAAAATTAAAATGATTGAAAAATATTTTTAAATTTATTAAATAACTATTTTATATTTTTGAACTAACATATATGCATAATATTAAATAATAAAACAAAAAGAGTTTGTTGTAATAGGAAACTGCCAAAACTAATCTAAAGGATTATCATTAAAAAAATTTCTAATTAATCATCTTAATTTATAGAAAAATAATAATATATAAGACCAAAAAGCTTCTATATGATCATTAATAACATATAGATTTAAATTTGGACAACGATCCCCATTTTACATGATTTTCCATACATTTATAAAAGTGAACCGATTGTGAAAAGAATGAAAATGAACACTCCTGATGAATGAAATTGAACATTATAACTCATAATAATAACTATAAAAGAACATAATAATATTATAATGAGTCAAATTCATATATAATAGGAATTTTATTTATTAATTATTTAATCAAATTTCATTATCAATGATATTAAATTGAGGAATGAATTTTTATATATGGTAAATAGATTTCTCAAACCCGACTCATTTTCTTTCGACTATTCCACATTCATTAAAAATTTTAGTATAGGAGTTATTTTAATATATATAATTTTTTTCATTGTTCTTTAAATTCCATTCCAATTATATATATATTCTCAATATTATTTTATATCAGAAAAATATTTTTTTTCAAAAAAATTCCACTTTCTAAAAACACACCTTTTACTTCTCATGAGATTGTTTCTTATTCACTCAAGATTGATGATTATTATTCTAAGTAAAGTATTCCATTATAATTTGGGAAAAACAATTTTTATTCATGACTTTATGGTTTATGGAATTCTCATGAAACCCATTTCCTTTCCATAGGTTATTTTCTGAGAAATATTTTTTTACATTTGATATGCATGAATGATTATGTAATTCTTATGATGTGACAGGTGCACCCAAAATTATATTTATCTCTAATGTATTTTATAATGATATGTATCTAATGAGATAATTTATAATATGAATTATATTGAATAATGATTCCTTGCAGGGTTATGATAATAATTCCATGATTATGTTAAAATGATGTTGATTAAACTCACCCATGTTATGTGGGTTCATGTTCATATTTATCCCCATATTGGGATTTTTTTCGACTCATTTCAGGTATGTATATTGTCATGTGAGTATTTTTACTAACAAGTACATATGTTCCACGTATTGGATAAAGAAGATGGAATCAAATAATGTTTTTGTATAATTATGTAATTTTTTAATTTGGTCCTAGTATTTCCAACACACTTACAGATTAGATCCTAGTTTTGTAACACTACTATGTTTTTTATCATTAAAACAATGCAATTGTATTGTAAGTAAAATTAGGGTCATTATAGTTGGTATCAGAACACATTTTAGTTAATTTGGGAGTTATTATTAGCGGACATTATTGAAAATCTTTAGTATGAGGATATATATATGTAAGAACCAAATAATAAATATTTAAAATCAATTCAAAACATAGGGATCCCACAAGTTATGCCTCTACATTCAATTTCATAATGAATAAATTTATTATTCATGACTTTTTAACTTATGTTTTTCTCATACTGGTTCAGCCGATAGTGAATAGGTTTCTCAAATGACATTTCTAATTCCTTAGGAGGTGGAGTACAAAATTACTTGGAAATTATTACCTAGATATCTTTGGATATGAACAATAACCTGAATAATGGGGAACTTCCACCTTACCCTAAAAGGGAGACACTTCATATGATACCTCCAATAAAGCAACGACCGCCTACAATTAGTGGATCATATGATCCAATCGTCACGGAATAGTGGGTAATGTCAATGGAGATAATATTTTATGTGCATCAATGTACATAGATGGAGATTGTGACAATTGTTGGTTATCATTTATATGGAGAGGCCAAAAAATGGGGGTATTTATTAAGAACACCAAGTTAAAGGATTAAATATAATAAGTAAAGTGGGAAGACTTTAAGAAAATATGGGTTATTAAGTCTTTCCCTCGAACTCATAGGATAATAATATATAGGGAATTTATAATGCCAATGAAGAAATATGGTGAATCATTCATGGATTACAAATAAATTTTAACATGGCATGCCTCAGGTTATTTCAACAACAATGATAGAAACATATTTAGGATATTTATTAGTTTAATGCCAAAAAATCAAATTCTTTAGAAATTCGGATCATTAGGTGTTATGATGATGTTATTCGATGTTTCGTCATTGCGGAGATGGATTTTAGAGAATGGTCCCATATATACAAAGATAAGAAATGGAAAATAGAGTTTATAATGCAAGATCTAATGAAAAATGTGGAAAAAAACTCAACCACTTGCATGATAAAAATTTGGGAATAAGAATCATGATAATTGCCTCAAAAGTATGGGGAATAGCTTCATGTTTGGGTAAAAATTCTCCCAAGCTCATTGATGTATAACAGCCACAAGCAATTTGGATAATGTGGTTGCAGACAGGAGAGAACCACCAATGGTTCAATGCTTCAACTATATGTATCATGGAAACTATAAAAGCCAGTGCACTAAACCTTATATCCGTGAAGGTAATTAATGTCATCGTCCACCAAATCCAAAGGAGAATGGGGGTGATTATAGAATTACTATTAAACAAATGTATTCTGAAACTGATGTAGTGATAGGTTTGGTGGTTATTCATTAACGAATAGTGAATGTAATAATTTATTCTAGTTTTACACAATGTTTTATTTCATCCAAGATTATTTGAAATATAAAGACACTGCCTCAAAATATGGAAGTTGAGTTATCTGTAAGAATATAAAATGGGAAAATTATTTCATCAAATGTATATAACTCATCCACTATTAATTTTTTTTGGAATAAACCTCATAAAAATATTATATTACTTCCTTGGGTATATTTTTTTGCCATATTGTGTATGGATTGTATGTATTTGTACAAATCAAACATTAACTATTAGGAAAGGGAGGTCACTCTTCCTATTCTAAGATATATTAAAATTTATTATTACTGCATGGATAATGATAAATATCCTTCAAAATATTCATCTCATGTTTTGATATTTTTTATTTATAAGAATTAATATCTATCTCAAATGATTTAGAGAAGTGATAGAATCATGCTTGATGATATGCCCATTGTGAGGGACTCCATTGATGTGTTCCCTGAATAATTGTATGGCCTTCTTCCTAATTGAGAATATGAGTTCTTAAATGAACATTTTCCAAGATAATGGTATATATCAAAAAAATCATATATAATGGACACTTTTTAGTCTTAGGAAATGAAGAAGCAATTACAAGAGATTATTAACATGGTTTTTATAATCCATCTTGCTTCACCATGGGGAAAACCATTCATCTTTGTAAAGTATAAAGATGGATTAATGATCTCTATGCATTAGATATTGTGAGATAAAAAATGCCTATAAAGAAATATTAACCCCTTACATGGATAGATGACTTCTTTGATCAGATGTGTGGGTCCAAGTATTACTCTAAGGTGGACCTCCAGTCAGGATATCACCTATTTAAGGTAAGGATTCAAGATATGGACAAGAATTCCATTTTAAGGAGGTATGGACACTACTAGTTCATAATGATTCTATTTAGACTCAATAATGTTGCATCCATATTCATGGAGTTAATGAATAGACGCCATAGGTATTACATAGAAATATGTCTGGTAGTCTTTAAGGATGATATTCTAATATACTCTAATATCTAGGGGTAACATGAGGAGTATGTGAATGTTGTGCTAAATAATTATTCAAGCTTGAAGCTTTATAAAATATAATGTAAACGTGAGTTATGGATGGAGAAAATATCATTCAAGGGCCATGTTATCACCTATAAAGGAATATTTATAGGCCCTACCATAGAAAAGAAAATCAGTGAGTGGCCTAGAAAAATATATGTAATTGAGATCCTTAATTTCCTTAGTCTACCTATGTATTATTGATTCTCTTTAAAGAACATATCCTGATTTTAAAACTCAATAACAAAGATGATTCGGAAGGGAAAAATGGTTTCTAGACTAGTAAATGATAATACGACTTCCATGATTTAAAAGGGGATTATCCCTATGCTAATTCTCACTGTTCTAAAAATTTTGGAGCTCTTTGAGGAATGTAATGTTACTTTAATGAAATGATTAGGCAGTGTACTGGTGAATAATAAAAAATGACAACCTAAGCCACAACGCAATTTAAAATTCATGGAATGAAATCCCACACATGATCAAGAGGTAGCAGCTATGTTATTCATGTTGAAAATATGGTGGAATTTTTTCAATGTGATGAAATATAAAATATATACGTATCATAAGATCCTCAAATACATAGTTGTATATAAGGAGATCAATATATTGCAAAAAAAAGTTAGAGATCATCAAGAACTGTTACTTCTCAATCCACTACAATCCTAGAAAAGAGAATAAAATGGTGAGTGCTCTATGTAGAAAGGATTATGATACATTATCAATTATGATAATTGTTAACGATCCAATAATGTTTTATTTTAAAAGGATGGGCACAATTATCATTATATAAGGAACATCACCAATACTTTGTCAAATGATTTTTCCACCATCCCTCATGGATAAAAAAATAATTCTAGAAGAAATGATATGGAAATTTAGAAGAAGGAGCAAGCCAAGAGAAAGGGAAAATTGTCAGAGTTTAAAATTTTGGAGGAAGGCGTTAAAATATTTAGATAATGACTATGTGTACCATCCAATACATAGATAAAGAAGGAGATTATGATTGATTCACATATCTCAACCTTCTCTATTCACCCGGGGAGAACAATTTTGTATCATGATCTTTGAGAGAACTATTGGTGGGATAATAGGAAGAAGAAGATCATGGAATATACATCAATGTGTTAGGTATATTAGCAAGTGATGATGGAAATGCCTAAATCTAATGGGATGATACAACCATTACCCATTCTAACATGGAAGTGGGAAAATATCACCATGGACTTTATTAACAGACTTCTGATGAAATCTAGAGGAAATAGTGAGATATTTGTTATTGTGGATCATATTATAAATATCGATCACATTATCACAATTTAATAGAAATTATTATTAGATAAAATTACATAGATATACATTAAAGATGTGGTAAGGATGCAAAGAGAACAAATTTCAATTGTATATTGAGATTAAAGATTCATATACTTGTTCTGGAAATATCTCAAACATTATTTAAACATTGAGTTGAACATCTGTATGTATTATCATACTTAAAAAATGGCCATTCAGATCGAACTATTCATAGACTATAAGAAATGTTTAGGGAATGTTCTATCAATTTCAACGGTAGATGGGACAAACATCTACCTTGGGCGGTGTTCTGTTACAACCAAATTTTCAAATTGAGCATAAAAATCCCTCAATATAAATACCTTTATGTGAAAAGATAAAGAAAAATGATATTCTAGGATGAAGCTGGTGAATTTAAGATACTAGGATCTGAAATGTTTATAGAAATTGTGAAAAAGGTGAAATCCATTCAACAGAACACCAAGGAATCCCAGTGTCAACAGACGATCCATGAAAAAAATTGTTGATAGGACCTAGAGATTCAGGTTAGAGACTTGGTAGTCTTATTATTATCTCCATTGAATAGGATCTTGATATTTTTCAAGAAATTAAAGCTGAGTCCTAGGAAATTAGGCCCTATAAAATTCTTGAATTATTCAAATCAATGAAATATCGACTAGAACTTTTAAAACACATGTCTCAATTACACAATGTATTACATTTATCCTTCTTGAAGATGGACATACCAGATCTCTCATATGTATTGAATCCAGAGGTGCTATTGCTGTAAAATTATCCTTCTTACAAGTGGATAATGTTGATGATATTGGGCCATATAGAGAATGTTCTATGAAATCAGTATCCTGACATGGCTAAAGTAATATGGAGGAACAATAAGTACAATGAGGAAACACAGTAGCCATAGGAATATATGAATGATAAATACCCTCACCTATTTATGTAAATTGAAATTTTGAATGGAGAAATTTCAAATGGGGGATGAATGTAACGACTAGAACATATATCAGTGGAATTTTTTCCCTAATTATAATTATGTTATCGTATAAAACACATACATATCATGTATATACCAGTAAAAATATCAATCTCATAAATTAATAATAAAATATATAAAATTTAAAGAAATTAATGAACCTATCCTGATAGAATAGTAACATGACCCTTTAAATAGTATCCTGGACCTTGGAATAACAACATGACCATTATAAATTGTAATTCAACCAATAGAATAGTGTCATCACCCACTTGGGTATAAATAAAATTTATCCAATATATAAATGAAAATATGATATAATTATACAATTGTTAAAGTAAATAAATGGTTTAAAAATTATAAATTAAGTGCTAGTATTTTTATAAAACATAAATTTTTATCTATAATTTTATAATTGGTATAAAAACATAAAAAAATTAATTGAATAAAATATTTTCCTAAATTAATATTTAATTTTTTTCTTATTATAAGATATTTTTATAAGAACATAATTAATTTTTCAAGGTGTCGTAAAATCAATTCTAATATTAAAATTGGTATTTTTAAAATTAATAAAGATTAAAATTTGAAATTAAATTTCTTATATATTGAAAACTATTTTTATAAAATGGAGTTAAATTTTAAATTTGACACATTAGAAATTGTTATGGTGAATTTTTGGTATTTTCCTAAAATAAATGAATTTTTGGGGAATAGTAAAATATGATAATTGGCGGTATTTAACAAATACATGATTTTTTGAGTCATAACATAATATAAAACTCCCATTATCTATATAATGTATTTAGTCACGGTAATGAAAACTATTCATAGTATTCAGGAAAATAATAAACTACTAAATAACATAATAAATAACACTCTTCTCCTATGACTCTAAATACAACCACTCACAAAATATTCTTGTCACACCTCAAAATCATTAAAGATTATTCAATATATGATGAAAACTCTTCTTATTACCATAAATAAATTATAGGATCCATTCTTCATAATGAGATACCAAATCCATTATTTCTTTGGAGGCTCTCACAGAGAATAAGTTCAAAAGGTAAAATCCTCTTCCATTTTATTTTATTTTTTTTCTATACCCTACTCAACTCTACTCATCCAACTGGCATGATAACTCCTTTATCTTATACCCTATAATTTTATTATTTTATGGGAATAATTAATCAATAAACCACTTCTACTCACTCTTTTATTATAAAAGGGTAAATTTCATCTCTGTGGTGTTGATTTATCGCCTATGAGGATGATATGATTTCATTTTCCTTTTCAACATTCAAGTCAGTTCATAAAACTATTATAATTATTCAAAACAAATTTATCATTTTTCTTTTACCCATTTATTCTCTTGGACAATCATATATAAATAGTATTAAATTATAAAATAAAATTATTTCGTTGTGGTCACAAACTCCCAAAAATAATCTGAATAATTATTATTACCATTTTATTTAATGAATCATACTCGTATATGAAATATATATATATATATATGTAAGACTAATTAAATTAATTTATATTCATTAATAACAAATAATTTCAATTCTTCATAATTATCCTCATTTTACATGATCTTCCAAATATTTATATAAGTGAACTGATAATCAAAACCAAGAAAACAAACACTCATAATCATCTAAATTTAACAATATAACTCATAAAAATGTCCGTAAAAACCTAATAAAATTATAATTAAGAAAGAAAATCTATAATAGGATCTGGATTTATTAATTAATAGATGCCATTACATTATTCAGTATTTTAATGTGAAGATAGCATTCAGACATAAGGTAAGTGGATTTCTCGAACCCTATTAATTATATTTGGGTTATTACAATTTCATTCAAAATTTTATTTTGTATGTTCATTTAATATCTCTAAAACATAATTTCATTATTTCTCCCTTTACATTTCATGGACATAGATGTTCCTAATCATATTTTATGATTATTATTTTTCAATAGAACTCTTCATTCTAAAAATAATCATTTTACTTTTCTTTAGATTATTTCTTATTCATGGATGATTGATGATTCTTATACCAAGTGAGTAATTCCAATTTAATTTTAGGTACCCCATAGTAATTTCATGAATGTATGATTTATGATATTCTTATCAAACCCATTTCCTTTCCCTTGGTTATTTTATGAAAAATATTCTTATACGTTCTATATGGTATGTATTATTATGTAAATGTTAAAACATGATAGGAGAGAAATTAAATATATAGTTCTATAATTCATTAGATAATTTTTGTTTTTTATGAGAAAATTTTATTTGATTAGTAAAATAATGATAAATTTGGTCACAATGAGGATGGTATTGTTATTAACATATTTTATGTGTGAATATGATGCTATCCTTTTCACAATAGTTTGTGGTATTTGACCACTAAGACATGATGTTTGATTTTTATGAATTTCCATAATACACTTCTTTATATAATGATTCCTATCAAGATTATGATGATGACACCATTCTTATGTTATGAGTATGATGATAAATATAACCCATTTTATATCAAATCATGTTTTTTTCTATCCTCTTACTGGATTTTATCTCATACCTTTCTTTAATATATATCCCTAGGTGACTAATTATACTAAGGAGTAAATGAGTTCCTCTAGGAATCTAGATAAGAATTGATTTCTATAATGTTTATGTCTTATAATGAAAATTATATTTATGGCCAAAATTTTCCTAACACACTAAACCATTGGATCTGGTTTTGTAAAACTATTATGTAAAAAAAATTTAAAATGATATAATATTAATGTAAGTGAATTTATCATCATTATATGTATTATATGAGGAGATCACAGAGGAGTACCACCAAAAAACGATCTATGTATTCATGGAATGTAGATGTCCTGAGTTCCATTAAACAAAATGGCGTGTTCATAGAACTCAATCACATGGACATGAACGTGAAATGCCAATAATGACATTGGAGTGTATTATTTTTTATATAATCATTTTTTACCATCATATGATGAAATATAGACTTCAAATAAATCAGAATATAATATAAGTTATATTAAACTATTGTCATAAGTCATGAATCCTTTATAGAGGGTAGTAGTTCTTAACCACTACTCGATTATACCTCATATTGTCAAGGCACGAAGTCATAAAACCATCTACCATCTTATTGAATATCAAAAGATAACCCCATTTCTACATGGTAGGTTGAATAAAACACATATAAATTAGATAATTTTTTTAAATCCTAATCTCATGCAACTCCTAATGTCTCGTACGATAAGGATCCATTTTTTTCCACGAAGAACTCGTTAGTAAATAAATCTTAACAATGAATCCTCATTATGAAAATAGTTTCACACCTACATCATGGAAAAACTAAAAAACATTTATATAGACCAAGGAATAAACACCATCGACACCTCTACTAAAACATTAGAAAACTCTTCCAATTGAGATATAAGAGTCTCCATGTTCTTATTACCCATCTGGAAATCATAATCACCAATGAACACAAACCAGTAGAACTCTTAACTCAATAATAATGCTCTAAACAACAAGAAATATATAAATGTATGAAAATTCAATGACCAATATATAACAAGGATGACATCACAAAAAATATATACAACAGACTGAAATCCACAACTAACTATTGTTTTACTATCAATCGTTTACAACACTAATTCACATCAACTAGTATTTATGGTCACCAGCAAGTGTAGTAAATCCAAAATGAAATGGAAGCTTATACAAATTCAGTTCATAGGAATGTAATAATGTGTGTGTAATGAAGTATTTTGAAGCTAAAGAAGCAAATGATGAAAATTATAACATAGATGATAAGTTGAACACTAATAATATAATCTCCATCCCCTCATGAAATTGAACCTCTATGAAAAGAAACTGGACACACCCTGATTTTTTTTCATCCTTATGATGATCACATATGTTTTCATGCACCAGTATGACTCCATAAGGATGGGGGATATCATATGGTTGACCATTACTATATAAATCTTCTTTGGGGATAGTGAAAAATTGATTTCACTATTGCTGAATATAAGCCAATTATTAATGATAAAATTATTTCCTCAATTAAAAATGATTCTACATAAAATTTAATGAGAAACCAATAATAAATAACCTACTAACCTACCTAAATGGTTGGGAAATTAGATCATGGATTAATTCATCCTTCACATGAAATATACATCATCATAGAGCTACTGGTCATCTCTTGGGTAATTTATGGCCCTATAAATATAAGAATTATACTAATGTCACTGACATGCAGTCGATCAGAACCAAAACATACCTAAAGTATATGATTATTTATTCAATGTTCAACCTCAAGAGAGGATCTTAAGGCCTCCCAATAAAGGAAATAAAATATCTTAATTCATATTCTCAACCACATGAACCCTTTTCCTTACCACAAAACATATGGAAAATTTAAATGGATTACCCTTATATCCGATAACAGGACGCAGTATCTCATAATGACATAATCTAGAATCCTTATACATAAAAATATTAGATGTGAAGTTAATAAGGTCCATGAACCTCATCTTAATCTCCAACATACTCAAGCTCCCTTACTGAAGCGATATAATCTATTTCCACTTTTCCACCCACATTTTACATATTAAAATCTGTACACATTAATTTTGTTGAAAGTGATTGAGTGTAATGTCTCCCTCCTTCATATCCCAAGGTAAAAATCCCTCCCACAATAATATAATCCTCTCTTTTTATTAACAACTACAGAAACCTATTACTCAACCAGAAAATTAAAAAGAATGAAGATGACAAAAAGCTACACCAACCGGTGTTCTATCATTAAATTATAGATACTCCCATCACACTGATTAAAAAAAACAAGATTCATCCTCTTCTACAACATATATTTTTTTATGGGTTTGATTCATTAATGGTAATTTGGGTCAGCCTACAAGACCATAATAACATGAACCATCCATGTCTAGAATCTCTAAAAAGAGAAAATCCAAGGCTGGATAATATATAATGAAATTAAAAAATCATTTACAAATATTATTTTATTTCATAAAAATCATTCTAGTTATATCAAACGTGTAATCAAGAATGATGATTATACTTCTCATAGGTCCCTTCTTGGAATGTATTACCAATTTAACTTCAAAATTTAATAGGATTATGGTCCTTATGTCAAATCAATGAAGGACCTAAAATCATGTTCCTTAGATATTCTCCCTTTCATACATCATGATCCGTATTCAAGTCAGACATTTTTTGTAATAACCTAGGAAGTCATCACCATTTACTAACACCATTATTCACCATAATGGTTTTACCAAACCGTTACTTGACACCAATTCTATAATTCCACATTTTCAAGACTTCACCCTTCCAGGAACACATAATGGGTTGCATTGACATTGTATAACACCCATTCATAGAATAAAATCCACAAGAAGACACTACAATATAAATAATTCAAGATCCCATAAAAATCTAATCCCACAATGAATAACATGATGTGCAAGAATATCTCTCAAAATACTATATCAAATGGTTTTTAATTATAGACCAAGACAAAAAAATATCCACAATAATCTAATATCATTTAAATGGGTCACCAAATCCCTCTCGATCAGCATAAAATATTTTTATAAATGTAAGGATGCACATAACAAATTTTCTCAAGAAGATCATCTACTGGATTTCTAATTTAATGTTATATGGGTATACTAATTCTCCATTTAATGTGAAATAAATTTAAAATAGATATTACTATGTCAAATACTTTTTCTCTACCTCACAAAGAATCACCCACAATATATTTCATGAAATATAGTAATATAAAATAAAAATCATTTGATCATATGTGACCCCCAACAACATCACCGGTTGTTTTCCACTCTCACCCTCCAATATTGAATATATTATTACCACAACTTTTGTATTTTCAAATTTTAAAAACATATCATCCATGGCATAAAATCATAAGTCTAGAATAGTAGGGTATCATAAACTTAAATGACAATAACCTGGTTCCCTCCCCATCCATGCATGACCCCTACTGAATAATACCACCACTTGTTATTATAAATAGCTATTCATTCAACATCTAGTATCACCACCAACTATTCGACCATCACCTAGTATTCCCATAAACTATTAATTCATCATCAGGAATAATCATTAACTAATATATCATCATCAGAAATCAACACCACATGTTCCACCCCCAAGTGGAAACAACCCCAAAATATATCATCATCATAAAATAAAAATTACTATAACTAAAGGAAAAGTGGGAAAAATGGGGGAATACACATACATCCCCACTGTCCTATATGTTTTGGAAAATATACCCAAAGAATTTAAGTGTTATTATAAAATACATGACTTGGGTGGAGTGTGTTTGGAAATAATATGACAGTAAAATAGATATATTTTCCCACACAAATATCCAATTGGGGGACCTAAATAGCCAATTAATATATTTTCTATAGCATTATCACATCACCACTACCCACTATCAACTATCATTGTCTGTATATTAGAATAATCTTTGAACCAAAAAACCACTATATAATTATCCAATGATTATCCTTAAAATAATATTTCAATTAATTAAAAATATTCCATTTAGTTACATATTATCAATTATTAACCATATTTAATAAAAATCCATTCACATTTCTTCACTCGTACAATTCCAAATCTATAATTTAATTTAAAAAATTTCATTTCATTATCAGGTATTATTTCATTAGTTCGTATCCAATTATCCAGTATTTTTTTCATTATTTAATCATTAGAAACTATCAATCATAACCAAAAAACCCCCACAACACTAAGAAATAACAAAACAATGCTCTTATTCCTTTCTAAACCAACCACTTCACAATCAAAATAATATTTCCCTCTACATTTTCACCATGAAACACAACTACTAAAAAACATTTATTATCACCTTATTTCTAGGAATATACAATATCATGATCTAGAACATACATCAAAATAAAATATGATTTTAATTAATAAAAAACATTTTTACAATATTCAATTGTCATTTAATTATGTGATGTCATTCCATCATTTAAAACAAAAATAAATGATATTTTTTACATGAAATAAAGTTATATCACTAAATGGGTAAATATATATAAGAAAGCATATAATATTTTTTCAATTTAAGAGGCATCAAATTTTTTTAAAAAAAATTATCCACACATCATATTTCATTATCATAGATACCAATTACTTTTACTATTATATTCATTCTTAATTATTCATGTCTATTGTTAACAATAATAATCAATGTGATCTCACATGAAATATCACTAAAATATATAGAAATAACAAAAAACAAAATTTCTTGTATATTTTCTAATATTATTGTGATTTTATCATCTTATTAAAATTTATATCAATCACTAAAATAGTTATAATCATGATAATCCCCTGGTTTAGAAGAAATAAATGGCACGATCGTAAATTTCATACCATGATTAAAAGTTTGAATAAATCTAGTAAAATATTTAATAAATTTAGTATTCACCACCAATAATTAATTGAGAGCCACACTATATCATATCTATAAAACCCTAGGATTTTATAATTTTTTTTGAAAAAAATTATTCTCTTTTATAGCTTACCTTATACATAATAATGATTTTTAACAAACCATGACAATCTATTATTGCTTTATTTAATCATGGAGATTTTTAACTCAATGATAATATTTATTAATTGAATATTAATAAACACATTTTAAATATTATATATAATGGCCTGTTATAAATAATATATATTGTTAAAAAATTACATAATGTTTTTATGTATGAATATATTTCAAAAATGATATTTTCTCAAAGAAAGTGGTTTATTTCATTTAATAATGATATCATAAAACTGTGTCATCCACTATTATAATATGAATTATAAAACGTAAAATTAATTTCTTAATTCATCATCTATAAATTTAATTAGTGTGTAATTTTGGGGGTTTTTGGAAAATATTGATTTTTCATTGACATTAAAAATACAGATTTTTGTAAAAAGGTCAGTTCCTTTCAGAAAAATTAGAAAACCATATTATAATTTTTTTAATTTTATTCCATATAAGATAATTATTATTTTATATATTTAAAAAATTTAATTACTTCTTAATTATAAATATATTGTATTTAAGTATAAGATTATTTTTCGATTTAAAAAATGGATTTTTTGAAAACTATATTATAATGAATAATGTTTCCCTTTTCCGAAAATTTAAAAAACAAAAAATTAGGATGTATTTTTATTTCATTTATATATTATATATCAATAAATATTAATTTAACTTTAATTACATATTATTTGTTTCTATAGAGTTTAAATAAATATATTGTTTGCTTAAAAAATATACTTTTTGAAAAATAGCTTTTTCATTATTACTGTGGGTATAATTTATAATTAAATAATGAAAAAAATGTGAATTTAATAACATAAAATGGATTAAATAATTTTATTAAAAGTAATTTATATTATCTACTGTGGTCAACATAATTTTTTTTCATGACGAATATTGAAAACTGTAAATATCTTTTACTATGGTTAAGGTAAAACTAGATTTAGCATGGGGTTAGGAAAAAAATGTGTTAAATTAACCTAAATCTTGTCTAAAATATATTTAATGTA
This sequence comes from Viscum album, assembly GCA_963277665.1. Taxonomy (NCBI): domain Eukaryota; kingdom Viridiplantae; phylum Streptophyta; class Magnoliopsida; order Santalales; family Viscaceae; genus Viscum; species Viscum album. Next base: position 2,136,962,145 of record OY728141.1, on the reverse strand, counting down.
CATATTTCATCATCATAATGTCTCATCGTATATTATTTATCATTTTTGAGACCTATTGAATGAGAAAAACGTTGGTAAAAACATTTTTTAATTGATAATTACAAGTATGCCACTCACCGCAATTATGAAAGGTCACTGCCTCTACTCTCCACATCACACAATAAAACACCTTTGGTTTAGATAAAACCTAAAAATATATATTATTTAAATTTATCCCAAATTCATAGAATCTTTTTTTATATTATAAATCCAATTTAGGATGGATTTAGGTTAAACTAAAAATAGTTGTTCGAAAAAGAGGTAATATTTTAAACTATGATTTTTAGTATACTTATTATTATAACCCATTAAAATAATAATAAATTAATTTTTTATAATAAAACAATTATATAAAATATTTTTATGTATTATGAAGGTAATGTATTATCCTAATTTCGGAACATATTCCATCAAATGGTATACAAAATCATCATTCATGTGAACAATGGACTACAGCCTCACAGACCGATGTTATTCATTTTCTATCACCCCCATACACTGGTGGAAATAATGATATATTAAATATTTATATATATTAGTTATGATTTTATTATACTTATTTAATTATTAAATAACATTTAACTTATTTATTTCAATTCCACGGGGGATATGAAAACATCGTATGGGTGTACGGTGGGGTACCACCTAACAAAGTAATGTGATTTGTTTTTTACTAACTATTTACATGGAAGGTAATTAAGGTAAATTAAATGATTATATGTGATATATATGAAAAAAATATTATTCTATATCATCGTTATAATATTTACCATCCTTTCATTTCATCAATTAAGAAAATGGAAACATTATTCATGCGTACATACGAGCTACAATATCCACGGATATTGTAGTTCATTTTCTATAAATCAATTTATGGACTAATATAAATTAATATATGTTGAATATATATGATATTAATTTATTGGTCAATTTTTTTCAAATTATGGTTCCATTATATCATTAATATAATTAAGATACAAATGAAAATATACAAAAAATCAAAGAAGATATTTCCTAAAATGTGATTTAAACATGGAATTGTTAATAAACATATATTAAAAGGACATCTTTAATTCATAAATGGATGAAGTATATAATTATGTTATAATAATATACATAAAATAATATTATATTTTTTATAGGCGTGGTTTGAAAGTGTAAAAATAAATTTGAAACTTTTGTAAGGAACATTTTTCTTAAGTTTCATTCTTTGGGAAATAAGCCATGTTAATCCCATATCTTCTTATATGAGGTGTATATACAGCCCCATTGACATTTTATCTCATTAATATCCCTAATATAATTATATTCATAGTTTCATTTGATGTTATTATTTAATGGGGACTATTATTCAAAATTTTCCTATGTGGTAATGGTTTTATGTCACAATCTATATTTTTAAATATTGTTAATGATTATTCATTCAATGGTGAAATAATAGGAAGTATTTCTATTAAAAATAAATAATTTTCATCTTATATTGATATTTCATTAAAATAAATTTTTACCTTTCCATTTCCTCTATTTATGCATTAAAGAGTCCAAAATAATATTTTCAAGAAAAAAACTATCCTAATTTATCTATTCAATTGAATAACCTTTTTATTTAATATATTTTTTTCGTAAAAAAGATTTCAAAAAGATTTTACAATTATATAATGGGTTTATAAAATCCATTATTTCTTATGTTTTAATTTTTTTCAAAGTGTTTGGAATGGAATACTCATGACATTTTCCAATCAAGCCCCATTTGGATTTTATCAAACATGATATCTGAATATTTTTTTAATGTGTAAAACATGAACAAGATTTTTAATATAATGAAAAATATTTTATTCTAAGGTTAAATTACAGTTTTTCATACATTAATTTATAAAAAAATATTTTTCAAATTTCTTAATATTTTTATAAACATTTTTCAAAGAGGAATGATAATTTTCTTCAATAAATGTTTAAAATATTTCTTAAGAACACCTTATAAGATTGAACAGATATTATCAAGTAATAATATTTTATAAATATTCTAACTATTAAATTTTTTTATTCATGATGGAATGGATATTTCCTTTGTAATTGTTCAAAGTAATCTTTCAAAATCATTTTCTATATAACATGAAATCTATTGGTGTAATGTATGCATTTTTAGGGTGATGTTGTTAGGAAACAACTCTTATTATTTCTTGGAATGGTTTATATTTATGAAGTCAACATATTTAAGAAATCCATTTCACTTTAACGGGTTATACCATGATAAAAATATTATGGAGTTATCTTCTTTTTCCAACTGGACATTCTATAATTAAATGATGGAGTGATAATGAAACCTATTTCATTCCCACATGTTATTCTATAGTAAAACTTTAATGATACCAATTTCTTTTGATGTGATATAATAGAATGAATGGTTTATAAATTCAATCTCATTTCCTAGGATTTTAAATGATGGTTATGTTATTACATTATGTAACATGTATGTTTGATTCTAATTATGTGCTGGTTATACCTATATATCCTTCCAATTCATTGGGTAAAAACTGACATCTCAGGAGATACAATAGTCAATAATGGGTTGTTAACCCCACTTAGTATGTTAAATTTACACTATGATAGTCTTGGTAGTAAAACATTACTACTATGATGGTTTGGGGAGTGAACCCATTCCACAATGATAGACTTGGAAATGAGCCTCGACTAAAATGTAAATGATTTTTTTTGATTATGTGTATGCCACAGTGCCATGTGTTAGGCCAATGTGTGCATTTTATAGATCATGTTCATTGATTTTTTTTGAATCATGTATTATAAAATTATTATATTTATTCCATGAATTTAAATTTTTATACTTGATATAAATTTTCTGGTGTTCAAAAAAATATCATTTTCCAATACCTGTTTGCTCACATTATGTTAACATATCTCTCTAACAAGTTATGGTTAGGATCGTTATGTTATATAATGAATATTAATATACTAATATGTCTTCTTTATGTATGATAATTTTTGGTATTTATAGTATCCAAAATAATTCTTCATTATAATATGATTGAAACTCATCTCCAAAATAGAGGTAGATCAACCACATGATTTTTCATAAGAATGGGATAATGGAAGGAGAATAGCATAAACTGAATCAATAGGGTTGGACTCCATTTATCAAGGGGGTTTGAATCTCCTATGATAATATTAGGAAGAGAGTTTGATTTTAGAGACCTATGTTTTTCCTTGTAAGACATTGAAATATTTATAAATAAATTTCTAGAGCTAGGCATTGAGACAACGTTCAATTTCGAGGCCTGGTGTCCTCAAAAATAAATTTTATTAAAATATTAAATATATTTTATGTTCATCATGTGTGATTACATAATTAAAATGTGATTTATCTTAAATGTTGAGTTTCACAAGAAATATGAAACCACATTTGGGTTTGGGTTGTCGTGTTTACCCTAGGTGTGACAGAAAATGAGACAATGTAGGGCTTTCAGACCACCCAATCTTTGGATGTATGTTTAAAAATATTAATTAATTTATTTATTTATCACATAAACTCATCTATCCTAAAATTTGTTTATAATTATATTTATAAAATTATTTGAATATTTTGGTATCACATTCCACCATTTTTTCAGTGAGGTCTCCCTCTTCCTCCTCCATTGACGATGAATGGTGAACCTCGGATTTGTAGCTGATCGAAGTGTAACGAATACAACAAATACACCTCCCTTATTGTAAAATACAATCATCACTATAAATCAATCAATATAAAATTTTAGAATCTTATTTGATGATTTTTATTCCATTGATTAAAAGTTGGAGTATATTGTTAATCATTCATTTATCTGTGCCCCTCCTTGCACCCTTTGTTTATGCCATTGAACTAAAATTGTATCCTCTCTTTTTCATAATAAATTATCTCTTACCCTGGAGCATGTTATTCATCATTGTATAAGATTTATTGTCTAATGACAATTAAACACTTTTTTATAGTTCATTTTATTCCCATGTGTTTTGTGTTCTTAACATTTATAACCCCATGGTTCCTATCCTTAAAGTTTTCATGAGTCATGAGATTAATCAGGTTCCCAGATTTGTGGCGGATAGAAAATTTGTCAATTGTTTTGTGATTTGAGTGTTAATATATATAAATATTTTAATGTGAGAAAAATTGATTCAATGATTATATTTTGAAATTGAGATGAATAAAGGGGTGACGTTGCGTAGAACCATCACCCAAACTGTGGGCGACGAATGAGGATGATTCACGACGAGGGATGACTAGAATCTGTTTACATCATATAAATCTAATGATTTCAAAATGAAATATGGAGATATCAATGATGGTCATAGAATAATTGAAGTGTTGGATCATATCTAAGATTTCTGAAAAAAATAGTCAATACACATCGTCTACAATAAAGAATATATGGGTGTAGTCCCTTTTCAGTAGGAGTGCTAGTGTTTGGGAACCTATAGGGATGGAACATTGTATACTTCCTTGACACACCATGAAATCCCATCTTTTTTTAAGGGTTTTGCGATGGGATACATAGCCAGAGTCATGGAATGTTACAATTACATGGACATGGGTTGGCCACGTGGGAAGTGTCCGATGTGAACCCATGTGTCATGTATCAATGTACAAGGACATGGGGTTGGAGCACATTGATAACACAATAAGAAAAAAACTTGGTCCCAGATAGTTAGGTAACTTCATGTAGTCCACCTACATGGTGTACCCTATGATATGGGATGAGACCCATGTAATGATCAGAGACATGGACAGTTAGTTAAGAAGGACCACATGTTGTGTTGGTCCCTTCACACACAATGTAATACTTGAGATCTTCCGAGAAATCTTTACCCCTTCATATATCATTCATTGGAACTCAAATATTAGACCATGACACGACTATATAGTGTTTTGTTCCAATTATAACAGGATGGTTCCATTTAAAATATATTTTTGGATTTTATTTTTACTCTTATTATTTTGGAACATACTAAGGAGACTCTTGATGACAGCTATGATCAAACAGAATCGCCCAAGAAATACCGAGCTTACCCTTCAGATGGGTTGGGCAGTGCATTCCTCGATGAATGATCCAAGCATACTCTCTAGTTGGGATGTCTTGTGGAATTTTCTAGTGGATATTTGGGGATTATCCTCCATTAGGATTGAGTATTGTATTTACCTAATGATATTTCCTAGTTACCCTCTAGTAGGACTGGGTAGGGGAGTTCCTCGTCATTCTGAGACAACCCTATAGCTTGGCGAGGAAGTGGCCTTCCAAAATTACATCTTCTAATTTTAACCCTCCTTTTAGGCTAGGAAGAGGCATTTCAATTAAGTCACACTATTATTACCCTCTAGTAGTGTTTGTAAATACCTTTCCTCGGTGGCCTTCTCAAATGCTAACCTACAGTATGATAGGGAAATGTCGTTCCATGATGAATACCAGAGAGGTATCCTTTTTTAATCTAGGGAACTAGATACTTTTGTAAAATTGGCGACCCCTTGAATATGTGTAATAGGTAAGAGTCATGATTTGACGTACCTTTATACTTTCTCATTTAGGTTTCTTTGACTAAGGATACATATATATATATATATATATATATATATATAAATAACTTCAGTCCCAACTCCTTGGGTATACTTACTCTCCTTCAAGGAGAGGGGATGACACTTGGGGTATTCCACATTCTTTCCATGTTTATATTCTCATGGTTGGATGTATCTACAATCTTAATATAGGTAGTTAATACTCAAAGAGATGTTCATATTCTCATCATGTTGAGATCCCCGTGTTTTTATGAGTTCACTTTCAGTCTCTTGTTGTTTTGAGCTATAATATCATATTATTCTTTATTCTATCTAATGATTCACTCTTCAATTGTATCTCTTAATACTCCATGTTTTCTTCTTTAGGTCGTTCTACATGGTATGTATATACTCACCCCTGTAAGGTATTTTTTCAACACATGTCATGTATTTTATAGATTGAAGATATGTCAATTTTAACTTCAGATGAGCATTGGGATATGGGTTATGTAGACCACGTATGGTGGTCGAAGATTGGGATCCATGAGCAAGGCTCTCTAAACTATTTAATATTTCTAATTGTTATTGGTTGAAACATGTTTATGGTTTTGGAATTTTTTTAATTTTATCTTTTTATTATACACTACTGTACATCACTTTGTTTAGTGGTCCATTCAAATTTTATATATTTTTAGCTATGTTTCATCCTTCATTTCATTCCCATCTAAAATTAATCATTTATTTAGGTATGTGTGTATTTTTACAAGTTCATTGAAAACCCCTCCTTGAGTTATTTATGCGTTCGGTACTTGTCTCAACTACCTAGCCTATGGAGGTGGGCTTGGGGATGTTTTGGCTTGAGACCTGACATGGGTTCTGTTGTGAAAGATTAGTATCACAAAAAATTCATTCCTTGGGATTTTGTTTGTATACATCCCATAAATAGTATCAGTTGCGTTTAGGGGAATAGTGTAAACTGGTCTCTAGTGTGGCTCTCAGACCTGGGAGTCTAGTGACAGTGTAGTGAGTGACTTATCCATTCACCATGACCTTGACTACCTAATTGTTGGCTCGACATGCCAATACATTTATTAGGGATCAATGGTACTTGAAACATATAGGATTGAGGCATTGAATCTTTTTATTGAGTTATATCCCCAATTTTGTAATATATATATATATATAAGGTCATATGATTGTGGTACTCCTTGATAACTTCTAGGATGCATCAACAATGACAACCATCCATGGTACTAGCTCTAGTTCATGATAATTAAACAATGAGTGGTGAGGCCTCATTTTCAGGTTCTTTTGGTGATCCCATTTCTCCATGTGAGAATGTAATATAATCTCTATCTGTTGAGAAGTAGATCCTACCATCAGAGCAAGCTGAGTACAAGCACATGCTGAGTGCACTATACATCTTCCAGTATTAGATACTATTGAGGTTCCATGGTGAGATGAATCCTTATGCAGTTGATGATTGGATTGAAATGGTCGTACCTATCTTCAGGCTTATTCAAACACCAATAGTTAAGATGGTGTATCTCAAAGCCATCATTTTACATGGATAATACTATTGTTGGGGGGTCAAGGTTACCCGAAAGCACGATGAGTTGGTAGTCTCATGGGATAACTCTCAGTAGTTGTTTCGTAGGGATTAATACCCATATTTCTTATGAATTGTTAAGATTCAAGAGCATTTGGAGATTTATCAAGGATGGTTTACAATGGATAATTATGTGGCTAGGATTACATACCTTATATGATAGTCTCTCTTTATGATCCACAATGGATACCTCATAGCACTAATGTTTGAGCAGGGACTCCATAGAGGGATCCAAGCTAATGTAGTTCCCCTCCGTAGGCTAACCTATGTCGGGGTGCTAGAGTGGATAGTAGTGACATAGAGATATATATAATAGAGAAGCTAGGTAGCTGGAGCTGGTAGTGGCCACAAGATAGTTGAGTCATCTACATCAGCAATAAGGCACTAGAAATCTCAAAACAAGTGACCCTTTCTTGAGTAGGCCTAGGAACAAGGTCATATAGAGAGAAGATAGTTGAGGGGGATACCAAAGCCCATAGTTTGGTGGTTCATTACTTGCGATGGGTGAGGTCACATGGCACTGGACTGCCTGACCTCGTGTGCTGAGTAGCCAATGCCGATAGCTGATGGGCCACCACGAGAGAGACAACATGGTGATGAGGGATCATTCAGTAATGGATAGGTTGTCCCCCTAGATATGTATTTGAAAGAAGATAATTATTATATTTAGATGGGGATGATGGTGTGATTTCATTCTACCACCATCAATAGGCATCCCATGTCTATCCTAGGGAGATGGTGGCTGGTGATAGAGACAACTGTAGGCTAGGGATTTCTTCGATCCAAAAACGCACGAGGTAATTTGAGTTATGATCTATGTTTATTTTACTATTTTCTATGTAATAGTAGAATCAATTTCCTGTTATAGATTTTTCCTCATACTATAGGTTCAGGAGTTGGATCTCCCTTTAGAGTTTCTAGCACAATAGTTTTGTCTCAAGGTTTACACAAGTAGTTCTTTTTCTGTGTCATTCATCTTCCACTCATGAACGATATTTTTTGGAAGATAGATATTTACATGGGACCTCTTTGTCATCATGATGGAACCTTATCAAATCATTTTGGTTGTGTATTTTTATTCCATGGTCTAATAACAAATTGACATTCATTATAAACAATTCAGATGCCTTTATGCTGTTGGAATGAGATTCACCTTTTCTAGAGAGAGAGATCGCACAACAAGATTGGTGGATATTGTGATCAAAACGTTTCAACCTATCACCCATCAGTTTGAAATTGTGATCCTTGGCATAATAGACTATTCAAGCATTTTGGTTCATTCATTTTTGGATGATAATATGGATTTTTTCTCTAAAGACATTTTGGGACTACCATTTAGGAAAGAGATTGTGTTTTTCATGGACTTGCATCCTAGGAATCCCCATATACCATATTACTTGTTTCATATGGTTCCTACCAACCTCTAGGATCTATGTTTGTGGTTGTAGGACCTTAATGTGAAAGATTTAATCATTCCCAATGTGTCCCCTTGGTTGGACCTCGTTATTTTCGTGAAAAAGAATGATGGGAGCTCCGGTCTTTGCGTGGATTTTCATCGCTTGAACAAGGACACACTAAAGAACAAGTACCTTTTATGAGAATTGATTCCCACTATGATTATTTGTATGGCGCATGATAGTTTTCCAAGATCGATCTGAGCTTTTGCTAACACTAGTTGAGGGATCGCAAGGATGATAATCCAATGTTTTCATTACGATGTCATTATGGACACTATGAGTTCATAGGGAATTCCTTTGGTGTGAAATATTCCCCAACCATATTTATTACATTGATGATTTATGTTTTCCAATAGTACATGGAATATTTTTTTTCTTCACCAATGATATTCCCATATACTCTACAATAGAGGTAGAGCAGGAAGATCACATGAAGATGATCCTGAATTTACTTCAAGAGACCTAGCATTATAGAAAGATCAAAAAGTGCTAGTTCTGGATACATGAGGATCAATTTATGTGGAATTTCATTTAAAACAAGGTCTAGTTATGGATCCAGTGAATATTTATGTATTGATTACCAGGTAGCCACCCAAGCATGTGTTAGATCTGTAGAGATTTCTTAGCCTAGTGGGGTACTAATGTAGGTCATTTGTGGACTTACCTCATATTATGTCCCCTTTGACTACCCTGAAGTGGAAGGTATAGATTTTTACCTAGTCTAATAAATTCTTGAGGTACTTTGAGATGCTTTGGAATTGGATGAAAATCACTCCAGTGTTGAGTCTACCGAAGGAAGGCATGAGTTCGTATCGTGTTGTGGGGGCTCGAGAGCTTGGTTTGTTCATGTGTTGATGCAATGATAGGCAGTCATCATATATGGGAAGATGTATTTCAGACCCTATGATTAGAACTATTATAGTCTCGACCTAGAGCAAGTAGTGGTAGTGTTACCCTTGTGGATGTGGAGGTACTACCTCCTAGGAGAGCATATTGTTATTTAGATAGACCACAATAGTCTCAGGTTCATCGTCACTTAGAGAGACATGATCTTGAGACATCGATTCTAGTTTTAGATCCGGTAGTAAAATGACTAATTGATAGTTTAAACTCTTGGGTATGGAAACATTTTATCAGATTACCATAGTATGATTTCCCAAGCACACTTTGTTTCGTAAGATCCATATTTGTTAGCTTCCACGCAGAGGACCCTAGTAGAGCAAGAGGGTACATTTTTCTTCAGTAAATAGTGTTATCTCCATCACTCCTAAATAATTTGATGTTTTCCTAGATATGTGACATTGAAAGTGAAGTATTGAATGATCAAATATGCACTGTTGATGCAAAATATGGATATTATATACGATGGAAACACATATCATGTTCTAGGGGTGAATAGTGGTTTTAGTCACGATGTAAGAGGAGCTGATGTGAGAGTTACACACTTCTCCAAATGTTATATATCCCATTTTAGAGGATATTTATTGATGTATTCAGTGGTATTTTTTATCTCCCACATAAGATGAAGAGTATCTGAGTTCATCTCATGGTTGATCACCTTTCATTAGGTGAAGAATGCCCACCATCTTCTGACAGGTTTGTTACAGCCACTTGAGATCCCATAATAGAAGTTGGATGGTATATCCATGGACTTCATAATAGAGATTCCGCACATATTGAAGAACCATGATGCCATCTTTGTGTTAGTGGAATGAATCATGAAGTTGTGGCACCACATTTTTATTAGGGAGAAGAGTTCAATGGACAGTTTGGGGCATTTTTATATATTGGAGATGGTCTTCCTACACTGGTTACCATTGAAGATTATATATGATCATGATGTTTGGTTTACATAATGATTATGGAGAGGCCTATAGGAGGCATTTTGGGCCCAGGTGGGAATGATTACAGACGTTTACCTCTAGACTAATGGATAGACTGATCAAACTATCTATGTGATAGCTTATTTGTTGATGTCTTGCATGGGGAACTTTGTCCCGAGTAGGGAGGATCACCTGCCCTTGATAATGGTTGCATAAAACTACAAATATGACTCTACCATCATCATAGATCCCTTTTAGGCCCTATATGGGAGACCTAGTAGGTCACACATTTTTGGCCAGAGATTGGGGGAGTCTTATATTGTGGGCCCAGAGTTGGTGTAGGAGACAATAGAGAATGTGCAAGTCATCTGTTAATATATGAGGACGGCCTAGAGTAGACAAAATTTTTATGCAGATCACCGGCATAGGCCCGTGGAGTTTATGCTCGTAGACCATGTCTTCTTGAGAGTCTATCCCTAATGAGGAATATGGTGGTTTAGTTAAGGAGGAATGATATCTCCAAGGTTCAATTAGCATTTGTGATCATGTAGAGGGTCGGTGAGATTTCGTACCACTATTCCCTACCCCTATACCTAGAATGGGTGCACAATATTTTCCAAGTGTCCCAACTAAAGTGATACATGCCTGATCCTTCAAAAATCATTGACTAGGTTGAGATGGTCATGGAGGATGAAATGACCTTTGTAAAACACATGATTGTGATCAAGGACTAATATGATCTAACCACGTGATGATGGATCACCCCTTTGGTTCACATGTTTTGGGAACATGAAAACATGTAGGAGTGTTTCTCAGAGCTGGAGATCTAGATGTGAGCTAAGTATCCTCAGTTTTTTCCATGTTTTTGTAGGTAAAAAATATTGCACAAAAAAATACAGAGACCCTTGTTTTTTCTAATAAGACAATTATACATTTATAATTATATTTCCAGATCTAGGAATTGAGTCGGAGTGAGATTTCGTGGCCCTGTGTGCCTGAAATTTTTTTTATAAAATAATTAAATATATTTTATAATGAGAGCATGAGATTAATTAAATAAAATAGGATATCTCCTAAAAGGGTTGGTTGGAAATGAAATCTAAGGCCATAGTTTTGTTCCAAATGTGGTGTTTACCCTAGGTGTAACATAAAAATAGTCGATATGTGACATTTAGGCCCTTTGCTCATTGGCGGTATGCTTAAGTGGATAGATTAATTAGTCACATAAATTATTCTATCTTAACATTTGGTTATAAATATATTTTGATAAGGATTTGGACAAGGTTGGATCTCATTCCACCACTCCCCAGTAATATCTCTCTCTTCCACCTCCGTTGAAGATGAACAAAAAATCTCAGATTCATGGTCGATGAAAGAACAAAAAACCCAATAGATTCTCCTCCATTGATGTAAAATGAGTTCTTCACCAGTGATCGATCCAAACAAGAGGTTGGACTTATATTTATTAAATTTCAAACCATATATTATATTTTTAGTTTATTTTTAATCATTAATCAATCTCTCCCATCCCTCCACTATTTTTTATCCCAAAGAACTGAAATTTGACCCTCTCTTTTTCTTAATCAATTGTTTCTTACCCCAGGGAATATTCTTGATCATTGTCCAAGAATGATTTTCCAACTATCATTAATGAAAAATTATTTTCCGTTTTTGTTCCAATATTTTTTCCATTCTTCACCTTTAGAATCTCGTGGTTCCTAGCTCGACAGCTTCCAGGTGTCCGGAGCTAGATCGGGTGCCCGGATTTGTGGTGAATCAACGAATTGTCTTCATTTTTGTGAGTCTAGAATGGATATTGTACTATTATGTAGTGAAGATGACCAATTTGGTGATTAAAATTTGAAATTGTGATGAATAGAGGCATCATGGTGTGAAGAACGTTTAACCAACCCCTAATTAACGAACACTGCCAATTTTCCATGAGTGGTAATGGGAATCTATGTTCGTTGGCCAAATCTGAAGATTTCAAAGTGACATCATGTGATATAACTATTTCTTGAATCCAATTTGATGCAACATATTGAATCTATGATTTCTAGAAAAATCATTATTACACGATTTGTATAATAAAGAACACATGACATGTAGTCATTTATAGTGGTGGGGCTAGGCTATGAGAACCCATAAGGATGACATTGTGTGTACTTACTTGATACATAGTTTAATGACTTCTTATATGTATGATTCGTGTGATTGACATCAGGGATAGAGACATGCCCTGTAGAAAGTACAGAGATACGGTTTGGACACATGGGCCACATACCAGGTGAAACCATAGACCGTGTACCAAAGTAAAAGGAGACATTTTCCAAGTACACTGATGTAGCTAGAGGAGAAGACCTGAGTCACTGATGGTTAGGAAAAAGTGTGTATTTCACCTACATGGCATGTTCAACAAAATCGGATGAGGCTCATGTTCCAAAAAAAGACATAGCCTTGTAGGGGAGAGGGGGAACACACTGTGTGGGTCCTTTCAAATGTTGAGTACTGTTGGTTCTCTTTTGAGCTACCTTCATACCTATGTATCTCTTTTTTTAGAACATAGATTTTGGCCTATGAGACTCTTATCTTGGGTATTTAATTGTGTAGATCATGATAGTACCGTAAAAATCATATTTCAAGATATAATGTTAACACTTGTTTGTTTTGAACATTTTTAGGTCACCCTCGATGATGGTACTGATCATACAGAGTCACTAGTGCCCTAAAGGGATTACCCTCTATCTAGGATGGGAAGTGGAATTCTCTGATGGCATTTTAGGGCTTACCCTCTAGCTGGGATGGGTAGTGGCCTTCCTAGATGGTAGTTCTAGGATCACCCTCTAGTTGGACTGGGTTGTGATATTCCCTAATGTTCTTACTGAGTTACCCTCCCAACATACATGGATGTAGAGTTCCTCTACATTATGGGATTACCCTCTAGCTGGGATGGGTAGTGGTGTTCCCCGAAGACAACTTCTAGGTGTATCCCACCAACAAGGCTTGGTGTTGGTGTTTCCCTGATAACTCACTGGGCTTACCCTTAAGTGGGACTGGGATGTGGTGTTCCCCAGTGACCTTCTCGAGCAGTACCCTTCAGTAGAACAAGGCAGTGGCATTCCCTAGTGACTACCATAGTAAGACCCTCATATCATACCAGGGCACCCAAACATTTCATAAAACAGTTGACCCCTAGAATATGTGACATAGTGATAACGTGTAGTTTGATGAACCATTGGACTCATGATAATGTGACATACTTTCCCCACTCTTACAAGTTCCTTAGAAATGAATTAAAACTATGCAGGTGAGTCAGTGCCACCCAATGCGGGTAATATTAAGTTATGAAGATTGATTCCATTATACTTTTGTGTCTTGGGAAGACACATGAGATGTTGGGAATCACAGATGGACTTTCATTTGGTTTTGTTGGATACTCATATTCTTGGGCAGAGATGTGAGATGATGTTCCACTTATTATATCTTTTGGGTTTCTTTGACTGGGAATATATATATATATTACGTCAGAACCCACTCCTTAGGTATAGATACTCTCCTTCTTAGAGACGTAATGATTCATGGGGTAAGCCCCATGCTTTCTGTGTTTAGCTTCTCATTATTGTATGAATCCAATATCCTTCTATAGGTATTGAAGAATAAATGAGAATTTCTTCTCCCCCACCATCTTAAGCTCCTTCTATTTGAAAGAGTTCACTTTTTACTATCTTATTGGGTTGTGTTGTACTCTCTTACTATACCTTGTTCTATATACTTCTTCACTAATAAGATGTTACTCTTACTACTCCCCATCACCTTTTCTAGGAATTCTACTGGGTATGTATATACTCACCCCTATCTTGGAATTTCCAAACACATGTCATGTCTTTATCAGATGATGTATATATCGATCGTGAATTTTGAGGAGCTTAGGGATATGTGGTGATTTGAAAACATAAGGTGGTTATAGATTGGGATATATGAGCTTGTCTTTATTAGTTGTTTACTCATTTATAGTTTCATCATGTTGGGGAATATTTCTGGATTTGGCATGTATTTTTTCCTTGTCACTTTTTAGTATACACTGCCGTGCTTTATTCTATTTTGTGATATCTTCATATCTCGTATATTTTTATTGTTGTTGTGTCATTAATTTCTTTTACCTCTACACTTTTACATTCATTTGGTTGTGTGTGTATGTGATAGGTTCTTATGAAAAGGCCTTCTTCATTGGGTTATTACTTTGGCACTTATATCCACCCCTATCATATGGTGGCGACATTGGGGTAGTTATGACTCAATCCCTACATGGGTTAGGTTATGACAGATAGGGATAGGGGAAATGATGGGTTTTAAGGGAAGGAAGTAAAAAATGTTGTGGAAAATATATCCCTATATTTATATGGTATGTATTACTAATCTCCACAGAAATGTTAAGTCATGAAAGGAACCTATGGTTCACCCACAGTTAAACGATATTTTAATCTGACAAGTTTGAATTGGCCAAACCCGCTGAATATCATACATATTCAAAATAATTTTATATCCTGTTAACTATCATAATTCCCTACTCTACAATGTCGTGCATGATGTTTCATATTAACAATATTCCTCCATGGAATCGAAAAATGGAATAAGGAAAAATTTATATACTTTTGACATACCACTCTAACAACCATGATAATGATGGCCCCATATTACTGTTTCCTCCTTCCAATTGTTCTTATATGTGCTTAAATATTTTTAAAAACACACAAAAAATAAGAAATTTCATGTATCTTGGTTTTACATAGGAGGTCCTCCTCATGTACCCTACCTAGAAAAATACATACAGTTTAGCCATGGGGTTCATAACACCATGTGATATCACATTCAACCAGTACTAATCACCACAAATTACCATTATATAAGTGTTCTACTCATAAATTCTCAAAGGATGACCCTCCTTGCCAAATAAAAATGAAAAGTGTTTCCTTGGGAATTTTAATCTCTATGATACACCCTATTAACCCCATGACCATGTTGTTATAAACAGAAACTATAATTTTTAAAAATCACAACATATAAATTAATAAATCAGCCACCACACATAAAACCAAATTGAGGTGGACCTTTGGGGGCCAAGCTCACCAATATCCTGAATAGTCCCTTGAAACTCTATTATAAAGCCTCCAAAAACAATGAAACACAATGGAATGTTCTGAAATACTCTGTGAAATTATTATAAAGATATTATTAGTGAAAATAAATGTGGTACTTATATTGAATAAATGTATGGGATAGGAAATATGATAAAAAAACTCTTCAACATTATGGTTCCTGAGAACCATCCTCTAAATAAGAGGAATAAGCCTAGGTAAGTGAGGAATAAGATATAGTATTTCTTAATGGGTAGTGAATACCCACTATAATAAGAAATGCACCTAGTTAAACATGAAAGGGTAATCCTAATGTCTATTCATTTAGGAGTGTAATTAGTTATTATATACATTTTGGTTATTAGATAGAAATTTTGTACTCACATATACAAAATAATAGGGGAAGCAAGTAAAATCAAAATGAAGTCTAAAGGAGATGTGGATTTTTTAGGGGATCTTGAAGATACCAATGGTTCTTGATATACTATATCTGATATAAGATACCTCCTTCATTAATATACATTAGAGATTATCTTGGTTTTAAAAAACTATTGTTATGTTCCAAGTATTAACATGAGAAATTTGTTATGTCTTAGATAGACATGGATGGGTTTATTTTCATAATTGGAAAGTAATGCAGATGTTTTAATAACTATGGAATATCTTATGGTATAGAATGACTCAATAAATTTCATAATGTGATAAATTATAAAAACCATGTTTTACAAATGAATAATGTATCATGATCACATGAGTAATTTCAAAAATAATATTGGCACCAAATACTTAACCACGTAAATTAAACGAGCATGATAAATCTCTATAAAAATTTATATTTATATCATTTTGTCATAAATACACTAGAAATATTTTACGGTAGTTTATATAGAATTATAAAAAAACATTATTTTGTGGATAGGGAAAAAGGGCCATGGAGATTTTAGAATTTATACACACTACAGTGTGTATACCTGATCATGTTGAAGCTATAGTTTGGTATTCCTACCTAAAACAATTTACCAATTACTTTAGTATATATTGATATTTATATATAATGAGGGATTAGTTAATGTTCATTGTAAAATCAAAACAATTCAATATTGGTGTAGAGAATCATTACAGTTAGAAGATATACAATATTCAATCAGATTGTGGTGGAGAATGTCTTAACCTAGAGCCCATTGACTAATTTATAGTAATTTTTGATTTTGTATCAACTTACTCATTATAAACTATTATGTATATATTTTAATGAAGAGTTGAACTAATCCTTCGTAGACATGGAGTGGCTGATGATAATTTACATAGATGTTACTCTATTTCTTTTGAGATATGAATTAAATACCATTGAATTCTCACCAAAACATATTTCCAATGAAGCAACAAACTGATGAAAATTTGAGTTATTTTGTATATGAATTCAACCAGGTATAGAGATGCGAGGTGTTTGTTAAGGCCAAATTCAAGAAAAATCTAGTACATCAGCGAATGGAGTGTATCTTTATATGACATCGTAAGGAAATAATGGTATATTGTCTTTACAACTACTTGGACAAGATGGAAACTATCATATAATATGGTATATATCATAAGAGGGAGAAAACATTAAATAATAATATAAGGATAAGAAGTCAATCTGATGTAGTTTATGTCACTTATACATTAGTGTTGGAATAAGAATAAGATCTTCTTCTCTCCATAGAATTAGTTATTTAGTGAGACAGAAGTATTGTTTAAGAGAACTAGAGAGGTTAGAAAATATTAATGATTTTTTTCATTAATGATGTTTAATCATTATTGGATGAAAATAATGATCATATTTCATATGAGGACAATTCATAGAGAATAAATGATATATGATGTATTGTTGTTTGAAATTATGAGATAGATTTAATGTATTAGAACCATGTCTAGGTTCTAACTGATCTATGAGTAAATCTAATTTTGAGTGTGTGATAATGGGTATTAAATATAATATTGATAATTAATGGTAAGTTTAGTACCTATAATTCATGGATAGTGGCTGATGTTTCTATGAAGTGTCAAGGAATATACTATTATTAAACCCTTTCTTGATTTTCAAATCAAAAATCTCTCGAAAATGTAATTTCCATAGAAACATTTCTTGTGTATGATATTTGAAACATAGATATAAAAATAGATATCCTTATTGAGAATGTCTTAAAATATTTCTATATGACATAGCCAAAAAGGTTCGGAACTGTATATATTTCCAATATGTTATGTAAATTATAGATATACATTTTTTTTGTTTAATGATTCATCTTGGTCGTAGAATATTCAGTTCAATGAATATATTAGGAAATTTGGTTCCAAAATGAAAGAACATGTCCCATGTATTTTCATGATTCTTATTGGGTGTGCAATTATTTTTCAAGTATTATATTCTTATGAAATACTAAATGATAGAAAAATGTACCAACTCTATAGTCAATTGTGCACAAGGTGAATAAGTGATATTGTAAGAAGAATGTATGTGAAGTGTCCTACATCCTTATGATCAAGATCATTCTTGATAGATTAATTTGGCCATTTGAACTATGTAAGGGTACATATATTGACAAGATATATAAGAAATCCAGTATAATAAAATATAAGAAGCTGTTTGGACCTAGTTTCACAAGGTTTACATCACACTAAGAAAATGTGTCACCAGACACTACTAGAGAGATAGAGGAAGAGTAAAATTTCATATACTTATATGATAGGTTTGATCATTTATGTCATGGTATGTATAAAAAATAATGCTTCCTACACCATGATAAATAGAGTCACATGGAAATTAAATATAGTAATTGAATATTGGATTATTGTTAATTCAATAATTAATTTACTAAGGCATACTACAAATATCTTCTTGATATAAATATAATATTGGTTTTTATTATTTAAGATATATATAAATTTTTGTTTTGATAAAATTAGTACTAATATAAAGTCACAGTATATATATATATAATATATCTCAATAGAGGTTCTATTAGTTGTTAGATCTCAAATAAGCAAGTTGTATCTGATTCTATAGTTTTTTGAGTATATTATTGACACTATTACAAATAATGAATTAGTTTTGATTCAAAACATCATCTATGTTCATAATTTGGCTTCATACATTAGGTACCTAATAAAAATATATTGCGATAGTGATACAACTGTGGATCTCAAAAAGGATCGAAGGTCACATCAATAAATAAATTAGTTATACTAGAAGTATCATCTATTGCAAGATTTTTCTCCACATAGTGATGTCATACTATGTATATTATCCCTGAAGAACAAAATTTTGAAATTTTTTATAAAATTCTAATCTTAGTAGAATCATGAATTTTATGTGGGTTATAGAGGACTCTGGTATATTGATAATTGGATTTAGTGAAAGTGGTAGCCTATTGGAATGAGAGCCCTAGTACCAAATGCCTGTGTACCATAATATCACTTCTATAATCATGGGTTTTAATATTAACAATTTTCATATAATATCATGATCATTATTTTATTTTTCAATGTATATTTTATTATCTCGTTTGTGCCTTGTGTATCAAAAGGTAATTATAGTTTTTGATTATGATGATAAACTTGAAATTTCTTGAAAATATTCTCAAACACATGTATTATGGCAAAATGATTTTTCTCATAAGATATATATGAAATATTCTATTAGTTATCGATAATTTTTGGACTCTAAGACACCTTGCCATTGATTAAACCATTAGAAAACTCCAAAATAGTCGATTATGAAAACATAAACCATTTGTAAGATGTCTAGATTTTATGTGTATCACTAGATGTTATTATTTAATAGTGTGTGGAATGGAGCTTAGACTATACTATTTTTTTAATATATCCATGATTCATGTGATTTGATTTACTAAACAAGAAAAATGATGATATGTGTTTATAAGAAGTTAGATATTTTGTGTGTGTCATGGGTGATATGTATTAATGATAAATTTAAGAAAGTATTTTTCCCTTAGATTATAATTTTTTTAATCCATTTCATAGGAATGTAATGGATTGATTATGTCTATGGTCATGGAATTCCATTAAAAGTTCATTTTAAAAAATAAATATTGATACATTGAGAGCAACGAATGATGAGTAAGTATGCAACCTACTATATTAGAGATATCAATAAATGGGACTATATTAAATTAGGTATGTTTGTGTCATGTTGGGTTTTGTTATGGAATTAATGACTCTCCATATAGGCTTCTCAGTGTGTTTTTAGATTCTATCATTGGAATTTAAGTGTAATGAGCTAATGCCTTAAATAAATGAGCCAACAGGGTAACACAATAATTATATCTAGATCCTAGATTAAATTATATATCAATTTAATACTAAAATATAACATTATTTTATATTTGGAAGAATAATATTTATTTGGGTTATTTTTTAGTGCATTTACTTAATCAGAAGTTATTCGATGGAATAATATAAGTGTTTATTATTAGGTTAATATTTATTCACAAGGTAGTTATTTATATGATTATATTAATATATAGTATTTATTTATTATTTATCCATCAATATTTCATAGAAATATATTTCTTTTAATACATATTTCATATTTAGAGTATAATAAATATTTAGGATGATTTATGGACCAATTTTAATGGATCGGTATGAAATAACATATTAAATATTATTTGAATTAATATTAATTATTTTTTGAATTAAAGTAATATTTTTTGATCTATATTTCTAAAAAATGTCATGTAAATTATTATAAAAATTTTATTATTTAGACATGGGGTTCCCCAAGGATTAAGAGAATAATAGATCACATGATAAATTATACATTGTCTTCCAAAAGGTCTTTTAATAACTAGTTATTAGAATATCTTACTAAATAAAATTATATCTTTTCTAATTGTTATGAATAGTGATTGTTTTAGAGAATACTCTCATTCCATAAGAATATCATCCCGTTAGACAAAATTGATAATAGGGAGCAATTCATCTCCCTCTCCTTAGTGATTTCTTCTCATCTTGAAGGATTATATTGTGATCAATAGTAATCAACAAAAAAATTTCAACCATCCATAGTAAACCTATGAATGTTTTATGATGAATATATGAGGTTTATTGATCATGTGTTGATCACAAGTAGATGAAATCTACCGCGAATTCTTCATGTGAAATGATGGAATGACAAGCTGTTTCAACTTGAAATTCAGTGAAGAATTAATTCCAACACTTGAAAATTATTAATCTTTAATATTATTAATTATAAATTATATGTTATGATCCTCTATTATATAATTTAGGGTTTCAATTTTATGTTGGTCCTAGGTAAAATATGAATAAATTAATAAAATCCCATTTTTGGGTAATGGGACTGACTACCTCTGAAGCACCTCAGAACCTCACTTTTCATGTTATATATTCAATTAATTTTATGATAAAAATGTTCCTTGATTTTGAATAATTTATTATATTTAAGAATTTAATAATAAAACATCTTTTCAGATTATATCATTAATTTTATAAGTGGATCCTATGTATAATGCCTCTAGTGTGGATCCATAGTTTCTCCATTGATCTAAAATCACAATTAATTACACTTTGGGGGCTTTCATGGTAATATTTTTTATCTTTCAATGATCTACTACGATCATAAAAATATCCATCAAACTTATAGTGTTGACTATTATTCTATCATTCTTGATATGATGGAAGTAACTAAAGTGATATTCATTATTTTGTATAATTTATAGATTTGTTCCTATTGGATTGATTTATCCATTGAGGAAATCATTTTCCAAAATAAAATGATTTATATCACCCCAAAAAATTTATTAGTGGTAATATATAAAGCCATTTTTAGATCATTATTAGGTACACAAAGTTGCTTATCCAATTTCTTATTTCACATCGAACCCCATGTTTTATAATAATCAGAATATTTCTATTTAATTGAGGTGATAATGTCACACAAATAATAAAAATATCTAGAAATAATTTTTCTATTTAAATATTATTTAGTATATCATTTCCATTACGGTGGCATAGATCAACCTCATCAACATTCATTGTAATTTAAAAAACATGTATATTAAATATAATTCATTCACTAAATAAATATAAAAATATATATCATTCATGGTGTGTAAAGACCCAATGCTTGACGTACATTGACATTACATTACATTTGCGGAATACTTAGTACATAACAAAAACACACACCCAAGGATCGTAATAGTTTAGTGTCTTTGGAAACTCGGAAGGTAATCTTCTAATCGTGGTGAAAGATCTTCAATATCTCCCATAATGATCTTCCCTTTTTTTTACCTAAACCCTTTCTTTATATCCTGAGGAAAAGAAAACATAAAAGGGTGAGCTCAAATTCTCAGTAAGGGTAAACAAAAGAAAAATCAATCACATCATATTCATAAGAACATAACTTTTGAAAATCTAAACCTGCAAAAGAGAGCATAATTTCATAACATGGGATAAATTATAGTAGTGAAATGAAATCTAAATAATCATAAATTAAAACATGAAACTTTGTGGCATACACACATAATCATAGAGAATCATTTCTTGTTAGTCAAGACTCATTTCCAAGACTATCTTAGTGGACAAAGTCTCTTTCTGAACCGAGTCACCCTCGTTCCAGTCCTGTTTCACTGAAATGGTATAACCTACCATTCCAGCCATGTCTATCTCATGAGATATAAAATCATTACCCAATGCATTGGAGGGAGATATAAGTCCCACCCATCTCATAATGATACCATTCTTATGTGTGCCACAAAATTATAAATCATACATCATTGCATAACCCATGTAATACAAATGGGAATCTTAAACATCATGAAATCATAAAACAATTCATACAAGATAAAGGAATTCATAAAAATAATTCATTCACAACATGATTAAATCAATGTAATAATAGGGATAAAAACATAACCCTTTATTATCTTAGATGGAAAATAATTTTGATAAAACACTTGAACTCCATTCTTGAGGAAAATATCCTTTCTTCTTCAAAAACATTTTTTCCTTTCATAACATGCCATACAACTTTAAAATAAAAGAAGTTGATTAAATATAAACGTGAAAACTTGTAAAGGAAGCTTCTTGGAAATAATGTTTTAAAAATCCATTCATGCCGTATAAGTTAAAAAAACACTCTTCTCGTACTTTTGTTGGAAAAGTCAAAAAGTACCTCGTACGAAAAACGACAAAAGATTCCTTTCATATTCTTTACTAAAAACTCACCGAAGGGTAAAATTGGATTTAAACTATTGTAAGTGGATGGAAACAATATTACATGTATAGGGAACATGGATGTGGATGATAAAATACACCCCAGTAAATGCCAAAGTAAAAACAATCTCGGATAAAAATGAGATTGTGATATTTTCCCTTACCTTAGGTCTGACTTGCTTTGTACGTGTCCGAACCTCCTGTATAATGATTTAAATCATGTTATTGACATATTCCAGAATCATATTCATTGTTATTATATAACATATGGTCCACTTATGACTTTATATTACCCGTTCGTTTGTAAATTCATGTTAAAGCAGTGTTTTGGGTAAAATCGTCTCATTCATCGTAGGTGTTTGGACTTGTTGTTCTTGACATTATTATTACTTATATCATGATTCAATTACTTCCAGAATATAAAGTATGATTTATATATCATATATATTCAGTATATATATATATATATAATAGATAGATAAATGAAAGGAAACACACCGTTCATGGAGACGGTAGTCCGTATGTACGCATGAACGCTGCTTTCCTTTCCTTATTGTCATTAATGGATGTAAGTAGATGAAATATATTTATATATATACATAAATCCAGTAGATTTACCATGTAATATATTCCATTATTATTCATTATATATACTATATAATCATTCTGGCATGGTTAACATGGAAAATGAATCTCATCGCGTCGTGGAGACGGTAGTCTGTACGTACGCACGAGCGATGATATCGTTCTCATGGTCGTGGAATTGTGTTAAAGTGTATGTATACTATTTCAGTATCAATATCACTTTATAATAATCATATATAGTTACTCATTACACTATTATACCCATCCAATTAAGGTGGCGGCGGAAAATAGATTACACCACGGCGTGGAGACGGTATTCCGTACGTACGCACGCGCGGTGATTTCATTTTCCGTAGGATGGATAGATGGTTAAATAGGGTTGTTTCATATGTATAATAACATATCAGTATGTGAATGATACTGATGTTATTACTTCATAATGAAAAAACTAAAGAAGAAGATGTTGAAGAAGAAAGAAATTGGAAAGGATCGGTAATGGGTATTACCTCTTCTTTGAAGTGCTTCTTTGAGACCTCCTTTTAGGGCACTAAAATTGGACTTTTAAGAAGACCAGGACCTCTAGGATGATACTAGGGAAGTGGAGAAGAGATTTTGGAAGGTGTTGTCCGATCTTGAATGCTCAAATTGGTGTGAGGAGGAGAGGGAGGAGGTGCCCTTTTATAAGGGAGGAGAGGGGCATCTTAGGAAAATCTCAAAATATTATTTTATATTAAGGTCAAATTCGGTTTATAATGGTTCCAAATGGTCTTATTTAAAAGATAAAGTGGGTATGGGTCGAAATACTCTCATCCAATAGGATTTAGGCAAGTTTAGGTTATTAATTTAACCTTATAAATTAGATTTAACTCTAAGTTAAATAATTTAACTTTTACCGTGTCTTTTGGTTTTCTTACACTATATGGTTAATAAACATACTCTATAAAGCCAAACGAACCCCAAGTTGTTTATTATTAATATATATATCCTTATCTAAGTCATTTGGCCGAACCATAGATTTTTAAGAATTAAATAACAATTAATAATATAATATATGTTTTAAAAACTAATTTATGTCAATTTTGACACTATTTGGTACATGATTTTTATGAAATTTCTAACAGAATGATAAGTTCGATCCAAGTTACTTAAATCAATACTAACATGTCATATTAACCTAGAACATTAGTGGGATCATAAAAAGTCTAAAATTACTTTTATTTTGGTGATTATAACATCAATTATGTCAATGTTTTCTTAAAAAGGTAATTACTGCATCATCGTTGTGTCATAAATAAATAAAATTATTCAAAGTATAAAAATTACAAATAAAGTACCATTATGTTGGAAATAATTTTAGATTTCTAATGTATATTTATAGTCGAAATTATATTATGTAAACCCTATATTAAAAATGTTTTAGTAAATAAACTTTTATTTTAACTCTTTTAACTATTCTTTGAATTAAATAATAATAAATGTCCTAATCTAATCCAAGTGGGCCTAAATGATAATATTTTACACTTAAGGTTGTTTTTGGTCAAGATACACTTGTCCAATAGGATTAGGACATGTGTTAGGGTAATATTAATATCATTTTTACCCTTAATTACCCTATTAACTTTTAACCGTGGTAATTAAAAGTAAAAAATTACTATTCACCAAAACTTATTTTCATCTCATTGAACCACATTTTACTTACTAACATCAACCTTGTCTCTCGGATTTTTGAAATTCCATTCACAGAAGCGGTAAAATTAAGATTTATGAAGAAAAATTAATTTTTTAACTAACACTTAGTAGTTTCACTATTCATCAAAAATTGAAGTTTTTCAGAAAAATGCCAAAATTTCACCCTAAGCTATAATTGATATTCCGAATTCAAAAATGATTTCTATTTTACAAAATTCCCAACATATAAGTTTCATTAATTAATTTTGTAATTAATTTCCACTGTCACAACAGATAGCGTGTTTTTGAGAGATAATAACTATCAAAAGATTAACACTTGTTTATGTCTGGTGTAAATGTGAAATTACATCCAATGACCAACATTGTATTAAATTGTAAAAATATATTCTAAATATACTTTAAAACCACTTAAATTAATAATTTATCACCATTAATTATTTCTATTAAAAAATTTGTTTTTAATTATAATTTAGTAATTTTCACTATTCATCAAAATATGAAAGTTATCCGAAAAGTACCAAAATTTCACCTTAGGCTAAATTCGATACTCCGAATCCAAAAATGAGTTCCATTTTGAAAAATAATATTTAAAAAAAGTGGTTATTACTATTCATAATGGCTAGTTTTAATAATATTTTAATAGCATATTGTTGTTTAGTGAAACTCGTTATTGCGTACTACACACGCTATCGAGGAAGGTCGCAATTGCGTGTAATGCAAGGCAAGTCAAGGATGCATGCTCGTTTTGGTGTAGTGTACAACACAAGACATTAGTGAAATTAAAGAGAATATTTATAATAAAATCTTGTGCTGTTACATTCTACCCCCCTTAAAATGAATTTCGCCCTCGAAATTCGTCGGGGTTATAAATGGTTTACTATTCGAAATTTTCTTTAATTGAAACCCACTTCGTAAAAAGGAATACCAAAACCAATCTTTAAAAACGAAAGTATGAAATGTAACGGTTACCCAAATAAACTAATCACTGGGTTTCCACATAGGTGAAAATATGGATATGGAATAAAAATCTAACCATTATGTTCTGATTGAGAGTGGTAGAGAACATGGCTATAGAAAAGATAGCAATCACAAAGCCATAAATTTGTGACGATCTAAGGTACCATCTGATTAATCAGATATAAGAGCACTAGGACAACATTTTTGGTTTTCAAGATCGTTTCCTTAAAGTTAAAGAATTTGAATTAGAATAAATACTTACTTTATTTTGGTACAATCTCACTGTTGTTCGTGCCTTGAACAATTTCTACTTCATCTCTTAAATAAATGAAGTTGAATTTGTTATTCATGAAGTGTTAGCAGATCATGTGATAGAATGACCGGTCATTCCATCTCTCTCAAACAAAAGGTTATCAAAAGTTATTAAATATACATAAGTCATTCTAGAGTGAGATTAATCATATATGGTTTCTAAAATGAACTTATACATCATATATCATACTTCTTAATATAATTAAACTAGTTTATACTAAACAGGGACTTCCTGTAGGCATGTGTTAGGCGATAAAGGCCAGTCGCACTTCGGTTGTGGGTTCGATTTCC
The DNA here is from genome assembly GCA_963277665.1 of Viscum album. Taxonomy (NCBI): domain Eukaryota; kingdom Viridiplantae; phylum Streptophyta; class Magnoliopsida; order Santalales; family Viscaceae; genus Viscum; species Viscum album. Next base: position 2,136,935,470 of record OY728141.1, on the reverse strand, counting down.
ACAGCCTTGTCCGACGCGATGGGCTGTCGCCCGTCCTGCAGGTTGTCCTTTTTCTAAAACTATATTACTATAACATCCCATCAATAATATCGAAAAAACTTCTATCCTTAAACAATACTAACTTATGTCCAACATAGTCCATTCCAATCTTTATGCTTATCCAAAATACTGCAGTCCACTCTCATAATATAGTGAAAATAATTATCAGAGATTTAATACCATCGTTGATCCCCATATATCATAAGATATGTCTTGTTGGTCACATTCAAAAAATTCAAAGTCCTTAATCATGTATTCTCTTGAATACCTTAGTGAAAACATGAATGCAGTTAAAAGTTGACACCTTCCACATACCAAAATCCTCAAAATTCTATATACTCAAACCATGATATCACTTAGTCCTTATATCAATCATGAGCTCATGAATACTGTCAAACATTTCATTTTCTCCTTATCCCTTCATTATGGGCATATTATCTACTTTCCAAAATATTTGAATCACTTTTCATGGTTACTGGAACCTTAAAACTATTGAAAACCACAATAGACCAATACATAAATATTTCAATACACCATAGAAGTACCTAAACAACATTATTCCTGAATACCAATACATAAACACTTCAGTCCATCCACTTCAATGATTGTCCTTGAAGAAGTCATTCTTTGATTTAGAAGTAACTTTTTAGGTAAGGGCATTGAGTTGGGTAATGCCCATGTTCTCCACAAATAAGACATTGAACTCCATAACAGTCTGTCACTCTATGACCCTTTTCTCCACACAGATAACATCAGTCCCTCCATTTGAGGTATTCCTCAAGGTTCTTCTTCCCTTCTTTAGAAATCTCAATCTTCCTTTATTTATGATCCTCAACATGCGAACATGCATAATAGTCTATCTTCCTCTTATTTGATGAATTAGGCATACCACTAAATTTCACCTTGTTAATCATATATCGTGATGACTGATTCGATATAATAACAACATCTTTCTATCTAGGCATTACACAATTTTGTTTCTCATAGTCACCAATTTGTCCATTAGATATAATGTTAACTGAATTCCTTTTGGTTCCCTCCATTAACTAAAACACAAAAATAATTTTGTGAGAGGAAAAAATCATGCTAGAGAAAACAACATAGTAAAGGGGAAGTATCCTCAATATATAACATCTTAGGTTAAATTCTTTGATCATTATCGTATTTCTAGGACTGTATATTATACGTATACTTATCCTTAGGGACATCCCTAGACATACCGTAGAAATATCTCTAGGGATCTCACTAACGTTTTCACATACTAGTTTCCAAAGGTTGACTAAACCTTTCAACTGATACCAACTGTAGAGACCCGAAGCTTGACATACATTGAAATTACATTTCATTTGCGGAATACTTAGTACATAACAAAAACACACACACAAGGATCGTAATAGTTTAGTGTCTTTTGAAACTCGGAACGTAATCTTCTAATCGTGGTGAAAGATCTTCAATATCTCCCATAAAGATCTTCCCTTTTTTTACCTAAAACTTTTCTTTATATCCTGAGGAAAAGAAAACATAAAAGGGTGAGCTCAAATGCTCAGTAAGGGTAAACAAAAGAAAAATCAATCACATCATATTCATAAGAACATAACTTTTGGAAATCTTAACCTGCAAAAGAGAGCATAATTTCATAACATGGGATAAATTATAGTAGTGAAATGAAATCCCATTAATCATAAAGTAAAACATGAAACTTTGTGGCATACACACATAATCATAGAGAATCATTTCTTGTTAGTCAAGACTCATTGCCAAGACAATCTTAGTGGACAAAGTCCCTTTCTGAACCGAGTCACCCTCGTTCCAGTCCTGTTTCACTGAACCGGTATAACCTACCGTTCCAGCCATGTCTATCTCATGAGATATAAAATCTTTACCCAATGCATTGGAGGGAGATATAGGTCCCACCCATCTCATAATGATACCATTCTTATGTGTGCCACAAAATCATAAATCATACATCATTGCATAACCCTTGTAATACAAATGGGAATCTTAAACATCATGACATCATAAAACAATTCATACAAGATAAAGGAATTCATAAAAATAATTCCATCACAACATGATCAAATCAATGTAATAATAGGGATAAAAACAGAACCCTTTATTATCTTATATGGAAAATAATTTTGATAAAAACACTTGAACTCCATTCTTGAGGAAAATATCCTTTCTTCTTCAAAAACAATTTTCCTTTCATAACATGTCATACAACATTAAAATAAAAGAAGTTGATTAAAATTAAACATGAAAACATGTAAAGGAAGCTTCTTGGAAATAATGTTTTAAAAATCCATTCATGCCGTATAAGTTAAAAAAACCTTCTTCTCGTACTTTTGTCGGAAAAGTCAAAAAGTACCTCGTACGAAAAATGACAAAAGATTCCTTTCATATTCTTTACTAAAAACTCACCGAAGTGTAAAATTGGATTTAAACTATTGTAAGTGTATGGAAACAATATTACATATTTAGGGAACATGGATGTGGATTATAAAATACACCCCAGTAAATGCCAAAGTAAAAACAATCTCGGATAAAAATGAGATTGTGATATTTTCCCTTACCTTAGGTCCGACTTGCTTTGTACGTGTCCGAACCTCCTGTATAATGATTTAAATCGTGTTATTGACTTATTCCAGAATCATATTCATTGTTATTATATCATATATGGTCCACTTATGACTTTATATTACCCGTTCTTTTGTAAATTCATGTTAAAGTAGCGTTTTGGGTAAAATCGTCTCATTTATCGTAGGTGTTTGGACTTGTTGTTCTTGACATTATTATTACTTATATCATAATTTACATACTTCCAGAATATAAAGTATTATTTATATATCATATATATTCAGTATATATATATATATATAATAGATAGATAAATGAAAGGAAACACACCGTTCATGGAGACGGTAGTCCGTACGTACACATGAATGCTGCTTTCCTTTCCTTATTGTCTTGAATGGAAGTAAGTAGATGAAATATATATATATATATATATATATATATATATATACATAAATCCAGTAGATTTACCATGTCATATATTCCATTATTATTCATTATATATACTTTATAATCATTCTGGAATGGTTAACATGGATAATGAATCTCATCGCGTCGTGGAGACGGTAGTCCGTACGTACGCACGAGCGATGATATCATTCCCATGGTCGTGGAATTGTGTTGAAGTGTATGTATACTATTTCAGTATCAATATCACTTTATAATAATCATATATAGTTACTAATTACACTATTATACCCTTCCTATTAAGGTGGCGGCGGAAAATAGATTACCCCACGGCGTGGAGACGGTATTCCGTACGTACGCACGCGCGGTGATTTCATTTTCCGTAGGATGGATAGATGGTTAAATAGGGTTGTTTCATACTTATAATTACATATCAGTATATGAATGATACTGATGTTATTAATTCATAATGAAACAATTAATGAAGAAGAAGTTGAAGAAGAATGAATTTGGAAAGGATCGGTAATGGGTATTACCTCTTCTTTGAAGTGCTTCTTTGAGACCTCCTTTTAGGGCACTAAAATTGGAATTTTAAGAATACCAGGTCCTCTAGGATGATACTAGGGAAGTGGAGAAGATATTTTGGAAGGGGTTTCCAGAGCCTGAATGCTCAAATTGGTGTGAGGAGGAGAGGGAGGAGGTGCCCTTTTATAAGGGAGGAGAGGGGCATATTAGGAAAATCTCAAAATATTATTTTATATTAAGGTCAAATTCAATTTATAATGGTTCAAAATGGTCTTATTTCGAAGATAAAGTGGGGATGGGTCGGAATCCTCTCATCCAATAGGATTTAGACATGTTTAGGTTATTATTTTAACCTTATCAATTAGATTTAACTCTATGTTAAATAATTTAACTTTTACCGTGTATTTTTGTTTTCTTACACTATATGGTTAATAAACATACGATATGAAGCCAAACGAACCCCAAGTTGTTTATTATTAATATATATATATATATCCTTATCTATTTCATTTGGCCGAACCATAGATTTTTAGGAATTAAATAACAATTAATAATATAATATTTGTTTTAAAAACTAATTTATGTCAATTTTGACACTATTTGGTACATGATTTTTATGAAATTTCTAACAGAATGATAAGTTCGAACAAAGTTACATAAATCAATACTAACATGACATATTAACCGAGAAAATTAGTGGGATTCATAAAAAGTATCAAATTACATTTATTTTGGTGTTTATAACAACAATTATGTCAATATTGTCTTAAAAAGGTAATTACTGCATCATCGTTGTGTCATAAATAAAATTAAATTATATAAGGTATAAATATTACAAATAAAATACCATTATGTAGGAAATCATTTTAGATTTATAATGAATATTTATAGACGAAATTATATTATGTATAACCCAATATTTAAAATGATTTAGTAAATAAACTTTGATTTTAACACTTTTAACTCTTCTTTAAATTAAATAATAATAAATGTCCTAATCTAATCCATGTGGGCCTAAATGATAATATTTTAAACTTAAGGTTATTTTTGGTCGAGAAACACTTGTCCAGTAGGATTAGGACTTGTGTTAGGGTAATATTAATATCATTTTTACCCTTAATTACCCTATTTACTTTTAACCGTGGTAATTAAAAGTAAAAAGTTACTATTCACCAAAAATTATTTTCATCTCATTGAACCACATTTTACTTACTGATATCAACCGTGTCTCTCGGATTTTTGAAATTCCATTCACAGAAGCGGTAAAATTAAGATTTATGAAGAAAAATTAATTTTTTAACTACCACTTAGTAGTTTCACTATTCATCAAAAATTGAAGTCTTTCAGAAAAATGCCAAACTTTCACCCTAAGCTATAATTGATATTCCGAATTCAATAATGATTTATATTTTACAAAATTCCCAACATATAAGTTGCATTAATTAATTTTATAATTAATTTCCACTGTCACAACAAATAACATGTTTTTAAGAGATAATAACTATCAAAAGATTAACACTTGTTTATGTCTGGTGTAAATGTGAAATTACATCCAATGACCAACTTTGTATTTAATTGTAAAAATATATTCTAAATATACTTTTAAACCACTCAAATTAATAATTTATCACTATTAATTATTTCGATTAAAAAAGTTGTTTTTAATTATAATTTTGTAATTTTCACTATTCATCAAAATATGAAAGTTATCCGAAAAGTACCAAAATTTCACCTTTGGCTAAATTCGATACTCCGAATCCAAAAAAGAATTCAATTTTGAAAAATAAAATTAAAAAAAAAAGTGGTTATTAATATTCATAACGGGTAGTTTTAATAATATTTTAATAGCATATTGTTGTTTAGTGAAACTCATTATTGCGTACTACACACGCTATCGAGGAAGGTCGCGATTGCGTGTAATGCAAGGCAAGTCAAGGATGGAAGCTCCTTTTGGTGTAGCGTACAACACAAGACATTAGTGAAATTAAAAAGAATATTTTTAATAAAATCTTGGGCTGTTACATGGTGGGTTGAATAAATAATTATTCAATATCAAACTTATAAAAAATAGTGATTAAAAATATTAAGTAAATAACTATTGAATAAATCGTATTCCTTAGTCGTGATAATAATATTTATTCTAATAATTAAAATTATTTAGAATTTAACTAACATCCTTGAGAACTCTACATTTGAGACCATCTAGGTGTTTTCTGAAATGGAACTAGTAGATATTTCTTAATGTTTAATATCAGAATCTAAAAACATGTAAAATCATACATATAATAATAAGTTAAAGTTTTAATGATGAAAACCACATATTAACTCTCAATATTTAATATAATCTATAATGAATTAGTCTTAAAAATTATATAATCTTTAGTTTTAGTCAATAAATTACTTTCTTTGATTTTGAAGATCTATTTAGTTTTAGTGTTTTAGAAAATTAATCCATCATTTATAGATAACAGTACACATTCACACAATGTGGATACTTCTAAAACAATATCCATTTTATTCATAATATAAAACATTTTAAAATAAAACATGATTTATTTTTCACAAAAAATATTCATAACATTCAATACGACATCCTAATTTCAATTAACCATCCTTATACCCTATAAAAAAACTTTTAAAACATTTAATGAGGACCAAATTCAAATTAAGGGACATAAATAATGAAATTGTTACTCCAATGAAGACATGAAAACCATTAAAACCACTTTTCAGAAAATTTTATGATGATTAATATAAAATATCATAAAATTAACATTGGAAATAATTATCATATCACTCTAACATTCACTATTACAAACGGTATAACCTTATTGTAAACTTTCATATCAGAAGTACTCAATGCATTGGAGAGATATAATGCCGATCACCTATCACATCATGATTTATATGGGGATCAACCCAGTATTTCATAAGCTATAATGGGATAGAACCATAATAAATAACTTTTAAAAGAAAATATCATGAATTAAAACATTGAAAAATCTTATAAACCCATGAGAAAAACACATTCATATTTAAAAATATGATTTTATATTAAAATTAATTTTAATATATTTTAACCCAACACATATAAATAAAACCATTTTAATAATCAATTTGAAAACATATAATATTAATATTAATTTAATAAAGTTTAATGAATTTGGTAGAAACTGATTAATTCATATTAGTTAAAAAACATTCCTTTTGACTTTTGTAAAACACTATAAAAATGAAGGTTAAATGTGGGATTTTAAAAGAAAGTCACTTACTCTGGGTCTGACTTGTCACAGGAAATCTTTATCATCCTGAATAATAAACATAGGTTAATATTTAATTTCCTATGATCCATTCTTGAGTTTATTATAATTTTTTATCATGTTATCAAAAATACTTAATTATTTGAGTTCATGTGAGACGTTTTGATGATATTTATTACATGATTCCAAACTGAAATTTCAATGATATATATTGTCAAATTAGTCATAAGACCATCATCTGTAGAATTATATACATTAAATATTAATAACTATTATAAATTAATTATTATTTTAAACCAACTCATCAATTAATGGTAATGAAAAATGAACACTTATATAATAATAGAAATGGTAGGGCGTACGTCGACATGAGTAATGTTTCCATTCTTAAATGATCGTTATGAAAAAATTTAATAATATGTTTATATTTATATAATGATAATAAAATTATTTATATCATATTAATCATTTAAATATAATTATATATATAATTAATGTGATGTGGTGATGAAAAACGAATCACATCGGTTTGTAGAGGTTATTGTTGACATGTATACATGAATTTCATTATGAATTTTATTTGTATGGAAAGGTAAAAATATAATTGAAATATCATTATTTAAAAATTCTAAATATTTCACTAATATCATATATAATCTTAAATTATATCGTCATAATATGTCTTGGTAGATGGTGGTGGAAAATGAATTATATGGTTTCGTGAGGTGGTAGTGCATCGTACACACGAATAGACAAGTCATTTCTTATTTTATAAAATTGGATATTTATTCATGTTATGATGTTATAATTTTAAAATATAGGCATAATTAGGATAACTGAGTTATTATTTCATCATTGTGGAAGAATATATGATGGACGTGAAAGAAGAAATAACATATAAGCACTTAATTAAAAATGATTCCTCTCATTCAGACAACCTCCTTTAATTAAAACCATGACACCTATATGGAGGGTCTTTTTTGAAAAAAATAAGGCATCTATATAGTGGGGAGTAATTCTAATAATGTATTTGGGAAGATATTTCCAAAAATTGGTTTTTAGTTGTAAATAATACATGATAATGGGTTTACTTTGATAAGAGAGGGGAGGGTCAGTCTTGGAATTCTTCAAAGTATTAAATTAATATAAATTAATTTTATATTACAAATAGATCCCAAATGATTGATATAAAATTTAGGATGGTGATGGTTTGAAATACATTTATAAAATAAAAATTATACACGTTTTTAATTTTTTTTATCATTATCATTTTCTTTTAACCCTTATTTTACCCTCTTAATCCTTATAGTGATATTATGTAATTTACACTTTTATGTTTAATATAATAACAAAAAAATGTAAAAATACAATTAAATGATTTAATTTTGATATTTTAATTCATGTCCCAATAATTTGGATGGAATTATTATTATTATAAATTTTATATCATTTAATAGAATTTTATGTATTTTAAAATATAAACAATGACAATTTTGACAATATTCATTATTTGACGTTTAAAAATTATCATAAACACATGAAATCTTAGATAAAACATATTCACACATCCCTAAAAAGTGAAATTATTCACTACAATTCATTTATTGAATCAATTATATCAAATTATATTTCTTTGAAAATATTTAATCTCATTTATTGGATTTTTCCAATAATTAATCAATTATTGTTATACTATTGTGTCACCATTTAATTTATTATCTATTACATTAAAATTATAATGAAATTTACATGGATTTAGTTAAATATTTTATATTTAAAAATACTATTTAATGTAAGGCATATCTTTTATATTACCCAATATTGAAATATTTTACTTTAAAAAAACAAGAGAATGAAAAAATTTATTTTTCCTTGAATGTAATTTTAAAAATATCTTAGTATCACCCAAGTGGCTTCCAATGGTTTTAACTACAGTAAAATGATTATTTTGTTCGAATCAAAATCATCCAATGAATTTAGGATATGTTTTTGGTGTAATATTATATTTGTAATAATATTGTTTTTACCTTTAATTAAATAATTTACCATTAACTGTAGTAATTCAAATATTAATAGTGTTACTATTTTTGAAGTCACAAAATAAAAGAGACCAATTTATGAAATATGGACCTAATTATTACAAATATGGAATAAAATTTTCCAAACTCAAAAAAAATTGGAATTAATTGATTTAAAATTAATCCCATTGATCGAATGAGAAAAGTGGTTTTTAAAGTAAAAACATTCGAATGTTCACAATGATTTTATATCCAATTTCAATCTAAAAATTATTCAAATAACCTTTATTATATTAAATTATAAAAATTTGATGTAATTATAACTAAAAAACTCAAAATAAATAATTTAACACAATAAATAAATTTTATGTAAAAATATTTTTCATTTAAAAAAATATTGTTTTTTCACTATTCATAAAAATATGAAAAGTTTTAAAAAATTACCAAAAATTAGAACAACGTTAATTGTGATATTTTTATTTCAAATATAATTATTATATTTTCAAATATAATTTATAAAAGAAACAAAAATATGTTTGAAACAAATGATCCATCAAAAGGTGTAAAATATGTTTTTAGAAAAATAATGCTTTAAACATAAAATGATATTTATCATATAAACTATTGAAAATAGTATCTATTTTAAATAATCTATATTTAAAAAATATTAAATAATATCAAAAATAATTTTTTTATCTTTATATAGGTTATTACAAAATCACTCAAGTGGATATCTACATAAAAATGTTTCATACTAGTATCGTCAAACTATATGCTTTATATTTATTTCATTGATAATCGGAACCTTACTCATTAATACACCATAGATATGGATATAGTTTTGAATGTTTCATTATAATGAAATTTATTTTATATAAACTTCTATATACATGGATGAGAAATGACTTTCTTCAACCTATTAATTAATAACATACCGTTTTGGATTCACCTAACTTACAAAACATTATTGTTAACATATGTCCTGTTGGTTTATAGAAATACATTAAAATATGTTAGTCATTATATTCCTCATTAAAAATATTTATATCTCAGAATCACTAAAATACATATATATATATGAATTTCTAATGACATGTTAGCATGTAAAATTCATATTGGTCATTCTATCCTTATAATATCCACTTATGGATATTACAATGTATGAGAATCATGTGGTAATGTATCATCTTCTTGTGATTACATTCAACCAATGGTAAAATATAATTTTTGTTCCATAATAAATTTTTTTCTAATAATGTGACATGATTTTAATAATGTCTTCATATCACATTAAGCTCCGATCATTTTGGGGAATGAGTAGGAAAATTATAATTTGATAGATACACTAGTATATAATGAAATTAATGTTATGTAGAATATTACTCAATTTATGATGATATATTTATTAAAATTCAAAAATATGAATATATAGGAAACCTAAAAGAAAAATTTGACGGTTCTATGAAACCAACTATAATACTTATAAAATAATTCCCCTATCCACACACATGTATTATATTTCTTCCAATTTAAAACCGAATTATTATTGTTAAATAATTCAATAATTGAAAATGATAATTATGAAATATAAAATATAATAATGTAATGTATTTAAATAATTAGAAATGAATATTTAATACTTCATTTATTTTTTCTCAAATTTCATAATACATGGATGATGACCAATTACCTATATGTTTATGTGGACAAGAAATTTTTGACATCTAATGGCCATATGTATATAAATATATATTTTAATATTATTTTAAATAAGATAAATAACACTTTATAAAATGTATTATTGATATAGTTCATGATAATTAATTATTAAAAGAAAACTATCAAAAAATTTAATTCTTTGAGTAATTTATATTTTTATTCCAATATGTTTCATTATCATTGTTATAGAAGAAATAAATTATTTTTACATCAATTAATTCACTGATATAGTATCACAACGAATATAAATTATCTTAAGATACATATTAATAAACCAAAATATGTATTATGTTATATCAATTTTATGTAATTAAAAGATATATGAAAATATAATTACATAGAATATTCTTGCATTATTGTGAGACTTGACATGCCTATTTTTACGAGATCCATGATATCACTCTAAAAAATAATCACTATATAATCAGGAAAAGAAATTATAGAACACATTGTAATATCATAAACATATAAAAAGATAAATTCATATATACATAATATAGATAATAATTCTAAAATTGGGGTATTTGAGATTTAGATGAACACAATATGTTTTTTATTTCTATAAATAATTTATTTACATTTAATTTACTCCTTTAATATATATATATATATATATTAAAGAAATGTTGAATAAATTATATTATACATTCAAACTGTAGGGGTATGTTTTCATAAATGTATTGTAATAGTCTTGACCTTCAATGCCATTAAATTTCTAATGATATGATGTTTGTGGTGTCTTAGGGTAGTCTGTGGTGTATTTGGGACTTGTGTGTCCTTCCAACGGTGACCCATTTCTATATTTTTCCAAATTTCATGTTTCAAATGGTATATTCTTCTTATGGTGGCTCATTCTGGTGATAGCGTGTTCTAGTTGTAACTTGTTATGATATTATCTCATTTTGGTGGAAGCTCATCTTAACGATGACTCTCCTCGCGATGACTCCTTGGAGATGACTCGCTAAAGGTGAGTCATTGGTTGTGACTCATCTAGTGGTGACTCATCTGGCAATGACTCTATGGGCAGGGACTCAATGGTTGTGACTCACTGTTGGTGACTCGTTAAGTGGAGTCTCGTCTGGTGGTAACTCATCATGGTAGTGGTGTTGACACATTTCAACAATTTTTTCAAATTTCAATGATTTTCTAGTTTTGTATGTTTTTACCTTATGACATCTTTGATTGATGTAAAATGAGTTTAATGCAATATTTAAGTGGTTGGGATGTTGTTTGAAAGTCTATCAATCTTAATTATAATTTTTAAAAAAACCATGAGTCTTTTAAATGGAAAAAATGCATGGTCATTGTCAGATCCTCCATTAATGACAGTTCAATCTTTATCTGTTCCCCAGGTCTCAGATATGAAATTTCTAAATCTGATATATCCTTCCCTTCATTCTTTTGATCTAGATTTATATTGAGACTAGACATCCCAAATACATTATTCCTTTGAGTTCATTCCTACAGTTTGTTCATGTATCCCTATAAAGCTTCATTTTGTCTGTACATCACTATTTTTGGTCCAATAAGGTAGTTACAATCGTCTTTCTTATAGGATGGATTTTTTTATTTTTTAATTATGTATCATGCAGGGTGGGAATATAAATGCTCATCCTTGTATATATTGGTGATTCTGGATTAAAAAGGTAAATAAAATTGTTTTAAAATCCATATTAATGTCCTGGGGTGTATGAAATATGATCTTACTACATTATTTTTATATTATTTTTTCTATTTTGATATTATTAATAATATGGGATAAATTAACCATTGAATATTGTGGTTGTTGGGGGTCACTACTTACTCTGTTGGTGATGTAAACTATGGAATTCTTATTGTATGGATTTTTATTATGAAATTGGTTAACCACATACATTCAGTTAATAAAATTGATGCCCCCAGATTATATGGATTATGTGATAACACCCTTAATCAATAAATATAAATTTAATAAGGTATACCTTTCTAAATATAAAAATATATTTTTCTATGGTATGTGTTTTAACATGGTTCTAGACATGGTTTTGTGTTTTGGGTTGGATTTGGTGATATGAAGGATGGGATATGACTATGTATTGATATGTGATATTATTGGATGATATATTTTATGAAATGAGTCTCTAATGATGGTAGTTGTAATGTTGTTGTGTAATTGGGATGTGTTGGAATGTGTAATTGGTTTTGGCTGTTTGGTTGCTTCTTTTGTTATGCTTCGTGATATGTGTTGTGATGTGATTGTTTCATGGTTGGTATAGATAGATAAATGAATAAGAATCATCAACAAAATTAATACAAAATAATTATTTAAAATACATGTTGAATAGAATATTTTGGTAAATTAGAATCTATCTAATGGTTTAATATTAATTAAAAACTGAAAATGAACTATGTATCATTTTTTTTGAATGGTGTTATTCATTTAGAGGTAGAAGAAAAGTGGGGAATTCATGAGTAGGTTGGGGTTTTTTGTAAACCCATAGGTTAGGGTAGTGTGACTTTCTTTTTTTTATAATTATAAACATTATATGTTCCTATGATTTCTATTTGAACCCCACCCTTGAGAATAACTATGTGCTGACACCCACATATTCACGTGGGAGGGTGTCATGCAAAACATCCAGGTGGGAGGATGGATGGATTTCTACATTCTCTTCTATACTCCCTCTTCTTAGTGATATAGGCCTAGGTGTGTTCAGATGAGTGGTGATACGGTGTCCCAGGTTTCTTTGGTATGAGTAATAGTGTGATGTCCTAGGTGTCATTGATATGAGATGTCATGTGATTTCTTAGTTGTATTTGGGATGGGATTAATTGTAAAGTGTGGCCCATGTTTGTGTGGGTGGGATATGATGTGATATATTCAGAAGAGATGGGAGTGCCAGGATGTTTTCCATTATGGTGTGATGGTGGATAATCATTGGGAAAGTGTTGTGTGGAACCATATTATTGATGTGATTTATAATATATTATATTACATTGATGTGATATTTAGTGAGAGTACCCTAGTGTGTTTGGGGTTATGGTTAGTCTACCTAGTAGGTGTACTTATGTTTTGATGTTTCTCATGGGTGCATTAGTATTCTCCTTCTATATCTGCATTATAGACATTGGTTTTCCTACTAAGTGTACATGTATAGTCACTCTATGTATATAAACACTTTTTTAGGTTTATAAGAGGATAACATGGTCCATTCTAATATTTTAAATCTCAAATCATGGGACAATTTTTGTGTTGTTACTCTAGTTTATTTTTGGGTATTTAATATGGATAATTTTATTTAAATCATTGATATTTTGACATGCTTCATGGGATTGTTTTTGGTTTTTATTATATATATGTCATTGGGCTGGTTTGGATGATACACGAAATCACATGATATTGTTTCATTATTAAGGGTAATGCCTCCCATATTAAGATATTTTCACAACGTTGGTGCTAGTCGCCAACCCGGGACCTACTAGAGGTGGGACATGGGGGCTCATTATATCCATTTCTTCATTTCCAACCGAGGAAGGATATCTTTTGAAGGAGGGGTTCATGACAGAGTGGTATCCAATCTGATGGTTGAGACATATTTTTTAGTTATGAGTTAGAGATTGTGATGAATTCATGGGTTTTTAAGGATTTATTGTCAGTTTACCTTGGTGAATGACATAGAATAGGGAGACCATCGAGGACATGGGAATTTAGGACCCCCATGATCGAGTGCATATAATATGAGATTATTGATTAACCAAGTGAGATGGGAATGCTTATTGGGTACAGAACATGGAGAAGTACATGCATCATAATGAATTGTGTTCCTTTTTTACTTGGGATTCATGGGGAATGTGAAAATAGATAAATTGAATTAAATGGATTAATTTTAATTAAGATATATCATAATGAAAATCAATACTATCATGATTTGGAAAACATTGTTTCTCTTTTAGCTATGGATCTTGGTCATCATCCACATGTAGCTCGGGCAATGGAGGTTCATAAGGATAACCTAGTTGATTGATGGAGGGTAGATCTGGATGAGTATGACGATGAGTGGAAAAATATGTTTGGAGATTTTCAGTGGAAGGATTTGGAAATGTACAAGGGGAGAATTTTTGATATAAAAATTGTGATTCAGATAAAGGAACTATAGATCACATTCAGTTTGATTCGCGTCCCGATTGAGAATAAGATCGCTTTGGTAGTTAGTAAGATGTGACGTTCTACGCATCAGTGGTGGACATTGTACCTTATTACATTGAAATAGGAATATGTTTCATGGGCCGACTATCAGAAAGAGTTTTGGGAGAAGTTCATCTCATCGACCAAGAATCCTGAAAAGATTCAAGACCTACATTCCATCCGGTAGGTAAGTATGCCTATGAGTGATCATGGGATTATGTTCAATAACATTTTTTTAATTCACCCCAGATCTTTTTTTATATGGGTAGTCCCAAGTGAGGTGTCTTGAGGTAGAACTACATCCTTTAATCTAGTCTGTGGTTACACCTATTACATTTTCAATGTACATGAAGGTTCATAAAAAGTCATAGGTGACTGTGTGTATGCACTCATCATGATTTTTTCCACAATAAGAGGGAAAAATTGTTGTTTAAAGAGTATATTTGTTGGTGGAAAGCCTTGAGTGTCGGAGCCTTCGATGTTTTGATCAGCCGAGAGTTAACCTCAGAAGGTTCCCTTTCAACATTATGGATTTTTTACATTTCATGTGGGCATGGGGTCGGTGTCTTTAGTCAATGGTGTTCATGGACATCTACAGAAACACTTCCCAATAGCTACTTGAGCTCAGTTTAATTGAGTTGGATGGTTTCGACATCATCCTCTATATCTGTTACCAGTATGTCCATTCAAATAACATGGGTTTCTAGTTTATGGTCCAGCTTGGGAAGATGAAGCAGGTAGAGGCCAACCTTTGGATGTTTCCTAAGATCGTAGACCTCATCTCGATTGTGGGTATAGAGGAATCCATTATTAAAGAGGAAGGGGCTAGGAATGGTCAGTTGCACGTAGTTGAGAAAGTTGTTTAAGAGGTTCCAAAGAACATCATAGGTTCGATTAGTTTGTTTACTACTTTTTTTGGCCTTGTTGGATTCATAATTTTTTCACTTATTTCTTGTAATTGATCTATCCCATGCTTTGATACTAGATATGGAGAGGCTTCTCATACCCTTGGTGTTGATAACACCATTCATAGTCCATGCAACCTTGTTAGATGGGTTCCGAGGGTGCATACTAATGATGGGGCAACATCAACCTTATTGGGATATTTTCATAATACATATTCAACCATACGATGTCTTAATTTGGATCGACTGGTTGTATTCCATATATGATGTTATCAAATGATTCTATAGGATAATATTTTTTTAGATGTGGATAGACTATTGGATATTTTTTCTTGAAGAAGAACTGTCTGATGTTTACTCATCATGTGGAGCCATTTATTTTCTTATTTGTTGAGTTGTCGGTGGAAACAATTGATGACTGGATGGTAGAAGTTCCCAACGTTGTTAGAATGTTCCTAGAAATTTTCCCCAAAGAGGTCATGACAATATCCCTCAACATGACATTGTGATTGTGATAAACAAACATCCTGATCCTTATTTTATTTCAATGGATCCTTATTAGATGGCACCGTCTATGTTGTGGGAGTTGAGGATTTAGATTGATGAGCATATGTTGAAAGACTTCTTCCGTCTGAGTTTATCACCATGGGGTGCTCCAGTGTTGTTCTCCATGATGGTGAATCATTATCTGAGGTAGTGTATAAATTATCAGAGGTCGAATCTATTGACAATAATAAAATATTACATAATTATGATGATCAATGACCCTTTTTATCAACTAAGAGGGGGTGGGTTTGTTTTCAATGATAGACATGTGATCTGGATACTACTAGTTAAGGGTGAAGGATGGAGATATCCATAACAGTACCTCCAGATACATGTATGGGCACTTCGATTTCATATTCAGGTAATTCAGTGTTAGGAACACACCATCTATGTTCATGGACCTTATAAAATTTGTATTCTATGAGTTACTCAACCAGTTCATCATATTATTCATCAGTGATATCCTAAAATATTTAATGTTAGAGGAGGAGAATTCCGACTATCATAGAACAACATTTCATGTTATTTGAAGCCACCCAATTTATGTAAATTTTTCTTGTTATAGGATCTAAATTGACAGTTCATTTCATATCGAATATATTGTCTCAGTAGGATGTGGCAGTTGACCCAATGAAGTTAGAGTCAATTTTTTCTAGGGAAAATCATAAGATTGTGGTATAGGTTCATATAATTCTTAGTTTCATAGGTTATTATTGGATGTTTTTGTTTTATTTCTATTTATTTTCATCCTTATTGACAGAATTTACAATAAAATACTGAGATATTGTGTGGTAAAATTAATGGTAGGTAAAATTTCGTTACTCGAAGGGGTAGTTGGTCAGCGCTCCTGTGCATCAGATGTTAGAATAAGGCCTATTGTTTGATGTTTTTTGTGGTTCCTCCTATCTAGGCTTATGGATCATCTTGATATCGCAGATGGGAGTGATATTTTATGGGTCTATGAAGTTACACCCCCATGAGTGAAACTATTCCACCTATTATCTATAGCAAGAAAAAATTTTGATTCATCTAATGACATGGTGAAATTACCTCATTGGGGGAGTTCATTGCGGTCTTCAAAGATCACAATTGTTTGAGAAATATATTTTCCCAGTGAGACTGGAATATATGGTAGTCAATGTGGATGGAGTTGTTTCTTGACTACGTCTTTGAGATCTCATACACCTCAGGATAGGAGAATGTCGTGGCCAATTCATTGAGAAAAAATTCATCGAAGGGTGAATTTCAGGAGTCTTTGGATTCTTGGAGAGTTACAGAGGAGTGTGTATCCTTTCACTTTAATTCATGGGTGGATGGTGGTAAAGGATAATTTTCAAATGATGGTTTACTATTCCTTGATATAGTAGGTGGAGGAATTTCAATTGAGAGACTCAGAGGGTGAGGTGATGAATTATCTTTTTAGCCATCATGATGATTTAGAGGGAGAGTCAAAGGATAGTTAGAACCACATTTTTTTATGGAAGGATATTTTTACTATTGGAAATGTGAAAGGGATTTCTTATAGAGTGTCATAGTTCACCATTGGTGATACACCCATGTGTATTCAAAATGTTCCATGTCTTGAGGGAGTAGTTTTATTTTCCTTTTAATGAAATAGGTTGTGGAATAATTATTTTCTTATTGTATGTTTTTCCTGTAGGTAATGGTTGAGCATCATGTTCCGAGAGTTTTTTGGAATCCATTTTATGTTCTTGAATGGAAATGGGGTCGCATATCCATTTATTTTGTCACGGGGTTACCATGATCTCAAGGATTTTTAGATGTTATATGGGTGATTATGGATAAAGTGGAGTGTATTCTTTGTATAAGATGTATGTGGATGTGGTGGTATGGTTTCATAGAGTTTTGAGGTCCATTGTCTCATATTGGGATGTCTGTTTAAACTTACGATTATTCTAGGGATTCTAGCATACTTGTTTCACCATGTTATGCCACATCACTATCTTCCACCCTCATATAGATAAGATGATAGATCATAATATTTTGATGCTGGAGTATATGGTACCTGAATGATTATGGGGCTTCAATGGATCATGGGAAAAAACATTCCCATGGTTGAGTTTTCTTAAAATAATAGCTATCAACCATCCATTGGTATGAATCCATTTTTTTCATTGTATGGATGGCTGTGTTATTCTCCATTGTGAGGGACTATGTTTGAGGAGGCAATAGTTCTTGGTCCTTAGGTGGTTCAAAGCACAACAAAGAAGGTTCATTTGGTTTGAGAGTGGTTGAAAGAAGAAGAAGACTTACAGAAATGTTACGCTAATAATAGGAGGAATCCCCTAGAGTCTGAGGTTGGAGACGATGTACTCTTGAAGGTTTCCACTCAATGTGTGGAGTAGATATTCTAGAAGGGGTTTAAACTCTTACCCCAATTTTCTAGATCTTTAGATGTGTAGGGGAAAGTTAGAAAGGTGACATATCAGTTGGAATTTCCCCTATGGATGGGAAGTATCCACGATGTCTTCTACATCTCTCATCTCTTTTAGTACATTCATTAGGACCCCCATGTCATTTCCTTGGTTTAGTTGGATATTGATGATGATTCAATAATCATAGAGAATCTAGTGGAGATCCTATATGATCGATAAAAGGTGTTGTGAAGATAAACTATTCCCCTATTTTGGGTGCTATGGAGTCGTGGTATTATAAAAGAGAGTATATGGGAGCATGATACATAAATGTGAGTCCAAATGTCTATTTTTTGTGTTTTCCCTTCCCTTTCATTTCTTTGCTATATATTTTGATGTGTAGTAGATAGTGTTAAAGGTGACATATTAGTTGAAATTTCCCCTATGGATGGGAAGGATCCACGATGTCTTCTAAATCTCTCAACTCCTTCAGTATCTTCTTGAGGGCTCCCATGTCATTTCGTCTGTTTATAACGATATTGATGATGATGCTACATTCATTGAGAATCTAGTAGAGATCCAATATGATCGATAGATGGTGTTTTGAACATCAACTATTCCCCAATTTTGGGTGTTGTAGAGTCATGGTATCTAATAGGAGAGTATATGGGAGCATGAAACAATGATGTGAGTCCAAAGGTCGAAGTTTTTTTTGTGTGTTTTCCATTCCCTTTCATTTCCTTGTGATGTGTTGTTTGAACCTTGGTGTTTTATGAGATATGGTTGTTCCCATTGTTTTTATGTGTTTAGTGGGATATGTGATGATGTTCCCACTTGAGAAAAATAAAATACCAAGTTCCTAATCAATATTAATTATACTATGATTTGATTAAACTCATGCGGTTGATTCAGTGTCACCCTAAGTGGATAGTACAATAACATGTTGGATAGAATTCATTGATTCATATTTTCTAGATGGTATGATTGTTTGGCTATTATGAGGGTTTAGGATAAATTGTATGATTGTTGGTGGTGTTTCAGGTGTATAGAGAACCATGAGAGTTATCTTGAGGAATTATTGCTAAGACCCTTCTTCTCTTTTCTATTAGGTCGGTTTTAAATTATTGAGGGAGATAATATTTTAAGAGGTATTATATGTAATGACATAGACCATACGGCCCATTACATTTCTAATGATATAGTGTTTAAGGTGTCTGGGGGGTATTTTGGGGTGTTCTTTGGACATGTGTGTCATTCCAATGGAGACATATTTCAATAGTATTCCAAATTTTCAGTTCTCCAATGATAGATTTTTCTTGATGTGGCTTGTTTTTATTGCATCTCATTCTATCAGTAGCTCATTATGGAGGTCGCTCATTCAGGGATAAACTCATTCTTATGGTATCTCATCCTGGAGGATACTTGTATGGTGGTGACTCATTGGTGGTGACTCGCTAGTAGTGACTTGATGGTTGTGAATCTTTTGGAAGTGACTCATCAAGGGGAGAATCATCTGGTAGTGAATCACTGTGGTGGTGGTGGTGACTCACTAGTGGTAACTTCAGTGTGGGGATTCATCTAGAGGTGACTCCTCTTTTAGTGACTCACTGTGGTGGTGGTGGTGACCCCTTTCAACAGTTTTCAAAATTTTCCAAAATTTTCTAGTTTTTCCAGTTTTTCGATTTTTCATTCATTTATTGATGTAGAATGAGTTTAATTATATATTTAATCAGTTTGAATCCATATAAAAGTCAATAAAACATATCTTTCATTTTCTAAAAATATAGAGGCTTTTAAATATTCCAAACACATGGTGTTAGTCTGATCCTCCATTAATGGAATTCAAACTATATCCAATCCCTATGAATCAGATTTGATTTGCGTGACACATCCCAGTGAGACCCATTCTGTGACTTCCCAAGCCCGCCTCCAATAGGCTAGGGGCTAGTGACTCAAACTGAGTAGGAATATTAATAACATGGGAGCATTGCCAAAGTATCTGTACACACCCACAAATATCTAATCCCAAACATGATGAAATGTAAAAAACCACTATCGAACAAAATGCATGCATACAAAAAAACCCAACCAACATAGTACAATAGAAGTAAAGTGAAGAATGTAAAACTAGGCCAGAATACAATCCCAGAAAAAAACAAGAGTCTAAAAACTACAAGGTCCAACCGGTAAGAACAGGGAGGAATTGGGACTACTCCTCCTAGATGCAGGAAATCCTTAGCTTGTTGGGAACTTGGAAAGCTCGGTCTGGTCTGGGTCCACCCTAGACTCTGTCAGAAGACTTATCATCTACAAAAGACACAACACATATTGGAAAAGCCCATGTAGGGGTGATTATAACCATACTCAGTAGAGGACCCTGATAACAACAAATAAATACACAATGGAAAGGTACATCCATCTCTACATACTATATATCAAATTAACATATAATAGGATAACCACAATAT
Source organism: Viscum album (assembly GCA_963277665.1). Lineage (NCBI taxonomy): Eukaryota > Viridiplantae > Streptophyta > Magnoliopsida > Santalales > Viscaceae > Viscum > Viscum album. Next base: position 2,136,914,468 of record OY728141.1, on the reverse strand, counting down.
AGATATACTCAAAACTCAGACTCGTAGTCTAGATACAGGCCACACGACCACATACCACCACTAGGGATTCAGTTAAAAGGTTCTACGAAGCACTCATCTGGGAGAACACACTGAAAAAGTCTGATAGCTCTGATGTCATATGTCTGAGGAGTACTATTCCCTATGAAAGGTCATAAGAGATTGATGCACTCATTTCGGGAGAACGCACTCTATATTAAGAAAAAATTACAATACATGGATAAGGATAACTTCCAGGTCCTTGTAGGATACAACTACTCATCTAGATTTACCTGATAAGTACAGGATAGACATCATGTGGGAATAGTCATATCGATCCTTGACTCTACCTAGGGTCAAAAATTGTTAGAATATCTCTTTCTGGGCCTCTTGCTGGGATACCTAGCTCGATCTTTGAGAGTCCTCCAGAAGGGATCATACTCATATGGATAGAAACGATACCTGACCTTCAAGGGAATGAGAAAATGGGGCACTAACCCAAACGAAACCAGTCCATGAAATGGTAAACAAGAAGATCAATCCATGTAGTGAGAAGTACATGGAATGTAGAAGCATCACATGCCATGTATTCTGACCCTGGGTACTACTCATGTACACCATCCTGTGTCGTAAGGCCTGTCGTGTAAAACACAACTACATAGCATGTAGAAAGAATCACACATCATGTCGAAGTATCTAGGGTCCACTCTGTGTTTGTTGGCCATATTGCTATACACATCCTTAACCCATGTATGACAACCCATGTAATTGGCACATGGGGTGACCCGCATTACTGGCCTCGTAGGGTCATTTGGTGGAGTACATGATGTGTACTCCTCCTCGTGTCTTCCTATCATATGAGATACATGCCTAACCCCATGTAAGGACCCACACACCATGTGATAGTGGTCCCACACCATGTCTATGCTTCTTGTCGGCCCTGGAATCCAACCATGGTGGGGTGGTGTCCACATGTTGTGTCTCCCTGTAGGCACGCCGTGTTCTTCATTGTGTGCAGTGTGAAAACCCAAGCTTCTTCCGCCTTTCCACACATTGTGTTCCCCGGGATACACACTGTGTGTTCTACAATTTTCCAAAATCGTGAACCTACTCCACCACACCTCGGGTACTCCCCCAGTCTTCGATCCGGCCATCCGATCACAACAAATCATCAGATCCAAGGTCACCATACCATTATATCAATTCTTTGGAGGTTTTGGGTGTTCTATCCACCCCGAAAACTCATTTCAATCATTCATGAAATAATGTTTGAAGAAATATTTTTCCCAAACCGGGTTTATTCTTCTACCACCATTATCATCGTGCCTCTATCAAGCCTTCATGATGTTAGAACTCCAATTTGGGATCTTTTTATTGCAAAATGGACACACAATGATTTGATGACCATAACCCCACAAAGAACACGAATGACATTGGGTTAAGAGGTGGAAGAATATCCATAATCAAATGAGGAACACACCGTTGTTGTCATTCGTCACGACATTAATTATATTCTTTTAGAACGATTAAATAGAGGGAATCGAAACATGGATTTTAACATCAATGATTAATCCCCAAAATCATCCTAATAAAAACCCTCCCCCAAGAATGAACGATCCATAGATCAACATGTTTGTGGGTTGATCCACATTAAATGTTTAATCCATGAATGGGGAAAATAAAGAATGAAAATAACAACCCTTACCTCAATTCAGTTGAAGAATGATCTCTGCATCGCATTCATTGCTGAGGTTTGTCGAATCTGATATGCATTGATTGATCACTTCATCATCATCCACCAAGGGGTTATCCTCCAAATCTCAATGAATTCTCCAGGGTTCCTCTCAATTTTCAGGCAACAACAAACATTCGATTAACCCTTTAAAATGAGGGAACATGTTTCAGCATTCCATCACATTGTGGAATTAATGAGTCTACATTATTGTTTTTGAGTAATTATAGAAAGGAATTAATTATCAAAATTGCTTCTCCGTCATTGAGATGCAGTGAATGTTTCCAAATAAAATAAAAAATATTTCATTTTATCTTAAATTATTTTATTTTACTAAAAACGACATAAAATTAACTGTTTCACCTCGATATGTGCCGATAGAGGATAGACGCATTCCTAGGTAAATTCATCGTCCCATATGCAATGAGGCCCTTGGATTTTCAATTTGGGAATCCATTTGGAAACAGCTACAATAATGCACACCTGTCAAATCACTTAATAAAGAAATGTTCAAAATACCATTTTAGGCTCACTGAGCATTGGAATCACACGCTATTGAATAGATTGGTCTCATAATAATTCCATATAATATTTAAAAGTAATACATGAAAAAATCAGAGACATTACATTCTCCCCACAATAGGTCTTTGTGTCCCTGAAAATCCAAAACAAGGGTTACTAAAAAAGATCTGGGTAATGGGCATGGATCTGAGCCTCTGTCTCCCAAATGCTCTCTTTGTGATTCCTGTGATGCCACCAGATGTGAACCATAGGAATCAATCACCCACAAATAATCATCATCTACAGGTCCTCGATCTCCATCGGGTAATTAGAAAAGGTCACACAATCCTTGATGTTCATCTCACCCATGTAAATGATGTGTGATGGTTCATGAATGTACCCCTTCAACAGAGACATGTGGAAGAAATCATGTACCTGGTGCAACTGCAGTGTTAGAGCTAAGTGGTATGCCACATAGACAATATTTTGAATTATTTGGAAAGGTCCGATGAACCTCAGAGATATCTTTCCTCGCCGGAAAAATCTCTGTAAACCTCATCGAGGTGAGACCCATAGGAAGATGTGTTCTCCCTCCTCGAACTCTAGATTTCTCTATCATCTATCAGCATAAGACTTCTACTCACTATATGCAGTATTCATCTACTCCTAGATGGTCTTCACCTTCTCAGTGGTAGCTCACGCCATCACTATACACATGAGTGCTGACTCTTTAGGGTCTGTCTTGAATAGTTGGGACCGGAAGGGCCTCTATATAAAGCACCAAATGGTTCCATACAAATAGTGGAGTGGTAGATATTGTTGCACACCAACTCCACTAGTGGTAGGTTGTCCTACCAATTGTGACAAAAATCAAAGACATAGGCTCGCAACATATCCTCCAGAACCTGAATGGTTCCCTCAGTTTGACTATCAGTCTAGGGATGGCACATTGTGCTCAAGGGTAGCTGAGTCCCGAAAGCCTCCGTGAATCCCTTTAATAATAGGGATATGAAGCGGGCATATCGATTTGAGACTGTTTTTGAAGAGACTCCATGAATATAAACTATCTCATTAATGTAGAGGCATCCCATACTCTCTAAAGAACTCTACTCCCTGATATCAAGGAAGTGGGAAAACAGGACGGGTCGGTTAATGATCACACAGATGGAATAATACCCCTTGTACATACGTGGTAATCAAATCATGGAGTCTATTAATATTTCATCCCACTTCCACTCTGGAACATCAAGGGGTGAGCTAACCCCACTGATCCTAGTGTTGACCCTTCACCTGCTAGCATGTAAGGCACCAAGAAACGAATTTTGTTACTGCCTTGTTCATACCTAACCACAAGATCTGATTTCGAGGAACTTGGTAAATCTTCACCGTGATAGGGTGTATCACCAAGGGTGATGCATTAAATGCCCTCATGACCTCCTCCCACAATGCCACTAGTACAATAGTGTATCCTCTAATGATAAAAAATTTCTCCACACCTTGAAAATATGAACATGGAGCATATCATGTTGATAACTGAGCACGAAAGGCCTCACAGATGACTTCCCCTAGTTGTGCCTCCCTAACTCGATATAGGAGTGGAGGGGAGACAACCATCGACTAATGGTATTCTGTTTCTCTCTATCCACGAAGGTTAACTATAATAAGGCCAACTATTCTGTCACCTCACTCAACAGCTGCAAGCTCGATCTCCTACTAGGAGAATCTTTCACCATGTTACCCTTCCCAGGAGTATAGATGATCTCAAAATCGTAGGCCTGGAGGAACTCTAGCCAATGGATCTATCTCAGATTCAGGTCCTTCTATGAGAAGATGAATTTGAGGCTCTTGATGTTAGAGTAGACGATAATATGATTTCCCATAAGGTAGTGTCACCACATCATCAATGCGAAGACTATTGCCTCCAACTCAACATCATGGGTTGTATAGGTATACTCATGTGGTCTTAGCTGGAACGAACCATAAGAAATCAGCACCTATCCCTGCATTAGTTCACAACCATGCACAGCCCCTGATGCATCACAGTAAACTATTTACTCCACACCCTCTTCTGGAAATCTCAATTTTGTTGTGCCCGTCAAACTCTGTATCAACTGCTCGAAATCCAACTGGAACTTCTCTGTCCCCATGAATGGTTGCCCCTTTCTGGTCAAGGATGTCATTGGTGATAATATCCAAGATGAATCAAGAATTAATTTTTGGTAATATCTTGACAACCCAAAGAATCTATGCACCTTTTTTATGCTCTAAGGGGGATCCCATGATAACATTGCCTCCAACTTAGCTGTGTCCACAACTACTCCATCTGCAGAGCTGAAATGTCCCAGAAAGTCGACCTCTTGAATGCAAAATTGGAACTCTGAAATCATACCATAAAGTCAGTTTTCTCAATGTACATCTAGAACCATCTGTAAGTGTCTCATGTGCTCCTCCTTTGATGCCGAGTATAGAAGTATTTATTCAATGAAGACCAATGTGAACTGGTCTATGTATGGATGTAGGAGATAGTTCATATGAACCATGAACATTATGGGGATGATTGTCATACCAAAAGGCATTACAAATAATTTACACCGTCTTTAGTAGTATCTGAATGTCGTCCTTGATATATCTTCATCACATACTTATAACTGGTTGTTAGCTAACCGAAGGTCAACCTTTATGAACCACTATTCCCCTCTCAGCTGACCGAAGAGGTCATTGATCCTCGGTAGTGGATACATGTTCTTCACTGTCACCTAGTTTAGGCGTCAGTAATCTAAACACAACCTCAAACACCCATTTGCCTTCTTGGAAAACAAAACGACGGCCAACTAGGGTGAAACACGGGGTCTCATGAACCCCATTCTATACAAATCCTCTAGTTGCACCCCCAGCTCACACATCTCTATGGGGTCCATATGATATTCTGGTGAGTAGATCCATGCTTTTATGGGCTGAATGTTGATGCAGAATACATTCTCTATGTGGGGAGGTAATCCTAGAACATCCTCAGAAAAGATATAATCATACTCCTCCACTACTGTGGGGAACTGGAATCTCACAACATCTACTACATTGAGGGTAAGACTATCCAACTCACGAGTTAACAGTTTCACCCTCCTATGAATGACCCCATTCTATGTTATGTGGGTCTTCTTTTTAACGACAAAGGAAAACACCGCACCATCACTATGGAAACATGGCACTCATCACCTAAAACAGTCAATTAGGTGATGGACTGAAGATAGATAGTCCATACAAATAATGACGTTGTAAGGCATTGATACTTCCACCAAGAGGATCCAATCGATACTCTCACCTACAAGGGTAATATAACAATATCTAAAAAGGTGTGTGATCATTGAGTCTCCTCCAGTAGGTGTCCTTAAGTGTAAGTGTCGAGTCAACGGTTCTACCATATTTTCAACGTCCTGTACAAGACATGTGGGGAGGAAAGAATGACTAGAACATGTGTCTATAAGTACGTAATTTAAGGTAGATAAGACACATACCATACCTCGAATTATCCCTCGAGTCTAGGGGTCGTACACCATGACCACATGCAGTTGTCCCCGCACGTGTCCCCCAGCTCCATGAGCCTGGTGTATACCTCCTTGGGGTGGAGGTGAAAGTAGATCAAAGCATCTTCCCCCACAAGATTCTCTCCCTACTCCTCTACCACATCTGGCACCAGGGGTTCTTTCTACTCCACTTTATGCCTTTTCCTCGTTGTTCCATCCACAACCTCCCTGTTAGTAGCTCAATTGGTCGGAAAATCTCTAGAAAGATGTCCCCAAACATCACATGAGTGGAATTGCCTCTCCGTAGGCTGACAGGATCGATTCTGAGAGCCTTGGACTGTTCATCCCTTGGACTATGTCCTCCGAAGACATGTCCCACATCCTGATCCTTGTGTCTGAAGTTGGATCCCTACTACTGAGGTCTCTACACCTCTCTGCCTGCTGCGGACTTTTGTCGGCTATCTCTGCTCTTTCTAGAAGCTCTTGATCACCAAGGCCCTCTCATGCACTTCAATATAAGTCAAAATAAATAGAGGCCCCACACTTTCTTATATGTACCATCATAAACCTCTCTCTAATGTCCAATATATAAAGTACTAACCTTGAACCATATCCATCGAGTACCTGGCAAGGTTGGTGAAACACTATGAATAGTCAGCTGCTGTTAGACTAACCTGGTAGAGCGGAAGAAACTCCTAGATATGCACTTCTCTCAGCGTAACTAGAGATAACTCCTCCTTGATGATTCCCTCGAAATATCTCCATGAAATAATATCATCATCGTGAGTCTGTGTGGTTAGACTCGACCATCGTCCTGCTGAACACTGAAAAAGGATCGCTTCCAAAATGACAATCAGGGCTTCTAATTTCCCCACAAGATGGAAAACTATGGTCACTGCCTTAAGCCATTCCCCAGTCGCCTGAGGTTCAGGCTCACCTCGAAACCTGAGGTTTCCTATCTGTGGAACTCATGGAGCACGCTTAGCCTGCACCCCATGTCGGTCTGTACTGCAGGTTCCACATGCTTCTACAATAGTGGTGGGATATCAGGTTTACCACATAGAGGTAAATCATGGGGAACTAATCCATGTATCGAAGTCTTTTCACTGAGGGGGTTATCCTTGTGATCGATCTACTAAATCCAAGTAGTTATATATTGCGAAGGCATCTTTTAACGAAACAGGACGTACCATGGTTAACGAGTATATCAGGATAGCTGACAAAAAGTCGATGGAAAAAACAACCCACTCCTATATAATGCATGTACCATTATTATACTTCACTGTAAGTAGTTTTGTTATGTGTTCAATTGAAATGATGTTTATTAGAGTCATGTTGCATGGATACGTTAGCCACCCACACCAACACTGGAGTCTCTAGCCAGAAAAAAAAGCTTGAAAAACAAAACAATGTTTACCCAAAAAAATCTCATAGACTCTTCGTCCTAAGGAAGAACCAACCACCTCAGGAACCACTCTATCACGACCCATCCTAGTGGGCCCCATGTCGCGACTCCTCATGCCCACCTCCAATAGGCCGGAGTCTGGTGACTAGCACTGAGTAGAAATATTACTGACATGGGAGGCATTACCTAAGTACTTGTACATAGGCACATATCTCCATGTCCAGAACTACTAAAATGTAAAAACCACTATGAAACAAAATGCATTCATACAACTAAACCCAACCAACAGAGTACAATTGACATAAAGTACAGAAAGTAAAACTGGTCCAGAATACAAGCCCACAAAATAACATGAGTTTGACAACTACATGGTACAACCTTTAAGCACAAAGAGGTACTTGGATTGCTGCTCATATGCATAAGAACTCCTAAGCCTGTATGAAACTCAGAAAGCATTGTCAAGTCATGATCCACCCTGGACTCCTTCAAAACGCTGCTCTTCTGCACAAGACACGACATGTGTGGGAAAATCCTGTGCTGGGGTGGGTATAAAAATACTCATTAGAGGACACCAAAAACAAAAAGCAACATAAAAAGGAAGGGTAAAATAATCTCTACATAGTAAGTTTCTACTGAACATATAATAGGAGGAACAAAATCTAGATATACTCAAAACTCAGATCAGTAGTCTAGAGACAAGTCACACAACAGCATACCACCTCTAGGGATTTGGTTTGAAGGTTCCACGAAGCACTCTTCTAGGAGAACTCACCCCACGAGTCTAATAGATCTAATGTCATACGTCTGAGGAGTACTGTTCGTTGGGAAAGATCATGAGAGATTGAGGCACTCATTCAAAGAGAACACACTTCTAAGTGGGAAAAATATCATGATGCACAAATGAGGATAATTGAGAGGGCCTTAGCAGATCCCATGACTCATACAGATTCACATACTTAGTATAGGATCAGCGACATGTGGAAATAGTCACATTGATAACTGACTCAACCTAGGGTCATGAATTGATAAAGGATAGCGCTTTGGGCCTATCAGAGGGATACCTGACTCTATCATGGAATGTTCTGCTAATGTTATCATTGTCTTACAAATGGAAATGATACATGGCCTTTAGAGGAATGAGAAAAAGGGGCACTAACTCAAATGAAACCTATCCAAGAAATGGTGGACAAGAATATCTAGCCATGTACTGGGAAGTACACAGTGTGTAGAAGTGTCACACGCCGTGTCTTCTGACCCCAGTTACTACGCATGTACAACATCTAGTGTTGTAAGTCTTGTCGTGTAAAATGAAAGTACACAACATGTAGAAAGGATCGCAAGATATGTCAATGTTTATGGGGTCCGGTCCATATATGCCGGCCAGGTGCCCGTAGACTGTATTAACCCATATATGCCAACCAATGTAATTGGAACACAAGGTGAACCACATTAATGGCCCAATATAGCCGTGTGGTGGATTACATTGCGTTTACTCCTCCCTATTTCCATATATTGTCTTAGATACATGATGAATCCCATGTAAGGACCCAAAGGTTGTGTGACATTGGTCACACGTCGTGTCTATGCTTCCTATCACCCAGGACTCCATCCAATACTGGGAGGGGTCCATATGTCGTGTCTCCCAGAAGGCAATCTGTGTTCTTCATTGTGTGCATTTCGCAATCCCTAGCCATCACCACACGTGCACATGAAATTTTCATCACGATACACACAGTGTGTTCTGGAATTTTACAGTATCGCGAACATGCTCCGTTGTGCCTTGGGTACTCCCTCGGTCTTTAATCCAACCACTTGATCACAACCAAAATCCATATCCAAGGTCACCCTGCCATCCCATCAATGTTTTGGGTGGAATTGGGTGTTCGATCGGCCCCAAAAACATGTTTCGATCATCCACACAAAGAACAGTCGAACCATGATTTCTCCCAAACCGAGTCTATTTGTCTTCAGCTATCATCATCGCACCTCCTTTGAGTCGTCATGATGTCGTTCTCCAATTTGGGATTGTTGCATATAGAGACGGATGCGGGATGATCTAATTTTTACAACCCTATGAAGAACGTGAAGAACACAGGGTTTATAGGAGGAATAAAATCCTTAAGAAAAAGAGGAACAGACCTCCACCATCATTCTTCATGGTGTCAATTCACTCATGTTAGAGGGATTAAATATAGAGAATCGAATCATTGATTTTTACATCATGGATTAATCCCCAAAATCAACCCAATTAAAACCCTCCTGTAAGATATAATGATTTGTGGATCAACCTGCTTGTGGGTTAATCTGTGTTCAACATTTAATCTAAGAACGAGGAAAAGAAGAATGGAAATAACAACACATACACCAATTTTGTTGAAGAAAAATTGTCCTTTCGCGCTCGTTGGAAAGGTTCATGGAATCCAAGATGTGTCAATCAATCACATTTTCGTCATCCGCCAATAGGTTTTTATCAAAAGCTCCATGATTTCTCTAGAGTTCCTGTCAATTTTCTGCCAACAACCAACATTCAATTAACCCATTAAATAGAGGGATTGTGTTTCAACATTCTATCATGCTCCGACATTAATGAGTCATTTTTTCTATTTATAAGTCATTATGGCATGGTAGTAGATATTGAAATAGCTTCCCTGTCATTGTTCAGCTGCAATTGGTTCCATATAAAATAATATTTTCTCTATTTTATTTTATTATGTTTTACTAAAAATGTCTAAAATTAACTTTTTCCCTCGACCTATTCCAGTCGAGGTTATACCCATTCTTAGGTAAAGTCGTCATCCTGGACGCAACGGTGCCCCCATATTTTCAGTATGGGAATCTTTTTGGAAACTCCCACAATTGCACACACCCACCAAATCACTTAATATAAAAAAGGTCAAACAACCATTTCGGCCTCACTAGCCCTCGAAATCACACTCCGTCAAAAAGTCTAGTATTGTAATAATTTCATATAATATTTATAAATAATACATGGAGAAATAAAAAACATTACATTTATCTTTTTAAATATAAGTTATCCTTCCTTGAGTTCCATGGGTCTGGATTTCTCTTGAGACTGGACATCCCTATGACCTTATTCAATCGTATGTTTTACTAAAACTGATTCTTTTTTCTCTGGAGAGCTTCTTATTGTATGCAAACAACTGTTTTTGGTGTAACGAGGAAGTGTCTATCTTCTTTCTTCAAGGAAGGAATTCATTTTTCTTTCATAATTGTGTATTATGCTTTATTGGTATATAAATGTTCATACTTGGAGATATTATATATTATATATTAATAAAGATAATAAAATCAGTTTTAAGTCAATATAAATGGGTTCGGGAATGTGATATATGATCTTAATAATTTTATTCAATTTGATTTTTTTCATTTTAGCCTCATGTGTTGTATATAATAAATTACACATTAAAAATTGTGGTCATTTGCGGTCCATTATTATGCTTATGATGATGTGAACTATGGAATGAGTTTTGTGTGGTCGTTGAAGTCACTTATTTTGAAATTCATTATCCATGTGCATTCAGTTAATAAAATTGATGCCCCAGTATTATATGTCTTGTGTGATAACACCAGTAATAAAGAATGTTAAATTAAATAAGGGATCTGTTGATAAATATGAAAATATATTTTGATCTTGTATGTATTATAATGTGTTCATAGACATGGTTGTGTGTTCTGGGTTGGCTTTAGTGATCTGATGGATGAGATAAAATAATATCATGCTATATAGGGGCATTAGATGAGACGTTTTACCCATAATAGATAAAATTATGGTAGTTCTGATGTTGTTGGGGAATAGGTATATGGTAGAAGGTAAAATTGGTTTTGGATGTTGGGTTTTTAATTTTAATATGCCTCATGATATGTGTTGTACTGTGATAGTTTCCTTGTTGTTATGGATGATGAAATTAGTAATGATCATGGCCTTGAACAGTTACATGATAATGATTTAAACTAAATGTTTAATAGAATGGTTTGGTTACATTGAATATGGAAAATGGTTTAATAATAACTATATTATGAAAACGAACTATGTGTCTTTTTATTCTTGTATGTTGTTATGAATTTATTGGTCGAATAAAAGTAGGGAAGTCCAGAGTAGGTTGGTGTTTTTTGGTAAACTAAATGGTTGGGATTTTTTGGATTTATATATATATATATATATATAAATTGTTTGTTCCTATGATTTATATATAGACACCACCCATGTCAAGAACTATGTGGTGAAACCCATAAAGTCATGTGGGAGGGTGTGTTTCCAAACACCCTTGTATTATAATGGATGGTTGGCCAACAGCTCTTCCCTACTCCCCCTTGCAGGAGCCAGTGGACTATGTGTATTTAGGTTTTTTATGACATCATGTCCTAGGTATCTTTGGGATAAGTTGTGTTGTGTTATACAAGGTTTTTGCGGGATGATTATTTGTGTGTTTCCTTAGGTGTCTTATAGATGGGATGTGCTAGGAGGTGTGGAGCGGGTATGTGCAGGCGGGATGTGATGTGATATATTCCGAATAGGTTGGAGCACCATGAAATTATTCATGGGGGTGGTAGAGCATCTAATTACTGGGAAAGTGGGGTAGGGTACCCCATCATCATTGTGCATTAGATTATATTATATTATTTGGATGTGTTATTTGGAGACTAATCCTTAGTGAGGTTGGGGTTATTGTTAGTCTACTATTTTAGTGATGCTTTTTTTATCTGTTTTCTCAAGGGTGTTTTAGTACGCTCATTCCACATGTGCATGAGAGTGTTTGGTTTTCCTATTTATTTCACTCATATGCTCACCGTACATATATAAAAACTATTGTAAGGTTTATAAGTGAATTATATTGACTGTTATGGATGATACTAGTATATACCATGTGAAAATTTCAATTTTTATCCTCTAGTTTGTTTTGGGTATTTTCTTTGGAGTATTTTATTTGTTTCAGTTCTATTTAGACATGCATCATGGGATAGATTTTTTAATTATTATATATATTTCTTTCTGTTTATTTTTGTTGATACATCATATCCCTACCATTGTTTCCTTATAAAGTGTAATTCCAACCATATTGTGATATATTTACACACTGGTGCTAATAACCAACCTAGTTCCTACTGGAGGTAGGTCTTGGGGGTCCTTTTCTTTTTTTCATCATTTCCAGCCCAAGAAGGGTATCTTTGGATGGAGGGGTTATGGAATGTACAGATGAAATGGGAAATAATGTATGACTCATTAATCATCATTAATAACCTCATTGGTATTGAATATTACTCTATCCTATGTATTTTTAATATCATATACCATACACTAAGATAAATTTTCATCATATATTTATGATGTTGTGTTGGGGGAAAATCCCTTATGGTAAAATTGATGCATTTTAAGGTGATTGTGTTTGTTGAAAAAGGGGGATTCTATGGTAAGTTATGATGTTCCATATATATTGAGGAAAACCTATGTTGACAACGAACCATGAAATTGTAATGGATGGTCTGTAGGTGGTATAAAAAGAATGTATACATGGTTTTTCCATTTTAGAGTTGTTTCAAATTTTTGTTAGTCCAAAAAATTGGAGATTGGGGATAAGATTATTTTGGAAAAGGGGTTGTACACCTGTGTCATGGAGTCTTTGAAAGAATGGCACTATGCATCTTTATGATCATAACATCAAAATATGGGGAAGGAATGAAGGGAGCTCATGTTTTAGTGTTTTTGAACAAGGTGACTGGAGCAATAGAGGTTTGGGCGAATGGACTAGTGCGCTTGGAAGAATGTATTGGGTGGTGAAAAAGGTGCCAAAATTCCTATAAATAGATGAATACCCCCTAATGTCTCATGTATCTCAACACTTATAGAAAATTCTAGCTCTAGTCACATAAGTGGTTGTGTCTTGCAAGTAGTGTGATACATAAAATTTGGGCGCAAGATGGTATATGTGAGCCAATATTGACTTGGGTGTAAAAGGGTGTGTGTCGCACAAGTTGTGAGGATAAGAAGGTTTTTACACACAAGTTTGATGTAGCACTGATGTTTTTAGTTCGATGAAAAGTGTACCACTTGAACTTTATGATTATAGTAGTGTGCAAGTCACTCTAAGGTTGCGTGAAGGTATGGAGTTACCATGTATACTTATGGTATAGCATTATTCATTAGTAGATGAATGGAAGACATTAATGAAGCATCTATTTATAGATAATGATGTGGAATTTAGGAAAATTAATGGACTTACAAGTCCATAAACATTGAGTGGATCCCGTCCAAGGTTCGTGAGTGAAGGAAGAGGAATACAGTGATCCTTCCCACCTATAGTGAGCTAGAAGAAGTGAATTTGGAGTACGCTTGGGAATGAAGTGAGAGGACCCTAATCATTGTAAAGGCAGTGAGCCTGGGTATAGAAGATCTAGACTGATCCTTTTAAACATTAGTTCAATTTTAGTGGATTTGGTACATCGACACATCACCTGTGTATGCTTCTTGTATGTAGCCTAGTGGGGGTGAACCATGTAAAATCGTTGTGTCCAAGGCATGATTTAATTTCTGTTCATATATTACTACATGAGAAAGAGATAAGTGTGTTTCAGTTAATGAGAATAAAATATCAAAAGGAGCATTAGTTTTAATCTATCATACCCAGATTCACGCCCTCTTAGGTTATCCAAACCTAGGGGACCTAACAATTAAAATCAAATTGAAAGGATAATTTCAAGTAATCATCTCTCAAGGGCTTCATTTATGGGTTTCAACCATAAAGGGATTCTTATATTCAATAGGAATTATTTTATGTTAGGGAAGAATAAAATGCAACAGTACCTCTGGTCATTGAGAATGAATGTCTTTGTAGCATGGATGCATGGTATATCATCTGAAATAGATAGTGGAGACCTATTAGAAGATAAAATAAGGGAATTAGATTATTATTCTAAATGAATCAATTTTTTAGGGGGAGCCCAATAAAAGTCAATTCATATAATATTGATGTCATGTAAGTCATCACACACTCTATGGAATATGATGCTGAATATTTATGACGGTGACTCAAAAGTGAGAGAAGAAATGTAATAGGTTCTATAGAACAAATATGAGGATATCAAAATACACCCAAATGAGTATGTTGAAACATTGTTCTACCGGGTATATGTAATTGAAAAATAAATATATTTAATTGAAAAATTAAATGAATATAAAATGATTTTTATACATATCTTGAGGAAACATCCCCCTTAGTTCAATTCAAAAGATACAGTTTCTGAAGATAACGATCTGAGAGAGCTGACATTGGATAACTAACATAGTACCCATATATCATATGAAATGTCAACTTTTTATAGTGATGCCATGAAAATGGAAAAACCAAAATAGGTGACATTAAATTCCATGAATAAGCACTTCATTGAATATAGATAGGATGATTAATAGACATATGAGGTCATTTCATTACTTTCTTGAAATATTCAAAGTGGAAAAGGAATGTTCAATTGAAAATATCCAATTGATTTCTATTGATGTGGAATGGTTGGAAATATTCTAGGAGGGTTCCCAAATATAGTTCAAGAAGATAATGTGGAAGATGTTTAAATTCCCATGAATAAGTCATCACCTTATGTGGAAGGGAAGAAATAGTTTATGAGGAATTTCATCAAAAAGAAGAATATTATTTTAACAGAATTTGATAGTTTAGAAGAATCTAAAGTTGAAGAAATGAAGGATTGGAACACTCCTATCGCTGGACATGTAAAAAAATTATATTTATCTCTAGTGTAGAATAGTGGATGAACAAGGACATCTCTCTTGAGGATCCTTCTCAATGAAGTTCACCTACTTTTTCAATATCAACTAGACTATATCTTTTTTTGTTTTTTTAATATTAAAAACAATGACATGTAAAATAGGAATTATAAATTTATACTAATATAAAACTATTAACATAATGAATTTTGGATGAAAGGACTTGATTTTGGGGTTCAGTCAGTGATTCAATCATTATTCTCCTTTAGATGTTTGATTCTAGTTTGATAACACAAACATGAAATCTCATGTTTGAATCAATACTCTTTTACAGAATAGAAATATATTGATATTAATTTCATTGGGGACTGTCATCTAATCGGGGACATTCACTTAGCCCCAGAATACTACTCAAGTCTACCCTATATTTTGAATATACAGTAATGAAAATTCATTAACACCTTGACCTCCCCACATGCCAATCCTCGGGGTTAGCCTCTCATTTCTGAGAGTAGAAGATCACAACGGTGGATGGATGTGAGGAGATAAAGAGATTAGAGAGAGATAACAATAATAAATACTTTATAATGATTGTAAAAATCATAATAATAATATTATTAATTAATAATAATATTATTACAATTAAGATAATAGTTTTTGAAAACAGAAAGGGAGAAATTAAAATAGCTTTAAATTTAGAATGTGATAATTATTATTAAAATAATTCCAATAAAATTAATATTAATTATAATAATATTATTAATATTAATACTAATAATAACAATAATAATAATAATTATTAAAATAATAAAATTAAGAAAACAATTATGGGATGGATGGAGAAACCCAAATGCATGGATTAATAAAACTAATATTTATATTACAATTGAAAACTAAGACAAAACTTAATTTAAAATAACATAAAAAGGAATAATTAGAAGTGAAAAGTGAATCAGCAGTGGACCGTGCCCTAGTGGGATCCTTCCTTGGCTATGGTTGTCGAGCTGATGATTTTGGAAGGAGGAAATGGCCTATATTTATCAGAAGAATTCTAGCCTCCAAAATATTTTTCATTGTTGACCAATTAACTAGACAATTCATGCATTGACCCCTTCTTAAAATTTTTCTATAAATATTTTTTCCATTCAACCACCAAATTTTTGCTCACTTGGAAATAGGATGTATGTGTTTTGAATTTTTCAATGGCGGTTTTTTTCTGGACACAGGTTCTAAGAAGCTTCCTTCAAAAATATAAACTCTAATGGTAGCATTGATGAGTTCAAAACTCTCCAAAATTGGATTTAGAGTTAGAAATATGTTTCCTTGTGCTATCCCATGTAGAATCTTCTCAATTGGATGTGTGAAGTCCGAGTTTTGGTTCTATTATTGTGGTGGGTTCCATGCTATTCTCCCGGAAAAGCTTCCCACTTCAATGAATTTTTAGAACTATGAGATATTCTAATCAGCTAGAGGCCTTTAATCGAGGGTTGGATAGAATAAAATCATGTTTCTAAAAAAGTCAATCAATTTTAAATTATATTGTTTAATAAATTAAAAACATACCCTTATGGAAAACATCTACCCAAAATCTAGAATTATGCTCATATCTCAATATTTCTCATTTTCATTATAAAATTCAAATTACCCATTTTTTAACATATCATGTAAATATATGTGGTTTATCATTGAAAAATATTAAAAAATACTCACTATTTGATTTAAATATGCACATAAATTTTCTCTATCAAATACCCCAACACTTGATCCTTGAATGTCCTTAAGTATAAAATGTCAAGATGGAAATCAGAGGACATCAACCTTACCAATATACAAATTTCAATGCAATGAAATCAAAAAATATCAATGTGAAATAAAACATTCAAAAATATACATAAAATATAAATCTTATTTTCCATTTTCAAAGAAACAAATAATTCACATATTATACTTTTCCCCTTTGA
The DNA here is from genome assembly GCA_963277665.1 of Viscum album. NCBI lineage: Eukaryota > Viridiplantae > Streptophyta > Magnoliopsida > Santalales > Viscaceae > Viscum > Viscum album. Next base: position 2,136,897,616 of record OY728141.1, on the reverse strand, counting down.
AAATGGATGGATCTTCTCCTTTAATTATTTCATTCTCCTTGCTTCATTATTATTAAACATGTCAAGTAATGATTTACCTATCTTGTGAATATTTTATCTCATCACTCATGATACAATTCAAGAAGAGTTATTTTAATATCATGAGAACATGCTCCTTATCCATAGGCTTGAAAATGAACCAATTTTTTTTACTTTGTAATGGAAAAAGACACATAAAATGATGAGGACTTGCAAAAAATGTTCAAATCACTCTGAGGATAAAGGTTAGTATGATTGGATGCATTAAAAATTAATTCTCAAGGAGAAGGATAATCGCTTAATTACTATGCATGATATCAAACGTAAAAGTGTAATGAAATTATCCACTTTAAAGTAGCAACACCCACTTCCGAAAACTCAAAATAAAGATTGTGTTCAAATTATGAATAATAAATGATTTATTGACCCTCTTGAATACTTTTTTACATTTTATATTTATTTCTTTTTTTAAAAGTTATGATTAGATCAAACCTAACATCCATCATATAACCACATACAATCAGAATATCATCAGTCTGGGAAATAGTGATTTTTTTTTTCTCAAATTACAACCCATTTTAGCTCTTTTTTTGGAATTTTTGTCAATTTTTCATTTTATTAATTTACGAGGGGAAAACATTAGAGTATGATAAATTATTCCACAACCTTTTACAATTCGCACAATAATACCCCAAACATCTCCCATAAAATATATAGCATCCCATCCCCCATGATTCCCTTTACACCATAACATCAACATTAAAATATCATGAAAATACTCAGAGGAGAGTAGGAATGGATAAAAATGGGTTGAAACATGGCTCATTCTTTAAAAAGTCATTCATGCTCTCTATGGGATAAATTAAAGATAGATTTATTGGTGGTATTTTAAGGGAAATTAGATTTTCATAGGATGCCTCAATCATTTTAAATGTGTTTTTGTACAGTCATAGCTTTGATAAGTTTCAATACCAGTTCTAGTTGGTCACATGTCCCATGATCACTCAAGAAATATGCTCGAGAGTAAATAAGAAGTACATGGTCTAGAAATCCTCTCGTGAATTATTAATATAATGTTGGAAAATCACTTAGGGCATGAATAATAATAATAACAAATCAATTCACCTGAACATCAGAAATTAAAAGAAAGAAAGATGGAATAGAAATCTCATTTACATGAATGAATTAATTCCTTCAAGTCATGGGACATCATTTCAATACCCATGATTCATTTTCAAAATTCAATTATTATTTTAAATTATTTAATAATATCAACACTGAAATATAAAACATGGAATCAATGGGTTCCTATTAAACTCATGTCTCGTAGATTAGCCACGTAAATAATAATTCAAGTGTGGGCATGCAATTTAATCATTAAACCTCAAAACATTTTTTGTACAAAAAATTGGAGAGTTTAAAAGATAAAGAACAAAAATTGAACTCCTTTTTCCCTAGAAACATGAGCCTCCCCCTTCACTGTCTAGGGATTCCTTATTACATTATGAACCTACAAAATGTAATTACACAATTAAGCTTGAGGATCATGTCTTTACAGCTCGAAAATATAAGAGAAACGGGGATGCATGCTATACTAATTTCTAAGAAATGAAATTGAAATATACATTCTTAGAAATCGTGTAAATATAAATCATGGTATGATCCCCTATGTGGGTCCTGGATTCTTTTACTACCTCAAGAGGGAAGTACGAACTATTATCCAAAGATTAATGGTGATTGGGGATTCTTTGACAAGAACCACCACATGTGGTTTTTCATAGCATCCACTTATTTTTTCTTTTTGAGGAGGACTCAAAGGATATATTACATTTGATATTCCCCCTTCACTATATGGTACATCTTGCATGGTGGGAGTAGGATGAAGTACAAAACCTCCTCCTCTTTTGTTGCTACTTGTGCAACATTCCCTTTCCATTCTTGTTCTCCCTCTAGTAAATATTTTTTGTGTTCAGGGAGCTCTATATATTCACTAACAGGTGAAATTTGATTTACCTCATCATCCTATAGGTTTTAATAAGAGATGTTCGAATATGAAAATTCATAACTATTAGGGGGGATACTAAAATTGGTTTCAATAAAATTAAAATATTTTGAGTTATAGATTGTATCATCTCCCTAATTCGTTTAAATTTTAAAATCCATTTAAAATGAAAGTTCCTCTTGGAGTTTATCTTCACTAGATAGAGGTAGGTAGTAGGGATCCTCCATCGTCACTCAAATTCCACCACTTGGGTGGCTTCTTTCTTTAGTTGTGATGGATCTCTTTCTTTGTATTGTATGGGGAGAGTAGGCTATTCCTCACATTTATTAAAGAATTCATCCAATCTTTGATGATCTCTGACTTGTTGCTCAGTAGGTAAGTCTTCTTCCCTTGCCTCCTTAGCTTATTCAAATTCAAAGATAAATGGTAAAATTTCTTCCAACAGATTCTCAGGTTCTTTCCATGGATCAGTTTTGGGTTGCTCTATTAATGAATGGACATAAACAAATGCTTTATTAGCCTTTCTTGTCAGTTGATCAATGATTTCTCTAGTTTCTTGCAGTTGAGCTATTCTAAAATATTCTTGTTGTTGTTGCACCTGTGAGTAATTTTTCCATGAAAAATATTTTGAATTTGAAAAAATCATGAATGTTTTTTTTGTTTTTTAAAGAAATGAAATCTACCAAAGATGTGAAAATAGAAATAGCACATGTCCTAATGATTGGATCCTTAACAAAGACTCTAGTTTTGAGGCATGCCTATCTTGGGGCATGGAAAAAAATTAAATTTTTTCCTAGTTCCACATAGTGGCTAACTAGGGTCATCTTTCTTTAGGATCCTTCTCAATTTAATTCTTTTACTTCATCTATATCAACTAGACTACCTAATTTTGTGTTTTTTTATTAAAAAAATGACATGTAAAATAGGAATTCTAAATTTATACTAAGATTAATGTCTAAACAGAATGAATTTAGGAAGAAATGACATGCTTTTTGGGATCAGTCAGGGATTGGATCATTATTCTCCATTATATGTTTGATTCTAGTTTGATAACTCAAACATTAAATCTCAGGTTTGAATCACTATTATTTTAGGTTTGAATCACTTTTCTTTTCCGGAATATAAATAGATTGAGCCTCGTGTCATTGGGAACCATCACCCAATTGGGGAAATTTGCCTCACCCATGCATATTACCTATGTCAATCACAAATTTAGATTAAGCATTAAATAAAAGTCAAGAACACCTTAACCTCCCCCAGGCCAAGTGTTAAAGTAAACCTCTCATTTCTGAGTGTAGGATATCACAACGATGGATGGATGGGAGGAGAGAGAGGAATATGAGAGAGAGAGAGAAGAATAATAAAAAATTTATAATGGTTGATAAAATTATAATAATAATATTGTTAGTTAATATTATTAATATAATAATTAATACAGTACTTTTTGATAATAGAGAGAGAGAAAATAAAATAGATTTAAAATAAAAATGTGATAATTATAATGATGATAATTAAAATACTATTAGTATTAATAATTCTAATATTATTAATATTAATACTAATAATAACGATAATAATAATTGTCATTTAAATAAGAAAATTAAGAAAAAGAATTGTGGGATAGATGGAGAAACCCAAATTAATGGATTAATAAAACATAAATTAAAATTAAAAATGAAAACTAAGACGAAAATAAAATGAAAAATAAAATAAAAAGAAGAAATTAGGGGGAAAAGTGAAGCAGTAGTGGCTTGTGCCCTGGTGGGATCCCTCCATGGCTGTGGGTGTCGAGCAGATAATTTGGGATGGAGGTAAGGCACTCCTTTTATAGGAATAATTATTCTTTTGAAATATTGTGCATTGTTGGACCATTAAATGGCCGATTCACACGTGGAACCCTTATAAAATGTTATTCATATATATATTGGATTTTCAACATCACAATTGTAACTCGTTTGGACACTAGATGATTGGGTTATAAATTTTTCATTGGTGGTTTATTATTGTGGATGGTGGCTTTAAGAATCTTACTATAAAAATATAAACACCAATGGTAGATTTAATGACTCCAAAACTCCACAAAATTTGATTTAAAGCCAGAACTATGCTTTCTAGTCCTATCCTAGGTGGAATCAACTCAATTGGATGTGTGAAGGCCGAGTTTTGGTTACGTTACGGTGGTGGTGTCCCTATAGTCTGCCCCGAAAATATTCCCACTTTAATGAATATTTAAGACTACTAGATATTGAAATCAATAATAATATCTGAAGGGAATGTTGGAGGAAATGAAATTAGGATTCTAAAAAAATAATATCTAAATTTGGAATTATAATGTTTAAGAAATGAAAAAATACCATTGGGGTAAAACAATGTCCAATATCTGGAATTATGCAATTTTTGAATTTCTCTCAGTTTCTTTATAAAATTAAAATTACCTATTATTTTAATTTAACATGTAAATACATGGGGTTTATCATTTAAAAACAATAAAAGATACACATTATTTGATTGGAAATATGCACAGAAATTTTCTCTTTCAAGGATTGTAAAGATCATGAAGATGATGTTATGGTGGAAGTTTTTGGATGTTATACAGTTAAAGAAGAGAGAAAAAATGAAGATGGTGAATTTGAAGGAATAGATGACCTTCATGTCGAACGAGAACCTTCTCTTGAGAAAATAGATGTTTGGAGAGATAAAATAAAGAAATCAAACAAAGTGGTTCATGATGCCGAACTACATATATAGAAGCAAGAAGATAAGATGTCTGAGATGAATGGTGAAATTGAAAAATTGAAGCCTTCAATTATATAGAGTTTAGATAATGTTTTTTAGTACAAGATAACAATTAAAGAACATGATATTGATATTATAGATTCTCTAAAACATGAAAATAAAAAATCAAACGTCTTGAAGAAAATTAAAAGGAAGTATTCGGTCTTTAATGAAGATTCAAGTATCCAAAAAACTATTGACTCATGGTACAACTTTGGGAAAGAAGATAATATAGGTAATAGAGAAGATGAATATTAATTATAGTGGTCTAGAGGAAGAGAAGAAACAACCAAATCTAAATGATAAGGCTAGAATTGGACATGATAAAAAAAGTAGTAATGGTTGGAGCCAAAACACAAACACTAAGTCCAATATTGGTGATTGATTTGTGTATGAAGAAATTCATAAGAATTAGATAACCCCTGGAAAAACTAGTGGTGAAGTATTTTGAAATAGGAATGCCCCTAGAATTTGACATTAGTGCTACAGAATGATGGGACACTTACAAAATTTGTGCTCTATAGCCAAGAGATATCGAAGGGCATAAGACAATAAGGGAATCCGAATAGATTTCAATACTATAGAATATATTTCAAGGGGATTGTTTCTGATGAAGAGGATTTTGACATAAGGCCATATATTTTACATCAACCATGCAGAGGGATGTACCGAAGAAGAACTGAACCAGTTGTATGAGGGACTCAATGAACCATCAGGTGATCTGAAATTAAAAAATCCGTTGTTAGTATTGCAGGGTGAAGCTGGTCCACCATACACCTGGGAAGACAAATTTTATCAGTTTATACCACGTATGATGTCAAAAATATGGATCTAGAAAAAAATATCTAAGAATATGTATATTTTAGGGATTTCTTTTAATGCATCAGATCGCACAGTAATATGGGTCATCGAAAGTGGACTTGCCACACATATTACAAGAAACATAGATCTTGTGACCGAGATTAGTCACAATAAATAATGTATCCTAAATTTTGTTAATGATTAGGGTTTGAAAATTATTGGCTCTGGGAAAGAAAAGTTTAGGGGAAAAGACATGTGACATTTAGATGTCCTTATTATTGAAGGAATATGTCAAAACATACTATGTGTCAATATACTATGTGACTTCGGACCTATCATAATTATGTCCTAGAAATTATTTTTCATCAAAGGAATAGATGATGTTGTTGTTTTTAAGGGAAAGCATATGAAACAGAATAATACCTTGTAAGTGGAGAAGAAGATATGTAGTGGTTTTTCAAGGAAGAGGAAAATAAATTTTGGCATAAAAGTCAATGACACTTGATCCAAATGTCTATAGATGATCTGGTAAAATATGATGATGATAAAGATCGTTCTCAATCATAACTGGATCATACCCATACGCGTGATTATTTTCAACAAGGTATGATCTTCCAAAAGGCATATAATACAAAAAAGAAAAGGTAAAAAAATTTCTTTAGTTACGGTATATTGATGTGTTGGGACCAATTTCACAAAGTGATATTGATTAGAGAGGATATTGTGTTCTCTTTATTGATGATTTTGGTAAAATAGAATGGGTTTCAATCATCAAACAGAAATATGTGGTATTCAATTTTAGAAAAACCTATTAAAGGTAATTTGAGATGATACAGAGTCGACTTACTCAAAAGATCTGAATAGAAAATAGAAAAATATTCAAAAATATCCATGTGGATGATTATCTAAAGAAACATGGGATAAGTAATCAAGTATCAACATTAATAACTCCATATAAGAATGGTGTATTTAAGAGTGGAAATTTGATTATCAACAACATTTCTAGAAAAATTCTCATTGGGAAAAATATTATAGATAAATTTTGGAAAGAAGCAGTGATGATGACCATAAACACATCATATAGAACGTTATTGTGTCTGAAATAAGAAAAAACTCCATATGAGATATGTTATGGAAAGAATCCATCATTAATGTAAATTTGAATCTTTTGAAGTAAGTGTTTCATTCTCCATAAGGATAAACATAGGAAGCTCTAATCTTGTAGTGATGAATGGATATTTCATGGCTACTCAATGAGAATAAAAGAATAAATAAATTTAATAAGAGGATGGGGAATGTTGTTGAAGGCAATGACTTAACCATAATAGAGAATAACAAAAATATTCAGTAAATACAAGATCAATATTAGGAGGATAGTGATGAGGATATATGAATATGATGGGATGTTCCAATTATAGAGGTTGATTCATAAGATGACTTAGATGTTGAAAAGGATTAGAATATTATTGTGTATGCATAATGACTGGGTAGAGGAGTTGAAATTGACTGATTGAACATAATTGGTTATCAAACAATTCCAGTGGCGCAAGGAGTATGAAGACTCTATAGTAAGAATCACAATTATCACAAGTAGATCCTAAATGTTTTAGTTAAAATGTTGAATATGAGAATTGGGTTCATGCTATGAATAAAGAGCTTGACCAAATTTAGATGAATAATACTTGAGATATTGTTTAGGGGCAATATATTTTAATGTTTTCATGACTAAATTAGAATTTATTAATAATATGAATTTAGATGGCACAATGATTCGAACCGAAGAATTACATGTGTGCCAAGGGAACTCCATATAGAGGATATTGTTATTGATGAGACATTTTCACATATTTCATGACTAGAGATGATCAAACTATTCTGAGACATTACATTGCAACATAAGATCATAGTTTTCAAGATGGATTTCAAGTCTAAATTTATAAATTGGTTACTAAAATATGTTATTTATATTTACCATCCAGATGGTTTTCTCATTCATGAAGATGAAAAAAATAAAATTATCTAATGAAGGCTCTATATGGGTTGAAGAAACCCACAATAGTGTGGTATTCAAGGCCAGATCAGTTTCTAAATAAGCTTGTTTTTCATCCTGGTAGAGTTGATTAAAAATATCTATGTCAATAATTATAGTAATCAAAGGATTACTGTGCGAATTTATGTTGATGACATAATATTTGGTGGATCAAATGAAGTACTATGAAAATTGATTTTTTAATTCTTGAAACGTGAATTTGAAATTTTAATGATTGGTGAACTAAGGTTTTCCATGGTCTATAGGTAACATATGGAGTGAATGAAATAATCATTTCTCAATCTAAATATTCAAAGGATGTTATTGAAAATATTTCTAATGGAAAATTACAAGGATATGATGACTCTGGTGGATACCCAGATGAAACTGTCAGTGGATGATGAAGGAAAAGCGTTCAATTTCACAGAATACCTACAGATCATTGGACGTCTATTTTCCATAAAAACGATATGACATGATACTTTTTTCCACATTCCAATCATTGATATATAAAAGTAATACCTGTAAAAGTCACATGATAATAGGGGAAATAATCATTTATTATATCTGTGGCACTGTGGAGTTCAGTTTGATGTATAATGGGAAATCACATTTAGAGCTACTTGGATATACATATGTAGATTGAGTCAGTTCAACAAGTAAAACATAATGAATATCAAGAGGTTCTTTCTATCATGTTGGATTTTGTATTTCTAGGATAATAAATAAAGAAGATTTCATTTCAATGATAACCATATAATCTGAGTTTATTGGGGCCACTCAGGAATGCACATATATATTGTGTATGATGTAGCAGTTTGATGACATGGTAGTTTATGTGAAGTCTCCGATTAGTATCAATTTTGATAATTCATGTTCTATTAATACTAGTAAAAATCTAGCCCATCACCCAAGTAAAAAAAGAAAATTTTAATCAAATGTCATTTTATCAAGGAGAATATAGAGAATGGTCCTGTTAAGTTGGAATATGCGCCAATAGAACTAGAAGTTACAAACATTCTCCCAATGTACTTACCCAAAAAATCATTTGAGAGGAATCGAATATATAAAATAGTCCATTCAACTCCCCATACATGAAGTAGTGTGGATGTGGGACCCCCCTCACCCTGAGGAATGGTGTGTTTTTTCTAATGTATTGATCTTTATTATTTACCCTATTGTAGACTAAAAAATAATGGCCTTCATGTTTGATGATAGTGGCAGAGAAATTATAGATGATAAAAGTGATAAAATATATTAGTTAAGACACATGTAGAATATGAAAGGTGGAGAAAAGAGGTATGGGGAGAATTGAGATAGGGGGACTTTTAAATAAAATGATTCTTGAACAAATCCATATAAGGATACATATCACAAATGCTACAGATCATGATAAATGTAGAATAGTGGTTTTGGATTTGAATTATGTGATTCATTGATGACCTTTTCATTATACACTTTTTTCTGAAACTGAGAATGGCTCATGTGGGAATATGGTCTATCTAGAGAAAATCATTGATTTCTAACTGAATCATATGATGAAAATGGTGATGTAATATTGATGAAGCTATAAAGTGGTAACCATTTATAAAAGAACTATCAACAAACCAAATGGGGGAGATTTTTGGGAGAAATCCCTCAAGGTAAAATTGAATCATTTTTGTGGTGGTTGTGTTTGTGGAAAAATAAATATTCTATGGTCAATTATGGAGTTCATGAGATATTATTGAAAACCAATTTTAAAAAATAACCATTATAATCGAATGGATTATATGGAGGTGGTAAAAAAAGCACATATACAAGGTGGTTCCGTTTAACAATGTTTTCTAAAATATTGCATCAAAAAATTAGAGAACAGAGATAATTGTTTCTAGAAAAGGGACTTTTGCACTGGTGACTTTCAGGCTTTGAATTACACGTTCCATTCATGTTCTAAGATAAAAAATAATCATAGTATGGAAAAGGAAATAAGGGTGAACTTGTATTGGGTTTTTTGTGTAATGTGTCTAGAGTGATAAATTCGTGAGGAATGGACTATCATGCCCGGAAGAATGTTTTGTGTGAAACATTGGGATTCAAAAATGCCTATAAATATATGGATACCCTCCTCATTTTTCATGAAGCATAACACATAGATAAAATATAGGCTCTCTTCGTGCCAATGGTGGTGTCAGGCAAGTTGTAGGTTACGTAGAAGTTTCACTTCTGATGGTTGTTGTGCCCTAATATTGAGTTGGGCATAAAATGGAGTGTGTCATATAAGTCATGATGATAAGAAGGTTGAAATGTGATTTTTACATAGCTTTCAAGTTGGTGGATTCATGACAATGTTAACACTTGTATTTTATTCTTAAATTAGTGCACAAGTAACCGATAGGTTGTGCGAAAGATGGATGTTTCCCAGTATACAAATGGTAAAGTAGTATTCCTCAGTGGATGAATGTGGAACATCAATAGAGAATATATCTATAGTTGGGGATGAATAATTCAAGAAAATGAATGGACCATCAAGTCCATAAATTGTGACTAGATACCATTCAAGAGCTGTGAGCAAAGGAAGATGAATGTTGTGATCATTCCCACCAGCAGCGATCTACAAGAAGAGATATAGGTTGTGACCCTTGGGAATGTAGTGAGCAGTCCCTAAATATTGTAATTTTATTGATCATGGTAACAAAGGATCTTACCCAATCCATGTAAACAAAAGTATTTTTTTAGAGTATTTGGTACATCGACCCATCTTTGGTGTATATTCCTTAGATGTAGCCCATTGAGGGTGAACCAAGTAAAATTTATGTTTCACGTGAATTATTTAATTTCTTTTTATATATTTATACAAGTGAAATATATAATTGTGTTTTTTTAATGAAAAAACAAGATATAGTGGGGTAGTTGTTTTAATATGCAATACCCTGAATCACCCCCCCCCCTAAAGGGTATTCAACTTAGTGAACCTATCATGTTGGGTTTCCCAAATATAAAATATGATCTCATATTCTTTAATATGATACTATGTATCCTCAAAATAAGACTAATGGTATATGGGAAACTATAGAAGATGAGTTGTAATGGTAGGATATATAGGCATAGATGGATGATTGGGATATATGCATAGGTGGAGTAGTGGAATATGGGCCATAAAATTTCATTTCATATCTACAAACATTAAAATTACTAATAATTTAATTATCCCCATCATTATCCCACCCATATCCTAAAACAAAAAATCTAAATGTTTTATTTTTCTGTCATAAGTATCTCCCTCAATCATGTTCTAGAACAAAACCAATTTTTTTTAATTGATACACCTATTTCATATCCTCATATGTGATATGATCATTGGTATTTATTAATTAACTATTAAAAATATACATCCCCCATAATGTATGAATGTCCCTTGTCTGTTCTACTCCTCAATATATTCTTGTAAAAAATATTCCACAGACTAATTTGTGAATTAAATTATCAAAATACCTTAAAATAACAATATAAATTAAAATAATTACCACAAAATAATCATCTATATGTTTTTATTCACCTATAACATATATTAATTTTTTTAATCTGGAATCTCTTCAATTTTATAGGAATAGGGGGGAAGAGGGGAAATTTTTTTGGATCCTCAAGACATGACTTTAAACATTGAATATTTATCAACTGTCATTTTTTCGTCCAATAACTTATTCCCAACACAAGATTATATATGATGATGTGAATTTTATATTTGATCGTCTAATAATATCTCTATAGTTCTTGTTATATAATTTTGGAAAATCATTATTTTGAAAAAATTTCATTTATTATGTTAGGAAAATATTAGTAATATAACATTTAACTTCATAAAAATTATTCTTCCTATTTGATTTCAATAAAATTATTCCATTTTTTGTCAAGAAACGAATATATATCACATATTGTATCATTTTCCTTGTATTAAAAATGAATTCTAATGTTTGGGTAAATTTATAATCACACTATCTCCAATATTAAAATGATAAACATTTCCTCTGGACTTCATTAGTGATAAGAAAATAAAAATATATCTAAAAAACTAAAATATAACATATATAAGTAATAAAATGACAAGAAAAATAAAAAAATAATAAATTATCTTTAAAATTGACTGCCATAAATATAAAAGTTTCTTTTGTGTAATTTTATCCAATTATAATGAAAATATCTTGTTTTTTTAGAATTTATACCAAAAACTTAAACTATCTCAAATTTAGACACCTAGGATTAACATTTCCATCAGGCAATATAGATATCCTATCATCTATGCTATAATAAAGTGATAATTTATAGATCTATGTGAAACTATATTTTCCAACTTGGGAAGCCTTCTCATAATATATTTAAAAAGAATTTATGTATTGGATGATAGAGGAAACACCATAGATGTATGTATAGGGTCTTTTTTTGAAGATTGAGGGTACTAAAATATTTGGTTTGATATTATCCTAATAATAAAAATAACAATTAATTGTGGAAATGAACATAAAAATAATATTATTATATTTAAAATCAAATAAATTCTTTTAAGAGATCAAAAAAATTAACTATGATAATTATTTTGTGTAATTTTATATAAAGTATTTTATAAATATTGTAGAAAAAATAATGACATTATTTAAATCTCATTAAATATTGTGGGCATGACAATTTAAATCTATAATAGATTATTGAAATTGAATTATTAATTATAAATTTGAATAATATTTGGAAAACTATATAAGAAGAACCAAACAAAAATAAAAAACACTTTATCATGTTCATTAGAGTAGTTGATGAAAATGATAAAAATATAATATAAATCATTATGTGATTTGATTTGATATAAATATAAGAAATAAATATAAAAAATTAGACTAATCAAATTATTATAGAAAAATTTCTGTAACAATCCTAAAATGAAAGAGACAAAAAAACAACCTATCATATTTTTTATATTATTTAACAGTAAAGTTAAAAAATACTGACAATCTTTTTGAGAACTGAATTAATATAGTAATAAGTAAACATAACATATATAAAACATTATTCAAATCCTATAGTTATTTATAAAATTTAATAATTGGAAAATGATACAAATAAAACAAAATTAAAATAAAAAATAAAAATTTTGTTCTTGTTGAAACATTTGACAAAAGAGAAATGGAAAATTTGAAATAACATATTAAATTCTTATACAAATTTTAAATGTTAAAAAATATATAAGTTCATATAACCAAAAATATTAGTAAATTAATAGAATATTATTATTCATAATAATTCTTCGAGAAAATTAATAATTTCCTTAAAAATTTCAATGACAAGGTCATCAGAAACATATGATAATCATTCCTTGGATGTATGGATCTTGTATAGTTCATCAATATAATAATGTGTTTCATAACACAATTAATTATATTTCTATAAAAAATGGTAAAACAAAGGAAACTAGATAAATGAAGATCATATGATATTAAATTAAAATTTGTTTATGAAAAAGTTATCAGTTTTTATTACAATATATTTAAATTTACTACTATAAAATTGAATTCATCATGCTCGACATTTCTATTAATGATTACCCATTTATATTTGAACATTGGAAGTCTAAATTTAATATAGTAAAACTGCTATATTTCTTCAATTACTCAAATATATTCACTTGAAATAAATAAGGTGTTATTATTTACTTGAATAAAAAATGTTATCAATTAGTGTACTCAAATACAAAACAAATATAAAATGAACATTTGTTTTATAGATCATTTTAATAAAAATTGTGGTAATTAATTTCCTACCCAAATCGTGAAATCGCATTTAAAATTAGGCCGCAGATGAACCATATCAATTTTTCTGAAATATGAAATCTATAATGAATGGTTTTTATAAACCGTGGGAAATTTTTTTCCCTCTTTCAATACACACATATCTTTTATCCATTGATAGTGTATTTTCAATTAATTAACATTAAATTTTATAAAAATTTATATATTAGGTTCTTGGGGGTACAATTAAATTTAAATAGACACACGCACACCACACACACAAGCTGGAAAGGTACTCTATAGCCATCCTAAGGGGATAACCCATCCATCAAGCCCTAATAATGTATTACATGGCCCATAAGCCCAGTGAACATGTAGGAAATTACATATTCTATAGGCCAATAGGACCATAAATCCCATTACATGCCCCTACGACCCAAATGTTTGACCCAAAATCTCTCCGATGAATAGTGTTGGTATAGTACTCGGGCTTCTACAACACCAGCTATAGTGTTGCCACTACTATGGTTCCTTCTATAGTTCACACCACTATTACAATGTTGCCATTGCTATAGCTCCTCCACCACTACAGTACTGCTATATAAAAATTCATTCAGACTACAATACCTGCCCCCTATGGGTTTTCAACCCCCATCCTTGATGTAGTATTATAGGGTACTTTACTATTAATCCAAACTAAAACTAAGAAACTTGTGTCAGGGTAACACTCACCTCTCACTGGGGGCACATCTAGGCCTATAACACACCACACATTCCCCATAAATGTGAATTTCATCGAATCACAATATTCATAATATGAACAATCATTGAGTCTAGTAGGACTTGAGAATGGGTAAGTTCACATGGAGAGTGAGGGGTATTACTAGTGGTTCCAATCATCTAACATCCCATTGGATCCAATGTTATATATTATTGATCATTTTCTATGTTATTGAATATGTTTAAATGTTCTGAATTTATATTTTTTCATATAATTGATTTTATTTTCAATTTACTGATCCTGATTCCCCCTTAATTAACTCATTCTTGTTGAGATATTGTCATACTAATGTGCTCTATTGTAGAAAAATATTCTTTGAAAACACTGATCCCTTGTATAAATATATTTATCAACAATAGATGCTTCTAGTTCGTATAGATTATCGATAAAACACTTAAATTTATTAATATAACCTTAAAAAGGGTATATAAATTGTATATATATATATGAAAAAATTAATTGTTTTCCAAATTAAATAACCATTAAATTTACCATGATAGATAAAAAATATAAGAAAATAGATATCTACGTGAAAATTTATATTTAAAACATAATTTGATAATATTTTTATGTTATTTATGTTAGAAAAAAAAAATTTGATAAAAATTACAAAATTCAAACCATGATGATAGTTGATAAAAAATTAATGAGTTAAATCCCAAAAAATGTAACTAGTAGGATATACTGAATCATAACAATAAAAACATGATATTTCATGATTATTAATTTCAAGAACATTTAGTGTCATAAAATTTCTTTTATTTGAATAATAAACCTAGGGTACATTGATTCTATAGATGAAATGGAAAAAATTAATTTACATTCTCCAAGATAATATATGAACATTCTCTGGCAGGCATGTCCATTTTCCATTATGAGAGGGTGATAAAAACAAATGTATTCTCATTTATAGAAAAGACAACCATTCGTTAAATATATTGTTCTTTCCATTCAATGTCTGATAATTTTCTAATTAAACCATCACAAATATTCCTCTCTACTTGAATTTGATAAGTGTTATGTTTGATCACATTCTATCTCACATATTTAGGGTAAAATATTTCGATCATTTCTTATATATTTAGCTATCATTTAAAAGTCATTTTTTTATAACACATCTTCAATGCTTTCACCCCCTCAAAATGTAGATTATTTAAAATTCATTAGGAGATATATCAAATTATTATCATCCCTTGAATTTTATTTTTAATATTATATAATATTATTGATATTAAAAAACAATTGCTGATCCATGTAACCTATTTTCCTACCATGTTTGAGTTGAAAACTAATACCCCTTTTCACAAATAAGACAGAATTTATTCCCTTTAAAAATAAATCTAGAGAAATTACCATTTGTTTGGAAACATTTATTATGATCATAATAATTTCATGAAACTAAATATATTCTTTTTTATAAGTATAATAATCTCAAATACATTCCACTCATAAGTGATACAAGTTATATATTAATGGAGAAAACTAAACATCAATATACATTCCAAGAAAATTCATTCCATAAATCATTAAACATAAGACAATTAATTTATGAATTGTACAAAATTAAGATAAGAAATTGTATTTTATCAAATAAAATAGCCATTATCTATATTTCCTAATAAGGATTTGATATGGAATCAATCGATCTGTCTGTATCCCATGTTTTAGATTGATGACATAACTAAAAAAGTTTAAAAAAATATATTTATTTTCTTTTATTTGAAAATAGCTGGATGATATAATTTTACATCAATTATTCAGTCTTCTTCATTCCATATTATTCAATTTTTATCATTTTTCTTGTAATAAAATTCATCAGTTGATGAATTTTAAAAAGAAACCAAATTCCCTTATCATGAGTCTTAATGTATTGGGTTATAGATATATAAACTTTTTATTTTTCATTTAAATTATATTTTGATGTCCATCATTTAAAAGAAATATGAGATAACTTTATATTATATCTAATATAACACATATTCATTAGGAAAGACAAGTAATTTCCTATACAAAAATAATATTTGGAATAGTAATTTTAATATTAAAATTTGAACATAGAAAACGTTTTACATAGGGAATTATGTCTTTCTAATAACGGTTGTAACATTCGAAATTTCATGTCACTCTATTTATTTTAGGTATTCATGCTCATGAATCGTAACAATTTATAAAAGTCTATAAATTTCAATCCAACTAATTATAATGGGCTTTTAGTATCCTAATATAATATTCCTATCGATTTTGACATCTAAATTTTCTCCACATCATCCTTGAGAATCATTTCTTCAATTTAATCATAATTTTTTTAAATGTAAATCATCTTTATATATTTATGTATTATAAACTTCACTATTTTAAATCTAATAAATTTTACTAAAATTAGAACAATTTTAAATAAAATGATCTTCTATTTCTTTGTTTTACTAATTTATGATACTAAATATTTTCAACCCTTGAATGAAATAGATGAAATTATATAGAATATTAAATATGAAAAATACCTTAAATTATTCAACCACAAACTCATATTAGTCAAATGTTCATCGTGTAGTAACCCATATACTATTTTTATCACTTATAATAGATTTATTTTGTTAAATAAAATTCCAATATTCAAAAAATTGAATTCCAATTTAAATTTCCAATTAAGAATAAAAAAGAAAAATATTTAACAAATAAAAGAAAGATATATAATTCCATTAATTAAATATCGTTATATACTTTTTAAATTGTCAAATTTTCAAAATCTATATTTTCATTATTTTATATCCATATTAGAAAGACATGAATAGTAATTTTGACATATTTAATTACCACAAATTTAGAAAAAAAACCAATCATTTAAAAGGATAAGTAAATTGACTTACATTTCTTAGACTTGATTTTATAACAGTTGAGCATCAATAAAATATAAATTTTCTTTATATTTTTAATTTAATATGGTTAATAAATACACACTACATCGATAACGTTTAGGTAAATATAATAACATAATATCTCAATGTTTATTTTTTATTGATAAAACTATTATCTGGTATAGATTATAATAATTTTATGGAATTTATGTTCATGATTTAAAATGACATAAAATAATAAATAATTGATTATATCATTTTCTGTGTAAGGAAAATGTCACATTTTATGAAAATATTGTATATAGAGAACTAAATTGTTTAATGGATATATATGTGATGTAGAAAATATTGTACCAGGAAATTGGAGGATATCACTATCCAAAACATCAAAATATAACTGAAAAACCATAACACATTGGTCAATTTTTAAATAAAACTTAAAAAATATAGTAAACTTTGTTCAAATAGTAAATAAACATAATAAAAATTGATAGATCTAAAATAGATTGTAATTAGATGTCTAACATTATAATATATTCCAATTAGTAAAATAATTTTGGGAGGAACTACATCGTAGCTTATGATAGAGAATTGTAATAAATAATAATAGGTTAGTTGAAATAATCCAAACAGTTACACCATTTATGAAATCCTCATATAAAAAGAATGAAACTAAATTTTATAGAAAATGTTTTTCCTTTTTTTGTTGTGAAAAAAATAATGTATTTAATTAAAAAAATAAATTATCAATTTAATTCATAGATGTGTTAAAATGGAAATAATATAAAATAAATAAAACAAGAAAAATTATACCATGTAATGGAAACTAAAATTTATAAATATAGAGAAAACATTAAAATATTTTAATTGAACAATTTAATCAATTGAATATGGATAATGAAAGTGGGATATGGTGGATAGAGGTTGATTTTAGTGGTTATTGGCATGAGAGAATGATTTAGGTTGCATTTGAGGTGACTGATGGAGATCTTAAGCATTGAAATTTGAAAAATATGGGTTATGGTTTTCTTTTAGGGTTACATTTGTTGGACACTGAATGAAACCTGAATTTTATGCTCAATATTTCAAAAATTATATTAACAATTTATACATTGATTATAATGTAACCAACATAGAATACTTGTTTTTTATTTCGTAATTGACAAATATTTCCTACAAATGTTATTATATAAATATTGTAAAAAAAATCAGTTTAATGATTTTTATGTAGTTTAAAAAATTATAGGTGGAAAAAAATATAAAACTTGTTCATTATAGCATACATCATTGGAGTTCCATTATAAAAATAGTATACTATTGAACACCAAGTAAAAACAATGATCAATGAAGAATATAATTATAGGGCAAAGATAAGTAGTCCAATTTAGTGGATAATGTGTAAACCAACCATGGTAGACTCTAGGATACTCCTGGATGGTGGATAATTTTAGAAACACTATAAATTATTAACAAATAATTCTATCAGAGAAGTTGGAGTTGAATTTTAAATCCAATTTTTATAATTAATAGAATAGTCATAAAGAACTTTAAAATGAGATTGAAGGTATGAAATATATTTCATCAATAATATAGTGGATCAAAGGATGTTAAAATAATAAAACCCTCATGATTTTTTTGAATATTTACATAATTCAACAAGTCTAATCCACCTCAGTGAATCAATTTAATTCCATTATAGGTAGAATCATATCTACATAATTCATATTAATTATTGAATCAATTTTACACTTTGTGAGAGCTATAAAATATTCTAAATACCAATTTTATTTATGTACTATATGATATCACTTGGTTTAAACTTAAATGACAGAATCTTGATAATGATATACGTAATATATAAAAAATGGTCATCAAAAAATATATTAAAAATTAATGTTGTAGAAAACTACTGAATTAAAATATGAAAATATTTTAAACAATATGTTGTTTCAAATATGATATCCCATTCTCCCCAATGATTAAATTAACGGTTCTATGTATTTCATTCCATAAATACTCTTGGATGTTTTATTCATAATATATTTATATTTTTTAATAATAAGGGGATTAATGTTTTGATAAGAAAATATGATATGAACAATGTATGTTTTTTTTGGAATATAAATTTACCATGTCTATTTATTTATTATGGTATCATTCAAAAACACTCTTTTTTCAACATGTTATATCATACATTCATCGATCCTGATTATCTATTCTTGAGAATCATCATTGGAGTATATTTTATTATTGGTTAATTACTACTATTTTATATAATTAGTTTAATGTACTAGGTTAATAGAAATTTGTTTCTATTTATATTTCATTTTATTTAACTTTTCTGGATTCATTTTGTTGTTATTATATAATATTTGATAGAAAAATCAATAAAAGAAATTAATAAAATGAATTTTGAAACAATATAGTATACAATCATCTCCCATTACTTATTTCTTATTTTTGTTCATTAAGCGGTAATTATTTATAAATGGGATGGGAAACAATGTTTAACATGTCAAAAGGGGATTAAATTTAAAGGGGTGAAAAAATGTTGTTTCTTTATGTGGTTGAAACTGACATTATTTATTCTAATAAAATTATTAGAAAACCATCAAAGTGGAATGTTATAGGTGATATTTTTATCCCATACTATATAATTTTTCCAATACATTTTTTTTAAAGTGGGAAAAATGAAACATACATAAAATTATTTTACCATTATTCAAATTGAGTTTACTATAAAAATATGGAATTAGGTTCTTCTTATCAATAATACTATTTCATGTTATTTATTATATACCAAAAATCATAGATGTATTTATGATGATCATGTATTCCATATATTCATAAAAAATAGACTTCGTGGTATTCATATTCCCATTCATTTCCTGAATTTATATATTGATTCATTATGATCTAGTTTTTTTGTATATAAAATAAATTTAAATGCATCATTGATTTATTATTAATTAGTGAGATTGTGGTGTTCAATAGTGAATAATTTTCCCTTACATAATATATTATAATAATTAATATCATCTTGAGGTTTCTAATATTTACATATTGGATTAAATATGTTGGATTTTTTAAATTGAGGATGGACGTTGAGAAGTATCATCATTAATTTATGAGAAAAGGCCAGAAAGGCTGAAAAACTAAAAACCACATTTTTAAATTTTATTTTTTTGGGATTTGATGGAATTCAATGAAAATTTTGTAAAATTAAAAAACAAATAAAAAAGAGTAATGACAAGGGAATAAACATCTAAAATAAAAACAATAGTAAATATGAAATAGATCAAATTACAAGATAAACTAATCCCATCCTAAATTGACTAAAACTACAACCATGGAAAATAATCAAATTAAATTTGTTTTGAAGGCCATTAGAGATGAATATAATCATTATATCATTTAGGGGGGTTACATTCTTCATATTGAACACAAATTCAATTGAACCCTTATAAAAATGAAAATAGAATATTGTGTTAGAAAAAAAAAGTTGCCGATGAAATAGTGACAATAATTGAGGTAACTGAGATCCATTGTGTTAAAATATAAATCCAAACCAATGTAAAACAATATAGATTAATCAAAAATAAATATGTGAAACACGAAAGTAAAATAAAATTTTAGTAGCTAAAACATAGCCTATAATAGGTTAATACTTCTTCCAACTTACACCTATATCAAAACACCTATAATAAATCATCTATATTCTCACAATCACTAATGTGGGGGAAAACATTAACACAATATTAAACTAGTCATGTGAACAGAAGGGTTGTTGACATTACTATAGGTTAGAAAACCCACTTATATAACCAATAAATATCACTAAAGGCTGAATGTGGATAAAATTCCAACCAAAATTGCTACTTGGTTTAATGATTAAAAAATTATTTCAATCTATAAAAAAAATGAAAATTAGTTTCTATGAAATTGTCAGAAAACACTATAGAGAATTCCAACCCATGGGATATTTACATAAGTGTAAAATTAAATTTCAGAATTTAATATTGTGGAAATGTTTGAGGAATAAAATAGTGGCGGAAAATGTGGCAAAACACTTAGGATAAAAAATTAATATTGATAATGTGAAACCATAAGTTCACTACTGAGAAACCATAATAAATAGGGAATGAGATAACTATAAGAATAAATAGAAATGTACAATCTAATGATGGAATATTTAAGACGAATAGTCCACTAATATAACTGAAGGAGTGATAAATGCCACTTGTGGAGGATGTAGTGAGAGTTTGAACCTGTAAAAGGAGAGAGATCCTTGGTAAGTTTTTTATCCTTCCATTTTTTACTTTAATATTCCATATGTTAAGAAGCTAGTTTATATTAATGTTAATTATGGGTATATTAATTTCTATATCATGACATAAGATAACATTTATGTTGAATTCTCACGTGGAGAATTAAGATAAAAATTGACTCTGTGACTCCTTATGATAGTCAACAAATTTCCATGGGTAATAATATTTATTTATCTATAAGGAATGGATATTTTTTTTAAAACCATCCAATGTTATGTGGTAGTGTCCTAAACCAGTGATAGGTATTGGATATCAATTATATTAGTAAACATGATTATATTAATCACTAATATTTTTTTAGAAATACATTAAATATTCTTGTATTACTAGTGATGTTGAGATTATATCATTGTTGTTTAAATAAATATTGTAGTCATATATAACGGAATCCCATTTTGGATTTTTTAGAAGATATAATGATCATGGATTAAATTTGATTATGTACATGAGATAATATACGAAATTATAATTAGGAGAATATTTTATATTTTTTTTATATGAATTAAAAAATTATTGATACTTTCATTAATGTTAAGGGATGGATAATTCAGAGTTATATGTAACAACATACTAGTTTATTGAAAAAAACAATGGTTTATCAGATTGATAAATTTCATAGGAAGTATCTATGAAAAATATCCATAATTCATGGAAAAGGGATGTTCCAATATGTTAGATCATTTTTGATTGATAAACTCCCTAGTTTTCATCACTACATCATTGATTTAGAAAATACATCATGAAATTTATCATTTTCTAATAGATTTACAGTAATCATTAACACCATGTCATAAGTAATAATACCCCGATATAATATTGTAACTACATAATTGTATATTCAAAATAATATTGATTATATATTAAAATTTCAAATTGGGGTTTCTATAATCACTAGACAATAATATTTAGAAAACAAATTGAATTGTTTAAATAATAATATATTTTTTGTGGTAAAAATGAAAAAAGAGAATATAACAATGTTTTTGGAAATGAAAATGATGTTCTATAAAATAAACAACGAATCTCTCTCTAATAAACATATTTTGGTTTTGGTAAACATTATTGAAGGAAATAATGAAAAAATGGAATAAATATTTATAAAATTATTATAGTCAATCATGGATTCCAAATAATAATTATACCAAAAAACATCCAGGTTACATCCATTATAGTGTGAATTTAATTAAATAAATAAATCAATAAATTAAATTTTCAATCTACATTAATTTTTTTAGTAACTTTATTGGTTTTTTTGGAAATGTTATTATCCTATTTGATTGGATATTATATAGACTAAAATTATAGTGGAAAATAACTTCATCAAGTATTTCAGGATCAGTCATGATTTTCATGAATATATAAAGATATTAAAAATCAATATATATGGTTGACCTATCAATTATGTAAAAATATAGATGATTAAATTAATATTTAGATAATATATCCATTATAACCATTTCATTCATAAGTGAATAATATTATACAAACAATAATTCAATAAAGGGAACCTAGAGATTGAAAAAGAAGATAATATAAATAATATTTCATTTTTAATCGTATTTCTATATATTATATCTTTTCTAAAATTTTTAATATATAATATATTCAATCTTGAATCTATTTTTTATTTATTTATGATAAAAAAATAATTTGTGACATTGGATTTAAAATATTTAGTCCTCAATATGTATCCATTTTCTAATAAGGGGTTGTGAAACATAATATCCCTTTAATGTTCATGGTTTATTTCTTATTATATTTCAAATTATTATCTGAATTATCATGGTAATATTACTATATAATTTTGAAAACTAGTTTTAGTTGAATGATGTCTTGAAAATTTATAAATGAATTGAATTATGTGTTAAAAAACAACTGATCCCCTCCCAACATACCTTTAATTGAAAAAACACTCCCTTTTTGACAATAATAACCATAATCTTTAAGGAACTATTTTTGAATATGATAATTGATTTTTCAGTGGATTGTTATAAAAAATATTAAAGTACTCAGTGGAATTGAATTATGATATTTTATATGATAAATCTAGAAAAAATTTCCCACATACAAAATTCAAGTGTGATTCGTTATATGACACCTATTTTCTGTACGATCTTTCATTGAGTGAGAGATTAATCACAATTCAAATGATGGTTAGGGAGTGTTCTATGTTGTTGGTTTGGGGTTTTCTATGATCTTTGGGTTGAGTAATGGTTTATTTCATCATGTCTGTTTGGTCCCCCCATCTTCCATTAAAAGGGGATTCATTTAAAATTATAAAAATCTAAGGCCTTGAGGCCATTGGAGGGGGAGGTAAATTATTTTCATTGAAAAAATAGTATACCTAAATAGAGATAATTTGATATGGAAATTATATTATACTAAAATATTGGTGAAATATTTATCTTTGATATATAATAAAATATTATTTAATGGGTCATCATTTAAGTGGACTATGTTCAATAAAAATAATTATTTGTTAAATTTATTTATTAACACGACACTCACACCAAAATTGTATTCTATTACATTTTTGAATGATATTATACTACATTAACCATGAACAAAACTGTTTCATATTTTTTAAATATAATTTAATAATTATTACATCTACAAATAAATCATCTGAAAACCAATAGGTTTAGTGTAATTTGATGTTCGATGCATAAACAAATTATTTTGAAAATCATCGACATTCCCCAAATATAGACTTATCACATGAAAACCTTTATGTTATGTCAGAAAAAACATTCTTCATCATTACCTAATGAATGGAAACAAATGAAAGGCTTTTTCCAGTTGATTAGTAAGGGTAAATATGAGTGAAAATAATCAAAGATCATAAGTGAGCTTACAATGAGTTTGCGAGTAAGTGAATAAAATAAAGGTTAATTATTTATACTATATTTTTTCTTTATAATACATTCTAATATATTAAAAAATATTATTGTATCCTAGTTATGAGTAAGAATGATATTTAGATGTTGAGTGATCTTGATATTTATATTATAAAATGTTTAAACATATTAAAATAATGAAGGTGTATTTTTTCTAAAAAATGTTGAATAACCACTTAATGGAATCTTAAATTAAAAATATGAGACCCAGATTACATTTGGAACATTAGGTTTACCCTAGATATGACTTAAGGTTGGTTAGAGAAACAAATTTAAGTTAGGGTCATTATAGAAGGTGCATTTAGTTAAATAAATTTATTTATTTAATTAATTGAACTTCAAATAACTGTGATGTAAATTCCACTATATAATTACTATTATATAAAATATCCAAGGTTAGTCACATGACCATGTGATATTTCAGAGGATCTCTGAGTGTTCTCCATTAGTGGATCACATCTAATGATAACAAGTGATTATATCATGGTATATAAAAAGGTAAAAACATAGTAAATTCTCCATATCACTAGTGAATTCATTATTCACCAATAATCATTGAAAATAGAGGTAGGAATCATTCATTTTGGTTTCTATCCATTTGAAAAAAAAATAAATTCAGTGATTTTATCTTCTTTATTTTAATTTTCATTATAACCCCTTTTCAAAATCCCATTTTAATTAATTAAATTATTGATTTAATTTTATTTACTAATATATTATATCACCCTCGATATCCCATTGGTGTGATCGTTAGATAATACTTTTTAAACAATAGTAGATAAAACATTATTTTTATGTTACCCCCTCCCTTGTTCCTCACGTTCCTCATCATTAGACCACAAGGTCATGATTCACCATTGTTAGGGTGGGTTTGAGCATGGTCGAACCACCAGATTCATGTTGTTTGTTTTCATGATGAATGGAATGTTGTTTTGTTGGATGGATTCAGATGGACTTTAGGTTTTACTTTAGGGATATAGGATATAGAGGTGAAGAATTATGGATTCATGAAGATGACTATATTCCATTTTCTAGAAACCAATGTTTCGGAAACAATCGCAAAAGGTATTTTCCCTTGATCTAAAGTATTTAAATGGAAGGATTATCAGTAATGGGAATTATTTTAAAAACATCATGGTGGAACAAGGATATATTTGAAAATCCAATGTGCATGCCATTTAGTTTGAAGGAAATTAGGCCATGTACTTCCAAATCCATTGAAGAAAGGGGTTTTAGCTGAGTTAAAGATCACATTCCATGTGGTCAGACCCATGCACCATGTGACCCTACCAAGGTTATTGTGTTGTGTGTCACCACTAGACTCGATGGATCCTAAGAGTTTGAACATTCCATGTACTCGTAGAGTATATGAGCACATTCAAGTATCTGAGGAAAACCATGAAATACTCTAGGAACACGAGCACAATATAAAGTACACAAGCATAGTTATGAGCACACTGATAAGCCACGAGTGGATGAGATACTCTATTTACCACCTTTACACATCGTGTATTATGTCATGGATCCGTAATACATTTCTATAGGATAAAACATAATTTTGACAAGGTGGGTTCATATTCCATGTGGACCCCCATACACTCCACGTACTTATCCCATAAATAGCTTCTTCTTAAATTTCCTTCTTCAGGTCTTGGATTTTGGAATTTTTTTCTGTCCGCTTTTTTAGTATGGTATGTGACGGTGGAAATAATTGTGGTACATGGGATAAAATGTGAGTTTCTAAACGAATTTTTCTTCTTGAGAAATTTCATGATGATCACAGTGATTAGGGTTGGATCTTTGAAGATATTCCATGGCTGTAACTCCCCTACCACATTAGAAAGTATGCCCCCATACTCTTTAAATAGAGTGGGATTATAGTCCCCTAAACCAGTCATGGTACCTTTATCTATATAGTGGTAATATGATATATTTGAGCTCTATTGGTGTGCTTGTGCTCTATGGGATTTGTAGCTCCCTCAGCTATGTAGTGCAGTAGCGAGGTGCAGACCATTCTACATTGATTATGGTGAGGTTGAATTTGATGCAAGGAATTTGTTCTAGACATTTGTATCTATGTTTATAATAAATTACATAGTTTAACATCCCAATTAAGTAATGAATAATATATATTTTTATCTATGTCTATTAATTAATTAGATAGTGTTTTAGAGCCTTAAAATGAAAATAAATACAATCTTAAGCATGGAATACACTAATATTTTTAAAAGATTGTTTTACTGCCTTTTGATGGAAACCCATTTTTAAATCTATCTTTTGACTATTTTATAAGATATGTTTTTCAAAATAAACTTATTCTTTATTATTGTGACATCAAAATTTACTTTGTGTAAATTTTTGGTATCATTCTGATAAAGTTCATTTTTTAATGAATAGTGTAAAATGTTGTATTTTAATTCAAAACCTCTTTTTTATCTAATTTATTTATATGATTAGATTATCTTTTGAATTGGTTTTAAATTGAAATTAGAATATATTTTTACCATTAAATCCAATAGTGGTCATTGGAATTAATTTCACTTTGAAATCAGACTTAAACTAGTGTCAATCTTTTGATACTTATTGTTTCATAAAAACACGCTATTTGCTCTGACAACAGGAATTAGTTATTAAATTAATTAATGTGACTTATATGTTTATAATTTTTTAAAATATACTTCATTTTTTGAATTCAGAATATAAAATATAGCTTAGGGTGAATTTTTGGGATTTTTCTGAAAAACGTCAATTTTTGATGAATAGTGAAATCACTAAGTGGTAGATAAAGAAACTGATTTTTCGTTTAAATGAAACTTTTCACTTCTGTGATTTGATTTTCAATAATCCTACATACATGGTTGTTATTAATAAATAAAATGTGGTTCAATGAGTTTAAAATAATTTTTTGTGAATAGTAACTTATTAAGTTTTTAATTGCGATTAAAGGTAATTAGTGTAGTTTAAGGTAAAAATAATGTTTTAATAATATGATATGAGCTTGAAACATATAATAACCTTATTGGATGTGTCATGGCCGACCAATACAAGCCATGGGTCAACTTGGGGACCCCATGGAGCCACTTTGGTTTGGAAATGACATAAATAACTTTTTATATAATGTAAAAGTAAAAATGACACAAACATAAAATGTTTTACGCAAAAAAAATTTAAATGGGGTTATACAAGTCATATTTTTTACTATAAATATGAATTGGAAAGAGAAAACGATTTCATATATCATAGAAGATTTTTTATAATTTTTTGACATTAAATAAATAAATATATTTATGACATCATAATGATGTAGTGATTACCTCATTAATAAAGGATTGAAATAAAATGAAAAGATAATTTAAAATCTATGACCTACACATGTCCAAAACCTATTGGATGGGAGGATTTAGAACCCTTATCACCATATCCTAGAATTATATCAATGTGGGACCTTTTAAATCCGAAAATCATTTTCAAATAATGTAATATTTCTTTACTTTCCAAGAGTGCCCCTCCTCTCCTCTTATAAATGGCCCCACCTCTACCTCCTTACCCACACTCCCAAAGCATTTGGATCGGCCAAACCCTTCCCATTTTGTCTCTCCACTTTACTCTATTACTCCTTGAAGCCTCAATTTGGGAAGAAGACTTACCAAGGAATCCTTTGAGCTCAAATCTAATAGAGTTACCTGATTTTAAGGTAATGTCTTCACTTGAGTCCTTTTGTTTTATTTTGCTTCTCCAACCCCCTAAACTCTTTTTATTTATTTCTTTTGTAACAACTCCATTATCTTCAATATACTAGTATGTTGTTATACGAATGATTGAAGCTACACTTACACAAACCCACATCTAATGGTTAAAGAACATACGGTTTCTGTGGATGGTAAATTTATGCCTCCCGAAACGATGATTGTTCAAAATTCCTTTAACGCCTTAAAAGGTTGAAATTAATATGACACTATATTTATATATGATATATAATATGTTTATGTTTTCCTTAAGCTTCTGCATTTTTCATTTTGGGTATACCTTTATGGTTTCTATTATGGGTAAACACGATATCTTCATTTAAGGAAGTGCGGACTACCGCCCCCTCAAAGTGAGTTGATTCGTTAAATACCATATGTGGGACATATAAAGGATGGAACTATGATATTATATATGATATTATACTGGAATTATAACATACCTTTATATCATTATGATTCCATTCTATAAAATACGAAATAGAAATGAAAGTAGCGTTCATGCGTACGTACGGCTTACCGTCTCCATGAACGGTGCATTTCATTTATTACCTCTAAATGATTATGTAATATTATAAATGCATGAATGTACTAGATATATATGAAATATATAATATCTACATCATGAATATCATTCTGGATATAATGGATACATGAACAACTTGTAATTATAAAGGGCTTATTTATGACTCAAGTACCAATGATCGTTAAAATGACCGTTATTAACTTAAATAATTACATAGTTTTCATGACATGGAAATAAGTGATATAAAAGGAATAATGAACTTGAAAAAGGTTCTTAAACAAGTAAAAATTAACTCAAGTTTATTATTCTGGACATTAAAGAACGGTCGTGTCAATTCAGACCCGAGGTATGGGACTTCGTCTCAATCTCCTTTCATTGAGGCATATTTTGTTTTATACACAACCTTATTTTATACGGTGTATAAACCCCTTTGAATTTTACGTTTATTCAAAAGGAACCTTTTTTATACGAAGCGTTTACTAAACGACAAAAGGGAATGTTTTTTTCGTACGTATGCGGCGACAACGACTTCTCCATCGTCGTGACCATTATTTGAGTTTCAGCTTCCTCTACAAGAAATACCTTCTTTTTAAAAGAAAAATAAATACCATGTTTTACTTTTCATTTATTTTGGTATTGAAAATGGTTTTCATAATGTTTTTATATCAATGTGTTGTATTGATATCTTTTGATTGAAAGGTGGAAATGATATGTTTCCTTTATGCAGGTTTTATGTGATACGATTATGTTGTGGTTCTTGGGCATTATTATAAAGACGGGTGGTTCCGTGATAAACAAAGGGAGGGTGAGCCTGATATAGCTCTCCAATGCATTGGTTATCGTGAAGGAGTGTAACGTTAAGGTTTCTCCGAAGAGATTTAGGAAATATACTGTGATGGGTATTCCAAACGTAACCAAGAGGGTTACTCCCTACGTAAGAATGTTATGAATGCCTAAAGTTACCTTTATGTCTTATGATTTCTATGATTTATTCATGATTTCATATGGTATGTTAAAGTGCTTATGTTTTATGGGTAAAGTATGATTTCATTCTTATGTATATATGTACCCATTTTTCCTTTCCAAATTTTCATATCCCTTACAAAGATTTTTATTCTCATCCCAAGTTTTTTTGAAATGTTTTTCATAGGTCAAGGGAAAGGTACATGATATGATGATAGTGTCAAGGAAGTGTCAAGAAAGAATCCATGTTTTATTTTAAATATTTTTCCATTGATGGGAATGAAGAATACTATCTCTATGTAACCACTTTGTTTATATGTGGAATGTAATGCATGTTTTATGATCTAATTCTCTAAAAATCTAAACTCGAAAAGATCCTCAATGTGTAATCTTGTAATAACTCAAGATTAAGTAAGGTTTAAGGTTGGGGCCTTATAGTTGGTATCAAAGGTCGGTTTAGATAACTTTAGGAGTTAGAATTCTATTAAATGATTATCCAAAAATATATATTTTTTTGAAATGACATAGCATTTGATGATTACCTTGTTGCTTCATATAAGACATGTTTTCAGAATGGTTTTATGTAGAAGAAATAGGGAAGCAGTGCTAAGAAGGCATACAGAAGGAAATAACCTTCCGAATCAACTTCCCGAGATGGTCGGAATTGGAACTGAACAGTTTGTTGCTGTGATGGAACAGTTGACTCAGGCTATAAATAGTGGTGGTATCCATGCATGAGATCAGCTAGATCAATACCAGAGGAACATGTTAGTGGTGGAACATTTCATGAGGCAACATCCTCCATCATTCAGAGGATCATCTGACCATGTGTTAGCTGAAGGGTGGATTAAATCACTGGAGAAGATTTTCAATGCCATGGAGTGTTCAGACAATCAAAAGGATAGTCTTGCTATTTACCATTTGGAGGGTGAAGCAGATCAGTGGTGGTCGATGGTTAAAAATATCAGGGATGCTGATGAGATTGATGCTCTCGACTGGGATGAATTTAAAGTTATGTTTCATGAGAAGTATTTTCCTAAGGCTATTCGACTTAGGATGGAAAAGCAATTCTTGGAATTGAGGAAAGTGGAAGACTCAGTGGCGACCTATGAAGAAAGGTTCACTTGATTGGCATGGTATGCTCCAAATTTTATCCGAGACCTTGATAGTAAAATCAATCATTTTTACTAAGGATTAAATCCAAAATATCGAAGGGAATTAGCTTCTCATGAGTTTAAAAGTAATGAAAAGCTTATTCGATGTGCTGAGAAGGTGGAAATGGAGTTTTTCGATGATCAATAGTTCTATAACAACCAGCAGAAGAAGTGACCGAGGTGGCAAGAGAAAGGTATGAATTCTTCAAAAAAGTCTGATTGTAAGAAAACTAAGTTTCCAGTTTGCGACAAATGTGGCAAAAGGCATGCTGGGGAATGTATTCTGAATTCTGGAAATTACTACCAATGTGGTAAGATGGGACATAAGTTTCGTGATTGCACTGAAAAAGATCAGGGTGATGGTAATACCAAATTTGATTTACAGTTAGTGAAATGTTATATGTGAAATGAGATGGGTCACTATGCAAATGAGTGTCCGAAAAAGAGCTTGAGTGATGGGAACCAGTTAGACTACAAGAAGAAAGGGGTAGTGATATCTTTTGCAACTACTTCGGCAGACGTCGGGCCATCAAATGAAGTTGTATCAGGTTATTTTTTTGTTTTTTCAGATTATGCCAAAGTGTTGTTTGATTCGGGGTCTACACATTCTTTCATCTCTGAAACCTTTTCTAGTAATATGTGAATACCGTCTCAAGAAATGACTCCTGAAATTTTGGTAAAAACACATGGGGGAAATGTTGAGGCAAAAAGAATTTATAAGAATCTTCATATCCTTATCTGTGGAAAGAACCTACTTGCACACCTTATTATTCTACCTCTAGTAGAGTTTGATGTTATCCTGCGTATGGATTGGCTCTCTATTTATCATGCTAAGATTGAATGTAGAGCTAAAGAAGTTTCTTTTCAGAAAGACTTTCAGTTTGTGTACAATAATAAACCCTTACTGTTGATAACTTATCAAGAGTCCAAGAAACTTGTAAAAGATGAAAATGAATGTTACCATGCACACATCGTTTGAAATAAAGGAACTATTTAGATTAATGATGTGCCAGTAGTAAATGTGTATCCTGATGTTTTTCCTGATGAGTTTCCTGGAATAATACTAGATCAGGAAGTTGAGTTTACTGTTGACTTAGTTCCTGTTGCTAAGCCAATTTCAAAACCCCCTTATCAAATGGCTCAAGTTGAACGTTTAGAGTTAAAGAAACAATTGCAGGAGTTATTGGATAATGGTTTTATTCAACCTAGCAAATCACCATGGGGTGCTCCTGTTTTATTTGTTAAAAAGAAAGATGGTTCTATGATACTTTTCATTGATTATAGAGCTTTGAATAATATCACTGTTAAGAAAAAAATATCCTTTTCCTCATATCGATGATTTGTTTGATCAGCTCCAGGGAGCTCAGTTTTTTTCAAAGATTGACCTAAGATCGGGGTACCATCAACTGAAGGTAAAGGAAGCAGATGTTCTGAAGACTGCGTTTCATACAAGATATGGCCATTATGAATTTTTAGTAATGCCTTTTGGGCTAACCAATGCACCTGCTGTATTCATGGACTTAATAAATAGAATTTTCCATGAGTTCTTGGATAAGTTTTTTGTGGTTTTCATTGATGATATTTTGGTGTTTTCTAAAAGTAAAGATGAGCATGAAAGACATTTAAGGGTGATCTTGAAAACCTTAAAAGAAAAGAAACTGTATTGAAAATTCAGTAAGTGTGAGTTTTGGTTGCAACAAATTTCTTTCCTTGGTCATCTTGTTTCTAAAGATGGGATAACTGTTGATCCTGCAAAAACAATGGTTGTTAATGAATGGCCAAGACCCACAAATGTAACCGAGATTTGTAGCTTCCTTGGTTTGGCAGGCTATTACCGAAGGTTTGTTAGAAATTTTTCATGATTATCTAGTACAATGACTAAGCTAACTCGGAAGGGTGTTAAGTTTATCTGGACAAAAGAATGTGATGATTGTTTTCAGGAATTGAAAAGAAGATTTGTGAATGCTCTAGTTTTGGCACTATTTTCCAGGAATGCTGAGTTTGATATGTACAGTGATTCTTCATTGAATGGACTTGATTGCGTCCTAATGCAGAATGATCAGGTAATTGCTTATGCTTCACGACAGTTGAAAACTAATGAGGTAAATTACCCTACACATGATTTGGAATTAGCTGCTGTTGTTTTTGCTTTAAAAATTTGGAGGCCTCACTTGTATGGAGTAAAGTGTGAAATATATACTAATCACAAAAGTTTAAAGTATATATTCACTCAAAATGAATTGAACATGAGACAGAGGAGATGGCTAGAATTAATCAAGTATTATGATTGTAAAATTCATTTACCATCCGGGAAAAGCAAATAAAGTGGCTGATGATTTGAGTCGAAAAAGTAATGCTTTATTAGCAATGTTGCGTTTGGAACATGATCCTTTGGTTAAGGATTTGATGAACTTTGGCATAGAAGTTGTTGGTGCACGAAGTTCTTCTGTTTTGTTTCAGGTATCAGTGAGATCATCTCTATCAGATAGAATCAAACAAGCACAGAAGCAAGACAGTGAGTTGCAGAAAAAGGTAGAGCTGGTTCAGAAAGGTAAGTTGCCTGAATTCAACATTGATAATGATTGTATTTTGAGATTTGGGAAGATATTGTGTGTGCCTTGTGATTCACTATTGAAAAGAGAGTTGTTATGTGAATCTCATAGTTCTCCGTTTTCAGTTCATCCTGGCAGTACTAAGATGTATAGAGATCTGCAGCAGTATTACTGGTGGGATGGAATGAAAAGAGATATCGCTGACTTTACTGTGAAGTGTTTGACTTGTCAATAGGTTAAAGAAGAGTGGAAGTTACTGAAAGGAATACTTCAGCCTCTACCAGTGCCAGAGTGTAAATGGGAGAATATATCCATGGACTTTGTTGTGGGGTTACCGAAGACATCTCGAGGTAATAATGCAATCTGGGCTATTGTTGATCACTTGACCAAGTCTTCTCATTCCCTTGCTATATGAGATACTTTTTACCTGGATCAACTTTCCCATTTCTATCTTAAAGAGGTAGTCAGGTTACATGGAGTTCCTCTCTCCATTGTATCTGACCGTGATCCTAGATTCGCTTCTAACTTTTGGAAAGGCCTTCAGAAGTTGTTGGGTACTGGTTTAAATTTTAGTGCAGGTTTTCATCCTCAATCAGATGGGCAGTCAGAACGAACAATTCAGACCTTGGAGGATATGCTATGTTCTTGCTCTATGAATTATCAGGGAAGTTGGGACCAACATCTTTCTTTGGTTTAATTTTTATATAATAACAGTTTTCATTCCAGTATACAGATGGCGCCATTTCAGGCATTATATGGGAAGCGGTGTCGAACTCCAGCTTTCTGGGATGAAGTGGGTAAAAGGAAGTTGATGGGACCAGAATTGGTAGAAGAGATGGCAGAAAAAGTTTAATTGATTCAGAAGCAAATGAGAAGAGCATAGAGTAGGCAGAAGAGTTATGCAGACAACAAGAGGAAGGGTCTATCTTTTGAGGTAGGTGATCATGTTTTTCTCAAAGTCTCACCATGGAAAAGTGTGATGAGATTTGGTAAGAAAGGAAAGCTGAGTCCAAGGTTTATTGGACCACATGAAATTCTAGAGAGAGTTGGATCAGTTTCTTACCGAGTGGCTTTACCACCGAGTTTATCACAGGTACACAATGTTTATCATGTTTTGATGCTGAGAAAGTATATGCCAGATCCATCTCATGTTTTGAGTCCAGAGGTAGTTCAGCTGGAAGAGAACCTATCATATGAGGAACTACCGGTCCAGATTCTTGATGACAGGGAGCAAGTGTTACAGAATAAGGTGATTAATCAGGTAAAGGTTTTGTGGAAAAACCACATGATAGAAGAGGCAACATGGGGATCTGAAAATGTAATGAGGGATAAGTACCCCCATTTACTAGATATATGACATATATAATATCTACATCATGAATACCATTCTAGATATAATGGATACATGAACAACTTGTAATTATAAAGGGATTATTTTTTACTCAAGTACCAATGATCGTTAAAACGACCGTTATTAAATTAAATAATTACATAGTGGTCATGACATGGAAATAAGTGATATAAAAGGAATAATGAACTTGAAAATGGTTCTTAAACAAGTAGAAATTAACTCAAGTTTATTATTCAAGACATTAAAGAATGATCGAGTCAAGTCGGACCCGAGGTATGGGACTTCGTCTCAATCTCCTTTCATTGAGGCATATTTTGTTTTATACACAGCCTTTTTTTATACGGTGTATAAACCCCTTTGACTTTTATGTTTATTCAAAAGGATTCTTTTTTATACGAAGCGTTTAATAAACGAGAAAAGGGAATGTTTTTGTCATACGTATGCAGCGACAACAACTTCTCCGTCGTCGTGACCATTATTTGAGTTTCAGCTTCCTCTACAAGCAATACCTTCTTTTTAAAAGAAAAATAAATACCATGTTTTATTTTTCTTTTATTTTGGTATTGAAAATGTTTTTCATAATGTATTTATATCAATGTGTTGTATTGATATCTTGTGATTGAATGGTGGAAATGTTATGTTTCCTTTATGCATGTTTTATGTGACACGATTATGTTGAGGTTCTTGGGCATTATTATGAAGACGGGAGGTTCCGTGATAAAATAAGGGTGGGTGAGCCCGATATAGCTCTACAATGCATTGGGTAACGCGAAGGAGTGTAACGTTAAGGTTTCTCCGAAGAGATTTAGGGAATATAATGTGATGGGTATTCCAAGCGTAACCAAGAGGGTTACTCCCTACGTAAGAATGTTATGAATGCCTCAAGTTACCTTTATGTCTTATGATTTCTATGATTTATTCATGATTTGATATGGTTTGTTAAAGTGCTTATATTTTATGGGTAATGTATGATTTCATTCTTATGTATATATGTACCCATGTTTCCTTTCTATATTTGCATATCCCTTACTGAGCTTTTTCTGCTCATCCCCAGATTTTTTGAAATGTTTTTCACTGGTCAAGGGAAAGGTACATGATATGATGATAGTGTCCAGGAAGTGTCAAGATAGAATCCATGTTTTATTTTAAATATGATTCCATTGATGGGAATGAAGAATACTATCTTTATGTAACCACTTTGTTTATATGTGGAATGTAATGCATGTTTTATGATCTAATTCTCTAAAACTCTAAACCCGAAAAGATCCTCAATGTGTAATCTTGTAATAACTCAAGATTAAGTATGGTTTAAGGCTGGGGCCTTATACATAGGATATGTTATAATAAAAATATACTCTTTCACCCTATTCTAGGATTCATAAGGATTATATATATCTATTGGATTTTGTTTCCCTCTTTCATTGGGTGGATCTGACATTCTTTTGTTTCTTTCTATCTCTCCCGCATTGATTTTCAGTGAATCATACTTAGTATGCACATGTTAACCCCTTCATGGGGTTTTCCAAAAATTTTCTTGTCTTATAAAAATGATGGACTGATAAAAGGTGACTTGGGTGGATCATAGTGACATCTAGGTGCATGGAAAGTGTATGGTGGTTGGGCTCGAAGATAAGGAGACATGATCTCAATCAAGTTTAGTTATTAATTGTTTTTTCTAGTTTGGACTTCATTTCAATTTGGGTGTGTATTTTCACATTTAAATTTTTTCCCCTCATACTCTAATGTATTCCTTTGATATTATTATATGTATTGTTTACTATAGTTGTTACTGTCTAATATTATTCCTTTACATTTTTTCAATGGTATGGCAAGGTGAATACATCAAAATATATTAGATAAAAGCCTATAATTTAATTTATGCCTAATTGGTTCTTGAAAACATCCCCTATCATATTGGATGAAATATTAGTCTGGTCATGGTTAGTCTTTCCATCATCCATTGGGGACACAAGGGTTCATGTTGTGACATTCATCGACATAAAATAATTAAACAAATATCATAAATCATGTGTAATGGTTATGTATTTTGTCTTATCATCTAAAATAATTAATATTATTATGGGAACTATGATTATAATACTATTCTATAAAAACAATAACTTATGACAAAAATTGGTAAAAAAAATCAGAAAAAATAATTCTTTATATAAAAGATACCTAAGAATACCATCCATATATTGATGATAGTTTCCCATATATGTTTTTTCTCCCAAAATCATTGACACATTACTTCATGAGATAAATGGCATTACAAAATGTATTAGTGGGATACATTTTTCTAATCCTACTAATAACATAGTGAATGGAATCCCATTGGTGATTCAGTTTACTTCATACTATTTATCAACACATGAGATAAACATCTTAAAAAATGTATTTTAGATGTGTATAATTGAGGTCCCACCCATAAAACTATGAAAAGAATACACATTTTTTCACATTAACATGAATCATTTATACATCCATCGTATCATATTTTTCTATTGGAAAAAAAAATATTTCATGACAAATAATATGATTTTTTTTAAAACACATCCAATGAAAACTTTTGGAAGGTATATTTAATAAATATACATAGTGAAGAATAAGAAACATTAGAGTATTTTTACATTATTGAAAAGCACAATATAAAAGTTTCAAAAAATTAAAAAGAAAAAAATAAGAAATTCAATTTCAATTATTTATTTATTATATTTTAAAATAAATGTATTTAAATAATGTTATTATAAATGACATTAGAATACATTTAATACATATTTATTAATTTATTTTAATTAAAACATAAGACGATGGTGTAAAAATGAGGCTGTTGAGATAACATTTTAAAATGATATTTCTTTCACACATTTATAAACAATGTCAACGGTTTATGAAACAGATCAAAGACAAAAATTAATAGATGATATTTTTTTATCTAATTCACATAAATATATAATGTACCATATTAAATAATAAAATTATATATATACACATTGATAAAATATTTAAAAAAATTATCGACATGGAGGAGAGAGATTCCCCATCAAAAGAAGAGATATGGAAAATTAAACTTATAAGAATACATTTATTTATATTTTGAACAAAAGGGAAGAGAAATAGTAATAAGGAATGTAAATCATGAAATTTTAAATATTAGAAGAAACAATATGATATTTTATTGACAAATAATTTAAACATATACAATCTCTATTTAGAACTAAAATTGTAAAAGAAAACATTAACTTTACTCATGTCTTCAATGAAAGTGCTTAAATAATCAATATAATAAAATTTTCATTTGTAATTACTTTTTCATACACATATTCATAATTAATTACTTCTATAAAAATACATCTATAATCATAAAATGATCATATAGTAGTCAGCTAATATTTATTTTTTTCATTGGATGTGACATGTTTTGATTGTTTTAAACTGGTTTGGTAATTGAGATGTTGATAAATTTAAATTGATATGATTTTCATCATTAATATTTTATAAAAGGTCATGGAAATATTATGATTTAATTTTTATGTAGTTTCATGTTCACTTTATTGATGTTGTGGGTATAGTTCGCAATATTAGATTGTATTATGAACATTATTTTTTTAATTTACACATAACAATAGGTTACTTTATGATCCTTCATATTTTATATCCCCATTATAAAACCGTATTCATAACATAAATTAATATATAATATAATACATTACTTTTATTAGTTAATTAATAATAATTCATATCAAAAATACTGAAGACTATATATCATTATCCATTCTTTTGGTTGAACCAACCAAAAAAGAATATATTATACTAATGAATGGTTTAGAGAAAAGAGTCATAAAAGAGTAATATAATATTACTAGAGGAATAATTATTTTATTTTAGAAATATATTTTAATAGCGTTGACATGGGATGGTAATTGGGAAAGATGGTGAAGAACTTGGTACTTACATTGATGAATTCAATAATTCTTGAAATGGGTTACATTAGAATAAATTATTTCAGAATATCTATTTTCTGTATAGGGTAACAAATATCTAATAATAATTTTATGGTGTAAATGGGAAAATAATAATGATTTAATCGATTTAAATGAGTATTCTAGGTGATTAAGATGGGGGGTTCTTTTTTAGGTGAGTGTTAAGTAGAATTTTTTTTAATATTCATTTATTAATGTATATGGTTTTTATTTTAAAGTAAATTGGATATAATGTGGGAAATAATAGAAAAGTGAAATTGATTACCTTATATGAACTATTTAGAAACATTCTTTTTTGACATTTTAGTCGTTACCTCTTAGTTTAACCCATCTTTCCTCATTTTACCTTTATCGTGGTAACCCAATATTTTACCTTGATTACAAATGTTTATGCCTAAAACTAAAATTGGTCATAATACCTTATATCAACAATATAAATAATATTTTTAATTCCACATAATTTTATTCATTTTCTAAATATGGTAAATTTATATTTTAAATGAAAAAATAATATTTATATAAATATATAATCTATTTGGATAAAAAAATTTATTTTATTTTATAAGATGTCTTATTCATAATTATAATCTATTAATGATTATTTTATACATAATATATTTTTTATTACTGTTGGTACCTAGTTGGATTGAAAAGGATGTATGAAGAATCTGTTGTTATAGATTGTTGTCTTTTGTTATCAAAGAAGATAAGTCAATTCACTTTGTAATGGACATGAAAATTAGACGATGCCATACAGATTTGTATTCCACATATATCATAAGTTAGGATAACATGTTATAAAATCCATATGAAGAAAAGGGGGAGTAATTGTGATTCTATTCATATTATTTTTTGATTTGAAAGAATGATTCTGCAGGAAGATAGTGAAATTACAGTACATCCTGTTAAAAATCTGACATTGATAAAGGTGTTCGACCAAAGACTTTATATCACGATAGATATAGTTCATAATGAAAGATGTTTTTTTATTGAATATTTCAGATGATAGTTAAGCAACATTTTTTTTCTTTCCAAATCATATTTTAAGGATATGACTTTCCTAGTGTTCGTCAAATTTTAGGGCCTAAAAATCGAGAGATGAAGAAATGTGTTTTTGGCAAAAGATGTTGTGTACATGTTTTAATATGTCTTGTTCTGTTGCATGTATGTGGAGTTCCATTATTAGAATACCAACATTTAGTAAATGAGAGGGTTGTACAAAAGATTGGGTTTTGCATGCAAGATTTAAGGGTGTTGGGAATCTCGCATGCAAGGCATGATTTGAGGTCCAAACGTAGAATGGAAAAGAAATGAAGAGCAAAAAATACTAAAAGAAGTACATTAAGGATGAGGTTAACATAAAAGAGACATACGGGTGACGTCCATTGTGGTTATTCGCGACGCATGACTTACAAGCCCAATGCGATGTCCAATGGGGTTTTACGCGATGTGTTAGGATCTTGGGCGACACATAGGGGTTTTTGCACATAGGGGTCGACGAGGACTATAAATAAGAGGTGACACCATAACATTTGAAATACATGACACATAGATAAATCATGTGCTCTGAGGTGCAGAAAAATATTACGAAAAAGAGTGTGTGAGAAAGAAATTGATTTGTGTGTAAGAAAGATAAGTTTCGGGCAAGAATAGAGTTGTGCGCAAGAATAATGTTGCGTGAAAGAGGTGTTTCACGACAAAAGTTAAATCATGTGAGCATGGCATAAAATTTTCATGGAAGACACCAAAAATGGTGTGCAAAATATTTGGTTCCTTCACATGTATTCAGTTGTGCGTATGATAGTTCTTACCAGCTTCTGGGTGAGAAAGTGAAGATTTGTACTTCAAAGAATACACATGTTCAATTGTAAAGAAGTACTGAAATACTATAATTCACTATGTGGTCTAAGAGGGTGAAAACACACATTCGAATTGTTTTCCAAGTGCTACATGAGTATAGGGGTATATCATACTTGTTGTATTCCACATCAAAGGATTGTTTTCTAGTGGATTGTGTGGTAATGGATTGTTTCCATACCATACCAAGGATGTAGCTACTCTTATTTAGTGGTGAACATTGTAAAGCTTATGTACTTATAGTTGTGTGTGTTCAGCAAGGAAGAAACTCTTTAACAGGAGGCGAAGGTTGTTTCAAAAGAAAGGAAACATAAAAAGAAAAAGATATCGCTGATTCACCCCACCCCTCTCAGTGATACTTGGATCTTGAAAGGGAACACCAAATTCATTGATAAATTTTATTACAATAATCCTCTAATAGGGGTCAATTTTTAGAATAAAAATACACAACCCAAAAATAAAATATATTTTTTAAAAAATTACATTTTAATATTAAATGATATTAATCACACTCTATTAAAATAAAGTATTTATCTTATAGAAATTAAATTCTATCAAACAATTGGTATAGAAATATTTTCATTATATTATCAAAAAATTAAATCATTAAATTAAATGGTAATAATAATAAGAATAGTAATTTTATTTATTAACTAAAAATACATATTTTTGTAAATAATTATTAGTATATATTATATTTTTTCATTGAACATTTTAGATTGATTTTTTATTATATTATTCTTAAATAGTTACTAAAATATTTAATTCAAATATTATATATATGTATACATTACATTCACATATAAACTATTCCTGTTCCCAATGATAAAATATCTAAAGACTATATCTACCAACCATATATATGATGGTCATATTTCGTTTCTGTATACAAGCAGAAATATATTTCTGCAATCATTCATCAGTTTTGTTTTCTTTTCTTTCTTAAAATATCAATTGATTTTCTATTTTTATATACTTTCAATAGTTATAATCAAGGATGTTATCATTATAGAAAACCATAGGGGATGAGATTTTATATTAATTTTCTTTTTTTACTCCATCAAATTTATTTTACACTTAGTTTTCTTAATGGTGTCTCATATTACATTTCCATAATGTATTATTCTTTTCATGTATTTTAATTTTTTAACTCAATAAAATTGAAACATGGTTCACATTAGTTCAATTTTTTGTGTGATATATTATATTGGACTTAATATTTAAATAATATACATAATTAAATCTTGGGTTGTTATATCCCACCCCACTTAAAATAATTTCATCCAAGAAATTTTCTTAATATAATGAAAACAAAGGGGGATAATTTATCATCATTATATGATATATCCTTGACGTTTTGATAGAGGTTATGAAAATTATTAATTCAAAAAAAAACACTGTTATCTTGTGTTACATGCAAGATCACCCTTCCTTGATAGCTTGTGTTAAATGAAATACAGACCATCTTCAATAGGTTGGGGTATACACAAGACTGAGTTTCACCAAACAATTATATATTATAAAAATATTATTTTTTAATACTTTATGATATAACCTAGACGTTTTGATAGAGTTTATGAATATTACTAAATAAATTAATAAAATTTCTGGTTAATATAAATATAAAATGAAATCATTTTCTACCAATTAATGAGAAATAAAAATAATAACCAATTAGAAATAAAATGAAATATTGTTTTTCATATTATTATAACTGAGTTTTGTGGTAATAAATATAATTATTTATAGTTAGATAATGGTTTTAATGGAATATATATTTTATAAATTCAATAAAATATTATTTTATATTCATCAATTAGTTTTGATAGTCATATGATAAGAATAGTCTCTATTTTACACATAAAAACCTATCTTTTTA
Organism: Viscum album; assembly: GCA_963277665.1. Taxonomy (NCBI): domain Eukaryota; kingdom Viridiplantae; phylum Streptophyta; class Magnoliopsida; order Santalales; family Viscaceae; genus Viscum; species Viscum album. The sequence continues at coordinate 2,136,855,366 of OY728141.1, read as the reverse complement.
TACAGGTAATTTTTCTACCTTTTTATGGAGAACCCATTTTAAATATGAAGTTAGACACTATTATTTGTTGAATATGTCAACATAAACTTAATATTTTAAATTTATACATAATAATAATGTTACGGTTATTTTTTAATATTTTATGGAAACACATCAGTTTTAATGAATTGTGAAAAATACTGAATTTTAGTTCAAAACTACCTTTCATCCATTTTATTAATAAAGTAAAATTATTCATTTAATTAGTTTTAAGTGTTAATTAAATAATAATTTTATCAGTTAATACAAATTTTCAACGTCATCAATTTCAATTTGAAATTTATTTTAAAAACATAGAAAACATTCAGTCGTTTTTACTATAAAAATCGGCATTGTCGTCCTGCCTGTAGGATTAAAATTAAATTAAATTATTATTATTTTGTGATTTTAATTTAAAAAAATGGATTCCATATATGTAATAATAATAATTTATAATGTATAATTTGATCAAATATAATTTTTAACCAAAATATCAGTGAATGTAATTAAAATTAAATATAATTCTTAATGAGAAATCATGCTTAATGAAGGGAAAAACCTTTATCTTAAGGGAAAACCTGCACCCAAAACCTATCCCAAACACAATGGATGGAAATAAATCAGCCATAAAATTTTAATTATTTATTTTTTTTGGTTTTTATTAAATTTTTACATAAAAAATTTTGTACACCTAAATTGTTTCAAAAAATTCCACGTGAGTCAATTTGCTTCCACATAAAAGGCCTCCAGCTCTCACCATTATTAACACCTCTCAATGAACTTGGGTTCCACCATGATTTTAACATATGCTCTCCCAAAATCCATACCCTTGATCTTTAATACTCCCTTTATTCATAAATCCTTCCAAGTAATCCTTTTGGTATAAACCAGAAGTAGTTACCTGATTAAGAGGGAGAATTTTCCCCCAATCCTTTTAATTTTATTTCAATTATCCAACCCCTTATCCATTTTTATTATATTAAAGTATTAAAAAATAATAGTGAATATAATTGGTTTTTATGATAACTATTTGACCTACACTTACACACACTTCCATATAATGGGTAATCAACATATTGGTTCTGTGAACGGCGAACTACTGCCTCATGAAATGATGATTGTTTATTTTTCCTTTACCACATATCATGGTGGGAATTATAATGGACAATCTCGTTAGATATGATATATATGATATTTATTATGTATTTATACTTCTTTGATCCTTTTATCACAACTACCTTTAATACATTCCATTTTATATTAATACGATAACAACGTTTAAAAATGTGTGGACTACCACCACCTCGAAGCATTGTGATTCCATCACACAAAAAATGGAACATATAAAGGATGGGTTTAATTAAAAATATCTGAACTAAAAAACCAAGTATGATATTTATTAAATAATTAAATTTCTTGAGATATACTATATATATAATTTCCATTGTTACCCGTTTACACACTTAAAAAGTCATAACGTCATTCGTGGATGTTTGGACTATCACCTCCTCGACATGATATGATTACTTTTTCATCACACGAATTATATATATCAGTATATATGATTAAATAATATGGTATTTTTTTATACAATGATAATTAAATAAATATATGGTGTTACTTTCCATATTTTCATAACAATCATTGAAAAATGAGAATGTTACTCATGCGTACATACGACCTACAATATCAAGGATCCTAACATTGATTCATTTTTCTAAAAAAATATTTATTGAATTTAAAAGTTTAATTAATTCATAAAAATGATAATTATGCAACGACTATTATTCTGTAGATGATATATAATGGACCATTTGACCATATTAGACCAACAAATGTAATTTTTGACACATAAATTGAATTTTGGAAGAACACCAGATGTAAACTTAATTATTTTATTATTTTTATACAACATAAATGATATTGAAATAAATGTTATGATAAAAAAGAAAAAGATTATCTGGAAATTAGATAATTAACATAATTTTGTTATACATGATGTTAAAGAACATTGACCCAAAAGTAAATGCAAGGTAAGAGATTCTCATCTCAATTTTTTCATCTGTGTGATAAATTACATGTTCATAAATTACATATTTTGTGTCATGTATCTACTACCCCTTTTTTTATATTGATCATCAATCATTTTAAATTATTTGTATTTTAAACCTTTATTTTATATTATTTTTTCTTGTGTTTTATTTTTTAATGTGTTTTAAAGAGTTATGGGACACTTTATAATATACAAGGATTACATTACATAAGACTATAACTCATGATAATTCAATGGAATTTTGATTCGAAGAAATTATATAACCATTTTTAAATAATCCTTTTCCTTATTATTTATTTATTTAAAAACATTATGAAGTATTTGTACAATTTTTCCACTCATCAGTGCCCAAAATATTTAGAAACGTTTTTTAAGAAAACCCAACATTATTTACCGCTACAGTTGGAGAACCTGTGTTATTCCATGAACCTTGTTTTGTTCATATTTTTTCATGAATTCTTTTAAAATTATTTTTGAAGACATTTTTATCCTTTATTTTCTTGAACAATATTTTTAATGAGATATTCTTATCTCTTTCTTAGAATGGAATTTTTCAATCCTTTTTACCGTGAAAAATGAATGTTATTTTTTCTAATATGTAATGTTTGGTTTTACTCATTGTCATTTATGAAAATATTCTTTTATTATGTCCAAAAATTTACTCTTTATGGAAAATATTTTAAAATTTTATTTTCAAGTAAATGGTTTTCAAAAAGAGTTTCATAATTTAATTATATATTCCTCAATTTTTTAAAGATATTTTTTTAAATGTATATTCATTAACCACATCAACCCTTTATTTTAGTCCACTTGGGATATGTTGTGTTGATACCATCCTTATTCATCCTCTTAATAGATTATTATTGGTTTTTTCAAGGATATTATTCACATTCTCTTCCATGTATCTGTTTTTATTCCAACTAAAATATTAAATCCCTAATGATAATTAAACCTTGAATTTCCCTCTGATTATCCATTACATTTATCAGTGATATTATTTTTTACTAAATTAAATTCCATTTTAAACATGGTTTCTTCTTTAAATGATATTTTATTATTTTGGGAAATATTTATAAATTCTTATAATTTATTAAATATAGATATGTGTTAAAGAATATTATTTATTTTGGTTATTAAATGTTAGGAATACTTTGGACTGGTATGATGAGAGGAGACCAAACATTATATAGTTCCATGATGCATCGAAATTTTCTCATTAGAAAAATTAGTTACAAAAATCAGAATAGTTTAAAACATCTTTTGAAAGGTCTTAATGGTGTTGGTTTTGATGTTCCCCTGATATGAAGCCCATTAATAATGAATTTACCTCATTTATTTGTAGTTATTATTCATCCATGATCATTTTTGATATATATATATATATATATATATTATTTTAGTTCATTGGTTAAATGGAATGTGTTTCAATTTCTATCCTTTCCATATTTACATTGCCTTATCTAATTTTTTTAATAGAATGTGTTTCTTGATTTTACATTTCATTTTTTTACACACTTATGTTCATTTTATTTATTATATGTCACGTGTGTTAAGTTATTAACCTTAAAACATTCACTATTATCATTGATTCATTATTTATTTTACTATATCTATACCTTCCTATGCATTTGAGCTCACCATTATATTTTTTCTTTTACCAGGAATCCAAGAAGCATAATATGAAATATATGCATGGATTTACTAGATAGATTAGAGATATCATCGAAGTTATCTATTTGTAAATAAGAAAAAATGTATATGTTGTAGATAGTGTATTCATTTTTAATACAAGAATCGTTTATTTATATAGTTTACCTAGACTACTAAAAAATCATTCCATTGAGATTTTATTCCTTCTAATCATGAAAATGTATTTTGTATCAAACATTGACTATGGGATTTTTGGGACCAGGTGACTATAGTTTGTGTTAGAGGATGTTTATTAGCAACCTTGGGAACTAAATTCATGAAAACATAGATTATTGAACATAACCCTAATGTATAATTTGAGGATATGTATAAATGAAAACCCTAAAATTTAGGTAATGTATAGATTATGTGGGACTTACTTGAAATACATATCTGTTTGGATATTACAAGTGGATGTGGTTATAGAACAAATGTACCTAAGTGTAACTACTCTAATATAGTGCTCTGAGCCTAACATGGGGTAACCTGGTACATGACAACAAGCCTTACATCACACCTTACATAACACTCCTAGGGGATATTATTAGGATAATTAAAAAAAATTATGTTAACCATTATTATGCATTTGAATAGATAATGATAATAAATGTCATTGTCTAAACATAATGTCTTTTATACAGAATATAAGCTATCATGGATTATAAATCCCAGAAATAATATTGTGGATAAACCCAAGACCAATGAATGACCTATATGGAAATAAATGGAAGTCGTATTTATGTATTGAGGCTGTATTGATTTTTTTTAAATTTTATTTAGTGATAAGGGTTTTTTCCAGGATCTCCATTATATTTATTTTGAATAATGTTTTTATATGGTTTTATAAAAATGAAAACATGTAATCCAAGTGACAATAAATCAAGTCTAGCTAAGATGTAGATCATTAAATAATGACTGAAGAATGATACAGGTTTCATGACAACCCCTAAACTATTCAATGTATTGGTTAATATTTCATTGTTTTTAGTAAATCAATTTGAGGACTAAATGTTAATGATGAAAAAATAGTGCCAATTTTGATAATTAGAGATTAATATATGAACTATATTCGTATTATAGGATAGTTAGAGACAAATAGTTAGACTTTTCTCTCCATTAATAGGCATTATTATCGTTTAAATGTTTTGTTTAGTGCTTCTGGCATAAAAAATCATTATTGGTAACTAATTACGTGGAGTAATGGTATAAATTATAATATTATAGAAGCACAGCCATAATATATGATTGAGGATAGGAAATTACATCCAATCATGAAAGAATATTTCCTTATATTAATAGGTTTGTAAAACAATAACCCAAAATTATGATAATGACTTTGAATTTTTTTTTGTCTTAATACCTTAATTTTTTTGAACCGACGGTCTTTAAAATCTTCACAGATTTATGGCTTGAGTAGCATCAACATTCTATTGAATAATTAATTTTTTGTGATTGATGACCTCATTCAGTACCTAATATTATTTCTAGTTTTCCTCTAAGTATGTATCTAAAATTTGGACTAATGTTATTTTACAGAGATACCTAGTAATAACGTAGTCCAAGTGACTATTTTTCCATTAATTTTCTCTTTCATAGAGGATTACTTATGAATCATTCTCATGATGTGGGATTACAAACATAAGTTGTATCAGAAAATATATATCCATGATCAAGTTTAAATTTGAATGATATGATTTGAATAAGTTGGGGATTAGGTGGAATTCCAAAAATATAATGTAAGAACCTTTTATTCTATAGCATCTATGACACGCATCCCCAAGCACGTAAGGGAATATAATATCTTGAGAAGATAATATATATATATGGAATTTTAAATAATTTTAATTCATTATATAGGTTTTAATGAATGAAACACGGAGTTATCTTTAAATGCAGGAGAGACCTTCATTGATTTCTTGTGCTACACACATTAAAGACCTTCCATAAAAGAAGGGGTTATACACATGGCTATGTTTCACCAAATAATGAAATATTATTAAAATATTATTATTAAATATAATATGATATAACCTATCCATTATATTTTCATTTATGAAAAATATTAAATTAATTATGATTATGTATTATTTATATAAATATATAATGAATTCAATGGCTACTAATTAATGATAAATGAAAATAAGAACCAATTAGATATAAAAATAAATAATATAATTTATACGCAACCAAAGGAGTTATCTCTTAAAACCATAACTAATTTTAGTTATTTATTTATTTTAATGAAATATATATATTATATATTCAATAAAATATTTTTTATATTCATACATTAGGTTTTATAGGCATAAGATAAGAACAACCCCTATTTTACACACACAAAAACCTATATTTTTATAAAGGCAATTTTAACGTCTTTTAAGAGATAACCAATATAAAATATGAACTTTGAAAAATCAAAAGATTCAATATGTTAAAATATAATTTATATGTGATCTCATGTCACAAAAAATATCTTTGGGTGAATATTTAATATTTTTCTAAAACATGTCAGTTTTAATGATTAGTTAAAAATACTGAACTATATTTCAAAGATTCTTTTTAATATAGATTATTTATGTGAAGAAATTAATGTTTTAATTGGTTTTAAAGATTAAATAGATAATATTTTTTCAATTAATACAATTTGTTCCATTTTAATCAATTTAAAATAGAATTTTATTATAAATCTATTACCCAATTTCTGTCGTTTTTACATAAAAACCTAAATTGTCTTTACACCTACGGGTTTAAATTTAAATTAATTTCTTCCACTTATGTGATTTTAATTATTAAAAATGGATTTTTTATTTTTAATAATAATATATAAAATCTAATATGGTCAATTTATTTTTTTACCCAAAATACCCATGAGAATAATTAAAGGTAATTACAATTATTAAAGAAAAATTACACTTAATAAAGAGTAAACCATTCAATTAAGGTCCTAAATGACCTAATTTTTTTTTCCAAATCCAAATTTATATTCATATATTATACCTAAACCTCAAATTATTATTTGTTGTTGTTTTTGTGACTTTTTTATGTAATAACATGTGTACCCCTAAATTACTTGAAAAATTCCTGGTGAGTCCTTTTTCTTCCAGATAAATAGACACCACCTCTCCCCAATCCTCACACCTTTAAAAAAATAGTATTTGAAAATATCTACCCATATAGCTTCCCAAAATACATCCCATATACCATGAATCATTCCTTTGGGAAGAAATACTTTCAATGAATCATATTAGTACAAATTGAAAGTTATAACATTACTAAGAGGTAACATCCTCTCTCAATCATTTAAATTTTATTTACATTATCCAACCCCTAAAATCTAATTATTCATTTTATATACAAAAAAAGTATCAAAAATATACTAGGATGGTTTTTTATTTTTTTTAACAACACTCACACACACTTCCATCTAATGGGTAACAAACATTATATTTCTATGTCCAACGATATCCTCACGAAATTATGATTGTTAATTTTTCCCTTTACCTTCTCTTGTAGTTTCCATTATGAGGGATGTTATATTTAGATAATATATATATATGATATTAATTATGCCTTTATACATTATTAATTATTTTTATTAAACCTAAATTTAATTATTTACATTTTACCTTAATACGGTAACATTGTTCGAGGAAGTGTGGACTACCACAGTGTCAAAGCATTGTGATTTGTTCAAACTAAACATGGAATCCATAAATATGGTTTTAAATAAAAATGTGTTACATAAATAAAATATATGATATTCCGGACCTAATTAAAATTCTATAAATTTACTATATATATATATCATTTTATTTATTACCCTTTCAAACACTTAAAAAGTGATAACGCTATTTGTGGATGTGTGGAGTACCACCGCCTCGACCTGATGTCATCCCTTTTTCATCGCAACAATTCAAAATGTAATTATATATTATAAAATTATATGGTACTAATGATTTAATTATCATTATGGAGATATGTGGTTTTAATTACCCTTATTCAATAATGGTCATTAAAAAAATGATATTGTTAATAATGCGTACATACAGCCTACTGTCTCCCCAATCCTAACATTGATTCATTTTTAATAACCTTATTTAATGATTTATTTTCAAAATATAATAAATCTATAGAAATTATAATTATTTCTTGTTTATTATTCTATATATGTTATGTAATGAACGGTTTTTACCATTTTGACCTACAAATGTCATTTTTTAATCATAAACAGAATTTGGTAAAAACACACAATGTAAACATAATTGTTTAAGTAGTTTTATAAAGAATTTTAAAAGTTGAAATAAAATTAATGATAATCATTAACAAGGTGCTAATGAAATTATAAAATTAATTTATGTTTTTTATACGGGACATTAAAGGACCCTCACATGAATGTAAACACAATGTTAGGGATTCTCATCTCACGTTTTTCATCTATGAGATATATGTCATGTTTGAAACATATATAATTTTTTTGGCATATAAATTATGATTTTATTATATTATATCATTATATTTTTTATCTTTATTATTTATTAAACTTCTATTTAATATTATTATTTCAGGATATTTATGATTTACAATGTCTCAAAGTAGTCTGGAACACTTTGGAATGTTAAAATATTATATTCCACATGACTAATCCAAATGATATTTCAATAGAATTTCCATTTTATAAAATTATATAACCATACTTAAATAATAAAATTAATTATTATATGGTTATTCATGACCATTTTCAGGTATTCGTACCACTTTTTCACTTTTTGGTACTCAAAATGTTTTAGAAAATGATTTTAATAAAACTAGACTTTATTTCTATCTTGAGTCTGGGAACATGTTGTCTTCTAAAAATAATGTAATATTAAAATTGATTATAAAATCATTAAAATTATTCAGTAAATAAAATTTTACCCTTTCTATCTTTTACCAATGTTTTCAAAAGAATCCTCATGTCTCTTTCCCTACAAAAAATTCTTCAAACCACTTTACCATGAAATTTTTTTTTAAGTACCCTATGAGAAATGTACATATTTAATCATGAAAATTTAAATGAATATTAATTTTCATTTATTAAAGGTTATTTTTTAAACAAAATGTTATCAAATGTTATTTTAAAAGAAATTTTTTTGAGAAGGATTTTCAAAATAAAAGGATATTTTCACCATGAATGTTTTGAAAAGATAATTTTATAATATTTCCACTAATCAATGACAAAAAACCCATTATTTTACTCCACATGGGATATTTTGTATTGATACCATAATTATTCATCCTCTGTATAGTTTATTATTGATTTGGATAAGGATAGTATTAACATCCACTTCTTTTAATATTTTTTTATTCCCCTTGAAATATTCAATCCCCAGTTATAATTGAAAATTGAGTTTCCCTTGATTATCCATTTCATTTATCTTTCATATCATTTTTTAATAATCTATATACCAATTTACATATAGTGTATACTTTTATTGTCATTTGATTAATTTAGGAAATATTGATAATTTTTTATTCATTATTCAGTACAGTTATTTTATAAGAAATATAATATATTCTATTTATTTGATATGAAGATTGCTTATACTAGTATTCGTAGGTGGAGCTTGAAATTTATAAAGATCACTGATGCATCAGAAAGTTCTCATGAGAAAAATTATTTTGGAATATCATTATAGTTTAAACCATATTGTGAAAGGTATTTTCGGTATAGGTTTTCATGTGCCTCACACATGATGTCAATTAAAAAAGAATTTATGTCAATTAGTTTAATTGATTATTCATCCATAAGATATTTCATCAACATATCAATGGGTATATTTAATTTAAATTCATTTATTAAATGTCATTTATTTTAGTTTCATACCTTTCCATATATACATTTCCTTACTAGTTATTTTAATGGTAAGTTTTTCCATTTATTACCTTTCCAT